>CM055125.1:322161005-323464755 GCA_029206835.1 Rana muscosa
AGAGGGTGCTAGACAAAGAAATGAAGGGTCTATAATTTTTTATCATAGGTGTATTTTAAATTATAGAAACGGAATATCAACCAAAGTTCCAGAAAAAAAAAAAAACAGAATACAAATGTTATAAATTGCGTTCAGTGAGTAAGATACGTTTTTGATCCTCAAGCAAAACATGACTTAGCACTTGGTGGAGAAACCCTTGTTGGGAAGCACAGAGGTCAGACATTTCTTGTAGTTGGTGACCAGGTTTGCACACATCTCAGGAGGGATTTTGGTCCATTTTTCATTACAGATCTTCTCTAAATCCTTAAAGAGGAGGTCCACCCAAATTTATTTATTTTTTTAAAGCCAGCAGCTACAAATACTGCAGCTGCTGACTGGACACTTACCTGTCGATGTCGCCAGCCGAGGCGGAGCAATCGCTCGTCTCTCGGCTGCCCCCGCCGCCATCCTCAGTGAGGGAATCAGGAAGTGAAGCGTTGCGGCTTCACTGCCCGGTTCCCTACTGCGCATGCGCGAGAAGCGCGGCGTGCCCTCATTGGTCCCGCCTGTGTGTTTCCCAGAAGACAGCGTGGGGGGGTGACGGGAAGTGGGTGCAAATGCCTGTCTTAGACAGGTATCTGCACCCCCCTCCCCCCTGAAAGGTGCCAAATGTGACACCGGAGGGGGGGAGGGTTCCGAAAAGCGGAAGTTCCATTTTTGGGTGGAACTCCGCTTTAAGGTTTCTTGGCTGTTGTTTGGGAAAAAGAAAAAACAAAGGGAAGTAGGCACCTCTGAGGCCTGTAGAAGGAGCTAGATGCTCCGAGCGTGTAGCCTAGTGCCTTGCCTTCATGTCTGGTCCTCCATCAGTCTGGTGATGTCACTTCCAGTGTGCGTTCTATCCTTCCGGTGACGTCACTTCCAGTGTGCGCTCCATCCTTCCGGTGACATCACTTCCAGTGTGCGTTCCATCCTTCCGGTGACGTCACTTCCAGTGTGCATTCCATCCTTCCGGTGACGTCACTTCCAGTGTGTGTTCCATCCTTCCGGTGACGTCACTTCCAGTGTGCGTTCCATCCTTCCGGTGACATCACTTCCAGTGTGCGTTCCATCCTTCCGGTGATGTCACTTCCAGTGTGCGTTCCACGCTGGTTAGCATGGCTTCCCAGATCTCCTCCTGGCTCCACAGCCGGCCATCCGTCTCTCCAAGCACCAGAACCTTTCACAACGGCCCTGCAGGTCAGATCTAGGAGGAACCTACACCACTACACTTTGCACCAGATGAGCTTTTTTTTATTTTATTTTTTCTGAGTGTTTTTTTATCCATTGCCATTAAAACTTCTAACGGGGATACTGCACTTAACTGGTGCTTCCTTCCCTTTGTTTTTTTGTCCCATGTGTTACACAGAGCTGGTCACAACTCTGAGTATAGCAGCTGCAGGTTCTACCGCACTTCTCCTTTATCATATCTCGTCCTATACAGATCAGAGACTACCTTGGAGTACCTCCAACCCTTATGCCGTGTACACACGATCGGATTTCCAATGGAATAAAATCCGATGGACTTGTTTCATCGGAAATTCCGATCGTGTGTGGGCCCCATCTGACTTTTTTCCATCGGAGTAAAAAAATAGAACATGTTTTAAATTTTTCCGATGGAAAAAAATCCGATGGGAAATTCCGATCGTCTGTGTGGAATTCCATCGGAGAAAAATCCACGCATGCTCAGAATCAAGTCGACGCATGCTCCGAAGCATTGAACTTCATTTTTCTCGGCTCGTCGGAGTGTTTTACGTCACCGCGTTTTTCACGGTCGGAATTTAGTCTGACAGTGTGTATACAAGACTGATGGAAGTCAGCTTCATCAGAATTCCGACGGAAAATTCCATCGGATTTTATTCCATCGGAAATCCGATCGTGTATACAAGGCATTATCATTGGTCTTAGAGACATGTAATGCTGACAAGACTATATATTCTGTGTGTGCGCCAGATAGGGCTGTGCAAAAAATCTATTTGATTTAAAAATCGAGTTGGTAGGTCAAATCAATTCAGATTTTGCCAAAATCTATTTTTTAGATTTTTTTTTTCCCTTGACCGGCGCCGGTCCTGAGGAGCTGCGGGCAGGGGTTTTAGGCCGGAAGCCGCGGACTAGGCCGAAGCCACGGCCTCACCTAAAAACTCCTGCCCGCAGCTCCTCAGGACCAGCGTGGTGTCCATCAAAAATAAATAAAAAATCGATTTGAATCGTAAATCTATTTTTTTATAAAAATAAAACCCAGATTTTTTTGGGGGGGAAAATCACCCAGCTCTAGCGCCAGATTATTTTCCCAACTCGAATTTTCAACTCCCTCCATAATTTTTTTTTATAGGATTAAGGTCTGGAGACTGGCTAGACCACGCCATGACCTTACCACTTCCGGACCAGCTCCTGACGATATACGGCGGCACTTTGAAGAGGAATATCGTTGTTATGGCAGCAGCTAGCTGCCATAACTCCGGTATCTTCTTCCTCAGTGAGCAGTCCGGTTTCTGATAAAAGTGGTCTCTGCGGCAGATTCGTAGGGAGAATTTTAATTCGGAACAAAACGAACTGCACATGTCTAATCTCATGCATTTTGAATCCTGTAATTTGTACTGTATACCATATTACAATACTGTTTGATTCTTTGTTTTTCTTGAAATCTGAATAAAAATTATTGATTAAAAAAAAAAATCTATATACCATATATACTCGAGTATAAGTCGACCCGAATATAAGCCGAGGCACCTAATTTTACCACAAAAAAATGGGAAAACGTATTGACTCGAGTATAAGCCTAGGGTGTCCATCTGCATGCCTCACTGTGCCCATGACTCACTGTGTCCAATCTCCCTACCTGATCTCTGGCGCTGTGTGACTGACGTTTAACATGGGAGTCTATGGAAGGGGTGCTCGGATTTGAAAAATCGGTGCTCCCCGGCCGTAGGTCCCCAGGACAACACACTTTTTACACTTGTAGATGAAGAGTGTGGTTATTTGTGTGCCATGTTTGGGGTCCAGGGGACCTAGGGATGGCCAGTACTGGGTCCCCAAAATCACTGGAGAAATGACCGTTTAACATGGGAGTCTATGGAAGGGGTGCCCGGCTTTCAAAAATCGGTGCTCCCCGGCCGTAGGTCCCCCAGGCAACAAACTTTGCACACTTGTAGAGGAAAAGTTGGGCCACATGTGTGCAAAGTTTGGGGTCCAGGGAACCTACGGCAGGCGCACAAAGATGAAGATGGACAGAGAATAAGCCGAAGGGGGCATTTTCAGCACACAAAAAATGTGCTGAAAAACTCGGCTTATACTCGAGTATATACGGTAATTACAATTATTTTAACTATTAACTGCAGATTATTAGGATGCAATATTTTTGGACATCACACCCCTTTTATTAGGCCCAGTGCATGCCTCATCTGCATTAAAATCATTTATTATTATTAATAAATAATAATATTACTTCTTAATTAATAACTATTTTTTATTAATACAATAATTAGGCACATGAGTGTGATTCGTTCATTGCTGTGCTTAAACGTAACTCCTATTACTGTTCCTTGTGTCAGGGTGCTTGGTCTGCATGAAAATGTGGATAAAAACATAATTAATGGAACGTGACATCCGAAAAAAAAAATTGAATACTATTTTATTTATTACTGGAATATCATGCGTGGAATATTAGTCTCAGCTGCATTAAAATAATACATTAAATTAATTAAAATAATATATTAAATGAATACATTAATCAGGCACAGTCTGGGAGGCTGGACGTGATCCTTTCATATATGTTGGGGATAAGCTGGCAAATCCGGTACAAATTACAAAATAACGTTTCTAAATGAATTTGTTATATTTGTGTAGGTGAGCAAATTAATGACCGTCTATGAACCGGATGAACGTCTTCATTGTGGAATTAAGTGGTTATATCTGTATTCAGTGGCTGTCCCTGTAAATCTCTCTGTTTGCCAGCTGACGAGCAGAGAGACGGGTATGGCACGGCACCAACTCAACAACCGCTTTGGTCATGGTGTCGCTGGCACCACAAAAGACCAGAAGGAGCGATCCTGTCACCTATCGTAATGCAAAGGGAGCAGAGAACAGTAAATTAAGGCTTACCCAGATGCTAACCAATTAATAAGCTCTTCCTAGAGACAATGGGAAACTTTAGACCCCTTAAGGCAATAAGCAACTGATACCAGGGCATAGAAATGGCATCTGGTACAAGGCAGCTGACCGCCTGTTCATTTATCCCACCGCCGCATTATTGACTACTACAAAGAGTGCAGGCACCTTTATCCTACATATATAAATATGAAAGCTCTTCCTATTTTCCTCTGTATATCCCTTCCCTATTTTTTATATTTAAAGAAAAAAATATATACATTATATTATATATATCATACAAATATTTATCTATTCATTTGTTTATTTACGTATTTAAATATTTATTTAATATTATTTAATTATATGATATACTTATATTTATTTAATGTATTAATTATATCATTAACATATATATTTTTTTAAATCATTTATTTATTTACCTATTTTTTCATTCATTTGTTTATGTTCATTTAAATAATTGTTTATTTATTATTTAATATTTATTTATTAATGTGCAGTATTCATTATATCTAATATTTTATTTATACATATGACAGCTCTTCCAATTTTCCTCTGTATATCCCTTCCCTATTTTTTATATTTAAAAAAAGGTTATACATTATATTATATATATTATGAATATATTTATTTATTCATTCATTTGTTTATTTATGTATTTAAATATGTATTTAATATTATTTAATTGTATGATATAATTATATTTATTTAATGTATTAATTACATCATTAATATATATATATATATATATATATATATATATATATATATATATATATTAAATAATTTTATTATTTACCTATTTTTTCATTCATTTGTTTATTTATTTGTTCATTTAAATAATTATTTATTTATCATTTAATATTTATTTATTAATGTGCAGTATTCATTATATCTCATTTTTTTTTTTTTACATATGACAGCTCTTCCAATTGTCCCTGCACAAAGTGTAATTTCTGAAAGAAAAAAAGGAATTTAAAAGCAATACAGAGAAAAGTCATTGAAAGTCATTGATAAAAAAAAAAAAATGCGTGGGGGTCCCCCCAAATTCCATTACCAGGCCCTTCAGGTCTAGTATGGATACGATAAGCCCAGCGCCCGCAGACCCCCACAACCACCAGGCAAGGGTTGTGGGGATGAGGCCCTTGTCCCCATCAACATGGGGACATGGTGCTTTGAGGGGTCACAGACCCCCAAAGCATCCTCCCCATGTTGAGGGCATGTGGCCTAGTACGGTTCAGGAGGGGGGAGGCGCTCTCTCGTCCCCCCCTTTTTTCCTGCGGCCTGCCAGGTTGCGTGCTCGGATAAAGGGTCTATGATGGATATTTGGGGGAGACCCCACATATTTTTTTTTTTATTTGGCGCAGGGTTTCCCTTAATATCCATACCAGACCTGAAGGGCCTGGTAATTGAATTTGGGGGGACCCCCACGCATTTTTATTTTTTATTTTTCAATGACTTTCAATGACTTTTATCTGTATTGCCGGGACCTGACAATTCATTACAGCCGCGAGTAGTTTTAAATGACTTTTTTTCCTTCAGAAATGTCACTTTGTGCAGGGACAGTTCTAAGCACGGGAAACATGCGCTACTTTACAGGCATACTATACACACCCCCCAGGTACGAAATTTAAAGGAATATTTCACTTTTATTGTTTCACTTTAAGCATTATTAAAATCACTGCTCCTAAAAAAACAGTCGTTTTTAAAACTTCTTTTTGCATTGATACATGTCCCCTGGGGCAGGACCCGGGTCCCCAAACCCTTTTTATGACAAAAACTTGCATATAAGCCTTTATAATTAGCACTTTAGATTTTTCCCTTAGACTTTTACAGTGTGTTCCGTGGCTTTTCAAATTTGCCGCGAACACCCCAAATTGTTCGCTGTTTGGCGAACGGGCGAACAGGCAATGTTCGAGTCGAACATGAGTTTGACTCAAACTCGAAGCTCATTCCTACTAATAATCATCAGACTGAAAAACATATCATTATTATCACATTATGCTCATTAATCAATACATATATCAAAAGTATATTTATTTACATAATATACACAACTCATATTTTAACCGTGCTCACCATGCAGTAAGTTGCGCTAATTAATTATTTAATTATATTATGTAATTATATTATTTATTTAATGCATTAATTATATCATTAGCATTTTTATTTTTTCAAATCATTTATTTTTTATTTAATTATAATTATATTTATTTAACATATTTAGTATATAATTACCATATTTGTTTTGATCATTTATTTATTTATTTACTTATTTATTTATTCATTTTTTTGTTTATTTATTTTGTGTATTTGCTTATTTAAATCATTATTTATTTATTATTTAATATTTATTTATTTATTCATCTACAGTATTCATTGTATCTATTATTTTATTTATACATATGACAGGTCTTCAATTTTTCCCTGTATACCCCTTCCCTATTTGATTACCGTATATACTCGAGTATAAGCCGACCCGAATATAAGCCGAAGCACCTAATTTTACCACAAAAAACTGGGAAAACGTATTGACTCGAGTATAAGCCTAGGGTGTCCATCTGCATGCCTCACTGTGCCTCACTGTGTCCATGCCTCACTGTGTCCATGCCTCGCTGTGCCCATGCCTCGCTGTGCCCATGCCTCACTGTGCCCATGCCTCACTGTGCCCATGCCTCACTGTGTCCATGACTAGACTGACGTTTAACATGGGAGTCTATGGAAGGGTTGCACACTTGTAGAGGAGGAATGGGGCTACATGTGTGCCAAGTTCCGGGTCCAGGGGACCTACGACCGGCCGGTACCGGGTCCCCAAACTCACTGGAGAAATTACCGTTTAACATGGGAGTCTATGGAAGGGGTGCCCGGCTTTGAAAAATCGGTGCTCCCCGGCCGTAGGTCCCCCGGACAAAAAACTTTGCACACTTGTAGGAAGAGTAGGGCTATATATGTGCCAAGTCTGGGGTCCAGGGGACCTACGGCCAGCTGGTACTGGGTCCCCAAAGTTCAGGAGATCAGGCACAAAAAGGTGACTCGAGTATAAGCCGAGGGGGGCATTTTCAGCACAAAAAATGTGCTGGAAAAACTCGGCTTATACTCGAGTATATACAGTATATACATGGTAAAAAAAAAGATTATTAAAAAGAAAATTTAAAGAATATTTTTTTATTGCCAACTTCCTGCCTAAAAGTGCTGCAGAAAGAATCTATGGTATAATTATATTTATTTAATGTATTACTTATTTAATTCATTTTTTTTTTTTTTTTTTGGCAGAGACAGCTTCCTGTGGGCTATAAGGCACCATAGAACGCAGAAGAAGGCCCTTCGAAGTGCAATAAAACCAAGACATTAATTGGCCAAAACAGTTAAAAGCACTAACATGCACATGTCTACTGGTAAGTGCTTTTAACTGTTTTGGCCAATTTGGCCATTTTCGTCCGAATTTCAGGGATTTTCGCGTTCGTTTTAACAAACGATAACGAATGTGCGAAATCTGAAAGATCCGACATAAAAAATGCTTTATTTTTGTTTTGTTGCGACAACAGTTCGATATAGATAGAAGATTCGACATGACGGTGACAATAGCGATTTGTGTCTATCGAATCTGCAGTTGAATGTGGCTAACCTAACTCTATTAGTCCGAGATTATTCGACATAGTGAGAAAAGATTAGACAATTCTACATAGAGAGAAAAGATTCGACATTATAGAGACATGAAGATTCGACGAAGCAGCTAAAAACATACGATCGCCACGAGCGGACATTTATGGTCAAATGCTCCGCCCATAGGCTATAGAAGAATTCTAATGTTGGCTGACTAGTAATAATAATTTATAAATATAATTATTACTAGTGTCATACAACAATAGAATTCTTCTATAGCTTGTAGGCGGAACATTCGACCGGAAATGTACGATTGCGGCGTCGTACAGTTTAGATGGTCCGTCGAATCTTCTTAGAACGTTCGACAGACACCATAAGCCTTCAATGACAGATTCGACCATAATTAATTCGGATTAATGCATTTTTTAACAAAACAAAATTAATAAAAACGGATTTCGGAAGTAACTAAATAATTTTATTTTTCGGACGAAAACAAAATTCCGAAACAAAATATTTCAGTGTGCACATGTCTACTTACAAGAGGAGATGTGTGTACAGGCTCATCAAGTATTATTAAATGCCCACCGGGAGGATCTCCCTAGATTATCCAATCGGCATATCTCCTAGCTGGCCAGCAGTGTGGAGCTGCACGTCAGACACCAGGGGACGTAACCGGATGTGATGTCAGGAGGGAGCGGTGATGCGTTTTGGAGCATGCGCACTGGTTCCTTCTTCATGACCCATAGTGTGCCTCAGTAGTTGGTGGCTTTGGTGAAAGGTGGGTGTTGTCTTAAAGCTGAACTCCAGTTACACATCAGATCAATATGTTGATTGGTCACATGACAATGGCTGTGCCTGTTTCTTTTGCTCCAAGGTGGGCTTCAGCAGCATTGTGATGTCTGAGTGTGGAACAATTTAGGGGTTGGATGGCACTGGGTGGGCTGCTGACAACTGTGCAAGGAAGACACAGACTTGGCTGACAGGAAGGAGTTGGATAACTCTTGGTGGGGCAGTGGCAATTGTGCAAGTGGGATACAGACCTTGCTCACAGGAAGGGGTTGGAAAAGGCTGGGTGGGCCCAAGTCAACTGTGCAGGAGGAACACAGACTTGGTTCACAGGAAGGGGTTGGAAGATTGTTGGTAGGGCATTGACAACTGTACCAGGGGGATACAGACCTTTTTCACAGGAAGGGTTTGGAAGAAGCTGGATGGGCCAATGGCAACTGTGCAAGGGGGACACAGACTTGGTTCACAGGAAGGAATTGGATGACTCTTGGTGGAGCAGTGACAACTGTGCAAGGGGGACACAGACTTGATTCACAGGAAGGAGTTGGATGACTCTTGGTGGAGCAGTGACAACTGTACAAGTGGGGACACAGACTTGGCTGACAGGAAGGGTTTAGAAGAAGCTGGGTGGGCCATTGACAACGGTGCAAGGGGAATACAGACCTTGTTCACAGGAAGGGGTTGGATAAAACTGGATGGGCCAATGACAACTGTGCAAGGGGGACACAGACTTGGTTCACAGGAAGGGGTTGGATGACTTTTGGTGGAGCAGTGACAACTGTGCAAGTGGGGACACAGACTTGGCTGACAGGAAGAAGTTGGGGAACTCTTGGTGGGGCGTGGCAATTGTTCCATGGGGAATACAGACCTTGCTCACAGGAAGGGGTTGGATGAAGCTGGGTGGGCTAGTGACAACTGTGCAAGAGGAACACAGACTTGGTTCACAGAAAGGGGTTGGATGACTCTTGGTGGGGCATTGACAACTGTGCAAGGGGGACACAGACTTGGCTCACAGGAAGGAATTTAATAACTCTTGGTGGGGTGGTGGCAATTGTACTAGGGAAATATAGACCTTGCTCACAGGAAGGGGTTGGATGAAGCTGGGTGGGCCAATGACAACTGTGCAAGGGGGACACAGACTTCGTTCACAGTAAGGAGTTGGATGACTCTTGGTGGGGCAGTGGCAACTGTGCAAGGGGGACACAGACTTGGCTCACAGGAAGGAATTGAATAACTCTTGGTGGGGCGTGGCAATTGTACAAGGGGAATATAGACCTTGCTCACAGAAAGGGGTTGGATGACTCTTGGTGTGGCGGTGGCAATTGTACCAGGGAAGTAGAGACCTTGCTCACAGGAAGGGGTTGGATGAAGCTGGTTGGGCTGGTGACAATTGTACAAGGGGGACATAGACTTGGTTTACAGGAAGGGGTTGTATGACTCTTGGTGGGGCAGTGGCCACTGTGCAAGGGGAGTAGCCCTGGGTCATGGGATGGATAAGTAGGGCATTTGCATAATTAGAAACACAAACAAAGGAACCCAAATATTATTTAACTTTATTATTTTAAAGGAAGATTGATCTATCAATAATTGTTTTTTTTCCTAGCTGTTGGGTTTTAAGAAGAAGTAAAAGAATTGTGGGCTTCAGCTTCTGACAATTACCGGTATTTATGCGTCCTGCCCAACTATGGAGAAGGATCCTGGCCAAAGACAACGAGTCTGGTGTTTTTGTGGTACATTTACCAGACCCTACGAATTATCTAGAAACCAAGGGTTGCCAACCATTCAGAAATTTACAGTCTGTCGAAAAAATTAGACATTGTAAGACTTGTCTATGAAAAAAGAAATGCTTGTTTTATACCAGTATTGCTGGGTGTCTGCATTTCAGAACCGTTCAGTCACAATATTTATATTAGAATGGTCTTTGCTTGGATCCAAGGTGCTATAGGGGCGTGAATCCTTGTTTTTATAAAACAAAATGTGTTAGACATGTGTAAGAGTATACGATGGTGTGCAGAAGGGTCATAAAGAATATTAGCAGTTGTGCTTTGATGCACAACTGAAATATGTTTTGTGGTTGCCTACCAACCTTGTAAGGCCTGCAAGTCTTGGGGAGGGTCTCCACCTAGGTAGGGAGAAATGGGTGATTAGATGGGGTCAAGTCAGTATATACAGTTGGGGCGTAGTGTAGGGTACAGTAGTCTAGTAATTTTTTTTTTTTTCTGAGAGAAAGTCTTTTTTAACCACTTAAGCCCCGGACCATTTCGGACCATTAGGACCAAGCCTGTTTTTGGGATTCGGCACTGCGCTGCTTTAACTGTAAATTGTGCGGACATGCAATGTTGTACCCAAATGAAATTTGCGTCCTTTTCTTCCCACAAATAGAGCTTTCTTTTAATGGTATTTGATTGCCTCTGCGATTTTTTTTTTTTGCGATATAAATGGAAAAAGAACGAAAATTTTGAAAAAAAAAGATATTTTCTACTTTTTGTTATAAGAAAAATCGAATAAACTCAATTTTAGTCATACATTTAGGCCAAAATGTATTCAGCCACATGTCTTTAGTAAAAAAAATGTCAATAAGCGTATATTTATTGGTTTGCGCAAAAGTTATAGCGTTTACAAACTAGGGTACATTTTCTGAAATTTACACAGCTTTAAATTTATGACTGCCTATCTCATTTCTTGAGGTGCTAAAATGGCAGGGCAGTACAAACCCCCCCAAATGACCCCATTTTGGAAAGTAGACACCTTAAGGAAATTGCTGAGAGGCATGTTGAGCCCATTGAATATTTTTTTTTTTGTCCCAAGTGATTGAATAATGACAAAAAAAAAAAAAAATTACAAAAAGTTGTCACTAAATGATATATTGCTCACACATGCCATGGTTATATGTGGAATTGCACCCCAAAATACATTCTGCTGCTTCTCCTGAGTACGGGGATACCACATGTGTGGGGCTTTTTAGGAGCCTAGCCATGTACGGGACCCCGGAAACCAAGCACCGCCTTCAGGATTTCTAAGGGCGCAAATTTTTGATTTCACTCCTCACTACCTATCACAGTTTCGAAGGCCATAAAATGCCAAAATAGCACAAAACCCCCCCAAATGACCCCATTTTGGAAAGTAGACACCCCAAGCTATTTACTGAGAGGCATGTTCAGTCCATGGAATATTTTATATTTTGCCACAAGTTGCGGGAATATGACAAACTTTTTTTTTTTTGCACAAAGTTGTCACTAAATGATATATTGCTCACACATGCCATGGGCATATGTGAAATTACACCCCAAAATACATTCTGCTGCTTCTCCTGAGTACGGGGATACCACATGTGTGGGACTTTTTGGGAGCCTAGCCGCGTACGGGACCCCAAAAACCAAGCTCCGCCTTCAAGGTTTCTAAGGGCATAAATTTTTGATTTCACTCCTCACTACCTATCACAGTTTTGAAGGCCATAAAATGCCAAGATGGCACAAAACCCCCCCAAATGACCCCATTTTGGAAAGTAGACACCCCAAGCTATTTGCTGAGAGGCATGTTGACCCCATTGAATATTTTTTTTTTTTGTCCCAAATGATTGAATAATGACAAAAAGAAAAAAAAAATGTACAAAAAGTTGTCACTAAATGATATATTGCTCACACATGCCATGGTTATATGTGGAATTGCACCCCAAAATACATTCTGCTGCTTTTCCTGAGTACGGGGATACCACATGTGTGGGACTTTTTGGGAGCCTAGCCGCGTACAGGGCCCCAAAAACCAAGCACTGCGAACGCTGCAGTTATGTGTGTTGTGTTTGGTAAGTGACAGTGATCGATCGATACTGCACTTGGGTGGGCTGGGCTGGGCTGGGCTGGGCGGAGGGGCAAAACGCAGGCGCTAGCAGGTATCTGGGCTGATCCCGCTAACACTGCGTTTTTGGGAACCCTAAACCGCTGGGGATGCTAGTATAGATCTGATCAGATCTGATCAGATACTATACCACTAAGGGGGGTGTATGCTTTGCGCGTGGGTGTTAGCGTTACTGTCACTAACTTAACACTGCCTGGGGCGACGCAGACCCTCTCTGGCGCTAAAACCTAATTGATCTCACCCGCCGGGCGATCAGGGGGGTTAAACCTTTATTGGGTTATATACGGCGGGTGCCCTGATGCTATAAAAAGCAAACTAATCAACCAGCGTCACCCGTAACCTTTATATGGTGATCACTGGTGAAAGGGTTAACTAGGGGCAATCAGGGGGTTAAAACCTTTATTAGGTTAAATATGGGGGTACCTGACACTATATAAAAACCTGACGGGTAACCTAAATAACTAAATAACTTACTGGCTAACCAGTGACACCAGTGACGCTTATACGGCGATCACTGGTGAAAGGGTTAACTCTAGGGGCAATCAGGGGGTTAAAATAATATATGGGGGTACCTGACACTAATAAAAACCTGCGGCGAACCTAAAAAAAAATAACTGCCTATCTAAAACACCAGCGACACGAATACAGCGATCGGAAAAACAATCGCTTAGTGACGCTGAAGTTAGGGGGTGAAAGGGTTACCTGGGGGGTGATCAAGGGGTTAAACCTTTATTAGGGGGGGTTAGGGGGCTACCCTGGACCTAAAGGGGCCTAATCCTAACTGCCCTGCAACTTTTTACAATCACAGATGACACTAAATGCAGTGATCAGTAAAATAAATGATCACTGCAATCAGTGACACTGTGATTGGGGGCTTTGGGGTGACCTGGGGGGTGATCTGGGGGTGACTGGGGGGTGATTTGTGTGCCTATGTGTACCTACGTGTCAGTGGACTGTTGGTGCACTAACCTGCTTCTTCTCTGCTCGGCGCCGGGAACGGAAAGACCGCGGCGAGGGAGATGACATCACTTCCTCCAGCCTTGTTTACATCACATGGCGGAGGAAGCATTTTCATTGGCCGGGAGCGATCGCGAGGGGGGGGCGGAATCGAGCGCCCCCCCTCATGCCTGATCGCTCCCGAACACTTAACGGCCGCTCACTGCAGTGAAGGGGGGTCCAGATGGACCCCCCAACTGCACAAAGGCGATCACGTAGATCTACGTGATTCTGCCTGTCCGTGCCATTCTGCCGACGTAAATCGGCGGTGGGCGGTCGTTAAGTGGTTAACCACTTCCCGCCCAAGGCCGTCATATGACGTCCTGGAATTTGAGTGGAGATATCTGAATGATCGGTGCAGCTACAGGCATCATTCAGGTATCTTTTTTTTCTGCCGGCGATTACCTGCACTGTAAAAATGTCCTTCCCCCCCCCCCCCGCGCCGCGCTCCAGTGCTTATACCGGCTCTCCCGTGAGATCGGCCAGCTGGAGAATGAATCGGCCAGATGGTCCCCGGCAATCTTTATGACCTTTGGAGGCTGGGCGCGACGTCACGTCCGGCCTAGGAAGATGTAAACGCTGCTAGTTTTTTTACCTGGAAAGGCTGAGATTGCCCTTTTTTTGGGGGGATCTCAGGCTTTCCAGCCTAGAGGAGAGATGCAGGGTCTTATAGACCCACAGATTTCTCTGTAGAGAGGACCTGTTAGAGCTGCACCAGATTTTGCACTCTCCAGTTTTAGTAAATCAACCTCAATGTATTGTAGAGAGCTGCATTGTTTAAAATAAAGGGCCATGCATGTTACTTTTATCCATTGTGGTGCATTGGCAACTCATTTAAAATGTAATGGGAAACCTTAATACAACGCATGTTAATGCATGTGCATGACTATGGTAAGCCGGATAAACCGCCTATTGCCATATTACCAGAACCCTACCTAAACCTAAGAATAAACAGGCGACAAGCATTTTGGAGTAAAATTGTCCGCAACGGCCATTTTATTAACAAATTAACCACAACAATATTAACCACACATCTTTATTTACACTACACAATCCTTCACAGATACCATTGTCACCCTGTTAAGGATCCTTGAAGGCATTGACCATATTTCCTTCATATCAGCATGGCCTTCCAGGATGCCAGTCGCAGTGCGCCGACTCAAGGACCATAGCACTCTGAACCTTCCCCACGCTGATACCCATCAACCGATGCCAGCTAAACCACGGTTAACTGGCATCAACCGAGGATCCCATACCTTGATGGTCCCCCCACTTATGCCAAATTGGTCAAAATGTCTACTGCCTCCAAAGATCCCCAACTGCCAATCCAAACCCAAACACCTGAATTATATACAATCCCAACATATTAGGGCGGGAGGGTGGGAGCTTCCTCTTCTGACGCCGTCCTGCAACTGACCTGCAGACCTCCCCCTAACCCCTCCTACCCCGGGAAAAACTATCTCCAGGCCACCCCCCTAGCCTTTACATTTACAACTTAAAAGTTAACCCCATAATGCTGTTCCTGCTACCCCAGTCATGCCAGCCCTGCGCCTAAATACTGTGTATTTGCTGCGGGCTTCTCTTTACTGCCCCACAATGATACATTTGAACGTGAAGAGCCCTGAGGAGCAGTTGGGTCATTAGTCATCATTATCTTTATCATCATAGTCATTTGCATCTTCAGGAAATGAGTGAGGAAGAAAAGAATGCAGTGCAAATGCAGAACCTTGGGAATGAAGCTGTCTCCGTAGTTATCAGATGTGCCACAGGCCATGATGATGAAGAGGTTTGCTGTGGTGGTAGAGAACTCTCCAGTCTCAAGGCTAACAAGGCAGGCTACACAACATCTTTATTTCCAGACTGATAGGTATGTCATGGGAATAGGGCCGCCATCACGAATTTTGGGTCCCCTTACACAGCTTCAGGCATGGGCCCCCTGGAGCAGAGGAGAACCGGGGGGGGGGGGTGCTGCCGCCACAAATTGAGAAGTGGGTGGGGGGGCAGGTGCCACGAATTGAGAAGCAGGGGGGTGCTGCTGCAAATTGTTGAGGTCGGGGGGGGCTTTGGGTGCTGATGAGCAAAAAAAGAACAAAAGAAAGGGGGGGGTTGCCATCCAGGGCCCTGGGGACCTCCGGGCCTCTGGGGACCTTTGGGCCCCTTACAAAAAAAAAAAAATATTTTTATAAAATAAAAAAAGGGGTTGCAATAAAAATAAATAAATAAAATAAAATATATTTTTTCCTTATATAAAAAAGGGGGGTTACCATCCGGGGCCCCGGGGACCTCCGGGCCTCTGGGGACTTCTGGGCCCCTTACAAAAAAAAAATTATAAAAAAAATGTATATAAAAAAAAATATTTTTATAAAAAAAAAAAAAGGGGGGTTGCCATCCGGGGCCCTGGGGACCTCCGGGCCTCTGGGAACCTCTTGGCCCCTTACAAAAAAAAAAATAATAATAATAATAAAATAAATATATATATTTTTATAAAAAATACATAAAAAAGGGGGGTTACCATCCGGGGCCCTGGGGACCTGATGGCGGCCCTGCATGGGAAACCCCTTGGTCCTGACAATTGTACTTATCCAATTTCATGGACTTGAGTTTTGTTTGAGAACCATGTCAATATCTTGATTTTTTTTTTTTTTTAGAACAAACATCCTACTTTTGGATTAACTTTGCATTGATTTCTCTTGACTGGGAGCCAATTCAATGATTAGAAATATGTGAGTTCCCATTAGGCATGTGCACACTGAAATATTTTGTTTCGGAATTTCGTTTTTGTCCGAAAAATAAATTTATTTAGTTACTCCCGAGATTCGT
Organism: Rana muscosa; assembly: GCA_029206835.1. NCBI lineage: Eukaryota > Metazoa > Chordata > Amphibia > Anura > Ranidae > Rana > Rana muscosa. Next base: position 322,177,188 of record CM055125.1, read on the forward strand.
TTTTTTTTATTTTGTTTCGTTAAAAAATGCATTCGTCCGAAAATCCAAATGAATTAAGGTCGAATCTGTCATTGAAGGCTGATGCTGCGTACACACGATCATTATTCACGGCGGTTTAAAAACCGCCGTGAATAATGACATTTTAAACGAGGGAACAGCTTGTTCCCCACACACGGTCATTTTTCTCGTCATTTTTTAAAATGACGAGAAAAACGATCGTCTATGGGCTCCGCGGCAGTGTTTCCCTATGGGAAACACTGCCGCGGAAGAAATGTCAGGAAAAACGACGAGAAAAATTAGAACATGTTCTAATTTTTCTCATCGTGATTAATGCCGTTTTTCCCGTCGGGAAAAATGGCAAAAAGCCCACAGACGATCGTTTTTCTCGTCCAAAGGAAAAAATTTAATTTTTCCCGACGGGAAAAATGATCGTGTGTACGCGGCATTATGGTGTCTGTCGAATGTTCTAAAAGATTTGACGGAGCAGCGAAACTGTACGACGCCGCAATCGTACATTTCCGGTCAAATGTTCCGCCTACAAGCTATAGAAGAATTCTATTGTTGTATGACACTAGTAATAATTATATTTATAAATTATTATTACTAGTCAACCAACATTCAAATTCTTCTATAGCCTATGGGCCGAGCATTTGACCGGAGATGTACGATTGCGGCGTCGTACAGTTTAGCTGCTTGTCGAATCTTCTTAGAACTTTCGACAGACACCATAAGCCTTCAATGACAGATTCAACGTTTGTATGTTTTTCGCTGCTTCGTCGAGTCTTCGTCGTTCATGTCAAATGGTCTACTCCCAACACTGTCTCTATAATGTCAAATCTTTTCTCTCTATGTAGAATAATCTTAGACTAATAGAGTTAAAGCGGAGCTCCGCCGCAAAAAAATAAATATTAAAAGCCAGCAGCTACAAATTCTTCAGCTGCTGACTTTTAATAAATGGACACTTACCTGTCCTGGAGTCCAGGGACGTCGGCAGCAGAAGACGAGCGATCGCTCGTCTCTCGGCTGCCCCCACCGCCATCCTCGGTGAGGGAATGAATCAGGAAGTGAAGCGTTGCGGCTTCACTGCCCGGTTCCCTACTGCGCATGCGCAAGTCGCGGAGCACTGTCCTCACTGGTCCCCGCTGTGTTCTGGGAGCCGAGTGTTTCCCAGAACACAACGGGGGGGGACGGGGGGGGGGAGAAGTGGTGTAATTCCCGCAGTTTCCCACAGAGCCTATGCCCAGAAGTGGGTGCAAATACCTGTCTTAGACAGGTATCTGCACCCCCCCTCCCCCCTGAAAGGTGCCAATTGTGGCACCAGAGGGGGGGGGGAATCCGATGAGCGGAAGTTCCACTTTAGGGTGGAGCTCCGCTCAGGGCCGTCGGAACAGGACAGGCAAACCAAGCAACTGCTTGGGGCCCCGAGCTGGCCTCGGTCCCCAGCAGTCCGGCACAGCAGGAAGAGAAGCAAGAGGAGGCAGCACGGGAGGAGGTAAGACAAATTTCCCCCCCCCCCCGCTTACCCCCCTCCCGCGATCGGCGCGCCCCCAGCGATAGGCTTCCCCCCCCCCCTCCCGCGATTGGCGTAAAAAAAAAAAATGTAACCACTTTCTTGGCAGGTAATAATAAAAAAAATTCAGTAGCAGTCCCCCCCCCCCCGTTTCTCAACCGCTTGGGCCCCCAAATTCCTTCAAACGGCCCTGGCTCCAGTTTAAGGTTAGGCACATTCGACCACAGGTTCGATAGACACAGATCGCTATTGTCAGCGTCGTGTCGAATCTCCTATCTATATCGAACTGTTGTAGCAACGAAAACGAAAATAAAGCATTTTTTTTATGTCGGATCTTTCGGAATTTCGGATTCTGCGCGTTCGTTTTCTTTTGTTAAAACGATAACAAAAATACCCGAAATTCGGGCGAAAACGGATGCACATGTCTAGTTCCCATTGGATTCAACAAACTCTAAACCAGGGGTAGGCAACTCTAAAGAGGTGGAGATCTACCCGAACAACGTGAGAGAAAGTCGAAGATCACCGGGCACTGTGTCGCCTCCTCACACCTGATTTAAACCGCTAATTGCCGTACTACCGCGTCGCAATCCTGTGCATTGCACGACAATCACAGGGTTTAAATCAGGTGGTGAGGAGGCAACATATCGCCTCCTCACCACCTGTCAAACACACTGGGATCGCTTTTCAGAGGAGCAAGCAGTGACTGCTGCACTTGTGAATGAGCCCTTAGTTGCATTCAGCAGTGGCACCCTTATGCCTTGTACACATGATTGGATTTTCCGATTAAAAAAGTCAGATGGACTTTTTTCATCGGAAATTCCGATCGTGTGTGGGCCCCATCGGATTTTTTTCCGTCGGTGTTTAGAAATAGAACATGTTTTATTAAAAAAAAAAACGATAGGAAATTCCGATCGTCTGTGTGGAACTCCATTGGAGAAAAATCCACGCATGCTCAGAATCAAGTCGACGCATGCTCGGAAGTATTGAACTTAATTTTTCTCGGCTCGTCGTAGTGTTGTACGTCACACCATGTTCTTGACGGTCGGAATTTTGTCTGACAGTGTGTATGCAAGACTGATGAAAGACAGCTTGAACGGAATTCCGACGGAAAATTCCATCGGATTTTATCCTATCGGAAAATCCGATCGTGTGTACAGGGCATTAGGGCTTGTTCACATGTAAAGTTGGGAGGTGGTAAAACCCTGCAGTTGCATCGTGGGTTTTTTTTTTTTTTCCACAAAGAACTTTTATTGAAAATTTTCACAGATAATACAGGTAGTACCATAAAAACATAACCAAAAAGAGAGTACATGGTTCCAAAAAGGGGAGAAGCAGCTGCAGAGGTCAAATTTTTGTGAGTGTAAGAGCCAACAGATGCTGCCCTCTACGTTTAGCCAAAAATAAACCGACATGAAGAAACAAAGATTTCCCTAGAGGTTTGGTAAGATATAATTATTTAGAGAAGAAATACCACATATACTCGAGTATAAGCCGGCCCGAATATAAGCCGAGGCACCTAATTTTACCACAAAAAACTGGGAAAAGTTATTGACTCGAGTATAAGCCTAGGGTGTCCATCTGCATGCCTCACTGTGCCTCACTGTGTCCATGTGCATGCCTCACTGTCCCTCACTTTGCCTCACTGTGTCCATGTGCATGCCTCACTGTGCTTCACTGTGCCCATGCCTCACTGTGCCCATGCCTCACTGTGTCCATGTGCATGCCTCACTGTGCCCATGCCTCACTGTGTCCATGTGCATGCCTCACTGTGTCCATGCCTCACTGTGCCCATGCCTCACTGTGTCCATGCCTCACTGTGTCCATGTGCATGCCTCACTGTGTTTCACTGTGCCCATGCCTCACTGTGTCCATGTGCATGCCTCACTGTGCCCATGCCTCACTGTGTCCATGTGCATGCCTCACTGTGCCCATGCCTCACTGTGCCCATGCCTCACTGTGTCCATGCCTCACTGTGCCCATGCCTCACTGTGTCCATGTGCATGCCTCACTGCAGAGGCGTTGCTAGGGGGGTGCGGGGGGTGCGGTCCGCCCCCGGGTGACACCCACTAGAGGGGTGACACCCTCCCTTTTTTTTTTTTTTTTTTTTTTTTTTTTTTTTTTTACAGCTGACCCATTCATTGATTAATTTCACCCCGCTGGGCTGGAAGCCTGGAACAACACCTCCAGCGCCGCGGCCGCGCCTGGTGTGTGTCCTCCGGCTCCTTATTCTTCCTATTCCTAAATTCCAATCCTCCTCCCTACCCTACAGAGCCAGCGAGCGACTCAGCCTGTCACATCATCACACTGCACTGTGATGATGTGACGACACGTCACTGCAGCACACACACAACTTTCTCCGCCCGGGCGGCGCGGCTGCTGTGTGTGACGGTCGCTGCCCACAGTGCCCAGCCCTCCTCCTCTCCACTCTCCAGGAGTACAGACTGTCTGAGACTCCAGCTGGCGGCGGCGCGGCGCACAGAATAAGAACAGGTGGGGGGGGGGTGACACCATGTTATACCGCACCAGGTGACACCAACCCTAGTGACGCCACTGCCTCACTGTGCCTCACTGTGCCCATGCCTCACTGTGCCTCACTGTGTCCATGCCTCATTGTGTCCATGCCTCACTGTGTCCATGCCTCACTGTGTTCATGCCTCACTGTGTCCATGCCTCACTGTGTCCATGCCTCACTGTGCCCATGCCTCACTGTGCCCATGCCTCACTGTGTCCATGCCTCACTGTGTCCATGCCTAGACTGACGTTTAACATGGGAGTCTATGGAAGGGGTGCCCGATTTGAAAAATCAGTGCTCCCCGACCGTAGGTCCCCCAGATAAGAAACTTTGCACACTTGTAGAGGAGAAATGGAGCTGTTTATTGTTTAAAGAGTGACTGGGAGGTGAATGCCAGGCTGGGCAGGGTGACAGGTGGACCACAATATCCAGCAGCCCATACGGGGGTACCGCTACATTTGTAAGTGGGCAAACTGACAAAATCCGCAGGGGATCAAATACTGTATATACTCGAGTATAAGCCGACCCGAATATAAGCCGAGGCACCTAATTTTACCACAAAAAACTGTGAAAACGTAGTGACTCGAGAATAAGCCTGTGGTGGTGAACCTTGGCACTCCAGATGTTTTGGAACTAAATTTCCCATGATGCTCCTGCACTCTGCAGTGTATTTGAGCATCATGGGAAATGTAGTTCCAAAACATCTGGGGTGCCAAGGTTCGCCATCACTGGCCTAGGGTGTCCATCTGCATGCCTCACTGTGCCTCACTTTGCCTTACTGTGTCCATGTGCATGCCTCACTGTGTCCATGCCTCACTGTGCCCATGCCTCACTGTGCCCATGACTAGACTGACGTTTAACATGGGAGTCTATGGAAGGGGTGCCCGATTTGAAAAATCAGTGCTCCCCGACCGTAGATCCCCCAGATAAGAAACTTTGCACACTTGTAGAGGAGAAATGGAGCTACATGTATGTCAAGTTCTGGATCTAGGGAACTTACGCCTGGCCGGTACCGGGTCCCCAAATTCACCGGAGAAATTACCGTTTAACATGGGAGTCTATGGAAGGGGTGCCCGGCATTGAAAAATCGGTGCTCCCCGGCCAGAGGTCTCCTGGACAACAAACTTTGCACACTTGTAGAGGAAGAGTGGGGCTACATGTGTGCCAACTTGGGGTCCAGGGAACCTACAGCTGGCTGGTACCGGGTCCCCAAATTCCTGGAGATCAGGCACAAAAAGGTGACTCGAGTATAAGCCGAGGGGGGCATATTCAGCACCAAAAAATGTGCTGAAAAACTCGGCTTATACTCGAGTATATACGGTACTTCAGTGTATTATAAGCCTGTCGGAGTCACAATGGAATGGGAGCCTTCAAAAATTTACTCAATCTAGCTTCTGGTTGTACTATAAAACATATAGGGAGTAGAAATGGCGCCCGACCACTAGGTCGGCTCGTTACTCCACATCCTTCCTATGCGAGGAATTAGTAAAGAAGGGGAACAAAAGAAAAGAGAAAGGATAGGCTAGGGAGTTGGGAATAGGGGGGGTAAACCTCAAGGGGAAAATGTGGGGAGGGGGTGGGATGGCCACCAGCTACCCTCTCCGATAGACCCCGCAGGTTGTGAGTGGTATATGGTATCCACTGCTCCCTCAGATCACCCTCTATAAAGGAGGAAAGACCCGTATTGCACACTTCAAGTATTATTCCGGATCAGATCCTGATCAGGCTTTGAGCTTCGATATTCAAGCCAGGGTGCCCATGTTGCCAAAAAGTTTGATATTCTATCTTGGGCGGTACAAATCAGCTCCTCCATCTATGCTATATGGTTAACCCGCAACGCCCATTCCTTCATTGAAGGGGGCAACTTGGACCTCCAATGGACCGGCAAACACAACCTAGCGGCATTAATCATATGCATAGCTATTGACCTATAGTATATTTTGCGGGAAATTTTGGAGAAGTGAAGGAAGTACCTCGCTGGTGAGAACTCCAAAGGAAGCGAGGATATCTCAGTCGTCACTTCATGCACTTCACGCCAATACGACTGGATCAATGGGCACCATATATGGAGAAGAGTACCTAAACCCAGTTCACACCTCCAGCACCGGGCTGAGACTGTCAGGATGAATTGCATTGTGGTTTTACCGCCCCCCCCTCCCCCAATCCCTACCCCAAGCAGCCAAAGGTGTTCACATTCTGCAGCAGGAATTAAGCCCCCTGTTGCTTTTGGTGGGTGCTTCCACCTGTGAAGCACAATGCATTCAAATAATAGGAACACTCTGCAAGTGCCCCGTAACTGCATGCTGCTGCGGGGTCCGAAGACAATAAAGCAGGTGATGAGAAAGCAGCACAGTGCTGCCGGATTTAACCCCTTGCTTGCTGTATTGCACAAGGTTGCAGGGCACTCACAGAGTGGCCTCATTCACTTGAATGGATCATGCTTAGCAAGTGCTACACCCACCACCAACTCCTACTGCGCCATTTGTACACCCCTGGCCACTACATCTAAAGAGGGTGCGGTTGGGTCAGGGGTGATAAAAACACATCTTAACTATAGGGTTTTACCACCCCCCAAACTGCAAATGTAAATGAACCCTTACGGTTCTGAGCCCCCTATTTGGCTGCTTCCACCCTGATGTGCTGCAGTTTACCTGTGTAGTACCCTCTACGTAGGTGCTAGAGGTGAGATTTTTGTCAGAGCAGGTAAATTTAGGCAGGCCTAGCTGGAAGCTAGTTTGTTTTGACCTGTGTGGGCTGGGAGTGGCTCAGTGTAGGCTGGTTGACTCACAGATAGCATCATCTTTCGGTTACCTCCATCTGGCTTCTATAGGATTCTAGAAGGGAGAAGGGGAAGAGAGGTGGAGCTGTCTGAAGGTGTCTCAATGAGCCCTGACCAATCCCCCAACTAGGATTAGCAGGGGGAAGACTCCCTTGAAATACCCAGGGTCAGCCCAGCTGGGGAGGAGTTGTCAGGTGGAAGAACTGGGAGATGGAGTACTAGCTGTCGTGGCCTTTGAGGAAGCTCCCCAGTCTGACACACTCCTAAACCTTGTGGACAGCTTTCCCAGAAGAGTTGAAGCTGTTATAGCTGCAAAGGGTGGGCAAACTCAATATTGAACCCTACGGACTAAGACTGGGATGCCATTAAAGTTTCATGTGCGTGTAAAGACAGGCGTCCCAATACTTTTGGTAATATAGTGTATGGTGGAATGGCCTACCTGCCTTCAATTCTTTTATTGCTATATGTAGTGTGCTCCAAGAAGGAGGCTCTCATAGACTAGAGATTTAGGGAGCACACTTCACAGGGAGCCTTGACAAAGCTGTGTGGCTTCCACACATATTGGCAAATATTGTGCAGCACAGTGGCATAGTGGTTGGCACTTCTGCCTGACAGCAATGGAGTCTATGTTTTGAATCCCAACCACAGCACTACCTGCCTGGAATTTTCATGTCCGCCCTGTGCTTGTGTGGGTTTCTTCGGGGTACCCTGGTTTCCTTCCGCACTCCAAAGACATGCCCATAGGTTTATTGGCTCCTATCTAAATTTGCCCTAGTATGTGTATGTATGAATGTGAGATAAGGACTTTATACTGTAAGATTCTTGAGGGCAGGGACTGATGTGAATGTACAATATATACTGTATATGTAAAGCATTGTTTGGTCCGATCCTTCTAGATCTTGTGCCTCTGGGAGTGACTCCCATAGGGTGACCGCGTGTCCCGGATTGCCCGGGACAGTCCCGCATATTGCAGGTCTGTCCCGGGCACATTCATTCCTGGAAAATACAGTGCCCTGGAATGAAACTGACACAGCCCCCCCCCCCCCCCCCGGGCCAATCTGATGCCCCCAAAAAAGGCCGCCACATCACCGCTTTACTCACTCACAGTACGTGTCCTGGCCGGGAATGCCTGGAGGAGCACAATCCCGCCCCCTGCTTGTGATTGGAGAAATCATAAATCCCGCCTCTTGTGTCCAATCACTGTGCTGTGATTCGTTACAGCACAAGCTGCTTTTTGGGAAGGAAGGGTGTCCCTGAATGCCGGTAGTTTGGAAATGTGGTCACCCTAGACTCCCACCACTGGTTCACCCTCCCACAACCAAACTTGGTTGACCTCTCCTACTAGCTACCAAACCTTGAATTCTGACTTTCCATTCCTTCAATGATTGCACCACTAGGGGTCACCCATTCCCCTTATAACAGCCAACAATCAATAAAAAAAAATGTATAGGTAGCAAGGTCCCGGACCTCCAAAAGCCTAATGGTGACCTCCAGAGTCAAGGATACATCTTTGTAGAGTGGGTTACAAGGCATGGTGGGTGTGATGCAAGAAGGAGTGGTCTGCGCCAGACACTTTTTGAATGTAATGCCTCGTACACACGGCCGAGAATCTCGTCGTTAAAAACATGTCGTTTTTTTCGACGAGATCCTTGGACAAGAAACTTGTCCCGGCCGAGTGCACACACGCTCATTTCAAAGAACCCGCGGTTCTTTGAATGGAGCGTACGTGGTAACGTCATCGAATACGACGAGCATGCGCTCGTCACATTCAATGCCGTCGCCGCCATCTTGGTTCACCCTACCTATGCCTAGGAAGCTACCGCGCATGCGTCAAAGTCATTTCGGGCATGCGCGGGCTTCCCGGCGAACAGGTAAGTGTACACACACACAATTTTCTCGTCGAGAAACAGGCTGACAAGAATCTCGACGAGAAAATAGAGAGCAGGTTCTCTATTTTCTCGTTGAGATTCTTGTCGCTTTTCTTGACGAGAAACCATACACACGAACGAATTTCTCGGCAAGAAATCTCTGCCAGCAAGTTTCTTGCTGGTTTTTGCCGAGAAACTCGGTTGTGTGTACGAGGCTTAAAAGAGATTTATTGTCTCTTAATAGAACTGTAGGAGAGCAGGTTAGGGCCAGGACACCCTTAAGTGGATGCAATGATAATTGCCAGACTCCGAGACTTCTATAGGTAGACAGCTAGACAGTGGAAGGCCTCCAGCTGGATACCACTTCTGTATAGGTAGGACCGCTGTCTCCTATGGCAACAAATCTTGTAACAGTCACTAACAGTAGTTGTACTTAACTATTGGCAACACAGAATAGTTCTTCTCCTACACTACAGACTCTCACTGTAGATTTTTACTCACTGAGCTCCAAGTCTCTCACTAGATTTCCCGATCCAATAGCCACTGAATCTCCTGAGCTCTTCCACTTCCATAACTCGGTATCTTCCTCAAGCGGCACCCCAGCTTCCCTGCTAGGTCCCTGGCTTGGCACTCACAGATACCCCTCAAGCGTCACCCCTGCTGACCCGCTAGGTCCCTGGCTTGGCACTCACAGATACTTCTCAAGCATCACCCCTGCTGACCCGCTAGGTCCCTGGCTTGCCACTCACAGATACTCCTCAAGCGTCACCCCTGCTGACCTGCTAGGTCCCTGGCTTTGCAGTGGCACTCACAGATACTCCTCAAGCGTCACCCCTGCTGACCCGCTAGGTCCCTGGCTTGACACTCACAGATACTTCTCAAGCGTCACCCCTGCTGACCCGCTAGGTCCCTGGCTTGGCACTCACAGATACTCCTTAAGCGTCACCCCTGCTGACCAGCTAGGTCCCTGGCTTGGCACTCACTGATGCTCCTTAAGTGTCACCTTTGCTGTCCCGCTGGGTCCCTGGCTTGGCACTTGCTGAAGTTTTCCCACTTCTTCATCGTCCCCGGCTGGTGAGACGACTGCTCTGGTACTGGCTCCAGCTTACTCACAGTGGTAACAAGGTGGATGGTCCTTTGGTAGCGACAGCTTCCCCGCTTCCTCCGACCACAACTGGTTCCCCTGTCCGGCTGAACCTTTACTCTCGAATTGGATTCCAATCCTGCAGTCCCAACCCTGCGCTGCTTCTCCTGCTCCTGGATAGGCCCTCAGACAGCCAAGCAGCCAGATGTCCCCGTGATAGGCCTCAGGATTCCGGCCTAGCAGCCCGGGGCAGCATAACACACGTCCACCGAGACAGCCGTCCAGGTGGCACAGAACCCCGATCACCTGACTCCACCCAAATAAATAGGCTCTCCAAGCAGGCCAAGGGGCTAAAGAAACCCCTGCCAATTGGCTGAGACACGCCATCCATTCATAACCTGACCTTGCTAAGCCCTTGTCTATTTAATGTCACCAGAATACCGCCACCTAGCGACAGAAGAGAGAAGGTGCAGCAAGTCCAGAACTAGAGAGGAATCAGTGGATCTACTAACAATTAAACAGGGCAACTACCACCTGGCAAAACTAAATTTACTAGCAACTAGGGGTGCAACGGATCAAAAAACTCATGGTTTGGATTGTTTCTCAGATCAGAGTCACGGGTCGGATCATTTTTCGGATCAGCAAAAAAAAACGACAAGACAAATAAACATAAGTTTCGGTAGCCGCCACAGGCAGCCTGGAGGCCGTTTCAGGGGAGGACGGAACACTGGGCAGTCAGGGAAGGCAGGGGAGCTCACCTAGGCCGCCGCCGGGTGGAGCAAGATCCAGGAGGGAGACTGACGCTGCTGCCTGTCCCAAGGCAGGTGTAGGCTGCGGATGTGCTGCGGGAGCGCTCTCAGGCACTCCGAAGGCTGATCCAGGAGGGGAGCGAACTCCAGGCAATCAGGAAGGCCAGGAAAGCTTGTTGCAGCCGCCGCCGGGTGGACCAAGATGGCTCCCACTCTGGGAGCTAGGCCGAAGCCGCGGCCTTTCCTATGGCCGATGCAGGACCGGGAGGCCGCACGTCCGCGGCCACGGGTGACATTCTAGCAGGCTGACAGGCTCCAAAGGCAGCGGAGGAGACCGGACGGAATCCCGGATGAAGTGGATGGCAAGAATCTACCAGGATGCTGACAGGATGGTAGGAAAAGGAGTAACAGCAGCGGAGCTCACACTACCTGCGTTCTACTCCGCGGATCAAGTGTGTGCCGAACTGAAGATGTTGATCCGTATGGATCACGGATCAATGACGATTTGTTGCACCACTACTAGCAACCCTGCCTAAACACCAGGGTGCTACATCAATATATATATATATATATATATTTACTGTATATATATATATACATACAGTAGATATATAGTGTGAGGGGGTTAGCTCGGCAGCGGGTGTGTGTGACCCCCGAGATGGGCTCCCCACACAAAAACAGGCCCAGCAAACGGAGGTTGTGGTTTTCAAAATCAAAAAGGTGCGGTTTATTTTCTATTTACAGTGACAAAACACAGCAAAGCAAAAGAAACATAAACAAAATAAATCCTGGTCAACTTGACCTCTGACTAAACATACAGGTTTCCTAACTAACAACTGGGATCAGCCTAGTGCTGTCCTAGTCCCTAAGTCCCTGGTTTTAAATGTCCAAGCAAATAGCCACACAGGCTTTGTCTCACCGCACAAGGGTTCACTCTCTCCAGGAAGTCCACACAGGTCTGCTTCCAGGCATGAGCTAACATCTAATGAAGCTGGGAGTTCTTATAGAGGCCTAAATGAGCTGACAAGCTTCAGCTGGTCTCATCAACTCCCTGTCTGCACGACGCCCCACACTCTCCCTAGAGGTATGAGTCATCCATGAGCCCACTAGCCTTATACAACTCTCCACCTAGTTGTATAAGTCGGCGTAAAGCCTGAATCTGGGCGAAATATATCTACCCCCCTGGATGCAACCAGGTGACTTTACCTTCCTGCTGTCACATACCCCCCCTCTTGTTTTAACCTCGGGGTTGGAACACCAGCAATCAGGCATTCATGTACTCGAGACAAAGCATCCACATTCCCCATTTGAATGCCAGGGCGATGCTTTACTGTGAAGTTGAATTCCTGGAGGGCCAGGAACCACCTATTCACTCTTCTATTTGTTTCCTTGTTTTGAGCCATCCACTTTAACGGAGCGTGATCCGTAACCATGTCAAAGTGCCTACCTAGCAGGTAGTACCGAAGGGAATCTAGAGCCCACTTCACCGCTAAACACTCCTTTTCAACGGTGGCGTAATTTACCTCATGGGACTTCAACTTCCTGCTGAAGTAAATGACTGGGTGCTCTTCCCCGTTCCAGACCTGGGACAATACTGCTCCTAACCCCACATCTGACGCATCACTTTGTACGACAAAGTCTTTAGAGAAGTCGGGTGAGTACAACACTGGCTGGCTACATAAGGCTTGTTTCAAGAATTGGAATGCTGCCTCAGCCTCGGGGGTCCATTTAATCATGACCGACCCTTTCCCCTTCATCAGGTTGGTTAGGGGCACAGCCTTAGAAGCAAAGTGGGGAATGAATCGCCGATAATACCCAGCGATTCCCAGAAAGGCTCGTACCTGCTTCTTGCTGTTGGGACGTGGCCAACTCTGGATGGCCTCGACTTTGTTGAGTTGGGGTTTTATTACTCCCCTCCCAATGGTGTACCCAAGATATTTGGCCTCCTCCTGCCCAATGGTACACTTCTTGGGGTTAGCCGTAAACCCCGCTTCCCAAACAGAGTCCAGGACTGCTTGTACTTTTGGCAGATGTGAGGCCCAATCTGTGCTATGGACAATTATGTCATCCAGGTAAGCCGCAGCATACTTCCGATGGGGCCTCAGCATCTGGTCCATTTTCCGCTGGAATGTGGCCGGCGCATTCTGTAACCCGAACGGCATTCTTTTATATTGGAACGCCCCGTCTGGGGTTACAAATGCGGTTTTCTCTTTGGCCGACTTGGCCAGGGGGATTTGCCAATACCCTTTTGTGAGGTCAAGAGTCGTCATGTATCGGGCTGTTCCCAGCCGGTCGATCAACTCATCTATACGTGGCATGGGGTAGGTGTCAAATTTTGTAACTTTGTTCAACTGACGAAAATCGTTACAAAATCGCCAGCTCCCATCCGGTTTAGGCACCAACACAATGGGACTAGACCAATCACTTTGGGACTCCTCTATCACCCCTAAGTTCAGCATTTTCTGTACTTCCTCCCGTATTGCCTCCCGTCGGGCCTCTGGGATCCGATAGGGTTTTAACTTCACCCTTTCACCGGGCGGGGTAATGATGTCATGCTCTACCCCAGATGTTTGTCCCGGCAGCTCAGAGAATACCTCCTTGTTGCGAAGCACAAACTCCTTAACCTCCTGTTGTTGGGGTTGTGACAAGGTGGCTGCTATTCCAACCTCAGGAATCACGCAACCAGTTTGAGCTGGTGACCAAGTGTCTGCGACTAGGGACTCTCTATCCCTCCAGGCTTTCAACAGATTAACGTGATAGATCTGTTCGGGCTTTCGCCTTCCTGGTTGTCTGACCTTGTAATTCACTTCGCTCACTTTTTCCATTATCTCATAGGGGCCTTGCCATTTTGCAAGGAATTTACTTTCAACCGTAGGGACAAGTACCAGTATCCTATCCCCCGGGGAAAAGGTACGGGTCTTGGCTCCACGGTTGTACACTCTCTGCTGTGCTAACTGCGCTTGGGCCAAATGTTCCTTCACGATGGGCATTACCTGTGCAATTCGGTCTTGCATCAGGGCGACATGCTCAATCACACTCCTGTGGGGAGAACTCTCACTTTCCCAAGTTTCCTTGGCAATATCCAACAGCCCTCTTGGGTGTCTCCCATACAGTAACTCAAAGGGGGAGAATCCCGTAGAGGATTGGGGCACCTCCCTAATAGCAAACATCAGATAAGGAAGTAGACAGTCCCAATCCTTTCCATCTCTATCCACCACTTTCTTCAACATTTGTTTTAGGGTTTTGTTGAACCTTTCAACCAGCCCATCGGTTTGGGGGTGATACACAGATGTACGTAATTGCGTCACTTTGAACAATTTACACAGCTCCTTCATAACCCGGGACATAAAGGGTGTACCTTGGTCCGTAAGCAGTTCTTTCCAAATACCCACCCGGCTAAACACAAGAGATAGCTCTTTGGCTATGGTTTTGGCCGAGGTATTTCGGAGAGGGATCGCTTCTGGATAACGGGTGGCATAGTCCATTATAACTAATATGTACTGGTGCCCCCTAGCGGACTTGATTATAGGACCTACCAAATCCATGGCGATCCTCTCAAACGGGACCTCAATGATGGGTAGAGGGACCAGCGGGCTACGGAAATGTGGCATCGGGGCCGACCTCTGACACACAGGGCAGGAGGAACAATAATTTTCTATGTCCTTCATCACCCCCGGCCAATAGAATCTCTGTAATACCCTCTCTCGGGTTTTCTCTGTCCCCAGATGACCTCCAAGAATGTGCCCATGGGCCAACTCCAACACCAACTTCCTGTAAGGTTTGGGCACCACAAGCTGCTCAACGGTTTCTTCTGCCCTTTTTGCCACCCGATACAGTAGGTCCTTCTCTACGCTGAAGTATGGGTAAGTGCAGGTATTATCTGGGTTCACTAACTCGCCATCTATTTTCACTACGTTTTCCCGTGCCTTTATTAGGGTGGGGTCTTTCAACTGTTCTGTGGCAAAGTTTTCCCTGTGAACCTCAAGATCAGAAAACTCCACAGACGGTAGGTTTTCGTCTGAGGAGGTGGGCTCCTCTCCAGTTTCTTGAGTCTCCCCTGCCAATACTGATAAGGGAAATTCCGGAGAGTCCTCACCACTCTCAGGGGAGTTCTGGCTATCACATTCCTGGTACATAGGGGCACCAGTGGGGGGCTCAGGATCATCCCACAGTTCCCAGAACTTCGGAAAATCCCTTCCCACAATGGCGTCATGCGGTAACTGAGATACTAAGCCCACTGGATGAGAGAGGGTACCTTTGGGGGTCTCGAAACACACTGTAGTCACTGGATACTCTCGGGTGTCCCCATGCACACAAATAACAGCTACCTTGCTATTCCCAGAGACCTCTGTTTTAACTAACTCAGCCTTTATCAGGGTCACAAGGCTACCTGAATCCAACAATACCACAACATTTCTACCATTAACACACATTTTGCATAAATGTTTCTCAGTTCCTCGAATGGCAGTGCATGCGACTGTCGCACACAGCGACTGACGTCTGCCCGTCAGAAAGTCACACTGCATGGGTTCCTCCACAAC
Source organism: Rana muscosa (assembly GCA_029206835.1). Lineage (NCBI taxonomy): Eukaryota > Metazoa > Chordata > Amphibia > Anura > Ranidae > Rana > Rana muscosa. Next base: position 322,192,231 of record CM055125.1, read on the forward strand.
CGGGCAATTGGCTGCAATATGTCCCGCTTGCCGGCAGCGGTAGCAAACGATCCTTCTTGCGGCCCCTTGAGCCGCTGATTTCCCAGGCTGTTCTCGCCAAACTTGGGGTAGAGCTCCCACCCTCTCACTCTCTCCACCCTCACCCCTTGGAATCCTCTTATCCGCCCCTGGGGATGGTCTGGTCTTAGGGTGGAAAGTCCGAGTGTCTCTGGAAGAGGCCGTCAGGTTCTCTGTAGCCAAGTATTTCTCCACACGATCCACAAGACCATCGGCCGTCTCTGGGTCTCCATGGCTTACCCACTTTTGGATGGCAGTAGGAAGAGCTCTCAAAAACCGATCCATTACAACACGTTCCACAATCTTTGGTGCGGACAAAGTCTCTGGCTGTAGCCACTTTCTGCTCAGGTGAATGAGATCATACATTTGAGACCTGGGGGGTTTTCCAAGCTGGAAAGTCCAGTTATGCACACGCTGAGCCCGGACAGCCTGGGTGACACCCAGCCTTGCCAATATTTCAGCTTTTAGCATCACATAGTCTTTTGCTTGGTTAGGCTCTAGGTCATAGTAAGCTTTCTGCGATTCACCAGTTAACAGAGGAGCCACCAGTCCAGCCCACTGCTCCTCAGGCCACTTTTCTCTTTCAGCGGTCCTTTCAAATGTGGTCAAAAATACCTCTGGATCATCCTCTCCAGTCATTTTTGTCAATAAACGACTCACCCCAAAGGACGCGGTATTAGTGGGACGGCTTTCCTCACTGGTCTGCGGACGTTGCTGCATTACTGCTTCCATCTGTTGTTGTAGTCTCTGCTCTTGCTTCTGCAACAGGTCTATGAAGCGGGCCTCAGATTGCTGCTGGGCTTGTTGCTGAGCCTCCAGACTCTGTTGCAAAGTTGCGTTTGTCTGCTGCTGGGCTGCAAGGCTCTGTTGATGAGCTTGCTGCTGGGCTGCGAAGTTCTTTTGCAAACCTGCATTTGTCTGCTGTTGATTGGCATTTGCTAGAGCCAGCTGCTTCAGTATCTCCTCCATGCTGGCTTAAAAAAAAAAACTGCCACTGGTTCTCCACCAACTGTGAGGGGGTTAGCTCGGCAGCGGCAACAATTAAACAGGGCAACTACCACCTGGCAAAACTAAATTTACTAGCAACTAGGGGTGCAACGGATCAAAAAACTCATGGTTTGGATCGTTTCTCAGATCAGAGTCACGGGTCGGATCATTTTTCGGATCAGCAAAAAAAAACGACAAGACAAATAAACATAAGTTTCGGTAGCCGCCACAGGCAGCCTGGAGGCCGTTTCAGGGGAGGACGGAACACTGGGCAGTCAGGGAAGGCAGGGGAGCTCACCTAGGCCGCCGCCGGGTGGAGCAAGATCCAGGAGGGAGACTGACGCTGCTGCCTGTCCCAAGGCAGGTGTAGGCTGCGGATGTGCTGCGGGAGCGCTCTCAGGCACTCCGAAGGCTGATCCAGGAGGGGAGCGAACTCCAGGCAATCAGGAAGGCCAGGAAAGCTTGTTGCGGCCGCCGCCGGGTGGACCAAGATGGCTCCCACTCTGGGAGCTAGGCCGAAGCCGCGGCCTTTCCTATGGCCGATGCAGGACCGGGAGGCCGCACGTCCGCGGCCACGGGTGACATTCTAGCAGGCTGACAGGCTCCAAAGGCAGCGGAGGAGACCGGACGGAATCCCGGATGAAGTGGATGGCAAGAATCTACCAGGATGCTGACAGGATGGTAGGAAAAGGAGTAACAGCAGCGGAGCTCACACTACCTGCGTTCTACTCCGCGGATCAAGTGTGTGCCGAACTGAAGATGTTGATCCGTATGGATCACGGATCAATGACGATTTGTTGCACCACTACTAGCAACCCTGCCTAAACACCAGGGTGCTACATCAATATATATATATATATATATATTTACTGTATATATATATATATACACATACAGTAGATATATAGTGTGAGGGGGTTAGCTCGGCAGCGGGTGTGTGTGACCCCCGAGATGGGCTCCCCACACAAAAACAGGCCCAGCAAACGGAGGTTGTGGTTTTCAAAATCAAAAAGGTGCGGTTTATTTTCTATTTACAGTGACAAAACACAGCAAAGCAAAAGAAACATAAACAAAATAAATCCTGGTCAACTTGACCTCTGACTAAACATACAGGTTTCCTAACTAACAACTGGGATCAGCCTAGTGCTGTCCTAGTCCCTAAGTCCCTGGTTTTAAATGTCCAAGCAAATAGCCACACAGGCTTTGTCTCACCGCACAAGGGTTCACTCTCTCCAGGAAGTCCACACAGGTCTGCTTCCAGGCATGAGCTAACATCTAATGAAGCTGGGAGTTCTTATAGAGGCCTAAATGAGCTGACAAGCTTCAGCTGGTCTCATCAACTCCCTGTCTGCACGACGCCCCACACTCTCCCTAGAGGTATGAGTCATCCATGAGCCCACTAGCCTTATACAACTCTCCACCTAGTTGTATAAGTCGGCGTAAAGCCTGAATCTGGGCGAAATATATCTACCCCCCTGGATGCAACCAGGTGACTTTACCTTCCTGCTGTCACAATAGATATATATATATTTATTTCATATAAAAGAAAGAGTTTTTTTTGGGACTTTAAATGAGGCAGGGATCAAAGGGGTCACTGCCTCCATCCCTAATCAGATATTGATTATAGAGAAGGGAAGGGGGAGGGGGAGAGGTGGGACTTTATACTGTATGAAGCACACAGCAGTAAATTGAATAGTCAAGCGAGTAGAAAAAGTGGGATTTATTTTGCATTGTACAATCATTTATAGCATACATTGGGCATACAGCCTCTCAACCATGAATGTTCTGACGTTTACAAAACAAATACATAAAACCACATAGCTTGATGTACATTTAACATAATGAGTACAGAAATCGCATGATGCTAGTAACAGACAATTAAAAACATAATTGCAGTCAAAAAAATAGGAAAGGGTCCATGGTAAGAAATGTTGGTAAGTAGTAGTGGCTCTACGCGTTTCGTGACCCTATAGTCGCTCATCAGGAGCATAAACCATGGCATTAAAATCTAAAAAAGAAAAGAAATATATAGATCTAAATACCAGATAATTTGAGCTGGGCATTAAAGATGGTCAGGAGGATAAGGAAATTTTAGGGGGGAGAAGGCAAGAGGGGTTCAATAGTTACAGAGAACTTACATCTGCACAACGTGCGAGCTTGGCGTGCCAACCGAAATCGCCAGTGCGACTCTGGGCTCCCTCTCGAGGCACTGTAGAGGTCTGGAAAGGCAGCAGCAGCCACACAAGGGCACGTCCCAGGCAAGTAATGGATGTGGATACCCTGCATAAGGGTGGAAAAAGTGGCCCCATATGGGGAACCAGAAAAATGAATAAATGTGAATGGTGTGAGGTGTGGTGATGTATAAAGGTTGAATGTAAAGAATGTGAAAAGTGTAGGGAAGGTGAGTGCAAGGAAGGTGAAGGGATGAATAAAAAATTAGTTAAAAGTGTAGGAAATAAAAAGGGGCTAGGTGAAGGAAGGTGAAGGGATTGTTTTTGTTCTTTGTTTTTTCAATATATAGGTTTTTTTTATCTTCATCCCTCATTTCCCTTTTTTAATGCCTAGATGAACGAACAGCGACTAATTTGGTCGCTGTTCTTTCTATCTATGACAGTGCGTCCTTGGCTGTGTTATCGGCCTAGCTTTTTGCAGATCTCTCCCTCCCCCATGTTAGGCAGCCTACTTCCACACTGATAGGCATTCTGGGGAGTTGATTCAGCGCTAATCGCCAGACGGCTGAGCCGCCCAGGTGAAAGCGTTCTCCTCCCCTCTGTCTGTCACTGCCTCCTTGTTGCCTGATTGGTCTGTCTGAGGCAGCACACCTACATATGCACCCCCCCATGGCTTGTTCACTCACACCACATCACTTTTCCCATTTCTCCTGGATCACTCACATGCATATGGACCCTGGCTTTCATTGAAAACACAGGTACTTTCTCCCTTCCACCTCTCCCCCTTTCCTTCTCACCTTGTGTTTTTGCTGCTGTTTGTTTTCTCATTTTTGTTTTCAGCTTCTTCCTCGTTTTTCATATTCATTTTTTCTATTTCCCCTCTCCTTCACCTAGCCCCTTTTTATTTCCTACACTTTTAACTAATTTTTTATTCATCCCTTCACCTTCCTTGCACTCACCTTCCCTACACTTTTCACATTCTTTACATTCAACCTTTATACATCACCACACCTCACACCATTCACATTTATTCATTTTTCTGGTTCCCCATATGGGGCCACTTTTTCCACCCTTATGCAGGGTATCCACATCCATTACTTGCCTGGGACGTGCCCTTGTGTGGCTGCTGCTGCCTTTCCAGACCTCTACAGTGCCTCGAGAGGGAGCCCAGAGTCGCACTGGCGATTTCGGTTGGCACGCCAAGCTCGCACGTTGTGCAGATGTAAGTTCTCTGTAACTATTGAACCCCTCTTGCCTTCTCCCCCCTAAAATTTCCTTATCCTCCTGACCATCTTTAATGCCCAGCTCAAATTATCTGGTATTTAGATCTATATATTTCTTTTCTTTTTTAGATTTTAATGCCATGGTTTATGCTCCTGATGAGCGACTATAGGGTCGCGAAACGCGTAGAGCCACTACTACTTACCAACATTTCTTACCATGGACCCTTTCCTATTTTTTTGACTGCAATTATGTTTTTAATTGTCTGTTACTAGCATCATGCGATTTCTGTACTCATTATGTTAAATGTACATCAAGCTATGTGGTTTTATGTATTTGTTTTGTAAACGTCGGAACATTCATGGTTGAGAGGCTGTATGCCCAATGTATGCTATAAATGATTGTACAATGCAAAATAAATCCCACTTTTTCTACTCGCTTGACTATTCAATTTACTGCTGTGTGCTTCATATAAAGTCCCACCTCTCCCCCTCCCCCTTCCCTCCTCTATAATCAATATATATTTATTTATTTTTTAGGTAGAGTATCTAAGCTGCCCCTGCTCAATTATCCTTTTGAAAACATGAGTTTCCTGACACAAGTTTAAGAAAATCAACCACAACCCAATGATATCTTGGAAATCCAATTGGTTTTATTAGGCAGGCAAGTAGCTTCCTATCTCTATGATTAAGCCCTGTAGGCGTAGCGAAACACGTCAGAGGAGCATAGCCAGAAGGAGTTTAGGCTGAAGCCCTATCGATACCTCTCCATATAGTGGCCGGCTGGGTTCCGGTGAGTGATGCTTCCACCTTCTGTCTTCCAATCTGAGGCAACTAACTTCCAGCAAAAAGCAGCAAGAGTTCCTAGGAGCGCTTAGATCCACAACATTTATCTCAAAAAAGGCTTATAATTTATGGAGGGACCAATAATTATGTGAGCCACACCAAACTCATTGAAAAGCTTGTAGTTTATTGGATTAAAAAGAACACGCTTGATCAAACAAATGCCAGAGGTGTGTATTAACATCAGCTAACCTTTATGAATACTCCACTGAGAGCGGCCCGGGATGTGTCTAGATCAGTGGTTCTCAACCTGGGGGTCGGGACCCCCTCGGGGGTCGAATGATGATTTGCCAGGGGTCACAAATCCTGGGCTGTTCCCCCAGCCTTTTTGCAGCCACCCAGCAGGGCTGTACCTGGAGCCTGTGGCCACCCAGCTGGGCTGTTCCTGAAGCCCACTGTCGCCCACTCAGCCCCTTCGCAGTCACCCATTCAGTTCACGGCATGGCTGGGGGGCAGAGACTAGAGGAATGTTGAGTGGGAGGGGCTGGAGGAGACCCTATCTGCTGATTTCGGCATAGGTGTCACTGCTACGGAACACCACAAAGTCAGAGACACAGTGTGTAACACTACCGGTGATTTTAGTTGCCATTAAAAGTCCCCACTATAGTTCTCAGATCAGCAGATGATCAAGAGCACCTAAGTTGGCTGATCAGAATTCCCCCCCAGCATTGCCACTCATCCCAACTCCCTGACAGCACTGCCACTCATCCCATTCCACCCACCCCCCCCCCCCCAACCAAGGAGTAAGAGGAGGAATAAAAATAGAGAATACATGGAAGGGAGGAGAAAAGAGGGGGAGGAACAAAGAAAAAAGGAGAGAAAGAATAAGAGAAAGAACAAGAAAGATGGCTAGAGAGAGGGATGGGGGGGGGGGGGAAGAAAAAAGAAATTAAGATGGAGAGAAATAAAAGGGAAAGAAAGGAGAACAAAGAGACTGGTACATCCTAAAATGTACCATAAGGGGTTTTAATACTGTACGAGTGGAAGGGACTCAGGGAGCGCTAAATATCCACAGGTTAGGGGCGCAAATTTCTTGTCTTGCCTTGGGTGCTGACAACCCATGCTTTGAAAATAATTTTACTGGTATGGGTCCCCACAACTTGGGACATTTTATCAAGGAGTCCCGCACTAGAAAGGTTGAGAACCACTGGTCTAGATGGATGGCGGGTCGCAGCTGGACTGGATGGTGACTACCCAGCATTTAGGAGGAGCTGGTCTGCCGCTGTATGTGACCACAATAGACCAGGACCAAGGTGGGCTGTTGACAAGCCGTAGCTCAATGTGCCCACATCTCTAAGCGCTCCTAGGAACTCTTGCTGCTTTTTACATGTTATACTCTCCCATGAGTACTTCCCAGCAGCAGGGCCGCCATCAGGAATTTTGGGGCCCCTTACACAGCTTCAGGCATGGGCCCCCTGGAGAGCAGAGGAGAACCGGTGGGGGGTGCTGCCGCTGCAAATTAAAAAAAAGCGGGGGGGGGGGCCTGCCGCGAATTTAGAAGCGGTTGGTGCCACGAATTGAGAAGCGGGGGGTGCTGCCGCCGCGAATTGTAGAGGTCGGGGGGGCTTTGGGTTCTGACGAACAAAAAAAAAAGGGGGGGTTGCCATCCGGGGCCCTGGGGACCTCCAGGCCTCTGGGCACCTCTGGGCCTCTTACAAAAAATAAAAAATAAAAAAGGGGGGTTGCCATCCGGGCCCCTTACAGGTGTACTGCCTGTACCCCCCTGATGGTGGCCCTGCCAGCAGCTATGATCCATAAGACCTCTGTTCTTCATATAGCAATTGTTGCTCTTCAGCAGGCGCCTGATCTATTTATTTTTTTTGCTGCAAGAAGCTTCCAGCACACACTGTGACCCCTTCCACCTCAAGCTACACTTTCAACATTTCTCAGATGTAACATACCAGGATTAGTACAAAGGCACTCAGGTTTTATTCCTCAAACAGTTAACAAAATAACAAAAAAAACAAAAACAAACTTAGATCTTTGCAAAAACCAATTTGCCTTCCTAACGCACTACTCAAAACACTATATACCAACATCATTATCCCAACTGTGAAGCATATCGAGGAGAATATTTTGCTGCTTATTTGCCTCATAACCCAGGGGCAGGGTGACTTGCTGTGTTCTAAAATGAATAAACTCTAAACTGTCTCAGGCTATTTTATACAAAACTGCAACAGCAAGGTGTCTGTGATCTAAAAGTAAAAAAAAAAAAAAGTAAGATCATGCAACACAACAATATACAGACAGTGGAGTGAGTGCCTTAGGCAATACAGCAAAAGAAAGTCTACATTTTTCTCCTTCTCTTAGTCAGAGCCTTTACCGTGTTTCCATTAGTCATTAATTACATGTTTTAACATACCGTAAGTCTTTCATCAATGAACCCATTTTTTTCAGTAAAGATACGGGAATGATGTGTTTATTGTTTCTTGAATAAAACTGTCTTGATCAGATCACATTTTACGAACTGTTAGTGCCAAAATTCAGATACAGTACATCCTTATGGTCTGTAAGTTTTTTTCTTTCCAAATTTTGAATTGAAACTAAGAGGTTGGGACTTTTAGGTGAGGCCAGCTAGATGTACCTCCATCCCCGATAGGTTGATATAGAAGAACTAAATTTTTTGGGACTTTGAATTGAAGCGTGGAGCCAGGAAAATAGCATTGCATGGTACTATAATGCTGTCTGGTGGTGGAGCCATCTATAGTGCCATATAGTAAATGCATAGACATGTAGTAGCCATCATAGTAAAGTAAAAAACTTTTATTCCATGACATGATACATAGTAATAAATTAACAGAATAGCATAATGACACACTGATAGCATATTGGCCTAGAGCCACCGTAATGACATAATGATGACACACCAGACTAGTTGCAACGTATTCCCACAGTAAGTAATATATATATATATATATATATATATATATATATATAGGTATATTCCAGTGAACCATAATCATGGTATCTTGAATAAAAAGAACAGCAGGGAAGGCATCTATTAGCTCAACGCGTTTCGTAGCTGTAGCGCTACTCTTCAGGAGCAGATGCAGAGATATTGTCTAAGGATGTTTAAAAGTAGATATGATGAGTGATCATGTAAAAATGTAATAAAGACTATAGAAAAATAAAAATAGTAAAAATTGGTCACTCATACTTGCAAGTCAAATCAGAGTCTGGACATGGACAGAGGGAACTGGAGGTAGGCTGGAATGTCAGTCCGCCCCGGAATCTGAGATGGCTAACCCCAAAAGCATCAAGATGGAAAAACCAACCAGGGGAAGAACATTCCGAGGGTAGTTGCCCCATGGATTGTGAAAAGGACATAAGGGTGTATACCATCTGAAAAAATTATAATATAATAGTATTAATAGTAAATAAATGTAGGGATCAATATAGGAATTATAATATAGTAGATGGTGCATGGCATAGTGATTATTTATGGGTTAAAAAAATTGTAGCATTTCATCCATTAATATAATAGGTGCAGTGGTAGCTAAATAAGTAATGTTGTATTTTTCCGCGTACTCACAACCATTTTTCTCGTCGGGAAAAATTAAATTTTTTCTCTTTGACGAGAAAAACGACCATGTTTGGGCTTTTGATCATCTTTCCCGACAAGAAAAACGACATTAATCACGACGAGAAAAATTAGAACATGCTCTAATTTTTCTCGTCGTGATTCACGGCATTTTTTTCCGCTGCAGTTTTCCCATAGGGAAACATTGCCAGGGAGCCTACACATGGTCATTTTTCTCGACCAAGAGAAAAAATGTCAGGAAAAACAGCCGTGTGTAGGGGAACAAGCCGTTACTCGTTTTTCCCGTCAATTTTCTCGACGGTGTTTTCACCGTCGAAAAAATCGATCGTGTGTACGCGCCATTATTGTTAAAATAATAATAACAGTGAAAACCAAAAAGTGGACCAAGAATACCCTAGGTCAGGGATATGCAATTAGCGGACCTCAAGCTGTTGCCAAACTACAAGTCCCATGAGGCATAGCGAGACTCTGACAGCATCAAGCATGACAACCAGAGGCAGAGGCATGATGGGACTTGTAGTTTGGCAACAGTTGGAGGTCCGCTAATTGCATATCCCTGCCCTAGGTGATACAAAGGGGGAGGGGAAGGACAACCCCCCAAAAACTAAATGGAGTGCAATAGCGTAAGAAAACATAGTGGTGATGAAAAGTGAAATGTGTAACAATTTCATACCTGGATCACCTATGTGAAAGGTTAAGTCCAAATAATGGCGTAGAAGTGTACATGGGGGAGGTCCCAGGGAAAGCTTCCTAGGGTGGACTGAAGTAATGAAAGTTCAGTGTATGGGGATAACCAATGTCACGCTGCGGCACACAAGGGAGAGATGGAGCCGACAGCCGAGTGAGGACTACCACTCGCCTGCTGACCAACCATCGCTGAGTGTATGGCGCTGATGTTATAGGCATCACGCCGACGTACTAACGCCATCAATGATGACGTAGCATGTACGGCGTGGAGGGGGCGTGACGCTGATCGGCAGCAGGACGCCTGCCCCCACCCGACAACACCAGCAAACGGGAGGTGGGGAAAGGGGAGGATACATGAAGCCGATCGCAGGTTCCGGGGCCAAAAGAGAGAGCCAGCCACGCCACGCAGACCGAAGGTCCTGCCAGCATAACCAAGATGGCATGCAAGGAGGACAGGGTAAATGAATGTAATGACCAAAAAAAGGGAGTTAGAACGGGTAAGTTCTAAACAGTCTCTGTCACCTGCATGTAATGAGGGCTATCATGATAAAGTATAACATTAAAAGGAGAAAGGCACCCAATAGGTGCTGGCACTGGAAAATACCAAATGGTAAAAAATGGTAAATTGGTGCACGCTTCTATCCCCGACAGGCATATTGAATTGAAACTAAGAGGTTGGGACTTTTAGGTGAGGCCAGCTAGATGTACCTCCATCCCCGATAGGTTGATATTTTTGTTACAAAAGTTTATATATTTCTTGTTCAAGGATTTTCATGAAATTTTCTGAAAAAAGGAGAATAATAATAACTATGACGCCCACAGAGAGGCGAGAGATAGCATTAGAAGGCGTTAAATCAAATCAGATGTAACGGTAGTTATGCACATGAATGGTGGGAATCATCAACTACTACAAGAAGTCGAGATTGGGGTAGGCAATTCGATGCAGGAGGATAGAAGGAAGTGGGAAAGCGAGGGAGAAGAGGTGTTGGCCAGAAGGGGAATATTACAAGGGGAAGTTGGGGGGCGGAGACTAGAGGATAACCTCCCATGAAGCTTGGGCTCGATCTGAAGAGATAACAACAAAGCCTGGGGAATGCCCAGGAAAAACCAAGCCTACTTACCGACCAGCTCGCAGACAACCAATTAACCTGTCTAACAGTATGCGTTAAAAACATGGGTTTGTCCGCACGCATTTGCAAACGCATGCGTGAGCCACAGAGCCACGCCAAGGCCCCCTGGAATCTATGGTCCTACACTAACTATGAGTGTCCCCACAATGGAGGCACATGCATTCTGATGGTTAGATGAGGGCAGGTGGACTGAAGGGGAGCCACCCCTCCTTAAAGGTACAGGAGCACGCCAAACACCCAGCATGTAGCACAATGGCTCCAAAGGTGTTGGTGCGCTGCTGGACCAATACAAGCACCATAGGTGAAAACAAAACTTGTCCACCACCCTCATCTATAGCTGGCTATCGCAGTAAGCAGCATTGGAAGGCTGAAACAGGTAACAACAAAGCCTGGGAAATGCCCAAGAAAAATCGATCTGAAGAGAGCAGAGGCGTCACTAGGGGGTGGCTATTGAGGCTATAGCCCCGAATCTGGGGCCCATAGCCCAGAGTCTCTAGGGCAGGGGTCAGCACCCGGCCCACCACTGCTGAATGTGGTCACCCGGCCTGCAGACATATTTACCGCTGTCCTCTTCATTGGACAGCAGCGAGCGGCCAGTATTACAGGGCTGGATGGGGGCGGGAACCGCAGGAGTTAACTTTTTTCAGTAAACAGCAGGTGATTGGTTGCCGGGCAATCCTACCAACCAATCACCAGCCTGTTAATGTGAAAAGTTAACTTCAGTAGTTACCGCCCCCATCCAGCCCTGTGATGCCGATCTCAGATGCTCTGCTTGCTGTACACCTGTGTAAGGTAGGAGAGTTCTACCTACAGTGTGCGTGTGTGTGGTGGGGTGCAGGGGACAGAGGACACTACAGTGGAGTGCAGGGGACAGAGGACACTACAGTGGGGTGCAGTGGACAGAGGACACTACGGTGGGGTGCAGTAGACAGAGGACACTACAGTGGGGTGCAGGGGACAGAGGACACTACAGTGGGGTGCAGGGAACAGAGGAGACTACGGTGAGGTGCAGGGGACAGGGGACATTACGGTGAGGTGCAGGGGACAGGGGACATATACATGTGTATGTCCGCCCAACCGTATGACTTTCTTTACTTCGCTGCTATGGGCTCTAGCCTCGGATCTTTTGTAGACCTAGCAATGCCCCTGGAACAAAGGATAGGGATTAAAGGGATGCAAGGCTTTCCAGGTCCAAAGAACGTAAGGCATAATGAAGCCAAGGGTCCCATGTCTGGAGAAATTTGAGATGGGAGTCGTAAAGAATACTGGACCTTTTAGTGGATTAGCATTAGGGTCATGTGGTAATTACCTTCCTGTATAAGGAAGAATCGAGGGCTTCTTCCAAGCCTTGACTATAGTTTGGCCACCAGGAAGAGAAACATGGCTAACCGTCTGTAATTGGTGGGCATGAAGGCCTGTATTTGGTTAGTGAAGCAGAGCATATCTACTGTAGCTTCTTTGTGGATAACCAAATAAAAATAGTGTATGGAGGAGGCCAAAGACTCTGGACAAGAAGGAAAGCAATTTAGGGCATGACCACCACATACGTAAGACATCATCTTGTGGCTGCAACCTCAAAAATATCAGTCAGGATAGTTCAGATTTCCTGGCTGCAACCCAGGACCATCTAAGGAGAACTTTGTAAGCTGATTGTAGTGTGTTTGTGTAGACAGAACACTTAGCCACCTTAAAAAAGTTTATATACACTCATCGGCAACTTTATTAGGTACACCTTACTAGTACTTGGTTGGGCCCTCTTTTGCCTTCAGAACTGCCTTCATTCTTGGTGGCATAGATTCAACAAGGTGTTGGAAACGTTCCTCAGAGATTTTGCTCCATTGTGACATGATAGCATCACACAGTTGCTGTAGATTTGTCGGCTGCACATCCATGATGCGAATCTCCCCTTTCAGTACATCCCAAAGGTGCTCCATTGGATTGAGATGTGGTGAGTGTGGAGGCCATTGGAGTCCAGTGACCTCATTGTCCAGTGGTGAGATGATTGGAGCTTTGTGACATGGTGCATTATCCTGCTGGAAGGAGCCATCAGAAGATGGGGACACTGTAGTCATAAAGGGATGGACATGGTCAGCAACAATACTCAGGTAGGCCGTGGCGTTTAAACCATCCTCAATTGGTACTAAGGGGCCCAAAGTGTGCCAAGAAAATATCCCCACACACCATTACACCACCCCCCCCCCTTCCACCAGCCTGAACTGTTGATACAAGGCAGAATGGATCCATGCTTTCATGTTGTTTCTGCCAAATTCTGACCCCACCATCTGAATGTCGCAGCTGAAATCAAGACTCATCAGACCAGGCAACATTTTTCCAATCTTCTGTTGTCCAATATTGGTGAGCCTGTGCGAATTGTAGCCTTAGTTTCCTGTTCTTAGCTGACAGGAGTGTCTTCTGCTGCTGTAGCCTTCCGCTTTAAGGTTGGATGTGTTGTGAGTTCAGAGATGGTATTCTTCATACCTTGGTTGTAACGAGTGGCTATTTAAGTTACTGTTGCCTTTCTATCATCTGAAACCAGTCTGCCCATTCTTCCCCATTCTGATGCTCAGGTTGAACCTCAGTAAATCGTCTTCACCGCACCTAGATGCCTAAATGCATTGAGTTGCTGCCATGTGATTGGCTGATTAGTAATTTGTGTTACTGAGCAATTGAACAGGTCTACCTAATAAACTGGCTGGTGAGTGTATGTCTAACAATGAGCAGATTTCTTCTTCTATTTTAAATATTTGATGCCTGTCCTGGAAGTTAAAGGATAACTAATCCAAGAATAAAAATAAATAAAATATATTATAGTCTTGGGTTCAGCCTAAACCGGGTTTGGAATTGACCCAAATGTTAACTGTTTTTGCTGGTCCCATGAGCTGTGGGTGGGGGGATGCTCCACCTCGTATGTGCACATGCACAATGTGGCGGGCATGCTTGTGATCTCTTTGGCCTAACATGGCCACATGGGCATATTAGGTCCTGGTGACAACTGTCTAAAGCATGATGAATGTCCTTCAAAGGTACTTCAAAATTCTGCTTTTAACATTCTATTTTGGAATGCATCCAATTTCCTGAGCGAAACCCACATGTACGTTAAGAAATTCCTTCATTTGAGACACAATTTTCCATCCTGCTCTTTTAAATTATTTCAACACTGGGGTTAAAAGCAAATGATGATTTGACTCAACTAAGAATTAGAAAATCGAACAAAAGATTTCCTGAAATGAAAGTTTTCAAACAACATTCTTTTAGTGTATGGCCAGCTTTAGAGGACATATCCTATTTCTTTAGGAAGATCTCCTCTTACGTCCTGCTGTACCTCTGGGACAGGAAGTAAAGGGAAATCTCTTCAATGGACTGTAACAGCACCCCAAGTATGAAAGGGGTTAACGCCGTTTACGATCTTCCCTCTCCTGGACACACATTCGCTACCGATCCTCCACAGTCAGGCGACCACTTCCCATAGGAATAATCCTTCCAGAAGAACGAGACAAACTCTGTATGTTTCCAGAATAGACTGACACTTTATTGCAAAAGTACTACAACTCTTATACACACAGAGAGAAGCTTCTGACCCTCCTCCCATCATACACCTCTGACCAGACCCAATTTACATTTCAGTTTAAATGGTTATGCATGACCTTTTGTGTTTAGCTTTTGTCTCCCAATCCACATTATCAAAAGACTTCACAGAATGAAAGGATCTGTAGCATATTTGAGGTTCATTAACATTACACAAGCAGACAGGTGACACATCAGCATCTCTTTAATTAACCTGTCTGTCTGCTAGTTCCACAACCTATAATTACAGGCTTAACTCCCACAAGCCACAATAGACAATAGAATGTAATCACACACCATCACAGCAAGTATTACATAACAGCCCACACACAGTATATACCCAATATCTTCTATGTATATACCGTATGGGATATGGCTATTACAGATCATGGTGGGGTTCTCATTCACCCTGTGCCCCAAGTGAGACACAGGGTGGTTTACACATAAGAGGCATTGGGGAAGCTGAAGCAAGGGTATCTCATACTTTCTAAGAGCTTCTGGGTTCCCCGGGCCCTCCCGTTACATGGACCACAAGAAAAAAAAATCTGGCAAGGGTCTTCAGCATTACCTATGTAGCACCTTGCTCTATTCACAGGAGTGTGGTTTCAGAGCTCAAGTGTCCCAATAGCAAAAAAAATAAAAAATCAACCTTTAGGCTGCAGTCACAGTAGAGCACGGAGCGGCTCACAGCAGGGGGCCTAGTGCGTCTCCATTCACCGGTTCAGGTCCGATTTCAGCCTGAATTTTTGGCTGAATTTGGACCTGAAACGGACCAAAAGACGCACAGGACTCCTGTGCAATTTGCACCGGAGCCGCTCCAGGGATGTGTGAACCAGCTCCATAGAGAGCCGGTCACAATCTCCTGACATGCAAATTGGATGCGGAACAACCCGCATTTAATTCGCAATAGTGTGAACCCAGCCTAAGGAACCTTAGCTTAAAGCGGAGGTCCACCCGATTTTCTTTTTTTAAAAGCTAGCAGCTACAAATACTGCAGCTGCTGACTTTTAAAAAATGGACACTTACCTGTCCAGCGCACCCGCGATGTCGGCAGACGAGGCTGAGCAATCGTTCGGTCCTCGGATGCTGCCGCCACCATCCTCGGTGAGGGAATCAGGAAGTGAAGCCTTGCGGCTTTACTGCCCGGTTCCCTACTGCGCGATGCACGAGTAGCGCGGCGCACCGTCACTGGTCCCCGCTCTCTCCTGGGAACAGTGTGTTTCCCAGGAGACAGCGGGGGGGGGGGGGGGGGGAGTGGCGTAGCCTCCCACGGGAGTCTATTCCCGGAAGTGTGTGCAAATACCTGTCTTAAGCCTCGTACACGCGGTTGGACTTCAAACAAACTTTTCCGTGGATTTTTGTCCGAAGGGAGTTGGCCGGGCACACCCATAGCATACACACGGCAGGAATTTTCTGCAAACTTTCCCAAAACTTTCCCAACATCACGTGGTTTTTCTGCTCTTTTCTGCTCTTTACTGCCACCCTTTGGTCAACTTCTGCTATTGTTGGTTGATTTTAACATTGGTTCTGGGCATGCGTATTTTGTACCTCGGACAAAAGTCCGATGGATTTCTGTACACACGATAGGACTTTGCACCGCGGACTTTGTGTGCCGAAAAGTTTGTCTATTTGCAGAGCAAACATTTGTCCGATGAAAACCAAAAAAGTTTGTCCGATGGAGCGTACACACGGTCGGATTTTTTTATGTAGCACACGGATATTTTTCCCCCTCTTACCTCCTCAAGCAGGGGGATAAGACACACCATGCCACATGCCCATGTCCTCTAGATTATAAAGGTAAGGCGGTGTTACATACTTGGGTCCCGCAGCGAGTTGCTCCCTTCTTCTGGTTCTCCCCTCTATGTTTATAGAGGCGAATCTTTATCTTTCCCAAATGAGGTCAATATCCACACAACATATCAACTCCAACATGAGTTTATTTTATCTTGCTTTCAGGAACCAGAGAATTGAAGTGAGAAAAGGTTAGCAGATAGAAGTGGATTCAGGCACACTCTTGGCTTCGTCGCCACCCGGTCCAGAGTGGGTACAGCTCACCCGGATAGTCACTCAATAGAACTAGCAGCCGGCGTGATGCTGGAACAATGACTCAGTTCCCTCCAAGGACCAAGTCAAGGAGATCCCTCCTGAACTTTCAACACTCCGCAGAGGCAGTCTGCGAAGTGAGGAATCCTTCCCTCCGACAGGTCACCAGGCCTTTCCTGAGTCAGCAATACTCTATTACTCGCCCTCTTGTTATGGGATCGATCCTCCCCTGGGTTCCTCCGTGTCAGAGCAGTTACCCTCCCACGGGTTCCCTGGGACTCCTCTTCGGTTGTAGACCCAGTCAAAAGGTACTGGGCCTACCTGGAACTCTGTAGCCTCGGGCTGAAGGTGCCCTCAATCAAGATGGGGTGCACCCCCCTCTCAAGGGTAGCCCCCTCCGGGCATGGGCCCCGGGAAATTGCTCTCTGGGCATGGGCCCCGGGAAATTGCTCTTGTGTAATGGTGTCTGCCCCTTATATACCCTCTCCCGGCATGCACAGCAGGCCAAAACCGCCCACCAACGGCAGCCGAGAGAGGACATCCAATACCTACTCCATCACCTGTGGTTCAACCCCGGGTACAGGTGACAGCACCACCTATATGCCCAAAGAGGAACTGCACACCAGGTGACACAGCAGTAAGGCAGAGTCCAAATAATTAAGAGACCCGAGCTAAACTATTGCTCTGGTCACCCCTAAATTTAGGCATAGCGGGGTTAAATTTGGGGACCCCGCTACATTTATAAACTTGCTCATTTTGAAGTTTGTTGGCAAAAAGTCTGACCGTGTGTACGAGGCTTAAGACAGGTATCTGCACCCCCCTCCCCCCTGAAAGGTGCCAAATGTGTCACCGGAGGGGGGGAGGGTTCCGAAAAGCAGAAGTTCCATTTTTGGGTGGAACTCCGCTTTAAGTTGAGGAAAAAGTGAGATATGTGTAAATATGATCAATATGGTCTAATTTGCCATGACAAACAGAAAGCCCCATAAAAACTCATTAAGAAAATGTTCTAAATTGGAGCAGATTTTCAAGTCTCATCTGAGATAAGGGGGGGCACTGGATAAGTAGATGCTCAGATATCCACTCTACTCTGTCCTTGCATCGTCTGAACATGCCAGATTCCAGTAACTTCTAGGTTAACAAATATTCCAGTAAGACAAGACCTTTGACAATGGAATGGCTATAAATACATATTTGCTTCATAATTTCTCTACACCCACTTTCATGAATAGCATTGTTCTGATCCCACACAGAAGAACGAACGCCAAGCGAATAGCACTTCTGGAATCCGGCTATGACTTAAGATGGTAGCCAGACTGGGAGAACAGTAGGTGTCCCGGAAACACAGAGGCGGAGGAGCAGGGAAATCCAGCGTTCCAAAAGGAGGACTCCAAGGACATGAGTTACATCATAACATAACTCATCTGGGACGGAGATTAGCGATTAATATCCCATGAAACACAACTGATTAGAACAGGACTGCAAACCAGCCATATTGGATGAAGGCCAAGGCAGACGTCACAGAGGAAACGTTCTATGACTACGTCTATCTGACGATCCCACAGATGTGTCTGAGGAAGGATCTGCAAATGCTGACTCATTCAAATGAGGAACTAATGAACGTCTACAGTATGGAAGGGATGACATAAAACAGAACTTGTAGAACTTCAAAAAATCTGATTGAAACAAAGACAATAAAAAAATAAAAAAATAAAGTTTAAAAACTTGAAACAAAACAGCCTAAATCTTATTGACACCAAACCATTATAGTTTCCTCTTTAACCCCCCCCCCCCCCAAAAAAAAAAAATTGTTATTACTATTATTGTTATTATTATTATTATTCTTAGTAATAAATATTATTGACCTTAAACCATTATGGTTTCCTCTTTAACCCCTCCCCCCAATAAGTATTATTATCACTGTTATTATTATCATTATTAATATATATTTATAATCCTAAACCATTATTGCTAGCAGTGGACACGTCTCACTCAGTAACACAAGTGCAGGTTGATTGGAACAGTCTACAGGTTCACGGCTGGGGACCATGAAGCATCTTTAGCACAGGAAAGTCAAACCGCAACAGTCTACAGGTTTACAGCTGGAGACCATGAAGTAGCTTTAGCACAGGTAAAGGCAGACTGGAACAGTCGAAAGGTTCACAACTAAGGACCATGAAGTAGCTTTAGTACAGGAAAGGCAAGTTGCAACAATCTATAGGTTCACAGCTGGGGACCATGAAGTATCTTTAGAACAGGTAAAGACAGACTGGAAGAGTCTGCAGGTTCACAGCTGGGGACCACAAAGTAGCATTAGCACAGGTAAAGGCAAACTGCAACAGTCTACAGGTTCACAGCTGGGGACCATGAAGTAGCTTTAGAACAGGTAAAGGCAGACTGGAAGAGTCTGCAGGTTCACAGCTGGAGACCATGAAGTAGCTTTAGTACAGGAAAGGCAAGTTGCAACAGTCTACAGGTTCACAGCTGGGGACCATGAAGTAGCTTTAGAACAGGTAAAGGCAGACTGGAAGAGTCTGCAGGTTCACAGCTGGGGACCACAAAGTAGCATTAGCACAGGTAAAGGCAGACTGGAACAGTCAACAGGTTCACAACTGAGGACCATGAAGTAGCTTTAGAACAGGTAAAGGCAGACTGGAATAGTCTGCAGGTTCACAGCTGGAGACCATGAAGTAGCTTTAGTACAGGAAAGGCAAGTTGCAACAGTCTACAGGTTCACAGCTGGGGACCATGAAGTAGCTTTAGAACAGGTAAAGGCAGACTGGAAGATTCTGCAGGTTCACAGCTGGGGACCACAAAGTAGCATTAGCACAGGTAAAGGCAGACTGGAACAGTCGACAGGTTCACAACTGAGGACCATGAAGTAGCTTTAGAACAGGTAAAGGCAGACTGGAATAGTCTGCAGGTTCACAGCTGGAGACCATGAAGTAGCTTTAGTACAGGAAAGGCAAGTTGCAACAGTCTACAGGTTCACAGCTGGGGACCATGAAGTAGCTTTAGAACAGGTAAAGGCAGACTGGAAGAGTCTGCAGGTTCACAGCTGGAGACCATGAAGTAGCTTTAGTACAGGAAAGGCAAGTTGCAAACGTCTACAGGTTCACAGCTGGGGACCATGAAGTAGCTTTAGAACAGGTAAAGGCAGATTGGAAGAGTCTGCAGGTTCACAGCTGGGGACCACAAAGTAGCATTAGCACAGGAAAGGCAAACTGCAACAGTCTACAGGTTCACAGCTGGGGACCATGAAGTAGCCACGTTGTTTTTCCACGGGGTCCCCCTTAACATCCACACCAGATTTGAACAGCCTGGTATGAATTTTGGGGGGGACCCCATGCAGCTTTTTTTTTCGTTGAAGGTTCATTAAGCACAAAATGTTGAGACATTAGCAAAGCATTTTTTTTCTATCAACGGACTTATTGTTGCCCATCTCAAATCATAAATATATTACGGAAATAGGAGGGGTCTTCAAAAAGTTTCTGCACTTTTTTATATTTAATGGAGTTAAAAAATGTGTGGAACATTTTTGAAGAACCTTCGTAAATAAATAAAATAGCTAGACCTGGAACATACAGAAATAGTCAAAAAAGCACATGCCATACATCTCCCCGTAATTTTTGGAACATTTCAAGGGACATTAATGGTTAGGAAAACTTTGCTGATAACTATACAGCTACTCAAATATTTTCATAAGCCACTGCTTGAATCTTGAGGGAGCAATTTGCTAAAGGCTTCAACCTTTTGGTAGTTTGTTGACACAAGTTCACTTCCATCCTGTCCATCAACCGTAACACATCTAAAATGGACAATATAAAGACAAAGGAAAATAAAGACTTCAGTAATGGTACGATCCATGGAAAAAAAAAAGTTCAGCCCTTCCCTCGCATAACCACAAGGCGTTGGGTAGCTGTATAAAGACATATCATGGACATCTGTTCCCAAGCATGTCCTCATGAATATATACAATATTTTACAGCATGGTTCTAACTTTGTTTTATCACAAAGAAATATTTGCCTAATAAAAATCTGTATTTAGTATTTCATTATTTACTGTAATACATTCGGAGTATGTTGAGGACAATTCTACCATCCTATCAGTCAATCTGCTTAGACAATTGTGCAATGGGCACAGATCTTTCATATAATTATGACCATAGAGACCCAGGTAGTATCTGACTAGAATGATTTTGAGGATACCCTTTCTGCATGGACCTGTTGGCTGATCTGTATACAGGTCCTTCTCAAAAAATTAGCATATTGTGATAAAGTTCATTATTTTCTGTAATGTACTGATAAACATTAGACTTTCATATATTTTAGATTCATTACACACAACTGAAGTAGTTCAAGCCTTTTCTTGTTTTAATATTGATGATTTTGGCATACAGCTCATGAAAACCCAAAAATCCTATCTCAAAAAATGAGCATATTTCATCCGACCAATAAAAGAAAAGTGTTTTTAATACAAAAAAAGTCAACCTTCAAATAATTATGTTCAGTTATGCACTCAATACTTGGTCGGGAATCCTTTTGCAGAAATGACTGTTTCAATGCGGCGTGGCATGGAGGCAACCAGCCTGTGGCACTGCTGAGGTGTTATGGAGGCCCAGGATGCTTCGATAGCGGCCTTAAGCTCATCCAGAGTGTTGGGTCTTGCGTCTCTCAACTTTCTCTTCCCAATATCCCACAGATTCTCTATGGGGTTCAGGTCAGGAGAGTTGGCAGGCCAATTGAGCACAGTAATACCATGGTCAGTAAACCATTTACCAGTGGTTTTGGCACTGTGAGCAGGTGCCAGGTCGTGCTGAAAAATGAAATCTTCATCTCCATAAAGCTTTTCAGCAGATGGAAGCATGAAGTGCTCCAAAATCTCCTGATAGCTAGCTGCATTGACCCTGCCCTTGATAAAACACAGTGGACCAACACCAGCAGCTGACATGGCACCCCAGACCATCACTGACTGTGGGTACTTGACACTGGACTTCAGGCATTTTGGCATTTCCCTCTCCCCAGTCTTCCTCCAGACTCTGGCACCTTGATTTCCGAATGACATGCAAAATTTGCTTTTATCCGAAAAAAGTACTTTGGACCACTGAGCAACAGTCCAGTGCTGCTTCTCTGTAGCCCAGGTCAGGCGCTTCTGCCGCTGTTTCTGGTTCAAAAGTGGCTTGACCTGGGGAATGCGGCACCTGTAGCCCATTTCCTGCACACGCCTGTTCACGGTGGCTCTGGATGTTTCTACTCCAGACTCAGTCCACTGCTTCCGCAGGTCCTCCAAGGTCTGGAATCGGTCCTTCTCCACAATCTTCTTCAGGGTCCGGTCACCTCTTCTCGTTGTGCAGCGTTTTCTGCCACACTTTTTCCTTCCCACAGACTTCCCACTGAGGTGCCTTGATACAGCACTCTGGGAACAGCCTATTCGTTCAGAAATTTCTTTCTGTGTCTTACCCTCTTGCTTGAGGGTGTCAATGATGGCCTTCTGGACAGCAGTCAGGTCGGCAGTCTTACCCATGATTGCGGTTTTGAGTAATGAACCAGGCTGGGAGTTTTTAAAAGCCTCAGGAATCTTTTGCAGGTGTTTAGAGTTAATTAGTTGATTCAGATGATTAGGTTAATAGCTCGTTTAGAGAACCTTTTCATGATATGCTAATTTTTTGAGATAGGAATTTTGGGTTGTCATGAGCTGTATGCCAAAATCATCAATATTAAAACAAGAAAAGGCTTGAACTACTTCAGTTGTGTGTAATGAATCTAAAATATATGAAAGTCTAATGTTTATCAGTACATTACAGAAAATAATGAACTTTATCACAATATGCTAATTTTTTGAGAAGGACCTGTAGATTCGGATTTATTTAGGGCATGGCGGTCAACATTCACCAGTGCCTCTTGAGACTCTTTCCTGGTCTCTCTCTTCTCCTCTGTTGGATTTATAGTTAAGTTGTCCTCTTCAGAAATGGTATTGCTTCATCATTTCCCCACCATTGCTCTATTTACCCTATATTGTCAAAAGTATTGGGACACCTGCCTTTACATGCACATGAACTTTAATGCCACCCCAGTCTTAGTCTGTAGGGTTCAATATTGAGTTGGCCCACCCTTTGCAGCTATAACAGCTTCAAATCTTCTGGGAAGGCTGTCGACATGGTTTCAAGCCTCGTACACACGACCGAGTTTCTCTTCAAAAAACTACAAGAAAACTGCAGAGAGAGCTTTCTTGACGAGAAAACCGTTTGTGTGTATGGTTTCTCGTCGAGAAAACTGCCGGGAATCGCGCATGCTCAGAATCAAGTATGAGACGGGAGCGCTCCTTCTGGTAAAAACTAGCGTTCGTAATGGAGATAGCACATTCGTCATGCTGAACTGAAAAGCACGAGGCTGAAAAGCGCGAATCGTCTCTCATCAAATTTTTTACTAACACGCGATAACACAAGATCAGCAAAAGCAGCCCAAGGGGTGGCTCCGTTGGAATCGAACTTCACCTTTATACTGTCGTCGTACGTGCTGTACGTGACCGCGCAGAACAACGACAAGATTTGGAATTGACAGTGTGTATGTAAGGAAAGCTTGACAAGAAGCTTGTCAAGCTTGACAAGAATCTCGTCGAGAAAATCAATGGGTTTTTTACGACGAGAAACTCGATCGTGTGTATGAGGCTTAAGAGTGTGTCTATGGGAATGTTTAACCATTATTCCAGAAGCACATTTGTGAGATCAGGCACTGATGTGGACGAGAAGGCCTGGCTTGCAGTCTCCACTCTAATTCATCCCAAAGGTGTAAAGCAAGGTCCATAAAGACATGGATGAGCAAGTTTGGGGTGGAGGAACTTGACTCGACTGCACAAAGTCCTGACCTCAACCCGATAGAACATGCACTGGTGAGCAGTCATGTTCGAGGGCCCATCCCAAAACTGTTCCCACAAAGTTGGCAGCATGAAATTGTCAAAAATGTCTTGGTATGCTGGCGCCTTAAGAGTTTCCTTTACTGGAACTAAGGGGCCAAGCCCAACCCCTGAAAAACAATCCCACACCATAATCCCCCCTCCACCTAATCATTTGGCCAGTGCACAAAGCAAGGTCTATAAAGACATGGATGACCAAGTTTGGGGTGGAGGTATTTGACTGGCCTGCACAGAGTGCTGACCTCAACCCCAATAGAACACCTTTGGGATGAATTCGAGCGGAGACTGCGAGCCAGGCCTTCCCGTTGATTATTAGTGCCTGACCTCACAAATGCGCTTCTGGAAGAATGGGGAAACATTCCCATAGACACACTCCTAAACCTTGTGGACAGCCTTCCCAAAAGAGTTGAAGCGATTATATCTGCAAAGGGTGGGCCAACTCAATATTGAACCCTACGAACTAAGACTGGAATGCCATTAAAGTTCAAGTGCGTGTAAAGGCAGGTGTCCCAATACTTTTGACAATATAGTGCATGTGTATACTGAATCTCACTTCCCCTTGCCCAGTTTGCACCAATGAAACTGTACCTATACCATACCTGTGGGGTCCCTTTAGAAGCTGGAATTCACTGTTGAAGACACAGCTAAAACACTGCTATTCCAGTGATCCCCTATTACTTCCAAGTCCTGTGTCGAGCAGCTGCTCTGCTCAACTGCAAACACAGGAGATCAGCCACCGGGCATGGACACCATTCAGAGAATGTTTTGTATTTTCTCAGTGAATGCAAAGCATTCTTTGTGTAGCCAGGTGTTGGGCTACAACAACATGAAGAAGGAGACATTGCTCTTTATTCACCTCTCTCCCTCTACTGTGATCTTAATGTTATTCTGCATCATAATCCTCCAGCCAGCAGAGGGAGAACTAAAGCCAAGCAGGCCTATGGACTTCTATAAAAGGACGAAAAGAGGACGCACCAAGCTTGCGCATTACCCAAGTGGTATTTATTGAAATCAAAAAGGAGGAAACATACTCACAAATAAGTGGATAATAAAAGCATATCAAAGTCCACAATGGAGACAGAGCATCCAGGTCACCAGGACCATGTCCAGCACGCCAGAGGATCTTCCCGATGGCTGACGCATTTCGAGGGGAGACCCCCTATTCCTCAGAGCCCATTTGATTTCAATAAATACCACTTGGGTAATGCGCAAGCTTGGTGCGCCCTCTTTTCATTCTTTTACAGTGTTTCCATTAGGTGTCCCCTGACCCTTGGAGGGCAGCAAGGCCTATGCATCTACCGGGAGCCATAGAAATTCTAGGCTATTTCCACTGCAATTGCACCACGTTTAAGCACAGGAGATTTTTTGTCAATAGACTTCTATGCAGAGTACTTAGAATGCTGGGAGTTGTAGTTTGATACGGCAGCCATTTAATGGTTACACTACAGATTCTAATAGGAACTGTGCACTAGGAGGAGTGGAGAGAGAACTTTTGTTAAACTGCCTGGGAAAGTTCTTCCTCTTAGCACAGGGAGAGTTTGAGGGAAAGCACCTCTGTCTTCATTCACCTGCCACCCATAACAGTGGAGATCCAAGCCTGAGATTGGGAATGAGGACACCCATGAGAAGCACAGCACCGCTCACATCGCAGCAGCTGTAGCAGGGAGACCGGAGCGTCCACTCACCCTCTGCTTCCCACTTCTGATCACCAGATGCTGTCG
Source organism: Rana muscosa (assembly GCA_029206835.1). NCBI lineage: Eukaryota > Metazoa > Chordata > Amphibia > Anura > Ranidae > Rana > Rana muscosa. Next base: position 322,217,105 of record CM055125.1, read on the forward strand.
GGAAGAGACCGACTCATAAAGGATCATCTTCACACATGGGTGTTACCATGCAACTGCAGCCTGCCTAGGAACGCCCCCTTTTCTCCAGACTGACACCCATCAAAACATTTTAATATTTGCGTAACTCCTCCCTAAGAGCCAACCTACTGCTTGAATCAGGACTGATGGCTCTTGAGAGGAGTACTAAGGCACAGTGGCGTCTCCAGCTTTCATATTTAGGGGGGGGCAGGGACAAAAGTAGGGGGGCAACCATAAAATGCAATTATATATATATATATATATATTTTTTTTTTTTTTTCAAGAATAGAATGCACTCCAGAGGTCATAAATGCAGCCTCACCAGTGCCCATCAATGCAGCCTCACCAGTGCCCATCAATGCAGCCTCATCAGTGCCCATCAGCGCAGCCTCACCAGTGTAGATCAATGCAGCCCGATCAGGGCCCATCAATGCAGCCTCACTAGTGCCCATCAAGCATCCTCACACGTGCATGATGATTAGAGAGAGGAGAGGGAAGGGGGGAGCGCCGCCAGATTACACAGAGCGGGGATCTCCCACTTACCCAGTGGCCGCTGTCATACGAAGTCCCGCCTCCTGGATGGGTTCCTATGATAGACTGCACACAGCGGCCGTGCCGTGTAAGTGGAAGGTCTGTGTAATTCAGTGGCGCTTGCCGCTCCCCTTCCTCTCTGAGGCAGCCCAATGGGCCCAGTGGGACCCATGTTAGGGTTGTGGGGACAGACTAGGTCCAGGGACAGTGTCCTCAGTCCAGGGACTGTCCCTGGAAACCGGAGACTTTTGATCACCCTAGTCTAGGGGCCAGCAGGCCCCACAGGCCAGCTCCCAGCAGGACCCACAGGTCCTGCTGGCCACTGACCTGTGGGTCCTGCTGGGAGCGGACAATAGCCTATGGGTCCTGCTGGCCTGTGGGTCCTGCTGGGAGCTGGCCATGGACTATGGGTTCTGATGGCCTGTAGGCCATGGCCAGCGGCCAGCAGGACCCATAGGCCATGGCCAGCTCCGAGCAGGACCCAGAGATGACTGGCCAGCAGGACCCACTGGTCCGCGGACAGCTCCCAGCAGGATTCACAGGCCATGGGCACTGGGGTAGGGTAAATTAGGTGTGTAGGGGGGGAGATAGATGGGATGATCATGTGGGGGTCAGCTGGGGGTGTCAGGGTCTCTCATCTCAGCTATGGGACTGAATCGGCAGCTGCCAGCTCAGGCTCAGCAGGACAAGTCATGCTCCTTGCATGGCCTTCTCCAGTCCTGGGGGGTGGGTGATGCTCCTGTCTCCTGGGGTCAACTTCTGGCGCGTGCCCACTGCACAGTGTACTGCGGCCACCAGCGGCATGCCTAGGCCAGCCATGTGTGTATCCACTGTCCAAAAACAAGAGATCCGACTGCGGCGAGTTGTAGCTATCTCAGGCTGGCTGTGCTGCTCTCCAGACTCCACCCACCGGGAGCCGCTGCACTGAGGAAGTCGGGCTAGGTGACATCACGTGCCGGCCACCGCTGTTGTTTATGGGAGTTGTAGTCCGCGGCGGCCGTCATGTGATGTCACCTACCCCTGACTTCCTCGATGCAGCGGCTCCAAGACTGACAGACGAGTCAGTCGGATAGCCACGGCGCTGGCCTTTTTTAATGAGTTTTACTTGGGGGGGCACATGTGGGCCATACTATAATATTGGGTGGGTCGTGGCCCTCTCAGCCCCCACCCTAGTGACACCACTGCTGAGGCAGGGGCTGTAATATTTTCAGGAAGCTATGTACAGCACCCTGCTGACCATTCCCACTAGCCCAGATCCATTCCCATCAGCCATGATCTGCCTGCATTGCATAGAGAAGAACAGCGATCATGTCACTAGGTTTAAAATAAGGTATGCAATGAAAATTGGAAGGTTTTATTTTAAAATGTGTAGCACACTCTAGTGTGCAACTAGTGTAGGTAAATGTATTTTGTGACTCATGGTCGTTGTATGAATCTATTAACTGGGTCAGGGTTCAGATTCAGGTCAGGCTGGAAGGCTCTGCAGACCAGTCCTCAATTGCCTGCCCAGGTTCTAGAAGCTTCTAGAAGATAGTGGGTGGAGGTAAAGAGGCTGGGTCTGAATGTTGATGGGAGTTCGGACCAATCCCCAGGCAGGAGGCTTGGCAGAGTGGCTGAACTTGCCCATAAATATGGTGGAGTCTAGCCAGCGAGAGAGTCGGGTGGAAGATAAAGTGCTGAGGTTACTGTCGTGTGGCCTGGAAGGGGACCCCGGGTCTGGAGGCTCTGCCTCCAGGCAGGAGCTAAGGAAAGTTATGAGAGGAAGCCTAAGAGAGGAGTCTCCATTACCTTTGGACATTCAATCAGTAGCATAGCGTGGGTTGTCAGCACCTGGGGCAAGGCAGGTAATTTGCGCCCCCTTTGCGCTTATGTAGCAGGATGTCCATATGTAAGAAGGAATCCGGCTCCCTCCGGTGGTATAAGTGTTACAATGCAACTAATGCACTTTGGGACAGATATCAGCTAGGAGAAAAGACTTTGTTGCTTTTAGTAAAAGACAGACTACATTACCCAGGGTGCATTGCAACACCGCAAAGCATTCTGGGCAGACTACTTAAACCAGGGGAGGGGCCAGCGTCTCTCTCTCTGGATCCAGCTCTCAATCAAGGAGGAAGTTGGCATGGAGGCCTGCTTCCTAAGGATTAGGCCGGAAGCCTGGGCCTAAATTACGGGAGTGCCTGAGTGATTTCCAGCAGAGGATCGTCCACAGCGTCCTGTGATTGCCCAGCAGAGACCGGAGTCGTCCATCACCATATGCTGTTAGTGACGGAGTCCGGAGACTGCAGCTGAAGCAAAAGCGTGGAGATCGAGTGACCGGGACAAGCCAGAGGAGACTATCTGAAAGTCGGGCCTGTTTGGTGAGAAGGGCACCTGCCCAGAATTGACTACTACCTTAAAGGAAAGTGATTTAGTTAGTGCCAGCCACACTTCACCTATCACGCCACAGCTTGCGGCCTAGTGTATCTCACTGGAGACTATATGATCAGAGATTGGTGCATCCGTCATTAGTGGGTGGCAGGCACACGAGTACTCAGGTATATTGCGGATAATTACAGCATCTTGTTGAAACCCTGTGGATTACAATTTAACTTGTGCACCGACGGTGGCTAGCGAAGACTTCATTGGAGAAAGGAACTTTGAGTGGGACGCAGATAGGCCTTGCTTACCTATTATAGGGAATGAACACGTGCAAGGTATTGCAACAAAGGGGGAGCTCGCGAGCAACCAGTTAGCCGTGCAGAGACACATATAGATACATGTACATATATATAGCTGATGTTATTTCCTGTTATTACCTAATCTCAGTGATACCTATCCTTATTGGTTTATTGACTCTGCAATGCGCATGCAGAGTCAACTGTGTGTATTAATGTGATTCTTTACCCATCCCTTTTATACTGAGTAAAGGTACCTTTGATTAAGCATATAACTTGTGTCAAGTATCTCTGTCACTTAGAAGGACTAGTGACCAGCAAAGGTAATAACATTTACAGGTTATTGTGTGATGTATGCAGGATTGTGTCTCCTAATACTCAATAGGTCTCACACTCCTTATTCATATCAGTTGTGCTAAGGGAAGGTTTGAGCCACTTCCAGGGGTTGATAGGCAGGACGTAGACCCAAATCAAACAAACAGCAGCTCCTACGGGGGTAGTGCTACACGTGGGGGCTCTTCCGGGATATTCTACGGTTCTGCAATCAACTTTCCCCCTAGACAGAACCCTTACAGCACAGAAATGGACCCTGCTGCCGTAGCCCGGTGGTGCAGGGATGAAGGCATCCTACCCGGAAATGGCCTGGTGGTTGAAATCCAGAGAGAGGCCTGGGTAGAGGAGCAGCTAACTCCAGTCTTGAGAGCATTGTCCACGGACAGGAAGCCATGGGTGATTGACATAAAGACAGATACTGTAAATCCCCACACCTATGCATTATGTGAGTGGAGGAACGGAATCTCTGACTACTTCAAGGGTGCCAGCATAAAAACTACAAACCAAGTAGAACTCCTCCTGATACACCCAGAAGAGAATAAAAATGGCCCCACATTCACTACTTCAGGAGGCCCCAGCACAGGAGGGAGCGCCCAACAAAAGGGTCCCGGTTCACCACCATTGACCACCCTTAGCTCAGAATTGTGCGCTGTCCTGGGGGAGATTGTGACCAAGTGTAAAAAGGACCCTCCAGACTACCTGATGTCAGGATACAGGAAACTCAGGACCTTTTCTGGGAAGAAACCTGTACCTTCAGTGGAAGATGGATTTGAAGAGTGGCTAGATGGCGCCACTCAGGCCCTAGAAGAATGGGAGGTGCCAGAACAACAAAAAAAAACAACGGATTGTGGAAAGCTTAAAGGGGCCTTCTCTGGAGGCCATACGTAACCTCAAGTTAAGCAAGAAGGACTGCAATGCACAGGATTATCTGGATATTCTGCAGAATGTGTTCGGCGGGACGGAAAACGTCACTGAACTCACTTACCAGCTGGGGCATTGCTACCAAAAAGAGGGAGAGAAGCTGTCAGAATTCATAGGACGCCTGGATAAGATCCTGCATCGGATCCTACTGAAGAAAGGGATCGATCCAAGAAAAGTGGATGAGGCCCGTGCCCAGCAGGTGTTGAGGGGAGCTCAACCCTTGGACCCCATCGCATTATTGCTACGCACCCGGCGGGACGGGAGCAGCCTGGAATACCCCGACTTGATCCAGATAGTCAGGGAGGAGGAGGCCATGTTGGAAGACAAAAGGAGGAGTCAACACACCGAACCAACTGCCCGAGTCAGAATGTTAAGTGCAGAAGAAGGTGATTCAGAAGTTGAACTCCTAAAGACCCAGGTGTCACAACTAGTAGAAATGGTGTCCATGCTGACTAGCCAGGCCTCTGTGCCACACAACAAGAACACGTCAGAGGAACCAAAAAAACCTCCTAGCTCCAATATGGAACTAGTACAGAAGCCTAAGAGATTGATAACATGCTTCAATTGTGGGGGAATCGGGCATGTTAGAGCAGTGTGTCCCAGCCCAGATGAAGTTGCATCCAGATATCGCAAGCCGGCGGAAAACTTCAGAGGGCCCCGGTGAAGGAGTCAGCCGGGCGCCCACCAGTTTCCACGAACTCCTTCAAGAAGTCCAATGATCCAAAACATCAGAGTCAGGGACCTAAACCTCTGCCAATTAGGCCCCGTCCCACAACTCAGGCTGCTGTTGAACAGAAGGCCAGTGCACACCAGACCCAGAAGGGACTGAGACCCACCGGAAACTCAAGAAAAAAAGAAGTGAGGGTACAGGTAACTGAACCCAGCAAGAAGTCTGTGTTGAAGGAGTTCCCTGCCAAGTTAGTGGGGCCTTCTCCAGTAGTCTCCATACAAGTAGAAGGGATCTACACCAAGGCTCTTCTTGACACTGGGGCTCAAGTGACTCTTCTGTATAGGGATTTCTATGATAAACATCTTAAACATCTGCCCCTACAGAAATTAGAGGAACTGGAAATATGGGGTATTGGAACTCAGAGCTTTCCCTATGACGGTTACCTGCCAATCAAGTTGACTTTTGATCCCTCAGTGGCTGGGGAGACAGAGACCTTCGATACTCTGGCAGTAGTGTGCCCTCGCCCACCAGGGGCCAGCAAGAGCTCACTCATCATAGGGACCAACACTGATCTAGTCAGGCGACTGCTGACACCGTTGGCCCAACAGGAAGAAGCCCCGACCACAAGAGTCCACCCCATGTTAAGGCAAGCCTACCAGCGCCTGGTACTGGAGCAGAAGGCCCCGGCTGAGGGAGTTGGCAAGATTTGGAAGCTAGACAAGACGGAGAAGGTATTACAACCGGGAGAGGTGACTTGCCTGAGGGCTTCTGTCAAGTTCACATGGAAACAGCCAGGCCCCTTCATTGTCTTCGAACCAGGCCCACAGGAAAGACAGAAAGGGATTGAAGTAATCCCCGAAGTGATCCCATTGAAGGCCCTACAGAAAAGCCATGGGAGGGTTTCAGTGAGTATAAGGAACACTGCTAATACACCAGTGAAGGTGCCGGCCAGAATGCTGTTGGGCCAGGTGAATCCAGCCACCCCCATTGCCCCGTGTGAATTGAAGAAAGAAGAAAGGGGTGAAGTCACCATAGAGAAGCTCTGTTCTGAAGACACGGCCCTCCCACCAGAATGGAGAAAAAGGGCCAAAGCTCAACTTGCAAGGTGGGAAAAGATCTTCTCTAAAGATGAGTTCGATGTGGGGTGCGCAAGGAGTGCCACTCACAAGATACGCTTACAAGAAGATAAGCCCTTTAGAGAGAGAGTTCGACGGGTCCCACTGGGTGACTTAGAAGACTTGCGGGAACAGTTGGCTGAGCTGAAGAGGACGGGGATTATTCGAGAATCCAGGAGCCCTTACGCTTCTCCAATAGTGGTAGTCCGAAAGAAGAACGGGTCGCTGAGACTGTGTATCGACTACAGAACACTAAACAGAAGGACCATCCCAGATCAATACACCACTCCCCGAATTGAAGACGCCCTGCAGAGTCTGTCAGGGGCCAAGTGGTTCAGTGTAATGGATCTAAAAAGTGGATATTACCAAATCCCCATGCACCCTGAGGATCGGGAGAAAACAGCCTTCATCACCCCTGTAGGGTTCTTTGAGTTCAACCGTATGCCTCAAGGGTTATCAGGAGCCCCCGCCACTTTCCAAAGGCTAATGGAGAGAACCGTCGGGGACATGAATCTAATAGAGGTACTGGTATATTTGGACAACGTCATCGTGTTCGGGAGAACCCTAGAAGAGCATGAAGAGAGACTGGAGAAGGTCCTGAAGAGGCTCAGTGAAGAGGGCCTGAAACTCTCCCCAGAGAAGTGTCAATTTTACCAGTCCTCAGTCCATTACCTGGGCCATATCGTTTCTGCAGAAGGGGTGGCCACGGACCCAGAGAAGCTGGATGCCGTCACCTCTTGGCCGAGACCTACCAACGTGACTGAGCTTCGGTCATTCCTGGGGTTCTGTTCTTACTACAGAAGATTTGTAGAAGGATTCGCCAAGATTGCCAGACCCCTGAACGAGTTACTCAGAAATGAAGGGGAAGATGATGTTCCAGAGCTGGTCAAACCAGTGAAACTCACCATGGGACCCCGAAGGCCCAAAGAGACGATTCAAGACCAGTGGACAGGGGAGTGCGAGGAAGCCTTCCAGATGTTAAAGAAGAGTCTTACCACTGCACCAGTCCTGGCCTATGCTGATCCAAAGAAGCCTTATGAACTGCATGTAGATGCCAGCCGAGATGGGCTGGGTGGGGTGCTGTACCAGGAACATGATGGTTACCTAAGACCCGTCGCATATGTGAGCAGGAGTCTGATACCTGCTGAGAAGAATTACCCCACCCACAAGCTTGAATTCCTGGCCTTGAAATGGGCAGTGGTAGACAAACTGAGAGACTACCTATATGGGGCGGAGTTTGTGGTGAAGACAGATAATAACCCGCTCACCTACCTTCTGACCACTGCCAAGTTGGATGCAACGGGACACCGGTGGTTGGCTGCCCTTTCAAGCTTCACCTTCAGCTTGAAGTACCGACCCGGAGTGGGAAATAGGGATGCAGATGCCCTGTCCAGGAGGTCTCATGTCCCCACCGACCCTACCGAAGAATGGGCCCAACTAGACCCAGAGGGAGTGCAAGCCCTATATCAGGGGACAGAACTTCAAGCCAGAGGTGGGTCAAGAGCCGAAGAAATTGGGGTCTCAGCTGTTGGAGTACCGAAGTGCTATTGCAGTGTGACCCAAGTCGAAGGGGAGGGCTTGCCCAAGCTGACAAAAAGGGATTTGAGAAAGGAGCAAGAAGAAGACTCTTTAGAGAAACTCCTGATAAAGGCCCTGGAAAGCCAGCGTCCCGAGATGCTTGAAACAGACTCCCCAAGAGAAGCCCGATTGTTGCGCAGGGAGTGGGATCGGCTACACATACGTCAAGGGGTGGTCTACCGAAGGGGCCCCTCTGACGACTCAGTAGAGAAGTGGCAGCTGTTTCTACCAGCCAAATATCGAGAAGCGGTCCTAGCTGCCCTCCACGACAACCATGGTCACCTAGGGTCCGAACTGACTTTTCACCTTGTACGGGATAGGTTCTATTGGCCCTGCATGCGGGCTGAAGTGGAAGGATATTGCCATTCCTGTGTCCGATGCATTCAAAAGGAAGACCTTGCCACGTCAAGCAGCCCCAATGGGCCATCTGCAAAGTCAGGGACCTATGGAACTGGTGTGCATTGACTTCCTTTGCCTGGAGCCTGATCTGAGTGGTCAAGGGAATGTCTTGGTGATAACAGATCACTTTACCAGATATGCTCAAGCATTCCCAACAAAAGACCAGAAGGCCTCAACAGTAGCCAAACTACTGGTAGAAAAATTATTTGTGCACTATGGTCTACCCCAACGCCTTCATTCAGATCAGGGCAGAGACTTTGAAAGCAAATTAATAAAGAAGTTATTAGACCTGTTAGGCATCCAGAAGACCAGGACAACCCCTTATCACCCACAAGGAGATGCTCAGCCTGAACGGTTTAACTGGACTCTCTTGGATATGTTGGGGACTCTGAGTTCAGAGAAAAAACAGCATTGGAGCAAGCATGTAGCTGCCATAGTGCATGCCTACAATAGCACTGCCAGTGATGTCACCGGGTATTCCCCATACCGTTTGATGTTCAGGCAGGAGGCTCGGTTGCCAGTGGACTTGGCCTTTGGCATATCGCTGGATCATACCTCAGCAGCATCCCACAAGGGGTATGTAGACCGATTGAGAAAGAGTCTGAAGACAGCTTTTGAAAAGGCCCAAGCAGCATCTGACCAACGGGGGCTGAGAAATAAAAGAAACTTTGACCTAAGAGTCAGAATTCAAGATTTACAGCCAGGAGATAGAGTGCTGTTGAGGAACTTGGGAATTCCGGGAAAACATAAGTTGGCTGACCGTTGGAAATCCCAACCTTATGTTATCTGCAAGAAGCTGGAAAACCTTCCTGTGTACCAAATTAGGCCAGAAGGAAGCGTGGGACCGTTAAAGACCTGGCACAGGAATCACTTGTTGCCCCTCTCCGAGGCAGTTTGCATGCCTCCTGCATCTGACTCACAAGAAACCCCTTCAACTTCTCAAGGTTCCAGACCCATCACCCGATCTCAAACAGTGCTTCCAGATGTGAGAAATGGAGACTCTGACAATGAAGGTCAAGAGGATGAAGAAGCAGAATCTGACTGGTTGTGGTCATCCCAATTGCCAGAACCCATGACCACCTCCCAAACCTTACCCAAAACAGTTGACAATGGAACTCTTCGGGCAGAAGCTCCTGAATTTGTGCCTTCAAACATTCTCATTGAGGAGGTAGCTGATGACTCAGACTCTTTGTCAATGGAAGACCCAGAAGAAGGGTCGTTGTCTCTATCTGAAGGAGAGCGGGACACTCCTGAAGTTCTGGAGCCCAACATGCCTGAACTAGATGAGGAAGCCCCTGAAGAGCTTCTAGAAACAGCCAGCCCCAATGTCCTTGAGAATATGATACCTAAAGAGCAGAGGGAAAGAAGAGTAATTCACCCCCCAAAAAGACTGACGTACGACCAATTGGGAGAATGCTCTGAGGAGGCCATCATCACTTCTAAGAGAACCATTGATCAGTCTAGCTCTTCCACTCCAGATTCAGATTCAGTGGAAGACAACCCCAGCTCACTCCCTAGCACATCTGAAACAGACACCCAAGTGTCGGTGGTCCGTATACAGGACAACCTCCCTCCTTGTGATAATTGGTGGGAGGTTCCTCTGTCGGCTCTGTGTTATGATATGAGCTGTTTAAGTTTAAATCCTGCTTATGAAAAGGCAAGTTGTTTATTGTCATGCATAAACTAACAAATTTCCCTGCAGGTATTGCCAAAGTATGTGTTAGGTTACATACTGTTGTCCTCTTTGGGGACCAAAGACTTTAAGTGGGGGGAGTGTGTAGCAGGATGTCCATATGTAAGAAGGAATCCGGCTCCCTCCGGTGGTATAAGTGTTACAATGCAACTAATGCACTTTGGGACAGATATCAGCTAGGAGAAAAGACTTTGTTGCTTTTAGTAAAAGACAGACTACATTACCCAGGGTGCATTGCAACACCGCAAAGCATTCTGGGCAGACTACTTAAACCAGGGGAGGGGCCAGCATCTCTCTCTCTGGATCCAGCTCTCAATCAAGCAGGAAGTTGGCACGGAGGCCTGCTTCCTAAGGATTAGGCCGGAAGCCTGGGCCTAAATTACGGGAGTGCCTGAGTGATTTCCAGCAGAGGATCGTCCACAGCGTCCTGTGATTGCCCAGCAGAGACCGGAGTCGTCCATCACCATATGCTGTTAGTGACGGAGTCCGGAGACTGCAGCTGAAGCAGAAGCGTGGAGATCGAGTGACCGGGACAAGCCAGAGGAGACTATCTGAAAGTCGGGCATGTTTGGTGAGAAGGGCACCTGCCCAGAATTGACTACTACCTTAAAGGAAAGTGATTTAGTTAGTGCCAGCCACACTTCACCTATCACGCCACAGCTTGCGGCCTAGTGTATCTCACTGGAGACTATATGATCAGAGATTGGTGCATCCGTCATTAGTGGGTGGAAGGCACACGAGTACTCAGGTATATTGCGGATAATTACAGCATCTTGTTGAAACCCTGTGGATTACAATTTAACTTGTGCACCGACGGTGGCTAGCGAAGACTTCATTGGAGAAAGGAACTTTGAGTGGGACGCAGATAGGCCTTGCTTACCTATTATAGGGAATGAACACGTGCAAGGTATTGCAATAAAGGGGGAGCTCGCGAGCAACCAGTTAGCCGTGCAGACACATATAGATACATGTACATATATATAGCTGATGTTATTTCCTGTTATTACCTAATCTCAGTGATACCTATCCTTATTGGTTTATTGACTCTTCAATGCGCATGCAGAGTCAACTGTGTGTATTAATGTGATTCTTTACCCTTCCCTTTTATACTGAGTAAAGGTACCTTTGATTAAGCATATAACTTGTGTCAAGTATCTCTGTCACTTAGAAGGACTAGTGACCAGCAAAGGTAATAACATTTACAGGTTATTGTGTGATGTATGCAGGATTGTGTCTCCTAATACTCAATAGGTCTCACACTCCTTATTCATATCAGTTGTGCTAAGGGAAGGTTTGAGCCACTTCCAGGGGTTGATAGGCAGGACGTAGACCCAAATCAAACAAACAGCAGCTCCTACGGGGGTAGTGCTACACTTACATATTCTCAGCGCGGTCTGGTCACATGATCCCCTGTGTTAGTCAGCGGTGGCTGCAGGGGAGAGGAGAGAGCGCTTGAGAATGGCCAGTAAAGCCTGGAGAAGTGACATCACCCCCAGGTTCCTATGTCCCATCAGATGTTGGCAGTTGGCACTCCCTCCTCTCCCCTTCATACACCACTGGCTAACGTGACCGGAATAGAGCAGCCTGAAAATAGGTGTATACATTATTTCTACACAGGTTAGTCAGTATAGGCGTTAGAAGGGGAGATGGGAGAATTTTTAAGGCTAGTTTGGTTGAAATGGGAAATTCTAATTTAATCTCTCCCAATTGGTGGGAATTAGCGGAGTTAATTAAACCCTGTGTGCTGCATTAGTGGCCAATGGCAGTGTTCTTCAACCCCTCCATGAAGGGGTAATAATACTGACACTGGTACCACAAATTCAACAGAAAGGGTTAAATAACTGTCACGGGTTACTAATGCATCAGTGACCAGTGGCAGAACATTAACCCCTTCTTGCTGCACTTTACTAACGACATTGTTAATGAATTAACCCCTTCACCCCCTCCAAGAGTTAAGCAGTCCAGTTCACAAGAAAGAGAGACAAGAGGGTGGGGGAGAAGAGGGGGTGAGAGAGAGAGGTGGGGCGAGAGATGGGGAGTGAGTGAGAGAGAATGGGGGAGAGAGAGAGGGAGGCTGAGAGAGTGGGGGCTGAGAGGGAGAGGGGGCTGAGAGAGAGAGGAGGCTGAGAGAGAGAGGGGATGAGAGAGAGAGAGAGGGGGTGAGAGAGAAGGGGAGCTGAGAGAGAGAGGGGCTGAGAGAGAGAGGGGGGCTGAGAGAGAGAGGGGTAAAAGAGAGAGAGAGGGGGGCTGAGAGAGGGGGGCTGAAAGCGGAAGCGGGGGCTGACAGAGGGGGAGCTGGGAGAGAGATTGGTTTTGAGAGAGAGAGAGGGTGGCTGAGAGAGAGGGGTTGCTGAGAAAGAGAGGGGGGCTGTGAGAGGGGTAGCTGATAGAGAGAGGGGGGTTAAGAGAGAAGGTGGGTGAGAGAGATAGGGGGTGAGAGCGAGAGAGAGGGTGGCTGAGAGAGAGGGATAGCTGAGAGAGAGAGAGGCTGAGCGAGAGAGAGGGAGGGCTGAGAAAGAGGGGGATGAGAGAGAGAGGGGGGCTAAGAGAGGGGTAGCTAAGAGAGAGAGAGAGGGGGGCTGAGAGAGAGAAGGGATGAGAGAGAGAGGGGGCTGAGAGAGGGGTAGCTAAGAGAGAGAGAGAGGGGGGCTGAGAGAGAGAGAGAGGGAGGGCTGAGAGAGAGGGAATCTGAGAGAGGGGGGCTGAAAGTGAGAGGGGGTTGAGAGAGAAAGGGCTGAAAGAGAGAGGGGGTGAGAGAGGAAGGAGGCTGATAGAGAGGGGGGCTAAGAGAGAGAGAGAGAGGCTGAGAGAGAGAGAAAGAGAGAGAGGTAGCTGAGAGGGAGAGAGAGGGGGCTAAGAGAGAGGTTGACTGATAGAGAGAGAGAGGGGGGCTGAGAGAGAGACCGTGTGGGGGGGGTAGGTGACAAAGAGACCCCTAGCCCTGACCCTATCTGCAGTTCCTCCACTGCCCCCCTATCCCAGTCTGTGCCTGCAGGTAGGTCTGTGTATCAGTGTATGATGCCCAGTACCTTCCATGATCTGCTGCTCCTTCTAGCGCAGTGGTTCTCAACCTGGTGGTCGGGACCCCCTGGGGGGTCGAATGACAATCTGCCAGGGGTCACCAAATCCTGGGATGTTCCTAAAGCCTGCACCACTCTCCCAGCCTTTTCGCAGCCGTCCAGCAGGGCTGTTCCTGGAGCCTGTGTCCACCCAGCTAGGCTGTTCCTGGAGCCCGCGGCCGCCCACTCAGCCTCTTCGCAGCCGCCCATTCAGTTCACGGCATGGGTGGGGGGCAGAGACTAGAGGTCAGCTGACTGGTGAGGAATGTGAAGTGGGAGGGGCTGGAGGAGACCCTATCTCCTGATTTCGGCATAGGTGTCACTGCTACGAGACACCACAAAGCCAGAGTGAGTAACACTACCTGTGATAAGAGTTGCAATTAAAAGTCCCCACTACAGTTCTCAGATCAGCAGATGACCTTGATCAAGAGCACCTAAGTTGGCTGATCAGAACTCCCCGCCAGCACCGCCACTCATACCATTTCCCCCACCAAGGAGTAAGAGAAGGAATAAAAATAGAGAATACATGGAAGGGAGAGGAAAAGAGTGGGAGGAACAAAGAAAAAAGGGAGAGAAAGAATAAGAGAACAAGAAAGATGAAGGGATGGGGAAAACAAAAAAACAAGAAATTAGGATAGAGAGATAAAAGGGAAAGAAAGGAGAACAAAGAGGGAGTGGTACATCCTAAAATGTACCATAAGGGGTTTTAATACTGTATGAGTAGAAGGGACTCAGGGAGCGCTAAATGTCCATGGGTTTGGAGCGTAAATTACTTGTCTTGCCTTGGGTGCTGACAACCCAAGGAAAGGTAATTTTACTGTTAGGGGTCCCCACTAGGGTGACCACATTTCCAAACTACAATTCAGGGACACCCTCCCTTCCCAAAAATCAGCTTGTGCTGTAAGGAATCACAGCACAGTGATTGGACACAAGAGGCGGGATTTATGATTTCTCCAAACACAAGCAGGGGGCGGGGATTGTGCTCCTCCAGGCATTCCCGGCGAGGACAAGTACTGTCAGTGAGTAAAGCAGTGATGTGGCGGCCTTTTTTGGGGCTATCAGATTGGCCCGGGGGGGTGGCTGTGTCAGTTTCATTCCGGGACACTGTATTGTCCTGGAATGAAGGTGCCCGGGACAGACCTGCAAAATGCGGGACTGTCCCGGGCAATCTGGGACACGTGGTCACCCTAGTCCCCACAACTTGGTAAATTTTATCAAGGGGCCACGGCACTAGAAAATGTTGAGAACCACTGTTCTAGCGGATCCCTGGCTGCCTGTGCCTCTTGCCCCATTCTCATCCTTACTGCTGATGCTGGAGCGGAGAGGAGGTTGGAGGAGACAAAGTCCAGACTTTGGGACTCTGGGGATGCTGCGCCCGCTGCGCCTGCTGCTGTGCAGGTATAGGAGGAACCAGTAACCAGCAGCTCCTGTGGGGACAGCGCTACAAATGTATTTAGCATGTTGATGAGGGGGGGGAAGGGGTTGATAAGGGGAACCAGGGTAGGTAAAATATAAGGAAATTTAACTTCAGCTTTACCAGACCATAAAGGAGCAAATACAAGATGTGTTGGGGTGTACACACCCCTTAAGTGCACACCTGTGTTTTTATATCCATGCAGTAAATGTCTGAATAGGTGTAATTGCTTGACAAAGCTCTTCCAATTATTGTACAGCAGAACGGGATACAACAATAGACGGGGAATGCGTTATCACAATAAGACTTTTTTTTTTTTTTTTAAGAGTTCTGGGGAAATTTTCAAAAAAAAAAAAGATGAAATGAGATGTCAACACCAGAAGAAGGACGTCTGTCTCTGTGGTTACTCTAGCGGAACGTTTGTTTGATCTCCTCTGCCATTGTGTGAAATTGATGATATTGTGTAATAAACCTTGGGGACCCGCAGTTATCCTCTCTGTGGCCAGTGTTACACCGGATATTGCTGGTCCCCGGGGAGGTCAACACTCAGCCAATAATGAATGAACCTTTCTTTCAGGGCTTAGCCCGTCTTTAATGAAAACATATGTTGGAGGACCAACCAGAACTTCTCCTTCTGTGCCGTGGAAACTCAACAATTTCTACTTTTGCAGTCAAATTTGAGAAAAAAAATAATAATACATTTTGTTGGATGGTCCTATCCACACCGCATACCCATCAAAAACATTTTTATTATTATTTATTATTATACAGGATTTATATAACGTCAACAGTTTACTCAACACTTTACAACTTGAGGGTAGACAGTACAAATACAATACACTTTTTTTTTTTTTTAAACACTTCCATACCGGGCTTTTTTTACCACCTCAATACCGGGCCTATTCTGGCACTTCTCTCCTACATGTACAAATCATCATTCTTTTGCTAGAAAATTACTCAGAACCCCCAAACATTATACATGTTTTTTTTAGCAGACACCCTAGGGAATAAAATTACGGTCATTGCAACTTTTTTTCTTGCACGGTATTTGCGCAATAATTTTTCAAACGCCTTTTTTTGGGGAAAAAAATGGTTTCATGAATTAAAAAATAACAAAACAGTAAAGTTAGCCCAATTTTTGGAGAAAATATGAAAGATGATGTTACGCCGAGTAAATAGATACCTAACATGTCACGCTTTAAAATTGCGCACACTCATGGAATGGCGACAAACTTCGGTACTTAAAAATCTCCATAGGCGACGCTTTAATTTTTTTTACAGGTTACCAGGTTAGAGTTACAGAGGAGGACTAGTGCTAGAATTGTTGCACGCGCTCTAACGCATGCGGCGATACCTTACATATGTGGTTTGAACGGCATTTACATATGTGGGCGGGACTTACGTGTGCGTTCGCTTCTGATTGCGAGCTACCGGGGACAGGGGCGTTTTAATTTTTTTTAGCACTTTTATTCCTATTACAAGGAATGTAAACATCCCTTGTAATAGGAATGGTGTGTGACAGGTCCTCTTTATGGAGAGATGCGGGGTCAATAAGACCCCACATCTCTCCTTCAGGCTGGAAAGCATGAGATTGTGAAAAAAAATTCACCGATCTCATGTTTACTAGCCGCAATGGCGGCTTTGTTTACATCTGAGAACCCTGGCGTGACGTAATCACATTGCGCCCGGGCCTCCGACGGTCATAGAGATGACTGGTGGCCATTTGGTCACCAGTAATCTCTATGGTTCACTTCTGGCGCCGGACGATTCATTCTCCGGGCCCCTGATGGCACGGGAGAGCCCGGAGAAGCCGGCAGAAGAGAAGGATATCTGAATGATGCCTCTGGCAGCAGGCATCATTCAGATATGCCCCCACAAACCCAGGACGTCATATGACGTCCACCCAGGATGGGAGATCCCATCGGTGGACGTCATTTGACTATGGGCAGGTAGAGAAGTGGTTAAATCAAATATAATTTTATTGAGAAAACAATATGAATATAAGCAGTACAGTACACACATTATTTTTTCTAATTAAGAGTACACCGTCAAACTATTGGTGTATATACAGTGGAACCTCAGATTACGGGTATAATCCGTTCCAGGAGAATGCTCGTAATCCAAAGCACTCGCATATCAAAGCGAGTTTCCCCATTGAAGTCAATAGAAACGAAAAACTAAAATAGTTTGTTCCGCATTGAATATAATAGCATGCAATACCGCATGCGGCCAGAGGCAGGGGGTGCGTCGGAGAGCCTCGGAAACAGCCGGAAAGGCCCAAGGACAGCTAGGCTGACCTCGGCAAACCTCGGAAAGGCTCGGGAACGTAGTATTTCCAAGTCTTTCTGAGCATTTCCGAATGGCGCCATTCGGCTCCGGCGCCCCCCACGCTTCAGGCCAAACGCGGTACTGCACACCGTTTTGGCCTGAATCCTGCTCGTGTTGCGAGACAACACTCGCAAACCGAGTTAGGATTTTTTAAAATACAGCGCTCGTATTGCGAAACGCTCGTTATCCGAGGTTTCCCTGTAGCAGCAAATGTATTTTACACAACACGTTAATGTACTCCTTGGGGTGAACTCAAGAGGGCAACACAAAGCAGGGAATGAAATCAGAAAACACAACCTGAAAATACAACCTCCACTCCACCAATAGACTTCTATGGGGGATTGGTATCCCAGGTGCCCTACTCCCTCCACCGCCCACCATCTGCCCTCTACAATAGCAGACGGTCCATAATCAGATCAACCAGAGCCAAACCAGGGACGTTCAGCAAGCGTGCCCAAATTTTGTCTAATTTTTTCATACTCCCCCTATGTTGATAGATGTATTTCTCTAATCTAATAGTATCACCCATTTGGTTCAACCATTCCTTCACCACAGGGGGTTCCTCTGACTTCCAGTGCCTCAGAATACGTTTCCTAGCCTGGAAGAGAGCCCTGGCTATCGCTAGCCTAGAAGGCTCCTCCTTGTCTATAATATCCAGTGTAGCGGCCCCATTGGCTTTGAGTAAATAACGAGAGGAGAGCTTCTGACGGGTGCAGTACTTTTATTTCTTTTGCCTCAAAGGTGTGCATTAAGGTTGAACACCACAGAGGTTAATCTTTTAACTCTTAAGCACCCCAAGTACCATTTGCACCGTGAAAACTGTAAAATGACATACAATACATTCGTTTACAGAGATCACCAAAAAAGGGGGTTACAACAGAATTACAAATGTGGAGTTACAAAGTGGTGTTCAATTATCTACACACATATATCTAAATTAACATTAAACATTAAACATCTAAAGAAACATGACTATATGTTCAAAACATGTGGATTGTCTACAGGGGAGGGCTGGCGGCCTTAGGCCTAGGGGGCAAGTCCAGTCAAGTGGCCCATTGAACCACCGAATCAGCTCACCATCCATGGCCCACCTGGTTTTTCAATGCAGCCTCACCAGTGCCCATCAGTGCAGCCAACTCCAGTGCCCATCAATGCAGCCTGATCACTGGGGCAGGTTACATGGGGGGGGGATGGGGGGTCAGCTAGGGGTGTCAGGGTCTCTCACCTCAGCGATGTCAGCTCAGCAGGTCCTTGCACGCCACGGTTTCCTGGGGGGGTAACGCTCCTGATCCTGGGGTCAAGTTGCAGCCAGCGCCCAGCCCTGCAGCCCTGCGTCCCGACTCCCTGGCACGCCCTGCCTCTGCCTGCTTCCAAGAATCTGGTCCCAGGGAGTTGTAGTTTCCTCTGCGCTGCTGTGTTTTCCACCCTCCAGAAGTTTGAGTGTGGACTACAATTCCCGGAATGCAACAGCTAGTGGTCGGCCGCCATGGCCATGCCCCCGGCCCGACTTCCTAGACCAGAATAAAAAAGAAAATGGTAGCGGGCAGCGGCTGCCGGACCTTTTGAACATAAGTTAGGGCGGCCTGGGAGGCAATTTCCACCCTGCCCCCTGGCCCAGCCCTCCCCTGATTGTCTACAGCAGGGGTGTCCAAACTTTTTTCAAAGAGGGCCAGATTTGATGAAGTGAACATACGTGAGGGCCGACCATTTTGCCTGACATTCTGTGAACCATTAAAATTCGGTCTAAGTGTGTTCCTCCGAGCACTAAAAACAAGAATTCTCTTGCCTTTGTGGCTGTGTGTGGTGAAGAGATGAGCTCAGGCGTGTTATTTGGATATACCCTATTTATCAGCTTATAACACGCACCTTCACTTTAAAAAATCTTACATTTTAAATAAAGAACTGTGAATCAAAATAAGGGTCACTGCCCATCAATACAGCCTCACAAGTGCCTTGAATGCAACACCCCCTTGTCATTAATGTAACACCCCCCTTGTCATGAATGCAACACCCCCCTTGTCATGAATGCAACACCCCCCTTGTCATGAATGCAACACCCCCCTTGTCATGAATGCAACACCCCCCTTGTCATGAATGCAACACCCCCGTTGCCCTGAATGCAAAACCCCTGTTGTCATGAATGCAACACCCCCATTGTCATGAATGCAACACTCCCGTTGTCATGAATGCAACACCCCCATTGTCATGAATGCAACACCCCCGTTGCCCTGAATGCAACAACCCCATTGTCATGAATGCAGCACCCCTGTTGCCCTGAATGCAACAACCCCATTGTCATGAATGCAGCACCCCCGTTGTCATGAATGCAACACCCCCGTTGCCCTGAATGCAAAACCCCTGTTGTCATGAATGCAACACCCCCGTTGTCATGAATGCAACACCCCCTTGCCCTGAATGCAACACCCCGTTGTCATGAATGCAACACCCCCCTTGCCCTGAATGCAACACCCCCGTTGTCATGAATGCAACACCCCCATTGTCATGAATGCAGCACCCCCATTATCATGAATGCAGCACCCCCATTATCATGAATGCAGCACCCCCGTTATCATGGCGACAATGTATGACAATGTATGACAATGCACCTTCATACCTCCCAACCCGCACAGATTCATCGGGAGGAGGAGTTAAGACCATATCCAGCCCCCCCACCCCCCGCTCAACAACTTAAAAAACAACTGTAAAAAAACTCGCTAACTAAACTAACTTGAACGATGGGCGATCGGCGGCATTATCCTGCAGACCCCCCCCCCCCAGTTAAAAAAAAAACACTGTCCCGCGGCAGCACCCCAGAACCCCCCCCCCCCCGCTCAATCAAATTTCGTGTCAGGCAAAAAAAAAATATTAGACCGAACGTCCCGCAGTGGTATTTTTATTTTTAATTGTTGGTGGGAGGTATGTACCTTTACTGCATTACCTTGCTCCGCTTGCCATGGGATACAAACTTTAAGCTTTAGAAAACTTCCATAAACCAATCACCTTCCTACGCGGTACTGCTGGCTAGCCTTGCCTCTGAGTGAATGCCGAAACAAATGAGGGCCTCCTTTCTCCCAAACTAGAGGAAGGAGGAAGTGTCTGGTGATTAAAACATTCCCCTGGGGAACAAAAGTAAGGCAAGAAAGGTTCCACCTGCCAGTCAGTGCTGAACAAAGATTTAAAGCGACAGGCGGACAGTTACACCCAGTAAGCACAGTTTAGGGTGTGCCTTCATCTGGACCTGAAATACACGGTTGATTGGATCCAACACCTCCTTCCAGTAAATATGCAATTTGGGGCACCTCCAAAACATGTGGATCAGGCAACGCTGTATCCTGGCCTAGGCCAACAAGGCCCAGGCCTAGGGCAACACTTTGCAGGGGGGCAGCACGGAAAGATGCCCAACCGGCTTGTGCTACTGTTAGTGTAGCGCCAGTCTTAAGGGGCGGACTGGGCTGAGAGGCAAATTAGTCTAGCGCCCCCATAAAGCGGCCGCACTGCTCCTGGTATGCTGGCGGCTGGCATTCCTCAACTGTCGGGGGGGGTGGGGGGGCGCTGCTTCTAATTTTGACTATCCTATCATCCTGGACCACAAACATTCCTCACTGTGCTATATGTTTTCTGCTGCACCATTGGCATGGTTATATCTTCTTAGTGCTCTCCACAAAATGATCAGAAATTTGTGCTTAAAGTAGAACTATAGGCAACACTTTTTTTTTTCATTTTGGATAGAGTAAGGGAGGGTTGTAGCCCCTGTCAGTTTATTTTTTTGTACCATCCCTGTCCCATTGCAGATATTTCCATATAGCCAAACAGGAAGTGAGAGGAAATCTATGCAAATTAAGGCAATCCATTGCCCCCCCCCCCGGCCCTCAGAACTAGGGTGACCACATTACCAAACTACCATTTCGGGACATCCTCTCTTCCCAAAAATCAGCTTGTGCTGTAACGAATCACAGCACAGTGATTGGACACAAGAGGCGGGATTTATGATTTCTCCAATCATAAGCAGGGGGCGGGATTGTGCACCTCCAGGCATTCCCGGCCAGGACAAGTACTGTCAGTGAGTAAAGTGGTGATGTGGCGGCCTTTTTTGGGGGCATCAGATTGGCCCGGGGGGGGGGGGGGTGGCTGTGTCAGTTTCATTCCGGGACACTGTATTGTCCTGGAATGAATGTGCCCGAGACAGACCTGCAAAATGCGGGACTGTCCCAGGCAATCCGGGACACATGGTCACCCTACTCGGAACTAGTGTCCCCACTCGAAAATTTCAGGGCGGGTCTTAAACAGAAAGGGGTGTGACCTTGACAGGAAGGGGTGGGTCATATTTAAATTAGGCGGTGCATGAGTTTAGTCAGGCCTAGGGCAAAAAAATAAATAAATACACTACTGGGATCAGGTCACCATGGTCCCTCTTGCATCTTCTACAGGAAGGATCCTCTCGCACGCCCCATTCTCACCAGCCTAGCTGATGTGTAGTGTACAAAAAGGAGTGTATACAACTGGGACAATCTTTGGGCCACGTTTAGGGAACATAAGGGAACTGCAGAGAGCGCCTCTTCTCATTGGTCTTCCTCAAAGGCACCTACGTCCCTCTCCCACTTGGATATGACCCCTGCAGTGTTGTCAGGAAGGAATTTAGTAAGGAGCATGGAGTAGCTGCATGATATGAACCCTTTATATGTGGTTACTTCCTTTGTGTAGTTAAAGATGGGTGTGGGATGGGTGTGGGATTCTGAATCCAGGCGTCACTATTGGATTGGGCCCCTACCGCGTGTTTGAGCTGGAAATAATAAAACTGCATGAAGGCAGGGAGTTTAAACTCCAACTGTAGCGCGGTGAACGGACGCAGTTTACCATCTCTAAATATTTGTGTCATATGTGTAATCCCGTGCTTTTGCCATCTCGTGCCATAATACAATACACTTTATTACAGTAGGAATCAGAGAGCCCTGATCCACAGAGCTTACAGTCTTAAACCCTGTACACACGGTCGGACTTCCATCGGACTTTTCCGTGTTTTTTTTGTCCGAACGGAGTTGGTCGGGAACACCCATAGCATACACACCACACCACAGGACTTTTCTGCAAACTTTCCCAAAACTTTTTGCAACATCACGTGGTTTTTCTGCTCTTTTCTGCTCTTTACCGCCACCCTTTGGTCAACTTCTGCTATTGTTGGTTGATTTTAACATTAGTTGTTTTGTCCATCGGACAAAAGTCCGATGGTTTTCTGTACACACGGTCGGACTTTGCTCCATCGGACTTTTGTTGGGCAAAAGTTTGTCCGTTTGCAGACCCAACTTTTGTCCGATGAAAACAAGAAAAAAGCAAAAAAAGTTTGTCCGATGGAGCGTACACACAGTCGGATTGTTGGTCCAACTTGCTCAAAATGAAGTTTGTTGGCCAAAAGTCTGATCGTGTGTACGGGGCTTAAGAGGTAGACATGTGCAATTCGTTTCGTTACAAATTTGTCTTTTTAACGAATTTCGACAAATTCGTTAATTCGGAAATATCTGAATTAACAAAAAACAGTTTAACGAATTTTTCAGAATATTTGTAAATTCTAATATTCGAAAATTCGTACATTCGTGAATGCTTAAATTCTTACATTCCTACATTTGTAAATTTGTAAATTTGTAAATTTGTAAATCTGAAATAATAATTAACTAATAATATTTTAACTATTACTAACTATTAAATTATAGGTATTGGAATTTCCTTTCAAATTTGGCTGTTAGTGAACGTAACGAATCCAAATTTATCCGAAGTTACGAATTATTTTCCGAAAAAACAAATTTTGTATCTAAACAAATGGAACATAATAAATTAATAATAATAAATAACTATAATAATAATACAAACTTTTTATTATTATTATTATTATTTTTTATTATTCATTTGTTCCGTTCCATTTGTTTAGATGCGGCATTTGTTATTTCAGGTAATTCATTCGTAACTTCGGATAAATTTGTATTCGTTACGTTCACTAACAGCCAAATTTGAAAGGAAATTACAATACCTATAATTTAATAGTTAGTTATTATTTCAGATTTTCGAATTTTCAGTTTTTCGGATTTTAGAATTTCCAAATTTACGAATTTTAGAATTTACGAATGTACGAGTTTATGAATTTTCAAATTTACGAATGTACAAATTTACGAATGTATGAATTGCGATCATAACAAATGACCCGAAAAACGAAAAAAACAAAACAACAAATGAAACGAAAACAAAAACAAACTAGCCGTATATACTCAAGTATTAGCCGACCCGAATATAAGCCGAGGCACCTAATTTTACCACAAAAAAATGGGAAAACGTATTGACTCGAGTATAAGCCTAGGGTGTCCATCTGCATGCCTCACTGTGCCTTACTGTGCCCATGTGCATGCCTCACTGTGTCCATGCCTCACTGTGCCCGTGCCTCACTGTGTCCATGACTAGACTGACGTTTAACATGGGAGTCTATGGAAGGGGTGCCTGACTTTTAAAAATCGGTGCTCCCCGGCCGTAGGTCCCCCAGACAAAAAACTTTGCACACTTATAGAAGAGAAATGGGGCTACATGTGTGCCAAGTACCGGGTCCGCAAAGTCACTGGAGAAATTACCATTTAACATGGGAGTCTATGGAAGGGGCTTTGAAAAATCGGTGCTCCCCGGCCGTAGGTCCCCAGGACAACAAACTTTACACACTTGTAGAGGAATAGTTGGGCTACATGTGTGCCAAGTTTGGGGTCCAGGGAACCTACGAACGGCCGCTACCGGGAGATCAGGCGCAAAAAGGTGACTCGAGTATAAGCCGAGGGGGGCATTTTCAGCACAAAAAAATATGCTGAAAAACTCGGCTTATACTTGAGTATATACGGTAATTTTTTGGCAGTGCACATGTCTACTAAGAGAGAGGGTAAAGGGATACAAGAGGTAATAACTGTGGGGGATGTGCTGATGGAGAAAGTAAAGCCCTGTACACACGATCGGATTTCCTATGGATTTTTCCATCGGAAATCCGATGAAGCGGACTTCCATCAGTCTTGCCTACACACCATCAGTCGAAAATCCGACCGTCGCAAACGCAGTGACGTAAAACACTCCGACAAGCCGAGAAAAATGAAGTTCAATGCTTCTGAGCATGCGTCGACTTGATTCTGAGCATGCGTGGGTTTTTTGTCCGATGGAGTTCCCCACAGACGATCTGAATTTGCTATGGTTTTTTTTCCCATCGGATAAATTTAAAACATGTTCTATTTTTTCTCACCAATGGAAAAAAGACAGATGGGGCCCATACACGATCGGTTTGTCCGATGAGAAAAGTCCATCGGACTGTTTTCATCGGTAAAACCGATCGTGTGTACACGGCATACGTGTACAGTTGTTAGGTGGGGGGCCAGATAGGCTTCTCTGAAGAGATGAGTTTTCAGGGATCGTCTGAAAGTGGACAAAGTAGGAGAAAGTTGGACAGATTATGGTAGAGTGTTCCAGAGGATGGGAGAAGCTCGGGAGAAGTCCTGGAGGCGAGCATGGGAGGAGGTGACAAGGGAGTTAGAGAGCAGGAGGTCTCGGGAGGAGCGAAGAGAACGATTTCTAAACTTTTTGATATTTCTCAGAAGAAGGCCTCATTAGAAGACTACAAGCCTTTTGGGACAATTTCAAAGATGTAAAAAGATGAATTCATAAGATGGTTAGGTATGTTTCTTATGCTTTGTAATGTTGTATTCTTGTAGGCTGAGCTGCATGTTACAATTAATGTCAAAATATAAGTGTTGTGTTAAAATCGATTTTATTTGCATTGTATAGTGTGATCTCGTCCGGACAATAGCCCCTGAGGAAGGGATGTACAGTGTCCCGAAACGCGTTGGGCCTCATTCGGACTTCTCTACGGGAATCACCTACTGCTGATCATCCATGGTTTTAACCTTGTATATTTGTATAATGTTTGTACTTTATTGTAACAAACATTTTTTACTCATGATTTCCACTGTTGCCCTTAAAGTCCAATTTTTGGGGGGTTTTCTTCTTTTGATCTAATCCCAGGGATGTTGGCAACGCCCCGATCTAACTTGATGTTCATATTGAATTCTAAAGATGAATTCCAGGTATAGATATTTTTTCATAGTTACGTTGGTCCAGCTCGGAAGTACACTTATTCCATACCCGGCCAATAGGGATGAGCTTCGTGTTCGAGTCGAACATACGTTCGACTCGAACATTGGCTGTTCGATCGTTCGACGAAGATCGAACGATTTGGGCCGTTCGCGCCAAATTCGAGTGACGCGAACGGCCCACAATGCACTACGCCATCGCAGTGTCATCCAGGCGCTGTGATTGGCCAAGCATGCACTGTGACCCCGCATGCTTGGCCAATCACAGCGCCGGCAGCGAGGAGAGCAATGATTGGCCACAGGCAGGATGCCTGTGGCCAATTATTGCTGAGGGTGTTTAGTACACGCCCCACACTATAAAAGGCCGCCAGCACGGCGGCCTAGTGTAGTGTGTTCCGGAGCAGGGATAGAGTAGCATAGGCAGGGACAGTGACTGTTATTTCTTTCTTGCTTAACCTGGATTCCTTTAGTTTAGGGAAAGAGAAGGATAGGTAGGGAGAGTGTCAGTGTGTTTTGTGCTTCTGCTATAGTGTGCTTAAAAAAAACATTTATTCTAGGGACAGAAAACTCTAGGTAGGGACAGTGTCAGTTTCTTTCACTCTGCAAGTCCTTGTTTCCAGGGACCTGTAAGGACAGTGAGTTAATTGTCCTTGTGCTATATTGTGCTTAAAAAAAACATTTATTCTAGGGACAGAAAACTCTAGGTAGGGACAGTGTCAGTTTCTTTCACTCTGCAAGTCCTTGTTTCCAGGGACCTGTAAGGACAGTGAGTTAATTGTCCTTGTGCTATATTGTGATTAAAAAAAACATTTATTCTAGGGACAGAAAACTCTAGGTAGGGACAGTGTCAGTTTCTTTCACTCTGCAAGTCCTTGTTTCCAGGGACCTGTAAGGACAGTGAGTTAATTTTCCTTGTGCTATATTGTGATTAAAAAAAACATTTATTCTAGGGACAGAAAACTCTAGGTAGGGACAGTGTCAGTTTCTTTCACTCTGCAAGTCCTTGTTTCCAGGGACCTGTAAGGACAGTGAGTTAATTGTCCTTGTGCTATATTGTGCTTAAAAAAAACATTTATTCTAGGGACAGAAAACTCTAGGTAGGGACAGTGTCAGTTTCTTTCACTCTGCAAGTCCTTGTTTCCAGGGACCTGTAAGGACAGTGAGTTAATTGTCCTTGTGCTATATTGTGATTAAAAAAAACATTTATTCTAGGGACAGAAAACTCTAGGTAGGGACAGTGTCAGTTTCTTTCACTCTGCAAGTCCTTGTTTCCAGGGACCTGTAAGGACAGTGAGTTAATTTTCCTTGTGCTATATTGTGATTAAAAAAAACATTTATTCTAGGGACAGAAAACTCTAGGTAGGGACAGTGTCAGTTTCTTTCACTCTGCAAGTCCTTGTTTCCAGGGACCTGTAAGGACAGTGAGTTAATTTTCCTTGTGCTATATTGTGATTAAAAAAAACATTTATTCTAGGGACAGAAAACTCTAGGTAGGGACAGTGTCAGTTTCTTTCACTCTGCAAGTCCTTGTTTCCAGGGACCTGTAAGGACAGTGAGTTAATTTTCCTTGTGCTATATTGTGATTAAAAAAAACATTTTTTCTAGGGACAGAAAACTGTAGGTAGGGAGAGTGTTTTTTTTCTTTCACTCTGCAAGTCCTTGTTTCCAGGGACCTGGAGAGACATTGAGTGAATTGTCCTTGTGCTATATTGTGATTAAAAAAAACATTTATTCTAGGGACAGAAAACTCTAGGTAGGGACAGTGTCAGTTTCTTTCACTCTGCAAGTCCTTGTTTCCAGGGACCTGTAAGGACAGTGAGTTAATTTTCCTTGTGCTATATTGTGATTAAAAAAAACATTTATTCTAGGGACAGAAAACTCTAGGTAGGGACAGTGTCAGTTTCTTTCACTCTGCAAGTCCTTGTTTCCAGGGACCTGTAAGGACAGTGAGTTAATTTTCCTTGTGCTATATTGTGATTAAAAAAAACATTTTTTCTAGGGACAGAAAACTGTAGGTAGGGAGAGTGTTTTTTTTCTTTCACTCTGCAAGTCCTTGTTTCCAGGGACCTGTAAGGACAGTGAGTTAATTTTCCTTGTGCTATATTGTGATTAAAAAAAACATTTTTTCTAGGGACAGAAAACTGTAGGTAGGGAGAGTGTTTTTTTTCTTTCACTCTGCAAGTCCTTGTTTCCAGGGACCTGTAAGGACAGTGAGTTAATTGTCCTTGTGCTATATTGTGCTTAAAAAAAACATTTATTCTAGGGACAGAAAACTCTAGGTAGGGACAGTGTCAGTTTCTTTCACTCTGCAAGTCCTTGTTTCCAGGGACCTGGAGAGACATTGAGTGAATTGTCCTTGTGCTATATTGTGATTAAAAAAAACATTTATTCTAGGGACAGAAAACTCTAGGTAGGGACAGTGTCAGTTTCTTTCACTCTGCAAGTCCTTGTTTCCAGGGACCTGTAAGGACAGTGAGTTAATTGTCCTTGTGCTATATTGTGATTAAAAAAAACATTTATTCTAGGGACAGAAAACTCTAGGTAGGGACAGTGTCAGTTTCTTTCACTCTGCAAGTCCTTGTTTCCAGGGACCTGTAAGGACAGTGAGTTAATTTTCCTTGTGCTATATTGTGATTAAAAAAAACATTTATTCTAGGGACAGAAAACTCTAGGTAGGGACAGTGTCAGTTTCTTTCACTCTGCAAGTCCTTGTTTCCAGGGACCTGTAAGGACAGTGAGTTAATTGTCCTTGTGCTATATTGTGCTTAAAAAAAACATTTATTCTAGGGACAGAAAACTCTAGGTAGGGACAGTGTCAGTTTCTTTCACTCTGCAAGTCCTTGTTTCCAGGGACCTGTAAGGACAGTGAGTTAATTGTCCTTGTGCTATATTGTGATTAAAAAAAACATTTATTCTAGGGACAGAAAACTCTAGGTAGGGACAGTGTCAGTTTCTTTCACTCTGCAAGTCCTTGTTTCCAGGGACCTGTAAGGACAGTGAGTTAATTTTCCTTGTGCTATATTGTGATTAAAAAAAACATTTATTCTAGGGACAGAAAACTCTAGGTAGGGACAGTGTCAGTTTCTTTCACTCTGCAAGTCCTTGTTTCCAGGGACCTGTAAGGACAGTGAGTTAATTGTCCTTGTGCTATATTGTGCTTAAAAAAAACATTTATTCTAGGGACAGAAAACTCTAGGTAGGGACAGTGTCAGTTTCTTTCACTCTGCAAGTCCTTGTTTCCAGGGACCTGTAAGGACAGTGAGTTAATTTTCCTTGTGCTATATTGTGATTAAAAAAAACATTTATTCTAGGGACAGAAAACTCTAGGTAGGGACAGTGTCAGTTTCTTTCACTCTGCAAGTCCTTGTTTCCAGGGACCTGTAAGGACAGTGAGTTAATTTTCCTTGTGCTATATTGTGATTAAAAAAAACATTTTTTCTAGGGACAGAAAACTGTAGGTAGGGAGAGTGTTTTTTTTCTTTCACTCTGCAAGTCCTTGTTTCCAGGGACCTGTAAGGACAGTGAGTTAATTGTCCTTGTGCTATATTGTGCTTAAAAAAAACATTTATTCTAGGGACAGAAAACTCTAGGTAGGGACAGTGTCAGTTTCTTTCACTCTGCAAGTCCTTGTTTCCAGGGACCTGTAAGGACAGTGAGTTAATTTTCCTTGTGCTATATTGTGATTAAAAAAAACATTTATTCTAGGGACAGAAAACTCTAGGTAGGGACAGTGTCAGTTTCTTTCACTCTGCAAGTCCTTGTTTCCAGGGACCTGTAAGGACAGTGAGTTAATTTTCCTTGTGCTATATTGTGATTAAAAAAAACATTTTTTCTAGGGACAGAAAACTGTAGGTAGGGAGAGTGTTTTTTTTCTTTCACTCTGCAAGTCCTTGTTTCCAGGGACCTGTAAGGACAGTGAGTTAATTTTCCTTGTGCTATATTGTGATTAAAAAAAACATTTTTTCTAGGGACAGAAAACTGTAGGTAGGGAGAGTGTTTTTTTTCTTTCACTCTGCAAGTCCTTGTTTCCAGGGACCTGTAAGGACAGTGAGTTAATTGTCCTTGTGCTATATTGTGCTTAAAAAAAACATTTATTCTAGGGACAGAAAACTCTAGGTAGGGACAGTGTCAGTTTCTTTCACTCTGCAAGTCCTTGTTTCCAGGGACCTGGAGAGACATTGAGTGAATTGTCCTTGTGCTATATTGTGATTAAAAAAAACATTTATTCTAGGGACAGAAAACTCTAGGTAGGGACAGTGTCAGTTTCTTTCACTCTGCAAGTCCTTGTTTCCAGGGACCTGTAAGGACAGTGAGTTAATTTTCCTTGTGCTATATTGTGATTAAAAAAAACATTTTTTCTAGGGACAGAAAACTGTAGGTAGGGAGAGTGTTTTTTTTCTTTCACTCTGCAAGTCCTTGTTTCCAGGGACCTGTAAGGACAGTGAGTTAATTTTCCTTGTGCTATATTGTGATTAAAAAAAACATTTATTCTAGGGACAGAAAACTCTAGGTAGGGACAGTGTCAGTTTCTTTCACTCTGCAAGTCCTTGTTTCCAGGGACCTGTAAGGACAGTGAGTTAATTTTCCTTGTGCTATATTGTGATTAAAAAAAACATTTTTTCTAGGGACAGAAAACTGTAGGTAGGGACAGTGTCAGTTTCTTTCACTCTGCAAGTCCTTGTTTCCAGGGACCTGTAAGGACAGTGAGTTAATTGTCCTTGTGCTATATTGTGATTAAAAAAAACATTTTTTCTAGGGACAGAAAACTCTAGGTAGGGAGAGTTTTTTTTTTTTTTCACTCTGCAAGTCCTTGTTTCCAGGGACCTGTAAGGACAGTGAGTTAATTGTCCTTGTGCTATATTGTGCTTAAAAAAAACATTTATTCTAGGGACAGAAAACTCTAGGTAGGGACAGTGTCAGTTTCTTTCACTCTGCAAGTCCTTGTTTCCAGGGACCTGGAGAGACATTGAGTGAATTGTCCTTGTGCTATATTGTGATTAAAAAAAACATTTATTCTAGGGACAGAAAACTCTAGGTAGGGACAGTGTCAGTTTCTTTCACTCTGCAAGTCCTTGTTTCCAGGGACCTGTAAGGACAGTGAGTTAATTTTCCTTGTGCTATATTGTGATTAAAAAAAACATTTTTTCTAGGGACAGAAAACTGTAGGTAGGGAGAGTGTTTTTTTTCTTTCACTCTGCAAGTCCTTGTTTCCAGGGACCTGTAAGGACAGTGAGTTAATTGTCCTTGTGCTATATTGTGCTTAAAAAAAACATTTATTCTAGGGACAGAAAACTCTAGGTAGGGACAGTGTCAGTTTCTTTCACTCTGCAAGTCCTTGTTTCCAGGGACCTGTAAGGACAGTGAGTTAATTTTCCTTGTGCTATATTGTGCTTAAAAAAAACATTTATTCTAGGGACAGAAAACTCTAGGTAGGGACAGTGTCAGTTTCTTTCACTCTGCAAGTCCTTGTTTCCAGGGACCTGGAGAGACATTGAGTGAATTGTCCTTGTGCTATATTGTGATTAAAAAAAACATTTATTCTAGGGATAGAAAACTCTAGGTAGGGACAGTGTCAGTTTCTTTCACTGTGAAAGTCCTTGTTTCAAGGGACAGAGAAGGACACCTGAAGGTAGCCCTTATTGCTTTTTTCCCATCTCCCTGCAGGCCATCTATTAGAATGTCTGGAAGGCAAACAAGGAGAGGCAGACAGTCAGGAGGCAATAAAAGAGGGCAAGCAGGCTCTGTGTCTGGGGGCAACAGTGCTGGTCGTGGACGCGGTGCATTGTCATCAGCACATGGCCATGGGACACGCTTGTCCTTCTTTTCGGCAGCTGGACATGTTGAGCCACATCATGCCGAAGACTTGGTAGAGTGGATGACCAAGCCCTCCTCCTCCTCCTCATCCTCTCTCACCCAGGCTCAGGGTACTGGAAAAGCAGCTGCCAAAGCGTCGTCTTCCCTGGTATCAATGTCAGACAAATCATCAGTCACTCCTTCCCTAGACCCACCATGTCCTCCTCCTGAGGAGTCCCCCGAACTGTTTCAGCACAGTGTTGGGTACATGCTCCAGGAGGATGCCCAGCGTTTCGAAGGGTCTGATGATGAAACCCAGCTAGAGGAAGGCAGTAGCGTGAGAGCAGACAGAGGGGATGCTCAAGAAGGACACCAATCTGGCAGTCATGTTCCAGCAGCTGCAGCATACTGCCAGATTGGCTCCAGTGATGAGGAGGGAGGGGATGATGAGGTCAATGACTCCACGTGGGTGCCTAATAGGAGAGAGGAGGAGGAGGAGGATGAGGAGGAGGCACATCTCCAACGAGGCAGGATGCCCTTTGGTGGCCAGCGTAAGGGCAGTACACCGACGGAATCACACCGCAGAGCTCCGCCTGTGCAGGGCGCTGCCTCTGCCCGTCATTCAAAAAGTTCTTTGGTGTGGGCCTTTTTTGAGGCTAGTGCATCAGATCGCACAGCTGCTGTTTGCAACATATGTCTCAAGCGTATATCGCGTGGCCAAAACATCAGCCGCTTGGGTACCACATGCCTGACCAGACATATGTTGACCTGCCATGCAGCTCGTTGGCAAGCCTACCTCAAAGACCCACACCAAAGAACAAAGCGGACCTCTCCTTGCACCGCATCAGCTGGGATCTCCAACCCCACTATAACTTCAGTCCTCTCTGAAACATGCACTGAGAGGAATGAAGGTGTAGAATTAGGTGTGTCACAGCCAAGTACTTGCGCCCACTCTGCTAGCAGTACACCGACGTCCGATTCTAGCAGGCAAATTTCCCTGCCCCAGCTGCTGGACCGTCGAAAGAAGTTCACTCCCAGCCATCCACATGCCCAGCGGTTGAATGCTAGCTTGGCTAAATTGCTAGCGCTTCAACTGCTGCCTTTTCAGTTGGTAGACTCGGCCCCCTTCCGTGAGTTTGTGCAATGTGCGGTTCCTCAGTGGCAGGTTCCCAAACGCCACTTTTTCTCACGGAAGGCTATTCCGGCTCTCTACCGGCATGTGGAAGGCAATGTCTTGGCCTCGCTGGACAGGGCGGTCAGCGGTAAGGTGCATATTACCGCTGACTCATGGTCCAGCAGGCATGGACAGGGACGTTACCTTTCTTTCACGGCCCATTGGGTCACTCTTTTGGCAGCTGGGAAGGATTCAGGACAAGGTGCAGTAGTGTTGGAGGTTGTCCCACCGCCACGCCTCCAAAATGCTACTACTGGTTGTGACACACCTCTCTCCTCCACCCCCTCCTCTTCTTCTTCCTCCATGGCCTCTTCCTGTGGTTTGTCCTATGAACCAGCGGTGCTCCGTAGCCGTTCACGGGGCTACGCAAGTACGCAGGCAAAAAGATGCCATGCCGTGCTTGCGCTGGTGTGTTTGGGGGACAGAAGCCACACTGGGGCAGAGGTCCTGTCTGCTCTGCAGGGCCAGGCCGAGAGGTGGTTGACGCCACGCCAGCTTAAGCCAGGAATGGTGGTTTGCGACAATGGCACCAACCTCCTCTCCGCCCTCCGACAGGGACAACTGACCCATGTGCCCTGTGTGGCTCACGTCCTTAACCTGGTGGTGCAGCGGTTCTTGGGCAGGTACCCGGGCTTACAGGATGTCCTGAGGCAGGCCAGGAAAGTCTGTGTGCATTTCCGCAGATCTTATAATGCCAGTGCTCGCCTGGCTGAGCTGCAAAAGGAGTTGAACCTGCCCAAGAACCGCCTTATATGTGACATGCCCACCAGGTGGAACTCAACGTTGGCCATGCTGCAGCGGCTGCACACGCAGCAGAGGGCCATCAATGAGTACCTGTGCGACTACGGCACCAGGACAGGGTCAGGGGAGCTTGGTTTTTTTTCTCCACGCCAGTGGGGCATGATCAGGGATGCATGCACTGTCCTGGCACCATTTGAGGAGGCCACGAGGATGGTGAGCAGTGACAGTGCATGCATCAGTGACACTGTACCTCTTGTCCACCTGTTGGAGCACACGCTGCGTGGAATAATGGACAGGGCACTTGAGGCAGAACAGAGGCAGGAAGAGGAGGACTTCCTTGCCTCTCAAGGCCCCCTTTACCCAGACAGTGTTCCTTCTGTCCCACCCATCGCACAGGAAGAGGAGGAGGAGGAGGAGGAGGAGGAGGAGGAGGATTGTGTCAGCATGGAGGTGGAGGCTGGCACTCAGCATCATCAGCAGCAGTCTTTTAGGGATGATTTACAGTCCCAAGAAACCAGTGGACTTGTACGTGGCTGGGAGGAGGTGGCTGCGGATCATGTCGTCCTTAGTGACCCAGAGGACTCCGGAGCGAATGCCTCAGCAAACCTACGCTGCATGGCCTCCCTGATCCTGCAAAGTCTGCGGAAGGATCCTCGTATTCTTCGGATCAAGGAGAGGGACCATTACTGGCTGGCCACTCTCCTTGATCCACGGTACAAGGGTAAGGTTGCGGACCTTATGTTACCGTCGCAGAGGGAGCAGAGGATGAGACAACTCCGGGAGGCCTTGCAGAAAGGTCTGTGCAACGCGTTCCCAGAGACTGGGAGGTTGCAAACTCCTGGTCCTGGACAACGAGTTGCTGAGGCTTCGGCCAGTCAAAGAAGGAGCGGTGGGGAAGGTGGCCGTCTGACCGATGCGTTCAGACAATTCTTTAGTCCGCAGCCCCAAAGTATGATCGGTTCCAGCAACCATCGCCAGCGTCTGATAAACATGGTGCAGGAATATCTAGGGGCAAGGTCAGACTTGGACACCTTCCCCACCGAAAATCCTCTGGCTTACTGGGTCTTGAGGATGGATCACTGGCCAGAGCTTGCACAGTATGCAATTGAGCTACTGGCCTGTCCTGCATCCAGCGTTCTTTCGGAACGCACATTCAGTGCTGCTGGAGGATTTGTCACGGATCACAGGGTGCGCCTGTCCACCGACTCGGTTGATCGACTGACTTTCATCAAGATGAACCAGTCTTGGATCACCACCAGCTACCACACACCTGATGCTGATATAACAGACTAATTGATTTTAAAATGTCACATCCCTTCAAGACTGATGCTGATGCTGAGTGCCTGTGCTGTTATGTTGACTGCCTATCCTCCTCCTCCGAGTCCTCAATGATACGATTGATGATGATAGCTTGGAAGATCATTTTTGTTTATGGGTGCCGCCACCAGTGCCTAACGCCCAATTTTTCAGCCCCTGTTTAACAGTGGCGTGTAATTACAATTTTTGAAGCAATACTTTGCAACAGGGCTCATTGCTGTGCTCCAAGTACAGTATCTGTGAGGAGTTGCAGTGTTGTGCCACCAGTGCCTAAGGCCCAATTTTTCAGCCCCTGTTTAACAGGGGCGTGTCATTACAATTTTTGAAGCAATACTTTGCAACAGGGCTCATTGCTGTGCTCCAAGTACAGTATCTGTGAAGGGTTGCAGTGTTGTGCCACCAGTGCCTAAGGCCCAATTTTTCAGCCCCTGTTCAACAGGGGCATGTAATTACAATTCTTGATCTAATAATTCACAGCAGGGCCCATTGCTGCACCCACCAAGAGTAACTGTCAGGGCTTACAGTGTTGTGGCACCAGCACCACCATCAAAGGCCCAATTTTTACTACCACTGTTCAACAATTATATGTAATTAAAATTCCTGATATAATAGTTGACAGCAGGGCGTTCCAGCACCAACCAAGAGTAACTGTGAGTGCTTACAGTGTTGTGCCAACACCAACAACTAAGGGGCCTATTTCTGCAGAGTATATACGGCAGGTCCCTACTTTCAAACATCCAACTTACAAACGACTCCTACTTGCAAACGCAAGAAGACAACAGGAAGTGAGAGGAAATCTACCACTAGGAAGGAAAATTCTCTCCTGTAAGAATAAATATGGGAGAAAGGTGTCTCCTCTGTACTGATGCTTTATCAGCAATCCTTGTTTCAAGAAAAACACCACATTTCAAAAACAGTTGTCATTAGGACGGAAAGTGAGGTGAAATGTTCTGAACAGGGGCACAGACAGCAAAACAAATGTTACAGGGGTGATAACCCTTACCTATGTTTTCCAAAAAATTTAAAAATAGATTTTTGGTCTGGAGCTACACTTCAACAATGTACCTGTTCAAAATTACAAACAGATTCTACATAAGAACAAACCTACAGTCCCTGTCTTGTATGCACCGCCTGTATACGGCTGTTCAGAGTATATAGGGCCTTTTTTATTTTATGTGCGGGGTTCCCCTTAATATCCATACAAGACCCAAAGGGGCTGGTAATGGGCTGGGGTAGGGGGGGGGGTCATGGGGTAGCTATGCCATTTTTCTTAAAGATTTTCATCCATATTACCGGGACCAGACATTACATTAAAGCCGCAAGCAGTTTTAAATGGCTTTTTTTTCCTTTAGAAGTGTCATTTTGTGCAGGGACAGTTCTAAACACGGGAAACACGTGGCACTTCACAGGCATACTTTAGACACCCCCCAGGTACGATATTTAAAGGAATATTTGACTTTTTTTTTTTCACTTTATGCATCATTAAAATGACTGCTCCCGGAAAACGACCGTTTTTAAAACTTATTTTTGCATTGATACATGTCCCCTGGTGCAGAACCCGGGTTCCCAAACCCTTTTTAGGACAATAACATGCATAATAGTTGTTATAATTAGCACTTTAGAATTCGAACGTTCGCATCCATTGTATTTAATAGGGTTCTAATGTTCGTTCGAACTTTCGGTCCGTTCGCGGGTTCTGGTGCGAACCGAACCCGGGGGTGTTCGGCTCATCACTACCGGCCAATCCCTGTGGTAGTAACCGCCGCTACTACAGACAGGGCCACTAATAAGGCAGTACAGCCAGACCTCCTCTACTGGACCCCATCAGTTCAAAAGGGGGGGGGAGGGGGCACCTGCTGAGCATGAGGTCCGGCTGTACTGTCTTATTGCAGACACTGATACACTTCTTCTACCTCACCCCCCCCCCCCCCCCCCCCCCCGGAGCACTGCCAGCTTCTCCACCTCTTTAGGAGGGAATAGGGCACTCAATTTTTTTTATTTTCAAAAACAAAACTGAGTTTTTTCCATATAGGAAATTACAAATATATATAAAAAGAACTGTTATGTAAAACAAAAACAAAAAAATCAAGGGACAGAAATAGGGCACCCTAAAAAAAAACAAAAAACAAAAAAAGTGAGTTTTTTCCATATAGGAAATTACAAATACAGTATACATCCCTGACTGCATGTTTTCCCTATAGGAAATTACAAATATATAAAACTATAATAAAAAATATTAATATATAAAAACAAAAACATTCAAAAACAAAACTGTGTGTTTTTATTTGTTTTTACATATAGGAAATGACAAATATATATAAAAATAAAAAAGACAAAAAGAACTGTTATGTAAAAATAAATAAAAAAATCAAGGGACAGGAATAGGGCACCCTAAAAAAAATAAACAAAAAAAAAACTGTGAGTTTTTTCCATATAGTAAATTACAAATACAGTTTACATCCCTGACTGCATGTTTTCCCTATAGGAAATTGCAAATATATAAATCTATAATAAAAAATATTAATATATAAAAACAAAAACATTCAAAAACAAAAATGTGTGTGTTTTTATCTTTTTACATATAGGAAATGACAAATATATATAAAAATAAAAAAGACAAAAAAACGGAATATTGTATCATACTTACCAGTAATTTTCCTTTCCTGGTGCCTATCCATGGCAGCATACCTGTGATAGAGCTCCGCCTCGACTCCTCCTTCAGGACTAGTGAATAGCATAAATTAAAGGCATAGCCCCTCCCCCAACATTCTCTGTAATATAGAATACCAAGGGTGGGAGCGTATGCTGCCATGGATAGGCACCAGGAAAGGAAAATTACTGGTAAGTATGATACAATTTTCCGTTTTCCTGGTGCCTCCATGGCAGCATACCTGTGATAACTAACTAGCTGACATGGGTGGGATAATTGCTTAACAATAAATGTTTAATTATAAGAGGACATAGCAGCCTGAACTGCCCTCCTTCCAAACTCAACAGTCGTGAGCGCTCCTGGATCAATATGGTAGTGTCTGAGGAACGTATGGTGAGAAGACCAGGTGGCGGCCCCGCACACTGTCTCCAACGAAACATTAGCCCTTGCTGCCCAGGAAGCTGAGACTGCCCTTGTAGAATGAGCATTCACTCGGGATGGAGGCTCCATATTCTTCACCCTGTAGGCCTTCTGGATTAACTTTACAACCCAAGATGCCAGAGTTCTGATGGAAGCTTCTTTGCCCCTGTATTTACCGAACGGTACGATGAAAAGTCTCTCAGAATTTATGAAGGGGCCGGTGGCTTCTAGGTAGGCCCTGAGCACTCTGGATACATCCAGTTCGTGACAAGACTCTGAATCCATGTCTGTAAACACTGGTAGTGCCCAGGGTTCCAACAGGTGGCTTGGAGTAGCAACCTTTGGTGTGAACCCCCGAATGGGAAGGAACTTCCACTCTGTGAAGAAGGAGATGTGGTCGTCACCTATCCCTAAAGAGTGACGTTCCGAGATTCTTCTGCCAGATGTAATGGCTAGCAGGAAAGACGCCTTTAGTGTCAGGTTCCATATTGTTACTTGTTCCACTGGAGCAAAGGGATGGTCAGATAGAACTTCCAGGACTAGGGACAGATCCCACTTAGGAAATGATCGTCTGACAGGAGGGCGAATCTTCAATATACCTCTGAGGAAAGTGACTACTGAAGGATCCTCCGCCCATCTCTTATTTGTTGCAGCAGAGATTACTGCTACCTGCACTTTGAGAGAGCTCAGACCAAGTCCCAGATCAAGTCCTGTCTGAAGGAATCCTAGAACATGAGATGTAGAAGGAAGGATTGGATGAAATCCATTTTCGGAAACAAACGACAAGAACTTGTCCCATATTCTTGAATATATGGCATTAGTTGCTGGCTTCCTAGCTTTTAGAAGGGTTGATATGACTCCTGGAGAACACCCTAGGGACTCGAACCTTCGCCTCTCAACCTCCAGATTCGAAGATTCAACTTCTGAGGGTTTGGATGAACTAGACTGCTCTGCGACAGAAGTTGAGGAAAAGGAGGGATCTTGATTGGAGAGCCCACACTGAGGCAGAGCCCACTCATTGTCCAGGAAGTTTCTGGATAAAGTGTCTGCTTCCGTGTTCAACCTGCCTGGCAGATACATCGCTCTGAGGTCCAGGAGGTTCTGCTCTGCCCAGAGCATGATCGGCTCTACCTCCTTGAGGAGTGACCTGCTGCGAGTGCCTCCCTGCTTCTGCAGATAAGCGACAGCTGCTCTGTTGTCTAGGCGTAGGAGTATTCTTTGGCCTCTGATGTGGGGTGCCAAAGAGGTCAGTGCCAAGAAGGCTGCCCTCATCTCCAAGATGTTGGATACCACTCCCTGGGTGGTGCATGCCCATCTCCCCTGTATTCTGGTTTGCCCGCAATGGGCTTCCCAGCCCTGTCTGCTTGCATCGGACGTAATTGTGATCCAAGGAAGGGAGCCCAGGTGATGAGGCTTGGAGAGGTTTTCCGGAACTGTCCACCAGTGAAGGCTCCTGCGTATTTTTCCCATCAGCAGGATCGTCTGAGATAGTCGTTGTTTCTTCCACTATGACTTTGATCATTCTCTGGATGACAATCCTTGCCTTCGGCAGTGGTAATGACACTGTCCCCTCCTGAGTATCGAACATTGTGCATAGATTATCTGCTGTGTTGGCATTAGTTGACTCTTGTCGGAATTCACCAGCCACCCTAGCTCTTTTAGGGACTGTAGAAGAATGTCCCGGTGACATACCAACTGATCCGGATTGCTTGCTAGGAGTAGGATGTCGTCCAAGTAGTGGTATATCCTCAAGCCCCTCTCCCGCAGGGGAACTAAAGCAGATATTAGTATCTTGGTGAACACCCTGGGAGAGGTGCACAGACCGAAAGGCAGGGCTTGAAACTGTAGGTGGGTCCGTCCCACTGCAAATCTCAGGTATTTTTGAAATGCAGGTAGAATTGGAACATGTAGGTACGCATCCTGCAGATCGACCAAAATCATCCAATCTGATGGCTGGACTGCCTGAATAATCGTCTGCAGGGACTCCATTTTGAAGCTTTCGGGGCGGATATACCGGTTGAGCCTCTTTAGGTCTATCACAGGCCTCCACCCCCCTGTCCTCTTTGGGACCAGAAATAGGATGGAGTATAAGCCTGCGAAGCGCTCTGCCAAGGGAGCCGGAACAGCCGCCCCCTGAAGCTGGAGTGACGTTAGGAAGTTTTTCAGAGCTTGAGCCTTCAGTGGAGAGGATGGAATCTCTGTTCCTTTGAAAGAGTTCCGAGGTGGAGGGTGAGAAAAATTCCAAAAGTGCCCCCATTGAATTGTTGACAGAACCCAGGGGTTGTGGCAGCAGGTGGCCCAGACTGGGGTAAAAAAAAAAAAAAACTTTAGCCTGGCTCCCACCGGGAGTGCCTGGGTTCCTCTGGCGTCAAAAAGACTGCTTCTGCTCCTGTGGAGCCGGAAGGGCTTTCATCTTCCTGTTCAAAAAGGATCCCCGAGTACCTTTCCAAGGTCTTTTGTTGTCTCTGGGCTGTCTTGACTGCCTAAAATCCCTTGGGTTTGACTGGCGGAACCTAGAGGAACCACCTCTGAATCTTCGCCTACTTCTGTCCTGTGGAAGCATACCAGACTTCCCTCCTGACAGCCTGGAGATAGCTTTATCCATTTTGTCTCCGAATAGTGCTTTCCCATCAAACGGGATTTTGTACCCATTTTATTTGGAGGATAAGTCAGCCATCCAGGGTTTCAGCCACAAGGCCCTCTTCGCCATCACTGAATGCAACATGGATCTTGCCGAGCACCTGATCGTGTCAATGGCCGCTACGCAGACAAAGTCTGCCGACAATCTAAGCTCTTCTAAGGCCTTAATTATATCCTCCATGGGGACATCCTGATTAGTGATGAGCCGAACACCCCCGGGTT
The DNA here is from genome assembly GCA_029206835.1 of Rana muscosa. Lineage (NCBI taxonomy): Eukaryota > Metazoa > Chordata > Amphibia > Anura > Ranidae > Rana > Rana muscosa. Next base: position 322,256,874 of record CM055125.1, read on the forward strand.
CGGTTCGCACCAGAACCCGCGAACGGACCGAAAGTTCGAATGAACATTAGAACCCTATTAAATACAATGGATGCGAACGTTCGAATTCTAAAGTGCTAATTATAACAACTATTATGCATGTTATTGTCATAAATAGGGTTTGGGAACCCGGGTTGTGCACCAGGGGACATGTATCAATGCAAAAAGAAGTTTTAAAAACGGTCGTTTTTCGGGAGCAGTCATTTTAATGATGCATAAAGTGAAAAAAAAAAAGTCAAATATTCCTTTAAATATCGTACCTGGGGGGTGTCTAAAGTATGCCTGTGAAGTGCCACGTGTTTCCCGTGTTTAGAACTGTCCCTGCACAAAATGACACTTCTAAAGGAAAAAAAAGCCATTTAAAACTGCTTGCGGCTTTAATGTAATGTCTGGTCCCGGTAATATGGATGAAATTCTTTAAGAAAAATGGCATAGCTACCCCATGACCCCCCCCCTACCCCAGCCCATTACCAGCCCCTTTGGGTCTTGTATGGATATTAAGGGGAACCCCGCACATAAAATAAAAAAGGCCCTATATACTCTGAACAGCCGTATACAGGCGGTGCATACAAGACAGGGACTGTAGGTTTGTTCTTATGTAGAATCTGTTTGTAATTTTGAACAGGTACATTGTTGAAGTGTAGCTCCAGCCCAAAAATCTATTTTTAAACTTTTTGGGAAACATAGGTAAGGGTTATCACCCCTGTAACATTTGTTTTGCTGTCTGTGCCCCTGTTCAGAACATTTCACCTCACTTTCCGTCCCAATGACAACTGTTTTTGAAATGTGGTGTTTTTCTTGAAACAAGGATTGCTGATAAAGCATCAGTACAGATGAGACCCCTTTCTCCCATATTTATTCTTACAGGAGAGAATTTTCCTTTCTAGGGGTAGATTTCCTCTCACTTCCTGTTGTCTTCTTTCGTTTGCAAGTAGGAGTCGTTTGTAAGTTGGATGTTTGAAAGTAGGGACCTGCCGTATATACTCTGCAGAAATAGGCCCCTTAGTTGTTGGTGTTGGCACAACACTGTAAGCACTCAGTTACTCTTGGTTGGTGCTGGAACGCCCTGCTGTCAACTATTATATCAGGAATTTTAATTACATATAATTGTTGAACAGTGGTAGTAAAAATTGGGGCTTTGATGGTGGTGCTGGTGCCACAACACTGTAAGCCCTGACAGTTACTCTTGGTGGGTGCAGCAATGGGCCCTGCTGTGAATTATTAGATCAAGAATTGTAATTACATGCCCCTTTTGAACAGGGGCTGAAAAATTGGGCCTTTCGTGGTGGTGGTGGCGTTGCCACAACACTGTAAGCCCTCAGAGTTACTCTTGGTGGGTGCAGCAATGGACCCTGCTGTGAATTATTAGATCAAGAATTGTAATTGCATGCCCCTGTTGAACAGGGGCTGAAAAATTGGGCCTTAGGCACTGGTGGCACAACACTACAACCCCTCACAGATACTGTACTTGGAGCACAGCAATGAGCCCTGTTGCAAAGTATTGCTTCAAAAATTGTAATGACACGCCCCTGTTAAACAGGGGCTGAAAAATTGGGCCTTAGGCACTGGTGCCACAACACTCCAACCCCTCACAGATACTGTACTTGGAGCACAGCAATGAGCCCTATGGCAAATTATTGCTAAAAAAATTGTAATTACACGCCCCTGTAAAACAGGGGCTGAAAAATTGGGCCTTAGCCACTGGTGGCGGCACCCATAAACAAAAATGATCTTCCAAGCTATCATCATCAATCGTATCATTGAGGACTCGGAGGAGGAGGATAGCCAGTCAACATAACAGCACAGGCACTCAGCATCAGCATCAGTCTTGAAGGGATGTGACATGTTAAAATCAATTAGTCTGTTATATCAGCATCAGGTGTGTGGTAGCTGGTGGTGATCCAAGACTGGTTCATCTTGATGAAAGTCAGTCGATCAACCGAGTCGGTGGACAGGCGCACCCTGTGATCCGTGACAAATCCTCCAGCAGCACTGAATGTGCGTTCCGAAAGAACGCTGGATGCAGGACAGGCCAGTAGCTCAATTGCATACTGTGCAAGCTCTGGCCAGTGATCCATCCTCAAGACCCAGTAAGCCAGAGGATTTTCGGTGGGGAAGGTGTCCAAGTCTGACCTTGCCCCTAGATATTCCTGCACCATGTTTATCAGACGCTGGCGATGGTTGCTGGAACCGATCATACTTTGGGGCTGCGGACTAAAGAATTGTCTGAACGCATCGGTCAGACGGCCACCTTCCCCACCGCTCCTTCTTTGACTGGCCGAAGCCTCAGCAACTCGTTGTCCAGGACCAGGAGTTTGTAACCTCCCAGTCTCTGGGAACGCGTTGCACAGACCTTTCTGCAAGGCCTCCCGGAGTTGTCTCATCCTCTGCTCCCTCTGCGACGGTAACATAAGGTCCGCAACCTTACCCTTGTACCGTGGATCAAGGAGAGTGGCCAGCCAGTAATGGTCCCTCTCCTTGATCCGAAGAATACGAGGATCCTTCCGCAGACTTTGCAGGATCAGGGAGGCCATGCAGCGTAGGTTTGCTGAGGCATTCGCTCCGGAGTCCTCTGGGTCACTAAGGACGACATGATCCGCAGCCACCTCCTCCCAGCCACGTACAAGTCCACTGGTTTCTTGGGACTGTAAATCATCCCTAAAAGACTGCTGCTGATGATGCCGAGTGCCAGCCTCCACCTCCATGCTGACACAATCCTCCTCCTCCTCCTCCTCTTCCTGTGCGATGGGTGGGACAGAAGGAACACTGTCTGGGTAAAGGGGGCCTTGAGAGGCAAGGAAGTCCTCCTCTTCCTGCCTCTGTTCTGCCTCAAGTGCCCTGTCCATTATTCCACGCAGCGTGTGCTCCAACAGGTGGACAAGAGGTACAGTGTCACTGATGCATGCACTGTCACTGCTCACCATCCTCGTGGCCTCCTCAAATGGTGCCAGGACAGTGCATGCATCCCTGATCATGCCCCACTGGCGTGGAGAAAAAAAACCAAGCTCCCCTGACCCTGTCCTGGTGCCGTAGTCGCACAGGTACTCATTGATGGCCCTCTGCTGCGTGTGCAGCCGCTGCAGCATGGCCAACGTTGAGTTCCACCTGGTGGGCATGTCACATATAAGGCGGTTCTTGGGCAGGTTCAACTCCTTTTGCAGCTCAGCCAGGCGAGCACTGGCATTATAAGATCTGCGGAAATGCACACAGACTTTCCTGGCCTGCCTCAGGACATCCTGTAAGCCCGGGTACCTGCCCAAGAACCGCTGCACCACCAGGTTAAGGACGTGAGCCACACAGGGCACATGGGTCAGTTGTCCCTGTCGGAGGGCGGAGAGGAGGTTGGTGCCATTGTCGCAAACCACCATTCCTGGCTTAAGCTGGCGTGGCGTCAACCACCTCTCGGCCTGGCCCTGCAGAGCAGACAGGACCTCTGCCCCAGTGTGGCTTCTGTCCCCCAAACACACCAGCGCAAGCACGGCATGGCATCTTTTTGCCTGCGTACTTGCGTAGCCCCGTGAACGGCTACGGAGCACCGCTGGTTCATAGGACAAACCACAGGAAGAGGCCATGGAGGAAGAAGAAGAGGAGGGGGTGGAGGAGAGAGGTGTGTCACAACCAGTAGTAGCATTTTGGAGGCGTGGCGGTGGGACAACCTCCAACACTACTGCACCTTGTCCTGCATCCTTCCCAGCTGCCAAAAGAGTGACCCAATGGGCCGTGAAAGAAAGGTAACGTCCCTGTCCATGCCTGCTGGACCATGAGTCAGCGGTAATATGCACCTTACCGCTGACCGCCCTGTCCAGCGAGGCCAAGACATTGCCTTCCACATGCCGGTAGAGAGCCGGAATAGCCTTCCGTGAGAAAAAGTGGCGTTTGGGAACCTGCCACTGAGGAACCGCACATTGCACAAACTCACGGAAGGGGGCCGAGTCTACCAACTGAAAAGGCAGCAGTTGAAGCGCTAGCAATTTAGCCAAGCTAGCATTCAACCGCTGGGCATGTGGATGGCTGGGAGTGAACTTCTTTCGACGGTCCAGCAGCTGGGGCAGGGAAATTTGCCTGCTAGAATCGGACGTCGGTGTACTGCTAGCAGAGTGGCCGCAAGTACTTGGCTGTGACACACCTAATTCTACACCTTCATTCCTCTCAGTGCATGTTTCAGAGAGGACTGAAGTTATAGTGGGGTTGGAGATCCCAGCTGATGCGGTGCAAGGAGAGGTCCGCTTTGTTCTTTGGTGTGGGTCTTTGAGGTAGGCTTGCCAACGAGCTGCATGGCAGGTCAACATATGTCTGGTCAGGCATGTGGTACCCAAGCGGCTGATGTTTTGGCCACGCGATATACGCTTGAGACATATGTTGCAAACAGCAGCTGTGCGATCTGATGCACTAGCCTCAAAAAAGGCCCACACCAAAGAACTTTTTGAATGACGGGCAGAGGCAGCGCCCTGCACAGGCGGAGCTCTGCGGTGTGATTCCGTCGGTGTACTGCCCTTACGCTGGCCACCAAAGGGCATCCTGCCTCGTTGGAGATGTGCCTCCTCCTCATCCTCCTCCTCCTCCTCTCTCCTATTAGGCACCCACGTGGAGTCAGTGACCTCATCATCACCTCCCTCCTCATCACTGGAGGCAATCTGGCAGTATGCTGCAGCTGCTGGAACATGACTGCCAGATTGGTGTCCTTCTTGAGCATCCCCTCTCTCTGCTCTCACGCTACTGCCTTCCTCTAGCTGGGTTTCATCATCAGACCCTTCGAAACGCTGGGCATCCTCCTGGAGCATGTACCCAACACTGTGCTCAAACAGTTCGGGGGACTCCTCAGGAGGAGGACATGGTGGGTCTAGGGAAGGAGTGACTGATGATGAGTCTGACATTGATACCAGGGAAGAGGACGCTTTGGCAGCTGCTTTTCCAGTACCCTGAGCCTGGGTGAGAGAGGATGAGGAGGAGGAGGAGGGCTTGGTCATCCACTCTACCAAGTCTTCGGCATGATGTGGCTCAACATGTCCAGCTGCCGAAAAGAAGGACAAGCGTGTCCCATGGCCATGTGCTGATGACAATGCACCGCGTCCACGACCAGCACTGTTGCCCCCAGACACAGAGCCTGCTTGCCCTCTTTTATTGCCTCCTGACTGTCTGCCTCTCCTTGTTTGCCTTCCAGACATTCTAATAGATGGCCTGCAGGGAGATGGGAAAAAAGCAATAAGGGCTACCTTCAGGTGTCCTTCTCTGTCCCTTGAAACAAGGACTTTGACAGTGAAAGAAACTGACACACTCTCCCTACCTACAGTTTTCTGTCCCTAGAAAAAATGTTTTTTTTAAGCACAATTTAGCACAAGGAGAATTACCTCACTGTCCTTCCAGGTCCCTGGAAACAAGGACTTTGACAGTGAAAGAAACTGACACACTCTCCCTACCTACAGTTTTCTGTCCCTAGAAAAAATGTTTTTTTTAAGCACAATATAGCACAAGGAGAATTCACTCACTGTCCTTCCAGGTCCCTGGAAACAAGGACTTTGACAGTGAAAGAAACTGACACACTCTCCCTACCTACAGTTTTCTGTCCCTAGAAAAAATGTTTTTTTTAAGCACAATATAGCACAAGGAGAATTACCTCACTGTCCTTCCAGGTCCCTGGAAACAAGGACTTTGACAGTGAAAGAAACTGACACACTCTCCCTACCTACAGTTTTCTGTCCCTAGAAAAAATGTTTTTTTTAAGCACAATATAGCACAAGGAGAATTCACTCACTGTCCTTCCAGGTCCCTGGAAACAAGGACTTTGACAGTGAAAGAAACTGACACACTCTCCCTACCTACAGTTTTCTGTCCCTAGAAAAAATGTTTTTTTTAAGCACAATTTAGCACAAGGAGAATTACCTCACTGTCCTTCCAGGTCCCTGGAAACAAGGACTTTGACAGTGAAAGAAACTGACACACTCTCCCTACCTACAGTTTTCTGTCCCTAGAAAAAATGTTTTTTTTAAGCACAATATAGCACAAGGAGAATTACCTCACTGTCCTTCCAGGTCCCTGGAAACAAGGACTTTGACAGTGAAAGAAACTGACACACTCTCCCTACCTACAGTTTTCTGTCCCTAGAAAAAATTTTTTTTTTAAGCACAATATAGCACAAGGAGAATTCACTCACTGTCCTTCCAGGTCCCTGGAAACAAGGACTTTGACAGTGAAAGAAACTGACACACTCTCCCTACCTACAGTTTTCTGTCCCTAGAAAAAATGTTTTTTTTAAGCACAATTTAGCACAAGGAGAATTCACTCACTGTCCTTCCAGGTCCCTGGAAACAAGGACTTTGACAGTGAAAGAAACTGACACACTCTCCCTACCTACAGTTTTCTGTCCCTAGAAAAAATGTTTTTTTTAAGCACAATATAGCACAAGGAGAATTACCTCACTGTCCTTCCAGGTCCCTGGAAACAAGGACTTTGACAGTGAAAGAAACTGACACACTCTCCCTACCTACAGTTTTCTGTCCCTAGAAAAAATGTTTTTTTTAAGCACAATATAGCACAAGGAGAATTCACTCACTGTCCTTCCAGGTCCCTGGAAACAAGGACTTTGACAGTGAAAGAAACTGACACACTCTCCCTACCTACAGTTTTCTGTCCCTAGAAAAAATGTTTTTTTTAAGCACAATTTAGCACAAGGAGAATTACCTCACTGTCCTTCCAGGTCCCTGGAAACAAGGACTTTGACAGTGAAAGAAACTGACACACTCTCCCTACCTACAGTTTTCTGTCCCTAGAAAAAATGTTTTTTTTAAGCACAATTTAGCACAAGGAGAATTACCTCACTGTCCTTCCAGGTCCCTGGAAACAAGGACTTTGACAGTGAAAGAAACTGACACACTCTCCCTACCTACAGTTTTCTGTCCCTAGAAAAAATGTTTTTTTTAAGCACAATTTAGCACAAGGAGAATTACCTCACTGTCCTTCCAGGTCCCTGGAAACAAGGACTTTGACAGTGAAAGAAACTGACACACTCTCCCTACCTACAGTTTTCTGTCCCTAGAAAAAATGTTTTTTTTAAGCACAATATAGCACAAGGAGAATTCACTCACTGTCCTTCCAGGTCCCTGGAAACAAGGACTTTGACAGTGAAAGAAACTGACACACTCTCCCTACCTACAGTTTTCTGTCCCTAGAAAAAATGTTTTTTTTAAGCACAATATAGCACAAGGAGAATTACCTCACTGTCCTTCCAGGTCCCTGGAAACAAGGACTTTGACAGTGAAAGAAACTGACACACTCTCCCTACCTACAGTTTTCTGTCCCTAGAAAAAATGTTTTTTTTAAGCACAATATAGCACAAGGAGAATTCACTCACTGTCCTTCCAGGTCCCTGGAAACAAGGACTTTGACAGTGAAAGAAACTGACACACTCTCCCTACCTACAGTTTTCTGTCCCTAGAAAAAATGTTTTTTTTTAAGCACAATTTAGCACAAGGAGAATTACCTCACTGTCCTTCCAGGTCCCTGGAAACAAGGACTTTGACAGTGAAAGAAACTGACACACTCTCCCTACCTACAGTTTTCTGTCCCTAGAAAAAATGTTTTTTTTAAGCACAATTTAGCACAAGGAGAATTACCTCACTGTCCTTCCAGGTCCCTGGAAACAAGGACTTTGACAGTGAAAGAAACTGACACACTCTCCCTACCTACAGTTTTCTGTCCCTAGAAAAAATGTTTTTTTTAAGCACAATATAGCACAAGGAGAATTCACTCACTGTCCTTCCAGGTCCCTGGAAACAAGGACTTTGACAGTGAAAGAAACTGACACACTCTCCCTACCTACAGTTTTCTGTCCCTAGAAAAAATGTTTTTTTTAAGCACAATATAGCACAAGGAGAATTCACTCACTGTCCTTCCAGGTCCCTGGAAACAAGGACTTTGACAGTGAAAGAAACTGACACACTCTCCCTACCTACAGTTTTCTGTCCCTAGAAAAAATGTTTTTTTTTAAGCACAATTTAGCACAAGGAGAATTCACTCACTGTCCTTCCAGGTCCCTGGAAACAAGGACTTTGACAGTGAAAGAAACTGACACACTCTCCCTACCTACAGTTTTCTGTCCCTAGAAAAAATGTTTTTTTTAAGCACAATATAGCACAAGGAGAATTCACTCACTGTCCTTCCAGGTCCCTGGAAACAAGGACTTTGACAGTGAAAGAAACTGACACACTCTCCCTACCTACAGTTTTCTGTCCCTAGAAAAAATGTTTTTTTTAAGCACAATATAGCACAAGGAGAATTCACTCACTGTCCTTCCAGGTCCCTGGAAACAAGGACTTTGACAGTGAAAGAAACTGACACACTCTCCCTACCTACAGTTTTCTGTCCCTAGAAAAAATGTTTTTTTTAAGCACAATATAGCACAAGGAGAATTCACTCACTGTCCTTCCAGGTCCCTGGAAACAAGGACTTTGACAGTGAAAGAAACTGACACACTCTCCCTACCTACAGTTTTCTGTCCCTAGAAAAAATGTTTTTTTTTAAGCACAATTTAGCACAAGGAGAATTCACTCACTGTCCTTCCAGGTCCCTGGAAACAAGGACTTTGACAGTGAAAGAAACTGACACACTCTCCCTACCTACAGTTTTCTGTCCCTAGAAAAAATGTTTTTTTTAAGCACAATATAGCACAAGGAGAATTCACTCACTGTCCTTCCAGGTCCCTGGAAACAAGGACTTTGACAGTGAAAGAAACTGACACACTCTCCCTACCTACAGTTTTCTGTCCCTAGAAAAAATGTTTTTTTTAAGCACAATTTAGCACAAGGAGAATTACCTCACTGTCCTTCCAGGTCCCTGGAAACAAGGACTTTGACAGTGAAAGAAACTGACACACTCTCCCTACCTACAGTTTTCTGTCCCTAGAAAAAATGTTTTTTTTAAGCACAATTTAGCACAAGGAGAATTACCTCACTGTCCTTCCAGGTCCCCGGAAACAAGGACTTTGACAGTGAAAGAAACTGACACACTCTCCCTACCTACAGTTTTCTGTCCCTAGAAAAAATGTTTTTTTTAAGCACAATATAGCACAAGGAGAATTCACTCACTGTCCTTCCAGGTCCCTGGAAACAAGGACTTTGACAGTGAAAGAAACTGACACACTCTCCCTACCTACAGTTTTCTGTCCCTAGAAAAAATGTTTTTTTTAAGCACAATTTAGCACAAGGAGAATTACCTCACTGTCCTTCCAGGTCCCTGGAAACAAGGACTTTGACAGTGAAAGAAACTGACACACTCTCCCTACCTACAGTTTTCTGTCCCTAGAAAAAATGTTTTTTTTAAGCACAATATAGCACAAGGAGAATTACCTCACTGTCCTTCCAGGTCCCTGGAAACAAGGACTTTGACAGTGAAAGAAACTGACACACTCTCCCTACCTACAGTTTTCTGTCCCTAGAAAAAATGTTTTTTTTAAGCACAATATAGCACAAGGAGAATTACCTCACTGTCCTTCCAGGTCCCTGGAAACAAGGACTTTGACAGTGAAAGAAACTGACACACTCTCCCTACCTACAGTTTTCTGTCCCTAGAAAAAATGTTTTTTTTAAGCACAATATAGCACAAGGAGAATTACCTCACTGTCCTTCCAGGTCCCTGGAAACAAGGACTTTGACAGTGAAAGAAACTGACACACTCTCCCTACCTACAGTTTTCTGTCCCTAGAAAAAATGTTTTTTTTAAGCACAATTTAGCACAAGGAGAATTACCTCACTGTCCTTCCAGGTCCCTGGAAACAAGGACTTTGACAGTGAAAGAAACTGACACACTCTCCCTACCTACAGTTTTCTGTCCCTAGAAAAAATGTTTTTTTTAAGCACAATATAGCACAAGGAGAATTCACTCACTGTCCTTCCAGGTCCCTGGAAACAAGGACTTTGACAGTGAAAGAAACTGACACACTCTCCCTACCTACAGTTTTCTGTCCCTAGAAAAAATGTTTTTTTTAAGCACAATATAGCACAAGGAGAATTCACTCACTGTCCTTCCAGGTCCCTGGAAACAAGGACTTTGACAGTGAAAGAAACTGACACACTCTCCCTACCTACAGTTTTCTGTCCCTAGAAAAAATGTTTTTTTTAAGCACAATTTAGCACAAGGAGAATTACCTCACTGTCCTTCCAGGTCCCTGGAAACAAGGACTTTGACAGTGAAAGAAACTGACACACTCTCCCTACCTACAGTTTTCTGTCCCTAGAAAAAATGTTTTTTTTTAAGCACAATTTAGCACAAGGAGAATTCACTCACTGTCCTTCCAGGTCCCTGGAAACAAGGACTTTGACAGTGAAAGAAACTGACACACTCTCCCTACCTACAGTTTTCTGTCCCTAGAAAAAATGTTTTTTTTAAGCACAATATAGCACAAGGAGAATTCACTCACTGTCCTTCCAGGTCCCTGGAAACAAGGACTTTGACAGTGAAAGAAACTGACACACTCTCCCTACCTACAGTTTTCTGTCCCTAGAAAAAATGTTTTTTTTAAGCACAATTTAGCACAAGGAGAATTACCTCACTGTCCTTCCAGGTCCCCGGAAACAAGGACTTTGACAGTGAAAGAAACTGACACACTCTCCCTACCTACAGTTTTCTGTCCCTAGAAAAAATGTTTTTTTTAAGCACAATATAGCACAAGGAGAATTCACTCACTGTCCTTCCAGGTCCCTGGAAACAAGGACTTTGACAGTGAAAGAAACTGACACACTCTCCCTACCTACAGTTTTCTGTCCCTAGAAAAAATGTTTTTTTTAAGCACAATTTAGCACAAGGAGAATTACCTCACTGTCCTTCCAGGTCCCTGGAAACAAGGACTTTGACAGTGAAAGAAACTGACACACTCTCCCTACCTACAGTTTTCTGTCCCTAGAAAAAATGTTTTTTTTAAGCACAATATAGCACAAGGAGAATTACCTCACTGTCCTTCCAGGTCCCTGGAAACAAGGACTTTGACAGTGAAAGAAACTGACACACTCTCCCTACCTACAGTTTTCTGTCCCTAGAAAAAATGTTTTTTTTAAGCACAATATAGCACAAGGAGAATTCACTCACTGTCCTTCCAGGTCCCTGGAAACAAGGACTTTGACAGTGAAAGAAACTGACACACTCTCCCTACCTACAGTTTTCTGTCCCTAGAAAAAATGTTTTTTTTAAGCACAATATAGCACAAGGAGAATTACCTCACTGTCCTTCCAGGTCCCTGGAAACAAGGACTTTGACAGTGAAAGAAACTGACACACTCTCCCTACCTACAGTTTTCTGTCCCTAGAAAAAATGTTTTTTTTAAGCACAATATAGCACAAGGAGAATTACCTCACTGTCCTTCCAGGTCCCTGGAAACAAGGACTTTGACAGTGAAAGAAACTGACACACTCTCCCTACCTACAGTTTTCTGTCCCTAGAAAAAATGTTTTTTTTAAGCACAATATAGCACAAGGAGAATTCACTCACTGTCCTTCCAGGTCCCTGGAAACAAGGACTTTGACAGTGAAAGAAACTGACACACTCTCCCTACCTACAGTTTTCTGTCCCTAGAAAAAATGTTTTTTTTAAGCACAATTTAGCACAAGGAGAATTACCTCACTGTCCTTCCAGGTCCCTGGAAACAAGGACTTTGACAGTGAAAGAAACTGACACACTCTCCCTACCTACAGTTTTCTGTCCCTAGAAAAAATGTTTTTTTTAAGCACAATTTAGCACAAGGAGAATTACCTCACTGTCCTTCCAGGTCCCTGGAAACAAGGACTTTGACAGTGAAAGAAACTGACACACTCTCCCTACCTACAGTTTTCTGTCCCTAGAAAAAATGTTTTTTTTAAGCACAATTTAGCACAAGGAGAATTACCTCACTGTCCTTCCAGGTCCCTGGAAACAAGGACTTTGACAGTGAAAGAAACTGACACACTCTCCCTACCTACAGTTTTCTGTCCCTAGAAAAAATGTTTTTTTTAAGCACAATATAGCACAAGGAGAATTACCTCACTGTCCTTCCAGGTCCCTGGAAACAAGGACTTTGACAGTGAAAGAAACTGACACACTCTCCCTACCTACAGTTTTCTGTCCCTAGAAAAAATGTTTTTTTTTAAGCACAATTTAGCACAAGGAGAATTCACTCACTGTCCTTCCAGGTCCCTGGAAACAAGGACTTTGACAGTGAAAGAAACTGACACACTCTCCCTACCTACAGTTTTCTGTCCCTAGAAAAAATGTTTTTTTTAAGCACAATTTAGCACAAGGAGAATTACCTCACTGTCCTTCCAGGTCCCTGGAAACAAGGACTTTGACAGTGAAAGAAACTGACACACTCTCCCTACCTACAGTTTTCTGTCCCTAGAAAAAATGTTTTTTTTTAAGCACAATTTAGCACAAGGAGAATTCACTCACTGTCCTTCCAGGTCCCTGGAAACAAGGACTTTGACAGTGAAAGAAACTGACACACTCTCCCTACCTACAGTTTTCTGTCCCTAGAAAAAATGTTTTTTTTAAGCACAATTTAGCACAAGGAGAATTCACTCACTGTCCTTCCAGGTCCCTGGAAACAAGGACTTTGACAGTGAAAGAAACTGACACACTCTCCCTACCTACAGTTTTCTGTCCCTAGAAAAAATGTTTTTTTTAAGCACAATTTAGCACAAGGAGAATTACCTCACTGTCCTTCCAGGTCCCTGGAAACAAGGACTTTGACAGTGAAAGAAACTGACACACTCTCCCTACCTACAGTTTTCTGTCCCTAGAAAAAATGTTTTTTTTAAGCACAATTTAGCACAAGGAGAATTACCTCACTGTCCTTCCAGGTCCCCGGAAACAAGGACTTTGACAGTGAAAGAAACTGACACACTCTCCCTACCTACAGTTTTCTGTCCCTAGAAAAAATGTTTTTTTTTAAGCACAATATAGCACAAGGAGAATTCACTCACTGTCCTTCCAGGTCCCTGGAAACAAGGACTTTGACAGTGAAAGAAACTGACACACTCTCCCTACCTACAGTTTTCTGTCCCTAGAAAAAATGTTTTTTTTAAGCACAATTTAGCACAAGGAGAATTACCTCACTGTCCTTCCAGGTCCCTGGAAACAAGGACTTTGACAGTGAAAGAAACTGACACACTCTCCCTACCTACAGTTTTCTGTCCCTAGAAAAAATGTTTTTTTTAAGCACAATTTAGCACAAGGAGAATTCACTCACTGTCCTTCCAGGTCCCTGGAAACAAGGACTTTGACAGTGAAAGAAACTGACACACTCTCCCTACCTACAGTTTTCTGTCCCTAGAAAAAATGTTTTTTTTAAGCACAATTTAGCACAAGGAGAATTACCTCACTGTCCTTCCAGGTCCCTGGAAACAAGGACTTTGACAGTGAAAGAAACTGACACACTCTCCCTACCTACAGTTTTCTGTCCCTAGAAAAAATGTTTTTTTTAAGCACAATTTAGCACAAGGAGAATTACCTCACTGTCCTTCCAGGTCCCTGGAAACAAGGACTTTGACAGTGAAAGAAACTGACACACTCTCCCTACCTACAGTTTTCTGTCCCTAGAAAAAATGTTTTTTTTAAGCACAATTTAGCACAAGGAGAATTACCTCACTGTCCTTCCAGGTCCCTGGAAACAAGGACTTTGACAGTGAAAGAAACTGACACACTCTCCCTACCTACAGTTTTCTGTCCCTAGAAAAAATGTTTTTTTTAAGCACAATATAGCACAAGGAGAATTACCTCACTGTCCTTCCAGGTCCCTGGAAACAAGGACTTTGACAGTGAAAGAAACTGACACACTCTCCCTACCTACAGTTTTCTGTCCCTAGAAAAAATGTTTTTTTTAAGCACAATATAGCACAAGGAGAATTCACTCACTGTCCTTCCAGGTCCCTGGAAACAAGGACTTTGACAGTGAAAGAAACTGACACACTCTCCCTACCTACAGTTTTCTGTCCCTAGAAAAAATGTTTTTTTTAAGCACAATATAGCACAAGGAGAATTACCTCACTGTCCTTCCAGGTCCCTGGAAACAAGGACTTTGACAGTGAAAGAAACTGACACACTCTCCCTACCTACAGTTTTCTGTCCCTAGAAAAAATGTTTTTTTTAAGCACAATTTAGCACAAGGAGAATTACCTCACTGTCCTTCCAGGTCCCTGGAAACAAGGACTTTGACAGTGAAAGAAACTGACACACTCTCCCTACCTACAGTTTTCTGTCCCTAGAAAAAATGTTTTTTTTAAGCACAATATAGCACAAGGAGAATTCACTCACTGTCCTTCCAGGTCCCTGGAAACAAGGACTTTGACAGTGAAAGAAACTGACACACTCTCCCTACCTACAGTTTTCTGTCCCTAGAAAAAATGTTTTTTTTAAGCACAATTTAGCACAAGGAGAATTACCTCACTGTCCTTCCAGGTCCCTGGAAACAAGGACTTTGACAGTGAAAGAAACTGACACACTCTCCCTACCTACAGTTTTCTGTCCCTAGAAAAAATGTTTTTTTTAAGCACAATATAGCACAAGGAGAATTACCTCACTGTCCTTCCAGGTCCCTGGAAACAAGGACTTTGACAGTGAAAGAAACTGACACACTCTCCCTACCTACAGTTTTCTGTCCCTAGAAAAAATGTTTTTTTTTAAGCACAATATAGCACAAGGAGAATTCACTCACTGTCCTTCCAGGTCCCTGGAAACAAGGACTTTGACAGTGAAAGAAACTGACACACTCTCCCTACCTACAGTTTTCTGTCCCTAGAAAAAATGTTTTTTTTAAGCACAATTTAGCACAAGGAGAATTACCTCACTGTCCTTCCAGGTCCCTGGAAACAAGGACTTTGACAGTGAAAGAAACTGACACACTCTCCCTACCTACAGTTTTCTGTCCCTAGAAAAAATGTTTTTTTTAAGCACAATTTAGCACAAGGAGAATTACCTCACTGTCCTTCCAGGTCCCCGGAAACAAGGACTTTGACAGTGAAAGAAACTGACACACTCTCCCTACCTACAGTTTTCTGTCCCTAGAAAAAATGTTTTTTTTAAGCACAATATAGCACAAGGAGAATTCACTCACTGTCCTTCCAGGTCCCTGGAAACAAGGACTTTGACAGTGAAAGAAACTGACACACTCTCCCTACCTACAGTTTTCTGTCCCTAGAAAAAATGTTTTTTTTAAGCACAATTTAGCACAAGGAGAATTACCTCACTGTCCTTCCAGGTCCCTGGAAACAAGGACTTTGACAGTGAAAGAAACTGACACACTCTCCCTACCTACAGTTTTCTGTCCCTAGAAAAAATGTTTTTTTTAAGCACAATATAGCACAAGGAGAATTACCTCACTGTCCTTCCAGGTCCCTGGAAACAAGGACTTTGACAGTGAAAGAAACTGACACACTCTCCCTACCTACAGTTTTCTGTCCCTAGAAAAAATGTTTTTTTTTAAGCACAATTTAGCACAAGGAGAATTCACTCACTGTCCTTCCAGGTCCCTGGAAACAAGGACTTTGACAGTGAAAGAAACTGACACACTCTCCCTACCTACAGTTTTCTGTCCCTAGAAAAAATGTTTTTTTTAAGCACAATTTAGCACAAGGAGAATTACCTCACTGTCCTTCCAGGTCCCTGGAAACAAGGACTTTGACAGTGAAAGAAACTGACACACTCTCCCTACCTACAGTTTTCTGTCCCTAGAAAAAATGTTTTTTTTAAGCACAATATAGCACAAGGAGAATTCACTCACTGTCCTTCCAGGTCCCTGGAAACAAGGACTTTGACAGTGAAAGAAACTGACACTCTCCCTACCTACAGTTTTCTGTCCCTAGAAAAAATGTTTTTTTTAAGCACAATTTAGCACAAGGAGAATTACCTCACTGTCCTTCCAGGTCCCTGGAAACAAGGACTTTGACAGTGAAAGAAACTGACACACTCTCCCTACCTACAGTTTTCTGTCCCTAGAAAAAATGTTTTTTTTAAGCACAATATAGCACAAGGAGAATTACCTCACTGTCCTTCCAGGTCCCTGGAAACAAGGACTTTGACAGTGAAAGAAACTGACACACTCTCCCTACCTACAGTTTTCTGTCCCTAGAAAAAATGTTTTTTTTAAGCACAATTTAGCACAAGGAGAATTACCTCACTGTCCTTCCAGGTCCCTGGAAACAAGGACTTTGACAGTGAAAGAAACTGACACACTCTCCCTACCTACAGTTTTCTGTCCCTAGAAAAAATGTTTTTTTTAAGCACAATTTAGCACAAGGAGAATTACCTCACTGTCCTTCCAGGTCCCCGGAAACAAGGACTTTGACAGTAAAAGAAACTGACACACTCTCCCTACCTACAGTTTTCTGTCCCTAGAAAAAATGTTTTTTTTAAGCACAATATAGCACAAGGAGAATTACCTCACTGTCCTTCCAGGTCCCTGGAAACAAGGACTTTGACAGTGAAAGAAACTGACACACTCTCCCTACCTACAGTTTTCTGTCCCTAGAAAAAATGTTTTTTTTAAGCACAATTTAGCACAAGGAGAATTACCTCACTGTCCTTCCAGGTCCCTGGAAACAAGGACTTTGACAGTGAAAGAAACTGACACACTCTCCCTACCTACAGTTTTCTGTCCCTAGAAAAAATGTTTTTTTTAAGCACAATATAGCACAAGGAGAATTCACTCACTGTCCTTCCAGGTCCCTGGAAACAAGGACTTTGACAGTGAAAGAAACTGACACACTCTCCCTACCTACAGTTTTCTGTCCCTAGAAAAAATGTTTTTTTTAAGCACAATTTAGCACAAGGAGAATTACCTCACTGTCCTTCCAGGTCCCTGGAAACAAGGACTTTGACAGTGAAAGAAACTGACACACTCTCCCTACCTACAGTTTTCTGTCCCTAGAAAAAATGTTTTTTTTAAGCACAATATAGCACAAGGAGAATTCACTCACTGTCCTTCCAGGTCCCTGGAAACAAGGACTTTGACAGTGAAAGAAACTGACACACTCTCCCTACCTACAGTTTTCTGTCCCTAGAAAAAATGTTTTTTTTAAGCACAATTTAGCACAAGGAGAATTACCTCACTGTCCTTCCAGGTCCCTGGAAACAAGGACTTTGACAGTGAAAGAAACTGACACACTCTCCCTACCTACAGTTTTCTGTCCCTAGAAAAAATGTTTTTTTTAAGCACAATTTAGCACAAGGAGAATTACCTCACTGTCCTTCCAGGTCCCTGGAAACAAGGACTTTGACAGTGAAAGAAACTGACACACTCTCCCTACCTACAGTTTTCTGTCCCTAGAAAAAATGTTTTTTTTAAGCACAATATAGCACAAGGAGAATTACCTCACTGTCCTTCCAGGTCCCTGGAAACAAGGACTTTGACAGTGAAAGAAACTGACACACTCTCCCTACCTACAGTTTTCTGTCCCTAGAAAAAATGTTTTTTTTAAGCACAATATAGCACAAGGAGAATTCACTCACTGTCCTTCCAGGTCCCTGGAAACAAGGACTTTGACAGTGAAAGAAACTGACACACTCTCCCTACCTACAGTTTTCTGTCCCTAGAAAAAATGTTTTTTTTAAGCACAATATAGCACAAGGAGAATTCACTCACTGTCCTTCCAGGTCCCTGGAAACAAGGACTTTGACAGTGAAAGAAACTGACACACTCTCCCTACCTACAGTTTTCTGTCCCTAGAAAAAATGTTTTTTTTTAAGCACAATATAGCACAAGGAGAATTCACTCACTGTCCTTCCAGGTCCCTGGAAACAAGGACTTTGACAGTGAAAGAAACTGACACACTCTCCCTACCTACAGTTTTCTGTCCCTAGAAAAAATGTTTTTTTTAAGCACAATTTAGCACAAGGAGAATTACCTCACTGTCCTTCCAGGTCCCTGGAAACAAGGACTTTGACAGTGAAAGAAACTGACACACTCTCCCTACCTACAGTTTTCTGTCCCTAGAAAAAATGTTTTTTTTAAGCACAATTTAGCACAAGGAGAATTACCTCACTGTCCTTCCAGGTCCCCGGAAACAAGGACTTTGACAGTGAAAGAAACTGACACACTCTCCCTACCTACAGTTTTCTGTCCCTAGAAAAAATGTTTTTTTTAAGCACAATATAGCACAAGGAGAATTCACTCACTGTCCTTCCAGGTCCCTGGAAACAAGGACTTTGACAGTGAAAGAAACTGACACACTCTCCCTACCTACAGTTTTCTGTCCCTAGAAAAAATGTTTTTTTTAAGCACAATTTAGCACAAGGAGAATTACCTCACTGTCCTTCCAGGTCCCTGGAAACAAGGACTTTGACAGTGAAAGAAACTGACACACTCTCCCTACCTACAGTTTTCTGTCCCTAGAAAAAATGTTTTTTTTAAGCACAATATAGCACAAGGAGAATTACCTCACTGTCCTTCCAGGTCCCTGGAAACAAGGACTTTGACAGTGAAAGAAACTGACACACTCTCCCTACCTACAGTTTTCTGTCCCTAGAAAAAATGTTTTTTTTAAGCACAATATAGCACAAGGAGAATTCACTCACTGTCCTTCCAGGTCCCTGGAAACAAGGACTTTGACAGTGAAAGAAACTGACACACTCTCCCTACCTACAGTTTTCTGTCCCTAGAAAAAATGTTTTTTTTAAGCACAATATAGCACAAGGAGAATTACCTCACTGTCCTTCCAGGTCCCTGGAAACAAGGACTTTGACAGTGAAAGAAACTGACACACTCTCCCTACCTACAGTTTTCTGTCCCTAGAAAAAATGTTTTTTTTAAGCACAATATAGCACAAGGAGAATTACCTCACTGTCCTTCCAGGTCCCTGGAAACAAGGACTTTGACAGTGAAAGAAACTGACACACTCTCCCTACCTACAGTTTTCTGTCCCTAGAAAAAATGTTTTTTTTTAAGCACACTATAGCACAAGCACAAAACACACTGACACTCTCCCTACCTATCCTTCTCTTTCCCTAAACTAAAGGAATCCAGGTTAAGCAAGAAAGAAATAAAAGTCACTGTCCCTGCCTATGCTGCTCTATCCCTGCTCTGGAACACACTACACTAGGCCGCCGTGCTGGCGGCCTTTTATAGTGTGGGGCGTGTACTAAACCCCCTCAGCAATAATTGGCCACAGGCATCCTGCCTGTGGCCAATCATTGCTCTCCTCGCTGCCGGCGCTGTGATTGGCCAAGCATGCGGGGTCACAGTGCATGCTTGGCCAATCACAGCGCCTGGATGACACTGCGATGGCGTAGTGCATTGTGGGCCGTTCGCGTCACTCGAATTTGGCGCGAACGGCCCAAATCGTTCGATCTTCGTCGAACGATCGAACAGCCGATGTTCGAGTCGAACGTATGTTCGACTCGAACACGAAGCTCATCCCTAATCCTGATGCAAAGCCATCTCAATATTATCTGTCCAAGATCTTATGGCATTTGATACTGACGTGAGGGAAATAGCTGGCTTACATGCTGCTTCCGCGGCTAAGTAGCTCCTCTTCAGCTCCAGGTCGATTCGCCTGTCTAGAGGGTCTTTGAAGGAAGTGGAATCCTCCATTGGTAGAGTAAGTTTTTTTGCGAGTCGCACCACGGACGCGTCTACCACTGGCATGGAGTTCGGTGACTGCGTTCCCGACTCTGGTAAGGGGTATATAGTTTATTGAACCGACCCCAAAATTATTTTTTTTTTTTATCAGTCTTTGACCATTCCTTCTGAATGACTTGACTAATCTTGCCCATCAACGGGAAAAGAACCTGCTTCCTTTTGGAGGAATGGGAAGTAGCTTGTAGACTCTTGGGGAGGCTATTCTGCGTCTTTCCAGGCGATTGCAGTTTTGACTGCCTGGATGAATGGCTTTACCAAGGAGAGACTGAAGCCAGAAGGTTCTGACTCTTCTCAAGAGTCCCCTGAAGAGTCTTCAGGTGGTGAATCTCTAGCTGGTCGGCCTGACGGCGGCAGAGGTGTACTGACTGCTGACGGACCAGGGAGATTAGGTTCTATATCCTGAACCTGGGATATCTGCTGAAGTGGTTGAGCGGGGACCGAAGCCAAAAGCTCAGAGAAGGAGTCCTTCATTGTTCGCTTGAGCAGATCTACAGCGTGCTGATTTTCTAGCTCGCGGTTGGACGCATAGTCCGTAAAACAGTCCTTACAGACCACTCTGTCTGGTAGCGGTGTAGCCCCACATATCCAGCATCTCTTCTTCCTATAGGTCCTAGGAGAGGGGGACCGACCATGTCCTCTGGATCTTGACCTCTCTGATCTACGACGTGAAGAATGGGACCTACGCCCTGATGAGCGGGACCCCTTGGAATGGGTAGGGCTACGGTGTAAGGAACTCACGCTAGACCAGTGAGCGCACTTTTTTTTTTTATACTCACGTATGGTTGGTCACATACCTAATAGAAGTGTGAGGATCTTTGCTGCGAGATGAATGACTCATTGCGGAGTTGGGCACAAGGATCAGCTCCAGAAATATAGTAAGAAAGGGAAAAGAATCAGGAGTTTTTGGCGTCACTTTTTTTTTTTTTTTTTTAAATAAACATTTTTATATCGTCATCTGTCTTTATTTTTTATTTTATTTTTTAAACATAAACATTTTTATATTGTTATCTTTCTTTTTTTTTTTTTTTTTTTTTTTTTTTTAACATAAACATTTCTGATCAGCAACATTTTTTTTTTTTGAGAAAATAAAAAGTACCTACCACAAAGCAGCATCAGAGAGACCTAGCAGGGCACAGCTGAGGAGACTGACAGCCATCCCTGAATCTGAACCTAATTAGGCTCAAGGTGCGTGGGCTAATCCCATAAACCACCATTTGGAATTGATTGAAAAAAAGGGCAAATCTAGCCTTCTTTCCAGAATCCAAGATGGCCGCCACTGAACCAAGCGTCTGTGCATGCGCAATCGCAGAAGATCCAGCGTCGCCCAGTACAGAGAGCCGAGAAACTACGGCTCTGTATCACTCCCGAATCGCGCATGCGCAGACGGCGGCGAGGACGCTGCGCCGTGACACTCTCCTACCTGGCGGGACGTACAGAGCACCTGTAGCCCCCCCCTGAACCCGGAAATAAGCACCACAATGTTGTTGCACAGAGAGACACCTGCCCTATCCAGTTGCACAGTTTTAAAGGAACAAAAAAGTAAGATAACAATCATTTGAAGGAGCCTAACAAGCAAAGGAAAGGGGAGGGGGAGGGGAAGAGAGGAAAAGAAAGGGGAAAAACACAAATGCCTGGAATAAAAAATGGAAACCACCAGCCTGGGAAGATGGAGCTGATCCTTTTGCGACTTCCACTGCATTCATCATGGATGTGATAGCAGACTGCGTTCCTGTGAGGAAACTCTGCGAAATGACCACAACAGATCCACAGAGGGGTTCCCAGTCTTATCAGCGCTGTGAGCGGCCCAAGAACAGGGACTGCGCACGGGAAAGGCTAAACCCGGCGGACGCTGCCGACTGCAGAGGTATGGACATACTGCTACTCTTCACCAGCACAAGAAGGTATGAGGAAAAAAAGGAGAATGTTGGGGGAGGGGCTATGCCTTTAATTTATGCTATTCACTAGTCCTGAAGGAGGAGTCGAGGCGGAGCTCTATCACAGGTATGCTGCCATGGAGGCACCAGGAAAAACTGTTCCGTAAAAAAATAAATAAAAAAATAATAATCAAGGGACAGAAATAGGGCACCCTAAAAAAACAAAACAAAAAAAGAAACTGTGAGTTTTTTGCATATAGGAAATTACAAATACAGTATACATCCCTGACTGCATGTTTTCCCTATAGGAAATTGAAAATATATAAAACTATAATAAAAAATATTAATATATAAAAACAAAAACATTCAAAAACAAAACTGTGTGTGTTTTTATTTTTTTTTACATATAGGAAATGACAAATATATATAAAAATAAAAAAGACAAAAAGAACTGTTACGTAAAAAAATAAAAATAAAAATCAAGGGACAGGAATAGGGCACCCTAAAAAACAAAAACAAAAAAAACTGTGAGTTTTTTCCATATAGGAAATGACAAATATATATAAAAATAAAAAAAGACAAAAAGAACTGTTACGTAAAAAAATAAAAAAAATTAAAATCAAGGGACAGGAATAGGGCACCCTAAAAAAACAAAGCAAAAAAAACTGAGTTTTTTCCATATAGGAAATTACAAATACAGTATAAATCCATTACTGCATGTTTTCCCTATAGGAAATTACAAATATATAAAACTATAATAAAAAATATTAATATATAAAAACAAAACATTCAAAACAAAACTACAGTATGTGTGTTTTTATTTTTTTACATATAGGAAATTACAAATATATATAAAAATAAAAAAGACAAAAAGAACTGTTACGTAAAAAGAAAAAAAAAATCAAGGGACAGGAATAGGGCACCCTAAAAAAAAAACAAAAAAAAAAAACTGTGAGTTTTTTCCACAAAGGAAATTACAGTATACATCTCTGACTGCATGTTTTCCCTATAGGAAATTACAAATATATAAAACTATAATAAAAAAATATTAATATACAAAAACATTCAAAAACAAAACTGTGTGTGTTTTTTTTCTTACATATAGGAAATGACAAATATATATAAAAATAAAAAAGACAAAAAGAACTGTTACATAAAAAAATAAATAAAAAAATAATAATCAAGGGACAGAAATAGGGCACCCTAAAAAAAACAAAACAAAAAAAGAAACTGTGAGTTTTTTGCATATAGGAAATTACAAATACAGTATACATCCCTGACTGCATGTTTTCCCTATAGGAAATGACAAATATATAAAACTATAATAAAAAATATTAATATATAAAAACAAAAACATTCAAAAACAAAACTATGTGTGTTTTTATTTTTTTTTACATATAGGAAATGACAAATATATATAAAAATAAAAAAGACAAAAAGAACTGTTACGTAAAAATAAATAAAAAAATCAAGGGACAGGAATAGGGCACCCTAAAAAAAATTAACAAAAAAAAAACTGTGAGTTTTTTCCATATAGTAAATTACAAATACAGTATACATCCCTGACTGCATGTTTTCCCTATAGGAAATTGCAAATATATAAATCTATAATAAAAAAATATTAATATATAAAAACAAAAACATTCAAAAACAAAAATGTGTGTGTTTTTATCTTTTTACATATAGGAAATGACAAATATATATAAAAATAAAAAAGACAAAAATAACTGTTCCGTAAAAAAATAAAAATAAAATAAAAATCAAGGGACAGGAATAGGGCACCCTAAAAAAACAAAGCAAAAAAAATAAAAAATAAAACTGTGAGTTTTTTCCATATAGGAAATTACAAATACAGTATGAATCCCTGACTGCATGTTTTCCCTATAGGAAATTACAAATATATAAAACTATAATAAAAAATATTAATATATAAAAACAAAAACATTCAAAACAAAACTACAGTATGTGTTTTTTTCTTTTTTTACATATAGGAAATGACAAATATATATAAAAATAAAAAAGACAAAAAGAACTTTTACGTAAAAAATAATAATCAAGGGACAGGAATAGGGCACCCTAAAAAAACAAAACAAAACAAAAAAAAAAAACGTATACGTCCTTGACATGCCCCACTAAATGGGACACCCTAAAAAAAAAAAAAAAAAAAAAAAAAAAAATTCAAAAACAAAACTGTGTTTTTTTTTACATATAGGAAATGACAATTATATAAAAAAAATGAAAAAGGCAAAAAGAACTGTTACGTAACAAAAAAAAAAAAAAAAGCAAGGGACGGGAATAGGGCTTCCAAAAAATGTTCATAAACAAAACTAATCTGACACTTTCGACACCTTAGTCCTGGTAAAAGTAGACACTCTGTATACACCCCTGGCTGTGTGTTTTCCGTATAAGAAAAGACAAATATATACAAATAAATAAAATACAAAAATAGACGATAAAAAAATTAAAAAAAAAGGAAACTTTTTATCTCTCTCCCCAGTTGCTAATTTCTTAGTCAATAATCCAAATAAAAAGTTATTTAGGGAATTACTGTCTGAGTTGTGTACAACCTGGGTGGTCTTTGTGAGCAGCTTCTATGGTGGACCATGAACCCCCCACCCTGCCCATTGTTATTTCATGTGTCATGCGGGTTCAACCAGTCAATGATCTGCTTCCTTCTGTACACGTTAGTGAGATTGGGGCAGTTGGGGATGTAGCATTGCATTAAACAAAGTATGTGCCATGGATGGTGGGAGGTGAGGGAGTGACACCTGACCTTTCACCCAAGGCTTTAAATGATCAATGGTTTCTTTGGGAAAATGTCAAAAGACACTCAGGAAAATGTTTAAGCAAAGCGAATGAACATGAAGAGCAGGACAAATTGACATGATTAGTGGTAGACAGATAGATAGATAGACAGATCAATTGTTCAAAAGAAGCTTAAAGTGATTGATCATAAACTGTACATAATTAATATAGTACTTTTTTATTTTTATGAAATTTATTTATTTATTTTATTCTATATATATATATTTTTTTAATATTTTTAATTTTTAATATTTTGTTTTATATATATATATATATATATATATATATATATATATACAGTTTTTCAGCACATTTTTTTGTGCTGAAAATGCCCCCCTCGGCTTATACTTGAGTCACCTTGATATCCCGGATTTTGGGGACCCGGTACTGTCCTGCCGTAGGTCCCCTGGACCCCAAACTTGGCACACATGTAGCCCCACTCTTCCTCTACAAGTGTGCAAAGTTTGTTGTCTGGGAGACCTACGGCCGGGGAGCACCGATTTTTCAAAGCCGGGCACCCCTTCCATAGACTCCCATGTTAAATGTCAGTCTAGTCATGTGCACAGTGAGGCATGGACACAGTGAGGCATGGACACAGTGAGGCATGCACATGGACACAGTGAGGTATGGGCACAGTGAGGCATGGACACAGTGAGGAATGGGCACAGTGAGGAATGGGCACAGAGAGGCATGGGCACAGTGAGGCATGGGCACAGTGAGGCATGGACACAGTGAGGAATGGGCACAGTGAGGCATGGGCACAGTGAGGCATGGACACAGTGAGGCATGGGCACAGTGAGGCATGGGCACAGTGAGGCATGGGCACAGTGAGGCATGCAGATGGACACAGTGAGGCAAAGTGAGGCACAGTGAGGCATGCAGATGGACACCCTAGGCTTATACTCGAGTCAATACGTTTTTTCCAGTTTTTTGTGTTAAAATTAGGTGCCTCGGCTTATATTCGGGTCGGTGTGTATATATACAGGCATACCCCGCTTTAAGTACACTCACTTTACATACACTCCCGAGTAAGGACATACCCGTGAGTGTATGTAAAGTGCCTCACAAGTACTGTACAGACATTTTGCAGCCACAGTAGAAGGAGCTGAAGCTCCATGAGCATAGCCCTCCCTGTTCCAGTGTGCCCCTGACACCCCCACTACAGCCCCTGAGACATCAACTACAGCTCCTGACACCCCCTTTATAGCCCCTGATCCCCCCACTACACCCTAGAAGTGAAAAAAGGTATTGTTTCACTTTAGGTACATTTTCATTTTTCATACATGCTCTAGTCCCATTGTGTACTTAAAAGTGGGGTATGCCTGTATTAATAATCTTAAAATCATTGGTATTTACAATTATAACCTTTGAAGAGAAGAGAAAAAGAACTGTGGCTTATGCGCAGCTTCAATGATGTATTAACTCATTCATTGGAAAAGTACAAGTAAAAAAGAGGGATTGGGGAAATGGATCCAATTACATAGAAAGGAACAACAATAAGAGCTCTGGTGTACAAATTATATTGGTATTTACAGTCATGTATCACAATAACCATATACAGGTCACCACTGTGGGTTGGCATGTATATGGATCCCTGACGCGTTTTCGATCTGTGGTGACAGGTACTCTTTATGGAGAGATCGGAGGTCTAAAAGACCCCCATCCCTCCTTTGCACTTCAAAGTATTCAGATCGCCGAAAATGGCGATTCTGAATACCGTGTACTTTTTTAAATTCGGCACCATTGACAGCCGATTAACCCGGACGTGACGGCATGACGTCGCTTCCGTGGTTACAGTGAAGAGAAAAAATCAAAACCGTTCGTGGCTTTGATTCAGTCTCTCTCTAGCCGCCCGAGGTGGCGGATCGTGGATCGGGTCTCCCGGAGGGACGGGAGGCCCGGTAAGAGTGGCGGAGGCGGCGGGAGGGGGGATGTCCCCTCCCGCTCCTCCGGTATAACAACCGAGCGGCTTTTAGCCGCATCGGTGGTTATACCTGGAAAGCCAATCGCCGGCTCTAAACAACGGTACCGGGATGATGCCTGCGGCTGCAGGCATCATCCCGGTACAACCCCCGAAAGCCGAGGACGCATATATGCGTCCGCTCGGCGGGAAAGGGTTATCAAACAAGTAGGTGATACAGTACAATAACTAGGTGTGCGTCCTTATCAACATAAGTTCCAGTAAAGAAACATAGGTGAATCTTGCGAGGTACTTCTAGCAATATTGTCCTAGCATTACCGTCCAGCGAATCATTACGCTCTACCACAACCAGCCAATACTATTTAAGCACTGTGTCTCCAACCCCTGGGACGCCCCACAGGGATCCTAATACTTTTATTATGAGTTAATACATCATTGAAGCTGCGCATAAGCCACTGGGAGTTCTTTTCCTCTTCTCTTCAAACGTACAATTTGGCACAGTCTATATACTAGAAGATGGGTACCCCACTTTTTTACAATTATAAATTAATTTCTCACAATTATAAGTTAATTATTCCTCCAAAAAAAAGTCTGGAAACACGAATACTGGCCATACGCTACAAAATTCTTAAAGTTTTCATTTTAAGAATTTATTTATGTATTTATTATATAATAAATAATATATATATATATATATATATATATATATATATATATATATATATAAATATATATATATATCTTTTCTAATAATATATATTATATATATATATATATATATATATATATATATATAAATTTTATAGTTTTAAATACGTTGATATTCACAATTATAACTCAATTATTCCTAAAAAGAAAAAAATAGGCCAGAAATACTGAAGCTGTCCATACGCTAGTAGATTTTCCAACAAAAGTTTTAATTTTAAGAACATTCGAAGCGGTACTACGGTAGGGTGCTGTAATGCTTTCAGGAAGTCACCTGCCGGCCCCTGCCACCAGCTATGTTCTGCCTGTGTTGCCTGGAGAAATACAGAGACCCAGTGATGACATCACTGGGCATAAAATGGAAAGTTCTTTTTTTAACAAATGTCATTATCATACTAATGAGGGGGGAGGGGGGAACAAGGAAAGACAAATTATAAGCAGGTTAAACCTCAGCTTTAAGTCAGCCTCAAGCGCTTCATATTCACCGCGCAAAACCAAAGGTTCCAATTTAATTTCATTAAAATGGATTGGAGGATCATTCGAGGTGAAATCACACTTCCACCGCTATAGAAACTACTCTGAGAAATAGAAGAAGTGCTCTTATCAAACCTTTTAATCTAAAACAATATATCTAATTTATCTGTCCCTGTCAGATGGAACACTTAGAGCACTGTGAAGAGGATGTGTGGTGGTGGTGTACTTCATTTCTTTCTTTTTTATTATGGTCAGGATTAAAAAAATAACATTTTAAAAGTAGAAAATGTTGGATATTAAAGCAAAATTTTGGTTAATGATTAAAAAGCAGAGTCTCTGCAAAAGCTCCAAGAAGGAAAGAGGGGAGCCACTCACCATATTAGTGCCTCAGAATCTAGTGCACAACACCCCCAAACACTTTTCACTCTGTTAGGAGGTTACTCATAGATCAGACCAAGATCAGTCCAAGACCAAGACCAGACCAAGGCCAAGACTAGACCAGACCAAGACAAGACCAAGAACAATCCAAGACCAAGATCAGTCCAAGGCCAAGACCAGACCAAAGCCAAGACTAGACCAGACCAAGACAAGACCAAGACCAGTCCAAGGCCAAGACCAGACCAAGACCAAGAACAAACCAAGACCAGACCAAGACAAAGACCGCACCAGACCATGACCAGACCAGACCAAGACCAAGAGCAAACCAAGACCAGACCAAGACAAGTCCAAGACCAGTCCAAGGCCAAGACCAGACCAAGACCAAGAACAAACCAAGACCAGACCAAGACAAAGACCGCACCAGACCATGACCAGACCAGACCAAGACCAAGAACAAACCAAGACCAGACCAAGACAAGACCAAGACCAGTCCAAGGCCAAGACCAGACTAAGACTAAGAACAAACCAAGACCAGACCAAGACAAAGACTGCACCAGACCATGACCAGACCAAGAACAAACCAAGACCAGACTAAGACCAATTCCAAGACCAGACCAAGACAAAGACCAGACCAGACCAGACCAAGACCAGTCCAAGACCAAGAAAAGTCAGAGGCCAAGACCAGAGCAGACCAAGACAAAGAGCAGATCAGAGCAAGACCAGTCCAAGACCAAGACCACCAGACCATGACAAGACCAAGAACAAACCAAGACCACACCAGACCAAGACCAGTCTAAGGCCAAGAACAAACCAAGGCCAGTCCAGAACAAGATAAAGACCACACCAGACCAAGACCAGACCAAGACCAGGCCAGACCACGCAAGACCAAGACCAAACCAGACCAAGACAAAGACCAGAGCAGGACCAGACCCCACTAAAACAAGACCAAGACCAGACAGGGTCAGACGGAGACCAAGCCAGACCAAGGCCAAAACCAGACCAAAAGCAAACCAAGACTAAAGCCCTGTACACACGATCGGATTTCCTATGGTTTTTTAACCAATGGATTTTTCCATCGGAAAACCGATGAAGCTGACTTTCATCAGTCTTGCCTACACACCATCAGTCAAAAAGCTGACCGTTCCAAATGCGGTGATGTAAAACACTCAGATGAGCCGAGAAAAATGAAGTTTAATGCTTCTGAGCATGCGTCGACTTGATTCTGAGCATGCGTGGGTTTTTATCCGATGGAGTTGCCCACAGACGATAGTAATTTGCTATCAGTTTTTTAACCATCGGATAAATTTAAAACATGTTCTATTTTTAAACACCAATGGAAAAAAGACCGATGGGGCACACACACGATCGGTTTGTCCAATGAGAAAAGTCCATCGGACTGTTTTCATCGGTTAAACCTATCGTGTGTACAGGGCTTAAGACAAGATCAGACCAGCTCCTATGATCAGTGGCAGCTTGGAGATTAGTGCCTGTAACAGAGTATTTCAATTTTCCAATCGGTTTTAGCCGTTAGTAGGTCGTTTTTGAGTTTAAGAAGAGCAGTTTCCGTAGAGTGTTACGGGCGAAATCCCTGACTGAAGGGGATTAAGAGGTTTGTTCTTAGACAGATGGTCGCTCAGTTGTAGACCAGCCGTTCAAGAAGTTTGGAGGAAAAGGGGAGTAGGTTGTGAAGATTGGTGGGGTCCAGTGAGGGCTTTTTAAGGATAGGGGTGACTAACGCATGTTTTAGAGAGTTGGGGAAGATGCCAGAAGAGAGGGAGAAATTGAAGATATGAGTTAGAAGAGTGTAGAATAGAGTCAGAAAGTGAGCTTGTCATTTGCAAAGGGAGCAGAATCCAGGGGGCAGGTGATTAGATGGGTGTTAGGAAAAAGTTCAGCAACCTTGTTAATATAAGCAGGGTTGAACGAGGGAAGTAATGATTGTGCCTGCACCCGAAATCGGGTGCTAAAGCGGAGCTCCGCCCTTTTTTTTTTTTATTAAAAGCCAGCAGCTACAAATACTGCAGCTGCTTATTTTTAATATATGGACACTTACCTGTCCTGGAGTCCAGCGGCGTTGGCAGCAGAAGACGAGCAATCGCTCATCACTCTGCTGCCCCCACCGCGATCCTCGGTGAGGGAACCAGGGAACCAGGAAGTGAAGCCTTCTTGCGGCTTCACTGCCCGGTTCCATACGGCGCATGCGCAAGTCGTGCTGCGCCGTTCTCACTGGTCCCCGTTGTGTTCTGGGAGCCGAATGTGTTTCCCAGAACACAACGGGTATTCTGCGGGAAGTGACGTACTACCCGCAGAATACTCGCAGAGAGGACTCCCGGAAGTGGGTGAAAATACCTGTTTTAGACAGGTATCTGCACCCCCCTCCCCCTGAAAGGTGCCAAATGTGACGACGGAGGGGGGAAGGGTTCCGATGAGCGGAAGTTCCACTTTAGGGTGGAGCTCCGCTTTAAGCAGGGGAGGTTTCTGTGCATTGGAGATCTCCTCACAAATTATATCAATCTTATGTTTGAAGTGATTGTAGATCTCCTGGGCAGGGAGTTAGTTAGTGGGTGGAGGCAGTGGAGGACAGAGTAGAGAGTTAAAAGTAGAGGGAGTTGATGAGAATGTGTTAATGAGAGTGAAAAAATAGGTCTGCTTGGCAGTGAGGAGGCAGGAATAATATTTTAGGAGGGCAGATTTATATTGGTTGAAGACTTTGTGGTACTGAAGCCTCGTACACACGACCGAGTTTCTCGGCAAGAACCAGCAAGAAACTTGCTGGCAGAGATGTCTTGCCGAGAAATTCGTTCGTGTGTATGGTTTCTCGTCAAGAAAAGCGACAAGAATCTCAACGAGAAAATAGAGATCCTGCTCTCTATTTTCTCGTCGAGATTCTCGTCAGCCTGTTTCTCGACGAGAAAATTGAGTGTGTGTACACTTACCTGTTCGCCGGGAAGCCCGCGCATGCTCGAAATGACTTTGACGCATGCGCGGTAGCTTCCTAGGCATAGGTAGGGTGAACCAAGATGGCGGCGACGGCATCGAATGTGACGAGCGCATGCTCGTCGTATTCGATGACGTCACCGCGTATGCTCCATTCAAAGAACCGCGGGTTCTTTGAAATGAGCGTGTGTACACTCGGCCGGGACAAGTTTCTTGTCCAAGGATCTCGTCGTAAAAAACGACATGTTTTTAACGACGAGATTCTCGGCCGTGTGTACGAGGCTTTAGTCTGACGCCACAGGTGTTCTAGAGCGTGGCTACATTTTCTGAGACTTCTGGTGTCGTCTGTTTGCCAGGGTTGTAGCAGGGGCGGATTCCAGGGAGGGGGCAACGGGGCAATTGCCCCCTCCGAGAAATTAGTGATGGACAGGCCAGTCGGGCGGGTTAACCAGCGGGCGGGCCAGTCAGCGGGAGTCGGCACTTGGCAGGTGAGTGAGCCCATGAGCGGGCAGGTCGGCAGGAAAGTGTGCAGGCGGGCAGGAGAGACAGTCGTTGAGTGAGTGGGCGGGCAGGCGGGCGGGCCGGTCGGCGTGAGAGGGGAGGTGCTAGCCAGTCAGCGGGAGTCGGGACTCGGCAGGTAAGTGAGTGCCTGAGCAGGGTCGGTAGGTGAGTGTGCGGGCGAGCAGGGCAATCATCGAGTGGGCGGGCGGGTCGGCGTGAGAGCAGAGGTGCAAGTCAGTCAGCGAGCCAGCGGGCGGGGAGCAAAGAGATGACATCATCTCTCACCGCCCGCCCTGCATCACTGCAGTTTCGCCCTCACTGTGCAGCCACGGGCAGCAGAGAGATTACATCATCTCTCTGCTGCCTGCCTTCACTCTGGCAAGTAACAATCTGCACCTTAGCAGGCCAATGACAATCCGCAACATGTGGCAGGTGACATGGCAAGTGAAAATCAGCAATGTGTGGCAGGTGAAGTGGCAAGTGACAATCGGCAACGTGTGGCAGGTGACGTGGCAAGTGACAATCGGCAACGTGTTGTAGGTGACGTGCAAAGTGACAATCAGCAACGTGTGGCAGGTGACGTGGCAAGTGACAATCAGCAACGTGTGGCAGGTGACGTGGCAAGTGACAATCAGCAACGTGTGGCAAGTGACAATCCGTGACGTGGCAAGTGACAATCAGCCATGTGTGGCAAGTGACAATCCGTGACGTGGCAAGTGACTATCTGCAACGTGTGGCAGGTGATGTGGCAAGTGACAATCGGCAACGTGTTGTAGGTGACGTGCAAAGTGACAATCCGCATGGTGTGGCAGGTGACGTGGCAAGGAACAATCGGCAACGCGTGGCAGGTGACGTGGCAAGTGACAATCAGCAATGTGTGGCAAGTGACAATCCGTGACGTGGCAAGTGACAATCCGCAACGTTTGGCAGGTGACGTGGCAAGGGACAATCAGCATCTGGTGGCAGGTCGACGTGGCAAGTGACACACTCGGGGCTCCCACTGATTCTGCATTATGGTGAGTTGAACTATTCATTTTATAATACAATGTAATAATATAAATAATACGCTTCAATCATCCTGACAACATATGAACCATGGTGCCAGGATGATTGAAGCCACTGCCCCGATAAATTTCCCGCAAAAAATAAATAAATATATATATATTTTCTGCCAGTGCCCCTCCGGAGACTAGACTCTGGATCCACCCCTGGGATGTAGTGGTCTGGGGCCTGATTCTGCGTATAGTGAGGGGGATGAGCTTGTCTAGGGAGGATGACAGTGAGCTTTTATAGATGGAAGTGGCTTGGTTGGGGCAGGACAGGGGTGAGATTTTGTCATAGAGATTGTCAGTACGCAGAGTATAGAAGAGAAGGGTTGAGGTGGCAGAGGTTTCTACGGGTAACTGCAAAACGAATAAGGTGATGATGAGAGCGTGGGAGAGGATTGTTGGAGAGGTTGCACGGAGTGCACAAATAGGAGAAGACAAGGTCAAGGGTGTTGCCATTGGAATGTGTATCCATTGCTTCAGGTCAAGAGATGAGGTTAGACTGAGAAGTTTACCAGGGATGTTGAAGTTGCCGAGAATGATTGCAGGGATTTCAGAAGAGAGAAAGTAGGGTTGCCAGACAAAGACGTCATCAAGGAAGGTTGATACCGGTCCAGGGGGCCGGTAGATGCCGGTAGAAACAGGAGAAAAAAGATGAATACAATGTGCCTCAAAAGAGGAGGGTGTCAGAGAGGGAGGTGGGTGGAATACCGTATATACTCGAGTATAAGCCGACCCGAATATAAGCAGAGGCACCTAATTTTACCACCAAAAAATGGGAAAACGTATTGACTCGAGTATAAGCCTAGGGTGTCCATCTGCATGCCTCACTGTGCCTCACTGTGCCTCACTGTGTCCATGCCTCACTGTGCCTCACTGTGTCCATGCCTCACTGTGCCCATGCCTCACTGTGCCCAAGCCTCACTGTCACTGTGCCCATGCCTCACTGTGCCCAATCTCCCTACCTGATCTCCTGCACTGTGTGACTAGACTGACGTTTAACATGGGAGTCTATGGAAGGAGTGCCCGGCTTTGAAAAATCGGTGCTCCCCGGCCGTAGGTCTCCTGGACAACAAACTTTGCACACTTGTAGATGATAAGTGGCGCTACATGTGTGCCAAGTTTGGGGTCCAGGGAACCTAGGGCGGGTACCGGGTCCCCAAAATCACCAGAGAAATTACTGTTTAACATGGGAGTTTATTGAGGGAGTTCCCGGCTTTGAAAAATCGGTGCTCCCCGGCCGTAGGTCCCCCGGACAAAAAACTTTGCACACTTGTAGAGGAAGAGTGGGGCTACATGTGTGCCAAGTCTGGGGCTGGCCGGGATCAGACACACAAATTTGAAGATGGACACAGACTCGAGTATAAGCCGAGGGGGGGGGGGGGGGTCATTTTCAGCACAAAAAAATGTGCTGAAAAACTCGGCTTATACTCGAGTATATACGGCAGTGTTTCTCAACTCCTGTCCTCAAGGCGTCCCAACAGGTCATGTTTTCAGGATTTCCCTCAGATCAAATGGCGGTAATTACTAAGGCAGTGAAACTGATCAAATCACCTGTGCAAAATAATGGAAAACCTGAAAACATGACCTGTTGGGGCGCCTTGAGGACTGGAGTTGAGAAACACTGATATACGGTACCTGATAGGTGCTGCATGGGGCTAGATGAATTCCCACTCTGCCTCCCTTCCCTCCACTTGGTCTGGGGGAGTGAGTCCAGAGAAGGCCACCATGGGAGAGGGAAGCAGGTGAAGTAGTATGGGAATCATGAAGCCAGATTTCTGTAATGGCATCCACGCTATACAGGCAGTCCTCGAGTTACGAATGGGCTAGGGACTGTAGGTTTGTTCTTAAGTCGAATATGTTTGTAAGTCGGAACAGCATGCGCAGAACGGCAGATACGTCATTTTCCGATGTTCCGTCGAATGTGCCCGCCATCGAAAAGTGGCCACGCATGCGCAGAACGGCAGATACGTAGTTTTCCGATGTTCCGTCGAATGTGCCCGCCGTCGAAAAGTTTCCGTCGAATGAGCCCGCTGTCGAAAAAGTGGCCACGCAGCCTCCCGGCGGGAAAAACATTCGTCGGAAACAATTCGACGCATGCTCGGAATGCTCGGGAAGCATAGAACTTCATTTTGTCGGCTCGTCGTAGTCTTTTACGTCACCGCGTTCTTGGCAGTCAAAAGTTCACCAGAATTTTGTCTGAGCGTGTGTATGCAAGGCAGGCTTGAGAGGAATTCTGTCGGTGAAAACCGTCGTTTTTTTTTATCCGACGGGAAAACCGGTCGTGTGTATAAGACTGGGATGCCATTAAAGTTTATGTGCGTGTTAAGGCAGGTGTCCCAATACTTTTGACACTATATTGTTTGTAGGCTGTGATGGACAGCCTAGCTCTACCTTCTCTATGCCTTGAGAAGGGAAAAGAAGGATATACCGGGAATTAGAAGAAATTGGTCTTCTTACGGTTTTCGGCAAACTCTGGCCAAGAACCATGTAGAGCCCTAAAACAGCTTCCATAGCCGATGTTGGAGATGAAAGTAAATTTCCTTATAGAGGTTCTCAATTCCTATACAGCAGGGGTCTCCAAACTTTCTAAACAAAGGGCCAGTTTATGGTCCTTCAGACTTTAGGGGGCCAGACTAGGGCCATTGGGAGTAGAAGATGTCCAGTGGGAGTAAATAATACCATATCTTTGGTGTCAGTGGGAGGACTAGTGCCCCATCAATGGTGTCAATGGAAAGAATTGATGGTGTCAGTAGGAGGAATAGTGCCCCATTGGTGTCAGCAACAAGAATTATGCCCCATTGGAGTTGGATGGGATAGTGCCCCAAGGGCCGCATTAAGGCAAGCAAAGGGCCGCAGTTTGGAGACCCCTGCTATACAGTAGCATGTTTACCGTTACAGAAGGACCTCCAAAGAGTCCATCCTTTATCCACTTAATATTGTTTATAAAGTGAAAAATATTTACATTTTATTTAGCTAAAAATATTGGTTTATATACCTTTATATATATTGTGACAGCAGGAAGGTAAAGTCACCTGGTTGCATCCAGGGGGGTAGATATATTTCGCCCAGATTCAGGCTTTACGCCGACTTATACAACTAGGTGGAGAGTTGTATAAGCCCAGCTAAGGCTAGTGGGCTCATGGATGACTCATACCTCTAGGGAGAGGGCTGGGCGTCGTACAGACAGGGAGTTGATGAGGCCAGCTGAAGCTTGTCAGCTCATTTAGGCCTCTATAAGAACTCCCAGCTTCATTAGATGTTAGCTCATGCCTGGAACCAGACCTGTGTGGACTGTCTAGGGAGAGTGAACCCCTGTGCGGTGAGAAAAAGCCTGTGTGGCTATTTGCTTGGACATTTAAAACCAGGGACTTAGGGACTAGGACAGCACTAGGCTGATCCCAGTTGTTAGTTAGGAAACCTGTATGTTTAGTCAGAGGTCAAGTTGACCAGGATTTATTTTGTTTATGTTTCTTTTGGCTTTGCTGTGTTTTGTCACTGTAAATAGAAAATAAACCGCACCTTTTTTTTTTGATTTTGAAAACCACAACCTCCGTTTGCTGGGCCTGTTTTTGTGTGGGGAGCCCATCCCGGGGGTCACACACACCCGCTGCCGAGCTAACCCCCTCACAGTTGGTGGAGAACCAGTGGCAGTTTTTTTAAGCCAGCATGGAGGAGATACTGAAGCAGCTGGCTCTAGCAAATGCCAATCAACAGCAGACAAATGCAGGTTTGCAAAAGAGCCTTGCAGCTCATCAACAGAGCCTTGCAGCCCAGCAGCAAGCTCACCAACAGAGTCTGGAAGCTCAGCAACAAGCCCAGCAGCAATCTGAGGCCCGCTTCATAGACCTGTTACAGAAGCAAGAGCAGAGACTACAACAAATGGAAGCAGTAATGCAGCAACGTCCGCAGACCAGTGAGGAAAGCCGTCCCACTAATACCGCGTCTTTTGGGGTGAGTCGTTTATTGACAAAAATGACTGGAGAGGATGATCCAGAGGTATTTTTGACCACATTTGAAAGGACTGCTGAAAGAGAAAAGTGGCCTGAGGAGCAGTGGGCTGGACTGGTGGCTCCTCTGTTAACTGGTGAATCGCAGAAGGCTTACTATGACCTAGAGCCTGACCAAGCAAAAGACTATGTGATGCTAAAAGCTGAGATATTGGCAAGGCTGGGTGTCACCCAGGCTGTCCGGGCTCAGCGTGTGCATAACTGGACTTTCCAGCTTGGAAAACCCCCCAGGTCTCAAATGTATGATCTCATTCACCTGAGCAGAAAGTGGCTACAGCCAGAGACTTTGTCCGCACCAAAGATTGTGGAACGTGTTGTAATGGATCGGTTTTTGAGAGCTCTTCCTACTGCCATCCAAAACTGGGTAAGCCATGGAGACCCAGAGACGGCCGATGGTCTTGTGGATCGTGTGGAGAAATACTTGGCTACAGAGAACCTGACGGCCTCTTCCAGAGACACTCGGACTTTCCACCCTAAGACCAGACCATCCCCAGGGGCGGATAAGAGGATTCCAAGGGGTGAGGGTGGAGAGAGTGAGAGGGTGGGAGCTCTACCCCAAGTTTGGCGAGAACAGCCCGGGAAGTCAGGGGCTCAAGAGGCAGCCAAAAGGATTGTTTGCTACCGCTGCCGGCAAGCGGGACATATTGCAGCAAATTGCCCGGTTGTGGAGGAACCCATGCAGTGTGACTTTCTGACGGGCAGACGTCAGTCGCTGTGTGCGACAGTCGCATGCACTGCCATTCGAGGAATTGAGAAACATTTATGCAAAATGTGTGTTAATGGTAGAAATGTTGTGGTATTGCTGGATTCAGGTAGCCTTGTGACCCTGATAAAGGCTGAGTTAGTTAAAACAGAGGTCTCTGGGAATAGCAAGGTAGCTGTTATTTGTGTGCATGGGGACACCCGAGAGTATCCAGTGACTACAGTGTGTTTCGAGACCCCCAAAGGTACCCTCTCTCATCCAGTGGGCTTAGTATCTCAGTTACCGTATGACGCCATTGTGGGAAGGGATTTTCCGAAGTTCTGGGAACTGTGGGATGATCCTGAGCCCCCCACTGGTGCCCCTATGTACCAGGAATGTGATAGCCAGAACTCCCCTGAGAGTGGTGAGGACTCTCCGGAATTTCCCTTATCAGTATTGGCAGGGGAGACTCAAGAAACTGGAGAGGAGCCCACCTCCTCAGACGAAAACCTACCGTCTGTGGAGTTTTCTGATCTTGAGGTTCACAGGGAAAACTTTGCCACAGAACAGTTGAAAGACCCCGCCCTAATAAAGGCACGCGAAAACGTAGTGAAAATAGATGGCGAGTTAGTGAACCCAGATAATACCTGCACTTACCCATACTTCAGCGTAGAGAAGGACCTACTGTATCGGGTGGCAAAAAGGGCAGAAGAAACCGTTGAGTAGCTTGTGGTGCCCAAACCTTACAGGAAGTTGGTGTTGGAGTTGGCCCATGGGCACATTCTTGGAGGTCATCTGGGGACAGAGAAAACCCGAGAGAGGGTATTACAGAGATTCTATTGGCCGGGGGTGATGAAGGACATAGAAAATTATTGTTCCTCCTGCCCTGTGTGTCAGAGGTCGGCCCCGATGCCACATTTCCGTAGCCCGCTGGTCCCTCTACCCATCATTGAGGTCCCGTTTGAGAGGATCGCCATGGATTTGGTAGGTCCTATAATCAAGTCCGCTAGGGGGCACCAGTACATATTAGTTATAATGGACTATGCCACCCGTTATCCAGAAGCGATCCCTCTCCGAAATACCTCGGCCAAAACCATAGCCAAAGAGCTATCTCTTGTGTTTAGCCGGGTGGGTATTTGTAAAGAACTGCTTACGGACCAAGGTACACCCTTTATGTCCCGGGTTATGAAGGAGCTGTGTAAATTGTTCAAAGTGACGCAATTACGTACATCTGTGTATCACCCCCAAACCGATGGGCTGGTTGAAAGATTCAACAAAACCCTAAAACAAATGTTGAAGAAAGTGGTGGATAGAGATGGAAAGGATTGGGACTGTCTACTTCCTTATCTGATGTTTGCTATTAGGGAGGTGCCCCAATCCTCTACGGGATTCTCCCCCTTTGAGTTACTGTATGGGAGACACCCAAGAGGGCTGTTGGATATTGCCAAGGAAACTTGGGAAAGTGAGAGTTCTCCCCACAGGAGTGTGATTGAGCATGTCGCCCTGATGCAAGACCGAATTGCACAGGTAATGCCCATCGTGAAGGAACATTTGGCCCAAGCGCAGTTAGCACAGCAGAGAGTGTACAACCGTGGAGCCAAGACCCGTACCTTTTCCCCGGGGGATAGGATACTGGTACTTGTCCCTACGGTTGAAAGTAAATTCCTTGCCAAATGGCAAGGCCCCTACGAGATAATGGAAAAAGTGAGTGAAGTGAATTACAAGGTCAGACAACCAGGAAGGCGAAAGCCCGAACAGATCTATCACGTTAATCTGTTGAAAGCCTGGAGGGATAGAGAGTCCCTAGTCGCAGACACTTGGTCACCAGCTCAAACTGGTTGCGTGATTCCTGAGGTTGGAATAGCAGCCACCTTGTCACAACCCCAACAACAGGAGGTTAAGGAGTTTGTGCTTCGCAACAAGGAGGTATTCTCTGAGCTGCCGGGACAAACATTTGGGGTAGAGCATGACATCATTACCCCGCCCGGTGAAAGGGTGAAGTTAAAACCCTATCGGATCCCAGAGGCCCGACGGGAGGCAATACGGGAGGAAGTACAGAAAATGCTGAACTTAGGGGTGATAGAGGAGTCCCAAAGTGATTGGTCTAGTCCCATTGTGTTGGTGCCTAAACCGGATGGGAGCTGGCGATTTTGTAACGATTTTCGTCAGTTGAACAAAGTTACAAAATTTGACACCTACCCCATGCCACGTATAGATGAGTTGATCGACCGGCTGGGAACAGCCCGATACATGACGACTCTTGACCTCACAAAAGGGTATTGGCAAATCCCCCTGGCCAAATTGGCCAAAGAGAAAACCGCATTTGTAACCCCAGACGGGGCGTTCCAATATAAAAGAATGCCGTTCGGGTTACAGAATGCGCCGGCCACATTCCAGCGGAAAATGGACCAGATGCTGAGGCCCCATCGGAAGTATGCTGCGGCTTACCTGGATGACGTAATTGTCCATAGCACAGATTGGGCCTCACATCTGCCAAAAGTGCAAGCAGTCCTGGACTCTGTTTGGGAAGCGGGGTTTACGGCTAACCCCAAGAAGTGTACCATTGGGCAGGAGGAGGCCAAATATCTTGGGTACACCATTGGGAGGGGAGTAATAAAACCCCAACTCAACAAAGTCGAGGCCATCCAGAGTTGGCCACGTCCCAACAGCAAGAAGCAGGTACGAGCCTTTCTGGGAATCGCTGGGTATTATCGGCGATTCATTCCCCACTTTGCTTCTAAGGCTGTGCCCCTAACCAACCTAACGAAGGGGAAAGGGTCGGTCATGATTAAATGGACCCCCGAGGCTGAGGCAGCATTCCAATTCTTGAAACAAGCCTTATGTAGCCAGCCAGTGTTGTACTCACCCGACTTCTCTAAAGACTTTGTCGTACAAAGTGATGCGTCAGATGTGGGGTTAGGAGCAGTATTGTCCCAGGTCTGGAACGGGGAAGAGCACCCAGTCATTTACCTCAGCAGGAAGTTGAAGTCCCATGAGGTAAATTACGCCACCGTTGAAAAGGAGTGTTTAGCGGTGAAGTGGGCTCTAGATTCCCTTCGGTACTACCTGCTAGGTAGGCACTTTGACATGGTTACGGATCACGCTCCGTTAAAGTGGATGGCTCAAAACAAGGAAACAAATAGAAGAGTGAATAGGTGGTTCCTGGCCCTCCAGGAATTCAACTTCACAGTAAAGCATCGCCCTGGCGTTCAAATGGGGAATGTGGATGCTTTGTCTCGAGTACATGAATGCCTGATTGCTGGTGTTCCAACCCCGAGGTTAAAACAAGAGGGGGGGGTATGTGACAGCAGGAAGGTAAAGTCACCTGGTTGCATCCAGGGGGGTAGATATATTTCGCCCAGATTCAGGCTTTACGCCGACTTATACAACTAGGTGGAGAGTTGTATAAGCCCAGCTAAGGCTAGTGGGCTCATGGATGACTCATACCTCTAGGGAGAGGGCTGGGCGTCGTACAGACAGGGAGTTGATGAGGCCAGCTGAAGCTTGTCAGCTCATTTAGGCCTCTATAAGAACTCCCAGCTTCATTAGATGTTAGCTCATGCCTGGAACCAGACCTGTGTGGACTGTCTAGGGAGAGTGAACCCCTGTGCGGTGAGAAAAAGCCTGTGTGGCTATTTGCTTGGACATTTAAAACCAGGGACTTAGGGACTAGGACAGCACTAGGCTGATCCCAGTTGTTAGTTAGGAAACCTGTATGTTTAGTCAGAGGTCAAGTTGACCAGGATTTATTTTGTTTATATGTTTCTTTTGGCTTTGCTGTGTTTTGTCACTGTAAATAGAAAATAAACCGCACCTTTTTTTTTGATTTTGAAAACCACAACCTCCGTTTGCTGGGCCTGTTTTTGTGTGGGGAGCCCATCCCGGGGGTCACACACACCCGCTGCCGAGCTAACCCCCTCACAATATACATTAACAAAAATAATAAACAAGGAAAATCCATCATGGCTTAAGTTGTATAAAACCGCTGTCTGTCTTATTTCCTGGAAACATCTGGTCTTCTATCATACAGAAGAGCAATAATGACTGACACCAGAAAATGGTACACAGTATCCTGTACTGAGGTTATGTTGCATGAGAATGAGCATTTAAACCCGTACAACTACCTTAGGCCCCATGCACACGGGACGCTGTTAAACGCCCGTTCAAAGGCAGTTGGACACTCTTTTCAACTGCCCCTGAACCCATTCAATGTTATCCTATGTGACCATGTACACACTCTCGTTTATTGCCGTTTATATGCAGTTGCGTTTAACCTCGTTCAGACGCAAAAGTTTTCCAAGTTTCAGACGCGAAACGCCGCTAAAAAGGCTAAACGCGGTACCGGCTTTTGGCGCGTTTTCATTTATAAGCGTTTTTAAAGGTGACCTATTTTTTTACATTAGAAATCTCAAAAGTGATGGCAAATGATGAAAAACCATAAAAAAAAAAAAAAAAAAATGTAATTGCTTGCATTGCATTGTGGACAATCCACAACTTGTGACAGGTAACGTGGCAGGTGGACAATCCACAACTTGTGGCAGGTGATGTGGCCAGGTGACCTGGCAGGTGACGTGGCCAGGTGACGTGGCCAGGTGACGTGACAGGTGACGTGGCAGGTAACGTGGCCAGGTGATGTGGCCAGGTGCCGTGGCAAGTGGACAATCCACAACTTGTGGCAGGTGATGTGGCCAGGTGACGTGGCAAGTGGACACTCCACAACTTGTGTAAAGTGACGTGGCCAGGTGACGTGGCCAGGTGACGTGGCAGGTGACATGGCAAGTGGACAATCCACAACTTGTGGCAGGTGACTTGGCAGGTGACGTGGCCAGGTGACGTGGCAAGTGGACAATCCAC
Organism: Rana muscosa; assembly: GCA_029206835.1. NCBI lineage: Eukaryota > Metazoa > Chordata > Amphibia > Anura > Ranidae > Rana > Rana muscosa. The sequence goes on from CM055125.1 coordinate 322,298,670, forward strand.
AACTTGTGGCAGGTGATGTGGCCAGGTGACGTGGCCAGGTGACGTGGCAAGTGGACAATCCACAACTTGTGGCAAGTGACGTGGCCAGGTGACGTGGCCAGGTGACGTGGCAGGTGACATGGCAAGTGGACAATCCACAACTTGTGGCAGGTGACTTGGCAGGTGACGTGGCCAGGCGACGTGGCAAGTGGACAATCCACAACTTGTGGCAGGTGACGTGGCAGATGATGTGGCCAGGTGACGTGGCCAGGTGACGTGGAAAGTGGACAATCCACAACTTGTGGCAAGTGACGTGGCCAGGTGACGTGGCCAGGCGACGTGGCCAGGTGACGTGGCAAGTGGACAATCCACAACTTGTGGCAGGTGACGTGGTAGATGATGTGGCCAGGTGACGTGGCCAGGTGACGTGGCAGGTGGACAATCCACAACTTGTGGCAGGTGATGTGGCCAGGTGACCTGGCCAGGTGACCTGGCAGGTGACGTGGCCAGGTGACGTGGCAGGTGAAGTGGCCAGGTGACGTGCCAGGTGACGTGGCAGGTAATGTGGCCAGGTGATTTGGCCAGGTGATGTGGCAAGTGGACAATCCACAACTTGTGGCAGGTGATGTGGCCAGGTGACGTGGCAAGTGGACACTCCACAACTTGTGTAAAGTGACGTGGCCAGGTGACGTGGCCAGGTGACGTGGCCAGGTGACGTGGCAGGTGACGTGGCAGGTGACATGGCAAGTGGACAATCCACAACTTGTGGCAGGTGACTTGGCAGGTGACGTGGCCAGGTGACGTGGCAAGTGGACAATCCACAACTTGTGGCAGGTGACATGGCCAGGTGACGTGGCCAGGTGACGTGGCCAGGTGACGTGGCAAGTGGACAATCCACAACTTGTGGCAAGTGACGTGGCCAGGTGACGTGGCCAGGTGACATGGCAAGTGGACAATCCACAACTTGTGGCAGGTGACGTGGCAGATGATGTGGCCAGGTGACGTGGCTAGGTGACGTGGCAGGTGGACAATCCACAACTTGTGGCAGGTGATGTGGCCAGGTGACCTGGCCAGGTGACCTGGCAGGTGACGTGGCCAGGTGACGTGGCAGGTGACGTGGCCAGGTGACGTGCCAGGTGACGTGGCAGGTAACGTGGCCAGGTGATGTGGCCAGGTGACGTGGCAAGTGGACAATCCACAATTTGTGGCAGGTGATGTGGCAAGTGACACGCTAAACACAAGTACACTGCTGCTCTCTCAGCTGCTGCTACTCACTCTGGTCTCACAAAATGTCTGAAATGGTTAATAATAATGTTTTTTGAGCTTAGGGAGAGTCCTTATGATGTATCTTAACTAAACGCTTCTAGACGCAAACGCTGTAAAACGCTACTAAACCTGGCTGCAATCGTGGCAAAATGGGCGTTTCTAAACGCCGGTTTCAGTCTTTTAAAAGGAGTATTCAGCAGAGTTAGCACCGGCGTCTCGTGTGCATGGGGCCTTAAAATGGATAGAACATCTAATTGTGATGACTAGGCTTTTGCAGATAAAGAGAGTGGAGGTAGCTGAGAAGTTTAGCAAAAGAAAATGGGCAGGGCTGACACCACTTGGTTCACGAAAGTGCTTTGTATTGTTGTATTGTCAGTCCACAACAGGATTTAGGAGCTGAGCGCATTTCTGGGACGTCTGTATTTTTCTGTACTTGCAGAGTCTTCGAAGAGAGGTAGGGGGGGGGGGGGCAAAGGTGAGCCTCTCTGAGACTGCACGGAGAGGCGCAGGATCTGGCGAAGGAGTTCTGTCCTCCTCTCTGCTGCCGACTGCTGAGACAAGGTGGGGACGAGAGGTGCAAGTGCCACATGAAATGGCCTGGCAGGCTGGATTTGGCTCTGCTCATGTAGTATCCCCAGCTTTGCTCATCCCCGCTCAGTAGTAACACCCAGCTCTGTTGATCCTCCTCTCAGTAGTAACCTCCAGCTTTGCTGATCCCCTAGTCAGTAGTAATCCCCAGCTCTACTGATCCCCAGCTCCGCTGATTCCCCTCTCAGTAGTAATCCCCAGCTCTGTCAATCCTCCACTCAGTAGTAACCTCCAGCTTTGCTGATACCCACTCAATAGTAACCTCCAGCTCTGCTGATTCCCTGCTCAGTAGTAACCCCCAGCTCTGCTGATCCTCTGGTTTGCTGATCCTTCTCTCTCTCTCTGGTCCCCGCTCACCTCTCGCTATATTGCTCTCACGCTGTGCTCCACATATGACATTGCTAGTTTCTCCTGCTCCTGTCCAGGGCCCAGTAGAACTCCAGTTTAGTAGTACCCCCACTCAGCAGATCCCTAGCTCATAAGTGCTCCTGTACAGCAGATTCCCATCTTATTAGTACCCCCCTACTCAATAGTACTCCCAGCTCTGCTGATGACCTGCTCAGTAGGATCCCCAGCTCTATTGATCCCCCTGTCAGTAGTAACCCCCAGCTCTGCTGATTCTCTGCCAGTGCTCAGTAGTAACCCCCAGCTCTGCCGATCATCCACTCAGTAGTAACCTCCAGCTTTGCTGATCCCCTAGTCAGTAGTAATACCCAGCTCTACTGATCCCTAGCTCCACTGATTCCCCTCTCAGTAGTAATCCCCAGCTCTGTCAATCCTCCACTCAGTAGTAACCTCCAGCTTTGCTGATACCCACTCAATAGTAACCTCCAGCTCTGCTGATTCCCTGCTCAGTAGTAACCCCCAGCTCTGCTGATCCTCTGGTTTGCTGATCCTTGTCTCTCTATTTTTCCTGCTCACCTCCCGCTATATTTTTCCCATGCTGTGCATCTGCTAGTTTCTCCTGCTCCAGTCCCCCAGCTCTGCTGATCCTCTGCCGCTCAGTCTTCTCTCTCTCCGGCCCCTTCCACCTTCCTCTATAGTGTTCCCATGCTGAATACCACGTGTGCCATCTGCTAATTGCTCTGCTCCGGTCTGGACCCGGCTCACTTGCTTGCTGCTCCACGCTGCACACCAGATGTGACGTCTGCACCAGACACTCCCAGAATATATACACATGAACCGAAAGTGACTGCTAATGACATCTTTCCGGTTCACTTGTTGGCTTCCCAGTGCATCCTGGGATATCTCATACCTGCCATACCTCCAAGTGAAGCTAACAATGAATAAAAGCCCCTCAAAAGCTGCATGTGCTGCAAGCGAGCTTTGCCATAGACTTCTATGGAGGATTTGGAGACACTTTGAAGCACCAAGAAAGCGACATGGGGTATAATTTTTGATGCAAAACAAATAAAACACAGCATGCGAACAGGACTGTAAGGTAACCATTGGATTTAGTGAGAGGGGCTTTGATTGGGTTTTAACAAAGCGTGTCCGAAGCCACATTTTGAAGCAAGTGTAAATGAGCCCTTACAGTCATGTCTCTGGCTCTACCAAAGTGGTGTTGGACCTGGGGCTATGAAGGCACCATCACATGAGAGGTCAGTTAGCCACAGCTCAAGGTAGCCCTGGCCACTTGAGGAGGAACCCGGGCTGAGAATTGTTGATAAAGCAATTTTTTGTTTTTTTGTTCTTTTTTAAAAGGATTTCCGTTAATATTCTCTTTAGACATACAATAGGGAATAATTATTTGATCCCCTGCAGGTTTGTTACGTTTGCCCACTTACAAAGACATGAATGGTCTATAAATTTTTATCATAGGTGTATTTCAAATGATAGAGACAGAATATGAACCAAAAATACAGAAAAAAACACGATACAAATGTTATAAATTTAGTTGCAGTTCAGTGAGTAAAATAAGTATTTGATCCCCAAGCAAAACATGACTTAGTAGTTGGTGGAGAAACCCTTGTTGGATATCACAGAGGGCAGACGTTTCTTGTAGGTGGTGATCAGGTTTGCACACATCTCAGAAGCAGTGGCGGCTGGTGCTCAAAATGTTTGGGGGCCCAAACAAACGAAAAAACAAACAAACATCAATTGCAGCCTCACTGTGCCCATCAATTGACGCCACTGTGCCCATCAATTGCCGCCACTGTGCCCATCAATTGCCGCCACTGTGCCCATCAATTGCCGCCACTGTGCCCATCAAACGCAACCACTGTGCCCATCAAACGCAGCCACTGTGCCATAAAATTTTCGCCACTGTGCCATAAAATTTACGCCATCAAACGCAGCCACTGTGCCCATCAATTGTCGCCACTGTGCCATGCCATCAAACGCAGCCACTGTGCCAATAATTGTATTGTAAAATCTTGGATGAGAACCTTCTTCCCTCAGCTAGAACACTGAAGATGGGTCATGGTTGGGTCTTTCAGCATCACAATGACCCAAAACATACCGCCAAGGTAACAAAGGAGTGACTCAAGAAATAGCACATTATGGGCATGGAGTGGCCTAGACAGTCTCCAGACCTTAATCCTATAGAAAATTTATGGAGGGAGCTGAAACTTCGAGTTACCAAGAGACAGCCAATAAACCTTAAGGCTTTAGAGAAGATCTGTAAAGAAGAGAGGAGCAAAATCCCTCCTGAGATGTGTGGAAACCTGATCACCAAGTACAAGAAACGTCTGACCTCTGTGCTTCCCAACAAGGGATTCTCCACCAAGTACTAAGTCATGTTTTGCTTGGGGATGAAATGCTTATTGTTATTGTCAGGGCTTTTTTTCTCAGAGAATAGGTGCAGGAAATCACCCTTGACTCCACCCCCTACCCACCTCTGAGCACCGTTCCTTGGTTCCACCCCTTATCCACCTCCCAGTACCACCACTTTTAGAGAATGTAGAAACAAGCCTGCATCAATAGACCCTCCAGCAGCCAACATATCCCTCCCAGCAATGATTGACCCCCTGCAACAAAAGACCCACCCCCAGCAATAATAGACCCCCCCTGCAAAAATAGATCCCCTCTAGCAACAATAGATTCCCCAGTAGCCAGCATCAATAGACCCTCCAGCAGCAAGCAAAAAAGACCCCCTTCCCTCAACAGTACATCCCTCTTAGCAATGACTGACACCCCCCCCCCCCCCCAGCAACAATACTGCGTTCCCCGGCGTTCCCGCTGAAAAAAAGCCCTGGTTATTGTACTCACTGAACTGCAACTCAATTGATAACATTTGTATCATGTGTGTTTTTTCGGGATTTTTGGTTAATATTCTGTCTCTATCATATACCATATATACTCGAGTATAAGCCGACCCAAATATAAGCCTAGGGACCTAATTTTACCACAAAAAAATGGGAAAACGTATTGACTCGAGTATAAGCCTAGGGTGTCCATCTGCATGCCTCACTGTGTCCATGTGCATGCCTCACTGTGTCCATGCCCAGGGCCGCCATCAGGGGGGTACAGGCAGTACACCTGTAAGGGGCCTGGAGGTCCCCAAGGGCCCGGATGGCAACCCCCCTTTTTTTTTTTCTATTTACTTATTTATTTTTTGTAAGGGGCCCAGAGGTCCCCAGGGGCCCGTAAATCCCCAGGGCCCCGGATGGTAACCCCCCTTTTAATGTATTTTCTGTAAAAAAAAAAAAAAATTATTTGTAAGGGGCCCAAAGGTCCCCAGAGGCCCAGAGGTCCCCAGAGGCCCGGAGGTCCCCAGGGCCCCCGGATGTTTTTTTATGTATTTTCTATTAAAAAAAGAAAATACATTTTTGTAAGGGGCCCAGAGGTCCCCAGGGCCCCATATGGCAACCCCCTTTTTTTTTATATAAAAATATTATATTTTTTTATAAATTATTTTTTTGTAAGGGGTCCAGAGGTCCCCAGAGGCCCGGAGGTCCCCAGGGCCCCGGATGGCAACCCCCCCCTTTTATTTTGTTCTTTCTTTGTTCGTCAGCACCCAAAGCCCCCCCAACCTCAACAATTCGCGACGGCAGCACCCCCCGCTTCTCAATTCGTGGCCACCCCCCGCTTCTCAATTTGCGGCCCCCCCCCCGCTTCTCAATTCGTGGCACCCCCCGCTTCTCAATTCGCAGCCCCCCGCTTCTCAATTTGCAGCGGAAGCACCCCCCCCTGCCTGAAGCTGTGTAAGGGGCCCCAAAACTCCTCATGGCAGCCCTGTCCATGCCTCACTGTGTCCATGCCTCACTGTGCCCATGCCTCACTGTGTCCATGACTAGACTGACGTTTAACATGGGAGTCTATGGAAGGGGTGCCCGGCTTTGAAAATTGGTGCTCCCCGACTGTAGGTTCTGCAGACAAAAAACTTTGCACACTTATAGAGGAAAAATGGGGCTACATGTGTGACAAGTTTCGGGTCCAGGGGACCTACGACCGACCAGTACCTAGTCCCCAAAGTCACCGGAGAAATTACCGTTTAACATTGGAGTCTATGGAAGGGGTGCCAGGGATTGAAAAATCTGTGCTCCCCGGCCGTAGGTCTCCCAGACAACAAACTTTGCCAGGGGACCTACAGCCGGTCGGTACTGGGTCCCCAAATCCAGGAGATCAGGCGCAAAAAAGGTGACTCGAGTATAAGCCAAGGGGGGGCATTTTCAGCACAAAAAAATGTGCTGAAAAACTCGGCTTATACTCGAGTATATACGGTAAAATACACCTATGATAAAAACTATAGACCCTTCATGTCTTTGTAAGTGGGCAAACATACAAAATCTGCCGGGGTTTAAATAATTATTTTCCCCATTGTATACAATTTGAAACAATAAAAGCGTGACTTAATGTTTTTGCAATTAAAAGCCAAGGTGAGGCAAAACAAACCTTGTTGAGGCACATTCAAGGCTGAGTTCTCTGTGAATCCCCCACTAAACTTACGGTAATCATGCTACATCTCTTACTTAGTCATCAATGGAACGTTCTCATGTATCAGCCCAATCAAGAAGTAACATGTCGGGAATCCTTCGTTTTCAGTAGGGTGTCACTTCAGCACTAGAGACCCATGCTAATGCCCTGACAGGTCTAATCATTCCTTTATATTCTAATCTGTAATTCCAGATGTTTCAACAATTTCTCCATTGTTTGGATATCCCATCTATGACTTCCATATTTGCCGTCTAATCAGACATAAGGAGATGCTGACAGCTCTGCTTAGAAATAGTAGACGAGCGGGCTATAAAGAAAATTCCTGCATTTCCTGACAGCGTGAGGCTTCGAGAGGAAACCAGAAGCAGGCTGTGCACTTTATATTATCGATATAATGAAGATAGTAGATGGTTTCTTTTTTTCTTCTCCGGGAAGGCTTTATGTATATAGCAGGTGTGGATATAATTAGTATGTATAAGAAAAAAGAATTGGCCAGTGTCTCTGACAAATGCCTTGGGTAGGAAAGAAGGAGTTCCCGGTGGTGTCCAGAAAACTGCAAACTTTTGATGTATGGTTCCTAAGTTTTTTGTTTTTTTTTAATCAAAGCTTTGCTACAGACAGCAGACACAGTTGCTCCGAGACGCAGAGCACTCATCCGCAAAAACAACGCGGGCTGGTTCAATGACGCTCTCACTTTACTGAAATAAGAACGCAGAAGAGCAGAAGGAGCCTGGAGAAGAAACTCAACAAAGGAGAACTACACAACCTACAAGGCACTCACCAGGAAATATCATAAAGCAATCTTCAAAGCAAAAAAAGACCATTTTTCTAACACCATCGCAAAAGCTCTAAACCGTCCCCGCAAACTCTTCAAACGAGTGGCTCAGACCATGAATCCCACTTGAGAAAATTGGGTTTTAACGTGTATCCTGCTAGAGGGTGACACTGTGGATACACTCATAAAGGTGCGCCAACGTCCCGATATATATGAATTTCTAAACTAGGAACTAGTAATTTGGACTTTATAGGCACACAGGTGAGTAGAGGTAAAAAACTAAAGATTTATTGATATAGAAAAGGTTGGCATATAAGACAATCATAAAATATCAAACTAAAAATAGAGGTGGAAGATTGACTAGCAGTATTTAAGGAGCAATCATATAGAGAAGCCAAGAGACGCATCTCGCGTTAAAATTTGTTCAAATAAGAGGGTGCACCGGGATACTGGCCGCCACTCTCCATCTTGCTCAACCACTTTCCCCACTAGATACACCTCTCCTCCAAGGGGAGGAAAGTCGGAGGTGTTTTTTATTTTCCAAAACAAGCGTAGAGCGAAAGGGTCTGCAATTAGCAGGATCCCGCATACGGTAAGTTTTCTATTTTTCCAGGGGTCACAGGCGGTAGACCGGACCCCAGGAGACTTCTACTTTCTCCCCCTGTTTTCTTCTTTTTTTTTTCTCTCTTTTTTGTGTTCGCTATACGTCCGGTGTCCATCCTCTACCCGACCTCTGCTCTGGGTGCCTTACCGGTCCTCCAGTCCCCTCGATCGGATATACTATTAGGATGACTAGGATAACTTTAACATCTTATAATGTGAAGGGGTTAAATTCCCCGGAGAAACGAAATATGTTGTTAGCGGAGCTAGGGAGACTAAAGTCACACATAATATTCCTTCAAGAGACACACTTTAAGAAAAACTAAATTCCAAGATTAGGTAACCCCAAATTCCCGAGTGTGTATCATAGTGCATCATTGACATCAAAAGCGAAGGGGGTTTCAATTATCTTTTCAAAACAGATAAGGTGGAAGGAATATCAGACAATAACAGATGAGGAAGGACGTCTCCTTATAGTAAAGGGATTCCTGTATGATCAAAAGGTTACCCTGGTTAACGTATACCTGCCCAATGAGGGACAAGTCCCAGCCCTAGAGAGATATTTGAATTTGATACAACAGAATAAGGATGGGATCCTGATAATGGGAGGGGACCTAAATATGGCATTAGAACCGACCTTAGATGTATCAAAAGGCACCTCACATATATCATACGCCAAATTGAGCAAAGCAAAAAGACTTCTTCAGGAAGCGCAATTAATGGACAGTTGGAGAACTTTCCATATACACGACAGGGATTTTACTTTTTTTTCTGCAAAACATAAAACGTACTCTAGGATAGACTACGTTTTTATAGCTCAAAACACCCTGCAGTGTATCGTGGAGACCTCCATCGGCTCATTTACAATATCAGACCACGCACCAACTAAATGCATAGTGGAATGGGGAGAGCCGGCTCCCCGAGAATGGTATTGGAAGATCAATGAGACTCTTCTGAAAGAACCAGAATGCGAAACACAGATAGCTCAGGAACTAGAGTCTTTTTTTTCAATAAATGAGACAGGAGAGGTAACCCCAATGTGTGTATGGGAAACACACAAGTGCTATATCAGGGGAATCCTTATTGCCCTGGGAACTCGTAGAAAACGCTGTTTGGGGGCCAAGTTAGAAGCGCTGCTAGGAGAGATCCGTAGACTAGAAAGGGCGCATAAGAAATCACAAGCAGTACAGACGGAGGAAGAGTTAGCTGGTCTACGTGAGGAATTAAAAGTGCTATTAACGGAAAAAGCCAAAGCTACAATAACTTGATGCAAACAAGCCTTTTATGAATACGGAAATAAACAGATTAAGATGCTAGCTAATGCGCTTAAAGAGACTAGGGCACGAAACCACATTGAACGGATTAAAACTCAGGGAGATGCATTGGTCAACTCCACACAGGAAATCGCTAAGACATTCAGAGACTATTATAAAAGTTTATATCAGATAGGGGATCAACAACGGGCCACAAGGATGCCTAACGGAGGGGGGGCAAAGGAGTATATAGAGGCTTCGGGTATGCCGGGCATACCGGAAAAGGGAGCAGAAGAGATAGATGGCCCAATTACGGCAGAAGAATTTTTAGGAGCCCTAAAAATATTAAAACCAGGTAAGGCTCCCGGCCCCGACGGATATACACTGTTGTATTATAAGACCTGTGCAGAAAAATTGACACAAAGATTCTTGGAGGCTTTTAACTCGGTACGAGAGGGACAAAAGATACCGGATGAGACATTGATGGCTCACATAACAGTAATCCCCAAAGAGGGGAAAGATCCTTCTCAATGTGCGAGCTATCGTCCAATTTCCTTGCTAAACGTGGACGTAAAGATTTTGACGAAAATACTTGCAAATAGATTATTACCGTACATCCCTGCCCTAATACATCCTGACCAAGTGGGGTTTACGCCTAAGAGAGAAGGTAAGGAAAATACACAACGGGTTTTAAGTGCTATACACTATGCGCAAAATCAGCAAAAACCCTTAGTGTTGTTATCTATCGATGCAGAAAAAGCATTTGACAGGGTAGACTGGACTTTTTTAAAAACCACTTTACAACATATAGGACTGAGAAAGGGGATACAAAATTGGATTATGTGCTTATACTCCACACCTAAAGCTAGGGTCAAGGTAAACGATATACTCTCAGAACCCTTTGATATTTGTAATGGAACACGGCAGGGATGTCCGCTATCCCCTATTATTTTTATTTTGACACTGGAACCACTCTTAAGAACAATAAGGGCTAACTCAGATATCAGAGGTATATCAGTAAAGGGAAAGGATCAGAAACTAGCTGCATTTGCGGACGACCTCTTGTTTTTTGTAACCACGCCGGCACTGTCTCTTCCACCTTTACTGTCAGAAATACGCGAATATGGGAGGTTGTCCAACTTTAAGGTAAACTACAATAAATCAGAAGCAATGGGTGTGGAGGTGGACATAGCTTTGCAACAACAGCTATCCGCCTTTTTCTCTTTTAGATGGACAGAATCTCATATAGGATATCTGGGAACAAAAATACCGAGCCGACTAAATAGAATATTTGAACTTAATTTTGCCCCCTTAGCAAGACAAATCAAACTAGATCTACAGAAGTGGGATAAGGAGGTCTTAACGTGGTTCGGCAGAATTAATATCATAAAAATGAACGTAATGCCAAGATTGTTATATTTGCTTCAGACCCTACCCATTAAGATACCCCCAGGATTTCTGAGGGATCTGAGAACTAGGTTTGCGACGTTTATATGGGCAGGGAAACCAGCAAGAGTCCGAAGAGACATCTTGACTCTACCTAAAGAGAAAGGAGGGGTGGGATTCCCAGATCCGGTTGGGTACCAAGAAGCCCTACACCTAACAAGGGTTATGGACTGGTGTGTATTTCAAAAAGACAAGCCATGGATACATTTGGAACAGGCAATGTCCGAGTTACCCCTGGAGGGTTTAGTATGGCTCCAGGACCCGTTGATACCGCAGACAGTAAAACGCCATCCGACGGTGGGCGCCACACTTTTGTATGTGAAAAAGGTATTAAAAAAAAAAAAAATGACGATGTATCCGAGCCTAATGACCCCAATTGTGGGTAATCCGGCCTTTGAACCAGGCTTAAAAGATCGAGGTTTTAGGAATTTAAATCGACAGGGTAAAGGTAGACTCGTACACTTCATGAAGGACAACCGAGTGATGTCCAGGGAGGAGATTGAGCATGAGTTTTCCAGGGAATTGGACTCATTTAGGAGAATGCAGCTGAATGCTTTTCTCCGATCAATATCAAAGCGAATGACAAGAAGGAACGACACTCTCTAAGTTTGAGGAGCTATGCCTAAAAGGGGAATCAGTGGGACACTCAGTGTCCCTGTTGTATGCCTTGTTGACCGAGTTAGAGGCCCCGCAAGAACTGGGTTTTATACAGGCTTGGGAAAGAGACCTAGGGGTTACACTATCCGAGACGCAGAAAAATAAGATGTTTAGGCTCACACATAAGGCTTTACTAGCAACTAGATACCAAGAAGGGGGATACAAGATACTAACCAGGTGGTACAGAACCCCAGCAGTATTAAATCGAATATACCCACAAGTGTCAAACCTTTGCTGGCGATGTCAAGGAGCAGTGGGCACATTGTTACACATTTTTTGGGAATGCTCAGGAGTTAGAGATTTTTGGAAAATGGTCTCCGAAACAATTGCAGAAATTACAGATGTGTCTCTTGAAGAAAATCCGGTTACTTTTTTGCTATTCGATATTCCCCTCTCGACCGAAAACTTTAAAAAATCATTGATGAGACATCTGCTTACTACAGCAAAAGCATGTATTCCAGCCTTATGGAAAAGTACCATTCCCCCATCTAGAGCACAATGGTTTAATAAGATAACAGAAATCCAACAAATGGAAAAATTCACCATGACTATAAGGGAGCAGGAGGACAAATACCGACAAACTTGGGCCCCCTATGATATATATAAGGAGCGGCTGAGATAGTGGGGGGGGGGGATATGGAGGGAGGTCGGGTGGAGGAGGAGACCGGGGGATGTGAATAATCTTTAATGCATTTTTTTTTTCTCTCTTTCTCTATCTGACTTTTTCTATTTATCTTACTATTTCCAACTTTTCTATAAACCTGTTCTAGGCCCGAACACTTAGGGCAAACTGTTCAAGGGAAGGGGAACAATCAGGGGGGATCCCAGGGGAATAAAAACGAAACAAAGATAAAGATATTAAAGAAGAATAGGAAAAAGGTATCGGGTACAGTGACTAAAGAGGAGAGAGAGGAGGGAGGAACTAGCGGAATGGAATGTATTTCAGTAATTGTTATATAGATAGATCTTCCCCTACTAACATCCCATTAATAGCTGAGATCTGTAAGGATGTGTAAAAAGTAGGAAACGTAAAATAGGTGGAAGATGCTATGAGTGAACTAACAGAATCATGTGTATAGATGCATTATATGAAATGTTGTATAACTATCTTTGTGAATGTAAAAGAAAACGCAAAAATAAAGAATTGATAAAAAAAAATATATATATATCAAACTAGTTGATCAATCATTATGACTGGTCCACAAGGGTTATCATTATAATATCATACAATGCAGTACATTCTCCTTACAGCAACTCAACAGAGTACAAGGGGAAATAGATTTTTGTAGCTATAAAATTGATAACCGGCAAGTGGATCCAGAGGAGATGGAGAGCTTGCTCGACATGTTGCGCGTTGCTATGAACGCTTCCTCAGGAGCATATATACATAACTTTCAAAGGGCGTGTTGAAACAGCAAAGGTAGATCAGACCATCTATCTAGACAGTGGTGATATAGGAACTATATACCCAGTCGGGAAGATGGTATCGTAAAAGTATGTTTGGTAATCTTGATAGATCAATCTGCGCTGGTAAGCAAAGAGCAAATAGGATACACTCAGCCAATCCAAAAATAGGTTATATATATATAATTTGTTTTGGAACATATGAGATTATTCCAGGACATTTCGAACTGGTTATTTAATTCCCAAGAGTTGTCATGATGCTGCTCTTGCTATGTAGAGAGGGTATGTTTTTAAAACCTTTAATACAGATGGTGTCCTGTATGGCAAGTGCTCCTATGCTCACAATGATCGTCTATGACAATCTACTAGTTTGATATTTTATGATTGTCTTATATGCCAACCTTTTCTATATCAATAAATCTTTAGTTTTTTACCTCTACTTACCTGTGTGCCTATAAAGTCCAAATTACTAGTTCCTAGTTTAGAAATTCATGAATCCCACTTGCCTGGAGTCGTCAGCAAACAAAACACAGGAATTCTGCAATGAACTTTCAAATTTTTTTATCGACAAAATCGACAACATTCGCAAAACAATTCAGCAGAAAAAATCCAACAACCCCACTGGGCCAAAGGAAGAAAAAAACCATAGTAATAATCTGCAATCAAAGAAATTTACTCTGGTCCCAATTACAATCGAAACATCATCAGAAGCCTCCAAGATAGCACATCACCGAACGACATCATTCCGGCAAAACTACTGAAAGAATGTACCGACATCTTGGCACCCCCCATAACACACTTCATAAATCAATCGTTCAAAGAAGGTATTGTGCCCACTTCCCTCAAGCAAGGAATAATCAAACCCCTTCTAAAGAAACCCAACCTCGACCCGAAAGACCCAAACTTTAGAAGACCGGTAACAAGCCTGAACACCATCTCCAAGATCATCGAGAAAGTAGTAACACAACAGCTACAACTCCATCTGGATACCCACAAACTCCTGGACCCACTACAATCGGGGTTCCGCCCAGGCCACGGGACAGAAACGGCACTTCTTAAAATATGGGATGATGCACTTGAAGCAGCAGATGACGGAGAATCATGTCTCCTGGTGCTACTGGACCTCAGTGCAGCCTTTGACACAGTAGATCACAAAATTCTGCTCACGCGCCTCACAGAAGTAGCAGGAGTCGCAGACACGGACCTACCATGGTTCGCATCCTTCCTAGAAAATCGTTCCCAGACAGTGAAACTGGGAGCCTTCACTTCAGGAAGCACGTACAAATACATGCAGAGTCCCTCAAGGATCACCCCTGTCACCGGTACTCTTCAACATCTACCTCCGGCCACTCCTCAAAATCATCAGCGAACAGGACCTGCGCTATCATTCCTATGCAGATGACACTCAACTTTACCTTTGCATCAGCAACAAAAAAGATCAATATTACAGACTGGAAAAATGCCTTACATTGATCGACAATTGGATGACAGAGAGCTCCCTCAAGCTTAATGGATCCAAAACAGAACTGCTCATTTTCAACGCTAATGGAAAGAAAAACTCTAAGGCCTCGTACACACGGCCGATTTTCTCGGCAAGAACCAGCAAGAAAGTTGCTGGCAGAGAGGTCTTGCCGAGTAAATCGGTCGTGTGTACGCGGCTATCGGGTTTCTCGTCGAGAAAACCGACAAGAAACCTCAACGAGAAAATAGAGAACCTGCTCTCTATTTTCTCGTCGAGATTCTCGTCGGCATGTTTCTCGACGAGAAAAGTGAGTGTGTGTACACTTACCTGTCCTCCCGGAAGCCTGCGCATGTTCGAAATGAATTTGACGCATGCGCGGTAGCTTCCTAGGCATACGTAGGGTATACCAAGATGGCGGCGACGGCATCGAATGTGACGAGCGCATGCTCGTCGTAGTCGATGATGTCACCGCGTACGCTCCATTCAAAGAACCGCGGGTTCTTTGAAACGAGCGTGTGTACACTCGGCCGGGAAAAGTTTCTTGTCCAAGAATCTCGTCGAAAAAAACGACATGTTTTTTTCAACGAGAATCTCGGCCGTGTGTACGAGGCCTAAGACCACATGGACATCACCCACCATCCTTGGACAAAACATTACCCCAAGCACCAAAGTAAAAAGCCTTGGAGTCATCTTTGACTCAGACATGACTATGGACGCACAAATAGGATCAGTAGTCAACGGATCTCACCACCTTCTCCGCTTGCTATGAAGACTTATCCCCTTCATCCCGGAAAAAGACAGAGCAGTAGTAGTCGGAACCATCATCAATTCCCGGCTGGACTACGCTAACTCCCTTCACCTAGGACTACCTAAATACCAGATTGCACGTCTACAATTCATCCAAAACACAGCGGCCAGACTTGTAACGGGAAAAAGACCCTGGGAATCAATCGCACTGTCCCTGAGAAGCCTCCATTGGCTAGCCGTAAAGGATCGGGTCACATTCAAGACCCTCTGCCTCACTCACAAATGCGCACAAGGAAACGCACCTCAATACTTATGCGAGAAAATAAAACACTACTCCACTACTCGCGACCTCCGATCAACCAACCAAAACCTACTCCACATCCCCAAGACTCGCTAAAAAGCTAAGGGAGAAGAAGGTTTGCTGTCCAAGGACCGAGGCTATGGAATGCGCTACCCACGAACATCCGCATGGAAGAAAACCATCGGGCCTACAGGAAAAAACGAAAGACCCACCTCTTCTGAAGGATCTCAACGACACTGGATGCAAAGAGCCTTGAGGCGATTTAGTTCGCATTTGCAGCGCTATACAAGTTACTCACTCACTCAATCAAAGAACAAGTTTATTGAAAAAAAAATGGACAGATATACATACAGTCATAGGTGTGCACAGCCTAATGCATTAGGGTGTGCACCCTTAAGCTCAAACACACATGCATGCCATGTGTTTGTGTAACGCCCACCCCATTTAAGGGTGCTATATACCCAAATTTAGGGGCTGGTCTGAGATAGTAGTTGCTCAGACCGTTCTCATTTATAGGTTGTGCTACTTTATTTCTCCAGGTGGTATACTGGTGTGCAGTTCCCTGTGGCCTATAGGTGGCACTGCCATAACGGGTCAGGGTTGAACCATCAGTACTAGTGCTGTGCTTTGTGGTGTCCTCTCTCGGCGGCGGTACAGTGGGTGTGGTTGGCCTGCTGTGCATGCTGGAAGGGGATACAGAAGGGGCAGACGCCGCCTGAGAGGGGTCTTCGGAGGAGGAGAAGAGTCGGAGTCCAAGTGCGTGGCGCATGGCCCTCCAGGCCATGGGGCCACGTGTGCATCAGTCCCAGGCATCTTTAGTCCTGGGGCTGCATCTTCAACACTGGGCCCAGCACCTTTAGCTGGAGCCCACTTTTGGGAAGAGGAATCCCAGGGTGTCACTCGCGAGGGAGCCCGCTCTAAGAAGAGGAGGCCGGGGGAGGACCTTTCTGATGGACCGGTGAGAGTTCACGGTGAAGGAAGGGGCCCGGTAACTTTCTGGAGGGATCTATCCACCAAGGGCCTAGTAATGTGCTGCTGCTGGCACCTGTCCTTACATACCAAAAGCTGAGAAGTTTGGGGTCTGATAGATTCTGTGGCAGAGAGTCTCCCGATCTCATCTAGGAAGAGAACCTGATCAAACGTCCGAGCATCACTTCGGCTGCTAGGATTCACTTTGCAGGAGACTACCTGGGTGAGCTAAACCTACTCGAGGATAGAGTAGCGATTGTAATATCTACTTGTGCCTGGACTAACCTCCCAAAACCTTGCTGTCCTGTCTCTCTTCCACCTTTTCCTATCTGCTGAACATTGAGAAAATAAACTCAATGTTGGAGTTTAGAGTGGTGTGGACATTGGAATTACTGGGGGGAAAACAGAGACTTGTCCCTATATCCTAGGAGACGAGAACCAACTGACGGGAGAACCTAGCTGTGGGACCCAAATACATAACACAGCTTAACCTCCTCCACCAGGAGGGTACGGGCATATAGTATGGTGTGCCTTTTTCCTGCAAGTGAGCCAAAGGTGGGGAAAAGGGTCAGTGTGCTACATTTGTATCTACATAAATATGACCCCGACACATTGATCTCCCTGCTGGCACAGTGAAAGAGAAGAGCATAAACACTTCTCTTATGGCAGAACCGGTAAGAGGGAGATCTTTCCAATGTTCCTGTTGCTACATAGAACAATAACACTAATGCGCATGGAGTGATTAGGGTGTGCCTGGGCACAACCGGCACACCCTGTGTGCATGAATATGCATACAGTCATAAGTTATGTGCAGCAACAAATCCAAGTACAATGTCTATGACATGTTGTTGAATTATACATTCACAGGTATATGATAACTTACGCTGATGCAAGTTTATGTGCATTGTAGTATATAGTGCTGCCTGTTAGTGCTTAGAGTGAGGAGGCTGTAACCTTGGACTGTATTCCCTGAGTTGTATATAATACCGGATAACTAACATAACTCTTAATAGGCATAAAAAGGAAGAAATAAAATGACTATACCCCTAGCGGGTACGTGGGTATTCTAACCACTAAACATAGTATTAAACTCTATCTATCTATCCACCACTACATCTCCAACAGCATTCATAGTACCAATCCCATATCTCATCTCATGCCATGCTCGTGACTCTCGGATCATCACCTCACATTTGTAAAAGTCTGTCCATCACTAGCTGAGCGGGACCCAGTCCCGGTGTATCTAACCATGGTTGCCACATGGAATAAAATTTCCTCAAGACATTACGGTGCTGATAAATAAGTGTGAGGGGGTTAACTCGGTAGCGGGTGTGTGTGACCCCCTGGTTGGGCTCCCCACACAAAAACAGGGCCAGCAGACGGAGGTTGTGGTTTTCAAAATCAAAAAGGTGCGGTTTATTTCTCTATGTACAGTGACAAAAACACAGCAAAGCCAAAAAGAAACATAAACAAAATAAATCCTGGTCAGCTTGACCTCTGACTAAACATGCAGGTTTCCTAACTAACAACTGGGATCAGCCTGGTGCTGTCCTAGTCCCTAAGTCCCTGGTTTAGTCAATGTCCAAACAAATAGCCACACAGGCTTTTTCTCACCGCACAGGGGTTCACTCTCCCTAGACAGTCCACACAGGTCTGGTTCCAGGCATGAGCAAACACCTAATGAATCTGGGAGTTTTTATAGAGGCCTTAAACGAACTGACAGGCTTCAGCTGGTCTCATCAACTCCCTGCCTGCACGACGCCCAGCCCTCTCCCTAGAGGTATGAGTCATCCATGAGCCCACTAGCCTCAGCTGGGCTTCATCAACTCCCTCCCTAGTTGTATAAGTCGGCATAAAGCCTGAATCTGGGAGAAATATATCTACCCCCCTGGATGCAACCAGGTGACTTTACCTTCCTGCTGTCACATACCCCCCCTCTTGTTTTAACCTTGGGGTTGGAACACCAGCAATCAGGCATTCATGTACTCGAGACAAAGCATCCACATTCCCCATTTGAACGCCAGGGCGATGCTTTACTGTGAAGTTGAATTCCTGTAGGGCCAGGAACCACCTATTCACTCTTCTATTTGTCTCCTTGTTTTGAGCCATCCACTTTAACGGAGCGTGATCCGTAACCATGTCAAAGTGCCTACCTAGCAGATAGTACCGAAGGGAATCTAGAGCCCACTTCACCGCTAAACACTCCTTTTCAACCGTGGCGTAATTTACCTCATGGGACTTCAACTTCCTGCTGAGGTAAATGACTGGGTGCTCTTCCCCGTTCCAGACCTGGGACAATACTGCTCCTAACCCCACATCTGACGCATCACTTTGTACGACAAAGTCTTTAGAGAAGTCGGGTGAGTACAACACTGGCTGGCTACATAAGGCTTGTTTCAAGAATTGGAATGCTGCCTCAGCCTCGGGGGTCCATTTAATCATGACCGACCCTTTCCCTTTCGTCAGGTTGGTTAGGGGCACAGCCTTAGAAGCAAAGTGGGGAATGAAGCGCCGATAATAACCCGCGATTCCCAGAAAGGCCCGTACCTGCTTCTTGCTGTTGGGACGTGGCCAACTCTGGATGGCCTCGACTTTGTTGAGTTGGGGTTTTATCACTCCCCTGCCAATGGTGTACCCAAGATATTTGGCCTCCTCCTGCCCAATGGTACACTTCTTGGGGTTAGCCGTAAACCCCGCTTCCCGGATAGAGTCTAGGACTGCTTGCACTTTTGGCAGATGTGAGGCCCAATCTGTGCTATGGACAAATACGTCATCCAGGTAAGCCGCAGCATACTTCCGATGGGGCCTCAGTATCTGGTCCATTTTCCGCTGGAATGTGGCCGGCGCATTCTGTAACCCGAACGGCATTCTCTTATATTGGAACGCCCCGTCTGGGGTTACAAATGCGGTTTTCTCTTTGGCCGACTTGGCCAGGGGAATTTGCCAATACCCTTTTGTGAGGTCAAGAGTCGTCATGTATCGGGCTGTTCCCAGCCGGTCGATCAACTCATCTATACGTGGCATGGGGTAGGTGTCAAATTTTGTAACTTTGTTCAACTGACGAAAATCGTTACAAAATCGCCAGCTCCCATCCGGTTTAGGCACCAACACAATGGGACTAGACCAATCACTTTGGGACTCCTCTATCACCCCTAAGTTCAGCATTTTCTGTACTTCCTCCCGTATTGCCTCCCGTCGGGCCTCTGGGATCCGATAGGGTTTTAACTTCACCCTTTCACCGGGCGGGGTAATAATATCATGCTCTACCCCAGATGTTTGTCCCGGCAGCTCAGAGAACACCTCCTTGTTGCGAAGCACAAACTCCTTAACCTCCTGTTGTTGGGGTTGTGACAAGGTGGCTGCTATTCCAACCTCCGGAATCACGCAACCAGTTTGAGCTGGTGACCAAGTTTCTGCGACTAGGGACTCTCTATCCCTCCAGGCTTTCAACAGATTAACGTGATATATCTGTTCGGGCTTTCGCCTTCCTGGTTGTCTGACCTTGTAATTCACTTCGCTCACTTTTTCCATTATCTCGTAGGGGCCTTGCCATTTGGCAAGGAATTTACTTTCAACCGTAGGGACAAGTACCAATATCCTATCCCCCGGGGAAAAGGTACGGGTCTTGGCTCCACGGTTGTACACTCTCTGCTGTGCCAACTGCGCTTGGGCCAAATGTTCCTTCACGATGGGCATTACCTGTGCAATTCGATCTTGCATCAGGGCGACATGCTCAATCACACTCCTGTGGGGAGAACTCTCACTTTCCCAAGTTTCCTTGGCAATATCCAACAGCCCTCTTGGGTGTCTCCCATACAGTAACTCAAAGGGGGAGAATCCCGTAGAGGATTGGGGCACCTCCCTAATAGCAAGCATCAAATAAGGAAGTAGACAGTCCCAATCCCTTCCATCTCTATCCACCACTTTCTTCAACATTTGTTTTAGGGTTTTGTTGAATCTTTCAACCAGCCCATCGGTTTGGGGGTGATACACAGATGTACGCAATTGCGTCACTTTGAACAATTTACACAGCTCTTTCATAACCCGGGACATAAAGGGTGTACCTTGGTCCGTAAGCAGTTCTTTACAAATACCCACCCGGCTAAAAACAAGAGATAGCTCTTTGGCTATGGTTTTGGCCGAGGTATTTCTGAGAGGGATCGCTTCTGGATAACGGGTGGCATAGTCCATTATAACCAATATGTACTGGTGCCCCCTAGCGGACTTGATTATAGGACCTACCAAATCCATTGCGATTCTCTCAAACGGGACCTCAATGATGGATAGAAGGACCAGCGGGCTACGGAAATGTGGCATCGGGGCCGACCTCTGAGACACAGGGCAGGAGGAACAATAATTTTCTATGTCCTTCATCACCCCAGGCCAATAGAATCTCTGTAATACCCTCTCTCGGGTTTTCTCTGTCCCCAGATGACCTCCAAGAATGTGCCCATGGGCCAACTCCAACACCAACTTCCTGTAAGGTTTGGGCACCACAAGCTGCTCAACGGTTTCTTCTGCCCTTTTTGCCACCCGATACAGTAGGTCCTTCTCTACGCTGAAGTATGGGTAAGTGCAGGTATTATCTGTGTTCACTAACTCGCCATCTATTTCCACTACGTTTTCCCGTGCCTTTATTAGGGCGGGGTCTTTTAACTGTTCTGTGGCAAAATTTTCCCTGTGAACCTCCAGATCAGAAAACTCCACAGACGGTAGGTTTTCGTCTGAGGAGGTGGGCTCCTCTCCAGTTTCTTGAGTCTCCCCTGCCAATACTGACAAGGGAAATTCTGGAGAGTCCTCACCACTCTCAGAGGAGTTCTGGCTATCACATTCCTGGTACATAGGGGCACCAGTGGGGGGCTCAGGATCATCCCACAGTTCCCAGAACTTCGGAAAATCCCTTCCCACAATGGCATCATGCGGTAATTGAGATACTAACCCCACTGGATGAGAGAGGGTACCTTTGGGGGTCTCGAAACACACTGTAGTCACTGGATACTCTCGGGTGTCCCCATGCACACAAATAACAGCTACCTTGCTATTCCCAGAGACCTCTGTTTTAACTAATTCAGCCTTTATCAGGGTCACAAGGCTACCTGAATCCAGTAATACCACAACATTTCTACCATTAATACACATTTTGCATAAATGTTTCTCAGTTCCCCGAATGGCAGTGCATGCGACTGTCGCACACAGCGACTGACGTCGGTCCGTCAGAAAGTCACATTGCATGGGTTCCTCCACAACTGGGCAATTTGCTGCAATATGTCCCGCTTGCCGGCAGCGGTAGCAAACAATCCATTTGGCTGCCTCTTGAGCCCCTGACTTCCCAGGCTGTTCTCGCCAAACTTTGGGTAGAGCTCCCACCCTCTCACTCTCTCCACCCTCACCCCTTGGAATCCTCTTATCCGCCCCTGGGGATGATCTGGTCTTAGGGTGGAAAGTCCGAGAGTCTCTGGAAGAGGCCGTCAGGTTCTCTGTAGCCAAGTATTTCTGTACACGATCCACAAGACCACCGGCCGTCTCTGGGTCTCCATGGCTTACCCACTTTTGGATGGCAGTAGGAAGAGCTCTCAAAAACCGATCCATTACAACACGTTCCACAATCTCTGGTGCGGACAAAGTCTCTGGCTGTAGCCACTTCCTGCTCAGGTGAATGAGATCATACATTTGAGACCTGGGGGGTTTTCCAAGCTGGAAAGTCCAGTTATGCACACGCTGAGCCCGGACAGCCAGGGTGACACCCAGCCTTGCCAATATTTCAGCTTTTAGCATCACATAGTCTTTTGCTTGGTCAGGCTCTAGGTCATAGTAAGCCTTCTGCGATTCACCAGTTAACAGAGGAGCCACCAGTCCAGCCCACTGCTCCTCAGGCCACTTTTCTCTTTCAGCAGTCCTTTCAAATGTGGTCAAAAATACCTCTGGATCATCCTCTCCAGTCATTTTTGTCAATAAACGACTCACCCCAAAGGACGCGGTATTAGTGGGACGGCTTTCCTCACTGGTCTGCGGACGTTGCTGCATTACTGCTTCCATTTGTTGTAGTCTCTGCTCTTGCTTCTGTAACAGGTCTATGAAGCAGGCCTCAGATTGCTGCTGGGCTTGTTGCTGAGCTTCCAGACTCTGTTGGTGAGCTTGCTGCTGGGCTGCAAGGCTCCTTTGCAAACCTGCATTTGTCTGCTGTTGATTGGCATTTGCTAGAGCCAGCTGTTTCAGTATCTCCTCCATGCTGGCTTAAAAAAACTGCCACTGGTTCTCCACCAACTGTGAGGGGGTTAACTCGGTAGCGGGTGTGTGTGACCCCCTGGTTGGGCTCCCCACACAAAAACAGGGCCAGCAGACGGAGGTTGTGGTTTTCAAAATCAAAAAGGTGCGGTTTATTTCTCTATGTACAGTGACAAAAACACAGCAAAGCCAAAAAGAAACATAAACAAAATAAATCCTGGTCAGCTTGACCTCTGACTAAACATGCAGGTTTCCTAACTAACAACTGGGATCAGCCTGGTGCTGTCCTAGTCCCTAAGTCCCTGGTTTAGTCAATGTCCAAACAAATAGCCACACAGGCTTTTTCTCACCGCACAGGGGTTCACTCTCCCTAGACAGTCCACACAGGTCTGGTTCCAGGCATGAGCAAACACCTAATGAATCTGGGAGTTTTTATAGAGGCCTTAAACAAACTGACAGGCTTCAGCTGGTCTCATCAACTCCCTGCCTGCACGACGCCCAGCCCTCTCCCTAGAGGTATGAGTCATCCATGAGCCCACTAGCCTCAGCTGGGCTTCATCAACTCCCTCCCTAGTTGTATAAGTCGGCATAAAGCCTGAATCTGGGAGAAATATATCTACCCCCCTGGATGCAACCAGGTGACTTTACCTTCCTGCTGTCACATACCCCCCCTCTTGTTTTAACCTTGGGGTTGGAACACCAGCAATCAGGCATTCATGTACTCGAGACAAAGCATCCACATTCCCCATTTGAACGCCAGGGCGATGCTTTACTGTGAAGTTGAATTCCTGTAGGGCCAGGAACCACCTATTCACTCTTCTATTTGTCTCCTTGTTTTGAGCCATCCACTTTAACGGAGCGTGATCCGTAACCATGTCAAAGTGCCTACCTAGCAGATAGTACCGAAGGGAATCTAGAGCCCACTTCACCGCTAAACACTCCTTTTCAACCGTGGCGTAATTTACCTCATGGGACTTCAACTTCCTGCTGAGGTAAATGACTGGGTGCTCTTCCCCGTTCCAGACCTGGGACAATACTGCTCCTAACCCCACATCTGACGCATCACTTTGTACGACAAAGTCTTTAGAGAAGTCGGGTGAGTACAACACTGGCTGGCTACATAAGGCTTGTTTCAAGAATTGGAATGCTGCCTCAGCCTCGGGGGTCCATTTAATCATGACCGACCCTTTCCCTTTCGTCAGGTTGGTTAGGGGCACAGCCTTAGAAGCAAAGTGGGGAATGAAGCGCCGATAATAACCCGCGATTCCCAGAAAGGCCCGTACCTGCTTCTTGCTGTTGGGACGTGGCCAACTCTGGATGGCCTCGACTTTGTTGAGTTGGGGTTTTATCACTCCCCTGCCAATGGTGTACCCAAGATATTTGGCCTCCTCCTGCCCAATGGTACACTTCTTGGGGTTAGCCGTAAACCCCGCTTCCCGGATAGAGTCTAGGACTGCTTGCACTTTTGGCAGATGTGAGGCCCAATCTGTGCTATGGACAATTACGTCATCCAGGTAAGCCGCAGCATACTTCCGATGGGGCCTCAGTATCTGGTCCATTTTCCGCTGGAATGTGGCCGGCGCATTCTGTAACCCGAACGGCATTCTCTTATATTGGAACGCCCCGTCTGGGGTTACAAATGCGGTTTTCTCTTTGGCCGACTTGGCCAGGGGAATTTGCCAATACCCTTTTGTGAGGTCAAGAGTCGTCATGTATCGGGCTGTTCCCAGCCGGTCGATCAACTCATCTATACGTGGCATGGGGTAGGTGTCAAATTTTGTAACTTTGTTCAACTGACGAAAATCGTTACAAAATCGCCAGCTCCCATCCGGTTTAGGCACCAACACAATGGGACTAGACCAATCACTTTGGGACTCCTCTATCACCCCTAAGTTCAGCATTTTCTGTACTTCCTCCCGTATTGCCTCCCGTCGGGCCTCTGGGATCCGATAGGGTTTTAACTTCACCCTTTCACCGGGCGGGGTAATAATATCATGCTCTACCCCAGATGTTTGTCCCGGCAGCTCAGAGAACACCTCCTTGTTGCGAAGCACAAACTCCTTAACCTCCTGTTGTTGGGGTTGTGACAAGGTGGCTGCTATTCCAACCTCCGGAATCACGCAACCAGTTTGAGCTGGTGACCAAGTTTCTGCGACTAGGGACTCTCTATCCCTCCAGGCTTTCAACAGATTAACGTGATATATCTGTTCGGGCTTTCGCCTTCCTGGTTGTCTGACCTTGTAATTCACTTCGCTCACTTTTTCCATTATCTCGTAGGGGCCTTGCCATTTGGCAAGGAATTTACTTTCAACCGTAGGGACAAGTACCAATATCCTATCCCCCGGGGAAAAGGTACGGGTCTTGGCTCCACGGTTGTACACTCTCTGCTGTGCCAACTGCGCTTGGGCCAAATGTTCCTTCACGATGGGCATTACCTGTGCAATTCGATCTTGCATCAGGGCGACATGCTCAATCACACTCCTGTGGGGAGAACTCTCACTTTCCCAAGTTTCCTTGGGAATATCCAACAGCCCTCTTGGGTGTCTCCCATACAGTAACTCAAAGGGGGAGAATCCCGTAGAGGATTGGGGCACCTCCCTAATAGCAAACATCAAATAAGGAAGTAGACAGTCCCAATCCCTTCCATCTCTATCCACCACTTTCTTCAACATTTGTTTTAGGGTTTTGTTGAATCTTTCAACCAGCCCATCGGTTTGGGGGTGATACACAGATGTACGCAATTGCGTCACTTTGAACAATTTACACAGCTCTTTCATAACCCGGGACATAAAGGGTGTACCTTGGTCCGTAAGCAGTTCTTTACAAATACCCACCCGGCTAAAAACAAGAGATAGCTCTTTGGCTATGGTTTTGGCCGAGGTATTTCTGAGAGGGATCGCTTCTGGATAACGGGTGGCATAGTCCATTATAACCAATATGTACTGGTGCCCCCTAGCGGACTTGATTATAGGACCTACCAAATCCATTGCGATTCTCTCAAACGGGACCTCAATGATGGATAGAAGGACCAGCGGGCTACGGAAATGTGGCATCGGGGCCGACCTCTGAGACACAGGGCAGGAGGAACAATAATTTTCTATGTCCTTCATCACCCCAGGCCAATAGAATCTCTGTAATACCCTCTCTCGGGTTTTCTCTGTCCCCAGATGACCTCCAAGAATGTGCCCATGGGCCAACTCCAACACCAACTTCCTGTAAGGTTTGGGCACCACAAGCTGCTCAACGGTTTCTTCTGCCCTTTTTGCCACCCGATACAGTAGGTCCTTCTCTACGCTGAAGTATGGGTAAGTGCAGGTATTATCTGTGTTCACTAACTCGCCATCTATTTCCACTACGTTTTCCCGTGCCTTTATTAGGGCGGGGTCTTTTAACTGTTCTGTGGCAAAATTTTCCCTGTGAACCTCCAGATCAGAAAACTCCACAGACGGTAGGTTTTCGTCTGAGGAGGTGGGCTCCTCTCCAGTTTCTTGAGTCTCCCCTGCCAATACTGACAAGGGAAATTCTGGAGAGTCCTCACCACTCTCAGAGGAGTTCTGGCTATCACATTCCTGGTACATAGGGGCACCAGTGGGGGGCTCAGGATCATCCCACAGTTCCCAGAACTTCGGAAAATCCCTTCCCACAATGGCATCATGCGGTAATTGAGATACTAACCCCACTGGATGAGAGAGGGTACCTTTGGGGGTCTCGAAACACACTGTAGTCACTGGATACTCTCGGGTGTCCCCATGCACACAAATAACAGCTACCTTGCTATTCCCAGAGACCTCTGTTTTAACTAATTCAGCCTTTATCAGGGTCACAAGGCTACCTGAATCCAGTAATACCACAACATTTCTACCATTAATACACATTTTGCATAAATGTTTCTCAGTTCCCCGAATGGCAGTGCATGCGACTGTCGCACACAGCGACTGACGTCGGTCCGTCAGAAAGTCACATTGCATGGGTTCCTCCACAACTGGGCAATTTGCTGCAATATGTCCCGCTTGCCGGCAGCGGTAGCAAACAATCCATTTGGCTGCCTCTTGAGCCCCTGACTTCCCAGGCTGTTCTCGCCAAACTTTGGGTAGAGCTCCCACCCTCTCACTCTCTCCACCCTCACCCCTTGGAATCCTCTTATCCGCCCCTGGGGATGATCTGGTCTTAGGGTGGAAAGTCCGAGAGTCTCTGGAAGAGGCCGTCAGGTTCTCTGTAGCCAAGTATTTCTGTACACGATCCACAAGACCACCGGCCGTCTCTGGGTCTCCATGGCTTACCCACTTTTGGATGGCAGTAGGAAGAGCTCTCAAAAACCGATCCATTACAACACGTTCCACAATCTCTGGTGCGGACAAAGTCTCTGGCTGTAGCCACTTCCTGCTCAGGTGAATGAGATCATACATTTGAGACCTGGGGGGTTTTCCAAGCTGGAAAGTCCAGTTATGCACACGCTGAGCCCGGACAGCCAGGGTGACACCCAGCCTTGCCAATATTTCAGCTTTTAGCATCACATAGTCTTTTGCTTGGTCAGGCTCTAGGTCATAGTAAGCCTTCTGCGATTCACCAGTTAACAGAGGAGCCACCAGTCCAGCCCACTGCTCCTCAGGCCACTTTTCTCTTTCAGCAGTCCTTTCAAATGTGGTCAAAAATACCTCTGGATCATCCTCTCCAGTCATTTTTGTCAATAAACGACTCACCCCAAAGGACGCGGTATTAGTGGGACGGCTTTCCTCACTGGTCTGCGGACGTTGCTGCATTACTGCTTCCATTTGTTGTAGTCTCTGCTCTTGCTTCTGTAACAGGTCTATGAAGCGGGCCTCAGATTGCTGCTGGGCTTGTTGCTGAGCTTCCAGACTCTGTTGGTGAGCTTGCTGCTGGGCTGCAAGGCTCCTTTGCAAACCTGCATTTGTCTGCTGTTGATTGGCATTTGCTAGAGCCAGCTGTTTCAGTATCTCCTCCATGCTGGCTTAAAAAAACTGCCACTGGTTCTCCACCAACTGTGAGGGGGTTAACTCGGTAGCGGGTGTGTGTGACCCCCTGGTTGGGCTCCCCACACAAAAACAGGGCCAGCAGACGGAGGTTGTGGTTTTCAAAATCAAAAAGGTGCGGTTTATTTCTCTATGTACAGTGACAAAAACACAGCAAAGCCAAAAAGAAACATAAACAAAATAAATCCTGGTCAGCTTGACCTCTGACTAAACATGCAGGTTTCCTAACTAACAACTGGGATCAGCCTGGTGCTGTCCTAGTCCCTAAGTCCCTGGTTTAGTCAATGTCCAAACAAATAGCCACACAGGCTTTTTCTCACCGCACAGGGGTTCACTCTCCCTAGACAGTCCACACAGGTCTGGTTCCAGGCATGAGCAAACACCTAATGAATCTGGGAGTTTTTATAGAGGCCTTAAACGAACTGACAGGCTTCAGCTGGTCTCATCAACTCCCTGCCTGCACGACGCCCAGCCCTCTCCCTAGAGGTATGAGTCATCCATGAGCCCACTAGCCTCAGCTGGGCTTCATCAACTCCCTCCCTAGTTGTATAAGTCGGCATAAAGCCTGAATCTGGGAGAAATATATCTACCCCCCTGGATGCAACCAGGTGACTTTACCTTCCTGCTGTCA
Organism: Rana muscosa; assembly: GCA_029206835.1. Lineage (NCBI taxonomy): Eukaryota > Metazoa > Chordata > Amphibia > Anura > Ranidae > Rana > Rana muscosa. The sequence goes on from CM055125.1 coordinate 322,326,842, forward strand.
CATAAGCTTCTCACGTATTAGCAAGCTATTCACCGATTCCACCCATTGTCCACCCGTTGGTACTCTCGGAGTTATCCAGAGCCTCGCAATTGCCTTGCGAGCCATGTATAATAGACATAGTACAGCAGTATGACCATTCGGTGAGAGTGAGGGTATCTCCAAGGCACCAAGTAGGCACACAACAGGGTCTTGTGGAACCGGGAATTAGTATACCTGTGAAATAGTAGTAAGAACATATTGCCAATACCTGAAAAGTTTCGGGCACTTCCACATCATATGCAGTAACTCACCATTGTGGCTACAACATTTCGGGCATAACGGTGTGTCTCTAAATCCCCTGTCAGGTCACCTGTGGCCAGGTGACAGATGCACACCGTAGGGGAACAGGAGTGCACCGCAAGGTAGTGAACCCTATGGCTGACTGCTGCGGATAGGAAACTGGGTGGTTGTGGAAAGCGGGACCAGAGGAGCACAACCGGGATCCTATGGGAAGCTAGAGCCAAGATTCCCCAGGGCGCGGAGTCTAAGACCCAGCAGGTCTTCTCCAGAGCCTCTAGTGGTGAGGATGTTATGCTGCAGGCTGGGTCCAGGTCGCGGCCCCTAGGGTCTCCTAGCTCACGCCCCGTAGGATAAGGGGACAAGAGGGGAAGCAGCAGCACGAGATATAAGAGTAACGAATAACAAGCTGAAAGTCAAGGGCCACAAGCAGACAAGGATAACGAAAGACAAGCCGAAGGTCAAGGGTCACGAGCAGACAGGGATAGTCGGGGACAAGCCAATAACGTAACAGAGAGACAGACGTAGGACACGGCAGGCAGGAACCCAAACACACAATGCCTAACAAACACGTTGATCAGCAAAGCAGGCTTGCAGTGCACAGGTTAATATAGTGTTCTGTGATAGGGCCTGGGGTGGAGTCAGGCTGGGAGGAGATTATAAAGGAAGCCAGGTGAAAGGGTTCTGGCCTCTAAGATGAACACATGGGAAGGAAGGTAAGCTGACAGACAAACACTACTGCATATCCATGACATCCCCATTTATGTAAGCGAGCTGGGGTCCTACATTCTCTATGTAATAAGTAAAGATGTGATAATCTTTGCGATGCAGAGACCGACATGGTTCATTAGATGTTTATTAAAATTGTAAACATGTACATCAAGCCAACGTGTTTTGGGAGAATGGACTCCATCTCCTTCCCCTCAAACACATTGACTTGATGTACATGTTTACATTTTAGTAAACGTCTTATGAACCATATATCAAAAGTTGCAATTTTCTGAACACCAGATGCTCCTTCTTTCCTATCCAAGTCTTCTTGCTGAAACAACCACAAGGCTGTATTGGAAAGGTTGCAGCCCAAGCCCCTAAGAGGGTCCACCATCCACTCTTTGGTGGAGGGGGGATTATGGTGTGGGGTTGTTTTTCAGGGGTTGGGTTTGGCCCCTTAGTTCCAGTGAAGGGAACTCTTAACGCATCAGCATACCAAGACATTTTGGACAATTTCATGCTCCCAACTTTGTGGGAACAGTTTGGGGACGGCCCCTTCCTGTTCCTACATGACTGCGCACCAGTGCACAAAGCAAGGTCCATAAAGACATGGATGAGCGAGTTTGGGGTGGAGGAACTTGATTGGCCTGCACAGAGTCCTGACCTCCACCCGAAAGAACACCTTTGGAATAAATAATAGTGGAGACCATGAGCCAGGCCTTTTCGCCCAATATCAGTGTCTGACCTCACAAATGCGCTTCTGGAAGAATGGTTAAACATTCCCATAGACACACTCCTAAGCCTTGTGGACGGCCTTCCCAGAAGAGTTTAAGCTGTTATAGCTGCAAAGGGTGGGCCAACTCAATATTGAACCCTACGTATTCTGCCCACCAAACTTCTATTCTGATTATCTGTATCTGTGTTGTTTAAAATAACCTGTAAGGTTTTGTATTTTACATAAGACAATCATATGTGGAGTACAGGCTCCATCTAGCATTCTTTTTTGGTATTGCTACAGTTATTGTGTTTATTTGACTCACTGTGTGTGTAGTTAAGGAAGTTGTTAGTAAGCAGGGAATTCTGGGTAGAATCTTCACAGGAAGTGAAGCAGTCACCATTCTTTGAGAAGACACTGCAGGAAGCAAGACATGTCTTGCTCAATCTATCGCCATCACCCCTTAGAGAACTTAAAAAGTAAGTTTTTACTATCTCATCTTGTATTGTATATTGTTGTTTCTGCAATGTATGCTGTATTGTATGCAATAGTGTACTTATTGAGGTCTATTTCTGTTATTTTGTAGTTTCACCTGGCTTGTTCTAATAAAACTGAGATCAAAGAAATATTGTATCTGAAGTTTATGGGACAAGAAGGTTTAGCTATATTTTCTTTGAGACAGAACACTACGGACTAAGACTGGGGTGCCATTAAAGTTCATGTGCGTGTAAAGGCAGGCGTCCCAATACTTTTGAAAATATAGTTTGAGCGCTTCTTACTACTTGTTTTAGGTCTCTTGCTACGAGATGGTGGAACCCGCCAGGTCATGGCAAGTAGAGATGAGATTTAGGGTTTGCCTCAACCATGGGTTCCTGGAGCATCCCAGGGATTTGTATGGAAAAAGAAATGGCCAAAGTCTCTGTCAAGTGCTTCTTTCCAGTACCTTTTTCCAGTATTCATGCTACAAGATGGTAGAACCCAACAGGTTATGGTGAGTAGGAATGAGATTCGGGTTTTCCACAATCATGGGTTCCTGGTGTAGGGAAAATGAAATGGCCAATGTCTCTGACAAGTGCTTTTTCAATACTTTTTTTTCTAGGACTCACGCTAAGGGATGGTGGAACCCAACAGGTCATAGTGAGTAGAGATGAGATTTGGGTTTGTCGCAATCAAAGATTTGCGGTGCGTCCCAGGGTTGATCCACAAACCATTGGTAGATATAATAATAATAAAGAGCACAGATCTTGGTGATGATTATGTGTGTGAGTTCCGAATTTTTAGGGGAAAATTATTATGAGATAAAGTAAGGAGTAGAATAAAATCGAGCCTGCAGACCAAAGACTGTCCCTGAAACCTCGAGATACTGTTAGGATTTAGATCTACTATATAGAAGAATGCCTTTTTAGTCCCTCAATAAAGCAAATGAGTACAGGGGTTCTTTGGACCTCCTTTTGGGTTACAATTCAGCAATGCTTCACCTTCTTCGTAGAAAGCAGGCCTGGGGGTTATCTTGTAAACGATTCAGCAGGACATTTGCTTAACGATCGCAGAGAAAACCATTAAATAACATCCATTGTATTTCAGACATTCAGTTGACATTTATTACGGTAGCATTTAATTTGTACCTTAAGTGGGACTTCCTTTCACTACTGGCAACTGAATGGAATACCGGGGAAACAATTGAAAAGTAAGGACTTGTAGACACAAGAGAGATCTGCGATGGGTTGCTTTTCATCGTGAGTTTGACAGGCAACGAGGAGACATTGTGTCTTCACCACTGAAGTTTAAAGCCTCGTACACACGACCGGTTTTCTCGGCAAGAAAACTGCCGGGAGAGCTTTTTGCCGAGAAAACCGTTAGTTTTTGTATGGTTTCTCATCGGGAAAACTCCCGGGAATCTCGACGAGAAAACTAGAAAACCTGCTCTCTATTTTTCTGGTCGAGATTCTCGGCAGAGTTTTCCTGCCGAGAAAAACGGTCGTCTGTATGCTTACCTGTCCGAGGCAAACCCGCGCATGCGCAAAAAGACTTTGAAGCATGCGCGGTAGCAAACAAGGTTAGTGTGGGGTGTAGCAAGATGTCGGCGACGGCATTGAATGTGATGAGCGCCGGCTCGTCGTAGTCGATGACGTCACCGCGTTCTTGCCATTCAAAAGAACAGCGTTTTTTTTGAGTGGCCGTCTGTACACAGGGCTTGGCAAGACAAGCTTGCCAGGAATCCCGTCGAGAAAACCAACGTTTTTTTTCCGACGGGATTCCCGCCCGTGTGTACAGGGCTTAAGACATTTGATGGATGGCGCCTTTGCCAATCGGACCACTGACAGGTTTGTTTAGACCTTGTTAAACTCACCTGGTCTTGTATCTTCCCCCTTTGCAGTGGGTGGAGCTTGCTGAACCACTCCCACATATCTTATATCTTTTATGACTATTGAGGAATATATTTTTGTGCCTGGAGTTTAGCTTGAAGTAGACAGCCAGTAAAGGACCAATAAACATAATTATCCAAAGGTGAGACAAATGGCATTTACAAGCTTGCCAGGAATCCCGTCGAGAAAACCAAAGTTTTTTTATCCGACGGGATTTCCGCCCGTGTGTACAGGGCTTAACCCTTAAAAGCCCATACCGCCATGCATTGCATATGGTTGGTGGGCATTTGCAACATGGCCCCTTTCACTTGAATGGGTTTGAATTCGGCGGGTGGTACTGCTATAGGGGGGCATCATTTTTTGCTGCATCGCAATGCAAAACATTGCAGCAATGACATGTGTATACACCAGTACAGGTATCTTTTCAGCTTGGGAGGGAAGGGTTGAGGGGTGGCAAAAACACAGTTCAACTGCCTATTGCATATAAAAGTGTGGCCTATGAGAAAAAGCCCCACTCCAAGCAACAGTCTGTCTACTCTCCTGGGTTACTCCAAACACTGCAGGGTGCTTCAGTTAGCCTCCTCCCAAGCCACACCCTCTGATGCGTTTTACCATCCTACTGGCTTGATCATAGAGGGCCTCTACAATTAAGCCTGTGGGAGGGTAAAATGTGTTAGTGGGCATGGCTTGGGAGAGGAGGCGGCTGCAGCTAATCTCCTCCCAAGCCCCCTCTCTAACATGTTTCACCCTTCTACTGGCTTAATCATGGAGGACTTCTAAAATTGAGCTTGTCGGTCAAATGCGTTAGAGGGGCATCACATTACATCACAAGGGGCATTACGTGACATCACAAGGGGCGGGCTCTCTGGGCGACGTCATTGGATGGCCACGCCCCATGCCTATATAAGAGGTGCCAGACAGCGAGAACATCACAACAGAGAGAGACAGCTTCATGACAAGACCAGGTTTTTTTTTTTTTGCGGGTAACCGGCGGCGATGAAGAAGATGGCGGCAGTGAGGAGGAAGAAGACGGTGGCGACGGCGAGGAGGAATAATAAGAAGATGGCGGCGGCGTGGAAGAAGAAGATGGTGGCGGCGAGGAAGAAGACAGCTCCACAGGAGAAGACAGCAGAAGAAGACGGCACCGGGAGATGACAGAACCGGGAGAAGATGGCTCCGAGCTTCTTATTTAATAAAGGACTTGTCAAAAACCGGCTCTTGTAGTTTGTTAACATTTCACAGTTTTTTTTGTGAATGGGTAGGGGTACGATGTACCCGATACCCATTCACATAGAGGGGGAGGCAAGATCTGGGGACCTATTTGTTAATGGGGGCTTCCAGATTCCGATAAGCCCCTCGCCCGCAGACCCCGACAACCACTGGTCAGGGTTGTCTGGAAGAGGCCCTTGTCCTCATAAACATGGGGGCAAGGTGCTTTGGGGTGAGGGGGCACAGAGCACCCACCCCCCCATGTTGAGAGCATTGCGCCCTGGTATGGTTCAGGAGGGTGGGGGTGGGCACTCGCTCGTCCCCTCCCCTTCCTGACCTACTGGTTGGCATGCTCTGATAAGGGTCTGGTATGGATTTTTTTTTTATTTGACGTGGGGGGTCCCCTCTGAATCCATGTTAGACCCGAAGGGCCTGGTATAGACCGGGGGGACCCGCACGCTTTTCGCAGGCATTTTTTTTTTTACATTCAGCTTTCAGTGGGGAAGCCCGCTGACAGCTGATGACACAAGGGTTGTTAAGGACGCGACGGCCGGCTTCCCAGCCCCCTGCTTAGCAATCAGCTATATAAAGACAGTGTTAAAATAAAAACCACAAAACACATAAAACATCGCATCACAAACACAACACTTGCGTTTCTGGTGCGGTTCCATTGAAGTCTATTACCCACAAATCGCGGGGGGAAAAGTCCCCACCCCTTTTCCAAAAACGCACCGGATGCAAAACGCATAGAACTTGCACCATAGGAAACCATGTAAAAATGGACTGTAGTGCGTTTCTGCAAACTGCAAAACGCACTAAAAAATGCATAGGTGTGAACCTCGGGTAAAAGTTCAAACTAATACCTGATGTTTTGTTGTGTGTTTTGATTTTTTTTTAGAAGCGTGAGAAAGAATTTGTTTAAAGTTCATACCGGCCCACCTGCTGAATAAGTGGTATAGGTGACACAAAGGGGCATAGACAACCCAACTCCAACTGTTTTTTTTTTTGTACTTTTATTATATTACTGTTAGCTTTTTTTTTTTTTGTATTGTTATCCTCTCCATGTGTTCTTCCAGCCTGTCCCGGCATTGCACCTGCACTCTGGAATGCCGTCTCCTGTTCTACGAGGCTTTCCATAACGCATTCAGATGGGAAGTTCTTTTCCGGAAAATTCTTACCTGTATAAGGGACAAAATATCATATACCGTATATACTCGAGTCTAAGCCGACCCGAATATAAGCCGAGGCACCTAATTTTACCACAAAAAAATGGGAAAACGTATTGACTCGAGTATAAGCCTAGGGTGTCCATCTGCATGCCTCACTGTGCCTCACTTTGCCTCACTGTGTTCATGTGCATGCCTCACTGTGTCCATGCCTCACTGTGCCCATGCCTCGTGCCAATGCCTCACTGTGTCCATGCCTCACTGTGTCCATGCCTCACTGTGCCCATGCCTCACTGTGCCCATGCCCCACTGTGCCCATGCCTCACTGTGCCCATGCCTCACTGTGTCCATGCCTCACTGTGCCCATGTCTCGTTGTGCCCATGCCTCACTGTGTCCATGCCTCACTGTGCCCATGCCTCACTGTGTCCATGCCTCACTGTGCCCATGCCCCACTGTGTCCATGCCTCACTGTGCCCATGCCTCACTGTGCCCATGCCTCACTGTGTCCATGCCTCACTGTGCCCATGCCCCACTGTGTCCATGCCTCACTGTGTCCATGCCTCACTGTGCCCATGCCTCACTGTGTCCATGCCTCACTGTGTCCATGACTAGACTGACGTTTTACATGGGAGTCTATGGAAGGGGTGCCCAGGTTTGAAAAATCGGTGCTCCACGGCCGTAGGTTCCCTGGACAACAAACTTTACACACTTATAGAGAAGAAGAAATGGGGCTACATGTGTGCCAAGATTCAGGTCCAGGAGACCTACGACCAGCCGGTACCGGGTCCCCAAAATCACCGGAGAAATGACCGTTTAACATGGGAGTCTATAGGAGGGGTGCCCGGCTTTGAAAAATTGGTGCTCCCCGGCCATAGATCCCCTGGACAACATATTTTTTAAACCTATAGAGGAAAAGTGGGGCTATAGGTGTGCCAAGTTTGGGGTCCAGGAGACCTACAGCCGGCCGGTACCGGGTCCCCAAAATTCTGGAGATCAGGCGCAAAAAGGTGACTCGAGTATAAGCCGAGGGGGGCATTTTCAGCACAAAAAAAATGTGCTGAAAAACTCGGCTTATACTCAAGTATATACGGTAAATATTATAAACTATAACATACCAAAGAGAATTTTTATTACCTATACACAGGGCTTTTTTTTTTCAGCGGGAACGTGGGGGAACCCAGTTCCGACACCTCCAGCACAGAATGTATGGCAAGGGGTACTAGAATATACTGGAGGGTTTACTGATGCTGGGGTAATCTATGGTCACTTTGGGGGATCTATTGTTGTGGGGAGGTCTGGTGTTGCTGGCAGGGCTTTTTTTCTCAGAGAATAGGTGCGGGTTCTCCCCCTTATGAGTCACCCCTTGTCTCTGCCCTCTACCTCTGTGTAGCCAGTAGGGATGAGCCCGATGTTCGAGTCGAACGCCTGTTCGCCGAATAGCGAACAATTTGGGGTGCTCGCGATAAATTCGAAAGCGGCGGAACACCCTTTAAAAGTCTATGGGAGAAATCAAAAGTGCTAACTTTAAAGGCTTATATGCAAGTTATTGTCATAAAAAGTGTTTGGGGACCCGGGTCATGCCCCAGGGGACATGTATCAATGCAAAAAAAAAACGTAAAAACTGCAGTTTTTTCAGGAGCAGTGATTTTAATAATGCTTAAAGTGAAACAATAAAAGTGAAATATTCCTTTAAATTTCGTACCTGGGGGGTGTCTATAGTATGCCTGTAAAGTAGCGCATGTTTCACGTGCTTAGAACTGTCCCTGCACAAAATGACATTTCTAAAGGAAAAAAAGTCTTTAAAACTACTCGCGGCTGTAATGAATTGTCGGGTCCCGGCAATACAGATAAAAGTCATTAAAAAAAACGGCATGGGTTCCCCCCCCCCCCCCCAGTCCATTACCAGGCCCTTTGGGTCTGGTATGAATATTAAGGGGAATCCCCGAACCAAAATGTAACCACTTCCCGCCCCGTCAATAGCAGATTGACGTCCGGGAAGTGGTTGTGTTATCCACACTGGACGTCATATGTCGTCCTGCGGGATAACAGCCGCCGCGCGCCCGGGGGGGGGCGCGCATTGCCGCTACACTGATCTCGGTAAAAAGCCTCCGGCGGAGGCTTTTTACCACGTGATCAGCCGTGTCCAATCACGGCTGATCACAATGTAAACAGGAAGAGCCATTGATCGGCTCTTCCTCACTCGCGCCTGACAGACGCGAGTAGAGGAGAGCCGATCGGCGGCTCTCCTGACAGGGGGGGTTCGCGCTGATCGTTTATCAGCGCAGCCCCCCCTCGGATACCCACACTAGACCACCAGGGAAGCCCCCCAGGATGCCCCAGGAAGCCCCAAGCATGTGGCTGGCCCCCATGGCCATCCACATGTAATAAAATAAAATAAAAATATGCCAATCAGTGCCCACAAATGGGCACTGACTGGCACTATGATGGCACCACTACAATGTGTGGTGGCTGGCATTGCTGGGCATCAGTGTCCATCAGTGCCACCTACTAGTGTCCATCAGCGCCACCTATCAGTGCCCATCCGTGCCCATAAGTGCCCACCTATCAGTGCCCGTCCGTGCCACCTATCAGTGCCGCCTATAAGTGCCCATCAGTGCCGCCTATAAGTGCCAATCAGTGCCGCCTATGAGTGCCAATCAGTGCCGCCTATGAGTGCCAATCAGTGCCGCATACCAGTGCCACATATCAGTGCCCATCAGTGCCGCCTATCAGTGCCCATCATCAGTGCCCATCAGTGCCACCTCATCAGTGCCACCTCATTGGTGCCACCTCATCGGTGCCCATCAGTGTCGCCTTATCAGTGCCCGTCAGTGCCGCCTTATCAGTGCCCGTCATTGAAGTAGAAAAAGTACTTATTTACAAAAAAAATTAACAGAAACAAAGAAAAACTTTGTTTTTTTCTAAATTTTCACTCTTTTTTTATTTGTTGTGCAAAAAATAAAAATCGCAGAGGCGATCAAATACCACCGAAAGAAAGCTCTATTTGTGGGAACAAATTTATAAAAAATTTGTTTGGGTACAGTGTAGCATGACCGCGCAATTGTCATTCAAACTGCGACAGTGCTGAAAGCTCAAAATTGGCTTGGGCAGGAAGCTGTATAAGTGCCTGGTATTGAAGTGGTTAAAAAAAAAATTGCGTGAGGGTTCCCCCCAAATTCCATATCAGGCACTTAAGGTCTGGTATGGATTTTAAGGGGAACCCTGCGCCAATTTTTTTTTTTAAATGGCGTGGGGGTCCCCCTCAAAATCCATACCAGACCCTTATCCGAGCACGCAACCTGGCAGTCCGCAGGAAAAGAGAGAGCACCCCCTCCCCTCCTTAACCGTACATTGATACATGTGTCCCCTGGGGCAGGACCCGGGTCCCCAAACACTTTTTATGACAATAACTTGCATATTAACCTTTAAAATTAGCACTTTTGATTTTTCACGTCCGTGTCCCATAGACTTTAACGGGGTTCGGATGTTCGAACTAATTTTTTGCCTGTTGGCATGTTCTGCTGCGAACCGAACCGGGGGGGGCGGGGGGGGGGGGTGTGTTCGGCTCATCCCTAGCAGCCAGCAACAATAGATCTCCCCAGCAGTTGGGATCAATAGACCCTCCAGCACACCCCAGCACCCCATTCAGTGCCGGAGTTGCCAGAGCTGCGGTCCCTATGAAAAAACAAAAACCCTGGGTGTGGCTACCCTGTGCCTTTAAACTACAATCAATTCTTAAGGCCCGTACACACGATCCGATTTTCCGACGGGAATTGTGATGACGACAGGCTGTTGTTGGAAAATCCGACCGCTTTGTACGCTCCATCGGACAATTGTTGTCGGATTTTCCAACAACAAATGTGGGACAGCATGCTTTAAAATTTTCCGACAACAAGTGCGTGTTGTCGGATTATCCGATCATGTGTGCACAAGTCCGTCGGACAAAAATCCAAAGTACAAACACGCATGCTCGGAAGCAATGCTCACCATAACACACAACATTAACAGAAGTTGCCGAAAGGGTGGCGCTAAAGAGCTGAAAAACCAGGTCGTTTTGTGTTTGTTGGCCGACAATTCTTTGCTGTTTGTATGCAAGACAAGTTCCTGGCCAATGCCCTTCAGACAAAAGTCCTACGCTTTGTACGATGGAAATCCGATCGTGTGTACCAGGCTTTACACTTATAATAGACCCCCCACAACAAAATACCCCCCAAGCAACAATAGACCCCTGATATAACAATAGAATAGAACCTTCCCTCAACAGTAATTCCTCCCAGCAAAAACTGAACCCCTAGCAAAATAGGATCCCCACCAGAAACAATAGATTCCCCCACCAGCAACAATAGATCCCCTAACAACAATAGATCTCCCCAGCACCAAAAAACCTTGCCAGTAACAATACAGTAGATCTCCTGACAGCCAGCAACAATAGAAACCTCCCTCAACAGTAGATCCCTTCCAGCATCAACGGACCCCCTAGCAACATAAGATACCAACCAGCAACAATAGAATCCCCGAGCAGCAACAATAGATCCCCTAACAACAATAGATCTCCCCAGCAACAAAAAACCCTTGGCAGTAACAATACAGTAGATCTCCTGACAGCCAGCAACAATAGAAACCTCCCTCAACAGTAGATCCCTTTCAGCAACAACGGACCCCCTAGCAACATAAGATTCCAACCAGCAACAAAAGATCCCCAACCAGCAACAATAGATCCCCTAACCACAATAGATCTCCCAGCAACAATAAACCCTTGCCAGTAACAATACAGTAGATCTCATGACAGCCAGCAACAATAGATCCCCTAACAACAATAGATCTCCCCAGCAACAAAAAACCCTTGCCAGTAACAATACAGTAGATCTCCTGACAGCCAGCAACAGAAGAAACCTCCATCAACAGTAGATCCCTTCCAGCAACAACGGACCCCCTAGCAACAGTAGATCCCCACCAACAACAATAGATCCCCTAAAAACAATAGATCTCCCCAGCAACAATAAACTCTTGCCAGTAACAATACAGTAGATCTCTCAACAGCCAGCAGCAATAGACCCCTCCCCCCCACCAGAAAAAATATACCTCCCCAGCAACAAATGATTCCCCAGCGACAATAGGCATCAATAGACCCTGCAGCACACCCCTCCGCATTCCCCACTGAAAAAAGCCATGGTTGCTGGGAGGTTTATTGTTGCTGGGGGGGGGGGGTCTATTTTTGGCTGCAAGGGATCTATTTTATTGATTTTTCTGTTATCAGTATTAAATTCCAAACAAATGACTTGGTTCTGTATTCTCTAAAAGGGGCGGTACTGGAAGATGGGTAGGGGGTGGAGACAAGGGGTGATTCAGAAGGAGGGAGTACCTGTACCTATTCCCTGGGGGGGAAAAACTGCATATACATCATAAAACCTCATAAATAAAAAGGCCCATGTGATTGAATGTATCAATTGTTACCATGGGTCACATTTATCCATCAACAAATGACAGATAGAGCTTTCTTTGGGTGGCATTTAATCACCACTGGGGGTTTTTATTTTTTTGCTAAAAAAAAAGACCAAACATTTTTAAAAGAGAAAAGTTTTTCTTTGTTTCTTTTATAAAATTTAGCAAGTAAGTAATATTTCTTCTTCACTGATGGGAACTGATTGCCACTGATGGGGCTTCACCGATAATCAGGGCTGGGCTTCGGGAAGGTGGGGGGGGGGTGGGAGAGTCTCCCCCCTCTCTCTCACCCCCCCTCTCTCCTCCTCTCTCTCCCCACCTCTCTCTCTCCTCCCTCTCTTTTTCTCAACCCTCTCACCCCCTTTCTCTCACCCCTTCCTCTCTCTCTCTCCTCCTCTCTCTCCCCCACCTCTTTCTCTCCTCCCTCTCTCTCACCTCCCTCTCTCCTCTTCTCTCTCCCCCACCTCTTTCTCTCCTCCCCTCTCTCTCTCCTCCCTCTTTCTCTCTCTCCTCCCTCTCACCTCCCTCTCTCTCTCTCCTCCTTTCTCCCCCCACCTCTTTCTCTCCTCCCCTCTCCCTCTCCTCCCTCTCTCTCTCCTCCCTCTCTCTCTCTCCTCCTCTCCCCCCCCACCTCTTTCTCTCCTCCCCTCTCTCTCTCTCTCTCCTCCCTCTCTCTCACCTCCCTCTCTCTCTCCTCCCCCTCTCTCTCCTCCTCTCCCCCCACCTCTTTCTATCCTCCCCTCTCTCTCTCCTCCCTCTCTCTCTCCTCCCTCTCTCTCTCTCCTCCCTCTCTCTCTCTCCTCTCTCTCCCCCACCTCTTTCTCTCCTCCCTCTCTCTCACCTCCCTCTCTCCTCTTCTATCTCCCCCACCTCTTTCTCTCCTCCCCTCTCTCTCTCCTCCCTCTTTCTCTCTCTCCTCCCTCTCACCTCCCTCTCTCTCTCTCCTCCTCTCTCCCCCACCTCTTTCTCTCCTCCCCTCTCCCTCTCCTCCCTCTCTCTCTCCTCCCTCTCTCTCTCTCCTCCTCTCCCCCCACCTCTTTCTCTCCTCCCCTCTCTCTCTCTCCTCCCTCTCTCTCTCTCCTCCCTCTCTCTCACCTCCCTCTCTCTCTCCTCCCCCTCTCTCTCTCTCCTCCTCTCCCCCCACCTCTTTCTATCCTCCCCTCTCTCTCTCCTCCCTCTCTGTCTCCTCCCTCTCTCTCTCTCCTCCCTCTCTCTCTCTCCTCCCTCTCTCTCCCCCACCTCTTTCTCTCCCCCCTCTCTCTCTCTCCTCCCTCTTTGTCACCTCCCTCTCTCTCTCCTCCTCTCTCTCCCCCACCTCTTTCTCTCCTCCCCTCTCTCTCCTCCCTCTCTCTCTCTCCTCCCTCTCTCTCACCTCCCTCTCTCTCTCCTCCTCTCTCCCACACCTCTTTCTCTCCCCTCTCTCTCTCCTCCCTCTCTGTCACCTCCCCCCCCCTCTCTCTCTCCTCCTCTCTCTCCCCCCACCTCTTTCTCTCCCCCTCTCTCTCACCTCCCTTTCTCTCACCTCCCTCTCTCTCACCTCCCTGTCTTTTTCTCAACCCTCTCCCCTCCCTCTCACCCCCTTCCCCTCTCTCTCTCTCTCTCTCCTCCTCTCTCTTCCCTGCCTCTTTCTCTCCTCCCCTTCCCTGCCTCTTTCTCTCCTCCCTCTCTCTCTCCTCCCTCTCTCTCCTCCCTCTCTCTCACCTCCCTCTCTCTCTCCTCCTCTCTCCCCCACCTCTTTCTCTCCCCCTCTCTCTCTTCTCCCTCTCTCTCACCTCCCTCTCTCTCACCTCCCTCTCTCTCTCCTCCTCTCTCTCCCCCACCTCTTTCTCTCCTCCCCTCTCTCTCTCCTTCCTCTCTCTCTCCTCCCTCTCTCTCTCCTTCCTCTCTCTCTCCTCCCTCTCTCTCACCTCCCCCTCTCTCTCTCCTCCTCTCTCCCCCCACCTCTTTCTCTCCCCCCTCTATCTCTCCTCCCTCTCTCTCACCTCCCTCTCTCTCTCTCCTCCTCTCTCTCCCCACCTCTTTTTCTCCCCCCCCTCTCCCCCACCTATTTTCTCAACCCTCTCCCCTCCCTCTCACCCCTTTCTCTCACCCCTTTTTTTCCCCCTCTCTTTCCCCCACCTCTTTCTCTCCCCCCTCTCTCTTTCACCCGCCTCTCTCTCAAATCCCTCTCTCTCACCTCCCTCTGTCTCTCCCCCCAACTCTTTCCCCCTCCCTCTCCCTTTCTCATTCTTCCCCATCTCTCTCTCCTTCCTATTATTAGCTCTTCTCCTGGTGGGGGGGGGGGGTGAGGAGAACTGTGGCAGGCTAGTGGGGGGGGGGGGGGGTGACAACATGTTTTACCGCACTAGGTAACACCAAAGCCGACAGAGACCCCACGTAAACATCAGGGACAGCGAATAGTCACCAGAGACCCCACGTAGCCACCAGAGACCCCGAATAGCCACCAGAGACCCCACGTAGCCACCAGAGACCCTGAATAGCCACCAGAGACCCCGAATAGCCACCAGAGACCCCCACATAGCCACCAGAGACCCTATGTAGCCACCAGAAACCCTGAATAGCCACTTGAGAAGGAAGGGCACATGCCCTCAACATGGTGAGGGTGCCTTTCTGGGAAGACCATGGCAAAGCGCCTCCGCATATTGAGGACACGCTGCCTGTTCTGCTCATCTTCCCTCTTTCCTGGCCAACCAGGTTACATACTCAGAAGAGGGTTTGGTATGAATTTTGAATGGGGCACCCCAAGTAATCTCTTAAAGTTAGCAAGAGAAAAGCGATACTAGCAGTGGGTGAATGTGCTGCACACCCCAAATGGTTATAAAAAAATTACCCCAGGGGGCTTTGTATTGCAGCAAAAAGTAATGCAATTATGCATGTATCAAAAACGTAATGTTTATTTAGAAAAGATTTGCCACCGGGAGAGCATTTGTAGGTTACATAATAAGAACTCCAAATGGATGAAATAAAACATATACATCACAATAAAGATAATACAGCCGAATAGGTACATATACAATAACATGACATTAATATCCTCTAATGAATTGAACCCCTATAATGAATTGAACTTGGACGCATTTCGACCTTATCAAGAAGGTCATCTTCAGGGGGAAAGGAAGAGATGCTCTGAAATAAAAACATTGTGTAGGTGATATTGTTATGGAAAACAAGAGCCCTATCAACAACGGAACATCTACAGCAGGGATCCTCAAACTACGGCCCTCCAGCTGTTGCGGAACTACAAATCCCAGGAGGTATTGCAAAACTCTGACATTCACAGACATGACTAGGCATGATGGGAATTGTAGTTCCTGAATAGGGATGAGCTTGGTGTTCGAGTCGAACATACGTTCGACTCGAACATCGGCTGTTCGATCGTTCGCCGAACAACGAACGATTTGGGCCGTTCGCGCCTAATTCGCGGCCCACAATGCACTACGCCATCGCAGTGTCATCCAGGCGCTGTGATTGGCCAAGCATGCACTGTGACCCCGCATGCTTGGCCAATCACAGCGCCGGCAGCGAGGAGAGCAATGATTGGCCACAGGCAGGATGCCTGTGGCCAATTATTGCTGAGGGTGTTTAGTACACGCCCCACACTATAAAAGGCCGCCAGCACGGCGGCCTAGTGTAGTGTGTTCCGGAGCAGGGAAAGAGAAGCATAGGCAGGGACAGTGACATTTTTTTTTCTTGCTTACCTGGATTCCTTTAGTTTAGGGAAAGAGAAGGATAGGTAGGGAGAGTGTCAGTCTGTTTTACTGTGCTAAACCTTGTTTGTAGGGACAGGAAAGGACAGTGAGGGAAATTCTCATTGTGCTATACTGTGCTAAAGCATTCCTCATCAACCATCTTTAAAAAAAAAAATTTATAGGGACAGAAAACTATAGGTAGGGAGAGTGTCAGTGTGTTTTACTGTGCTAAACCTTGTTTGTAGGGACAGGGAAGGACAGTGAGGGAAATTCTCATTGTGCTATACTGTGCTAAAGCATTCCTCATCAACCATCTTTAAAAAAAAAAATTATAGGGACAGAAAACTATAGGTAGGGAGAGTGTCAGTGTGTTTTACTGTGCTAAACCTTGTTTGTAGGGACAGGGAAGGACAGTGAGGGAAATTCTCATTGTGCTATACTGTGCTAAAGCATTCCTCATCAACCATCTTTAAAAAAAAAAATTTTTATAGGGACAGAAAACTATAGGTAGGGAGAGTGTCAGTGTGTTTTACTGTGCTAAACCTTGTTTGTAGGGACAGGGAAGGACAGTGAGGGAAATTCTCATTGTGCTATACTGTGCTAAAGCATTCCTCATCAACCATCTTTAAAAAAAAAAATTTTTATAGGGACAGAAAACTATAGGTAGGGAGAGTGTCAGTGTGTTTTACATTGCTAAACCTTGTTTGTAGGGACAGGGAAGGACAGTGAGGGAAATTCTCATTGTGCTATACTGTGCTAAAGCATTCCTCATCAACCATCTTTAAAAAAAAAAAATTATAGGGACAGAAAACTATAGGTAGGGAGAGTGTCAGTGTGTTTTACTGTGCTAAACCTTGTTTGTAGGGACAGGGAAGGACAGTGAGGGAAATTCTCATTGTGCTATACTGTGCTACAGCATTCCTCATCAACCATCTTTAAAAAAAAATTTTTTATAGGGACAGAAAACTATAGGTAGGGAGAGTGTCAGTCTGTTTTACTGTGCTAAACCTTGTTTGTAGGGACAGGGAAGGACAGTGAGGGAAATTCTCATTGTGCTATACTGTGCTAAAGCATTCCTCATCAACCATCTTTAAAAAAAAATTTTTATAGGGACAGAAAACTATAGGTAGGGAGAGTGTCAGTGTGTTTTACTGTGCTAAACCTTGTTTGTAGGGACAGGGAAGGACAGTGAGGGAAATTCTCATTGTGCTATACTGTGCTAAAGCATTCCTCATCAACCATCTTTAAAAAAAAAAATTTTTATAGGGACAGAAAACTATAGGTAGGGAGAGTGTCAGTGTGTTTTACTGTGCTAAACCTTGTTTGTAGGGACAGGGAAGGACAGTGAGGGAAATTCTCATTGTGCTATACTGTGCTAAAGCATTCCTCATCAACCATCTTTAAAAAAAAAAATTTTTATAGGGACAGAAAACTATAGGTAGGGAGAGTGTCAGTGTGTTTTACTGTGCTAAACCTTGTCTGTAGGGACAGGGAAGGACAGTGAGGGAAATTCTCATTGTGCTATACTGTGCTAAAGCATTCCTCATCAACCATCTTTAAAAAAAAATTTTTATAGGGACAGAAAACTATAGGTAGGGAGAGTGTCAGTGTGTTTTACTGTGCTAAACCTTGTTTGTAGGGACAGGGAAGGACAGTGAGGGAAATTCTCATTGTGCTATACTGTGCTAAAGCATTCCTCATCAACCATCTTTAAAAAAATTTTTTTTTATAGGGACAGAAAACTATAGGTAGGGAGAGTGTCAGTGTGTTTTACTGTGCTAAACCTTGTTTGTAGGGACAGGGAAGGACAGTGAGGGAAATTCTCATTGTGCTATACTGTGCTAAAGCATTCCTCATCAACCATCTTTAAAAAAACATTTTTTATAGGGACAGAAAACTATAGGTAGGGAGAGTGTCAGTGTGTTTTACTGTGCTAAACCTTGTTTGTAGGGACAGGGAAGGACAGTGAGGGAAATTCTCATTGTGCTATACTGTGCTAAAGCATTCCTCATCAACCATCTTTAAAAAAAAAAAATTATAGGGACAGAAAACTATAGGTAGGGAGAGTGTCAGTGTGTTTTACTGTGCTAAACCTTGTTTGTAGGGACAGGGAAGGACAGTGAGGGAAATTCTCATTGTGCTATACTGTGCTAAAGCATTCCTCATCAACCATCTTTAAAAAAACATTTTTTATAGGGACAGAAAACTATAGGTAGGGAGAGTGTCAGTGTGTTTTACTGTGCTAAACCTTGTTTGTAGGGACAGGGAAGGACAGTGAGGGAAATTCTCATTGTGCTATACTGTGCTAAAGCATTCCTCATCAACCATCTTTAAAAAAACATTTTTTATAGGGACAGAAAACTATAGGTAGGGAGAGTGTCAGTGTGTTTTACTGTGCTAAACCTTGTTTGTAGGGACAGGGAAGGTCAGTGAGGGAAATTCTCATTGTGCTATACTGTGCTAAAGCATTCCTCATCAACCATCTTTAAAAAAAAATGTTTTATAGGGACAGAAAACTATAGGTAGGGAGAGTGTCAGTGTGTTTTACTGTGCTAAACCTTGTTTGTAGGGACAGGGAAGGACAGTGAGGGAAATTCTCATTGTGCTATACTGTGCTAAAGCATTCCTCATCAACCATCTTTAAAAAAAAAATTTTTATAGGGACAGAAAACTATAGGTAGGGAGAGTGTCAGTGTGTTTTACTGTGCTAAACCTTGTTTGTAGGGACAGGGAAGGACAGTGAGGGAAATTCTCATTGTGCTATACTGTGCTAAAGCATTCCTCATCAACCATCTTTAAAAAAACATTTTTTATAGGGACAGAAAACTATAGGTAGGGAGAGTGTCAGTGTGTTTTACTGTGCTAAACCTTGTTTGTAGGGACAGGGAAGGACAGTGAGGGAAATTCTCATTGTGCTATACTGTGCTAAAGCATTCCTCATCAACCATCTTTAAAAAAAAAATTTTTATAGGGACAGAAAACTATAGGTAGGGAGAGTGTCAGTGTGTTTTACTGTGCTAAACCTTGTTTGTAGGGACAGGGAAGGACAGTGAGGGAAATTCTCATTGTGCTATACTGTGCTAAAGCATTCCTCATCAACCATCTTTAAAAAAATATTTTTTTATAGGGACAGAAAACTATAGGTAGGGAGAGTGTCAGTGTGTTTTACTGTGCTAAACCTTGTTTGTAGGGACAGGGAAGGACAGTGAGGGAAATTCTCATTGTGCTATACTGTGCTAAAGCATTCCTCATCAACCATCTTTAAAAAAAATTTTTTATAGGGACAGAAAACTATAGGTAGGGAGAGTGTCAGTGTGTTTTACTGTGCTAAACCTTGTTTGTAGGGACAGGGAAGGACAGTGAGGGAAATTCTCATTGTGCTATACTGTGCTAAAGCATTCCTCATCAACCATCTTTAAAAAAAAAAAATTATAGGGACAGAAAACTATAGGTAGGGAGAGTGTCAGTGTGTTTTACTGTGCTAAACCTTGTTTGTAGGGACAGGGAAGGACAGTGAGGGAAATTTTCATTGTGCTATACTGTGCTAAAGCATTCCTCATCAACCATCTTTAAAAAAAAAAAATTTATAGGGACAGAAAACTATAGGTAGGGAGAGTGTCAGTGTGTTCTACTGTGCTAAACCTTGTTTGTAGGGACAGGGAAGGACAGTGAGGGAAATTCTCATTGTGCTATACTGTGCTAAAGCATTCCTCATCAACCATCTTTAAAAAAAAAAAAATTATAGGGACAGAAACCTATAGGTAGGGAGAGTGTCAGTGTGTTTTACTGTGCTAAACCTTGTTTGTAGGGACAGGGAAGGACAGTGAGGGAAATTCTCATTGTGCTATACTGTGCTAAAGCATTCCTCATCAACCATCTTTAAAAAAAAATTTTTTATAGGGACAGAAAACTATAGGTAGGGAGAGTGTCAGTGTGTTTTACTGTGCTAAACCTTGTTTGTAGGGACAGGGAAGGGCAGTGAGGGAAATTCTCATTGTGCTATACTGTGCTAAAGCATTCCTCATCAACCATCTTTAAAAAAACATTTTTTATAGGGACAGAAAACTATAGGTAGGGAGAGTGTCAGTGTGTTTTACTGTGCTAAACCTTGTTTGTAGGGACAGGGAAGGACAGTGAGGGAAATTCTCATTGTGCTATACTGTGCTAAAGCATTCCTCATCAACCATCTTTAAAAAAATTTTTTTATAGGGACAGAAAACTATAGGTAGGGAGAGTGTCAGTGTGTTTTACTGTGCTAAACCTTGTTTGTAGGGACAGGGAAGGACAGTGAGGGAAATTCTCATTGTGCTATACTGTGCTAAAGCATTCCTCATCAACCATCTTTAAAAAAACATTTTTTTATAGGGACAGAAAACTATAGGTAGGGAGAGTGTCAGTGTGTTTTACTGTGCTAAACCTTGTTTGTAGGGACAGGGAAGGTCAGTGAGGGAAATTCTCATTGTGCTATACTGTGCTAAAGCATTCCTCATCAACCATCTTTAAAAAAAAAAAATTTATAGGGACAGAAAACTATAGGTAGGGAGAGTGTCAGTGTGTTTTACTGTGCTAAACCTTGTTTGTAGGGACAGGGAAGGACAGTGAGGGAAATTCTCATTGTGCTATACTGTGCTAAAGCATTCCTCATCAACCATCTTTAAAAAAAAAATTTTTATAGGGACAGAAAACTATAGGTAGGGAGAGTGTCAGTGTGTTCTACTGTGCTAAACCTTGTTTGTAGGGACAGGGAAGGACAGTGAGGGAAATTCTCCTTGTGCTATACTGTGCTAAAGCATTCCTCATCAACCATCTTTAAAAAAAAAATTTTTATAGGGACAGAAAACTATAGGTAGGGAGAGTGTCAGTGTGTTTTACTGTGCTAAACCTTGTTTGTAGGGACAGGGAAGGACAGTGAGGGAAATTCTCATTGTGCTATACTGTGCTAAAGCATTCCTCATCAACCATCTTTAAAAAAAAAAAATTTTTATAGGGACAGAAAACTATAGGTAGGGAGAGTGTCAGTGTGTTTTACTGTGCTAAACCTTGTTTGTAGGGACAGGGAAGGACAGTGAGGGAAATTCTCATTGTGCTATACTGTGCTAAAGCATTCCTCATCAACCATCTTTAAAAAAACATTTTTTATAGGGACAGAAAACTATAGGTAGGGAGAGTGTCAGTGTGTTTTACTGTGCTAAACCTTGTTTGTAGGGACAGGGAAGGACAGTGAGGGAAATTCTCATTGTGCTATACTGTGCTAAAGCATTCCTCATCAACCATCTTTAAAAAAAATATTTTTTTATAGGGACAGAAAACTATAGGTAGGGAGAGTGTCAGTGTGTTTTACTGTGCTAAACCTTGTTTGTAGGGACAGGGAAGGACAGTGAGGGAAATTCTCATTGTGCTATACTGTGCTAAAGCATTCCTCATCAACCATCTTTAAAAAAACATTTTTTATAGGGACAGAAAACTATAGGTAGGGAGAGTGTCAGTGTGTTTTACTGTGCTAAACCTTGTTTGTAGGGACAGGGAAGGACAGTGAGGGAAATTCTCATTGTGCTATACTGTGCTAAAGCATTCCTCATCAACCATCTTTAAAAAAACATTTTTTATAGGGACAGAAAACTATAGGTAGGGAGAGTGTCAGTGTGTTTTACTGTGCTAAACCTTGTTTGTAGGGACAGGGAAGGTCAGTGAGGGAAATTCTCATTGTGCTATACTGTGCTAAAGCATTCCTCATCAACCATCTTTAAAAAAAAAATTTTTATAGGGACAGAAAACTATAGGTAGGGAGAGTGTCAGTGTGTTTTACTGTGCTAAACCTTGTTTGTAGGGACAGGGAAGGACAGTGAGGGAAATTCTCATTGTGCTATACTGTGCTAAAGCATTCCTCATCAACCATCTTTAAAAAAAAAATTTTTATAGGGACAGAAAACTATAGGTAGGGAGAGTGTCAGTGTGTTCTACTGTGCTAAACCTTGTTTGTAGGGACAGGGAAGGACAGTGAGGGAAATTCTCATTGTGCTATACTGTGCTAAAGCATTCCTCATCAACCATCTTTAAAAAAAAATTTTTTATAGGGACAGAAAACTATAGGTAGGGAGAGTGTCAGTGTGTTTTACTGTGCTAAACCTTGTTTGTAGGGACAGGGAAGGACAGTGAGGGAAATTCTCATTATGCTATACTGTGCTAAAGCATTCCTCATCAACCATCTTTAAAAAAAATATTTTTTTATAGGGACAGAAAACTATAGGTAGGGAGAGTGTCAGTGTGTTTTACTGTGCTAAACCTTGTTTGTAGGGACAGGGAAGGACAGTGAGGGAAATTCTCATTGTGCTATACTGTGCTAAAGCATTCCTCATCAACCATCTTTAAAAAAACATTTTTTATAGGGACAGAAAACTATAGGTAGGGAGAGTGTCAGTGTGTTTTACTGTGCTAAACCTTGTTTGTAGGGACAGGGAAGGACAGTGAGGGAAATTCTCATTGTGCTATACTGTGCTAAAGCATTCCTCATCAACCATCTTTAAAAAAAAAAAATTATAGGGACAGAAAACTATAGGTAGGGAGAGTGTCACTGTGTTTTACTGTGCTAAACCTTGTTTGTAGGGACAGGGAAGGACAGTGAGGGAAATTCTCATTGTGCTATACTGTGCTAAAGCATTCCTCATCAACCATCTTTAAAAAAACATTTTTTATAGGGACAGAAAACTATAGGTAGGGAGAGTGTCAGTGTGTTTTACTGTGCTAAACCTTGTTTGTAGGGACAGGGAAGGTCAGTGAGGGAAATTCTCATTGTTCTATACTGTGCTAAAGCATTCCTCATCAACCATCTTTAAAAAAAAATTTTTTATAGGGACAGAAAACTATAGGTAGGGAGAGTGTCAGTGTGTTTTACTGTGCTAAACCTTGTTTGTAGGGACAGGGAAG
Source organism: Rana muscosa (assembly GCA_029206835.1). Classification (NCBI taxonomy): domain Eukaryota; kingdom Metazoa; phylum Chordata; class Amphibia; order Anura; family Ranidae; genus Rana; species Rana muscosa. Next base: position 322,349,341 of record CM055125.1, read on the forward strand.
GACAGTGAGGGAAATTCTCATTGTGCTATACTGTGCTAAAGCATTCCTCATCAACCATCTTTAAAAAAAAAAAAATTATAGGGACAGAAAACTATAGGTAGGGAGAGTGTCAGTGTGTTTTACTGTGCTAAACCTTGTTTGTAGGGACAGGGAAGGACAGTGAGGGAAATTCTCATTGTGCTATACTGTGCTACAGCATTCCTCATCAACCATCTTTAAAAAAACATTTTTTATAGGGACAGAAAACTATAGGTAGGGAGAGTGTCAGTGTGTTTTACTGTGCTAAACCTTGTTTGTAGGGACAGGGAAGGACAGTGAGGGAAATTCTCATTGTGCTATACTGTGCTAAAGCATTCCTCATCAACCATCTTTAAAAAATTTTTTTTTTATAGGGACAGAAAACTATAGGTAGGGAGAGTGTCAGTGTGTTTTACTGTGCTAAACCTTGTTTGTAGGGACAGGGAAGGACAGTGAGGGAAATTCTCATTGTGCTATACTGTGCTAAAGCATTCCTCATCAACCATCTTTAAAAAAAAAAAATTATAGGGACAGAAAACTATAGGTAGGGAGAGTGTCAGTGTGTTTTACTGTGCTAAACCTTGTTTGTAGGGACAGGGAAGGACAGTGAGGGAAATTCTCATTGTGCTATACTGTGCTAAAGCATTCCTCATCAACCATCTTTAAAAAAACATTTTTTATAGGGACAGAAAACTATAGGTAGGGAGAGTGTCAGTGTGTTTTACTGTGCTAAACCTTGTTTGTAGGGACAGGGAAGGACAGTGAGGGAAATTCTCATTGTGCTATACTGTGCTAAAGCATTCCTCATCAACCATCTTTAAAAAAACATTTTTTATAGGGACAGAAAACTATAGGTAGGGAGAGTGTCAGTGTGTTTTACTGTGCTAAACCTTGTTTGTAGGGACAGGGAAGGACAGTGAGGGAAATTCTCATTGTGCTATACTGTTCTAAAGCATTCCTCATCAACCATCTTTAAAAAAAAAAATTTTATAGGGACAGAAAACTATAGGTAGGGAGAGTGTCAGTGTGTTTTACTGTGATAAACCTTGTTTGTAGGGACAGTGAAGGACGGTGAGGGAAATTCTCATTGTGCTATACTGTGCTAAAGCATTCCTCATCAACCATCTTTAAAAAAAATTTTTTATAGGGACAGAAAACTATAGGTAGGGAGAGTGTCAGTGTGTTTTACTGTGCTAAACCTTGTTTGTAGGGACAGGGAAGGACAGTGAGGGAAATTCTCATTGTGCTATACTGTGCTAAAGCATTCCTCATCAACCATCTTTAAAAAAACATTTTTTATAGGGACAGAAAACTATAGGTAGGGAGAGTGTCAGTGTGTTTTACTGTGCTAAACCTTGTTTGTAGGGACAGGGAAGGACAGTGAGGGAAATTCTCATTGTGCTATACTGTGCTAAAGCATTCCTCATCAACCATCTTTAAAAAAAAATTTTTTTATAGGGACAGAAAACTATAGGTAGGGAGAGTGTCAGTGTGTTTTACTGTGCTAAACCTTGTTTGTAGGGACAGGGAAGGACAGTGAGGGAAATTCTCATTGTGCTATACTGTGCTAAAGCATTCCTCATCAACCATCTTTAAAAAAAACTTTTTTATAGGGACAGAAAACTATAGGTAGGGAGAGTGTCAGTGTGTTTTACTGTGCTAAACCTTGTTTGTAGGGACAGGGAAGGACAGTGAGGGAAATTCTCATTGTGCTATACTGTGCTAAAGCATTCCTCATCAACCATCTTTAAAAAAAAAAAAATTATAGGGACAGAAAACTATAGGTAGGGAGAGTGTCAGTGTGTTTTACTGTGCTAAACCTTGTTTGTAGGTACAGGGAAGGACAGTGAGGGAAATTCTCATTGTGCTATACTGTGCTAAAGCATTCCTCATCAACCATCTTTAAAAAAAAAAATTTATAGGGACAGAAAACTATAGGTAGGGAGAGTGTCAGTGTGTTTTACTGTGCTAAACCTTGTTTGTAGGGACAGGGAAGGACAGTGAGGGAAATTCTCATTGTGCTATACTGTGCTAAAGCATTCCTCATCAACCATCTTTAAAAAAACATTTTTTATAGGGACAGAAAACTATAGGTAGGGAGAGTGTCAGTGTGTTTTACTGTGCTAAACCTTGTTTGTAGGGACAGGGAAGGACAGTGAGGGAAATTCTCATTGTGCTATACTGTGCTAAAGCATTCCTCATCAACCATCTTTAAAAAAAAAATTTTTTATAGGGACAGAAAACTATAGGTAGGGAGAGTGTCAGTGTGTTCTACTGTGCTAAACCTTGTTTGTAGGGACAGGGAAGGACAGTGAGGGAAATTCTCATTGTGCTATACTGTGCTAAAGCATTCCTCATCAACCATCTTTAAAAAAAAAAATTTTTATAGGGACAGAAAACTATAGGTAGGGAGAGTGTCAGTGTGTTTTACATTGCTAAACCTTGTTTGTAGGGACAGGGAAGGACAGTGAGGGAAATTCTCATTGTGCTATACTGTGCTACAGCATTCCTCATCAACCATCTTTAAAAAAAAAATTTTTATAGGGACAGAAAACTATAGGTAGGGAGAGTGTCAGTCTGTTTTACTGTGCTAAACCTTGTTTGTAGGGACAGGGAAGGACAGTGAGGGAAATTCTCATTGTGCTATACTGTGCTAAAGCATTCCTCATCAACCATCTTTAAAAAAAAAATTTTATAGGGACAGAAAACTATAGGTAGGGAGAGTGTCAGTGTGTTTTACTGTGCTAAACCTTGTTTGTAGGGACAGGGAAGGACAGTGAGGGAAATTCTCATTGTGCTATACTGTGCTAAAGCATTCCTCATCAACCATCTTTAAAAAAAAAAATGTATAGGGACAGAAAACTATAGGTAGGGAGAGTGTCAGTGTGTTTTACTGTGCTAAACCTTGTTTGTAGGGACAGGGAAGGACAGTGAGGGAAATTCTCATTGTGCTATACTGTGCTAAAGCATTCCTCATCAACCATCTTTAAAAAAAAAATTTTTTATAGGGACAGAAAACTATAGGTAGGGAGAGTGTCAGTGTGTTTTACTGTGCTAAACCTTGTTTGTAGGGACAGGGAAGGACAGTGAGGGAAATTCTCATTGTGCTATACTGTGCTAAAGCATTCCTCATCAACCATCTTTAAAAAAAAAAATTTTTATAGGGACAGAAAACTATAGGTAGGGAGAGTGTCAGTGTGTTTTACTGTGCTAAACCTTGTCTGTAGGGACAGGGAAGGACAGTGAGGGAAATTCTCATTGTGCTATACTGTGCTAAAGCATTCCTCATCAACCATCTTTAAAAAAAATTTTTTATAGGGACAGAAAACTATAGGTAGGGAGAGTGTCAGTGTGTTTTACTGTGCTAAACCTTGTTTGTAGGGACAGGGAAGGTGTCAGGGTCACCTGTGGCCAGGTGACAGATGCACACCGTAGGGGGACAGGAGTGCACCGCGAGGTAGTGAACCCTATGGCTGGCTTCTGTGGATAGGAAACTGGGTGGTTGTGGAAAGCGGGACCAGAGGAGCACAACCGGGATCCCAACGGAAGCGAGAGCCAAGATTCCCCAGGGCGCGGAGTCTAAGACCCAGCTGGTCTTCTCCAGGGCCTCTAGTGGTGAGGATGTTACGCTGCAGGCTGGGACCAGGTCGCGGCCCCTGGAGTTTCCTAGCTCACGCCCCGTAGGATAAGGGGAAGCAGCAGCACACGATAGAGAGAACCGAATAACAAGCCGAAGGTCAGGGGCCACAAGCAGACAAGGATAACGAAGAACGAGCCGAAGGTCAAGGGTCACGAGCAGACAGGGATGGTCGGGGACAAGCCAATAACGTAACAGAGAGACAGACGTAGCACACGGCAGGCAGGAACCCAAACACACAATGCCTAACAAACACGTTGATCAGCAAAGCAGGCTTGCAGTGCACAGGTTAATATAGTGTTCAGTGATAGGGCCTGGGGTGGAGTCAGGCTGGGAGGAGATTATAAAGGAAGCCAGGTGAAGGAGGTCTGGTCTCTAGATGAACACATGAGGAGGAAGGTAAGATGGCAGACAGACATTAATGCATATCCATGACAGTACCCTCCCTCTTACGAGGCCTCCCCCTTCCCCGCCTGGGCCCAGGTTTAGAGGGAAACTTCAGATGAAACTCCTTTAACAGACGAGGTGCAAAGACCTCAGATGCAGTGATCCAAGACCTCTCCTCAGGACCAAACCCTTTCCAATGAACGAGGTACTGAAGAACGCCTTTACAGAGTCGGGAGTCCAGAATTTGACTGATCTCGTACTCCTGATTATCCTCCGAGACAGGCGCCACGGTAGGAAGAGGACGAGAGAATTTATTGAGGACTAAAGGCTTTAGAAGAGCAACATGAAAGGAGTTAGTGATTTTAAGGCTCTTAGGAATCTGGAGTTTGAAACAAACCGGATTCAGTTTAGCAGTTACCGTGTATGGACCGATGAATCGTGGAGCAAACTTCAGAGAAGGAACTCGGAGCTTGATGTTCCTAGTAGAGAGCCAGACTTTGTCCCCTGGCTGAAGAGAAGGCGGTTTACGCCTGCGGCGGTCGGCAAAGCCTTTGAATTTTTCAGCAGCTGCCCGGAGGGAATCATGAACGTGACCCCAAACGGAATTGAGAGACTCCTGAACCGAAGCCAAAGCTGGAATGTCTGGAGAACAGATCATAGGAAGAGGAAGTTGAGGGTGTTTTCCATAAACTGTGAAAAAGGGTGTCTTCTGCGAACTGGTATTCACATGATTGTTATGGGAGAATTCTGCCCACGGGAGTAGAGAGGACCAATCGTCATGGTGAGAAGACACAAAGGTGCGAAGAAAGACCTCTAACTCCTGATTAACCCTCTCAGTCTGTCCATTGGATTGGGGATGGTAAGAAGAAGAAAAATCCAAGACAATATTGAGGGATTTGCAAAAGGCTCTCCAAAAACGAGACGTGAATTGGACTCCCCTGTCGGAAACAATATGAGAAGGGACCCCATGTAGGCGGAGAATTTCTCGAATGAAAATGGGAACCAAGGCAGGGGCAGAAGGAAGACCAGGAAGAGGAACAAAATGAGCCATCTTGGAGAATCGATCGATTACCACCCAAATGACTGTATTATTCTCAGACAGTGGGAGATCGGTGATAAAATCCATGGCAATATGGGCCCAGGGTTCCTTAGGAATAGGCAAGGGCATGAGGAGACCAGCAGGAGCTTGTGTGGAGGATTTGGACTGAGCACAGACATGACAAGCTTTAACGTAGTCTTTGACGTCTGAGCGGAGATTAGGCCACCAGTAGTGACGACTGATGAGTAGGAAGGATCGGAGGAATCCAGAATGCCCTGCCACCTTGGAATCATGTCCCCAACGAAGGATCTTAGCTCTTAGCTCAGTGGGGACAAAGGTCTTACCAGGCGGAATTTTAGACTTCAGGGTGGTAGAGTGGGCAACAATGCATGAGGTGGGAATGATCGGCTCAGGTTCAGGGGCGGACTCCTCGTCCAAAGTGTCAAATGACCTAGAGAGCGCATCAGCCCGACCGTTGCAGGAACCAGGTTTGTAGGTAATCGTGAAATTAAAACGGGCAAAGAAGAGACTCCACCTGGCCTGTCTAGGATTCAGACGTTTAGCATTCTGTAGATACTGTAAATTCTTGTGATCGGTAAAGATCGTTATGGAGTGAGGGGAACCCTCCAAGAGATGACGCCACTCCTCTAACGCCAATTTAATTGCGAGAAGTTCCCGATCACCGATGGCATAATTCCTCTCTGCCTGAGAAATTTTTTTGGAGAAGAACGCACATGGTTGGCGTCTCTTCTCAAAGATTTGAAGAAGCACAGCTCCCACCCCCATTGAGGAAGCGTCCACTTCAATAAAAAATGCATTCCCAGGATTTGGTCTCCTCAAGAGGGGGCCAGAAACAAAGGCCTGTTTCAGGTTGTGAAATGCAGAGACAGCTTCGGGAGGCCAATCTCTGGCATTCACACCCTTCTTGGTCAAAGCGATAATAGGCGCGGCAATGGAAGAGTAATTCCTTATGAACTGCCTATAATAATTAGTGAAGCCAAGAAAGCGCTGTGTGGCCTTGAGGCTAGCAGGAAGAGGCCAGTTGGTGATAGCCAAGACCTTCCCAGGGTCCATACGAAGCCCCGAACATGAGACAAAGCACCCCAAAAACAGGACCTCAGAACATTCAAAGGAACATTTCTCCAGCTTGGCATAGAGATTGTTCTCTCTAAGACGTTGAAGTACAGTGCGGACATGGTTTCTGTGGACGAGCAGATTTTCAGAAAAGATCAGAATGTCATCCAGATAGATGACAACAAACTGGTACAGCAGATCTCTGAAGATTTCATTGACAAAGTTTTGAAACACGGCTGGAGCATTACACAGACCAAAAGGCATCACCAGATATTCGTAATGCCCGTCTCTAGTGTTAAATGCAGTCTTCCATTCGTCACCCTCCCGTATTCGAATGAGATTGTACGCGCCTCTGAGATCCAACTTGGTGAAAATGGAGGCACCCTTCAACCTATCGAATAGCTCAGATATTAAGGGTAAGGGGTATCGATTTTTAATAGTAACCGCATTTAAACCCCGATAATCGATGCAGGGTCTTAAGGTACCATCCTTTTTGGCAACAAAAAAGAACCCTGCCCCTGCAATGGATCATCCGCGGGAAGCGGGATGTCAGCCGGGTTCATGGCTGATCAAACTGTCAGGGTCACCTGTGGCCAGGTGACAGATGCACACCGTAGGGGGACAGGAGTGCACCGCGAGGTAGTGAACCCTATGGCTGGCTTCTGTGGATAGGAAACTGGGTGGTTGTGGAAAGCGGGACCAGAGGAGCACAACCGGGATCCCAACGGAAGCGAGAGCCAAGATTCCCCAGGGCGCGGAGTCTAAGACCCAGCTGGTCTTCTCCAGGGCCTCTAGTGGTGAGGATGTTACGCTGCAGGCTGGGACCAGGTCGCGGCCCCTGGAGTTTCCTAGCTCACGCCCCGTAGGATAAGGGGAAGCAGCAGCACACGATAGAGAGAACCGAATAACAAGCCGAAGGTCAGGGGCCACAAGCAGACAAGGATAACGAAGAACGAGCCGAAGGTCAAGGGTCACGAGCAGACAGGGATGGTCGGGGACAAGCCAATAACGTAACAGAGAGACAGACGTAGCACACGGCAGGCAGGAACCCAAACACACAATGCCTAACAAACACGTTGATCAGCAAAGCAGGCTTGCAGTGCACAGGTTAATATAGTGTTCAGTGATAGGGCCTGGGGTGGAGTCAGGCTGGGAGGAGATTATAAAGGAAGCCAGGTGAAGGAGGTCTGGTCTCTAGATGAACACATGAGGAGGAAGGTAAGATGGCAGACAGACATTAATGCATATCCATGACAGAAGGACAGTGAGGGAAATTCTCATTGTGCTATACTGTGCTAAAGCATTCCTCATCAACCATCTTTAAAAAAATATTTTTTTATAGGGACAGAAAACTATAGGTAGGGAGAGTGTCAGTGTGTTTTACTGTGCTAAACCTTGTTTGTAGGGACAGGGAAGGACAGTGAGGGAAATTCTCATTGTGCTATACTGTGCTAAAGCATTCCTCATCAACCATCTTTAAAAAAACATTTTTTATAGGGACAGAAAACTATAGGTAGGGAGAGTGTCAGTGTGTTTTACTGTGCTAAACCTTGTTTGTAGGGACAGGGAAGGACAGTGAGGGAAATTCTCATTGTGCTATACTGTGCTAAAGCATTCCTCATCAACCATCTTTAAAAAAAAAAAATTATAGGGACAGAAAACTATAGGTAGGGAGAGTGTCAGTGTGTTTTACTGTGCTAAACCTTGTTTGTAGGGACAGGGAAGGACAGTGAGGGAAATTCTCATTGTGCTATACTGTGCTAAAGCATTCCTCATCAACCATCTTTAAAAAAACATTTTTTATAGGGACAGAAAACTATAGGTAGGGAGAGTGTCAGTGTGTTTTACTGTGCTAAACCTTGTTTGTAGGGACAGGGAAGGACAGTGAGGGAAATTCTCATTGTGCTATACTGTGCTAAAGCATTCCTCATCAACCATCTTTAAAAAAACATTTTTTATAGGGACAGAAAACTATAGGTAGGGAGAGTGTCAGTGTGTTTTACTGTGCTAAACCTTGTTTGTAGGGACAGGGAAGGTCAGTGAGGGAAATTCTCATTGTGCTATACTGTGCTAAAGCATTCCTCATCAACCATCTTTAAAAAAAAATGTTTTATAGGGACAGAAAACTATAGGTAGGGAGAGTGTCAGTGTGTTTTACTGTGCTAAACCTTGTTTGTAGGGACAGGGAAGGACAGTGAGGGAAATTCTCATTGTGCTATACTGTGCTAAAGCATTCCTCATCAACCATCTTTAAAAAAAATGTTTTTATAGGGACAGAAAACTATAGGTAGGGAGAGTGTCAGTGTGTTTTACTGTGCTAAACCTTGTTTGTAGGGACAGGGAAGGACAGTGAGGGAAATTCTCATTGTGCTATACTGTGCTAAAGCATTCCTCATCAACCATCTTTAAAAAAACATTTTTTATAGGGACAGAAAACTATAGGTAGGGAGAGTGTCAGTGTGTTTTACTGTGCTAAACCTTGTTTGTAGGGACAGGGAAGGACAGTGAGGGAAATTCTCATTGTGCTATACTGTGCTAAAGCATTCCTCATCAACCATCTTTAAAAAAACATTTTTTATAGGGACAGAAAACTATAGGTAGGGAGAGTGTCAGTGTGTTTTACTGTGCTAAACCTTGTTTGTAGGGACAGGGAAGGACAGTGAGGGAAATTCTCATTGTGCTATACTGTGCTAAAGCATTCCTCATCAACCATCTTTAAAAAAAAATTTTTATAGGGACAGAAAACTATAGGTAGGGAGAGTGTCAGTGTGTTTTACTGTGCTAAACCTTGTTTGTAGGGACAGGGAAGGACAGTGAGGGAAATTCTCATTGTGCTATACTGTGCTAAAGCATTCCTCATCAACCATCTTTAAAAAAAAAAAAATTATAGGGACAGAAAACTATAGGTAGGGAGAGTGTCAGTGTGTTTTACTGTGCTAAACCTTGTTTGTAGGGACAGGGAAGGACAGTGAGGGAAATTCTCATTGTGCTATACTGTGCTAAAGCATTCCTCATCAACCATCTTTAAAAAAAAATTTTTTATAGGGACAGAAAACTATAGGTAGGGAGAGTGTCAGTGTGTTCTACTGTGCTAAACCTTGTTTGTAGGGACAGGGAAGGACAGTGAGGGAAATTCTCATTGTGCTATACTGTGCTAAAGCATTCCTCATCAACCATCTTTAAAAAAAAAAAAATTATAGGGACAGAAACCTATAGGTAGGGAGAGTGTCAGTGTGTTTTACTGTGCTAAACCTTGTTTGTAGGGACAGGGAAGGACAGTGAGGGAAATTCTCATTGTGCTATACTGTGCTAAAGCATTCCTCATCAACCATCTTTAAAAAAAAATTTTTTATAGGGACAGAAAACTATAGGTAGGGAGAGTGTCAGTGTGTTTTACTGTGCTAAACCTTGTTTGTAGGGACAGGGAAGGACAGTGAGGGAAATTCTCATTGTGCTATACTGTGCTAAAGCATTCCTCATCAACCATCTTTAAAAAAAATATTTTTTTATAGGGACAGAAAACTATAGGTAGGGAGAGTGTCAGTGTGTTTTACTGTGCTAAACCTTGTTTGTAGGGACAGGGAAGGGCAGTGAGGGAAATTCTCATTGTGCTATACTGTGCTAAAGCATTCCTCATCAACCATCTTTAAAAAAACATTTTTTATAGGGACAGAAAACTATAGGTAGGGAGAGTGTCAGTGTGTTTTACTGTGCTAAACCTTGTTTGTAGGGACAGGGAAGGACAGTGAGGGAAATTCTCATTGTGCTATACTGTGCTAAAGCATTCCTCATCAACCATCTTTAAAAAAAAAAAATTATAGGGACAGAAAACTATAGGTAGGGAGAGTGTCAGTGTGTTTTACTGTGCTAAACCTTGTTTGTAGGGACAGGGAAGGACAGTGAGGGAAATTCTCATTGTGCTATACTGTGCTAAAGCATTCCTCATCAACCATCTTTAAAAAAACATTTTTTTATAGGGACAGAAAACTATAGGTAGGGAGAGTGTCAGTGTGTTCTACTGTGCTAAACCTTGTTTGTAGGGACAGGGAAGGACAGTGAGGGAAATTCTCCTTGTGCTATACTGTGCTAAAGCATTCCTCATCAACCATCTTTAAAAAAAATATTTTTATAGGGACAGAAAACTATAGGTAGGGAGAGTGTCAGTGTGTTTTACTGTGCTAAACCTTGTTTGTAGGGACAGGGAAGGACAGTGAGGGAAATTCTCATTGTGCTATACTGTGCTAAAGCATTCCTCATCAACCATCTTTAAAAAAAAAAAAAATTTATAGGGACAGAAAACTATAGGTAGGGAGAGTGTCAGTGTGTTTTACTGTGCTAAACCTTGTTTGTAGGGACAGGGAAGGACAGTGAGGGAAATTCTCATTGTGCTATACTGTGCTAAAGCATTCCTCATCAACCATCTTTAAAAAAACATTTTTTATAGGGACAGAAAACTATAGGTAGGGAGAGTGTCAGTGTGTTTTACTGTGCTAAACCTTGTTTGTAGGGACAGGGAAGGACAGTGAGGGAAATTCTCATTGTGCTATACTGTGCTAAAGCATTCCTCATCAACCATCTTTAAAAAAAATATTTTTTTATAGGGACAGAAAACTATAGGTAGGGAGAGTGTCAGTGTGTTTTACTGTGCTAAACCTTGTTTGTAGGGACAGGGAAGGACAGTGAGGGAAATTCTCATTGTGCTATACTGTGCTAAAGCATTCCTCATCAACCATCTTTAAAAAAACATTTTTTATAGGGACAGAAAACTATAGGTAGGGAGAGTGTCAGTGTGTTTTACTGTGCTAAACCTTGTTTGTAGGGACAGGGAAGGACAGTGAGGGAAATTCTCATTGTGCTATACTGTGCTAAAGCATTCCTCATCAACCATCTTTAAAAAAACATTTTTTATAGGGACAGAAAACTATAGGTAGGGAGAGTGTCAGTGTGTTTTACTGTGCTAAACCTTGTTTGTAGGGACAGGGAAGGTCAGTGAGGGAAATTCTCATTGTGCTATACTGTGCTAAAGCATTCCTCATCAACCATCTTTAAAAAAAAAAAATTTATAGGGACAGAAAACTATAGGTAGGGAGAGTGTCAGTGTGTTTTACTGTGCTAAACCTTGTTTGTAGGGACAGGGAAGGACAGTGAGGGAAATTCTCATTGTGCTATACTGTGCTAAAGCATTCCTCATCAACCATCTTTAAAAAAAAATTTTTTATAGGGACAGAAAACTATAGGTAGGGAGAGTGTCAGTGTGTTCTACTGTGCTAAACCTTGTTTGTAGGGACAGGGAAGGACAGTGAGGGAAATTCTCATTGTGCTATACTGTGCTAAAGCATTCCTCATCAACCATCTTTAAAAAAAAAAAATTTATAGGGACAGAAAACTATAGGTAGGGAGAGTGTCAGTGTGTTTTACTGTGCTAAACCTTGTTTGTAGGGACAGGGAAGGACAGTGAGGGAAATTCTCATTATGCTATACTGTGCTAAAGCATTCCTCATCAACCATCTTTAAAAAAAATATTTTTTTATAGGGACAGAAAACTATAGGTAGGGAGAGTGTCAGTGTGTTTTACTGTGCTAAACCTTGTTTGTAGGGACAGGGAAGGACAGTGAGGGAAATTCTCATTGTGCTATACTGTGCTAAAGCATTCCTCATCAACCATCTTTAAAAAAACATTTTTTATAGGGACAGAAAACTATAGGTAGGGAGAGTGTCAGTGTGTTTTACTGTGCTAAACCTTGTTTGTAGGGACAGGGAAGGACAGTGAGGGAAATTCTCATTGTGCTATACTGTGCTAAAGCATTCCTCATCAACCATCTTTAAAAAAAAAATTTTATAGGGACAGAAAACTATAGGTAGGGAGAGTGTCACTGTGTTTTACTGTGCTAAACCTTGTTTGTAGGGACAGGGAAGGACAGTGAGGGAAATTCTCATTGTGCTATACTGTGCTAAAGCATTCCTCATCAACCATCTTTAAAAAAACATTTTTTATAGGGACAGAAAACTATAGGTAGGGAGAGTGTCAGTGTGTTTTACTGTGCTAAACCTTGTTTGTAGGGACAGGGAAGGTCAGTGAGGGAAATTCTCATTGTTCTATACTGTGCTAAAGCATTCCTCATCAACCATCTTTAAAAAAAAATTTTTTATAGGGACAGAAAACTATAGGTAGGGAGAGTGTCAGTGTGTTTTACTGTGCTAAACCTTGTTTGTAGGGACAGGGAAGGACAGTGAGGGAAATTCTCATTGTGCTATACTGTGCTAAAGCATTCCTCATCAACCATCTTTAAAAAAAAAATTTTTATAGGGACAGAAAACTATAGGTAGGGAGAGTGTCAGTGTGTTTTACTGTGCTAAACCTTGTTTGTAGGGACAGGGAAGGACAGTGAGGGAAATTCTCATTGTGCTATACTGTGCTAAAGCATTCCTCATCAACCATCTTTAAAAAAACATTTTTTATAGGGACAGAAAACTATAGGTAGGGAGAGTGTCAGTGTGTTTTACTGTGCTAAACCTTGTTTGTAGGGACAGGGAAGGACAGTGAGGGAAATTCTCATTGTGCTATACTGTGGTAAAGCATTGTTCATCAACCATCTTTAAAAAAAAAAAAAATTATAGGGACAGAAAACTATAGGTAGGGAGAGTGTCAGTGTGTTTTACTGTGCTAAACCTTGTTTGTAGGGACAGGGAAGGACAGTGAGGGAAATTCTCATTGTGCTATACTGTGCTACAGCATTCCTCATCAACCATCTTTAAAAAAACATTTTTTATAGGGACAGAAAACTATAGGTAGGGAGAGTGTCAGTGTGTTTTACTGTGCTAAACCTTGTTTGTAGGGACAGGGAAGGACAGTGAGGGAAATTCTCATTGTGCTATACTGTGCTAAAGCATTCCTCATCAACCATCTTTAAAAAAAAATTTTTTTATAGGGACAGAAAACTATAGGTAGGGAGAGTGTCAGTGTGTTTTACTGTGCTAAACCTTGTTTGTAGGGACAGGGAAGGACAGTGAGGGAAATTCTCATTGTGCTATACTGTGCTAAAGCATTCCTCATCAACCATCTTTAAAAAAAAAAAATTATAGGGACAGAAAACTATAGGTAGGGAGAGTGTCAGTGTGTTTTACTGTGCTAAACCTTGTTTGTAGGGACAGGGAAGGACAGTGAGGGAAATTCTCATTGTGCTATACTGTGCTAAAGCATTCCTCATCAACCATCTTTAAAAAAACATTTTTTATAGGGACAGAAAACTATAGGTAGGGAGAGTGTCAGTGTGTTTTACTGTGCTAAACCTTGTTTGTAGGGACAGGGAAGGACAGTGAGGAAAATTCTCATTGTGCTATACTGTGCTAAAGCATTCCTCATCAACCATCTTTAAAAAAACATTTTTTATAGGGACAGAAAACTATAGGTAGGGAGAGTGTCAGTGTGTTTTACTGTGCTAAACCTTGTTTGTAGGGACAGGGAAGGACAGTGAGGGAAATTCTCATTGTGCTATACTGTGCTAAAGCATTCCTCATCAACCATCTTTAAAAAAACATTTTTTATAGGGACAGAAAACTATAGGTAGGGAGAGTGTCAGTGTGTTTTACTGTGCTAAACCTTGTTTGTAGGGACAGGGAAGGACAGTGAGGGAAATTCTCATTGTGCTATACTGTTCTAAAGCATTCCTCATCAACCATCTTTAAAAAAAAATTTTTTATAGGGACAGAAAACTATAGGTAGGGAGAGTGTCAGTGTGTTTTACTGTGATAAACCTTGTTTGTAGGGACAGTGAAGGACAGTGAGGGAAATTCTCATTGTGCTATACTGTGCTAAAGCATTCCTCATCAACCATCTTTAAAAATTTTTTTTTATAGGGACAGAAAACTATAGGTAGGGAGAGTGTCAGTGTGTTTTACTGTGCTAAACCTTGTTTGTAGGGACAGGGAAGGACAGTGAGGGAAATTCTCATTGTGCTATACTGTGCTAAAGCATTCCTCATCAACCATCTTTAAAAAAACATTTTTTATAGGGACAGAAAACTATAGGTAGGGAGAGTGTCAGTGTGTTTTACTGTGCTAAACCTTGTTTGTAGGGACAGGGAAGGACAGTGAGGGAAATTCTCATTGTGCTATACTGTGCTAAAGCATTCCTCATCAACCATCTTTAAAAAAAAAAAAATTTATAGGGACAGAAAACTATAGGTAGGGAGAGTGTCAGTGTGTTTTACTGTGCTAAACCTTGTTTGTAGGGACAGGGAAGGACAGTGAGGGAAATTCTCATTGTGCTATACTGTGCTAAAGCATTCCTCATCAACCATCTTTAAAAAAAACTTTTTTATAGGGACAGAAAACTATAGGTAGGGAGAGTGTCAGTGTGTTTTACTGTGCTAAACCTTGTTTGTAGGGACAGGGAAGGACAGTGAGGGAAATTCTCATTGTGCTATACTGTGCTAAAGCATTCCTCATCAACCATCTTTAAAAAAAAAAAATTATAGGGACAGAAAACTATAGGTAGGGAGAGTGTCAGTGTGTTTTACTGTGCTAAACCTTGTTTGTAGGTACAGGGAAGGACAGTGAGGGAAATTCTCATTGTGCTATACTGTGCTAAAGCATTCCTCATCAACCATCTTTAAAAAAAAATTTTTATAGGGACAGAAAACTATAGGTAGGGAGAGTGTCAGTGTGTTTTACTGTGCTAAACCTTGTTTGTAGGGACAGGGAAGGACAGTGAGGGAAATTCTCATTGTGCTATACTGTGCTAAAGCATTCCTCATCAACCATCTTTAAAAAAACATTTTTTATAGGGACAGAAAACTATAGGTAGGGAGAGTGTCAGTGTGTTTTACTGTGCTAAACCTTGTTTGTAGGGACAGGGAAGGACAGTGAGGGAAATTCTCATTGTGCTATACTGTGCTGAAGCATTCCTCATCAACCATCTTTAAAAAAACATTTTTTATAGGGACAGAAAACTATAGGTAGGGAGAGTGTCAGTGTGTTTTACTGTGCTAAACCTTGTTTGTAGGGACAGGGAAGGACAGTGAGGGAAATTCTCATTGTGCTATACTGTGCTAAAGCATTCCTCATCAACCATCTTTAAAAAAAAAAAAATTATAGGGACAGAAAACTATAGGTAGGGAGAGTGTCAGTGTGTTTTACTGTGCTAAACCTTGTTTGTAGGGACAGGGAAGGACAGTGAGGGAAATTCTCATTGTGCTATACTGTGCTAAAGCATTCCTCATCAACCATCTTTAAAAAAACATTTTTTATAGGGACAGAAAACTATAGTGTCACGGTCACCTGTGGCCAGGTGACAGATGCACACCGTAGGGGGACAGGAGTGCACCGCGAGGTAGTGAACCCTATGGCTGGCTTCTGTGGATAGGAAACTGGGTGGTTGTGGAAAGCGGGACCAGAGGAGCACAACCGGGATCCCAACGGAAGCGAGAGCCAAGATTCCCCAGGGCGCGGAGTCTAAGACCCAGCTGGTCTTCTCCAGGGCCTCTAGTGGTGAGGATGTTACGCTGCAGGCTGGGACCAGGTCGCGGCCCCTGGAGTTTCCTAGCTCACGCCCCGTAGGATAAGGGGAAGCAGCAGCACACGATAGAGAGAACCGAATAACAAGCCGAAGGTCAGGGGCCACAAGCAGACAAGGATAACGAAGAACGAGCCGAAGGTCAAGGGTCACGAGCAGACAGGGATGGTCGGGGACAAGCCAATAACGTAACAGAGAGACAGACGTAGCACACGGCAGGCAGGAACCCAAACACACAATGCCTAACAAACACGTTGATCAGCAAAGCAGGCTTGCAGTGCACAGGTTAATATAGTGTTCAGTGATAGGGCCTGGGGTGGAGTCAGGCTGGGAGGAGATTATAAAGGAAGCCAGGTGAAGGAGGTCTGGTCTCTAGATGAACACATGAGGAGGAAGGTAAGATGGCAGACAGACATTAATGCATATCCATGACAGTACCCTCCCTCTTACGAGGCCTCCCCCTTCCCCGCCTGGGCCCAGGTTTAGAGGGAAACTTCAGATGAAACTCCTTTAACAGACGAGGTGCAAAGACCTCAGATGCAGTGATCCAAGACCTCTCCTCAGGACCAAACCCTTTCCAATGAACGAGGTACTGAAGAACGCCTTTACAGAGTCGGGAGTCCAGAATTTGACTGATCTCGTACTCCTGATTATCCTCAGAGACAGGCGCCACGGTAGGAAGAGGACGAGAGAATTTATTGAGGACTAAAGGCTTTAGAAGAGCAACATGAAAGGAGTTAGTGATTTTAAGGCTCTTAGGAATCTGGAGTTTGAAACAAACCGGATTCAGTTTAGCAGTTACCGTGTATGGACCGATGAATCGTGGAGCAAACTTCAGAGAAGGAACTCGGAGCTTGATGTTCCTGGTAGAGAGCCAGACTTTGTCCCCTGGCTGAAGAGAAGGCGGTTTACGCCTGCGGCGGTCGGCAAAGCCTTTGAATTTTTCAGCAGCTGCCCGGAGGGAATCATGAACGTGACCCCAAACGGAATTGAGAGACTCCTGAACCGAAGCCAAAGCTGGAATGTCTGGAGAACAGATCATAGGAAGAGGAAGTTGAGGGTGTTTTCCATAAACTGTGAAAAAGGGCGTCTTCTGCGAACTGGTATTCACATGATTGTTATGGGAGAATTCTGCCCACGGGAGTAGAGAGGACCAATCGTCATGGTGAGAAGACACAAAGGTGCGAAGAAAGACCTCTAACTCCTGATTAACCCTCTCAGTCTGTCCATTGGATTGGGGATGGTAAGAAGAAGAAAAATCCAAGACAATATTGAGGGATTTGCAAAAGGCTCTCCAAAAACGAGACGTGAATTGGACTCCCCTGTCGGAAACAATATGAGAAGGGACCCCATGTAGGCGGAGAATTTCTCGAATGAAAATGGGAACCAAGGCAGGGGCAGAAGGAAGACCAGGAAGAGGAACAAAATGAGCCATCTTGGAGAATCGATCGATTACCACCCAAATGACTGTATTATTCTCAGACAGTGGGAGATCGGTGATAAAATCCATGGCAATATGGGCCCAGGGTTCCTTAGGAATAGGCAAGGGCATGAGGAGACCAGCAGGAGCTTGTGTGGAGGATTTGGACTGAGCACAGACATGACAAGCTTTAACGTAGTCTTTGACGTCTGAGCGGAGATTAGGCCACCAGTAGTGACGACTGATGAGTAGGAAGGATCGGAGGAATCCAGAATGCCCTGCCACCTTGGAATCATGTCCCCAACGAAGGATCTTAGCTCTTAGCTCAGTGGGGACAAAGGTCTTACCAGGCGGAATTTTAGACTTCAGGGTGGTAGAGTGGGCAACAATGCATGAGGTGGGAATGATCGGCTCAGGTTCAGGGGCGGACTCCTCGTCCAAAGTGTCAAATGACCTAGAGAGCGCATCAGCCCGACCGTTGCAGGAACCAGGTTTGTAGGTAATCGTGAAATTAAAACGGGCAAAGAAGAGACTCCACCTGGCCTGTCTAGGATTCAGACGTTTAGCATTCTGTAGATACTGTAAATTCTTGTGATCGGTAAAGATCGTTATGGAGTGAGGGGAACCCTCCAAGAGATGACGCCACTCCTCTAATGCCAATTTAATTGCGAGAAGTTCCCGATCACCGATGGCATAATTCCTCTCTGCCTGAGAATTTTTTTTGGAGAAGAACGCACATGGTTGGCGTCTCTTCTCAAAGATTTGAAGAAGCACAGCTCCCACCCCCATTGAGGAAGCGTCCACTTCAATAAAAAATGCATTCCCAGGATTTGGTCTCCTCAAGAGGGGGCCAGAAACAAAGGCCTGTTTCAGGTTGTGAAATGCAGAGACAGCTTCGGGAGGCCAGTCTCTGGCATTCACACCCTTCTTGGTCAAAGCGATAATAGGCGCGGCAATGGAAGAGTAATTCCTTATGAACTGCCTATAATAATTAGTGAAGCCAAGAAAGCGCTGTGTGGCCTTGAGGCTAGCAGGAAGAGGCCAGTTGGTGATAGCCAAGACCTTCCCAGGGTCCATACGAAGCCCCGAACATGAGACAAAGCACCCCAAAAACAGGACCTCAGAACATTCAAAGGAACATTTCTCCAGCTTGGCATAGAGATTGTTCTCTCTAAGACGTTGAAGTACAGTGCGGACATGGTTTCTGTGGACGAGCAGATTTTCAGAAAAGATCAGAATGTCATCCAGATAGATGACAACAAACTGGTACAGCAGATCTCTGAAGATTTCATTGACAAAGTTTTGAAACACGGCTGGAGCATTACACAGACCAAAAGGCATCACCAGATATTCGTAATGCCCGTCTCTAGTGTTAAATGCAGTCTTCCATTCGTCACCCTCCCGTATTCGAATGAGATTGTACGCGCCTCTGAGATCCAACTTGGTGAAAATGGAGGCACCCTTCAACCTATCGAATAGCTCAGATATTAAGGGTAAGGGGTATCGATTTTTAATAGTAACCGCATTTAAACCCCGATAATCGATGCAGGGTCTTAAGGTACCATCCTTTTTGGCAACAAAAAAGAACCCTGCCCCTGCAGGCGATGAGGATTTCCGGATGAACCCTCTCTCCAGATTCTCTGCTACATACTCCGACATGGCCTGGGTCTCTGGGATGGACAGAGGGTAGGTACGACCCCTGGGTAGAGTTGCTCCGGGGACAAGATCAATAGCACAGTCAAAAGACCTGTGGGGAGGAAGCACCTCAGCTGATTTTTTACAGAACACATCCCGGTAATCGCTGTATGCGGCGGGAAGATCAGAAGAAACAGAAGTGGCAGCAACCGGAAGACTCTCCTTGGGGGTCACCTTGAGAAGACATGACGAGAAACATGAGGAACCCCAGGCCAGGATCTGCCCAGAGACCCAGTCCACATGTGGAGAGTGGAGCTGTAGCCAAGGGAGGCCCAATACAACTGGGGTAGAGGCCTTGGGTAGAATAAGAAAGGATATCCACTCCTGGTGGAGAATCCCTACCGACATCCTAATGGGTAGCGTCTGGAAGCGAATAGGGCCCCCTGGGAGAACAGTGCCATCAATTGCCGAGACTACCAATGGGGTAGTGAGAGGTGAAAGGGTAAGCTTCATAGAAGAAGCAGTTCTCCAATCCATGAAATTGCCGGCAGCCCCGGAATCCAGGTATGCAAGGGTTGACTGAGGAGAAGTGCCTACATGAAGGGACACCGGCAAGAGCAGGCGAGAAGGTGATGTTTCTGGGTCCAATACTCCACCTTCCAAATGTATTAGACCCGAGCGTTTCCCGGACGAAGCGAGCAGGAGTCACGAAAATGACCCTTGCCCCCACAATAGAGGCACAAGCCCAAAGTTCTGCGCCTAGCACGTTCTTCGGGGGTTAGTCTGGTCCGGCCCAGCTGCATAGGTTCTTCAGCAGGTAGAGGATGCTCCACGGAATGAAGGGAGGGGAGCTCAGACTGGCTAGGACCCAGAGAGTGCTGGCGTCTTTTTTCTAAGGACCTCTCTTGAAAACGAATGTCGATCTGGTTGCATAATGAAATTACATCGTCCAGACCGACGGGAATGGCTCTTCCCGCTAATTCGTCTTTCACTCGGTCAGAGAGGCCATGTAAAAAGGTAGCGACCAGGGCCTCATTATTCCAGCTCAATTCAGCTGTGTGGATACGGAACTGAAGAGCATATTGCCCCACTGAACTAGATTCTTGGCGAAGACGTAAGACAGCACTAGCCGCTGAAGAAGCCCGAGCCGGCTCTTCGAAGATATTACGAAAGAGCTTCAAGAATTCGGACAGACTGGAAACCACCGGATCGTTCCTCTCCCACAGGGGGGCAGCCCAGGCCAAAGCTTCACCGGAGAGGAGGGAAATGATATAGGCTACCTTAGCCCGGTCAGATAGGAAGCTTTGAGGCTGAAGCTCAAAATGAATAGTGCATTGGCTGAGAAACCCCCTGCAGGCCTTGGAGTCCCCAGAGAAATGGAACGGAGCTGGCAATCTTAGTGAGTGTGAGGCTGCGACTGGTGCGATAGGTACAGCCGCTGGTTGTACTTGGGGTTGCGGATTCGGGGTTCCCAAGGAGACCTGAAGCTGCTCGAATCGAGAAGCCAGATCCTGGAGGAATCGCATCACCTGGGTCTGATTTGATTCCTGGGTCTCAAGTCTGCGAACTATGCCCTGCAATGGATCATCCGCGGGAAGCGGGATGTCAGCCGGGTTCATGGCTGATCAAACTGTCACGGTCACCTGTGGCCAGGTGACAGATGCACACCGTAGGGGGACAGGAGTGCACCGCGAGGTAGTGAACCCTATGGCTGGCTTCTGTGGATAGGAAACTGGGTGGTTGTGGAAAGCGGGACCAGAGGAGCACAACCGGGATCCCAACGGAAGCGAGAGCCAAGATTCCCCAGGGCGCGGAGTCTAAGACCCAGCTGGTCTTCTCCAGGGCCTCTAGTGGTGAGGATGTTACGCTGCAGGCTGGGACCAGGTCGCGGCCCCTGGAGTTTCCTAGCTCACGCCCCGTAGGATAAGGGGAAGCAGCAGCACACGATAGAGAGAACCGAATAACAAGCCGAAGGTCAGGGGCCACAAGCAGACAAGGATAACGAAGAACGAGCCGAAGGTCAAGGGTCACGAGCAGACAGGGATGGTCGGGGACAAGCCAATAACGTAACAGAGAGACAGACGTAGCACACGGCAGGCAGGAACCCAAACACACAATGCCTAACAAACACGTTGATCAGCAAAGCAGGCTTGCAGTGCACAGGTTAATATAGTGTTCAGTGATAGGGCCTGGGGTGGAGTCAGGCTGGGAGGAGATTATAAAGGAAGCCAGGTGAAGGAGGTCTGGTCTCTAGATGAACACATGAGGAGGAAGGTAAGATGGCAGACAGACATTAATGCATATCCATGACATATAGGTAGGGAGAGTGTCAGTGTGTTTTACTGTGCTAAACCTTGTTTGCAGGGACAGGGAAGGACAGTGAGGGAAATTCTCATTGTGCTATACTGTGCTAAAGCATTCCTCATCAACCATCTTTAAAAAAAAAAAAATTATAGGGACAGAAAACTATAGGTAGGGAGAGTGTCAGTGTGTTTTACTGTGCTAATCCTTGTTTGTAGGGACAGGGAAGGACAGTGAGGGAAATTCTCATTGTGCTATACTGTGCTAAAGCATTCCTCATCAACCATCTTTAAAAAAAAAAAAATTATAGGGACAGAAAACTATAGGTAGGGAGAGTGTCAGTGTGTTTTACTGTGCTAAACCTTGTTTGTAGGGACAGGGAAGGACAGTGAGGGAAATTCTCATTGTGCTATACTGTGCTAAAGCATTCCTCATCAACCATCTTTAAAAAAACATTTTTTATAGGGACAGAAAACTATAGGTAGGGAGAGTGTCAGTGTGTTTTACTGTGCTAAACCTTGTTTGTAGGGACAGGGAAGGACAGTGAGGGAAATTCTCATTGTGCTATACTGTGCTAAAGCATTCCTCATCAACCATCTTTAAAAAAACATTTTTTATAGGGACAGAAAACTATAGGTAGGGAGAGTGTCAGTGTGTTTTACTGTGCTAAACCTTGTTTGTAGGGACAGGGAAGGACAGTGAGGGAAATTCTCATGTGCTATACTGTGCTGAAGCATTCCTCATCAACCATCTTTAAAAAAACATTTTTTATAGGGACAGAAAACTATAGGTAGGGAGAGTGTCAGTGTGTTTTACTGTGCTAAACCTTGTTTGTAGGGACAGGGAAGGACAGTGAGGGAAATTCTCATTGTGCTATACTGTGCTGAAGCATTCCTCATCAACAATCTTTAAAAAAACATTTTTTATAGGGACAGAAAACTATAGGTAGGGAGAGTGTCAGTGTGTTTTACTGTGCTAAACCTTGTTTGTAGGGACAGGGAAGGACAGTGAGGGAAATTCTCATTGTGCTATACTGTGCTAAAGCATTCCTCATCAACCATCTTTAAAAAAAAAAAAATTATAGGGACAGAAAACTATAGGTAGGGAGAGTGTCAGTGTGTTTTACTGTGCTAAACCTTGTTTGTAGGGACAGGGAAGGACAGTGAGGGAAATTCTCATGTGCTATACTGTGCTGAAGCATTCCTCATCAACCATCTTTAAAAAAACATTTTTTATAGGGACAGAAAACTATAGGTAGGGAGAGTGTCAGTGTGTTTTACTGTGCTAAACCTTGTTTGTAGGGACAGGGAAGGACAGTGAGGGAAATTCTCATTGTGCTATACTGTGCTGAAGCATTCCTCATCAACAATCTTTAAAAAAACATTTTTTATAGGGACAGAAAACTATAGGTAGGGAGAGTGTCAGTGTGTTTTACTGTGCTAAACCTTGTTTGTAGGGACAGGGAAGGACAGTGAGGGAAATTCTCATTGTGCTATACTGTGCTAAAGCATTCCTCATCAACCATCTTTAAAAAAAAAAAAATTATAGGGACAGAAAACTATAGGTAGGGAGAGTGTCAGTGTGTTTTACTGTGCTAAACCTTGTTTGTAGGGACAGGGAAGGACAGTGAGGGAAATTCTCATTGTGCTATACTGTGCTAAAGCATTCCTCATCAACCATCTTTAAAAAAACATTTTTTATAGGGACAGAAAACTATAGGTAGGGAGAGTGTCAGTGTGTTTTACTGTGCTAAACCTTGTTTGTAGGGACAGGGAAGGACAGTGAGGGAAATTCTCATGTGCTATACTGTGCTGAAGCATTCCTCATCAACCATCTTTAAAAAAACATTTTTTATAGGGACAGAAAACTATAGGTAGGGAGAGTGTCAGTGTGTTTTACTGTGCTAAACCTTGTTTGTAGGGACAGGGAAGGACAGTGAGGGAAATTCTCATTGTGCTATACTGTGCTGAAGCATTCCTCATCAACAATCTTTAAAAAAACATTTTTTATAGGGACAGAAAACTATAGGTAGGGAGAGTGTCAGTGTGTTTTACTGTGCTAAACCTTGTTTGTAGGGACAGGGAAGGACAGTGAGGGAAATTCTCATTGTGCTATACTGTGCTAAAGCATTCCTCATCAACCATCTTTAAAAAAAAAATTTTTTATAGGGACAGAAAACTATAGGTAGGGAGAGTGTCAGTGTGTTTTACTGTGCTAAACCTTGTTTGTAGGGACAGGGAAGGACAGTGAGGGAAATTCTCATTGTGCTATACTGTGCTAAAGCATTCCTCATCAACCATCTTTAAAAAACATTTTTTATAGGGACAGAAAACTATAGGTAGGGAGAGTGTCAGTGTGTTTTACTGTGCTAAACCTTGTTTGTAGGGACAGGGAAGGACAGTGAGGGAAATTCTCATTGTGCTCTACTGTGCTAAAGCATTCCTCATCAACCATCTTTAAAAAAAAAAATATATAGGGACAGAAAACTATAGGTAGGGAGAGTGTCAGTGTGTTTTACTGTGCTAAACCTTGTTTGTAGGGACAGGGAAGGACAGTGAGGGAAATTCTCATTGTGCTATACTGTGCTAAAGCATTCCTCATCAACCATCTTTACAAAAAAAATTTTTTATAGGGACAGAAAACTATAGGTAGGGAGAGTGTCAGTGTGTTTTACTGTGCTAAACCTTGTTTGTAGGTACAGGGAAGGACAGTGAGGGAAATTCTCATTGTGCTATACTGTGCTACAGCATTCCTCATCAACCATCTTTAAAAAAAAAAATTTATAGGGACAGAAAACTATAGGTAGGGAGAGTGTCAGTGTGTTTTACTGTGCTAAACCTTGTTTGTAGGGACAGGGAAGGACAGTGAGGGAAATTCTCATTGTGCTATACTGTGCTAAAGCATTCCTCATCAACCATCTTTAAAAAAAAAAAATTATAGGGACAGAAAACTATAGGTAGGGAGAGTGTCAGTGTGTTTTACTGTGCTAAACCTTGTTTGTAGGGACAGGGAAGGACAGTGAGGGAAATTCTCATTGTGCTATACTGTGCTAAAGCATTCCTCATCAACCATCTTTTAAAAAAAAAAATTTTATAGGGACAGAAAACTATAGGTAGGGAGAGTGTCAGTGTGTTTTACTGTGCTAAACCTTGTTTGTAGGGACAGGGAAGGACAGTGAGGGAAATTCTCATTGTGCTATACTGTGCTAAAGCATTCCTCATCAACCATCTTTAAAAAAAAAAATTTTTATAGGGACAGAAAACTATAGGTAGGGAGAGTGTCAGTGTGTTTTACTGTGCTAAACCTTGTTTGTAGGGACAGGGAAGGACAGTGAGGGAAATTCTCATTGTGCTATACTGTGCTAAAGCATTCCTCATCAACCATCTTTAAAAAAAAAAAATTATAGGGACAGAAAACTATAGGTAGGGAGAGTGTCAGTGTGTTTTACTGTGCTAAACCTTGTTTGTAGGGACAGGGAAGGACAGTGAGGGAAATTCTCATTGTGCTATACTGTGCTAAAGCATTCCTCATCAACCATCTTTAAAAAAATATTTTTTTATAGGGACAGAAAACTATAGGTAGGGAGAGTGTCAGTGTGTTTTACTGTGCTAAACCTTGTTTGTAGGGACAGGGAAGGACAGTGAGGGAAATTCTCATTGTGCTATACTGTGCTAAAGCATTCCTCATCAACCATCTTTAAAAAAACATTTTTTATAGGGACAGAAAACTATAGGTAGGGAGAGTGTCAGCGTGTTTTACTGTGCTAAACCTTGTTTGTAGGGACAGGGAAGGTCAGTGAGGAAAATTCTCATTGTGCTATACTTTGCTAAAGCATTCCTCATCAACCATCTTTAAAAAAAAAAATTTTATAGGGACAGAAAACTATAGGTAGGGAGAGTGTCAGTGTGTTTTACTGTGCTAATCCTTGTTTGTAGGGACAGGGAAGGACAGTGAGGGAAATTCTCATTGTGCTATACTGTGCTAAAGCATTCCTCATCAACCATCTTTAAAAAAAAATTTTTTATAGGGACAGAAAACTATAGGTAGGGAGAGTGTCAGTGTGTTTTACTGTGCTAAACCTTGTTTGTAGGGACAGGGAAGGACAGTGAGGGAAATTCTCATTGTGCTATACTGTGCTAAAGCATTCCTCATCAACCATCTTTAAAAAAACATTTTTTATAGGGACAGAAAACTATAGTTAGGGAGAGTGTCAGTGTGTTTTACTGTGCTAAACCTTGTTTGTAGGGACAGGGAAGGACAGTGAGGGAAATTCTCATTGTGCTATACTGTGCTAAAGCATTCCTCATCAACCATCTTTAAAAAAAAATTTTTTTATAGGGATAGAAAACTATAGGTAGGGAGAGTGTCAGTGTGTTTTACTGTGCTAAACCTTGTTTGTAGGGACAGGGAAGGACAGTGAGGGAAATTCTCATTGTGCTATACTGTGCTAAAGCATTCCTCATCAACCATCTTTAAAAAAATTTTTTTATAGGGACAGAAAACTATAGGTAGGGAGAGTGTCAGTGTGTTTTACTGTGCTAAACCTTGTTTGTAGGGACAGGGAAGGACAGTGAGGGAAATTCTCATTGTGCTATACTGTGCTAAAGCATTCCTCATCAACCATCTTTAAAAAAACATTTTTTATAGGGACAGAAAACTATAGGTAGGGAGAGTGTCAGTGTGTTTTACTGTGCTAAACCTTGTTTGTAGGGACAGGGAAGGACAGTGAGGGAAATTCTCATTGTGCTATACTGTGCTGAAGCATTCCTCATCAACCATCTTTAAAAAAACATTTTTTATAGGGACAGAAAACTATAGGTAGGGAGAGTGTCAGTGTGTTTTACTGTGCTAAACCTTGTTTGTAGGGACAGGGAAGGACAGTGAGGGAAATTCTCATTGTGCTATACTGTGCTAAAGCATTCCTCATCAACCATCTTTAAAAAAAAAAATTTTTATAGGGACAGAAAACTATAGGTAGGGAGAGTGTCAGTGTGTTTTACTGTGCTAAACCTTGTTTGTAGGGACAGGGAAGGACAGTGAGGGAAATTCTCATTGTGCTATACTGTGCTAAAGCATTCCTCATCAACCATCTTTAAAAAAAATTTTTTATAGGGACAGAAAACTATAGGTAGGGAGAGTGTCAGTGTGTTTTACTGTGCTAAACCTTGTTTGTAGGGACAGGGAAGGACAGTGAGGGAAATTCTCATTGTGCTATACTGTGCTAAAGCATTCCTCATCAACCATCTTTAAAAAAACATTTTTTATAGGGACAGAAAACTATAGGTAGGGAGAGTGTCAGTGTGTTTTACTGTGCTAAACCTTGTTTGTAGGGACAGGGAAGGACAGTGAGGGAAATTCTCATTGTGCTATACTGTGCTAAAGCATTCCTCATCAACCATCTTTAAAAAAACATTTTTTATAGGGACAGAAAACTATAGGTAGGGAGAGTGTCAGTGTGTTTTACTGTGCTAAACCTTGTTTGTAAGGACAGGGAAGGACAGTGAGGGAAATTCTCATTGTGCTATACTGTGCTAAAGCATTCCTCATCAACCATCTTTAAAAAAACATTTTTTATAGGGACAGAAAACTATAGGTAGGGAGAGTGTCAGTGTGTTTTACTGTGCTAAACCTTGTTTGTAGGGACAGGGAAGGACAGTGAGGGAAATTCTCATTGTGCTATACTGTGCTAAAGCATTCCTCATCAACCATCTTTAAAAAAAAAAATTTTTATAGGGACAGAAAACTATAGGTAGGGAGAGTGTCAGTGTGTTTTACTGTGCTAAACCTTGTTTGTAGGGACAGGGAAGGACAGTGAGGGAAATTCTCATTGTGCTATACTGTGCTAAAGCATTCCTCATAAACCATCTTTAAAAAAACATTTTTTATAGGGACAGAAAACTATAGGTAGGGAGAGTGTCAGTGTGTTTTACTGTGCTAAACCTTGTTTGTAGGGACAGGGAAGGACAGTGAGGGAAATTCTCATTGTGCTATACTGTGCTAAAGCATTCCTCATCAACCATCTTTAAAAAAAAAAAATTATAGGGACAGAAAACTATAGGTAGGGAGAGTGTCAGTGTGTTTTACTGTGCTAAACCTTGTTTGTAGGGACAGGGAAGGACAGTGAGGGAAATTCTCATTGTGCTCTACTGTGCTAAAGCATTCCTCATCAACCATCTTTAAAAAAAACATTTTTTATAGGGACAGAAAACTATAGGTAGGGAGAGTGTCAGTGTGTTTTACTGTGCTAAACCTTGTTTGTAGGGACAGGGAAGGACAGTGAGGGAAATTCTCATTGTGCTATACTGTGCTGAAGCATTCCTCATCAACCATCTTTAAAAAAACATTTTTTATAGGGACAGAAAACTATAGGTAGGGAGAGTGTCAGTGTGTTTTACTGTGCTAAACCTTGTTTGTAGGGACAGGGAAGGACAGTGAGGGAAATTCTCATTGTGCTATACTGTGCTGAAGCATTCCTCGTCAACCATCTTTAAAAAAACATTTTTTATAGGGAAAGAAAACTATAGGTAGGGAGAGTGTCAGTGTGTTTTACTGTGCTAAACCTTGTTTGTAGGGACAGGGAAGGACAGTGAGGGAAATTCTCATTGTGCTATACTGTGCTAAAGCATTCCTCATCAACCATCTTTAAAAAAAAAAATGTTTATAGGGACAGAAAACTATAGGTAGGGAGAGTGTCAGTGTGTTTTACTGTGCTAAACCTTGTTTGTAGGGACAGGGAAGGACAGTGAGGGAAATTCTCATTGTGCTATACTGTGCTAAAGCATTCCTCATCAACCATCTTTAAAAAAAATTTTTTATAGGGACAGAAAACTATAGGTAGGGAGAGTGTCAGTGTGTTTTACTGTGCTAAACCTTGTTTGTAGGGACAGGGAAGGACAGTGAGGGAAATTCTCATTGTGCTATACTGTGCTAAAGCATTCCTCATCAACCATCTTTAAAAAAACATTTTTTATAGGGACAGAAAACTATAGGTAGGGAGAGTGTCAGTGTGTTTTACTGTGCTAAACCTTGTTTGTAGGGACAGGGAAGGACAGTGAGGGAAATTCTCATTGTGCTCTACTGTGCTAAAGCATTCCTCATCAACCATCTTTAAAAAAAAAAAAAAATATAGGGACAGAAAACTATAGGTAGGGAGAGTGTCAGTGTGTTTTACTGTGCTAAACCTTGTTTGTAGGGACAGGGAAGGACAGTGAGGGAAATTCTCATTGTGCTATACTGTGCTAAAGCATTCCTCATCAACCATCTTTAAAAAAAAAATTTTTTATAGGGACAGAAAACTATAGGTAGGGAGAGTGTCAGTGTGTTTTACTGTGCTAAACCTTGTTTGTAGGGACAGGGAAGGACAGTGAGGGAAATTCTCATTGTGCTATACTGTGCTAAAGCATTCCTCATAAACCATCTTTAAAAAAACATTTTTTATAGGGACAGAAAACTATAGGTAGGGAGAGTGTCAGTGTGTTTTACTGTGCTAAACCTTGTTTGTAGGGACAGGGAAGGACAGTGAGGGAAATTCTCATTGTGCTATACTGTGCTAAAGCATTCCTCATCAACCATCTTTAAAAAAAAAAAAATATAGGGACAGAAAACTATAGGTAGGGAGAGTGTCAGTGTGTTTTACTGTGCTAAACCTTGTTTGTAGGGACAGGGAAGGACAGTGAGGGAAATTCTCATTGTGCTCTACTGTGCTAAAGCATTCCTCATCAACCATCTTTAAAAAAAACATTTTTTATAGGGACAGAAAACTATAGGTAGGGAGAGTGTCAGTGTGTTTTACTGTGATAAACCTTGTTTGTAGGGACAGGGAAGGACAGTGAGGGAAATTCTCATTGTGCTATACTGTGCTGAAGCATTCCTCATCAACCATCTTTAAAAAAACATTTTTTATAGGGACAGAAAACTATAGGTAGGGAGAGTGTCAGTGTGTTTTACTGTGCTAAACCTTGTTTGTAGGGACAGGGAAGGACAGTGAGGGAAATTCTCATTGTGCTATACTGTGCTGAAGCATTCCTCGTCAACCATCTTTAAAAAAACATTTTTTATAGGGAAAGAAAACTATAGGTAGGGAGAGTGTCAGTGTGTTTTACTGTGCTAAACCTTGTTTGTAGGGACAGGGAAGGACAGTGAGGGAAATTCTCATTGTGCTATACTGTGCTAAAGCATTCCTCATCAACCATCTTTAAAAAAAAAAATGTTTATAGGGACAGAAAACTATAGGTAGGGAGAGTGTCAGTGTGTTTTACTGTGCTAAACCTTGTTTGTAGGGACAGGGAAGGACAGTGAGGGAAATTCTCATTGTGCTATACTGTGCTAAAGCATTCCTCATCAACCATCTTTAAAAAAAAATTTTTATAGGGACAGAAAACTATAGGTAGGGAGAGTGTCAGTGTGTTTTACTGTGCTAAACCTTGTTTGTAGGGACAGGGAAGGACAGTGAGGGAAATTCTCATTGTGCTATACTGTGCTAAAGCATTCCTCATCAACCATCTTTAAAAAAACATTTTTTATAGGGACAGAAAACTATAGGTAGGGAGAGTGTCAGTGTGTTTTACTGTGCTAAACCTTGTTTGTAGGGACAGGGAAGGACAGTGAGGGAAATTCTCATTGTGCTCTACTGTGCTAAAGCATTCCTCATCAACCATCTTTAAAAAAAAAAAAAATATAGGGACAGAAAACTATAGGTAGGGAGAGTGTCAGTGTGTTTTACTGTGCTAAACCTTGTTTGTAGGGACAGGGAAGGACAGTGAGGGAAATTCTCATTGTGCTATACTGTGCTAAAGCATTCCTCATCAACCATCTTTAAAAAAAACATTTTTTATAGGGACAGAAAACTATAGGTAGGGAGAGTGTCAGTGTGTTTTACTGTGCTAAACCTTGTTTGTAGGGACAAGGAAGGACAGTGAGGGAAATTCTCATTGTGCTATACTGTGCTGAAGCATTCCTCATCAACCATCTTTAAAAAAACATTTTTTATAGGGAAAGAAAACTATAGGTAGGGAGAGTGTCAGTGTGTTTTACTGTGCTAAACCTTGTTTGTAGGGACAGGGAAGGACAGTGAGGGAAATTCTCATTGTGCTATACTGTGCTAAAGCATTCCTCATCAACCATCTTTAAAAAAAAAAATGTTTATAGGGACAGAAAACTATAGGTAGGGAGAGTGTCAGTGTGTTTTACTGTGCTAAACCTTGTTTGTAGGGACAGGGAAGGACAGTGAGGGAAATTCTCATTGTGCTATACTGTGCTAAAGCATTCCTCATCAACCATCTTCAAAAAAAATTTTTTTTATAGGGACAGAAAACTATAGGTAGGGAGAGTGTCAGTGTGTTTTACTGTGCTAAACCTTGTTTGTAGGGACAGGGAAGGACAGTGAGGGAAATTCTCATTGTGCTATACTGTGCTAAAGCATTCCTCATCAACCATCTTTGAAATCCTTGTTTTTTGGACAGTCAGGGAAATTGTCATTGTGCTATTCTGTGCGAAAGCAATCATCCTCAACCATATTTAGGAATCCTTAAGTAAATGGACAGAGAAGGACACCTGAAGGTAGCCCTTATTGCTTTTTTTCCCATCTCCCTGCAGGCCATCCATTAGAATGTCTGGAAGTCAAACAAGGAGAGGCAGACAGTCAGGAGGCAATAAAAGAGGGCAAGCAGGCTCTTTGTCTGGGGGCAACAGTGCTGGTCGTGGACGCGGTGCATTGTCATCAGCACATGGCCATGGGACACGCTTGTCATTCTTTTCGGCAGCTGGACATGTTGAGCCACATCATGCCGAAGACTTGGTAGAGTGGATGACCAAGCCCTCCTCCTCCTCCTCATCCTCTCTCACCCAGGCTCAGGGTACTGGCAAAGCAGCTGCCAAAGCGTCCTCTTCCCTGGTATCAATGTCAGACTCATCATCAGTCACTCCTTCCCTAGACCCACCATGTCCTCCTCCTGAGGAGTCCCCCGAACTGTTTGAGCACAGTGTTGGGTACATGCTCCAGGAGGATGCCCAGCGTTTCGAAGGGTCTGATGATGAAACCCAGCTAGAGGAAGGCAGTAGCGTGAGAGCAGACAGAGGGGATGCTCAAGAAGGACACCAATCTGGCAGTCATGTTCCAGCAGCTGCAGCATACTGCCAGATTGGCTCCAGTGATGAGGAGGGAGGGGATGATGAGGTCACTGACTCCACGTGGGTGCCTAATAGGAGAGAGGAGGAGGAGGAGGATGAGGAGGAGGCACATCTCCAACGAGGCAGGATGCCCTTTGGTGGCCAGCGTAAGGGCAGTACACCGACGGAATCACACCGCAGAGCTCCGCCTGTGCAGGGCGCTGCCTCTGCCCGTCATTCAAAAAGTTCTTTGGTGTGGGCCTTTTTTGAGGCTAGTGCATCAGATCGCACAGCTGCTGTTTGCAACATATGTCTCAAGCGTATATCGCGTGGCCAAAACATCAGCCGCTTGGGTACCACATGCCTGACCAGACATATGTTGACCTGCCATGCAGCTCGTTGGCAAGCCTACCTCAAAGACCCACACCAAAGAACAAAGCGGACCTCT
The DNA here is from genome assembly GCA_029206835.1 of Rana muscosa. Lineage (NCBI taxonomy): Eukaryota > Metazoa > Chordata > Amphibia > Anura > Ranidae > Rana > Rana muscosa. Next base: position 322,380,921 of record CM055125.1, read on the forward strand.
CCTTGCACCGCATCAGCTGGGATCTCCAACCCCACTATAACTTCAGTCCTCTCTGAAACATGCACTGAGAGGAATGAAGGTGTAGAATTAGGTGTGTCACAGCCAAGTACTTGCGGCCACTCTGCTAGCAGTACACCGACGTCCGATTCTAGCAGGCAAATTTCCCTGCCCCAGCTGCTGGACCGTCGAAAGAAGTTCACTCCCAGCCATCCACATGCCCAGCGGTTGAATGCTAGCTTGGCTAAATTGCTAGCGCTTCAACTGCTGCCTTTTCAGTTGGTAGACTCGGCCCCCTTCCGTGAGTTTGTGCAATGTGCGGTTCCTCAGTGGCAGGTTCCCAAACGCCACTTTTTCTCACGGAAGGCTATTCCGGCTCTCTACCGGCATGTGGAAGGCAATGTCTTGGCCTCGCTGGACAGGGCGGTCAGCGGTAAGGTGCATATTACCGCTGACTCATGGTCCAGCAGGCATGGACAGGGGCGTTACCTTTCTTTCACGGCCCATTGGGTCACTCTTTTGGCAGCTGGGAAGGATGCAGGACAAGGTGCAGTAGTGTTGGGGGTTGTTCCACCGCCACGCCTCCAAAATGCTACTACTGGTTGTGACACACCTCTCTCCTCCACCCCCTCCTCTTCTTCTTCCTCCATGGCCTCTTCCTGTGCTTTGTCCTCTGAACCAGCGGTGCTCCGTAGGCGTTCAAGGGGCTACGCAAGTACGCAGGCAAAAAGATGCCATGCCGTGCTTGCGCTGGTGTGTTTGGGGGACAGAAGCCACACTGGGGCAGAGGTCCTGTCTGCTCTGCAGGGCCAGGCCGAGAGGTGGTTGACGCCACGCCAGCTTAAGCCAGGAATGGTGGTTTGCGACAATGGCACCAACCTCCTCTCCGCCCTCCGACAGGGACAACTGACCCATGTGCCCTGTGTGGCTCACGTCCTTAACCTGGTGGTGCAGCGGTTCTTGGGCAGGTAGCCGGGCTTACAGGATGTCCTGAGGCAGGCCAGGAAAGTCTGTGTGCATTTCCGCAGATCTTATAATGCCAGTGCTCGCCTGGCTGAGCTGCAAAAGGAGTTGAACCTGTCCAAGAACCGCCTTATATGTGACATGCCCACCAGGTGGAACTCAACGTTGGCCATGCTGCAGCGGCTGTACACGCAGCAGAGGGCCATCAATGAGTACCTGTGTGACTACGGCACCAGGACAGGGTCAGGGGAGCTTGGTTTTTTTTCTCCACGCCAGTGGGGCATGATCAGGGATGCATGCACTGTCCTGGCACCATTTGAGGAGGCCACGAGGATGGTGAGCAGTGACAGTGCATGCATCAGTGACACTGTACCTCTTGTCCACCTGTTGGAGCACACGCTGCGTGGAATAATGGACAGGGCACTTGAGGCAGAACAGAGGCAGGAAGAGGAGGACTTCCTTGCCTCTCAAGGCCCCCTTTACCCAGACAGTGTTCCTTCTGTCCCACCCATCGCACAGGAAGAGGAGGAGGAGGAGGAGGAGGAGGATTGTGTCAGCATGGAGGTGGAGCCTGGCACTCAGCAGCATCAACAGCAGCAGTCTTTTAGGGATGATTTACAGTCCCAAGAAACCCGTGGACTTGTACGTGGCTGGGAGGAGGTGGCTGCGGATCATGTCGTCCTTAGTGACCCAGAGGACTCCGGACCGAATGCCTCAGCTAACCTACGCTGCATGGCCTCCCTGATCCTGCAAAGTCTGCGGAAGGATCCTCGTATTCTTCGGATCAAGGAGAGGGACCATTACTGGCTGGCCACTCTCCTTGATCCACGGTACAAGGGTAAGGTTGCGGACCTTATGTTACCGTCGCAGAGGGAGCAGAGGATGAGACAACTCCGGGAGGCCTTGCAGAAAGGTCTGTGCAACGCGTTCCCAGAGACTGGGAGGTTACAAACTCCTGGTCCTGGACAACGAGTTGCTGAGGCTTCGGCCAGTCAAAGAAGGAGCGGTGGGGAAGGTGGCCGTCTGACCGATGCGTTCAGACAATTCTTTAGTCCGCAGCCCCAAAGTATGATCGGTTCCAGCAACCATCGCCAGCGTCTGATAAACATGGTGCAGGAATATCTAGGGGCAAGGTCAGACTTGGACACCTTCCCCACCGAAAATCCTCTGGCTTACTGGGTCTTGAGGATGGATCACTGGCCAGAGCTTGCACAGTATGCAATTGAGCTACTGGCCTGTCCTGCATCCAGCGTTCTTTCGGAACGCACATTCAGTGCTGCTGGAGGATTTGTCACGGATCACAGGGTGCGCCTGTCCACCGACTCGGTTGATCGACTGACTTTCATCAAGATGAACCAGTCTTGGATCACCACCAGCTACCACACACCTGATGCTGATATAACAGACTAATTGATTTTAACATGTCACATCCCTTCAAGACTGATGCTGATGCTGAGTGCCTGTGCTGTTATGTTGACTGGCTATCCTCCGCCTCCGAGTCCTCAATGATACGATTGATGATGATAGCTTGGAAGATCATTTTTGTTTATGGGTGCCGCCACCAGTGCCTAACGCCCAATTTTTCAGCCCCTGTTTAACAGGGGCGTGTAATTACAATTTTTGAAGCAATACTTTGCAACAGGGCTCATTGCTGTGCTCCAAGTACAGTATCTGTGAGGGGTTGCAGTGTTGTGCCACCAGTGCCTAAGGCCCAATTTTTCAGCCCCTGTTCAACAGGGGCATGTAATTACAATTCTTGATCTAATAATTCACAGCAGGGCCCATTGCTGCACCCACCAAGAGTAACTCTGAGGGCTTACAGTGTTGTGGCAACGCCACCACCACCACCACCACGAAAGGCCCAATTTTTCAGCCCCTGTTCAAAAGGGGCATGTAATTACAATTCTTGATCTAATAATTCACAGCAGGGCCCATTCCTGCACCCACCAAGAGTAACTCTGAGGGCTTACAGTGTTGTGGCAACACCACCACCACGAAAGGCCCAATTTTTCAGCCCCTGTTCAACAGGGGCATGCAATTACAATTCTTGATCTAATAATTCACAGCAGGGCCCATTGCTGCACCCACCAAGAGTAACTGTCAGGGCTTACAGTGTTGTGGCACCAGCACCACCATCAAAGGCCCAATTTTTACTACCACTGTTCAACAATTATATGTAATTACAATTCCTAAAATAATAGTTGACAGCAGGGCGTTCCAGCACCAACCAAGAGTAACTGTGATTGCTTACAGTGTTGTGCCAACACCAACAACTAAGGGGCCTATTTCTGCAGAGTATATACGGCAGGTCCCTACTTTCAAACATCCAACTTACAAACGACTCCTACTTGCAAACGCAAGAAGACAACAGGAAGTGAGAGGAAATCTACCCCTTGGAAGGAAAATTCTCTCCTGTAAGAATAAATATGGGAGAAAGGTGTCTCCTCTGTACTGATGCTTTATCACCAATCCTTGTTTCAATAAAAACACCACATTTCAAAAACAGTTGTCATTGGGACGGAAAGTGAGGTGAAATGTTCTGAACAGGGGCACAGACAGCAAACCAAATGTTACAGGGGTGATAACCCTTACCTATGTTTTCCAAAAAGTTTCAAAATAGATTTTTGGGCTGGAGCTACACTTAAACAATGTACCTGTTCAAAATTACAAACAGATTCTACATAAGAACAAACCTACAGTCCCTGTCTTGTATGCACCGCCTGTATACGGCTGTTCAGAGTATATAGGGCCTTTTTTATTTTATGTGCGGGGTTCCCCTTAATATCCATACAAGACCCAAAGGGGCTGGTAATGGGCTGGGGTAGGGGGGGGGGGGGTCATGGGGTAGCTATGCCATTTTTCTTAAAGATTTTCATCCATATTACCGGGACCAGACATTACATTAAAGCCGCAAGCAGTTTTAAATGGCTTTTTTTTCCTTTAGAAGTGTCATTTTGTGCAGGGACAGTTCTAAACACGGGAAACACGTGGCACTTCACAGGCATACTTTAGACACCCCCCAGGTACGATATTTAAAGGAATATTTGACTTTTTTTTTTTCACTTTATGCATCATTAAAATGACTGCTCCCGAAAAACGACCGTTTTTAAAACTTCTTTTTGCATTGATACATGTCCCCTGGTGCAGAACCCGGGTTCCCAAACCCTTTTTAGGACAATAACATGCATAATAGTCGTTATAATTAGCACTTTAGAATTCGAACGTTCGCATCCATTGTATTTAATAGGGTTCTAATGTTCGTACGAACTTTCGGTCCGTTCGCGGGTTCTGGTGCGAACCGAACCCGGGGGTGTTCGGCTCATCACTATTCCTGAACAACTGCAGGGCTGTAGTTTGAAGACCCCCTGGTCTACAGTATATAATCTTTGTATTGATAAGTATAATTACCAAATCACGGCTGGGGGAGGAAACCTCCCCCTATGTGGAGTTCTAAAACCAACCGCGGACCCCGTGGTTGTGGCCGTCAACCCAGTCGGCCCACGTTGAAAGGGGGGGGGGCAGTGTGGAAAACAGCCCGGCTGCAGGTGAACGAACAGACTCCAGGCCTACGAGAGGTCGCACTGATGTCCCACACATAATCTCTTAGGCTGGTTTCACACTGGGGCGGCGGGTGCGGTGGCGGTATAGCGCCGCCATTTTTAGCGGCGCTATATCGTCGTATCTGCCGCGGTATTCGGCCGCTAGCGGTGCGTTTTTAACCCCCGATAGCGTCCGAAAAGGGGTTAATACCGCCGGCAATGTGCCTCTGCAGAGGCGCATTGCCGGCGGTATTACCGCGGTTTCCCATTGCTTTCAATGGGAAGGAGCGGAGTAGGAGCGGTAAATACACTGCTCCTCTCACCGCTCCAAAGATGCGGCTAGCAGGACGTGAAAAAAAGTCCTGCTAGCCGCATCTTTGGAGCCCTCTGGGCTTTCACACTGGAGAAACAGCAGCTGCAATTTAGGGTTGGTTTGCCGGCGCTATTTTTAGCGCAATAGCGCCTGCAAACCGCCACAGTGTGAAAGGGGCCTTAAATTCCCTACTAAATAATTGGCTACTTGCTGCAGCCGTTTAAGATTTCCACTTTAAAGAGACCCTGTCAATAACCTAAAACAGCAGGCTATCTACAGCACAATGATGATGCCTCTGCTCCTTTTACTAGGTAAAATCTGGGTTTGCAAAGGCATCTGGTGCACAAAAAATGGATTTGTACCTTTTGTAATGATTGAGGAATGTTTTTAAATGCCAATTTTCGTAGTTCAGCCCTAATTTACTATACGATTGATATATGTGACATAGGTTGCGAGAGAAGACCGGACACACCAAACTAAACTGTGGTCAGGCAGATCCCCAACTGCTGAGGAAGGAAAAAGCAACAAAAAAAAAAGGAAATAAGCTGAGGTTTACAGTTTTCAGCTTAGCCAACCGTGAGCCCACAAAACCTTAGACAATACGACTTCTTCCTTCCAGCCGCAGGACAGATTCGAGGGACGCGACTATCATTAGCCGGCATTGTGGGAAATCGCGAGTGATTTTTTTTTTTCCCTCCATCCCCGATGAGAGCTTCATACGTCTCTCTGTGACGGATGGAGGAGGTCTATGCCGTGCCCAGCCCGTAGTAGAGGACCCGCCATCTACGACAGATTGTTGCATAATGACTTGAATAAAAAGGGTTACAAATTAGACGGCTTCACGCCATTGACTCTGAAATATTGGAGGCTGGAAGGCAGGACAAGGCAGGATCCTTCTCTCCTGCCATCTGCTCTGATGTTATAGCAGAGAACAGAAATTACACGTCTGATGCAATTTAATGGCTCAGAAAATGTTTTTTGGCTCGTTTGAGGCGAGATGTTGGCACAATGGGACCAGAAGGGCGCTGGCTGTTCTACGAATGCAGCCTACTTTACATGAAGGCTTTTCAAGAACCGGCAATAAAATGACAAAACTCGGCAGAGGACTTTTGTTTCGCGTGATCTTGCTTAAGGGTTCTCGCATACGGGACCATATAGATGCAGTGCGTTTTAGTGTACCCGAGAGAGACAGGTGCAGCGCCCGGCCATGGCAAAGTCTATGGCAGGCTGTGGCTGGATGGGACTGAATGCGATGGATCAAGCCGTACCCGCATTTAGGGCCCTGGGCGTTAAGCAACGAAGGTCCAGATCGCAAGTCTTCTGCATTTTGGGCCTTCATCTCTGAAGGCATGGGGTCCTAAATGCGAGAACCACCTCATGTCTTAGACTTTGATAGGCTTTAGGCAGTAGGGTTGGGCGCTGCACCTTTCTCTCTCAGGTACACTAAAATGCACTAAAAAGGACACACAATCATAAAAAAAAAATCCACTCTTCAACATGTACATGTAGTACTCTGTCCTATGTTGCTAGGTGCTTTCGAACCCTAGTTATAAGGTTAGACTGGGCGCCCCCAATTTTCTCAATAGCCATCCAACAACATAGCTTGTATAGCGCCCTGCTCCCAATGACTGGGCGCTATGTTCAATTTAGAGGGTATCTGAGCCAATAGTTAGGCTCAGATGTACATAATTAATGTTAAATTAGCCTCTGTTCCGGCTGTGGCTGTGTTGGGCAGGACTTCCCACTGTTTGCCTGTAGGTGGCGTTACCACCCCAGGCCAATGTGGAAGACTGACAAGTCAGAGTGTATTGGGTACCTTCCCCCGGGAACAGTTCAGTGGGCATGGTCTACCCACTGAGCATGCTGGGGAAGGGTACTTAAGGGACAGACGCCATCTTAGGGGGTTCATTTTCATTCCCCCCGCGGCCCTCCTGGCGCGAGGGGTATATTGTGTGTTTTCAGCCTCGGAGCCATGTTGGTCCGAGGCTGCAACTCTGCCAAGTAGGCTCAGTTATGCTGACTGGGGCCTACCCTTTGAAGGTGATCTTGTGCTGTCCGTCCTGAGGGAGGAAGCCACTCAATGGAGGAAACCAGGGGAGGACCTGTCCTGGAAAAGACCAAGCGGAAGGCTGGTGTCTTGAGGAGGGCCTGGTAATTTTATTGGAGGATGCACCGCAACTAAAAGTTACCTTGTAGTCTGTCGGGTCGGCTTAAAGGCTCTTAACTGTTTGGCTGGAAGTTCGGGTGTTATGTCCTGTGGCAGAGGATCCAGGATTATCCAATTCTGTGCATCACCAGTCTGTGGCAGACACTGGTCCTGACTTATCTTTCGTGCATCACACCGGCTGCTAGGCCAGGTGAGAGGGGCCTATCCGGGTGAGCAATACCCACTCCAGGGAGAGTGGTGAATGACTGTATATTTGAGGAGTTCTCCCCAGTGATCTGCACCATGTGCCTGAACCTACCCCTTCCCTTCACCTTTCTATATGTTTATGCAAAAAGGAAAATAAAACCTAACTGCTTAAGGTTTTACAGCTTCTGTGGACATTGGAGTTTCTACAGACTTTCTTCCCCTAGACAACGAATACTGAGGTAACGTGCAGGCCCAAAGTTAAATCAGCAGCTCCTACGGGAGTAGTGCTACACTTGGAAGAAGACTCCTGCTTGTCTTAGTCTTGAGAATGTTCCCAAGACAAGAGGAATGCAGAGGACTAAGAGGATAACACACCCCCTCTCCCTTTGCATTCCTCTTGCTGTCACTTGTTTTGGGAAAGAGCCGAGACAAGTGGCCATTATGAAGCGGCAGTCTCCTTCTTAGCTATGTCGTTGGAGAGTCATGGAGGAAGGAGGAGGTGCTCAGCCCGACCTCACAGCAATAATGCTTCCCGAGCCTAGCTATGAGCTCGGTTAGGACACCCCCACTTTCCCCTCAGCTGTCCGACAACTAAACTAGGAAGAAAAATGCTGCTTTTTAACAGTCTTGGCCCTGAGAACTTTTCCAAGACAAGTGGCAGCAAAAGGAATGCAGCAGAATGGGAGGCTGGCACGCTTCCTCTCCCTTTGCATTCCTATTGCCACCACTTGTCTTGAGAAAGAGCATGACAAGTGGCCATTATGAAGGGGTTGTCTCCTTCTTAGCTATGTCGTTGGAGTGTCATGGAGGAAGGGGGAGGTGCTCGGTCTGTGCCATGTTGTTAGGTGCTTTCTAACCCTAGTTATGGGGTTACAAGGATGACACGACCCCTCTCCCTTTGCATTCCTCTTGCCACCAATTGTTCCAGGAATGAAGCAGCTGTCTCCTTCTTATCTATGTTGTTGCTGGGTCATGGAGGAAGGCGAAGGTGCGACGGAGGTGCTTGATCCAACCTCACAACATGTAGTACATGAGACAAGTATTATATATATACTTCGCCCCATGTTGCTAGATGCTTCTAACCTGAGCTCAGTCAGACTCGGCACCCCCCATCCCCCTGCAGCTCTTTTTTCACATGGCGCAGACACACTTAAGGGAAGAACATATAGTACTTTTTCCCCTGTTGCTAGGTGCTTCCTAACCCAAGTTACAAGGTCAGACTGGGCGACCCCACTTTCCCCACAGCCGTCTGACAACATAACTAGGGAGGAGATGGCTGCTTCCTAATGGCTGCTTGTCTTAGCCCTAAAAATAATCCCAAGACAAGTGAGATGCAGAGGACTAGAAGGATGACACACCTCCTCTCCATTTGCATTCCTCTTTCCGCTACTTTTTTGGGGAAAGAGCCAAGACAAGTGGCCATTATGAAGCGGCAGTCTCCTTCTCAGCTATGTCGTTGGAGGATCATGAAGGAAGAGGGAGATGCTCAGCCCGACCTCACAGCAAATAATGCTTCCTAATCCTTGTAATGAGCTCGGCCTGGGCACCCCCACCTTCCCCACAGCCACCACTGGTCTTGAGAAAGAGCATGACAAGTGGCCATTATGAAGGGGTTGTCTCCTTCTTAGCTATGTCGTTGGAGTGTCAACTTAACTAGGAAGGAGACTGCTGATTCATAATAGTCACTTGCCTTGGCCCTGAGAACTTTCCCAGGGCAAGTGGCAGCAAGAGGAATGCATAGGATGACTCCCTCTCCCTTTGCATTCTTCTCGTCATGACTTGTCTTGGGAAAGAGCCGAGACAAGTGGCCATTATGAAGTGGTTGTCTCCTTCTTAGCTATGTCATTGGAGGGTCATGGAGGAAAGGGGAGGTGCTTGGTTCAACCTCAAAGCATATAATACATGGTACAAGTCCTACGTGTACTTTGTCCCATGTTGCTAGGTGCTTCCTAACCCTAGTTATGAGGTTGGTCTGGGCACCCCCATCTTCCCCACAGCCGTACGACAACTTAACTAGGAAGGAGACTGCTGCTTTATAATAGTCACTTTCCTTGTCCCTGACAACTTTCCCAAGGACCATTATGAAGCAGTTGTCTCCTTCTTAGCTATGTCGTTGGATAGTCATGGAGAAAGGGGGAGGTGCTTGGTCCGACCTCACAGCATATAATGCTTCCTAACCCTTTTTATGAGCTCAGCCTGGGCACCCCCACCTTTCCCACAGCCGTCCAACAACTTAACTAGGGAGGAGAATGCTGCTTCATCATAGTCTTGGCCCTAAAAAACATTTCCAATACAAGTGGCAGCATGAGGAATGAAGAAGAATGGGAGGATGGCACGCTCCCTTTCCCATTGCCTTCCTATTACCCCCACTTGTTTTGGGAAAGACCTGAGACAGGTGGCCATTATGAAGGGGCATTCTCCTCCTTAACTTATGGTATTATAAAGCGAGGAGGTTTTTTTTGGGACTTTAAATGAAATCATGGCCTGGTAAGGCCGCATATTTCCATCCCTGTCAATGTGACAAGAAAAGCAAGCAAGTACGCAAACAGGCAAGCCAGCCAGCAAGCAAGCTTAGCTTATGTCGTTGAAGGGTCATGGAGGAAGGAGGAGATGCTTGGTCCGACCTCACAGCATAAAATACATGGTACAAGTACTACGTGTACTTTGTCCCATGTTGCTAGGTGCTTTTTAACCCTAGTTATGAGGTTGGTCTGGGCACCCCCAGCTACCCCACATCCGTACAACAACTTAACTAGGAAGGAGACTGCTGCTTCATAATAGTCACTTGCCTTGGCCCTGAGAACTTTCCCAAGGCAAGTGGCAGCAAGAGGAATGCAGAGGACTGGGAGGATGACTCCCTCTCCCTTTTCATTGCTTACCACCACTTGTCTTTAGAAAAGAGCCGAGGCAAGTGGCAATTATGAAGTGGTTGTCTCCTTCTTAGCTATGTCATTGGCGGGTCGTAGAGAAAAGGGGAGGTGCTTGATCTGACCTCATAACATGCAGTACATGGGACAAGCATTATATGTACTTTGCCCCATGTTACTAGATGCTTCTAACCCAAGGTCAGTTAGACTGGGCACCCCCCAATTCCCCTGTAGCTGTCCGACAACATAGCCTTGAAGGAGATGGTCATGCTAATGATGGTTAAACTTTAAAGAAGAACTATCATTAGATGTTTTTTTCACTGTTCTGTCCCCCATGGAACAAAGTACCGGTATGTGTAGTACATTGTCCCACCTTGCTAGGTGCCTCCTAACCCTAGTCATAAGGTCAGACTGGGCGATCCTGCTTTCCCCACAGCCTTCCAACAACTAGGAAGGAGCATAGCAGCCTCTTGTCTGGGCCCCAATAACTTTTCTAAAACAAGCAAGGCAAGAGGAATGCAAAGGGAGAGGGGGCATGTCCTCTGCCCATCACACTGCATTCTTCTTGCCTCCACTTATCTTGAGAAAGTGCTTGGAGCTGAGACGAGTGGTCATTATGAATAGGCTGTCTTCTTCTTAACTATGTTTTGGAAGGGTCATTGGGGAAGGAGGAGGTGCTCAGTCCGACCTAATAGCATGACGTACATGGGACTGGTACTACATGTACCATGTTGCTTGTCACTTCCTGACCCTAGCTATGAGGTCGGGCTGGACACCATCCCCCCCTAGTTGTTCGTCAATATAGCTAAAAATAAATGACTGCTTCATAACAGTGGCTTTTCTGTGCTCTGAGCACTTTTCTAGACAAGCGGTTATGAAGCATCCGTCTTCATCCTAAAATGCAGAGAAGGGGGCACTGTTCCTAGGCAGGCCCGTGTGCAAGGGGCTTTAGACTTAAGCTTTAAAGAAGAAGTGTCAATGATTTTGTTATCGCTGTTCTGTCCCAGATGGGACAAAGTATATGTAGTACTTTGTCCCATGTTGCTAGGTGCTTCCTAACCCTAGCTATGAGGTCAGCTTAGGCATCCCTCATGACTATTGTAAAACCGATGTATTCCAGTACTGCCCACCACATTATACCCCATACCTTACTTATCTTAATCAAAGAGACCACACATTGCTGTTTTGGAGTAAAACATGGCCGTAGCAGCCTCCTTTATTTTTTTTTAACTGTTCCATCAGTTATCAAAAACTTTAACCATCAAAACACATAAACCCAGAAACATAACAGAAATATTGCCCCCTAGTGTTGGTCTTTGCAGGAACCTCAAATTCGCCATAATCATATTAACCCGATATTCCTCATCATATTAAATTCTTATTATCCCGGGACACTGCGGTACCTTACCAATGGTCATAGGCCTCAAGCCGATCAGCTACTCAGAGACGACCACTGACCGCAGTGCCCCCATTATCCAACTCATCCAGCTAAACTCCTGTTAGCTGGAAACCATCCTCAGAACCCATACCACCGATGGTTCCTGACCACTTGCTTATTCGAGGTACTTCCTTCTCCCGCAAAGACCAAACACCCGCCACTGCTACGACAATCCGTCCACCTGAAAAGAAAAATTGACAACAGAAAACCATACTGTGACCACATTAAAATTCCTCCTTCCTACATTGCTTATAAGGGAGGGTGGGTGGGAAACTTTCCCCTGCGCTGTGTTAACTCAGAGGGGCGGGGTCTTCCTTTTATCTAGCCTTCACCCCTCCCCTCTATATTTCCATTAGCCAATAGTTAATCTTCTCTTATTACATACTCTGTTCACTCAGTCATGCCCAGCCCTCCGCCTATGGCATTCTGTCTTTTTGCTCCGGGCTTTTCTTGACTATTGTAAAACCGATGTATTCCAGTACTGCCCACCACATTATACCCCATACCTTACTTATCTTAATCAAAGAGACCACACATTGCTGTTTTGGAGTAAAACATGGCCGTAGCAGCCTCCTTTATTTTTTTTTAACTGTTCCATCAGTTATCAAAAACTTTAACCATCAAAACACATAAACCCAGAAACATAACAGAAATATTGCCCCCTAGTGTTGGTCTTTGCAGGAACCTCAAATTCGCCATAATCATATTAACCCGATATTCCTCATCATATTAAATTCTTATTATCCCGGGACACTGCGGTACCTTACCAATGGTCATAGGCCTCAAGCCGATCAGCTACTCAGAGACGACCACTGACCGCAGTGCCCCCATTATCCAACTCATCCAGCTAAACTCCTGTTAGCTGGAAACCATCCTCAGAACCCATACCACCGATGGTTCCTGACCACTTGCTTATTCAAGGTACTTCCTTCTCCCGCAAAGACCAAACACCCGCCACTGCACCAAAGGGAAAACACCTTTACCCTTTGGTGCCCCTCCAAACCTTAAGGGCTCGTTGAATCCCATCCTGCAAACCCAAAGACCATAAATCAGTCCCCACATCGTTCAGATGGACCCCATCCCTTCGTAGATACCGCCATGTATCCACCTCCAATTCGAAATGTCGGACCACCAACCCACCATTCCGTACCACAAACTTGCCCATGTCTCGGTTAATTTTCCTCCGGGCCCTGTTTATTCCAGCCACGGACCTAGCCCCCCTCCACTCTACCCGTGCCACCATGTCTGACCAGACGATAATCATGTCCGGGAATGACATCCTTAGCCTCAGGAAATCAGACTTCATATCCCGAGTCACTTCTAGCATGGACCTGAAACCCAAGTCGTTGCCACCTACGTGCAGTACCAGAACGTCAGGTGGCCTGTCCAAACGCGCAAAACGGTGCACCTCCAGAACTATCTTACTCCACAACATTCCTAGAATTCCCAGCCAGCGGACACACGCCTCCGGTCTTGGGAACCCCAGCTGCCGACCCTCATGACGAACATCGGCTCTCTTAGCCCCCCAGAAAACAAACGAATGGCCCAGTATCCAGACCAACGCCTGCATTTGACCTGTAATTGCAAGAAGACATTCCCCATGAGAATCTCCCATCACCCTTATATATTCCCAGCAATCCGAACAGAAAACCCAAACCAAAACATTAACAACGCCCCATGACTTGTACCCCCACATTATTCCAGTCCCACCAGTAGCTGTGGGCGTACGTATAACCGGAACCTCCTGGATTCCCAGCGGCCTATCTTCTTAACCGCCTCCTCATCCATCCCACATTTGGCCGCCTCCGTAGCTGCCCCGATCCTAAAAGAGTGCAAGGAAAATTAATTTTCCTTGAGTCCCAAAGCCCGAAGGGACTTCCTGAACACCGCAATGAACTGATACCTTGAAAGTGGGATTCCGTCCTCGTGTACCAAAAAGGAACCCACCCCCGACGGTCGCACCTCCAAGTACCCTTTTACAGCCCTTACCGGGCACAACAGGGAACCTGGGACCGGAAAAACCTGGACCAACTTACCTCTGCCCATCTGGTCCATCTTAGACCTCCTCAGCACCAGCGACACCCCTTGCTCCGTCCAGCCCACCTCGCTATCAAGCAACCCCCCGTGTACTGCTTTTGACGGGCTGACCAACTCACCTATTCTGAATGCTCCAAAGAATGCCAGTGAGAATGCCACCGTGAACAACAAAACTTCGTATGGGGATGAACATAAGCCCTGTAACTGCCCCATGATCTTGACCAAGAGAGCAAACGAAACCGGTCGCCTGCCATCCGGCTTCTGCCCCCCCCGCCCATAACCCTTAAGTGCCTGCCGCACCCAAAAATCTTTTGTAAAATCGGGGCAACCTTGCCATTAGAACAAAAAGGCCAAGTCTGCCATCTTCTTACCCAAACTGGACCTGGACACACGGGCCTCCATGTTTCTAGCCAGGAAATACAGCACCAATAACCTGACATTGGGACCCACAGGATCCGCTCCTGCTTCCCGAACCATCTCTTTCCATTCCAACCACACCTTCTCATACGCCCCCCAAGTGCCCGTACTCACCGATTTTTTGATCCAACCTGACACTATTCCAACGGAATCTTCCACAGCCAGCCTGGACAAGGGACCCCACGTTGCTCCGCCCCCGGTGCCAACTCTCGGAACCTGTCCTACTGAAAGCGAGACAGCGCATCAGCTATGACATTGTCCACCCCCGGAAGGTGCACCGCATACACAAACACATTGAGCTGCAAACATCTCAACACCAGATGGCGCAGAAGACGCACCACCGGGGGAGAAGATGCCGACACTTTGTTGATGACTTGTAATAACCCCAGGTTGTCCCCATGAAAACGCACTTTCAGATCCCTGAAACACGCCCCCCACAACTCCACCGCCAGCACCACCGGGAACAGTTCCAACAGAACCAAATTCTTGGTGAAACCAGCGTCCATCCAGGACTGCGGCCATGGGCCCGCACTCCACCTGCCCTGAAAGTAAGCCCCAAAACCTGCCCCCCAGCCGCATCTGTGTATAGTTCTAAATCAAAATTGCTAATAGGGCCCGACATCCATAACGCTCTCCCATTGAAAGACTCTAAGAATGAATGCCAAACCCGCAAGTCCGCCTTGTGTTCTCTGCCCAAACTCACAAAGTGCGTGGGGGACCGTACCCCAGCCGTGCTAGCCGACAGCCATCTGCAAAACACCCTGCCCATTGGCAGAATGCGGCACGCAAAATTGAGCTTTCCCAGTAGCGACTGTAAAACCCTAAGCTACACTTTCTTTACCCCCATCATGACCTTCAGCTCAGTCTTGAGCGACTCCAATTTGTCCAATGGTAGGCGGCACTCCATGGCCTCCGAATCCAGGACAATACCCAAAAACGTGATAACCGTGCGAGGTCCCTCCATTTTGTCAGGTGCCAATGGTATCCCAAACCGCTCTGCAACGTGCTCCAATGTGGCCAGGAGCACAGCGCAGATTCTGGATGAGGCCGGACCCACGCAAAGGAAATCGTCCAAGTAGTGAATGATTGAATTCACCCCCGACACATCCCTGACCACCCATTCCACGAACGAACTGAACTGTTCGAACAGTGCGCACGATATGGAGCATCCCATAGGCAAGCACTTATCCACATAGAACTCATTGTCCCACTTACAACCCAGGAGGTGAAAACTATCCGGGTGAACAGGCAACAATCTAAACGCTGCCTCTATATCTGTTTTTGCCATCAGCGCCCCCTGGCCATACCGGCGAATCCACCCCACCGCAGCATCAAAAGAAGTGTAACTGACCATACATGCTTCCGGATCAATAGCGTCATTGACCTACCTGCCCTTCGGGAAAGACAGGTGGTGAATGAGGCGGAACTTGTTGGGCTCCTTCTTAGGTACCACCCCGAGCGGGGAGACCACCAAGTTCACCAGGGGAGGGGACCGGAAAGGACCCCCTATCCGGCCCAAAGCAACCTCCTTGCGCAGCTTTTCTGTGACCACTGCAGGTTGCCGCAAGGCCGATCGCAGATTGCGTGCGATCGGGGGAATAACCTGCAAAGAACATGGAATGCGAAACCCCTCTGAAAACCCTTGCTCCAACAACCTTGCCGCCCCCTTGTCCGGATACCTACCGAGGAACAGCCGCATCCTTTCCACCATCACCGGAGTCCTCCCTTTTCTGCCCAGAGTCCCCGGCCAGCCCCTTACCTCGCTTAAAGCATCTAGCCTGTGTATGGGAGCCTCCGCAACCGGAGCACTCATGCTTGAAACGACAGGACCCCCCAAACTTGCAGGAGCTCTCATTATATTGCCAGCACACCCCCTTTTGTTTTCCGGCCGATTGTCCTGGGGAAGAGGTTCCACGGCCCCCCCCCTGAAAAAAAACTGATTAGAAGCCCTCGGCGCCGTCATCAACCGCATCCATAAGCTTATGTCCTTATTATCCCACCGCAGACCAGGCCTCACCGCTCTCCTCTGCCTGAATTGTTCATCATATCTGAGCCACCCCGTGCCCCCGTACACTCTGTATGCTTCCCCTATAGAGTCCTGATAACCAAATAGTGCCGAACAATGTTCTGGGTTCTTCTGCCCTATAACACTAGCCATGATGGAGAACGCTTGCAACCAGTTTGTAAACGTCCGTGGGATCAGCCCATATCTCCTCTTCTCCTCATCCTCTTTTTTTGAATCATCCGGTTTTACCCTGTCCAGATGAAACTTCTCTAATGGCAGAAGTGAGAACATCTCCACATACTCACCCTTCCATATCTTTTCCTTCACTTCGGGTTTCAGGTGAGATCCCAGCAATGCCTCATAACACACATACATCTCACATTTAGCAGCATCATCCAACCTAATGACATCCTAACTTGCCGCCTGTTCCACCGCACCACCCTCTTTTGTGGCCACAGCTGCAGAACCCAACCCTACAGCATCCCCCACCCCAATATTCCCCGCAGGTGTAACCGGTGACCCCACCACGGCAGCGGGCCCAGCAGTCCCTGTTGGCGGGACCCACGCCGCCGCCGGACTGACTCGCCCGCCATCCCCCTGTTCAAATTGGCTGACTAAGGATTTGATGCCCGCAAGAAACCCCTTCAGCCCGTCCGGCCGTGCACCTCCCCCATCCTGGAACGTACCCCCCCTGCCTGTCCATCATCTTGACCCCGAACTTGCACCGCAAAACCCACACCCGCAGCCGACATACCCACCTGGGCACCATTCCCCTCCTGGCCCCCAGCAGAAACAATTGAAAGGGACTTACCGGGCTGCCTGGAAGAACTCACACCAGCCGATCCACTCGAATCCACCGCTGCCTCCGACCGTCCGGGTCTCCGATCCTCCTCCGAGCTGCACACTTCACCCTCTGACAGCACACCAGCCAGCTCCTCACCACCGGACGATAGCTCACCAGGTGACCTGTCCCTGGAAGCCGAGGGGTCAGGACCCGATTGGTCCCACCTCCGCGCACCTGACCGGCCCACCGATTTCTTAACCGCCTTGCCTCCACGCTGTCTCTGCTCACCCGCACCGCCGTCATCACTCACTGGCACACCACCACCCGCAGCCTCCTGCACCCGATGTCCGGCCGAGGGGGGGGGTGCCCGGACGCCGCGGCCACCGATGACCCCCGCAGGAGCCCCAAACCCGCCGGGGACCCCCGAGGGGCCGGGCCCGCCTGATCCGACTCCACGCGCCGCGCGGGCCTATCGGCCACACCGGAACTCCCGGTGCGGCCCCCCGCTGAGCTCCGCACTTGAGGGGGATTCCCTCCGGTACCCCTCACCTTGGGCAATGCGGCGCGCTTAGCCGGGGGGCCCGAAGGGGCCCTAGGGGGACTCCCAATCTGCCGCTGAGCTCTCGGGGAGGGGCCCGGTGAGTAGCGATCCGGGGGTCTAGACCTCCGAGCTTGCCCAGCCTCTCTCCCCGCGGTACCTTGTGACCCGGCCGGACTTGAAAGCATCGGCCCCAGGGTCTCCTGGAGCCAATCCTCGCCCCGTGTCGCAGCCTCTGCCCGAAGCTGGGCCAGAAGTTTGTCTATAGAAGATATGCTGCTGCTAGCTGACATGCTGCTGGAAACTTTCCACTGCGCTGTGTTAACTCAGAGGGGCGGGGTCTTCCTTTTATCTAGCCTTCACCCCTCCCCTCTATATTTCCATTAGCCAATAGTTAATCTTCTCTTATTACATACTCTGTTCACTCAGTCATGCCCAGCCCTCCGCCTATGGCATTCTGTCTTTTTGCTCCGGGCTTTTCTTTCCTGAGACACGTGGCAGCAAGAGGCATGCAAATGGATGGGCAGATGACACACCCTCTCCCTTTGCATTCCTCTGCCATTGCTTGTCTTGGGAAAGTGTTTGGCATCAAAACAAGTGAAAGTCATGAAGTGGCCGTTTCCTATTATGTTGTCAGAGCAACGTCCACAGCAATGGGGGAAGGGCAAGGTGCTCAGTCTGACCTCATAGCATGTAGACATGGGCGCCGTCAATAAATTTGTTTAGTTTTGTTCCGTTACGTTACGCATTGCCCAAAAATTCGTAATTTGTGTCCGAAATTCAATTTGGATTTGTACGAAATACGAATTTTCGTTAGATTCGTAAAATTTTCGTAAAATTACGAACATTCGTTATGATGAATTTAAAAAGCCAACCCAGGAAGTCAGCAGTGCTCCCACCATCCTTGTGCTCAGTGTGCTGTGCTGACTTCCACCTGGTGCTGTACCCCATCTGTGCTCATTATGAGGGGCTCCCACCATCCCTGTGCTTTGCTCATTATGAGGGGCTCCCACCATCCCTGTGCTGTGCTGACTTCCTCCTGGTGCTGTACCCCATCTGTGCTAATTATGAGGGGCTCCCACCATCCCTGTGCTGTGCTCATTATGAGGGGCTCCCACCATCCCTGTGCTGTGCTCATTATGAAGGGCTCCCACCATTTCTGTGCTGTGCTCATTATGAGGGGCTCCCACCATCCCTGTGCTTTGCTGACTTCCTGGGTTTGCTTTTTAAATTCATAACGAATGTTCGTAATTATTATGACAATAATAAAACGATATTAACGAACATTCTTATTTTGTCTGAGAAATTCGGATCCGAAATTCGTCAACGAAATTTCGGATTTCGGAAAAAATTCGGAAGCATATAAATCCGTATTTCGGATGCTTCCGAATGTACGAATTTTCGATTCGCACATGTCTAATGGCATGTAGCACATGAGAGAGGGGGCGTGCCATCCTCCTGTCCCCCTGGATTCCTCTTGCTGCCACCATTAGGATGCAGCTGTCTTCTTCTTAGCTATGTTGCTGGGTGTTCCCAGGGTGAGGGGTTGGCCCAATCCGACCTCATAGCTAAAAAGGGGATGGTATGTCATAACCGCCGCTTGTCTCGACAAGCATTTTCCTGAGACAAACGGCAGGCAAGAAGAATGCAGAGGGAAAGGGGATGTGTCCCAACGCTCTTGCTTTATAACGGCCACTTGTCTTGCTCCTGAGAAATTTCCAGAGAAAAGTGGCATCAAGAGGAATGCAGTGGGATGGGAGGATGACACATCACCTCTTCCTCTGCATTCCTCTTGCCACTGTTTGCCCAGGGAAAGTGCGTGGAACCAAGACAAACAGCTGTTATGAAGCAGCTGTTCCTCTCTAGCTATGCCTTTGGATGGCTGCGGAGGAAGGGGGGGGGGGTTCGCCCAGTCCGGCTAGAGTTATGCCCTGTACACACGATCGGACCTTTTTCCGATCAAACTTCCATCGGAATTCGGACGGAATTTCATCGGAAAAAAATAGAACATGTTCTTTTTGAAATTTCCGATGGAATTCATCGGAATTTCTCCGATGGGGCCCACACGCGGTCGGAATTTCCGATGAAAAAACCCCAACGGACTCCGTCTGACTTTTTTCATCGGAAATTCCTATTGTGTGTACAGGGCATAAGGATGCACCTAACAACATGGGATAAAGTACATGTAGTACTTGTCCCATGTACGACGTGCTATGAGGTCAGACTGAGCATGCTCCCCTTCTTTCATGGCCCTCCAGTAACATAGGTAAGAAGGAGACAGCCAGTTTAAGATGTCCACTTGTCTTGGCTCGGAACACTTTGCTGAGACAAGCAGCGGCAAAAGGAATGCAATGGGAGAGGGGGTGTGTCATCCTAATGTCCCCCTGCATTCTTCTGGCAGCTGCTTGTCTCAGCAAAGTGTTTGGAATCAAGACAAGCTGCCATTATGAAGCCTTGTCTTGGCTTGGAACACTTTCTTGAGACAAGCAGTGCCCACTGCCCATTACACTGCATTCTTCTTGCTGCCACGTGTCTCAGGAAAGTGCAAGACAGTCAAGACAGTCAAGAAGAGTCAAGACAAGCGGCTGTTGTGAAGCAGTCTTCTTCTTAGCTATGTTGTTGGGTGGCCGTGGGGGAAAGCGGAGCACTCAGCCCAACCTCATAGCTTGGGTTAGGATGCACCTAGCACCATGATACATGTAGTACTGGTCCCATGTACTACATGCTATGAAAAATCAGACTGAGCACAGTCCCCTTCCGCCATGACCCTTTGACAGCCTAGCTGAGAAGAAGACAGCCACTTCATTCCCGAAAACTTGTCTCAGTTCCAACTACTTTCCCGAGACAAGCAGCGGCAAGAGGAATGTAGAGTGAGAGGGGGCGTGTCATCTTCCCATTCCTCCGCATTCTTCTTGCCGCCACTTGTCTAGGGAAAGTTCTCAGGACCTAGAAAAGCAACCGTTATGAAGCTGTGATCTCCTTCCTAGCTATGTTATGTCTGACCTTATAGCTAGGGTTCAAAGGCATCTACCATCATGGGACAAAAGATCTACACTTTGACCCACAGGGGACAAAACAGTAAGGGCTCGTACGCACCATTTACAGTACAGGAAACGTGCATGTCTGCAGGGCCGCCATCAGGAATTTTGGGGCCCCTTACACAGCTTCAGGCATGGTGGGCCCCCTGGAGCAGAGAAGAACCGGTGGGCTGCTGCTGCCGCCGCAAATTGAGAAGCAGGTGGGGCTTCCACGAATTGAGAAGCGCAGGGGGGGGGGGATTGTTGAGGTCGGGGGGGGGGGGCTTTGGGTACTGAGGAACAAGAAAAAAAAATAAAAGAACAAAAAAAAAGAGGGGGGGTTGCCATCCGGGGCCCTGGAGATCTCCGGGCCTCTGGGGACCTCTGGGCCCCTATTTGTGTTTTAGCTTATAATATTTATTTCAGTTTTATTACAGCAGTTTAGTCTCTTATGCCTTGTACACACGACTGGACTGTCCGTCAGAATAAAGTCCGTGATTGTCCGACGGAATTCCACTCAAGCTGTCTTGCACACACACGGTCACACAAAAGTCCGACCATCAAGAACGCGGTGACGTACAAGACGTACGACAAGCCGAGATTAATGAAGTTCAATAGGTAGTTTGGCTCTTCTGCTTGATTCTGAGCATGCGTGTTTTTTAGTCCGTTGGAATTGCATACAGACGAACTGACTTTCTGATAGAAATTTTTGTCCGTCGGAAAAAAAGAGAACAAGTTCTCTAAGTCCGTCGGAATTTCAGAAGGAAAAAGTCCGATGGGGCATACAGTACACACGGACGGAATATCCGATGAAAAGAGCCCGTCTGACTTTATCCATCGGAATATCTGGTCGTGTGTACGGGGCATTAGAGTTTTTAGTCCTTATTTTAGTAGCTAAATCGTTTTATTTCAGCGGCTTAGTCACTTATTATTGTTTAGTCATTTAATATTTTTTAGTTCTTATTTTAGCAGGTAATTTGTTTTAGTTCTGCAGCTTGGCCTCTTGGTGTTTTTTTTTTTTTTTCCCCGTGTTTTATGCTATAGCTTATTCGTTTTATTTCAGCAGTTTAGTCTTCTAGTATTTTTTTACTTCTTATTTTAGCAGGTAATTTGTTTTATTTCAGCAGGTTAGTATTTTGTAGTTTTTATTTTAGTAGCTGATTCATTTTATTTCAGCAGTTTAGTCGTTTAGTATTTTTTAGTTGTTATTTTAGCAGGTAAGTCGTTTTATTTCAGCAGCTTGGCCTCTAATGCCTCGTACAAACGATCGGATTTCCGATGGAATAAAATCCGATGGACTTTTTTCCATCGGAGTAAAAAAAAATAGAACACGTTTTAAATTTTTCTGATCCGATCGTCTGTGTGGAATTCCATCGGAGAAAAATCCATGCATGCTCAGAATCAAGTCGACGCATGCTCAGAAGCATTGAACTTCATTTTTCTCGGCTCGTCGGAGTGTTTTACGTCACTGCATTTTGGACGGTGGGAATTTAGTCTGATGGTGTGTAGGCAACACTGATGGAAGTCAGCTTCATCGGAATTCAGATGGAAAATTCCATCAGATTTTATTCCATCGGAAATCCGATCGTGTGTACAGGGCTTTAGTGTTTTTTTTTGTTTTTTTTTTAGTATTTATTGCAATAGCTAATTTGTTCTATTTTCAGCAGGCTAGTATTTTAGTATTTTGTAGTTATTATTTTAGCAGGTAATTTATTTTATTTCAGCAGCTTGGCTTTTAGTGTTGTTTTTATTTATTTTTTGAGTATGTATTGCCATAGCTAATTTGTTTTATTTTTCAGCAATTTAGTATTTTGTAGTTCTTATTTTAGTAGCTAATTATTAAAATTTTAGCTGGTTAGTATTTTAGTATTTTTTTACTTCTTATTTTAGCAGGTAACTTGTTTTATTTCAGCAGGTTAGTATCTTAGTATTTCATAGTTCTCATTTTAGTAGCTAATTCATTTTATTTCAGAAGCTTAGTCTTTTAATATTTTTTAGTTGTTCATTTAGCAGGTAATTTGTTTTATTTTAGCAGCTTGGCCTATCAGTGTTTTTTTGTTTTTGGTTTGTTTTTTTATATATTTATTGCCATAGCTAATCCGTTTTATTTCAGCAGTTTGAATTCAATTTTTTTTTTTTTTTTTTTAGCATTTTTATCAGTAGCCAACAATCTTATTTCAGTAGTTTAGTCTTTTAATATTTTTTAGTTCTTATTTCAGTAGCTAGTTTTATTTCAGACGCTTGATTTGTTTATTTCAGTAACTTATCAGTACCAATTCAGCAGCTAATATTTTTATTTTTTTTTCAGCAGCTTGGTCTTTTAGTGTTTTTTTTGTATTTATTTCAGCAGCTAATTATTTTTATTTCACCGGTTTATGCCCTTAGTGTTTTTTTAGCATTCATTTCAGGAGCTAATTCATTTTATTTCAGCAAGTTGATCTCTTGGTGTTTTTTCGTATTTATTTCAACTGCTAATTAGCTTTACTTTATATTGTAAAACTTTGTGCAATCTGTTGGCACTCTATAAATCCTGAATAATAATACAATTTCAGCAGTTTGCAGTCTTAGTGTTTTTTAGTATATATATCAGAAGCTAATTAGTCTTTTTTAAGCAATTTAGTATTTTTAGTGGGGGAACCCAAATAAAAAAAAATGGAGTAGGGTGGGCCCCCCAAGATCCCCCCCAAGATCCCAAGATCCCTCCCCAAGATCCCCCCAAAATCCCCCCAAGATCCCAAGATCCCCCCCAAGATCCCCCCAAGATCCCAGGATCCCTCCCCAAGATCCCCCCAAGATCCCAAGATCCCTCCCCAAGACCCCCCTCAAGATCCCAAGATCCCCCCAATATCCCAAGATCCCCCCCAAGACCATACCAGACCCTTTGAGTCTGGTATGAATTTTGAGGAGAAACCAAGCCAAAAAAAAAAATGGCGTAGGGTCCCCCAAAATCCACACCAGACCCTTATCTGAGCATGCAGCCTGGCTGGCCAGTAAAGGGGGTGACGACCGAGCCCCCCCACCTCCCGAACCATACCTGGCCGCATGCTCTCAACATAGTGGGGGGTGGTCCCCATGTTGATAGTGACAAGGGCCTCTTCCCCACAGCCCTGGCCGGTGGTTGTTGGGGTCTGCAGGCAGGGGGCTTATCGGAATCTGGAAGCCTCCTTTAACAAGGGGGCCCCCAGTTCCCACCCTCCCCCTCTCATGTGAATGATAAAAAACAAAGAGACGGTTTTTGACAAGTCCTTTACTAAAAATGAATAATGTCTTCTTCGTAGCTACAACATGTCTTCTTTCCCTGGCAATGTCTTCTCCCCCCTGCTCTTCTCCCGACGCCGATGTCTTCTCCCGACGCTCGCTCCCGCTGTTGTGTTAGCTCCGGTGTCTGCCGATTCTTATATAGCTGCGGCGCGTGGCCATCCGGTGATGTCATCCTGACACTCCGCCTCTTGTGACGTCACTGGATGGCCTTGCCACATTTCTGTATAAGAACCGGCAGACGCCGGCGCTAACACAACAGCAGGACCGAGTGTCAGTAAAGATATCAGCGGAGGGAGAAGAACCGGCAGAAGAATCAGAGGAAGAAGATATCAGTGGAGGGAGAAGAACTGGAGGGAGAAGACATCACCAGAGGGAGAAGACATCACTGGAAAAAAAGATGAGGGCGGGGTCTCAGGATGATATCCCCGGAAGGGCCACGCCCTATGGATATATAAGAACCGGCAGACGCCGGAGCTAGCACAACAGCAGGAGCGAGCGTCGGGGGAAGACATCAGTGGAGAAAGAAGAACCGGCAGAAGAACCAGAGAAAGAAGACATTAGCGGTGGGAGAAGACATCAGTGGAGAAAGAAGAACCGGCAGAGGAACCAGAGGAAGAAGACATTAGCGGTGGGAGAAGACATCAGTGGAGAAAGAAGAACCGGCAGAAGAACCAGAGGACAAAGACATTAGCGGTGAGAGAAGACATCAGTGGAGAAAGAAAAACCGGCAGAAGAACCAGAGGAAGAAGACATTAGCGGTGGGAGAAGACATCAGTGGCAGAGGAACCAGAGGAAGAAGACATTAGCGGTGGGAGAAGACATCAGTGGCAGAGGAACCAGAGGAAGAAGACATTAGCGGTGGGAGAAGACATCAGTGGAGAAAGAAGAACCGGCAGAAGAACCAGAGGAAGAAGACATTAGCGGTGGGGGAAGACATCAGTGCAGGGAGAAGAACCATACGGAGAAGACATCAGCAGAGGGAGAACCGGAGGGAGAAGACATCAGCGGAGGGAGAACCGGAGAGAGAAGGCATCAGCGAAGGAAGAACCGGAGGGAGAAAACATCAGCGGAGGGAGAAGAACCGGCAAAAGAACCAGAGGAAGAAGACATCAACAGAGGGAGAAGAACTGGAGGGGGAAGACATCACCAGTGGGAGAAGACATCACCAGAGAAAAAAGATGCGGGCGGGGCCTCAGGATGATGTCACCGGATCGTCACGCCCTCTTGTAACCTCACTGGATGGCCATGCCACATTTCTGTATAAGAACCGGCAGACGCCGGCGCTAACACAACAGCAGGACCGAGTGTCAGGAAAGATATCAGTGGAGGGAGAAGAACCGGCAGAAGAATCAGAGGAAGAAGATATCAGTGGAGGGAGAAGAACTGGAGGGAGAAGAAATCACCAGAGGGAGAAGACATCACCGGAAAAAAAGATGAGGGCGGGGTCTCAGGATGATATCCCCGGAAGGGCCACGCCCTATGGATATATAAGAACCGGCAGACGCCGGAGCTAACACAACAGCAGGAGCAAGCGTCGGGGGAAGACATCAGTGGAGAAAGAAGAACCGGCAGAAGAACCAGAGGAAGAAGACATTAGCGGTGGGAGAAGACATCAGTGGAGAAAGAAGAACCGGCAGAGGAACCAGAGGAAGAAGACATTAGCGGTGGGAGAAGACATCAGTGGAGAAAGAAGAACCGGCAGAAGAGCCAGAGGAAGAAGACATTAGCGGTGAGAGAAGACATCAGTGGAGAAAGAAGAACCGGCAGAAGAACCAGAGGAAGAAGACATTAGCGGTGGGAGAAGACATCAGTGGCAGAGGAACCAGAGGAAGTAGACATTAGCGGTGGGAGAAGACATCAGTGGAGAAAGAAGAACCGGCAGAAGAACCAGAGGAAGAAGACATTAGCGGTGGGAGAAGACATCAGTGCAGGGAGAAGAACCATAGGGAGAAGACATCAGCAGAGGGAGAACCGGAGGGAGAAGACATCAGTGGCAGAGGAACCAGAGGAAGAAGACATTAGCGGTGGGAGAAGACATCAGTGGAGAAAGAAGAACCGGCAGAAGAACCAGTGGAAGAAGACATTAGCGGTGGGAGAAGACATCAGTGGAGGGAGAACAACCATAGGGAGAAGACATCAGTGGAGGGAGAAGAACCATAGGGAGAAGACATCAGCAGAGGGAGAACCGGAGGGAGAAGACATCAGCGGAGGGAGAACCGGAGAGAGAAGACATCAGCGAAGGAAGAACCGGAGGGAGAAAACATCAGCGGAGGGAGAAGAACCGGCAAAAGAACCAGAGGAAGAAGACATCAACAGAGGGAGAAGAACTGGAGGGGGAAGACATCACCAGAGAGGGAAGACATCACCAGAGAAAAAAGATGGGGCGGGGCCTCAGGATGATGTCACCGGATCGTCACGCCCTCTTGTGACCTCACTGGATGGCCATGCCACATATCTGTATAAGAACCGGCAGACGCCGGTGCTAACACAACAGCAGGACCGAGTGTCAGGAAAGATATCAGCGGAGGGAGAAGAACCGGCAGAAGAATCAGAGGAAGAAGATATCAGTGGAGGGAGAAGAACTGGAGGGAGAAGACATCACCAGAGGGAGAAGACATCACCGGAAAAAAAGATGAGGGCGGGGTCTCAGGATGATATCCCCGGAAGGGCCACGCCCTATGGATATATAAGAACCTGCAGACGCCGGAGCTAACACAACAGCAGGAGCTAGCGTCGGGGGAAGACATCAGTGGAGAAAGAAGAACCGGCAGAAGAACCAGAGGAAGAAGACATTAGCGGTGGGAGAAGACATCAGTGGAGAAAGAAGAACAGGCAGAGGAACCAGAGGAAGAAGACATTAGTGGTGGGAGAAGACATCAGTGGAGAAAGAAGAACCGGCAGAAGAACCAGAGGAAGAAGACATTAGCGGTGGGAGAAGACATCAGTGGAGAAAGAAGAACCGGCAGAAGAACCAGAGTAAGAAGACATTAGCGGTGGGAGAAGACATCAGTGGAGAAAGAAGAACCAGCAGAAGAACCAGAGGAAGAAGACATTAGCGGTGGGAGAAGACATCAGTGGAGAAAGAAGAACCGGCAGAAGAACCAGTGGAAGAAGACATTAGCGGTGGGAGAAGACATCAGTGGAGGGAGAAGAACCATAGGGAGAAGACATCAGTGGAGGGAGAAGAACCATAGGGAGAAGACATCAGCAGAGGGAGAACCGGAGGGAGAAGACATCAGCGGAGGGAGAACCGGAGAGAGAAGACATCAGCGAAGGAAGAACCGGAGGGAGAAAACATCAGCAGAGGGAGAAGAACCGGCAAAAGAACCAGAGGAAGAAGACATCAACAGAGGGAGAAGAACTGGAGGGGGAAGACATCACCAGAGGGAGAAGACATCACCAGAGAAAAAAGATGGGGGCGGGGCCTCAGGATGATGTCACCGGATTGCCACGCCCAATGGCTATTTGAGAACCAGCAGACCCCGGAGCTAACACAACAGCAGGAGCGAGCATCGGGAGAAGACATCAGTGGAGAAAGATGAACCAGCAGAAGAACCAGAGGAAGAAGACATTAGCAAAGGGAGAAGAACCGGAGGAAGAAGACATCAGCGGAGGGGGAAGAACCGGAGGGAGAAGACATCAGCGGAGGGAGAAGAATCGTCAGAAGAACCGTCAGAAGAAGACATCAATGGAGGGAGAAGACATTAGCGGAGGCAGAGGAACCGAAGGGAGAAGACATCAGCGGAGGGAGAAGAGCTATAGGGAGAAGACGTCAGTGGAGGGAAAAGAGCCATAGGGAGAAGACAGTGAGAACCGGAGGGAGAAGACATCAGTGGAGGGAGAAGAATCATAGGGAGAAGACATCAGCGGAGTGAGAACCGGAGGGAGAAGACATCAGCGGAGTGAGAAGAACCGGCAGAAGAACCAGAGGAAGAAGACATCACCAGAGGGAGAAGACATTAACGGAGGTAGAAGAACCGCAGGGCAAAGTCCGATACAAGTTGTGCAACTTCCGTGTCAGAACAGTGTGACCACAGCCTTAAGCCTCGTACACAAGATTGGATATCCTATGGATTCTAATCCGATGGTTTTGTCCATCGGAAACTTGATGAAGCTGACTTCCATCAGTCTTGCCTACACACCATCAGTCAAAAAACCGACCGTTCCAAACGCCGTGACGTAAAACACTCCGCTGAGCCGAGGAAAATGAAGTTCAATGCTTCTGAGCATGCGTCGACTTGATTCTGAGCATGCGTGGGTTTTTTATTCGATGGACTTGCCCATAGACGATTGGAGTTTTCGATCGGTTTTTTATCCATCGGAAAAATTTAAAACATGTTCTATTTTTTGAAACCGATGGAAAAAAGACCGATGGGTCCCATACACGATCGGTTTGTCTGATGAAAACAATCCATCGGACGGTTTTCATCGGTTAAACCGATCATGTGTACAGGGCTTGAGTGTTTTGTTAGTACCTATTTCAGTAGCTTATTAGTCTTATTTCAGCAGATTGGTTTCTTTATTTATTTTTTGTATTTATTTCTGTAGCTAATTAGTCTTAATTCAGCAGATGTTTGTTTTTGTTTGTTTTTGTTTTTTCAGTATGTATTCCAGTAGCTAATTAGTTTTATTTCACATGTGAAAAGTGGGGGGTACATTTGTATGGCGCCCCCCCCCCCCCCGGAGTCAATACTTTGTAGAACCCCCTTTCTCTACAATTACAGCTGCAAGTCTTTTTGGGGATGTCTCTACCAGCTTTGCACATCTAGAGAGGGACATTTCTGCCCATTCTTCTTTGTAAAATATCTCAAGTTCTGTCAGATTGGATGGAGAGCGTCTGTGATCAGCAATTTTCAAGTCTTGCCACAGATTCTCAATAGGATTTAGGTCTGGACTGTGACTGGGCCATTCTAACACATGAATAGGGATGAGCTTCGAGTTCGACTCGAACATTGCCTGTTCGCCCGTTCGCCGAACAGTGAACAATTTGGGGTGTTCGCGGCAAATTCGAAAAGTCTATGGGAGAAATCTAAAGTGCTAATTATAAAGGCTTATATGCAAGTTATTGTCCTAAAAAGTTTTTTTAGGAGCAGTGATTTTAATAATGCTTAAAATGCTTAAAATGAAATATTCCTTTAAATTTAGTACCTGGGGGGTGTGTATGATATGCATGTAAAGTGGCGCATGTTTCCCGTGCTTAGAACTGTCCCTGCACAAAGTGTCATTTTCGAAGGAAAAAAAGTCATTTAAAACTCACTCGCGGCTATTAATGAATTGTCCGCTTTTATCAATACATAGAAAAGTCATTGACAAAAAAAAAAAAGCGTGGGGGTTCCCCCAAATTCAATTACCAGGCCCTTTAGGTCTGGAATGGATATTAAGGGGAACCCTGCCGCAAATTTAAAAAAAAATGGCGTGGGGTTCCCCCTAAATATCCATACCAGGCCCTTCAGATCTGGCATGGATTTTAAGGGAAACTCCACCCCAAATTTAAAAAAAATGGCGTGGAGTCCCCCTAAAAATCCACAACAGACCCTTATCCGAGCACGTAACCTGGCCGGCCACAGGGGAAGAGGGGGGGACAAGAGAGCGCCCCCCTCCCTCCTAAACTGTACCAGGCCACATGCCCTCAACATGGGGAGGATGTCCCCATGTTGATGGGGACAAGGGCCTCATCCCCACAACCCTTGCCCGGTGGTTTTGGGGGTCTGCGGGCGGGGGGTTTATTGGAATCTGGCCCCCCCTATGTGAATTGGTAAGGGGTACATTGTACCCCTACCATTTCACGAAGAAAGTGTCAAAAAATGTAAAAAAAAACACACAAACACCTTGAAAAAATCCTTTATTAAAAAATAAAAAAATAATAAAAAATAAAAACCATTCCAGCGATGAAATCCAGTGTCCCGCAGCGATCCGATGTCCAGCGCTGTCCGTCATTGGCTGAGCCTGAGCGGACCTGATGGGGAACTTCCTCCGCAGTCTATTACATGTATAGACCCGCCCCTTCTAAAGTTCCCCATCAGGTCCGCTCAGCCAATGACTCGGTGTAAGGCTGAGGACCTGATGCGGAACATGAGAAGGGGCGGGTCTATACATGTATTACACAGCGAAGGAAGTTCCCCATCAGGTCCGCCCCCTCGGTATGTCGGACCCCGCCTAAGTCATTGGCCTGAGCGGAGAACTTCCTTCACTGTGTAAATTTAAATTACACAGTGAAGGAAGTTCCCCGCTCAGGCCAATGACGTAGGCGGGTCGGACATACCGAGGGGGCGGACCTGATGGGGAACTGCTCTCACTTTGTAATACATGAATAGACCCGCCCCTTCTCGCGTTCCGCATCTGGTCCGCTGAGCGGACCTGATGGGGAACTTTAGAAGGGGCGGGGTCTATACATTTAAAACACTGCGGAGGAAGTTCCCCATCAGGTCCGCTCAGGCTCAGCCAATGACGGACAGCGCTGGACATCGGATCGCCGCGGGACACTGGATTTCAACGCTGGAATGTTTTTGTTTTTTTTTAATAAAGGACTTTTCCAAGGTGTTTGTGTGTTTTTATTTACATTTTTTGACACTTTCTTCGTGAAATGGTAGGGGTACAATGTACCCCTTACCAATTCACATAGGGGGGGGCCGGGATCTGGGGGTCCCCTTTGTTAAGATAAGCCCCCCGCCCGCAGACCCCCACAACCACCGGGCAAGGGTTGTGGGGATGAGGCCCTTGTCCCCATCAACATGGGGACATCCTCCCCATGTTGAGGGCATGTGGCCTGGTACGGTTCAGGAGGGAGGGGGGGCGCTCTCTCGTCCCCCCCTCTTCCCCTGCGGCCGGCCAGGTTGCGTGCACGGATAAGGGTCTGGTGTGGATTTTTGGGGGGACTCCACGTCATTTTTTTTTTAAATTTGGGGTGGAGTTCCCCTTAAAATCCATGCCAGATCTGAAGGGCCTGGTATGGATATTTAGGGGGAACCACACGCCATTTTTTTTTAAATTTGCGGCAGGGTTCCCCTTAATATCCATTCCAGACCTAAAGGGCCTGGTAATTGAATTTGGGGGAACCCCACGCTTTTTTTTTTTTTTTTAATCAATGACTTTTCTATGTATTGATAAAAGCCGACAATTCATTATAGCCGCTTCATTATATTTCCTTCAGAAATGACACTTTGTGCAGGGACAGTTCTAAGCACGGGAAACATGCGCCACTTTACATGCATATCATACACACCCCCCAGGTACGAAATTTAAAGGAATATTTCACTTTTATTGTTTCATTTTAAGCATTATTAAAATCACCGCTCCCGTAAAAACGTCTATTTTTTAAACCTTTTTTTGCATTGATACATGTCCCCTGGGGCAGGACCCGGGTCCCCAAACACTTTTTAGGACAATAACTTGCATATTAGCCTTTATAATTAACACTTTAGATTTTGAACGTTCGAGTCCATTGTATTTAATAGGGTTCTAATGTTCACACGAACATTTTGTCTGTTCGCAGGTTCTGGTGCGAACCGAACAGGGGGTGTTCGGCTCATCCCTGGCAGATGAAGATGCTTTGATGTAAACCATTCCATTGTAGCTCTGGCTGTATGTTTCGGGTCGTTGTCCTGCTGGAAGGTGAACCTCCCCCCGGTCTCAAGTCTTTTGCAGACTCTAACAGGTTTTCTTCTAAGATTGCCCTGTATTTGTCTCCATCCATCTTCCCATCAACTCTGACCAGCTTCCCTGTCCCTGATGAAGAAAAGCATCCCCACAACATGATGCTGCCACCACCATGTTTCACGGTGGGGATGGTGTGTTCAGGGTGATGTGCAGTGTTAGTTTTCCCCCACACACAACATTTTGCTTTTAGGCCAAAAAGTAAAATTTTGGTCTCATCTGACCAGAGCACCTTCTTCCACATGTTTGCTGTGTCCCCCACATGTTTGCTGTGTCCCCCACATGTTTGCTGTGTCCCCCACATGATTGCTGTGTCCCCCACATGTTTGCTGTGTCCCCCACATGTTTGCTGTGTCCCCCACATGGCTTCTCACAAACTGCAACCAGGACTTATGACTTTCTTTCACCAATGTCTTTCTTCTTGTCACTCTTCCATAAAGGGCAGATTTGTGGAGAAGCACGACTAATAAATGTCCTGTGGACAGATTCTACCACCTGAGCTGTGGATCTCTGCAGCTCCTCCAGAGTTACCATGGGCCTCTTGGCTGCTTCTCTGATGAATGCTCTCCTTGCCTGGCCCGGTCAGTTTAGGTGAACGGCCATGTCTTGGTAAGTTTGCGGTTGTGCCATACTCTTTCCATTTTCCGATGATGGATTGAGCAGAGCTCCGTGAGATGTTCAAAGCTTGGGAGATTTTTTTATAACCTAACCCTGCTTTATACTTCTCCACAACTTTATCCCTGACCTGTCTGGTGTGTTCCTTGGCCTTCATGATGCTGTTTGTTCACTAAGGTTCTCTTAAAAAAACTCTGAGGGCTTCACAGAACAGCTGTTTTTATACTGAGATTCAATTACACACAGGTGGAATCTATTTACTAATTAGGTGACTTCTGAAGGAAATTGGTTCCACTAGATTTTAGTTGGGGGTATCAGAGTAAAGGGGGCTGAATACTAATGCCCCCCCCCCACACTTTTCACATATTTTTTATTTATTTTTTATTGAAAACCATTTATCATTTTCCTTCCACTTCACAATTATGTGCCACTTTGTGTTGGTCTATCACATAAAATCCCAATAAAATATATTTACGCTTTTTGGTTGTAACATGAGAAAATGTGGAAAATGTCAAGGGGTATGAATACTTTTTCAAGGCACTGTATATATATATAGATATATATATCTATATATATAGATATATATATATAGATATATATATCTATATATATAGATATATATAATAAAAAAAAATAGTGCCATGGCTGTAAATAAAGATCCTTATCTAAAAGAACAACAGATAAAAAAAAAAAAAAGTGTATGCTGGTAACTGTATGGGGTTAATACCTGTAATTAAAATATTTAGTATATGAATTCCTTTTTCTTTATTAATTTCAAATGATGATATTGATACTTTTGTTATTAACCACTTAAGGACCGCCACACGCAGATTTACTTCAACAGAATGGCACGGACAGGCAAATGGGCGTATATATACGTCCCCTTTAATTTGCAGCTGCGTGGTCGCAAGCTCCGTGACCATGCCTACGGGACCCGCGGACTTGATGTCCTCCGGTGTCACGCGATCGGGTCACAGAGCTGAAGAACAGGGAGATGTCAGTGTAAACACAACACCTCCCCGTTCTTCCTAGTGACATGTCACTGATCGAATGTTCCCTCTCATCGGGAGCAGCGATCAGTGACGTGTCCCGGCAAACCACGCCCCCTAACAGTTAGAATCACTCCCTAGGACACACTTAACCCCTTCAGCGCCCCCTACAGGTTAACCCCTTCCCTGCCAGTGTCATTTTTACTAATCAGTGCATTTTTATAGCACTGATCGCTGTAAAAATGACAATGGTCCCAAAATAGTGTCAAAAGTGTCCGATGTGTCCGCCATAATGTCGCAGTCACGATAAAAATCGCTGATCGCCGCCATTACTAGTAAAAAAAAAATATTATTAAAAATGCCATAAAACTGTCCCTTATTTTGTAGACACTATAACTTTTGCGCAAACCAATCAATAAATGCTTATTGCGATTTTTTTTACCAAAAATATGTAGAAGAATACGTATCGGCCTAAACTGAGGGAAAAAACGTTTTTTTATATATATTTTTTGGGGGATATTTATTTTAGCAAAAAGTAAAAAATATGATTTTTTTTTAAATTTTTGCTCTATTTTTGTTTAAAGCGCAAAAAATAAAAACCGCAGAGGTGAACAAATACCACCAAAAGAAAGCTCTATTTGTGGGGAAAAAAGGACGTCAATTTTGTTTGGGAGCCACGTCGCACGACCGCGCAATTGTCAGTTAAAGCGACGCAGTGCCGAATCGCAAAAAGTGGCCTGGTCATTTGGCAGCCAAATGGTCCGGGGCTTAAGTGGTTAAATGTTATTATTTTTTATATTTTCTAGAAATGTATACATTGCAAAATAAATAATAATAATAATAATAATAATAATAATAATAATAAAAATATTACATACAAAAATAATATATGTGTATATATATTTATATGTATACGTATATATATATATATATATATATATATATATATATATATATATATATATATATATATATATATATATTGCAATTATTTTATTTTCCTATGTAATATTTTTATTATTAATATTATTATTATTATTTTAATAATAAAATATTACATAAAAAATAATAATATATGTGTGTGTATATATATATATTTATATAAATATATAAATATATACATATATATGTGTATATTTATTGCTATTATTTTATTTTCCTATGTAATATTTTGATTATTAATGTTATTATTATTATTATTATCATTATTTTAATAACAAAAATATTAGATTTAAAAAATAATATATGTATATATATATATATATATATATATATATATATATTTATATTATATATATTTATATATATATATATATATATATATATATATATACATATATATATATATATATATATATATATATATATATATTGCTATTATTTTATTTTTTTATGTAATATTTTTATTATTATTATTATTATTATTATTTTTGTTATTTATTTTTCAATGTATACATTTCTAAAAAATATTTTAAAAAAATAATTTATTAACAAAAATATCAATATCATCATTTGAAATTAAGAAAAAAAAAAGAAAAAGGAATTCATATACTAAATATTTTAATTACAGGTATTAACCTCATACAGTTACCAGAATACACATTTTTTTTTATCAGTGGTACTTTAAGATAAGGATCTTTATTTACAGCCATGGCACTATTTAATTATTTTTTTATTATTATTTTTTTTTTTTTCCTCATTGGACTGAAAACAACTGTCACTTTTTTTTCCTTTAAATAGGAATCCCCTGACCTAGGGTGATGGAGGCTTTTGTAAAGAGCGACTTGGAATGACAAGGACACGCGATATCCTGTAAAAAAAAAAAAAAAAAAATTCTGAATAACATGGGTGATAGGGGGGGGGGGGGGGGGTTCCAGAAAACAATAAATAACAGATGCAGATGCCTGAGGGATTCGATAGGAGAAATCCGAATTACTAGTCGGTGTGACTTTTTCCCAAGCTGAGTCATTTACATTTCTTGAATCAAGCTTGCATGTGCCGTCTCCTTACATGGTAAGCGGAGAATACCTTCTGCATGTCTGTCCTTACACTGGGGAAAAGCTTAAAGGAGCTTCCAAATGAGAGAGGACGTCCCCTTTAATAAAGGAGAAGGAAAGCCTGCCTTGAGGCATCCCATTACAGAGAAGTGAGGGAAGCACTGGCTGCCTCCACTATATAAAGCTGCAGAGGAGTGCGGGGACTGAGCACTCATAGCAAGCATCTCCCTGACTCATGTACCAAACTTTCCTGGGAGCGCAGTCCAGCAGCAGGGGATAGGCTGCCTTCTCCTCGTCACATCCAACGCATGGATGCTCTATAGAGCTGGATCTACCAATAATCAGCTTTGAAAGGTAAGCTTGTGGTGTCCTTCAGCTGAGCTCAAGTGTCTGAATGAATGAAAGAACCTCATTTCCTTTTCTTGTAATTGCTACTTAGTATCTAGTATTTCGTAAAGGGTCGTTATAACATAGTCACGACCATGTGGGACCTTACAGGTACCAAGAAGGGTCATTATAACATAGTCATGACCATGTGGGACCTTACAGGTACCAAGAAGGGTCATTATAACATAGTCACGACCACGTGGGACCTTACAGGTACCAAGAAGGGTCATTATAACATAGTCACGACCATGTGGGACCCTACAGGTACCAAGAAGGGTCATTATAACATAGTCACGACCATGTGGGACCCTACAGGTACCAAGAAGGGTCATTATAACATAGTCACGACCATGTGGGACCTTACAGGTACCAAGAAGGGTTATTATAACATAGTTATGGCCATGTGGGACCCTACAGGTACCAAGAAGGGTCATTATAACATAGTCACGAACATGTGGGACCTTACAGGTACCAAGAAGGGTTATTATAACATAGTCATGACCATGTGGGACCTTACAGGTACCAAGAAGGGGTATTATAACATAGTCACGAACACGTGGGACCTTACAGGTACCGAGAAGGGTTATTATAACATAGTCACGAACACGTGGGACCTTACAGGTACCAAGAAGGGTCATTATACCATAGTCACGACCATGTGGGACCTTACAGGTACCAAGAAGGGTCATTATAACATAGTCACGACCACGTGGGACCTTACAGGTACCAAGAAGGGTTATTATAACATAGTCACGACCATGTGGGACCTTACAGGTACCAAGAAGGGTCATTATAACATAGTCACGAACACGTGGGACCTTACAGGTACCGAGAAGGGTTATTATAACATAGTCGCGAACACGTGGGACCTTACAGGTACCAAGAAGGGTCATTATAACATAGTCACGAACACGTGGGACCTTACAGGTACCAAGAAGGGTCATTATAACATAGTCACGAACACGTGGGACCTTACAGGTACCAAGAAGGGTTATTATAACATAGTCACGACCATGTGGGACCTTACAGGTACCAAGAAGGGTCATTATAACATAGTCACGAACACGTGGGACCTTACAGGTACCAAGAAGGGTCATTATAACATAGTCACGAACACGTGGGACCTTACAGGTACCAAGAAGGGTTATTATAACATAGTCACGACCATGTGGGACCTTACAGGTACCAAGAAGGGTCATTATAACATAGTCACGACCATGTGGGACCTTACAGGTACCAAGAAGGGGTTATTATAACATAGTCACGACCATGTGGCACTTTTCAGGTACACAAAGACTCATTATAATATAGCCATGACCTAAAGTTTCTCACATGGGACCTTACAGGTACCAAGAAGGGTTGTTATAACATCGTCTTGAGCATGTAAGACGTTATAAGTACCAAAAAGGGTCCTTATAATATAGTCATGACTATGTTGGGCTTTATTGGTACCAAGATGGGTCATTATAACATAACCATTGGGGCATGTAGGACTTTACAGGTACCAAGAAGGGTCATTATCACATAGCCATGACCATGTAGGACTTTTCACGTACCAAGAAGAGTAATTATAACAGACTTGTGACCACATGGGACCTTACAGGGACCAAGAACGGTTGTTATAACATAGTCATGACCATGTGGGACTTTACAAGTACCAAGAAGAGTCATTATTACATAGTCATGACCACGTGGAACTTTACAGGTACCAAGAAGGGTTGTTATAACATAGTCTTGAGCATGTAAGACTTTATAAGTACCAAAAGGGACCTTATAACATAGTCATGACCATGTAGGATTTTTCAGGTACCAAGATGAGTCTTATAACATACTCATGACCACTTGGGACCTCACAGGTACCAAGAAGAGTCTTTATAACATAATTATGACCATGTTTGAATGTAACAAGTACCAACAAAAGTCATTATAACATAGTCATGACCATGTGGGACTTTACAAGTACCAACAAAAGTCATTATAACATAGTCATGACCATGTGGGACTTTACAAGTACCAACAAAAGTCATTATAACATAGTCATGACCATGTAGGACTTTACAGGTACCAAGAAGGGTCATTATAACATAGTCATTAGGAATTGGGACAAATGATCTGACTTGCTATTTCATATCACCTACTGAACCAAATTCACAATGAGGTGTCTACATAATTCAATTTTTACAGTAGAAAAGAACCAGATACATGTGGGACTTTACAAGTACAGGTACCAAATAGTGTCATGACAGCATGGTCATGACCCTTCTTTGTAACTGTAAGTCCCACAAGTACATGACTCCTTTTCTCTTACTTTGTGTTCGCTACAAACACCATAAATCATTTGTCATGACCATGGTGCAAAGACACTTATCAGTCCCTGTAAAGTCCCACATGTATCTAGTTCCTTTCACTTCTTTTTTTTACTCACTTCTTGATGCTACAAACACCATTAAACATCATTAATCATTCGTCGTGGTCATGGTGTAGAGACACTTATCAGTCCCTGTAAAGTCTTGCATGTATCTGCTTCATTTCACTTCTTCTTTACTCTCTTTCGGATATTACAAACAT
This sequence comes from Rana muscosa, assembly GCA_029206835.1. Classification (NCBI taxonomy): domain Eukaryota; kingdom Metazoa; phylum Chordata; class Amphibia; order Anura; family Ranidae; genus Rana; species Rana muscosa. Next base: position 322,418,659 of record CM055125.1, read on the forward strand.
CATTAATCATCTCCGTGTTATAATGTCCCTGATTGGTACGAGGATTTGAAGGCTAATTGAACGTCCTTGCTAGCTCTGACTTGCTATTTGATATCATCTCCTAAAACCTATTCACTTACTTCACTTTTTTTTTTTTTACGAGACAAAGTATGGATATGCTAGTCTATGTTTAATCAGAGAGGTGCCAACATAATAATAATAATATGATAGAATAGAACTAGATACAGATGGGACGTTACAGGTACCAAGAAGGGTTATTCCAATGTGGTCATGACCATACAAGACATTACAGGTACCAGGAAGGGTCAATCCAATGTGGTCATGACCGTGTAGGACTTTACAGGTACCAAGAGGGGTCATTTCAACATCGCCATGAGCATGTAGGACTTTAGAGGTACCAAGAAGTGTCATTCCAACTTGGTCAAGACAACTACAAACATCATTACTCATCAGTCATGGCCATGGTGTAAAGACACTTATTAGTCCCTGTAAGGTTCCACATGACCATATTAGAAGGACCCTTTTTGGTAGGTATCTGTAAAGTCCCTCAAGTACTCTTCTCAATCCTACAAACATTGTTAATCATTAGGGATGAGCCGAACACCCCCCCCCCCCCCGGTTTGGTTCGCACCAGAACTTGCGAACAGGCAATAAATTTGTTCGAACATCCGAACACCGTTAAAGTCTCTGGGACTCGAACATGAAAAATCTAAAGTACTAATTTTAAAGTGTTTGGGGACCCGGTCCTGCCCCAGTGGACATGTATCAATGCAAAAAAAAGTTTTAAAAATGGACGTTTTTTCGGGAGCAGTGATTTTAATAATGCTTAAAGTGAAACAATAAAAATGAAATATTCCTTTAAATTTCGTACCTGGGGGGTGTGTATAGTATGCCTGTAAAGCAGCGCTTGTTTCCCATGCTTAGAACTGTCCCTGCACAAAGTGTCATTTCTGAAGCAAAAAAAGTCATTTAAAAGCACTCGCGGCTATAATGAATTGTCGGCTCCCGGCAATATAGAGAAAAGTCATTGATAAAAAAAAAAATGCGTGGGGGTCCCCCCAAATTCAATTACCAGGCCCTTGAGGTCTGGTATGGATATTAAGGGGAACCTTGTATCAACAAAAAAAAAAAATGACGTAGGGTTCCCACCAAATATCCATACCAGGCCCTTCAGGTCTGGTATGGATTTTAAGGAAACTCCACGGCAAACTTCAAAGAAAAATGGCGTGGAGTTCCCCAAAAAAATCCATACCAGACCATTTATCCAAGCTTGCAACCTGGCAGGCTGCAGGAAAAGAGGGGGGGGGCGAAAGAGCGCCCCCTCCTGAACCGTACCAGGCCACATGCCCTCAACATGGGGAGGATGCTTTGGGGGTCTGTGACCCCTCAACCCTTGCCCGGTGGTTGTGGGGGTCTGCGGGCGGGGGGCTTATCGGAATCTGGAAGACCCATTTAACAAAGGGGACCTCCAGATCCCGCCCCCCCTATGTGAATTGGTAAGGGGTACATTGTACCCCTACCATTTCACAAAGAAAGCATATTTTTTTTTAAACAAAACACACAGACACCGTTGGGACAAGGCCTTTATTAAAAATTAAAAAAATTAAAAAAAGATTCCAGCGGTGGTAATCCACTCTCGGTATCCTGCGATGGGTGATCTCCTCTCCAGGTCCAGCGATGGATGATCTCTCCTCTCCAGGTCTAGGCTCCAACGATGATGTCCAGCGCAGCGAGGAACAGCAAGCATCCTGTCTCCACCGGAAACACCCCGGGAATGACGCGGCTTCAGCCAGTGACACCTCTTATGTAGCTGAGGGCGGGGCCACCCGTCACATGACCCCGTCCCCCTCTGATGCAAGGGGAAACCCGGGATTCCCCAGTGACATGCGGGTGACCCCGCCCCCCTCTGATGTAACGCAGGTTTCCCAAGAAGGGTAATTTCACCCTTGGCATGACCGTGTTGGAAAGATCCTTCTTGGTACCTGTAAAGTCCCTCAAGTATCTGGTTCCTTTCACTTCTTTTTTTTTAATACTACAAACATCATTACTCATTGGTCATGACCATGGTGTAAAGACACTTATCAGTCCCTGGAACGTCCCATATGACTATGTAGGACTTTACATTTACCAAGAAGGGCCATTTCAACCTGGGCATGACCTTGTTGGAAGGGCCCTTCTTGGCATCTGTAAGGTCCCTCAAGTATGAGGTTCATTTCTCTTCTTTCTTACTCTCTTCTTCATGCTACAAACATCCTTACTCATCAGTCATGGTCATGGTATTAGGAACCTTATTGGTGCCTTCAAAGATTTGAATTTGATCCACTCTGTTTTTCTAATAAATGATGTGACTTGCTGATACCTATTAGCAAGGTAAAGTTCAATTATTTTTTTTGTATAAAAGTATGGATATGATAGTCTATGTATAACCAGAGAGGTGACAACATCAATAATTATTACAGTAGAAAAGAGCCAGATACATGTGGGACTTCACAGGTACCAATAAGAGTCATTAGAACATAGGCATGACCATGATGGAAAGACCTTTCATAATATCTGGTTCTTCTCACTTACTTGCACTTACTCTCTTCTCGTCTTACAAAAAATGTTAATCATCATTATTCATGACCATGTTATAACGACCCTTATGGGTCCAAGTCCAATGCTTATCTGGTTCTTTACACTTCTTTTCACTTCCTTTTTCTTCTCTTCTTGGTGATTCAGACTTCATTAATAATGGAAACATTGTAGCGATTGTTCTGTTGGTAAAAATGTGTTATCGATTTACATTTTTTTTAGAAATGAGTTTTACGGGCACATTTATAAAACAGTTAATATGACATTCACCAAAGATTCAGTAGAGGTGAATCTTCCCGATGCGTGTTTTGAATGACAGTGACTGATTCATGTTTGGAGAAAGTCAACTTAACTGCTTTCTAATTACGCCCCATCAACATCATTTGTAGGATCCAAATGGATGCATTTTTTCTTTTCATTTTTTGGGTGCTTTTGGACTCTTATACAGAAAGTTTGGAGTATGAGTAATAGTCAAGAAAAGTTATTAAAGTTGCAAGCTTTAGGTTTACTTCAGGCTTTAATTGGAGCTTTTTTGGGTTGAGGGGGTCAATGGTCTTTGTATAAAGTTGCAAACTTTGGGTTGACTTGGATCCATTCTTTGGGCTTTAATTGGGGCTTGTTTTAGTTTGGTGGAGGGGGTCAATGGTCTTTGTATAAAGTTGCAAGCTTTGGGTTGACTTGGATCCATTCTTTGAGCTTTAATTGGGGCTTGTTTTAGTTTGGTGGAGGGGGTCAATGGTCTTTGTATACAGTTGCAAACTTTGGGTTGACTTGGATCCATTCTTTGGGCTTTAATTGGGGCTTGTTTTAGTTTGGTGGAGGGGGTCAATGGTCTTTGTATAAAGTTGCAAGCTTTGGGTTGACTTGGATCCATTCTTTGAGCTTTAATTGGGGCTTGTTTTAGTTTGGTGGAGGGGGTCAATGGTCTTTGTATACAGTTGCAAACTTTGGGTTGACTTGGATCCATTATTTGGGCTTTAATTGGGGCTTGTTTTAGTTTGGTGGAGGGGGTCAATGGTCTTTGTATACAGTTGCAAACTTTGGGTTGACTTGGATCCATTCTTTGGGCTTTAATTGGGGCTTGTTTTAGTTTGGTGGAGGGGGTCAATGGTCTTTGTATAAAGTTGCAAGCTTTGGGTTGACTTGGATCCAATCTTCAGGCTTTAATGGGAGCTTGTTTTAGTTTGGTGGAGGGGGTCAATGGCCTTTGTATAAAGTTGCAAACTTTGGGTTGACTTGGATTCATTCTCCAGGCTTTAATTGGAGTTTTTTTTTTTTTTTAGGGTCTTTGTGTAAAGTTGTAATGCCGCGTACACATGACCGTTTTTCATGACGAGAAAAATGCCATTTTTAAAAATGGTCGTGAAAAACGGTCGTGTGTATGCTCCAGAGCATTTTTCTCGACAAATGCCTGAAAAATGCCTGAAAATTTTGTAGAACCTGCTCTATTTTTTCTTGTCGTTTTTCACGTCGTTCTTTTTAACGTCGTGAAAAACGGTCGTGTGTATGCTTTTACGAGGGGAAAAAAAACGCGCATGCTCAGAATCAAGTATGAGACGGGAGCGCTCGTTCTGGTAAAACTAGCGTTCGTAATGGAGATAGCACATTCGTCACGCTGTAACGGACTGAAAAGCATGAAGACTGAAAAGCGTGAATCGTCTCTCACCAAACTTTATTAACACGAGGATCAGCAAAAGCGTCCCAAAGGGTGGCGCCATTCGAATGGAACTTCCCTTTTATAGTGCCGTCGTATGTGTTGTACGTCACCACGCTTTGCTCGAGCGTTTTTTTTTTCATGAACGTGTATGCAAGGCAGGCTTGAGAGGAAACACGAAAAATCACGTAGAGAAAAACTTAGTTTTTTTCCATGACATGAATAACGGTCGTGTGTACGCGGCATTAGCCTTGGGTTGACTTCAATTTCTTCTTCAGGTTTTAATTTGAGCTTTTTTTTTTGGGTGGGGGGGGGGGACAATGGTCTCTTTGTAGTAGGGCTGAGTACATGGTGCAAAGTGCAATGACAATACCAACCAAATAGAAATCATCTTTCATGGCATTATGTTAATCAAATGAGAGCTGAAATTTCATTGGTCGCTATTTAGAGTCCTCAGGTGTGGGGGTGCTGACGTCCAAACCAACTTATCCGGTGGTAGCGATGTGTAGCATCAAGGACTCCGCTCTCCCACACCGACTAGTGTAAGGTGGCCTCAGCCAGCACTAGTCCACTAACCATGTCCCCTGATACATTTCTCCCCGCTCCATCAGGGCCTAATCATAGAGGTCTATGGGTAATGATTAAGCACAAGATGTATGTGTGAAATGCGTCTACGTGACTGTTTTCTGGTGTCCTTGGTGTCATCACAGTGATTTCAATAAAGGCATTTGGAACCTTTGGATGTGCAGCCGTTCTTCTTTTTCTTCAACTATGACTAAGCCCCGGTGGGTGAGGGGAAACACATATGTGCAGTGGCTAAATAGGCGGGCTTTAACGCCCACATGCCACACATGTGCATCCATGAGCCGCAGAGGTTTCTGTGCCTAGAGCGTGCTCACTACGTGCTTCCAACACAGTGACTGTGCTGTCAAACACAACTACTGGTCTCTGTCTGGTAGTAAACGGGAGCCAGTGGGACTGGCTCTTGATCATGTGACCACTTTAACAACCAATCCCAGTGGTCGCATGCTCAAGCAGAGCTTCCCTGGCACAATATCCCAGGTAAAGGGACATCAGAGCTGGGCAGGAGGGGGTTAAGCAAACGAAAGCTGAAATTTGATTGACTGCTATTGATAACATTCCAATATTTGTCTTACCCCTTTTTCAAATTCTTCTTCTTGTGATTATTATAGTTATTATTCAAGATTTATAAATTGCCAAAAGTTTGTGCAGTTCACAAAGACAGAATAGCAGTGGTGGAACTGCCAGGGTTGCAAATGTCCCACTTGCAACCAGGCCTGGCATTCTGACACCATCCACTGCCCTACTGACACCACCCACTGCCCTACTGACACCATCCACTGCCCTACTGACACCGTCCACTGACACCATCCACTGCCCTACTGACACCGTCCACTGCTCTACTGACACCATCCACTGCCCTACTGACCCCATCCACTGCCCTACTGACGTCATCCACTGCCCTACTGACCTCATCCACTGCTCTACTGACCTCATCCACTGCTCTACTGACACCATCTACTGACACCATCCACTGCTCTACTGACACCACCCACTGCTCTATTGACACCATCCACTGCTCTACTGACACCATCCACTGCCTTACTGACCCCATCCACTGCCCTACTGACGTCATCCACTGCCCTACTGACCTCATCCACTGCTCTACTGACACCATCCACTGACCTACTGACACCATCCACTGCTCTACTGACACCATCCACTGCCCTACTGACGTCATCCACTGCCCTACTGACCTCATCCACTGCTCTACTGACACCATCCACTGCCCTACTGACACCGTCCACTGCCCTACTGACCTCATTTACTGCTCTACTGACACCATCCACTGCTTTACTGACACCATCCACTGCCCTACTGACACCATCCTGACATCATACTGACATTTGGTTCTACTCATAGGAGCTAACAAGCTAAAAGGGAGGGGCAAGTCGTACAAAACTTGCTAACTTAAAAACTTTTCATGATAAGGACATGAAGGATAATATTCATAGGTATGCCTGTAATATAACCTCTAAAAAAGGTCTTGAAGAAACATGGGAAACTAAAAAAATAAAATAAAAAAATGGAACATTTTGAAGGAAATAATTCTTTGGTTGGCAGCTCAGCAGCAACAGGAGGGTGGTACTAATGCCTTGTTCCAAGGCTGGCATTCAGATAAAAAGATCCGTCTCACTAGGGAATGGAGTGGCTGAATGGTGGCAGCATAATAGGTTGTACGTGAATAACATTTTCCAAAAAAAAAAGAAGCTTTCTTGTCTCCACTCACCTACCCCCATCACAAAGCCAGTTAATGAAGGATTCCATGGTTCATAAGGTGGTTGCCACCAAGAATGTCCTATGCTTTGTCTGGCCAAGGAACGAAGATTGTGTCCTACATGAACTGTCCTGTAAAGTTAATTGATGTTTTTTTTTTTGCATGATTCCGCCTTAGCTGTGAACTTACTCCATGCTTTAGTATGTGCTGAGGGTTCTTTTTACGGTTTCGTTCCGTGGGATTTACACAATAGCCCCGCAGCTACTTTGTCGAGAGAGTGTTCCAGCAGCCCCTCAAGGAGCACATGTTCAAGCTACTGTTTCTGTTAACCCCATCCTAGCGAGGGAACATAATATCGGCTTTCAGAAAAGTCGACTTGAAAGCTGATCTCCGGGATAGACAAATAATATCTAAATACGGGAGTTCTTACCGTATATACTCGAGTATAAGCCGAGTTTTCCAGCCCTTTTTTTAGGGCTGAAAATACCCCCTCGGCTTATACTTGAGTCAGTGTACCTTGGGCGTCCATTTTTTAAAACTTGCGGCTTCCTTCTGGTCCCGTCCCGCTCCGTGATAGGCATTTGAAACACTGTGTTCCGCTACCGCCTATCACCGAGGTCCTCTCATCTTCGGACAGTTTCCCAGCAGACACTGTGTTCAGTGTTCCGACTATCACGGACCTTCTCTTGTCCGAGGATGAAAGAACGTCCGTGATTGGCGGAACACTGAACACAGTGTCAAACGCCTATCACGGAACAGGACGGGACCAGGAGGAAGCCGCAAGTTTTAAAAAATGGACGCCCGCAGCGCAGCCTGTCAAGAATTTCAGGTACGCTGCAATGGGTACAGTGAGGTTGTAATGGGCACAGTGAGGTAATGGGCACAGTGAGGTAATGGGCACAGTGAGGTTGCAATGGGCACAGTGAGGTTGTAATGGGCACAGTGAGGTTGTAATGGGCACAGTGAGGTAATGGGCACAGTGAGGTTGCAATGGGCACAGTGAGGTTGTAATGGGCACAGTGAGGTAATGGGCACAGCGAGGAAATGGGCACAGTGAGGTTCCAATGGGCACAGTGAGGTTGTAATGGGCACTGTGAGGTTGTAATGGGCACAGTGAGGTAATGGGCACAGTGAGGTAATGGGCACAGTGAGGTAATGGGCACAGTGTGGTAATGGGCACAGTGAGGTAATGGGCACAGTGAGGTAATGGGCACTGTGAGGTTGTAATGGGCACTGTGAGGTTGTAATGGGCACTGTGAGGTTGTAATGGGCACAGTGAGGTAATGGGCACAGTGTGGTAATGGGCACAGTGAGGTAATGGGCACAGTGAGGTTGTAATGGGCACAGTGAGGTTGTATTGGGCACTGTGAGGTTGTAATGGGCACAGTGAGGTAATGGGCACAGTGTGGTAATGGGCACAGTGTGGTAATGGGCACAGTGAGGTAATGGGCACAGTGAGGTAATGGGCACAGTGCGGTTCCAATGGGCACAGTGAGGTTGTAATGGGCACTGTGAGGTTGTAATGGGCACAGTGAGGTAATGGGCACAGTGTGGTAATGGGCACAGTGAGGTTGTAATGGGCACTGTGAGGTTGTAATGGGCACAGTGAGGTAATGGGCACAGTGAGGTTGTAATGGGCACAGCAAGGTTGTAATGGGCACAGTGAGGTTGCAATTGGCACAGTGAGGTTGCAATGGGCAAAGTGAGGTTGTAATGGGCACAGTGAAGCGTGCAAATGGGCATTGTTGACCCTCTGTTCCGCTTACAGTAGCCGCTGCATTCTCACCCTCGGCTTATACTCGAGTCAATACGTTTTCCCAGTTTTTCGTGGTAAAATTAGGGCCTCGGCTTATACTCGAGTATATACAGTACTTGAATCTCGGTTTGCTTTGTGTATTTCATCCAGATCTTTGGCTCTGTAAGGGCTCGTTTACACCTGCTTCAAAATGTGGCATTGGACACACATCAAAGCTCTTGTCACTAAATAAAATGGTTTCCTTACAGTCCTGTTCACAGGTTGTGTTTGCTTAGCTTCAAAAATGATACCCCGTGTCATGTTCTTGGTGCTTCAAAGTCGACTTGTGCACAACAGAAAAATTTGTTTAGTTTAGTTTAGTTTCTTTTCGGTCCTGTTGCTTCGTAATCGTTCGTAATTGTGCTAAACAAGATTTTTCGTGTTCGGACTAATTCGTATTTTCGCAAGCGACATTTTTCGTTGATGTAAGCCTTATTTTTAGTTGATTTATAATTCGTACTTTCGGTAAAGTACATTGTTTTTTGTTGATTCTGGACACAACTTCTACTTTCGTAACTTTTTTTGGGCTCTTTAATGCGTAATTTTCCATGTCTCTCTCACAATGGCGCTGCCTAACGTGCTTCGAATGGTTTTGTACATTCGTAACTTTTTTGGTTCGTTGATTCGTAATTTTCCGTGTCTCTCTGACAATGGCGCTGCCTATTATGCCTAACGTGCTTCGAATGGATTCATACTTTTCTAAATACATTGCGGTTATTTGCAACGATTCGAAATCTCGTATTTTACTTTCGTTTTTGACATGCGGCTATAGCCTCCCCATGTACACCATTTTGAAAGGGAGTTCAGCACGGTGAGGGAGAAGCAGAGAGCAGAGCAGAGTGTTATTGTGCTTCGAATGGATTCGTACATTCGTAACTTTTTTCGTAACAAATTATGCCGAAGACATTCGGGCATTCGCTATTTGCAATATAATTTATTTCGGATTCGGTTTAATTCGTAATTGCTTTGTTCGGAAATTTGAATGCTTCCGAACGTCCAAAAGTTGCTAAATTGGTACGAATTTAGATTCGTTACGAAACGAATTGCACAAGCCTACTTCAAAGGGTCTCCAAAGCCTCCATAGAAGTCTATGACAGCGTTCACTTACAGCACCTGAAGCATTTTGAGGGGCTTTTATCCAGCGTTAGCTATGCTTTGGAGGTATTAGAGGTATGTGATATCCCAGGATGCACTGGGAAACCAACAAGCGAACTGGTCAGCAGTCACTTCCGGTTCATGTGTATATATTCTGGGAGTGTCTGGTCCAGACATCACACCTGGTGTGTAGCGTGGAACAGCAGAAAAGTGAGAGGGGTCTGGACTAGAGCGGAAAACTAGCAGACAGCACTCGTGGTGTGCACCATAGGAATGCTATAGCAGAAGGTGAGCAGGGACTAGAGTGAGAGGACCGAGCGGCAGAAGATCAGTAGAGCTGGGGGACCAGAGCAGGAGAAACTTGCAGATGTCACATGTGGTGAGCAGTGTGGGAGCAATATAGCGGGAGGTGAGCAAGAACCAGAGAGAGAGGGCGATCAACAAACCAGAGTATCAGCAGAGCTGGGGGTTACTACTGAGTGGGGGATCAGCATAGCTGGGGGCTACTATAGAGCATGGGATCAGCAAAGCTGGGGGTACTACTGAGTGGTGCATCAGCAGACCTGGGGGTTACTACCAGTACTGGGACAAGTTCCTCTAGCGCCCAGGGCTAGGTTGCAGAACAGCACCCCCTCCTCCACTGGTAATGCGTGCCATAAAACAGGTTTACTGTCCTGTGTCCATACTGTGCCCACTTGTTCCGCTGTGCCCTGGGCAGCTTCTCCTCCTGCCCACGCCTTGTCCCAGCTTTGGTTACTTTTGAGCCGGGGATCAGCAGATTTGGGGGTTACTACTGAGCGGGAGATCAGCAAAATCAGGGGTACTACTGAGTGGGGCATCAACATACCTGGGGGGAAATACTGAGCAGGGGATCTGCTGAACAAGGGTAGTAATAAGATGTGGATCTGCTAAACAAGGGTACCAATGAGCTGAGGATTTTCTGAATGGAGGTATCACGTACCAGATCGGAGACTGAGATGATGAAGTTTGCCTCTCTTGTATCTCCAGCGCAGGTCCCAATAAGGGTGGAACAGAGGGCACAGAGGGACAGGAGGAACACGAGTGCTGGCAGGTGTTGATAGAAGAGCTTGCCGCAGGAAATGCAGAACCTGGCAGGCTGGCAAAACATCAGGTCAGGAACAGTAGCTGTGAATGAGATTCAGCCTAAGTTAAAGGGGCACTCCACACAGGGTGAAGGTTCCAGATGTGAGGCTTGTCAGAGCTCCCAGCAGGCTTGAGACAGGAACACACTGTGATGAGCAGAGCTGATACAGATGACAGCCGGATAGGCACTTGAACCAGATGTGAGAGCAGAGCTGGGAACAGCAGCCTGGTCACAGAGATAGCTGAGGTCAGCAGCAGGCGGGCAGCGAGGTACCGAGTCATAAGAATGGAGCCGGGGTCATGAACTTGCAACAGAGCAGAAGCAAGCTCAGGTCAGAGGCAAGCCGGGTCAGCAACAAGGGAACAAGCGAGTAATAGCAGGACACAGGGAACAACTGAAAGACCAGTCTGCACTGGAGCATGAGCAGGAGCCCCCTTAAATAGTCCATCCGGGGCCAACATGCATTGAGTGTGCGCCCCTGCTTGTGCGTGCGTGCCCGTGCACATTCCTGTGCGCATACGCGCGCCTAGTCACCATTCTGTTCAGAATTCTGCACGCATGTGCATTTCTGTTAGCCAAATGTCTGGTAGTCATTCTCTGACAGGGGGTATTACTGAGCCAGGGGTTCTACTAGGCCCCATTAAAACAAATATAAAATCAACACACACAGGGCATTTGCCAAGCTTCATTAAAGCTTCAAAAAAGCATCACCAAAGTATCAAAAACACATAAAAAAAAGCATGCTGAAGCGGTAGGCGCTTCAATGTGTGTTAAAGTCGAAGCAAGTGTAAACAAAGACCAGTCACTGCTGCTCTCTATCTTTGTAAATGGTGACTGGCCTTATATATAAGATTTAGGATGTGGTAGTCACATAAAGGTCTGAGGGGTTCAGCCCCAAAGGACCTCTGTAAGGCAGCTCCGGGGGGGGTGGTCCACCATAAAAGAAAAGAAGAAGTCAGGAGAGCCCTTAGTTGGACCAAAAATTATTGCTACTTCAAAAGGTTGGATCAGTAGGAAAATTAGAAAATAACCTTTTTGTGTTGAGACCACGGTCACCCTATGGAGTGGAAACACCCAACCTTCTGTGTGCAAAGGTGGAGAAAACCATCTCCATGCAGGATAAATGTGGTTGCACTTGATGCAATGAGGGTCCCAATCCTGGATCCTCTCCTGGGATCTCAGGTGGATGGTCGAACGAGTTTAAAGAGGTCTAAAAAAATCAGTTGGTGGTCCAATCAGCAGAGGCGTCCATTGCCGAGTGTCTAATGCCCTGTACACACAATAGGAATTTCCGATGAAAAAAATCAGACGGAGTCCATTGGGGTTTTTCATCGGAAATTTAGACCGTGTGTGGGCCCCATCGATGAAATTTCGATGGAAGTTTGATCGGAAAAAGATCCGATCGTGTGTACGGGACATTAGGATAGGTTAGAGTCATCTGGTTTGAAATACTTTATTTCACTAGTAAAATGTGTTTCATGGCTTTAAATTTCGAATTTTCTTGGTTCAGGGTGATACAGCGATGTTCCACTTTTTTTGGTGATGCTGTCCTGTCCGAGTGGATGGGTGGAACGCACACATCTACGCGGACAGCATGGCACCACCAAAATAGTGAAACATCACTGTATCCAAATATGTTTTATTGTTGAAAAAATGTTTTATTGTTAAACCAGATGACTCAAACCTATCCTTAAGCCTCGTACACACGACCGGTTTTCTCGCCAAGAAAACTGCTGAGAGAGCTTTTTGCAGAGAAAACCGTTTGTGTGTATGGTTTCTCGTCGGGAAAACTGCCGGGAATGTCGACGAGAAAAATAGAGAACCTGCTCTGTATTTTCCTCGTCGGGATTCTCGGCAGAGTTTTCCTGCCGAGAAAACCGGTCCTCTGTATGCTTACCTGTCCGAGGTAAACCCGCGCATGCTCGAAAAGACTTCGATGCATGCGCAGTATCATACAAGGCTAGTTTGGGGTGTAGCAAGATGGCGGCGACGGCATTGAATGTGATGAGCGCCGGCTCGTCGTAGTCGATGACGTCACCGCGTTCTTGCCATTTAAAAGAACGGCGGTTCTTTTGAATGGTTGTGTGTGTACACTCGCCGTGCAAGGCAAGCTTGGCAGGAATCCCATCGAGAAAACCAACGGTTTTTTTTCCCGATGGGATTCCCGCCCGTGTGTACAGGGCTTTAGACATTTGACGGTGGGCGCCTTTTCCAATTGGACCACTGACAGGTTTGCTTAGACCTCGTTAAACTCACCTGGTCTTGTATCTTCCCCCTTTGCAGTGGGTGGAGCTTGCTGAACCACATATCTTATATCTTTTATGACTAATGAGGAATATATTTTTGTGCCTGGAGTTTAGCTTGAAGTAGACAGCCAGTAAAGGACCAATAAACATAATTATCCAAAGGTGGGACAAATGCCATTCACAAGTTTGTTGAAGGCAGCGTTGCCCAGATGGTAAATTCTTGGATGTGTAGGGAGTAGTGCCTAGTACAAAAGTTCATGTCATTCATTTCGGGACTTTTTGAAACATTGAATGGTTAAGATTATCAGATACAGAAAAATTAATTTTTAAAGGAAACAAGCCTCCCCCTTCTCCAGGGCTTGAGCACTGAGCCGCCAGCTGGAACGACCACCTTGAGTGCCATCAGTAGATACTAGTCTTCATCAAGCCTTAACACACGTCCCTAATGCCTCGTACACACGACCGTTTTTTCCGACAGGAAAACTGCTATGGGAGCTTTTGGTGGAGAATCCCGGCCGTGTGTGTGCTCCATCGCAGTTTTTCCGACGGAAAAACTGGCGGAAAAAAAAAGAGATCAGGATCTCTTTTTTCCCGTCAGGCCAAAAACCTGAGCGGGAAATCCGTTCCTCTGTATGGTTTTCTGACGGGCAGAAAACCGGGCATGCTCAGAATCACGTACGAGACTGGAGCGCTCTTTCTGGTAAAACTAGCGTTCGTAATGGAGATAGCACATTCGTCACGCTGTAATGGACTGAAAAGCATGAGGCTGAAAAGCGCGAATCGTCTCTCACCAAACTTCTACTAACACAAGGATCAGCAGAAGCAGCCCAAAGGGTGGCGCCGTTGGAATGGAACTTCCCCTTTATAGTGCCGTCGTACGTGTTGTACGTCACCCCGCTTTGGCGGACTTTTGTCTGAGCGTGTGTATGCAAGGCAGGCTGAGAGGAATTCTGTCGGGAAAACCATCAGGTTTTTTACCCGTTGGAAAAAACGGTCGTGTGTACTAGGCATTAGCATAATCATGAAGGACTTTTTGAAACATTTTGTGGTTAAGAGCATGGACTTTGCAGTAGTCCTATTTTGGTTGCACTCTACTGCCACTAAGATGTAAAGCATTAACTACGTATAGCCCATGTTAGATACGTTTTGTCTATTATCGTAAAGTGTCTTGGAGTCTCCTGGGGCTGCTGACATTGCGTCCAAGATGGCAGTGCCCAGCAGCAGTCTCAGGGCTTTTGAATGTTTACACAAATAAGGCATTTCAGATAAAAACATGCATAAAATATGGATAATTTTTATATACCGTATATACTCGAGTATAAGCCGACCCGAATATAAGCCGAGGCACCTAATTTTACCACAAAAAACTGGGAAAACGTATTGACTCGAGTATAAGCCTAGGGTCTGCATGCCTCACTTTGCCTCACTGTGCCCATGCCTCACTGTGCCCATGACTAGACTTACGTTTAACATGGGAGTATATGGAAGGGGTGCCCGGCTTTGAAAAATCGTTGCTCCCCGGCCGTAGGTCCCTCAGAGAGCAAACTTTGCACACTTGTAGTGGAGAACTGGAGCTACAAGTGTGCTAGGTTTCGGGTCCAGGGGACCTATGGCCGGCCGGCCAGTACCGGGCCCCCAAATTTACCGGATAAATGACCGTTTAACATGGGAGTCTATGGAGGGGGTGACCGGCTTTGAAAAATCTGTGCTCCCCGGCTGTAGGACCCACGGACAACAAACTTTGCACACTTGTAGAGAAAGAGTGGGGCTACATGTGTGCCAAGTTTGGGGTCCAGGGGACCTCTGGCCGGCCGGTACCTTGTCCTCAAATTCCGGGAGATCAGGCGCAAAAAGGTGACTCGAGTATAAGCCGAGGGGGACATTTTCAGCACAAAAAAATGTGCTGAAAAACTCGGCTTATACTCGAGTATATACGGTACTCCTTTGGAAAATGTGTTGCTAAAATAAAAGGTCTAAGCCACATAGGGTGACCACATTTCCAAACTACAATTCAGGGACACCTCCCTTCCCAAAAATCAGCTTGTGCTGTAACGAATCACAGCACAGGGGTTAGACTCAAGAGGCAGGATTTATGATTTCTCCAATCACAAGCAGGGGGCGGGGATTGTGCTCCTCCAGGCATTCCCAGCCAGGACAAGTACTGTCAGTGAGTAAAGCGGTGATGTGGCAGACGTTTTTGGGGGCATCAGATTGGCCCGGGGGGGGTGGCTGTGTCAGTTTCATTCCGGGACACTGTATTGTCCTGGAATGAAGGTGCCCGGGACAGACCTGCAAAATGCGGGACTGTCCCGGGCAATCCGCGACACGTGGTCACCCTAAAGCCACAGGGTAAAAAAATGATATCTGATTTACAGCAGAGAAGACCTTGGCCAGAAGTAGGGTGACCACCTGTTCCGGATTGCCTGTGACAGTCCCGCATTTTGCAGGTCTGTCCCGGGCACCTTCATTCCAGGACAATACAGTTCTGCCGACGTATATCGGTGTGAGGCGGTCCTTAAGTGGTTAATGTCCTCCAGCATAACAGTCCACAATGAACAATGTCATCAGAAGACCCTATCTATCCTGGCTGCCCAGACATATCTTTACAAGGTAGTAGTCCTCCAAGTCTTGGTTGATCTCTGGATAGGGTGACCACGTGCCCCGGATTGCCTGGGACAGTCCCACATTTTGCAGGTCTGTCCCGGGCATCTTCATTCCAGGACAATACAGTGTCCCGGAATGAAATTGACACAGCCACCCCCCCGGGCCAATCAGATCTCCCCAAAAAAGGCCGCCACATCACCGCTTTACTCACTTGACAGTACTTGTCCTGGCCGGGAATGCCTGGAGGAGCACAATCCCCGCCCCCTGCTTGTGATTGGAGAAATCATAAATCCCGCCTCTTGTGTCCAATCACTGTGCTGTGATTCGTTACAACACAAGCTGATTTTTGGGAAGGGGGGTGTCCCTGAATGGTAGTTTGGAAATGTGGTGACCCTAGCCAGAAGCCTCCTAAGAAAGGGGACAATTTCTATTATTTTTGAGTGGGTCTCCTTTTGTAATTTTTTTTGTGTCACGTCAGCAAAAGCGAAGATGTGATTTCTAAGGTTTTAGTGTGAATCCGGTGAACGGGTGAACGGAAAGTATTTCAATGATTAACTCAAGACTTAGAAATATTTCAGTTCTAAGCGCCCAACCGTTCCATTCTTCATTGGCTTTCACTGCTGTATTATACGTTTTTTTTTCTTCCTCATATGTTTTTAATATATGAATGTTGAATGACAAGAAAAGACGGACAGCGATCCACCCGATGAAAAATGGATTTTTCAAAAATGTGATTTATCGTTTTTCCAGACTGCAATTTGAGTAAGAGAGCGAAGGAGGAATTCAGAACACTCCTGTAGGTCAAGGCATTGTAAACCGCATGAGGCATTGACTTTAAAAGGGAAGATGGCTATAAATTAGGACTCCCGGCTGGGATGGAATCGGTTAGGAGAAGAATCAAATGTCTCAGGACAAAATGTTAGCATAAACAACGGCAATTATTTCATCAATGAATTATTAAGTGGAACTATAGGAAAAATAAAAAATGATGTAATTGATACACCAGAACAAAGTCCAAGGTTTGCTGGAATCATACCGTCTGGCATCAACACCCCTCACGATTTAGAGAGAAAAACACCAAAAATGAATACAACTTTAACCACTTTAACAGCCCCGGACCATTTTGCAGCATAATGACCAGGCCCCTTTTTGCGATTCGGCACTGCAGCGATTTAACTGACAATTGCGCGGTCGTGCGACGTGGCTTCCAAACAAAATTGTCGTCCTTTTTTCCCCACAAATAGAGCTTTCTTTTGGTGGTATTTGATCACCTCTGCGGTTTTTATTTTTTGTGCTATAAACAAAAATAGAGTGACAATTTTGAAAAAAATGCAATATTTTTAACTTTTTGCTATAATAAATATCCCCAAAAAATATATAAAAAAAAATTTTCCCCTCAGTTTAGGCCGATACGTATTTTTCTACATATTTTTGGTAAAAAAAAAATTACAATAAGCGTTTATTGATTGGTTTGCGCAAAAGTTATAGCGTTTACAAAATAGGGGATAGTTTTAAGGCATTTTTATTAATATTTTTTATTTTTTTACTAGTAATGGCGGCGATCAGCGATTTTTATCGTGACTGCGACATTACGGCGGACACATCGGACACTTTTGGCACGTTTTTGGGACCATTGTCATTTTTACAGCGATCAGTGCTATAAAAATGCACTGCTACTGTGAAAATGACACTGGCAGTGAAGGAGTTTAACCACTAGGTGGCGCTGTAGGGATTAAAGCGGAGCTCCGCCGAAAATAAAATATTAAAAGCCAGCAGCTACAGCTACAGCAGCTGCTGACTTTTAATATATGGACACTTACCTATCCTGGAGTCCAGCGACGTCCGCAGCAGAGGATGAGCAATCGCTCGTCACTCTGCTGCCCCCACCGCCATCCTCGGTGAGGGAACCAGGAAGTGAAGCCTTGCGGCTTCACTGCCCGGTTCCCTACGGCGCATTGCGCGAGACGCGCTGCGCCGTTCTGACTGGTCCTCCTGTGTTCTGGGAGCCGAGTGTCTCCCAGAACACAGCGGGTATTCTGCGGGAAGTGACGTACTTCCCGCAGATTTCCCGCAGAGAGGACTCCCGGAAGTGGGTGCAAATACCTGTGCACCCCCCTCCCCCCTGAAAGGTGTCAATTGTGACAACGGAGGGGGGGAGGGTTCCGATGAGCGAAAGTTTCACTTTAGGGTGGAGCTCCGCTTTAAGTGTTCCCTATTGAGTGTTTCTTACTGTAGGGGGGATGGGCTCTGTGTCACGTGACACTGATCTCCGCTCCGAGTACACAGAGTGGAGATCCGTGTCATTGTCACTAGGCAGAGCGGGGAGATGTTGTGTTTACACAAGCATCTCCCCGCTCTATACCTCCATGAGACGATCGCGGGGATCCCCGTGGCGATCGAGTCCGCGGGACCACACGTCAGGCATTTAAAGAGCAACTTACAGGTACGTGATTGTGCCTGTCCGTGCCATTCTGCCGACGTATAAGTACAGGAGGCGGATCGGCAAGTGGTTAAAGGTGTTACTATGGGGAAAAATAAAAATGACCTAATTGATACAGTCTGTGACTAGCATTTACACCAGAATCCCAAGGTTTGGTCAAGGAAGGTGAACCAAGGATGATGGAATCGCACCGTCTGGCACCAACAACCCTCACTATATAGAGAAAAAAACACCAAAAAATAAATGGGACTTTCAAAGTGGAACTATGGGAAATATATAAATTGCGTAGTTGATACAGTCTTTAAATACAGTAGCATTAGCATCAGCAGCCCAAGGTTTGGCCAAGGTGGGTGAACCATTGTCAGAGTGCAAGAGTCCTGCTCTTCAAAGATACCACCACTTCCACTCAGAGAAGAAAAGTCCTTTTCTCAAGCACACTGGCAGGGGATAGGCTTTTCTACTGGTGGCTGCTTTCTAAAAAAAAAAAAAACTGGATTGTGTTTGGCTGGTTTAAATGTAAAGTTCAGTTGGGTTTTAATCATGCCAATGGGGATGGTCCCTTCCCAACTCTTAATCATTAGATCAGAGACCTCCAAACTTTCTAAATAAAGGGGCAGTTTACTGTCCTTCGGGCTTTAGGGGGTCCTGACTATGGCCAGTAGAAGTAGAATACTCCCCAGTGTCAATGGGAGTAAATACTGCCTAATAGTGCCCCATCATTGGTGTCATTGGAAGGAATAGTTTCCTATCCTTGGTATCAGTGGGAGGAGAAGTGTCCCATCATTGGTATCAGTGGGAGGAATAGTTTCCTATCGTTGGTATCAGTGGGAGGAATAGTACCCCATCGTTGGTGTCAGTGGAATGAATAGTGTCCCATCATTGGTATCAGTGGAAGAAATAATGTCCCATCATTGGTATCAGTGGGAGGAATAGTGTCCCATCTTTGGTATCAGTGGGAGGAATAGTGTCCCATCATTGGTGTCAGTGGGAGGAATAATGTCCCATCATTGGTATCAGTGGGAGGAATAGTGTCCCATCATTGGTATCAGTGGGAGGAATAATGTCCCATCATTGGTATCAGTGGGAGGAATAGTGCCCCATCATTGGTATGAGTGGGAGGAATAGTGTCCCATCATTGGTATTAGTGGGAGGAATAGTGTCCCATCTTTGGTATCAGTGGGAGGAATAGTGTCCCATCATTGGTGTCAGTGGGAGAAATAATGTCCCATCATTGGTATCAGTGGGAGGAATAGTGTCCCATCATTGGTATCAGTGGGAGAAATAATGTCCCATCATTGGTGTCAGTGGGAGGAATAGTACCCCATCGTTGGTGTCAGTGGAATGAATAGTGTCCCATCATTGGTATCAGTGGAAGAAATAATGTCCCATCATTGGTATCAGTGGGAGGAATAGTGTCCCATCATTGGTATCAGTGGGAGGAATAGTGTCCCATCATTGGTGTCAGTGGGAGGAATAGTGTCCCATCATTGGTATCAGTGGGAGAAATAATGTCCCATCATTGGTATCAGTGGGAGGAATAGTGTCCCATCATTGGTATCAGTGGGAGAAATAATGTCCCATCATTGGTGTCAGTGGGAGGAATAGTGTCCCATCATTGGTATCAGTGGGAGAAATAATGTCCCATCATTGGTGTCAGTGGGAGGAACAGTGCCCCATCATTGGTATCAGTGGGAGGAATAGTGCCCCATCATTGGTGTCAGTGGGAGGAATAGTGGCCCATCATTGGTATCAGTGGGAGGAATAGTGGCCCATCATTGGTATCAGTGGGAGGAATAGTGCCCCATCACTGGTATCAGTGGGGGGAATAGTGCCCCATCACTGGTATCAGTGGGAGGAATAGTGCCCCATCATTGGTATCAGTGGGGGGAATAGTGCCCCATCATTGGTATCAGTGGGAGGAATATTGGCCCATCATTGGTATCAGTGGGAGGAATAGTGCCCCATCATTGGTATCAGTGGGAGGAATATTGGCCCAAGGGTTGCACCTGGCTCCCAAGGCAGTTTGGAGGGCCCTGCATTAGATGAATGTCTATTCTTTCAAAAAATGATTTGATGGACCACGATACATCTATTTTGGGTGTCTGCTGTAGGTGGAATGTTCTGAAAGACTTGAGCACTCTATAATATTACCATATTAATATTGCATTGAGCTCATACTCTTGAATATTGCCTCGGGGAGGTCCGGTGTCCTCTGCAGCTCTCCCCTCCCCCCTCTATGGGAATAGCAGTAGCTTTGTTTGAACAGCTGACCCGTCTTCCTTTTTGGAACTGGCTTTGTAAAGCCCCCATATACTGTCACCGAGTCATAAAGACTTAATCCTCCCTTTATAGGCGATTACTGTATGCTAAATGTGTAAGAGGCGTCTGTGAGGTGCGGGATAAATGTGCGCGCATATTTGCGGGTGTGTGTGCTGCTTTAAATAAATATCGGTGGCTCTGAATTTTAAAAATAAAAAGTGGGATAGAGATCTGGAAAGGGATTGCAAAGTCGCAAAAAAAACTTTGGGAACATATTGCTTAGAGATCGAGTTACCGTATATACTCGAGTATAAGCTGAGTTTTTCAGCACATTTTTTTGTGCTGAAAATGCCCCCCTCGGCTTATACTCGAGTCACCATTTTGCGCCTGATCTCCCGGACTTTGGGGACCCGGTACTGGGGAAACTTGGCACACATGTAGCCCCACTCTTCCTCTACAAGTGTGCAAAGTTTGTTGTTCGGGGGACCTACGTTCGGGGAGCACCGATTTTTCAAACCCGGGCACCCCTTCCATAGACTCCCATGTTAAACGGTCATTTCTCCGGTAACTTTGGGGACCCAGTACCAGCCGGCCGTAGGTCTCCTGGACCCGAAACTTGGCACTCATGTAGCCCCATTTCACCTCTATAAGTGTGCAAAGATTTCAGTCTGGGGGACCTATGGCCAGGGAGCACCGATTTTTCAAAGCCGGGCACCCCTTCCATAGACTCCAATGTTAAACGTCAGTCTAGTCATGGACACAGTGAGGCATGGGCACAGTGAGGCATGGGCACAGTGAGGCATGGGCACAGTGAGGCATGGACACAGTGAGGCATGGGCACAGTGAGGCCTGGACACAGTGAGGCATGGGCACAGTGAGGCATGGACACAGTGAGGCATGGGCACAGTGAGGCCTGGACACAGTGAGGCATGGGCACAGTGAGGCCTGGACACAGTGAGGCATGGGCACAGTGAGGCCTGGGCACAGTGAGGCCTGGACACAGTGAGGCCTGGACACAGTGAGGCATGGACACAGTGAGGCATGCACATGGACACAGTGAGGCAAAGTGAGGCACAGTGAGGCATGCAGATGGACACCCTAGGCTTATACTCGAGTCAATAAGTTTTCCCAATTTTCTGTGGTAAAATTAGGTGCCTCGGCTTATATTCGGGTCGGCTTATCCTTGAGTATATACAGTACTTCTTTTGCATGGATTAGCACATCATGCATAACCGTAAAACGCATCAAAGTGCATTATGTACGTTGACTTGCTGCAGTGCCATTCATTTAAAATAGCACAGAGGTGGCATTGCAGCAAAAAATTTGCAACACGTCCAATTTATGGGGCACTGGAAGCTCATTGATTTCAGGCAAGCAACATGCTTATAGGAGGTGAGAGCAGAGAGACAAGCTCACCAGTCTGCTCACTATCTAATCACAAGCGCGTGTACAGAGGAATGTTATCAGGCTATTTCTTGTGCTGGACGAATGTTTTTTTTTTATTTTAAGCTAGACGTTACCACATTTGGTCACTAGATGGTGATACGTATCCTAGGAATTTCCTATGATGCTTAGTGCCACCTAATGGCCAAATGCAGTATTTTCTGTTTCAGGTTAGCGAAAAGCATTCATCTAGCACAGTGGCCTCCAAACTTCGGCCCGGGGGCCAGATGAGTCACATTTGCTTGCTTTTATCTGGCCCTTGGGGCACTGTTTTATCCACTGATACCAACAATGGGGCATAATTCCCCCAAGTGACACCAATGAAGGGACGCAATTCCTCCCAATGACACCAACAATAGGGCCCAATGATACCAATGATGGAGCATAATTCCCCCCAGTAACACCAATGAAGGGACACAATTCCTCACAATGACACCAACAATGGGGCCCAATGACACCAACAATGGGACAAAATCCCTCCCAATGACACCAATGACGGGGCACATTTCCTCCCACTGGCACCAATGATGGGGTACAGTTACTCTCACTGAAACAAACAATGGGGCATTATTGTTTCCCACTGATGACGGGACCTTTTCTACTCCCAATGGCCATAGTACGGCTCTCCTAAAGTCTGAAAGACAGTAAACTGACCCTTTTTTTTGGAAGGTTTGAAGACCCCTGATCTGTTGGTAAATTCAAATTCACTAGAACAACTAGAGCTCTCAGAATCCAAAATAATGGCTAGCTCTATATATTGCCGAGATGCACATGTGATTTTAATCACGTGACGTCTGAAAATAACTGCATTTGGCCTCTAGATGGCGCTAAGTAGGCACTAGGAATTTCCTATGATAATTAGTGCCATCTAGTGGCCAGATGCAGTATTTCCATTTTAAATCCGTGAAATATATTCATCCAGCACATGAAAAAGCCTAATAACATTTGTGTTTTGCCCCATTAGTATAGAACGAATGTACATGTGCAAATTGCTATGCAATATTTTTTAAATACACTCCTAATTGTCCGGATAACTTTTTCTACAGTACCATGCCATGTTGGCAAAATCAAAAATTTACTAGAACATCCAAGATAATGGGAATCTATATATTCCTAAGATGCTAATATGTAATTTTAATCACTTGAAGTCTGGAAACTGGGCAAACACCTTGTGACTTAACAGACTCGCCCGGAGAAAATCAGGCTTTCCCGAAATAACCGCAAAACTGTTGAATGTGATGATTTTGCCAGCTTGAGCAGCCACCCGGCTATCTTTACCAAATAAAACTTCTGTTAAGCCCTGGCGAGAAATAGAAGACGTTCCTGGAAGGTGGATTTGGGTTACATAAGGTTCTTCCTCTATTTGATTTCAAGCCTTGTAGATTATTTTCTTTTTTTTTTTTTCTTTTTTTTACTTCGTATCAATTTTATAAACTTTTGGATTCCATCACTTTTGGTCCCAGTGACGATGGTCAGCTTTGGTCTGCTTTGGATTCTCTGGCCATTGCTGTGGCACTCCTTTTGTTTCCTGCATAGAAATCAAAACCTAGTAGGGGGGTCTAACCCTTCTCCACTAATTTAAAAAAGTTTTGACTTTAGCTACATTTTTTTTTGTGGCAGTAGCCCTAACTATTAGATATAAAAGTACACCCAATGGGAAATGTCATAATGCCGAGGCCCAAAAGTAATGCAAAAGTGGGCATAACTTTTATAATAACTTACATGGGTCGTTCAAATTTCAGATGTTGGTAGAGTAATGCCCTGTACACATGATCGGATGGAATAAAATCCGATGGAATTTTCCGTCGGAATTCCGATGAAGTTGACTTCCATCAGTCTTGCCTACACATCATCAGACAAAATTCCGACCGTCCAAAACTCAGTGACGTACAACACGTACGACGGCACTATAAAGGGGAAGTTCAAATCCAATGGCGCCACCCTTTGGGCTGCTTTTGCTGATTTCGTGTTACCGCATGTTAGTAAAAGTTTGGTGTTAGCCGATTTGTGCTTTTCGGTCTCAGTGCTTTTTCAGTCCGTTACAGCGTGACAAATGTGCTATCTCCATTACGAACGCTAGTTTTACCAGAATGAGCGCTCCGTCTTCTAATTTAGTCTGAGCATGCGTGGATTTTTCTCCGATGGAGTTCCACACAGACGATCGGAAGTTCCTATGGTTTTTTTTTCCATCGTAAAAATTTAAAACATGTTCTATTTTTTTACACCGATGGAAAAAAGTCCGATGGGGCCCACACACGATCGGTTTTTCTGATGAAAAAAGTCCATCTGCCTTTTTTCATCTGAAAAAACGAACGTGTGTACAGGGCATTCCAGTAACTCTTCCTTTATAGTAACTCTTCTTCTTCTTCTTGTTCTTCTTCTTGTTCTTGTTGTTGTTGTTGTTGTTGTTGTTGTTGTTGTTGTTGTTGTTGTTGTTGTTGTTGTTGAAGAAGAAGAAGAAGAACAACAACAACAAGTAGTTCTTCTTCTTCTTCTTCTTCATCTTCTTCTTGTTCTTCTTCTTGTTCTTCTTCTTCTACTTCTTCTTCTTCTACTTCTTCTTCTTCTTCTTCTTCTTCTTCGTCTTCGTCTTCTTTCTCATTGTAGGTAAATAATGGATTCCAAGCAGAAGCAATGTGTCGTCATTGAGTTCTTGATGAAGCAGGGGTGTAGACTGTTCGACATCCACAGAAGACTACAGAATGTTCATGGAGATGACACCATTACCAAGAGTCATACATTGCTCATCTCAATGGTGCCATCTCCAAAAAATGTTCTAGAGTCTTCTGTGGATGTGGGACAGCTTGATGAAGGATGGGTGCCGGCTGCCAAACATCCACAGAAGACAACAGAATGTTTATGGAGATGACATCATTGAGAAGATGTCTTGTCATTGATGAGTCTTGCCAATGGTGTCATCTCTGTAAACATTCTGTAGCCTTCTGTGAATGTTTGACAGCCTGCACCCCCTCCTTCATCAAGAACTCAATGAAGGCACATTGCTTCTACTTGGAATCCATTCTTTAACTGCAATAGTGTTTTCCATTGAGAAAGTACTTACCTTCTCAATAGTGTCATCTCCTTAACATTCTGTAGCCTTCTGTGGACGTATGACAGCCTATGCCTATCCTTAATCAAGAACTCAATGATGGCATGTTGCTTCTGCTTGGAATCCAATGGTGTCTCCCATTGAGAAGGTATTTACCTTCCTAATGGTGTCATTTCCATATATATTCTGTAGCCATCGGTGGATGTCGGACAGCCTGCACCCTCCTTCATCAAGAACTCAATGACGGCAATTTCTACTGCTTGGAATCCATTATTTATCTGCAATTGCGTTTTTTATTGAGAGGTGTTTTTATTTACCTTCTCAATGGTGTCCTCTCTATAAAAATTCTGTAGCCTTTTGTGGATGTTGAACAGCCTGTACCCCTCCTTCAAAAACTCAATGAGGGCACGTTGCTTCTGCTTGGGATCCATTATTTTGCCTGCAATAGTGATTCCCATTGAGAAGGTATTTACCTTTTCAATGGTGCCATCTCATTACCATTCTGTAGCCTTCTGTGGATGTCAGATAGCCTGCACCCCTCCTACATAAGGAACTTAATTACGTCATGTTGCTTCTGCTGAGAATCCATTATTTACCTGCAATGGTGCTTCCCATTGAGAATGTATTTACCTTCTCAATGCTGTCATTTCCGTAAAAATTCTGTAGCCTTCTGTGAATGTTGAACAGCCTACACCCCATTCTTCATCAAGAACTTAACAATGGAACAGGAGGGATGCAGGCTGTCTGACATCCACAGAAGGAGGCTACAGAATGTTTACAGAGATGGCACCATTGTGAAGAGCAATGTCTTGTTGATGGTGTAATCTCTGTAAACATTTTGTGGATGTTGAACACCCTACGTCCCTACCTGCAATGGTGTTTTCCATTGAGAAGGTATGTATCTTCTCAATGGTGTCTTCTCCTTAACATTCCATAGCCTTCTGTGGATGTCTGACAGCCTACGCCCATCCTTCATCAAGAACTCAATGACGGCATGTTGTTTGTGCTGCTTGGAATCCAATGGTGTCTCTCATTGAGAAGGTATTTACCTTCTTAATGGTGTCATTTCCATTATCATTCTGTAGCCATCGGTGGATGTTGGACAGCCTGCACCCCCCCCCCCCCTTCGTCAGGAATTCAATGACGGCATTCTTGGAATTCATTATTTACCTGCAATGGTGTTTCTTATTGAGAAGCTATTTACCTTCTCAATGGTGTCATCACAATAAACCTTCTGTAGCCTTTTGTGGATGCTGGAAAGCCTATGCCAGTGATGGCGAACCTCGGCACCCCAGATGTTTTGGAACTACATTTCCCATGATGCTCATGCACTCTGCAGTG
Source organism: Rana muscosa (assembly GCA_029206835.1). NCBI lineage: Eukaryota > Metazoa > Chordata > Amphibia > Anura > Ranidae > Rana > Rana muscosa. The sequence goes on from CM055125.1 coordinate 322,444,563, forward strand.
TAGTGGAGCATCATGGGAAATGTAGTTCCAAAACATCTGGAGTGCCGAGGTTCGCCATCACTGGCCTATGCCCATCCTTGGTCAAGAACTCAATGATGGCATGTTGCTTCTACTTGGATTCCATTATTTACTTGCAATGAAAAAAGAAGAGAGTTACTCTACCAACATGTGAAATTTGAAGACCTACCGTATATACTCGAGTATAAGCCGACCCGAGTATAAGCCGAGGCCCTAATTTTACCACAAAAAATTGGGAAAACTTATTGACTCGAGTATAAGTCTAGGGTGAGAATGCAGCAGCTACTGTAAGCGGAAAAGAGGGTCAATAATGCCCATTTGCAGCTTCACTGTGCCCATTTGCATGCCTCACTGTTCCCATTTGCAACCTCACTGTGCCCATTGCAACCTCACTGTGCCCATTGCAACCACACTGTGCCCATTGCAACCTCACTGTGCCCATTTGCAACCTCATTGTGCCCAACCTCACTGTGCCCATTGCAGCCTTACTGTGCCCATTGCAACCACACTGTGCCCATTTGCAACCTCACTGTGCCCATTGCAACCTCACTGTGCCCATTGCAACCACACTGTGCCCATTTGCAACCTCACTGTGCCCATTTGCAACCTCACTGTGCCCATTGCAACCACACTGTGCCCATTTGCAACATCACTGTGCCCAACCTCACTGTGCCCATTGCAGCCTTACTGTGCCCATTGCAACCACACTGTGCCCATTTGCAACCTCACTGTGCCTATTGCAACCTCACTGTGCCCATTGCAACCACACTGTGCCCATTTGCAACTTCACTGTGCCCAACCTCACTGTGCCCATTGTAGCCTTACTGTGCCCATTGCAGCCTCACTGTGCCCGAGTCAGTGTACCTGTATTCTTGACAGGCTGCGGGCGTCCATTTTTCAAAAGTCGCGGCTTCCTCCTGGTCCCGTTCCGTGATAGGCGTTTGGCACTGTGTTCCGCTACCGCCTATTACGGAGGTCCTCTCATCCTCGGATCATCGGAATATCTGATGAAGAGCTCCCATCGGACTTTTTCCATCGGAAATTCCGACCCCGTGTACGCGGCATTACTCTACCGACATGTAAAATGTAAAGAACTTTGTAAGTTAATGTAGGGAATTTCCCCCAAGGGGCTTTGTAACAGCAATATAATAAATAAACAAGTAAATGAAGTAAATATGTAAAAAGAAAAGGTTCTTTATTGGTATAATAAACATGTCATATTGGGAATTAAAAGGGATGTACTGGCTATATATTACAACATATATTCAATAGTGCAGTATGCAAACACAGACATTCACAACGTTGCGTTTAAAAATGTTAAGACCGTGAAAAAAAATTGACGCGTTTCGACCTGAACAGTAGTGGTCTTCTTCTGGGGGAAGGTTTGCTGTAGAAAAATACATAGAACAATTTGTACAACTTAGGACATATTAAAACATACATCAAGTTATGTGAAAGTGCTGATATTTTCCACTAAAGAAAGAAGTGGATGATCTCATAGCCAGAAATATTCTAAAACCAGGTAAACGGAGGGCTCTGTGATGGTTCCCAAACTCCCCAGAGAAGGGGAACCCAGCAAATGGGGGGCTTACAAGGAGCCACACACTGTACGCCCCTGGAGGGAAGGCGGGTAGCGAGACGGCACCTGCGGCAAAATCCCAAGTGATAGAGATATATATTAGAAATCAGAATCAAGTCAGAAAGTACTTAAATGGACTAATAAACAGATCTGTGTAGTTAAAGGTTAGTAGTCGTTATTGGGGTATCTGGTATCCTATTTTTACTTCTAGTAAAAAAAATAAAATGAAAATATTAGCATGAGTGTGATAATATTGCATAATATATATGATATTTCTGTGGGGACATCAAAGATATAGCTAAGTGTAATGGTGTGTTTGAGGGGTAGAGGGAGATGAGGGTTACTCTACCGACATGTGAAATTTGAAGACCTATGTAAGTTAATAAGAAAGCACTGCCCACTTCTGCATGACTTTTGGTACGGCCCTCGTACTATTGTGATCAAAGCAATGGAATTGTGATTGTTTTGCACAGCGAGGCGTATTATTAAGGTATCGGATTCCATGTGCTTTCTTAAAAAAAGAAAAGAAAAAGGGATTACCCAAGAAAGGCTTCCTTCATCCGATACCCCCGCTAACGTCCCCTGGAATGGACTAATTGCCAGAGAGCAGAGCCTTTGGTATGCAGCCACATCACCGGCCATCACTCATAGTTGACTTTGAAGCTATGGAGCACCCGGGATAAAAACGCCAAACACAACCAGAAAAGGGCATTGGAGGAAATCCTAAAAGGAAGAATAAAACGACGATAGGCGAATGTACAAACGCATGGGCTGTAAAAGCCGTGGATTTAGCTTGGTGACCCCTATAAACCTTTACAAGTGCTTTCAGCCTGAACCCAGCAGTAAATTGCAGGAAGCAATTTTATAGAACAACAATTCTTCGGCATTAGATAATTAATAAATGGAAATGATTGCTCTTATTAGCAAACCTTGTACTGTTTTAGTCACTTGGTTAATAAAAGATAATTACCCTTTAAAACAAAGTGCATTTTTTTTTTCCATCCTTCTCCTTTGACCTAACACAACACACCCTCCCCCTCCGTAGATCCATACTTACCCCATCCAGGGGAGGGCTGGTAGCCTTAGGCCTGGGGGGGCAAGTCCAGTCAAGTGGCCCACTGAACCGCCGAATCAGCTCACCATCCATGGCCCACCTGGTTTTTCCAATGCAGTCTCACCAGTGCTTATCAGTGCAGCCAACTCCAGTGCCCATCAATGAAGGCTGATCACTGGGGCAGGTTAAATGGGGTGTATGGTGGGGGAGATGGGGGGTCAGCTAGGGGTGTCAGGGTCTCTCATCTCAGCGATCTCAGCTCAGCAGGTCCTTGCATGCCACGGTCTCCTGGGGGGTAACGCTCCTGATCCTGGGGTCAAGTGGCAGCCAGCGCCCAGCCCTGCGTCCCGACTCCCTGGCACACCCTGCCTCTGTCTGCTTCCAAGAATCCGGTCCCAGGGAGTTGTAGTTTCCTCTGCGCTGCTGTGTTTTCCACCAACCGGAAGCTTGAGCGCGGACTACAACTCCCAGAATGCAACAGCTAGTGGTTGGCCGCCATGGCCATGCCCCTGACCCGACTTCCTAGACTAGAATAAAAAAGAAAATGGTAGCGGGCAGCGGCTGCCGGCCATTTTGAACATAAGTTAGGGCAGCCTGGGAGGCAATTGCCACCCTGCCCCATGGCCCATCCCTCCCCTGCCCCCATCTGACTGCCCCGGTATGTCTACATTCAGCTCCCTCCCCCTCCATAGATCCATACTTACCCCCCATCTGACTGCCCCGGTATGTCTACATCCTGCTCCCTCCCCCTCCGTAGATCCATACTTACCCCCCATCTGACTGCCCCGGTATGTCTACATTCAGCTCCCTCCCCCTCTGTAGATCCATACTTACCCCCATCTGACTGCCCCGGTATGTCTACATTCAGCTCCCTCCCCCTCCGTAGATCCATACTTACCCCCATCTGACTGCCCCGGTATGTCTACATTCATCTCCCTCCCCCTCCGTAGATCCATACTTACCCCCATCTGACTGCCCCAGTATGTCTACATTCAGTTCCCTCCCCCTCCGCAGATCCATACTTACCCCCCATCTGACTGCCCCGGTATGTCTACATTCAGCTCCCTCCCCCTCCGTAGATCCATACTTATCCCCCATCTGACTGCCCCGGTATGTCTACATTCAGCTCCCTCCCCCTCCGTAGATCCATACTTATCCCCATCTGACTGCCCTGGTATGTCTACATTCAGCTACCTCCCCCTCTGTAGATCCATACTTACCCCCCATCTGACTGCCCCGGTATGTCTACATTCAGCTCCCTCCCCCTCCGTAGATCCATACTTACCCCCCATCTGACTGCCCCGGTATGTCTACATTCAGCTCCCTCCCTCACTGTAGATCCATACTTACCCCCATCTGACTGCCCCAGTATGTCTACATTCAGCTCCCTCCCCCTCCGTAGATCCATACTTACCCCCCCCATCTGACTGCCCCGGTATGTCTACATTCAGCTCCCTCCCCCTCCGTAGATCCATACTTACCCCCCATCTGACTGCCCCGGTATGTCTACATTCAGCTTCCTCCCCCACTGTAGATCCATACTTACCCCCATCTAACTGCCCCAGTATGTCTACATTCAGCTCCCTCCCCCTCCGTAGATCCATACTTACCCCCATCTGACTGCCCCAGTATGTCTACATTCAGCTCCCTCCCCCTCCGTAGATCCATACTTACCCCGTCTGACTGCCCCGGTATGTCTACATTCAGCTGTACAAGTCTTCACTATCCTGGAGCCTGCGCATAAAAGCCCCAAAGACATTTTTGGGATAATCTCTCCCACCATCTCAAGCCTCGGGACACAGCCCTATAGAAGTCCATAGGGGTACCAGTGCACAGGAGTGACCAGGACAGTGAAGACTTACAGTACTGAATGTAAACAAACAACGGAACCACATACACTATATTACCAAAAGTATTGGGACACCTGCCTTTACACCCACATGAACTTTAATGGCATCCCAGTCTTAGTCTGTAGGGTTCAATATTGGGTTGGCCCACCCTTTGCAGCTATAACAGCTTCAACTCTTATGGGAAGGCCGTCCACAAGGTTTAGGAGGGTGTCTATGGGGAATGTTTGACCATTCTTCCCGAAGCGCATTTGTGAGGTCAGGCACTGATGTTGGATGAGAAGGTCTGGTGTGCAGTCTCCACTCTAATTCATCCCAAAGGTGTTCTATCAGTTTGAGGTCAGGACTCTGTGCAGGCCAATCAAGTTCCTCCACCCCAAACTCGCTAATCCGTGTGTTTATGGGACCTTGCTTTGTGCACTGGTCCAAATCATTGGTGGAGGAGGGGATTATGGTGTGGGGGTTGTTTTTCAGGGGTTGGGCTTGGCCCCTTAGTTCCAGTCAAGGAAACTCTTAAAGTGGTTGTAAACCCTTACAGACCACTTTTACCTACAGGTAAGCCTAGATTAAGGCTTACCTGTAGGTACAAGAAATATCTCCTAAACCTACACGGTTCAGGAGATATTTGCAGAAAATACTGCACCGATGTCTACGGCGCATGCGCGCCGTAGACATGGCGCAGGCGCACCGAGCGTGCCGTTAGTGAAGGCGATCATGCAAATCACAGCGCTGGAGCTGCGATACCCGGAAGTCACTCCGGGAGTAATGGCGGCGACAGAGGAGGCGAACGAGGGCCACTGCGGGGGCTTCGATCTCAGTTAAGTACCTCATAATGAGCTAGTATGCTATGCAAAAAAACAATAATAACAATAATACAATAATAATCATCCGCATCATTATCACCAAAAAAAATCCAAATATAATAATAAAAATATAATAATAAATATAATAATAATTAAAAATAATAAAAAAAAAACACTAAGAAAACATAGAGTAAAGAAGCTAAATGGTGGGACTTTATATGAAGCACACTACTGAAATATATGAACCAGGATGCCACTCATAGCTGCCCTTCCCCTACTATTGATACCATGTTACAAACCCATATACTACAGATAGGTAAGAGTGATTGGGACTTTTTTCTTTCCCCTCTTCCTTCTATACCTTATATGTTTTTCTACAATTTTTTACTATTGTAATATTCTGGAAATTTTTATTTTATTATAGATACCCCCATACTGCGTATCTGCTCCTGACGAGTGGTATACTAACCACGAAACGCGTAGAGCTCTTCTATGATGATACGTCACAGTGTACATGCATAATATCTGTATCTTACTATCCCATTTTAATGAACCAATTATTATTATTACTCTGTCTACATGCTACCCCTACAATTGCGGTTCACATACCCAAGGCCTTATCCTGTTATGTTACCTTGAGAGAATTATGTTTTATTATGGTCTGTCTAGAATTAATTTACTGAGACTGGTGATTATCATGCATTACCATGTATGTTACTTTGGAACACTATGTACAATCATGTAATAACTAGACTATTACTGCTACTTATCAATTTTATTTTACCATCCTTTATGTGTATGCCATGCCCTTTTTGTAATGAATAAACTATGTTTAACCACTTCTCCATCGGGCCTATTCTGGCACTTCTCTCCTTCATGTAAAAATCATCATTTTTTTGCTAGAAAATTAATCAGAACCCCCAAACATTATATATATATTTTTTTTAGCAGACACCCTAGGGAATAAAATGGCGGTCGTTACAACTTTTTTTCTTGCACGGTATTTGCGCAATAATTTTTCAAACGCCTTTTTTTGGGAAAAAAAAAAAACGGTTTCATGAATTAAAAAATAACAAAACAGTAAAGTTAGCCCAATTTTTTTTGTAAAATATGAAAGATGAAGTTACGCCGAGTAAATAGATACCTAACATGTCAGGCTTTAAAATTGCGCACACTCAATGGAATGGCGCCAAACTTCGGTACTTAAAAATCTCCATAGGCGATGCTTTAAAAAAATTTTTTACAGGTTACTATTTCCGAGTTACAGAGGAGGTCTAGTGCTAGAATTGTTGCTTGCACTCTACCGCACGTGGCGATACCCCACATATGTGGGCGGGACTTACATGCGAGCTACCGGGGACAGGGGCGTTTTACTTTTTTTTTTTTTTCATTATTTTTTTATTTTACAGAATTTTTTTTTATTTTGACACTTTTTAAAAAAAATAAATAAATTTTTGATCACTTTTATTCCTATTACAAGGAATGTAAACATCCCTTGTAATAGGAATGGTGTGTGACAGGTTCTCTTTATGGAGAAATGCGGGGTCAATAAGACCCCACATCTCTCCTCCAGGCTGGAAAGCACATACCTCCCAACTGGCATGGATCCTGCGGGTTTTTCCTGCACAGGCCCCTCCTTCCCGCAGACCCGCGAGACTTCATTTTTCCCCGCAGAGCAGGAAGGCACAGCTGGAAGTGGAGAAACGCGCGGCGCGCGGGATGACGAATGAGCCAGTCGGATCCGGATCAGGTAAGACCCCCCCCCCATGATAGTCTACTAAAGCAATGTCCCGGGAAACCCCCGCTCCACAACTTTTTTCCCCGGGAAGAATTATTATTTTTCAAATGTATCGTCCAGCCCCACCCGCTCAACAACTTTACTGTCCAGGTAAAATGTTGTACTGAATGTCCCGCGGGGGGACTTTTAAAAGTTGGGAGGTATGAAAGCATGAGATCGTGAAAAAAAATTCACCGATCTCATGCTTAACCACTTAAGCCCCGGACCATTTCGGGCCATTAGGACCAAGCCTGTTTTTGGGATTCGGCACTGCGCTGCTTTAACTGTAAATTGTGCGGACATGCAATGTTGTACCCAAATGAAATTTGCGTCCTTTTCTTCCCACAAATAGAGCTTTCTTTTAATGGTATTTGATTGCCTCTGCGATTTTTATTTTTTGCGATATAAATGGAAAAAGAACGAAAATTTTGAAAAAAAAAGATATTTTCTACTTTTTGTTATAAGAAAAATCGAATAAACTCAATTTTAGTCATACATTTAGGCCAAAATGTATTCAGCCACATGTCTTTAGTAAAAAAAATGTCAATAAGCGTATATTTATTGGTTTGCGCAAAAGTTATAGCGTTTACAAACTAGGGTACATTTTCTGGAATTTACACAGCTTTAAATTTATGACTGCCTATCTCATTTCTTGAGGTGCTAAAATGGCAGGGCAGTACAAAACCCCCCCAAATGACCCCATTTTGGAAAGTAGACACCCCAAGGAAATTGCTGAGAGGCATGTTGAGCCCATTGAATATTTTTTTTTTTGTCCCAAGTGATTGAATAATGACAAAAAAAAAAAAAAAAATTACAAAAAGTTGTCACTAAATGATATATTGCTCACACATGCCATGGTTATATGTGGAATTGCACCCCAAAATACATACTGCTGCTTCTCCTGAGTACGGGGATACCACATGTGTGGGACTTTTTAGGAGCCTAGCCACGTACGGGACCCCGGAAACCAAGCACCGCCTTCAGGATTTCTAAGGGCGCAAATTTTTGATTTCACTCCTCACTACCTATCACAGTTTCGAAGGCCATAAAATGCCAAAATAGCACAAAACCCCCCCAAATGACCCCATTTTGGAAAGTAGACACCCCAAGCTATTTACTGAGAGGCATGTTCAGTCCATGGAATATTTTATATTTTGCCACAAGTTGCGGGAATATGACAAACTTTTTTTTTTTTGCACAAAGTTGTCACTAAATGATATATTGCTCACACATGCCATGGTTATATGTGGAATTACACCCCAAAATACATTCTGCTGCTTCTCCTGAGTACGGGGATACCACATGTGTGGGACTTTTTGGGAGCCTAGCCGCGTACGGGACCCCAAAAACCAAGCACCGCCTTCAAGGTTTCTAAGGGCATACATTTTTGATTTCACTCCTCACTACCTATCACAGTTTTGAAGGCCATAAAATGCCAAGATGGCACAAAACCCCCCCCAAATGACCCCATTTTGGAAAGTAGACACCCCAAGCTATTTGCTGAGAGGCATGTTGACCCCATTGAATATTTTTTTTTTTTGTCCCAAATGATTGAATAATGACAAAAAGAAAAAAAAATGTACAAAAAGTTGTCACTAAATGATATATTGCTCACACATGCCATGGTTATATGTGGAATTGCACCCCAAAATACATTCTGCTGCTTTTCCTGAGTACGGGGATACCACATGTGTGGGACTTTTTGGGAGCCTAGCCGCGTACAGGGCCCCAAAAACCAAGCACTGCGAACGCTGCAGTTATGTGTGTTGTGTTTGGTAAGTGACAGTGATCGATCGATACTGCACTTGGGTGGGCTGGGCTGGGCTGGGCTGGGCGGAGGGGCTAAACGCAGGCGCTAGCAGGTATCTGGGCTGATCCCGCTAACACTGCGTTTTTGGGAACCCTAAACCGCTGGGGATGCTAGTATAGATCTGATCAGATCTGATCAGATACTATACCACTAAGGGGGGTGTATGCTTTGCGCGTGGGTGTTAGCGTTACTGTCACTAACCTAACACTGCCTGGGGCGACGCAGACCCTCTCTGGCGCTAAAACCTAATTGATCTCACCCGCCGGGCGATCAGGGGGGTTAAACCTTTATTGGGTTATATACGGCGGGTGCCCTGATGCTATAAAAAGCAAACTAATCAACCAGCGTCACCCGTAACCTTTATATGGTGATCACTGGTGAAAGGGTTAACTAGGGGCAATCAGGGGGTTAAAACCTTTATTAGGTTAAATATGGGGGTACCTGACACTATATAAAAACCTGACGGGTAACCTAAATAACTAAATAACTTACTGGCTAACCAGTGACACCAGTGACGCTTATACGGCGATCACTGGTGAAAGGGTTAACTCTAGGGGCAATCAGGGGGTTAAAATAATATATGGGGGTACCTGACACTAATAAAAACCTGCGGCGAACCTAAAAAAAAATAACTGCCTATCTAAAACACCAGCGACACGAATACAGCGATCGGAAAAACAATCGCTTAGTGACGCTGAAGTTAGGGGGTGAAAGGGTTACCTGGGGGGTGATCAAGGGGTTAAACCTTTATTAGGGGGGGGGTTAGGGGGCTACCCTGGACCTAAAGGGGCCTAATCCTAACTGCCCTGCAACTTTTTACAATCACAGATGACACTAAATGCAGTGATCAGTAAAATAAATGATCACTGCAATCAGTGACACTGTGATTGGGGGCTTTGGGGTGACCTGGGGGGTGATCTGGGGGTGACTGGGGGGTGATTTGTGTGCCTATGTGTACCTACGTGTCAGTGGACTGTTGGTGCACTAACCTGCTTCTTCTCTGCTCGGCGCCGGGAACGGAAAGACCACGGCGAGGGAGATGACATCACTTCCTCCAGCCTTGTTTACATCACATGGCGGAGGAAGCATTTTCATTGGCCGGGAGCGATCGCGGGGGGGGGGCGGAATCGAGCGCCCCCCCCCCTCATGCCTGATCGCTCCCGAACACTTAACGGCCGCTCACTGCAGTGAAGGGGGGTCCGGATGGACCCCCCAACTGCACAAAGGCGATCACGTAGATCTACGTGATTCTGCCTGTCCGTGCCATTCTGCCGACGTAAATCGGCGGTGGGCGGTCGTTAAGTGGTTACTAGCCGCAATTGCAGCTCTGTTTACTTCCAGGTACCGGGGCGTGACGTCACAACGTCGCGCCCGGGACCTCCTCTGACGGTCATAGAGATGACTGGTGACCATGTGGTCACCAGTCATCTCTATCGTCGTGAGCCGGCGCTGGACGATTCGTTCTCCGGGCCCCCGATGACACGGGAGAGCCCCGAGAAGCACCGGATGGCGGCGGGAAGGGGGGGCGTCCCCTCCCGCCGCCTATAAGAACGATCAATCGGCGGAACAGCCGCTATGATCGTTCTTATGGTGCGCAGAATCGCCGGCATGACAGAATGATATCTGAAGGCATCATTCAGATATCACCCTTCAAATTCGAGGACGTCATTTGGCGGTGGGCGGTAGGGAAGTAGGTAATATAATTGGTTCATATATTTCAGTAGTGTGCTTCATATAAAGTCCCACCATTTAGCTTCTTTATTCATGTTATCGGGGATGGAGGTGTATGTAGTCATTACCTCAATTAGGCTACTTTCACACTGAGGCGTTGCGATTTTACCGCGTTTTTACCGTGATTTTGTACCGCGTTTTTACCGCGATAGCGTTAAAAATAGCGCCAATGCCTATGTGTTTTTACCGCGTTTTTACCGCGGTCCTCATTTATTTCAATGGGGATAGGCGTTTTTACAGCGCTATTTTTAGCGCCCTAAAGATGCTGTTTGCAGGATTTTTTCCAACGCATAGCCAGCAAAACGCCTCAGTGTGAAAGCCCTCAGGGCTTTCACATTGAGAATGCTGGGGCAGGATTATTTCAGGTGTTTTTACAGCGCTATTTTTACAGCGAAAACGCGGTAAAAACGCCTCAGTGTGAAAGGGGCCTAAGAGCCGGTTCACACTGGGGTGGCACGACTTTGGGGGCGACTCGGCAAGGCGATCTCAAGACGACTTGAGAGGCGACTTGCAAAATGACTTCTTTATTAAAGTCAATGCAAGTCGCTACGAGTCGCCCCCAAAGTAGTACAAGAACCTTTTTCTAAGTCGGAGCGTCCATTGAACAGAGCGGGATGCGACTTGTCAGGCGGCTAAGTCGCCTGACGAGTCGCCCCTGTGTGAACGGGGGTCTAAGGCTACTTTCACACTGAGGCGCTGGATGCGCTGGCGGTATAGCGGCGCTATTTTTAGCGCCGCTATACCGTCGTTTTTGCCGCGATTTGCGGATGCTAGCGGGGTGATTTTAACCCCTGCTAGCGGCCAACAAAAGGGTTAAAAAACGCCCGCAATAACGCCTCTTTGTGGCGTTTTGAGGGCGTTTTGGAGGCGCTACCCCATTGATTTCAATGGGCAGGGGCGGTATTTTTACCGCTCCTATCGCGCCTCAAAGATGTGGCTTGCAGGAGTTTTTTTTACCCTCCTGCAAGGGCAACACTCCTGTGTGAAAGCCCTCTGGCTTTAACACTGGATACAATTGAGCGGCTTTTTTGGGGCGTATTGCAGGCGCTGTTTTTAGCGCAATAGCGCCTGCAAAGCGCCTCAGTGTGAAAGGGGCCTTAAAGTCCCAACCCAAGCCTGAGGTTATTTCTGTTCTCAAGAACACATAGGGGGTCTATTCATGTCCCCCCCCCCCAAGATTCACTAATTTTTCTAACACTGAAAATTCTTATTTTATTAATACATTTTCAGTTATTTTTCTAAGTTAAAATGCTAATAGATAGAAATCAGCTCTATCCAGTAGCGTGCATCTCTGCCATCACTGGAAAAAAAGATGAGATGTTTTTCCCAATCAACATGAAAAGTTACAAATGCATTCGGCAGCAGAGAGTCGCGCCTTGAGATGCTCTGTCGCACTATTTCCCATGGCAGGCCGGCCAAATCTCATTTACTGGGGAAATATGGATAATAAGAGCGGGGGCGGGGTACATCTGCTGGATGAGCAAAAGAACAAATTTGCATACTTTTAGGCAACGTATGTTACCAGGGAAGATAAATAGACGATTTATTTTGAATCTCACACTTAATATCTTCTTCCATTTGGACGGCGCTCCGCACTCGTAGATTATTTTTAATTTGTTTTGCAGTCGCTGCATATGTTCCCGCCCCCCATTCTGAGGCTGATGTCACTTGTTTGCAAAAAAGTAATTTAAAAAAAAAAAAATTATATTTTAATTTGATAATTGAAGGATGAAGGTTATTCCATTCGCAGGTTGGGGGCTCGTCCGGGATGACGTGGGCTGAGAAGCAGACACATGGTGTGATACTGTATGTACTAAACCGGTTATAAATGCACATATTTATATTTATTCTAGAGCAGAACCCAAGTAAAGAAACCTTAACGATAAAAAGGAATAAAGTAATAAAATATAATATAATAAAACCAGATTTTGTAGCAGAATTCACATTCATTTGTATAGATTTCACCTGCAGTACTTTTTTCTGTCACTAGGCTGCCAGCAACATTCTCTGAGCCTATGTCATCACGGATAGCCCAGAGCTTGTGACCTAGAAGTAGCACAGTGACTAGCTTATCTCTCTGCCCCTCTGATTTCCCCTCCTATCAGCATGCTTCTTGCACATCACATGGACTGATTCAACCCACTTCTTCTCAGCACAAGTCATCCCGGACGAGCCCCCAACCTATATCTGGACAGTGAAAGAGAAGCAGCACAGTGATGAGCTCATCTCTCTGTCACTCTGCTCTCTCCACCTATTAGTATGCCTCTTGCACATCACATGGACTGATTCAACCTACTTCTTCTGATCCCAAGTCATCCCGGGAGCCCCCAACCTATGTCTGGACAGTGAAAGAGAAGCAGCACAGTGATGAGCTAATCTTTCTGTCACTCATCTTTTCCCTACTATCAGCATGCTTCTTGCACATCACATGAACTGATTCAACCTACTTCTTCTCAGCACAAGTCATCCCGGACGAGCCCCCAACCTATATATGGACAGTGAAAGAGAAGCAGCACAGAGATGAGCTCATCTCTCTGCCACTCTGCTCTCCCCTCCTCCAATGTGATGTGCAAGAATCATGCTAATAGAAGGGGAGAGCAGAGTGACAGAGAGGTAAACTCATCACTGTGCTGCTTCCATTTTACTGTCCAGACATAGGTTGGGGGCTGGTCCATGATGTGCAAGAAGCCTTCTTCTCAGCCCAAGTCATCCCGGACGAGCCCCCAACCTATATCTGGAAAGTAAAAGAGAAGCAGCACAGTGATGAGCTCATCTCTCTGTCACTCTGCTCTCCCCTCCTCCCATGTGATGTGCAAGAAGCATGCTAATAGAAGGGGAGAGCAGAGTGACAGAGAGGTAAACTCATCACTGTGCTGCTTCTCTTTTACTGTCCAGACATAGGTTGAAGGCTGGTCCATGATGTGCAAGAAGCCTTCTTCTCAGCCCAAGTCATTCCGGACAAGCCCCCAACCTATATCTGGACAGTAAAAGAGAAGCAGCACAGTGATGAGCTCATCTCTCTGTCACTCTGCTCTCCCCTCCTCCCATGTGATGTGCAAGAAGCATGCTAATAGAAGGGGAGAGCAGAGTGACAGAGAGGTAAACTCATCACTGTGCTGCTTCTCTTTTACTGTCCAGACATAGGTTGGGGGCTGGTCCATGATGTGCAAGAAGCCTTCTTCTCAGCCCAAGTCATCCCGGACAAGCCCCCAACCTATATCTGGACAGTGAAAGAGAAGCAGCATAGTGATGAGTTTACCTCTCTGTCACTCTGCTTTCCCCTTCTATCAGCATGCTTCTTGCACATCACATGGACTGACTCGACCTACTTCTTCTGATTCCAAGTCATCCCGGACGAGCCCCCAACATGTGTCTGGACAGTAGGCTTGTGCAATTCGTTTCGTAACGAATCGAAATTCGTCCGAATTTAGCAACTTTCGGACATTCGGAAGCATTCGAATTTCCGAACAAAGCAATTACGAATAAGACCGAATCCGAAATAAATTATACCGCAAATAGCGAATGCCCGAATGTCTTCGGCATAATTCGTTATGAAAAAGTTACGAATGTACGAATCCATACGAAGCACAATAACACTCACTCTGCTCTGCTCTCTGCTTCTCCCACACCGTGCTGAACTCCCTCTCAAAATGGTGTACAGGGGCGGAGGCTATAGCCGCATGTAAAAAACGAAAGTAAAATACGAGATTTCGAATCCATTCGAAGCACAATAACACTCTGCTCTGCTCTCTGCTTCTCCCTCACCGTGCTGAACCCTCTCAAAATGGTGTACAGGGGCGGAGGCTATAGCCGCATGTAAAAAACGAAAGTAAAATACGAGATTTCGAATCGTTACAAATAACCGCTGTGTATTTAGAAAAGTACAAATCCATTCGAAGCACATTAGGCATAATAGGCAGCGTCGTCGTGAGAGAGACACAGAAAATTACGAATCAACGAACCTAAAAAAAGTTACGAAAGTAGGAGTTGTGTCCAGAATCAACGAAAAACAATGTACTCTACCGAAAGTACGAATTATAAATCAACTAAAAATTCAACGAAAAATGTCGCTTGCGAAAATACGAATTAGTCCGAACACGAAAAATCCCGTCTAGCAAAATTACGAATGATTACGAATCAACAGGACCGAAAAGAAACGAACCGAAACTAACCGAATTTTTCCGTTGTGCACAAGCCTACTGGACAGTGACAGAGAAGCAGCACAGTGATGAGCTTATCTTTATGTCACTCAGCTCTCCCCTCCTATCGTTATGCCTCTTGCACATTACATGAACTGATTCAACCTACTTCTTCTGATCCCGAGTCATCCTGGACCAGCCCCCAACCTGTGTCTGGACAGTGAAAGAGAAGCAGCACAGTGATGAGCTCATGTCTCCATCACTTTGCTCTCCACTCCTATTAGCATGCTCCTTGCACATCTCATGAACTGATTCAACCTACTTCTTCTGATCCCAAGTCATCCCGGACGAGCCCCCAACCTATATCTGGAGAGTGAAAGAGAAGCAGCACAGTGATGAGCTCATCTCTCTGTCACTCTGCTCTCCCCTCCTCCCATGTGATGTGCAAGAAGCATGCTGATAGAAGGGGAGAGCAGAGTGACAGAGAGGTAAACTCATCACTGTGCTGCTTCTCTTTCACAGTCCAGACATAGGTTGGGGGCTGGACCAGGATGACTAGGGATGAGAAGAAGGAGGTTGAATCAATTTATGCGATGTGCAAGAAGCATGCTTCTCAGCCCAAGTCATCCCGGACGAGCCCCCAACCTATGTCTGGACAGTGAAAGAGAAGCAGCACAGTGATGAGCTCATCTCTCTGTCACACTGCTCTCCCCTCCTATTAGCATCCCCTTTGTCTGCACATGAGCTGATTGGCTCCTTGTGCTGTTTCCTTTGTAATCCTTCACGGTGGAGAGTGAACCGGTGTCATTAAAAAAGCTGCTTGAAAGGCCAAGACTTGGCCAGATCGGAGAACCTGGTCTACAGCCAGCATCTGGTAACCTGTCCATTCAGGCTCTCCAGCCAGAGGCGGTCCGCGCTCAGCTCACCGGGGAATTGGTCTCTATTACTCGGCGGTGTGCGGATTGTGTAGCACCTCTGGGCACAAAAGGACTAAATATGTTGTTGTTCCTAGAAAAAGAAAAGAGCCGGTTCTTGGAATAACCATATCCTGGCTCAGTGCCTCTTTCATCGTAAGCTATCCTGAAGCGGATTACCAGACCTCCACAGGAGCTACAGCCGAACTTCAGGACAACCGCTAAACATGCAGATCCAATACATATAAGGATTCTGTTTTACATGCCAGGAGATTTATATTTCTGTCCAACCAGCCCCAGGATTTACACAGCTCTTCCACACAGGACAGCCTTGACCTGTCTTTGATGCAGTTTCACTTTCACTTACACACAAACTGATTTTTCGACAGAAAAAGTCGGATGGGAGCTTTTCGTCAGATATTCCGACCGTGTGTATGCCCCATCGGACTTTTTCTGTCGGAATTTCTGACGGACTTAGATAGAGAGCAGGTTCTCTATTTTTCAACTGAAATTCCGAGTGTCTGTAGCAATTCCGACACACTAATGGGAGGGGTCACTTCAAGATTGATCATCACCAATCTAAGTGGAACGTTCCACATTGAGCAACAATGTAAAGAGGCCCCTCCCAGATTGACCTCCAATGTAAAGATTCCCCTTCCACATTGACCACTGATCTAAAGAGGCCCCTTCCACACTGACCACCAATATAAGGGGAACCTTTTACACTGACCACCAATGGGAGGGGTCACTTCAAGATTGATCATCACCAATCTAAGTGGAACTTTCCACATTGAGCAACGATGTAAAGAGGCCCCTCCCAGATTGACCTCCAATGTAAAGATTCCCCTTTCATATTGACTACCAATGTAAAGAGGCCCCTTCCACATTGACCACCAGTATAAGGGGAACCTTCTACACTGACCACCAATGGGAGGGGTCACTTCAAGACTGATCATCACCAATCTAAGTGGAACTTTCCACATTGAGCAACGATGTAAAAAGGCCTCTCCCAGATTGACCACCAATGTAAAGATTCCCCTTCCATATTGACTACCAATGTAAAGAGGCCCCTTCCACATTGACCACCAGTATAAGGGGAACCTTCTACACTGACCACCAATGGAAGGGGTCACTTCAAGACTGATCATCACCAATCTAAGTGGAACGTTCCACATTGAGCAACGATCTAAAGAGGCCCCTTCCACAGTGACCACCAGTATAATGGGAACCTTCTACACTGACCACCAATGGGAGGGGTCACTTCAAGACTGATCATCACCAATCTAAGTGGAACTTTCCACATTGAGCAACGATGTAAAGAGGCCCCTCCCAGATTGACCTCCAATGTAAAGATTCCCCTTCCGTATTGACTACCAATGTAAAGAGGCCCCTTCCACATTGACCACCAATATAAGGGGAACCTTTTACACTGACCACCAATGGGAGGGGTCACTTCAGGATTGATCATCACCAATCTAAGTGGAACGTTCCACATTGAGCAACGATCTAAAGAGGCCCCTTCCACAGTGACCACCAGTATAAGGGAAACCTTCTACACTGACCACCAATGGGAGGGGTCACTTCAAGACTGATCATCACCAATCTAAGTGGAACTTTCCACATTGAGCAACGATGTAAAGAGGCCCCTCCCACATTGACCACCAATGTAAAGATTCCCCTTCCATATTGACTACCAATGTAAAGAGGCCCCTTCCACATTGACCACCAATATAAGGGGGACCTTCTACACTGACCACCAATGGGAGGGGTCACTTCAAGATTGATCATCACCAATCTAAGTGGAACTTTCCACATTGACCAACAATGTAAAGAGGCCCCTCCCAGATTGACCACCAATGTAAAGATTCCCCTTCCATATTGACTACCAATGTAAAGAGGCCCCTTCCACATTGACCACCAATATAAGGGGAACCTTTTACACTGACCACCAATGGGAGGGGTCACTTCAAGATTGATCATCACCAATCTAAGTGGAACTTTCCACATTGACCAACAATGTAAAGAGGCCCCTCCCAGATTGACCACCAATGTAAAGATTCCCCTTCCATATTGACTACCAATGTAAAGAGGCCCCTTCCACATTGACCACCAATATAAGGGGAACCTTTTACACTGACCACCAATGGGAGGGGTCACTTCAAGATTGATCATCACCAATCTAAGTGGAACTTTCCACATTGAGCAACGATGTAAAAAGGCCCCTCCCAGATTGACCACCAATGTAAAGATTCCCCTTCCACATTGACCACCAATATAAGGGGAACCTTCTACACTGACCACCAATGCGAGGGGTCACTTCAAGACTGATCACTAATGTAAGGGGAACCTTCCACATTGAAACAGACCGGCGAGAATCCCGACGAGAAAATAGAGAGCAGGTTCTCTATTTTTCTCGTTGAGATTCCCGTCAGTTTTCCCGACGAGAAAACATACACACAAAACGGTTTTCTCGGCAAAGAAGCTCTCCCAGCAGTTTTCTTGCCGAGAAAACCGGCCTTGTGTACGAGGCTTTGAGGGTTTAGATCCACTTTTATTATTTTTATTTATTTATTTTTTAAGATTTTTTTTTTTTACAAAGTTTACACATCTGTGATCTTTTTCCATGAATTTCGATCGAGCAGTGTGAGCAGATCAGTCACTCGGTACCCTCTGAGTACAATCCATTCCGCCCAATCCTCTTCCTTTGTTATTTTCGGGTTGGAGACACCGGTGGGGGGGGCATAGGGGGAACAGCAAACAAACTAAAATGAGTCCCACCGATTGTCCTCTCACTGAACACCGCGATCACCGAAACACTCGACTGTTTGGTCGAATGGCTCTGAGCAATGAACAGCCATTTAGAACTGTATTTGAAATGTACAATAAAAGGAATCCCTTATTTATGACACACACAGCGAGAGCCGGATTGCCGGGGACTTACCTTTCATGTCAGCTATAAAAGTCTTCCCTTTCTATGAACTACCATGGCTTGACCTATGACCCCGCCCAACACGGCGACATTCAACACTCAGGAAGACCCCGCAGGGCATTGAATTCATCTTGACATTTATTACAGGAGATTAAAATGCTGCAATAATTAGACTATCGTCTGTCAGCGCTTATTATATTTAATTCAATCTTAATGATAAATCAATGATAAATTAATACATTGAATTATTATTTTAATAATTACAATATTACTAATATTAATATTATTATTATTATTATTATTACTATTTTAACATGTTAATTAAATTAATAATAATAATAATATTGATAAAAATAATAATTAAAAATGAATTAATATGTTAAAATAATAATACTAATAAAAATAATATCATTATTTTAAATATATTCATATAATAATAATAATAATAATAATAATAATAATAATACAAAAAGGAATTAATATGTTAAAATAATAATACTAATAAAAATAATATCATTATTTTAAATATATTCAAATAATAATAATAAGAATAATGATAATAATAATAATAATTAAAAAGGAATTAATATGTTAAAATAATAATACTAATAAAAATAATATCATTATTTTAAATATATTTATATAATAATAATAATAATAATAATAATAATAATAATACAAAAAGGAATTAATATGTTAAAATAATAATACTAATAAAAATAATATCATTATTTTAAATATATTCAAATAATAATAATAATAATTATAATAATAATAATGATAATAATAATAATAGTAATAATAATAATTAAAAATTAATTAATATGTTAAAATAATAATACTAATAAAAATAATATCATTATTTTAAATATATTCATATAATAATAATAATAATAATAATAATAATAATGATAATGATAATAATAATAATAATTAAAAATGAATTAATATGTAAAATAATAATACTAATAAAAATAATATCATTATTTTAAATATATTCATATAATACAATTAATAATAATAATAATAATAATAATAATAATAATAATAATAAAAATAATAATTATAATAATGATAATAATAATAATTAAAAAAGAATTAATATGTTAAAATAATAATACTAATAAAAATAATATCATTATTTTAAATATACTCATATAATAATAATAATAATAATAATAATAATAATAATACAAATAATAATTATAATAATGATAATAATAAAAATAAAAATGAATTAATATGTTAAAATAACAATACTAATTAAAAATAATATAATTATTTTAAATATATTCATATAATAATAATAATAATAATAATAAAAAAATAATAATAATTATTATTATTATTTTATTTTGTTTAGATATTTATTAAGGTAATATTTTTTATTATTATTATTATTTTAAAGTAAACCTGTCCCAAGTCTGAGCAATTCAAACTAAACATATGGTGAATAATTGCATAAGTACAGGTTAACTTAAAGCTGAGCTCCTACCTTCCCAGTGCAGGCTCCTCCTAAGCCAATGTACAATGTACACTGATGGGGCACTGATGTAAGGGGGACTCTGATGAAGATACTAATGCAAGGGGGGACTCTGATAAGGATACTGATCTAAAGGGGTACTCTGGTGTAAAGAGGTATTCTGATAGGGACCCTGATATAAAGAGAGGCTCTTATGTAAGGGGGGCTCTGATGGGGACCCTGATGTAAGGGGTGGGCTCTGTGGAGACACTGATGCAAGGTGGACTCTGATGGGGACATTGATGCAAAGGGGGACTCTGAAGAAAGGGGGTTCTCTGATAAGGACCCTGATTTAGGGGAACTTCTTATATAAGGGGAGCTCTGATGGGGATCCTGATGTGAGGGTGGGGGTGATTCTGATGAAGACACTGATGTAAAGGGGGACTCTGATGTATAGGGGTACTCTGATAGGGACACTGATATGAGGAGGGACTCTGATAGGGACCCTGATGCAAGCGTGATTTTAATGGGGACACTGATGTTAAGGGGGACTCTGATCTAAGGGGGGTACTATAATGATACCCTGACATGGATAATTGGGTTGCTGATGTACGGTGGACTTTAATGGGGACCCTGATGTAAGGGGGACTCTGATGAAGACACTGATGCAAGGGTGACTATAATAGGGACTCTAATGTAAAGGGGGGTTCTGAGGGAGAACATGATGTAAGGGTGGAGTTTGATGGGGACCCTGATGAAGACACTAATGCAAGGGTGACTATAATGGGGACACTAATGTAAAGGGGGATTCTGATGGAGAACTTGATGTAAGGGGGACTTTGATGGGGGCCCTGATGTAAGGGGGACTTTGATGGGGACCCTGATATTAGGGGGGACTTTGATGGGGACCCTGATATTAGGGGGGACTTTGATGGGGACCCTGATGAAGACACTGATGCAAGGGTGATTATAATGGGGACACTAATGTAAAGGGGGATTCTGATGGAGAACCTGATGTATGAGTGGACTTTGATGGGGACCCTGATGTAAGGGGGACTCTGATGAAGACACTGATGCAAGGGTTACTATAATGGGAACACTAATGTAAAGGGGGGTTCTGATGGAGAACCTGATGTAATGGTGGACTTTGATGGGGACCTTGATATTAGGGGGGACTTTGATGGGGACCCTGATATTAGGGGGGACTTTGATGGGGACCTTGGTGTTAGGGGGGACTTTGTTGGGGACCCTGATATTAGGGGGGACTTTGATGGGGACCCTGTTATAAGGGTGGACTTTGATGGGGACCTTGGTGTTAGGGGGACTTTGTTGGGGACCCTGATGTTAGGTGGGTGACTCTTATGGAAACACTGATGCAAGGGTGACTATAATAGGGACTCTAATGTAAAGGGGGGTTCTGATGGAGAACCTAATGTAATGGTGGACTTTGGTGGGGACCTTGATGTTAGGGGGGACTTTGATGCGGACCTTGATGTTAGGGGGGACTTTAATGGGGACCCTGATGTAATAGTGGACTTTGATGGGAACCTTGATGTTAGGGGGGGACTTTGATGGGAACCTTGATGAAGACACTGATGCAAGGGTGATTATAATGGGGACACTAATGTAAAGGGGGATTCTGATGGAGAACCTGATGTATGGGTGGACTTTGATGGGGACCCTGATGTAAGGGGGACTCTGATGAAGACACTGATGCAAGGGTTACTATAATGGGAACACTAATGTAAAGGGGGGTTCTGATGGAGAACCTGATGTAATGGTGGACTTTGATGGGGACCTTGATATTAGGGGGGACTTTGATGCGGACCTTGATGTTAGGGGGGACTTTAATGGGGACCCTGATGTAATAGTGGACTTTGATGGGAACCTTGATGTTAGGGGGGACTTTGATGGGAACCTTGATGAAGACACTGATGCAAGGGTGATTATAATGGGGACACTAATGTAAAGGGGGATTCTGATGGAGAACCTGATGTATGGGTGGACTTTGATGGGGACCCTGATGTAAGGGGGACTCTGATGAAGACACTGATGCAAGGGTTACTATAATGGGAACACTAATGTAAAGGGGGGTTCTGATGGAGAACCTGATGTAATGGTGGACTTTGATGGGGACCTTGATATTAGGGGGGACTTTGATGTGGACCCTGATATTAGGGGGGACTTTGATGGGGACCTTGGTGTTAGGGGGGACTTTGTTGGGGACCCTGATATTAGGGGGGACTTTGATGGGGACCCTGTTATAAGGGTGGACTTTGATGGGGACCTTGGTGTTAGGGGGGACTTTGTTGGGGACCCTGATGTTAGGTGGGTGACTCTTATGGAAACACTGATGCAAGGGTGACTATAATAGGGACTCTAATGTAAAGGGGGGTTCTGATGGAGAACCTGATGTAATGGTGGACTTTGATGGGGACCTTGATATTAGGGGGGACTTTGATGCGGACCTTGATGTTAGGGGGGACTTTAATGGGGACCCTAATGTAATAGTGGACTTTGATGGGAACCTTGATGTTAGGGGGGGACTTTGATGGGAACCTTGATGAAGACACTGATGCAAGGGTGATTATAATGGGGACACTAATGTAAAGGGGGATTCTGATGGAGAACCTGATGTATGGGTGGACTTTGATGGGGACCCTGATGTAAGGGGGACTCTGATGAAGACACTGATGCAAGGGTTACTATAATGGGAACACTAATGTAAAGGGGGGTTCTGATGGAGAACCTGATGTAATGGTGGACTTTGATGGGGACCTTGATATTAGGGGGGGACTTTGATGTGGACCCTGATATTAGGGGGGACTTTGATGGGGACCTTGGTGTTAGGGGGGACTTTGTTGGGGACCCTGATGTTAGGGGGGACTCTTATGAAGACACTGATGCAAGGGTGACTATAATAGGGACCTCAATGTAAAGGGGGGTCCTGATGGAAAACCTGATGTTAGGGTGGACTTTGATGGGGACCTTGATGTAAAGGAGGACTCTGATAGTGAATTTTTGATGTGGGGGGGGGGGGACTTTGATGAAGACCTTGATGTAAGGGAAGGCTTTTACATAATGGGAACTCTAACGAGGACCCTGATGTAAGAGGGGCTCTCATAGGAATTCTGAGGTAAGGGACACTCTGAGTAGGACCCTGATATAAGGGGGGGGGCTCTGATGTAAAGGGGAACTCTGATGGAGACTGTGACGTAAGTGGAGGACTCTGTTGGGGACTAAGATGGTGATTTTTTTTTTTTTACCCATGAACATGTGTAAATTATACAATGCGCTCCTCATACTGAAGGATTTGGAGACCTCCAGGGTAGAAGTGATGGACATCCCATGCTTCTCCCACATTGCACCTGTCAGGCCAGACACAGCACTTGCCTGGGGCTGAGGGACGACACTCAATGATGAAAGGTTCAAACTTGCCGTCTCGGTATATTGTGACATGTCAGGACTGTACTCCCGCAGACATCCCTACTAAGTACTTTGGTACTTGAGGTTTCCTTTAAATTGTGCAAAAAAAACTCCCCAGAAAACTTCCTTTCAAAATGTGTCCTCGTAATTCCCACCTTGAAGGATACAAATCGGATAAACTGTTCTCCTCAGTTAGCGATGAAAAGTGTCAGAAGAATGTAAAGCAACTTAAAAGCCTCTTCACAATTACTGTCAATCACAGTCAGAGCGATCGCGTTCTTTTTCTTTTAATTGTCAAAGTTTTAGCGGAATGGTATTTCCAGTCCCCCCCCCCCCCCGTTCGGGCGCCGCCCCCGGTATTGATGTAAAATAGATGAATCGCCTACTTTGATTACATTCGTAGAAGACAAAGCGAAGGTCGTGCTGTTCTGCCTGAGAAATGGAGCGATAAAAGAAAACAGCGCGCCATTGTTATTGCAAAGTATTTCAAATTGATGGGGTTTTTGCATTTTTAATATGCAGACGGCAAAATGCGTGGCTCAAAATTACAAAAGGGTTATTAAAAGACGGATGGAACATCGAAGGTTTTTTGCAGTCGGGGAGCAGTAGGCGTAGATCTGCACGTAGAAAACGTAGAAAACTATTGTGACACGTATATCCATAAATGGTTAGATAATCCCAAGAGTAAAATTTTAATACCCGTGAATAACTGTTTTATGGAGACCATCTGAATGTCACACATAATGGAAAAATGGGCAGATTCGATGAACAGAAAATCATAGAAAAAGGCGGTTGAAAATACACTATAGTACCAAAAGTATTGGGACGCCTGCCTGTACACGCACATGAACGTTAATGGCATCCCAGTCTTAAGCCTCGTACACACGGCCGAGAATCTCGTCAGGAAAAAACTCGTCGTTTTTCCTGACGAGATTCTTGGACAAGAATCTTGTCCCGGCCGAGTATACACACGTACCTTTCAAAAGAACCGCCGTTCTTTTGAATGGCACGAACGCGGTGACGTCATCGACTACGATGAGCGTGCGCTCCTCACATTCGATGCCGTCGCCGCCATCTTGCTACACCCTACCTATGCCTAGGAAGCTACCGCGCATGCGTCAAAGTCATTTCGAGCATGCGTGGGTTTCCATGGCGACAGGTAAGTGTACACACACTCGGGTTTCTCGTTGAGAAACAGGCCGACGAGAATCCCGACGAGAAAATAGAGAGCAGGTTCTCTGTTTTTCTTGTTGAGATTCTTGCCTGTTTTCTTGATGAGAAACCTGAAAGCGGCGTACACACGGCCGATTTACATGGCAAGCAAGTTTCTTGCTGGTTCTTGCCGAGAAAATCGGTCGTGTGTACAAGGCTTTAGTCCGTAGGGTTCAATATTGAGTTGGCCTGTCAAAAATATATAGTGCTGCATACCTTTTGTTGTTATTCCATGGTGAGGTGTGCACACTCAAGACTAAAGCCTCGTACACACGACCGGTTTTCTCAGCAAGAACCAGCAAGAAAATTGCTGGCAGAGCTTTCTTGCCAAGAAAACCAGCCGTGTGTACGAGGCTTTCAGGTTTCTCGTCAAGAAAAGTGGCCAAAATCTCGACGAGAAAAATAGAGAACCTGCTCTCTATTTTCTCGTCGGCCTGTTTCCGGACGAGAAACCCTGAGAGTGTGTACGCTTACCTGTCGCCGTGGAAACCTGTGCATGCTCGAAATGACTTTGACACATGTGCGGTAGCTTCCTAGGCATAGGTAGGGTGTAGCAAGATGGCGGCGACGGCATCGAATGTGACGAGCGCGCGATCGTTGTAGTCGATGATGTCACCGCGTTCGTTCCATTCAAAAGAACGGCGGTTCTTTTGAATCGAGCGTGTGTACACTCGGCCGGGACAAGATTCTTGTCAAGAATGTCATCAGGGAAAAACGATGGGTTTTTTCCTGATGAGATTCTCGGTCGTGTGTACTAGGCTTCAGGCTGGCCATAGACAGATCGAATATGGTCCGGTTCAGCAGGAAACCAGACAAAATTTCAGTCCATCTATGTCGAGCTATCAATATGGTCCACTCCTGAAGAGAAAGAGGACCCTTTCTCTGATCCCCCGGGGCACAAGGCTTCTGGGGTACTCCTGATCCACCTGGCCAAAATCAGGCAAACCCCATTCTGCTAAGGCAAGTTTCACTTAAGTACTAGGTGGTAGGCTTGTGCAATTCGTTTCGTAACGAATTGAAATTCGTCCGAATTTAGCAACTTTCGGACATTCGGAAGCATTCGAATTTCCGAACAAAGCAATTACGAATAAGACCGAATCCGAAATAAATTATACCGCAAATAGCGAATGCCCGAATGTCTTCGGCATAATTCGTTATGAAAAAGTTACGAATGTACGAATTCATACGAAGCACAATAACACTCACTCTGCTCTGCTCTCTGCTTCTCCCACACCGTGCTGAACTCCCTCTCAAAATGGTGTACAGGGGCGGAGGTTATAGCCGCATGTAAAAAACGAAAGTAAAATACGAGATTTTGAATCCATTCGAAGCACAATAACACTCTGCTCTGCTCTCTGCTTCTCCCTCACCGTGCTGAACCCTCTCAAAATGGTGTACAGGGGCAGAGGCTATAGCCGCATGTAAAAAACGAAAGTAAAATACGAGATTTCGAATCGTTACAAATAACCGCAATGTATTTAGAAAAGTACAAATCCATTCGAAGCACATTAGGCATAATAGGCAGCGTCGTTGTGAGAGAGACACGGAAAATTACGAATCAACGAACCCAAAAAAAGTTACGAAAGTAGGAGTTGTGTCCAGAATCAACGAAAAACAACGTACTCTACCGAAAGTACGAACCCAAAAAAAGTTACGAAAGTAGGAGTTGTGTCCAGAATCAACGAAAAACAACATACTCTACCGAAAGTACGAATTATAAAGCAACAAAAAATTCAACGAAAAATGTCGCTTGCAAAAATACGAATGAGTCCGAACACGAAAAATCCCATCTAGCAAAATTACGAATGATTACGAATCAACAGGACCGGAAAGAAACGAACCGAAACGGAACTAATTTTTCCGTTGTGCACAAGTCTACTAGGTGGGGCTCCCGCAAAGGGAGACCCAATGAAAGGGGCAGAACTTGACCATGTCCTCCGTGGGCAAGCCATGAGGATCTACACCCTACTAATTGGAGGTGAGTAAAGTGCCGCAGGCCTCATTTAGCTTGTTCCTTCCCTCAATTCCTCCCCCAAAATTGACCACTTCCTTGCTTGCTGTTTTGAGGTGTCTCCATCCCCATACAGGGACCAATGGAGAAAACTTTGGTGAATACAACCACTGGCACCCACTGGAGTCCAAAGAAAGGATACACTATATTACCAAAAGTACTGGGAGGCCTGCTTTTACACGTACATGAACTTTAACGGCATTCCAGTCTTAGTCCGTAGGGTTCAATATTGAATTGGCCTACCCTTTGCAGCTATAACAGCTTCAACTCTTCTGGGAAGGCTGTCCACAAGGTTTCGGAGTGTGACTATGGGAATGTTTGACCATTCTACCAGAAGTGCATTTGTGAGGTCAGGCACTGATGTTGGACGATGAGGCCTGTCTCGCAGTCTCCGCTCTAATTCATCCCAAAGGTGTTCTATCGGGTTGAGGTCAAGACTCTGTGCAGGCCAGTCAAGTTCCTTCACCCCAAACTCGCTCATCCATGTCTTTATGGACCTTGCTTTGTGCAATGGTCCAAATCATTCGGTGGAGTGGGGATTATTGTGTGGGGTTGTTTTTCAGGGGTTGGGCTTGGCCCCTTAGTTCCAGTGAAGGGAACTCTTAAGATGTCAGGATACCAAGAGATTTTGGACAATTTCATGCTCCCAACTTTGTGGGAACAGTTTGAGGATTGCCCGTTCCAACATGACTGCGCTCCAGTGCACAAAGCAAGGTCCATAAAGACAAGGATGAGCGAGTTTGGGGTGGAGGAACTTGACTGGCCTGCACAGTCCTGATCTCAACCCAATAGAACACCTTTGGTATGAATTAGAGAGGAGACTGCGAGCCAGGCCTTCTTTTCCAACATCAGTGCCTAACCTCACAAATGCACTTCTGGAAGAATGGTCAAACATTCCCATGGACAAACTCCTAAACCTTATGGACAGCCTTCGTAGAGGAGTTGAAGCTGTTATAGGGGTAAAGGGTAGGCCAACTCAATATTGAACCCTATAGACTAAGACTGGGATGCCATTAAAGTTTATGTGGGTGTTAAGGCAGGTGTCCTAATATTTTTGGTAATGTAGTGTATATTTAAGGCTCCAGCACAATGGCCTAGAGGTTATGTCTCGTACCTGTATGAGGGGCTTGAGATGATGAGGGTGGCCTTTTTGCCTAATTCCCTTCTGAGCACCCCTGAAAGTTGGGATGGGGCTGCAAAGGAAATGGAAGGGCAGAGGTGCCAGGAAAATGGTACTGAAGACTTGAACTTGGGAGAACAGGCGTCAAGTAAGCAAAAGCACAGCATTGAGGGCACCCAGAATACTCCAAGTCCAATGTGAAGATCAGAGTTCACAGTTGTGCAGGAAGGTACCAGATCATGAGCAGGATCAAGGTCAGGGAGGAGCAGAGGTTGGCAACATTTTGGCTGCAAGGTACAGAATTAAAAGGCAAAATCTTGGTAGGGAGTCCAGGCCGAGGTCGGTAACACAACGATTAGGGAATCCAGAATCCATCAAGTCCAGTAGGGATCAGAGCTGGGTCACCATCCAAGTTTTAAAACAGTCAAGCAAGAAGACACCAAATCATGAACAGGATCAAAGTCAGGGGTGAGCAGAGGTAGGCAAGGTGCTGGCAGTGAGGTATAGAATTAAATGGCAAAATCTTGGTTGAGAGTCCAGGCCGAGGTCCGTTTCACAGCAGTGAGGGCATCCAGAATATGCCAAGTGCAGAAGAAATCAGAGCTGGGTCACAAGCCAAGTTCGAACACAGTCAATCAGGAAAGCCCCAAATCATGAGCAGGATCAAGGTCAACCACGAGCAGAGGTTTGCAGGTGCTGGCAGCAAAGTAAAGAATTGAAAGGCAAAATCTTGGTTCAGGCCGAGGTCTGTAACCAAGCAGTGAGGGCAACCAGAATACATTAAGTCCAGTAGAGATCAGAGCCTGGTAGGAAGCCGAGTTCAGTAACAGGCACCAAAATCTTGAACACGATCAAGGGATAAGCAGAGGCTGACAACCTGTTGGCCACAAGTTATAGAACCGAGAGGCAAAATCTTGGTCAAGAGTCCAGGGCGAGACCAGTTTCAAAGTGGTGAGAATATATAAAGTCCAATAGAGATCAGAGCCAGGTCGCAAGCCGAGCAGAAAGGCATCAAATTGTGAACAGGATCAATGTCGGCAATGAGCAGAGGTTGGCAAGATGCTGGCAGCATGGTACTAAATTGATAGACAAAATTTTGGTCATGAGTCAAGGTAGAGGTCAGTAACACAGTTGTGAGGGCACCCAGAATACACCAAGTCCGGTAGAGACCAGAGCCTGGTCACAAGCCAAGTTCCGTAGCAGTTGAGCAGGAAGGCACCAAATCGTGGGCAAAATCTACAGACAAGAAGAAGCTGGCAACCTGGTTGCTGTAAGGAACTGAATCAAGAGGCAAAATCTTGGTCAAGAGTCCTGGCTGAGGTTAATAACACAACCATGGGGTCACCCAGAATACACCAATCCAATAGATAGCTAGATAAAACCAGGTCACAAGCTGAGTTTGGCAACAGTTGAGTTGGAAGGCATCAAATCATGAGCAGGTTCAAGGGAGGAGCAGAGGTTGGCAAGGTTCTGGCAGCGAGATACAGAATCAATAGGCAAATACTTAATCAAGGGTCCAGGCCAAGGTCAGTACAAGTTCTTACCCTTGAGAAATGTCTGTGACACTCGCTGCCACACCAGATGGGAAGGTAACAGAGTTTAAAATATATTAGCTTTCTTCCGAGAGGTTTTTATGAATGACCTTTAGAGGTTCTTCTTAATTTTGGGGTAAACAAGAGCTACTGTGGCTTTTTGTTGACCCTCCAGAGGGTCTTTACCAAAATGACATAACCAATCAAGGGGTCCCAGGGATGTGCTGAGAAGTGTTGAAGTGTTGATACTTCAGCAGACACGTCCTTAATGCCAGTTCTTCTAACTATATTAATATTTCCAGGTGACAAGGTTTTGCAATCATACAATAAACATATAATTGAATAGAATGAAATCATGATTTGATAGACATCGAAAATGATATTGATCTTATGCATATTCTCCTTAGGAAATTTAATGTATCCCATCTGTCTTCTGGACATTATAGCATAGGCATGTTTGGCATCTACTTGATTAATATTTTCTTATACAATTGGGGAGACACTTGTTACAAATGTAATTTTATCACATCAGGATTGGTGGAAAATAAAACGATTTTGGTTCTCTTAGTTCAATAATTAACAGACCTGGATGCGTATTCGCTTAAAAACATTCCTAGATTGTTGTATTGAGCATTTTATTATAGCTATTAGCAGACTCAAGCCCTGTACACACGGCCGAGATTCTCGTCAGGAAAAAAACATAGTTTTTCCTGACGAGAATCTTGACAAGAAACTTGTCCCGGCCGAGTGTACACACGTACGATTCAAAAGAACCGCCGTTCTTTTGAATGGCACGAACGCGGTGACGTCATCGACTACGACGAGCGTGCACTCGTCACATTTAATGCCGTCACCGCCATCTTGCTACACCCTATGCCTAGGAAGCTACCGCGCATGCGTCAAAGTCATTTCGAGCATGCGCGGGTTTCCACGGCGACAGGTAAGTGTACACACGCTCGGGTTTCTCGTCGAGAAACAGGCCGACGAGATTCTCGACGAGAAAAAAGACCGCGGGTCGTCTTTTTTCTCGTCGGGGAATCTGGGCAGTTTTCTTGACGAGAAAACTGAAACCCGCGTACACACAGCCGGTTTTCTCTGCAAGAAAGCTCTCCAGGCAGTTTTTTGCCAAGAAAACCGGTCGTGTTTACGCGGCCTTAGGCTTAATGAAGTTTTACGACACCCAATTATAAGCAGGACACTTTAGAGCCTGCTGAAGGCTCTACTGGAGGTTTTATGAGATGGCAATTTTACGTCAGGGCTTAATTAGAAGTCTTTTGAAGCTTTTCAAACCTTTGCTATATACTTTTTAGGAAGGAGGTTGGTGGCAGAAGGGGGGGGGGGTAGTTGTATGAAATGTGTCAGTTCTCTGCCTAGCCCTACAGACAAAAGATTTAAGTCATTTTGTGAAATTTGAGAAAATGAGGGTAACACTGAGATCCCCATAAATACGTATTTTCCACTCACGCAGTTTTGGGGTTCATTGGACCCCATTGTTATCGCAAGAACGGATGCTTGCATTCACCTCCATGGGTGCATACGACAAAGCAGGAGCACAACTGGGAGACAGTTTTCCCCCTAGGCCCGGGGGTCTCCAAAACTTCTAAACAAAGGGCAAATTTACTGTCCATTAATCTGTAGGAGAGTCGGACTGTCGCCAGTTGAGTAGAAAATTCCCCAGTGGCAATGGGTGTATATAATGTCTCAGGCTTAGTGGTCAGTGAGAGTAAAAAAATTATTTAGCGGCTGGTCAGTAAGAGGAGCAATAGTGCCAGATCATTGGTGTCAGTGGCAGGATCAGTGCCCCATCATTGGTGTCAGTGGTAGGATCAGTACCCCATCAATAGTGTCAGTGGGAGACTCAGTGCCCCATCGTTGGTGTCGGTGGGGGGATGGTGCCCAATCATTGGTGTCAGTGGGGGAACTAGTGCCCCATTGTTGGTGTCAGTGGGGGGGACTAGTGCCCCATTGTTGGTGTCAGTTGAATGAAAAAAAAACATCATTGGTGTAAGTAGTAGGATCAGTGCCCTATCATTGGTGTCAGTGGTAGGATCAGTGCCCCATCATTGGTGTCAGTGGTAGAATCAGTGCCCCATTGTTGGTGTCGGTGGGGGACTAGTGCCCAATGATTGGTGTCAGGGGGGGTGTTAGTGCCCCATCATCTGTGTCAGTGGGGGGACTAGTGCCCCATCATTGGTGTCAGTTGAAAGAAAAAAAATACATCATTGGTGTAAGTGGTAGGATCAGTGCCCCATCATTGGTGTCAGTGAGGGGGAATAGTGCCCCATTGTTGGTGTCAATGGAAGTAATAGTGCCCCATCATTAGTGTCAGTGGCAAGAAATATGCCCCATCATTGGTGTCAGTGGAGGGTACTAGTCCCCCATCGTTAGTGTCATTGGTGGGACTAGTAGAGTCAAGTCGTTGGTTTCAGTGGAGGGAATTAATGCCCCATCATTGGTGTCATTAGGGGGACTAGTGCCCTGTTGTTGGTTTCAGTGGAGGGAATTAATGCCCCATCATTGGTGTCATTAGGGGGACTAGTGCCCTGTTGTTGGTATCAGTGGGAGGAATAGTGCCCCGTCATTGGTATCAGTGGGAGGAATAGTGCCCAATCATTGGTATCAGTGGGAGGAATAGTGCCCCATCATTGGTATCAGTGGGAGGAATAGTGCCCCATCATTGGTATCAGTGGGAGGAATAGTGCCCCATCATTGATGTCAGTGGGAGGAATAGTGCCCCATCATTGGTATCAGTGGGAGGAATAGTGCCCCATCATTGGTGTCAGTGGGAGGAATAGTGCCCCATCATTGGTGTCAGTGGGAGGAATAGTGTCCCATCATTGGTATCAGTGGGAGGAATAGTGCCCCATCATTGGTGTCAGTGGGAGGAATAGTGCCCCATCATTGGTGTCAGTGGGAGGAATAGTGCCCCATTATTGGTGTCAGTGGGAGGAATAGTGCCCCGCCCATCATTGGAGCACAGGTGTGTCAGGAGGAAGGTGCCTCTGAAGCTGCTCTGTGAGAAGGGAGTGGTGGTGAAATCTCTCCCAGCTCCCTGGCCCCCTTTCTGGGGAGGCCATGGAGGGCAGCGGGGCTTCTCCTGCTGGAGGCTCCCAGCCATCTCCTGGGCCGTCAGGTGAACTGCCATCCTCTGCACAAGCCGATCTCTCTGCCCCTGGTGAGGATGAAGGCTCGGAGGCCATTCGGGAGCGAGTGGTGGCCGGGATTAAGGTCCTGAACAGGGAGAGGGACAAGCTCTACAAGCTGAGAGCGGAGTTGAAGCGCCTGCGAAGGCAACGTGAGGGCTTACATAGCCAGAAACGGGGATCCATGGATCCGGAAATCCAGCTGGCCAAAGTCCGTGTGGATCATCAGGAGACCATCGTGGCCATGATGGAAGGCAGAGATGGGCCCTTTAAAGAGAAGTTTTGCAACGACAAGAGGTTTGGAAGGGTGACAAAGATGGAGGTGGAGGAGGAGGAGACCCCCAGTTCTGACCCCCTGCCCCCCCAGGGAGAGGTAAGAAGCCCCAGGCCTTCCCAGGAATCTGGAGGTATGCTGAGGGCCATCCAGGTAATGGAGTCTCCTATGCGGGGGGATCAGATGGTGTTTAATGAGGAAGACATTACTGATGATGTACCTGATAAAGTGAAGCCTGCTAAATCCAATGTTGTGGATAAGACTGTTTTTGTTCCTTTTAACACTGTGACTGACAATGTGCCTAATGACAATCAGGCTGCTAGTCCTGTGTGCAGCAATGTTGTGCCTGCTGAGGCTGCAATGCAGCAAGAGATACGTTTAAAAAATGTCATTTCTGTGGATGGACTGCAAGTGTCAGAACAGCCCATTAACCCTTCTTTGGCTGAGTCCAAAGCTGTTTGCCCCACTGCTGCTGAGGACTCTACAGTGCAGCATCAGGAGACAGCTGGTATTGCAGCAACTGTGACTATTCCTGATGGGAATTTGAATAGTTCTGTGACTGATAACAATCACCCCAGTACCAGTGTGATGAACAATCCTGCTACAGTTCCTGCCATTTCAGTTCATACAGTTGATGATAATAATAATACTAATATACAGACTAATGTGACTTCAGTGTCAGCCCTTGGCCTTGATAAACCTACTTTTGCACAGGTGGCACACTCTGCTCCTGGTAGTCCCGCTCCCAAACGGGGTTTTCCACTGCAAGCTGCCACTTTGAGCACCCCAAGATCTGGTCTTGGGTCTCTGGCTTCTGCTGGGGGTCCCAGGCGGAATGTAGTTATTCTGAAATGGGAAGGTGGTGCCATCCCTCCAGCACGGCGTGCAGTGGTGGACTTGATATTGGAGATGGGTTTTGGTGCAAATGACCTGTATGCCTTTATACATGTAGCTGGGACAAGGGACTATACGGTTAGCTTCACCAGGCCAGAGGGTCTTGACCTGTTCTGGGAGCGATATGAGGCTCGGTGCAGGTCAAGACCTGAATGGGAAGGTCTGGTCCCAGTTGCGGTGTCTCAGAGGTCAACAGTAAAAAAAATAACCATTATCCTGACTAATGAGAGTGTTCCTGCTCGGGATCTAGAGGTCTGGTTAAGGAACTATGGGGAGGTTTTGACCAAACCTAATAAAATCCATGATGAGCGTAACATCTGGACTGGGGGATGGTCGGTAACAGTCAGGTTGGCCAGGGATGGGAATGTTGTCCGTCACTTGCCCTCCTCAGCTTTCATAGGGAGGGATAGGATGACTGTTTTCTACCCTGGTCAGCCGAAGCTGTGTCACCGCTGTGGAGAAAAGGGGCACTTGAGCTCCTCCTGTTCAGCCTTGATGTGTTCAGTGTGTCGGGGTCAGGGTCATATGGCTAAGGATTGTACCAGGAAGATCAGGTGCAACCTGTGCCTGCGCCTTGGCCACCCCTACAGCAGATGTCCTGAAGCCTGGCACAATATGGAGAAGGAGGTAGTAGAGGACATGTCAAGGCTGGACGGGATGGAGGGTGAGACCCCTGGTGTACCATCCTCCTCTGCGGTGACCGCCTCCCCCGGTCCTGCTCAGGATCCCTCTCCAGTTCCTGTGGCCACCCCTCCTGTGTCTGTAAGTACTCCTTCTGTTTCTGTCTCTGTGTCCCCCCAGCCTACTGTACCCTCTCCTCTTGTGTCAGAACCTTCAAAGTCTGTGCCCCCCAAGTCAGTTACCCCCCAGGAGTCTACCCCTCCTGAGTCAGACTTAAAGGGATCACCCCCCCCACCAGCGTGTACTAAAAAGGGCGCCCCTTCCTCTGTAAAGAAGTCTTGTGGAAAAACTTTAAAGAAAAAAGTAAGAGATGAGGGCATCTCTGAGGCTGACCTGCGGTACCTGGAGGAGAGAAGGAAGGTTGGGAGGCGGAAGAGGCAGGCGGTGAGGACGGAACGGGGACGGGAAGCTCCGGTTCCTGTCTCCAGCCGTCATAGGTCCTCCAAGTGGGATATTTCTTCATCCGGAGCTTCTTCGGAGAGAAGTTCTGATTCCGAAATGGACTTTGAGGCGGCCTCTAGAAAGAGAGAGGCTTCTGGTGATGAGCAGCAGAGGGGAGCTAAGAAGCAATCCACCCAATAACCCAAATGGCGGTTCCCCCTCCGTTAAAAGTGGTGACAATTAATGTCGCCAGCATTAAGTCAGTAAGAGCTCGTTCTATGGCCTTCTTTTTGTTCAGCCAATTAGATGCTGAAATTTTATTTTTGCAAGAGACTAGGCTCACCTCCTTGGCAGATATTCATATGGCCAAGAGAGAGTGGAGGTATGGTCCATCTTACTGGTCTCTTGCGGCCGAGCCTTACGGCGGTGTGGCGGTGTTGTTTAAAACCGGCATGGTAACTGTCCGGCGGGTTATTGAGGTGGAGATTGGGAGATGTATGGTCTTAGACGTCCTTGTGGGAGGGCAGGACCTGCGCCTAATCAATGTTTATGGGCCGCACACAAAGTGGGACAGGAAATGCCTTTTTACAAGGATCAAGCCATTTCTTTTTACATCCCGGCAAGTGGTCTTTGGAGGTGACTTTAATACAGTAACTAGGCCCAAGGACAGGAAGGACTTCAAGGACAGGCTGGGATATGATAGCGTTTTTTTAAATAGTATGGTTAGGGATGCTGGTCTTGTGGATGTGCACATTAAGCACCTCCCAGATGACACCGGGTTCACTTTTCATCGTGGTAATAGTCAGAGTAGGATAGATAGGTTTTTTTTGAAGGAGGCCTCTGCTTTCTCGCCCCCAGTGGTGCAGGCAGTAGAGTTCTCTGATCACTGTATGCTATCTGTGGTACTGAATGCTTCAGACGCCCCTCAGAGGGGCAAGGGCATCTGGAGATTAAATTCGACACTACTCAAGGAAGAACATGTTAGACAATCCTTTGAGGAATTCTTTCAGGCACAGGTGACCATCCTGGACTTTTGTAGCAGCAAGGCTGAGTGGTGGGAGCTGACCAAAAAGAGGATCGCTGGATTCTTCAGGGGCCTAGCCAATAGAAATCAGTTTAATAAATACATGACCTACCAACGTTTACGGAGGAAGCTGGATATTCTTGTCTCGAGAGGAGGAGATCCTGGGGCAATCTCCGAAGTGAAACTCCTTCTCAGAAAGTGTCAATATGACCGGCATGCCTCTTTGGTTCTGGAGAGGGACTATGGGAAGTACCACTCGCCTGACCCTTACCAGAACTGCAAACAAGGTGTAGCTGTTAAAACGGTCGTTGGCCTTAAGGACAGTACAGGTTCCTTGACAAAGTCCAGGTCAGGGATTCTGGAGGTCGTGAGGTCCTTTTATGCCGACCTTCTTGGGAGGAAAGAGCTTGATCGTGACAAGATGGAAAGCTTTTTGGACTCTACTCCAGGTCTAAATGGTGGAGATGTTCCATTGATGAATTTGACAGAGGAGATCACAGTCGAAGAGGTGATGAGGGCAATTGAACAGCTTGCCATCAAAAAGTCGCCTGGACTGGATGGCTTGACGGCTGAGTTTTACAAAGCCTTTAAGTCTATTCTGGCCCCGCATTTGGTAGAGGTTTTTAACAGTTGCCTTGCTGAGGGGGTGCTTTCCCCTTCCATGAGGCACTCGGCTGTGATTCTTCTTTCAAAGGGTAAAGATCCTTCGATGATTGAGAATTGGCGCCCCATCAGCCTTCTTAATGTCGATAGAAAGATACTGGCAAAGATATTTTTCTGGCGCCTATCGTCAGTGGCAGAGTCTTTGCTTTCTCGCCATCAGCACTGTTCGGTCCAGGGTAGGAGCACCTTCACAGCGGTTTTAGCTGTCCGGGAGGCCTTGGAGCGGTGCAGGGCTGCAGGCTGGGGAAAGTATTTGCTGACATTGGATCAGGCAAAGGCTTTTGATCGTGTTAACCATGAGTACCTGTGGTTGCTCCTTAGTAAGTACGGTCTGCCGGGTGGTTTTGTCGATTGGCTGAAAGTCTTGTATAAGGGGGCAGAAAGCTTCCCTCTTGTTAATGGTTGGGTTGGACAGTCCTTTGAGGTTGGCTCCGGGGTGCGCCAGGGTTGTCCCCTGAGTCCCCTGCTCTATGTGTTTGCAATCGACCCCTTCATCAGGAGGCTAGAGAGCGGCATGTTGTGTGGGGTACCAGTGGGGCTCCCGGGTGAGCCGCCATTGAGGGTTGTTGCCTATGCGGATGATGTGTCGGTGATTGTCACTGGGACGGATGAAGCGGAGGAGGTGGTCTCTCTGACATCACGGTATTCTGAAGCATCAGGCTCCAAGATCAATCAGGAAAAGACTGAAGTTTTCTGGATGGGAAAGGAAGGTGAGGGGTTTGATCTCCCGGACACCTTTCCAGTGCCCCAGGAAAGAATTAAGATACTAGGCATTGAATTTGGACCCGGCGATTATGGCCTCAAAAACTGGGAAGGCAGACTGGAAATTGCCAATACTAAGGTGGTCAGCTGGAAGAGATGGAAGTTATCTATGAGGAAAAGGGTTGATCTGATTAAGACTTACCTGACTCCGATCTTCTTGTATGTCAGCTTTGTCTGCATCTTGCCAGTGTCTCTCTATGCTAGGGTCAGTAGTGTGTTCTTCCAGATGCTGTGGGGGAACAGACTGAACCCCATCAAGAGGAATGTCACCTACCTATCCAGGAGGGAGGGTGGCTTAGGTATGGTCAACCCGGTTCTTTTCTTTTCACTGCTGTTTCTCAAGTTTAACATTGGTAATATGCTTGCAGTGGAACCTCCTGGATGGGTAGGCATATTTAGATCTTGGTTTAGGCCTTTTCTACGACTTTGGGAAGAAGGTGGCCAAGTGAAGAATCGCAGGGGTCATCGTGGTCAGCTACCAGCCTATGTCGCTCCGTGCCTGAAGTTACTGCGGCAGTGGCGATTGTCGGCTGAAGATCTCAGATCGGTTCCAAGGAAAATCCTTATGAGTCGAGTCTTGAGCGAAGTCTTTCATGACCCACTGGCCTTAAGGGATTGCCCGGGCCCAGTTTTGAGGGCGGGGTTAAGACTGATTAATTTGGATAGAGTACCCCCTAAATTTAGGGATCTGGCCTGGTTGTGCTTCCATGGGAAGCTCTATGTTCGGGGCAATTTGAAATTCCGCAGTGGGATGGATCGTAGCTGTCCTCGGGAGGAGTGTGCAGATGAGGAGGAGACTATGGACCATTTTCTGCTTCATTGCCCTTTTAACATAGAGGTGTACAAACAGGTGGGGCGGGCCCTCAGTGTCCCTTTCCTCTCCAGGCTGGGTTATGCTGAGTGGGTGTATGGAGCATTCAATACCGGTGGAGTTTTTTTGTTTGGATACACTTTTTTTAGTTAGCCTAGTAGTCCGTTATTTCACCTGGAATGCACGGTGTCAGGTCAGCATTCGGCAAAAACTCCTTCCTGTTGAGGTGGTGGTGTGTGACATTTTGCATGAGGTGGGGAAGATTCGGGAGCTTGAGAGAGACAAGCGGGGTCAGGGGGCTTGGTTGAAGGCGTGGAGGGGTTTCAGGCCTCCCTGACTGCCAGGAGTCTCTTTCCCGGGTGTGGCTGTCTGTCTCTTATCACCCTAGATTATCAGTATTTTTGATTAATTTTTGATAAATGGCTGCGTACATAGGTGATGGGTTGTGCCTCTTAGGCCCTCTCTGCTGCTTTATGTAGATAGTTTTCTAGGGATGTTTTGGTAGTGGATTATGTATATATTGTATATATTCTGAACATGGATGTGTATTCCTTTGTTTTCTGTTGAAGTTTTGTACCATGGTTTTGTTTTTTACTTTTGTATAAAATTGGTTGCTTGATTCTTTTCAATAAAAGATCAATAGTGCCCCATCATTGGTGTCAGTGGGAGGAATAGTGCCCCATCATTGGTGTCAGTGGGAGGAATAGTGCCCCATCATTGGTGTCAGTGGGAGGAATAGTGCCCCATCATTGGTATCAGTGGGAGGAATAGTGCCCCATCATTGGTGTCAGTTAGAGGAATAGTGCCCCATCATTGGTATCAGTGGGAGGAATAGTGCCCCATCATTGGTGTCAGTGGGAGGAATAGTGCCCCATCATTGGTGTCAGTGGAAGGATTACTGCCCTAGGCTAAGGAGGGGTTATTTTTTGCCCCTCCACATTCCTGAGGGATGTCAGAGCCGTGAATAAGAGGCAATCCCAAGCGCTCGGGAAAACATTTAACCAACCTTAGCATTACCAGGACGGTGGCGCGCCCGCAGCGAGCGGCGTAACGTAACGCGTTTTTCTTTTTGTCGAAAATTGAAATTTATTGATTTCACAGCAAAGTGAATGCAGGCGGCGGGAGCAGCGGGACTTCCACTCGCCGCCGGGATTATCTTTATTAAAATTGTAAAGCTCGACGTGGTTCTGCTACGCCCACTGGAAGACAAAAAATATATATTCTTCCTTTTTATTTTGGTAATGACATATTTTTTTTTTCTATAAAAACATGTTCCGGAACCCGCTATCCTGAAAAGGTTTTAGTTACCTAGGAAACTGCCAGCTAGTTTACTGAACCTGTAGAGTGCGGATTCCGCGCCCCCCTCCCCCTGTTCTTTTTGATACAAAGTAATAAAGCTCAAATCATAAGAGGCGAGATGTAATACAATGTATCCAAAACCGAAGAACACAAATGTCCTTACCGGCTCCATTCCATAAACCCGTGCAAATGTGCGCTCGCGGAACGCGCAAAAAAATTGCACGTTGCCATTGAAGTGCTATTACACCTAAACAGCTTAGCGATCATTAGATGTGGCGGCCACATTCGTTTTTTTTTTGGCCTCCCCCCCCTCTGTTTTCACCTGGTAATCTGGCCGGTAACACACCTCCTGTATTAGAGCGCGCCCTCTCACTCTAGATGAAGGAGCACAGGAGGCACAGCAGGCTGCAGCATTGTCAGTCTGGGGTGAGGGGAGTGTTAGGTGGACAAGCAGATTTAGATACACTAACACAGGAGTCTCCAAACTTTCTAAACAAAGGGCCAGTTTACTGTCCTTGAGACTTTAGGGGGGGTGGACTGTGGTCATTGGGAGTAAAAAATCCCCCATCATTGGTATCAGTGGGAGTAGTAGTGTCCCATCATCCTATCAGTGGATCCTTATCAGCGCCCATCAGTGCCATAAAAATGTGTAAAAAATGCGTAGAAAAATGAGTTTTCATTTTCTTTCCACATTTTCCATAAACTTGTGGGGAAAAATTACACGTTTAAAAGACTCATTATGCCTCATAGAATATACGTTGGGGAGGAATACATCAGTGGGAGGAATAGTGTCCCATCGTTGGTGTCAGTGGGAGGAATAGTGTCCCATCATTGGTATCAGTGGGAGGAATAGTGCCCCATTGTTGGTATCAGTGGGAGGAATAGTGCCCCATCATTGGTATAAGTGGGAGGAAGAGTGTCCCATCATTGGTATCAGTGGGAGGGAATAGTGTCCCATCATTGGTATCAGTGGGAGGAATAGTGTCCCATCATTGGTATCGGTGGGAGAAATAATGCCCCATCATTGGTATCAGTGGATCCTTATCAGCGCCCATCAGTGCCATAAAAATGTGTAAAAAATGCGTAGAAAAATTAGTTTACATTTTCTTTCCACATTTTTCAAAAACTTGTGGGGAAAAATGACACGTTCAAAAGACTCATTATGCCTCATAGAATATACGCTGGGCAGGAATACATCAGTGGGAGGAATAGTGCCTCTTCGTTGGAGTCAGTGAGAGGAACAGTGCCCCATCATTGGTATCAGTGGGAGGATTAGTGCCCCATCATTGGTGTCAGTGGGAGGAATAGTGTCCCATCATTGGTGTCAGTGGGAGGAATTGTGTCCCATCATTGGTATCAGTGGGAGGAATAGTGTCCCATCGTTGGTGTCAGAGGGAGGAATAGTGTCCCATCATTGGTGTCAGTGGGGGGAATAGTGTCCCATCATTGGTGTCAGTGGGGGGAATAGTGTCCCATCATTGGTGTCAGTGGGAGGAATAGTGTCCCATCGTTGGTGCCAGTGGGAGGAATTTGCCCCATCATTGGTGTCATTGGGAGGAATAGTGCCCCGCCCATCATTGGAGCACAGGTGTGTCAGGAAGAAGGTGCCTCTGAAGCTGCTCTGTGAGAAGGGAGTGGTGGTGAAATCTATCCCAGCTCCCTGGCCCCCTTTCTGGGGAGGCCATGGAGGGCAGCGGGGCTTCTCCTGCTGGAGGCTCCCAGCCATCTCCTGGGCCATCAGGTGAACTGCCTGCCTCTGCACAAGCCGATCTCTCTGCCCCTGGTGAGGATGAAGGCTCGGAGGCCATTCGGGAGCGAGTGGTGGCCGGGATTAAGGTCCTGAACAGGGAGAGGGACAAGCTCTACAAGTTGAGAGCGGAGTTGAAGCGCCTGCGAAGGCAACGTGAGGGCTTACACAGCCAGAAACGGGGATCCATGGATCCGGAAATCCAGCTGGCCAAGGTCCGTGTGGATCATCAGGAGACCATCGTGGCCATGATGGAAGGCAGAGATGGGCCCTTTAAAGAAAAATTTTGTAACGACAAAAGGTTTGGAAGGGTGACAAAGATGGAGGTGGAGGAGACCCCCAGTTCTGACCCCCTGCCCCCCCAGGGAGAGGTAAGCAGCCCCAGGCCTTCCCAGGAATCTGGAGGCATGCTGAGGGCCATCCAGGTAATGGAGTCTCCTATGCGGGGAGATCAGATGATATTTAATGAGGAAGACATTACTGATGATGTACCTGATAAAGTGAAGCCTGCTAAGTCCCATGTTGTGGATAAGACTGTTTTTGTTCCTTTTAACACTGTGACTGACAATGTGCCTAATGACAATCAGGCTGCTAGTCCTGTGTGCAGCAATGTTGTGCCTGCTGAGGCTGCAATGCAGCAAGAGTTACATTTAAAAAATGTCATTTCTGTGGATGGACTGCAAGTGTCAGCACAGCCCATTAACCCTTCTTTGGCTGAGTCCAAAGCTGTTTGCCCCACTGCTGCTGAGGACTCTACAGTGCAGCATCAGGAGACAGCTGG
Source organism: Rana muscosa (assembly GCA_029206835.1). Lineage (NCBI taxonomy): Eukaryota > Metazoa > Chordata > Amphibia > Anura > Ranidae > Rana > Rana muscosa. The sequence continues at coordinate 322,486,387 of CM055125.1, forward strand.
TATTGCAGCAACTGTGACTATTCCTGATGGGAATTTGAATAGTTCTGTGACTGATAACAATCACCCCAGTACCAGTGTGATGAACAATCGTCCTGCTACAGTTCCTGCCATTTCAGTTCATACAGTTGATAATAATAATATACAGAGTGATGTGGCTTCAGTGTCAGCCCTTGGCCCTGATAAACCTACTTTTGCACAGGTGGCACACTCTGCTCCTGGTAGTCCCGCTCCCAAGCGGGGTTTTCCACTGCAAGCTGCCACCTTGAGCACCCCAAGATCTGGTCTTGGGTCTCTGGCTTCTGCTGGGGGTCCAAGACGTAATGTAGTTATCCTGAAATGGGAAGGTGGTGCCATCCCTCCAGCACGGCGTGGACATGTCAAGGCTGGACAGGATGGAGGGTGAGACCCCTGGTGTACCATCCTCCTCTGCGGTGACCCCCTCCCCCGGTCCTGCTCAGGATCCCTCTCCAGTTCCTGTGGCCACCCCTCCTGTGTCTGTAAGTACTCCTTCTGTTTCTGTCTCTGTGTCCCCCCAGCCTACTGTACCCTCTCCTCTTGTGTCAGAACCTTCCAAGTCTGTGCCCCCCGAGTCAGTTACCCCCCAGGAGTCTACCCCTCCTGAGTCTGACTTAAAGGGATCACCCCCCCCACCAGCGTGTACTAAAAAGGTTGCTTCTTCCTCTGTAAAGAAGTCTTCTAGAAAGACTTTAAAGAAAAAAGTAAGAGATGAGGGCATCTCTGAGGCTGACCTGCAGTACCTGGAAGAGAGAAGGAAGGTTGGGAGGCGGAAGAGGCAGGCGGTGAGGACGGAACGGGGACGGGAAGCTCCGGTTCCTGTCTCCAGCCGTCATAGGTCCTCCAAGTGGGATATTTCTTCATCCGGAGCTTCTTCTGAGAGAAGTTCCGATTCTGAAATGGACTTTGAGGCGGCCTCTAGAAAGAGAGAGGCTTCTGGTGATGAGCAGCAGAGGGGAGCTAAGAAGCAATCCACCCAATAACCCAAATGGCGGTTCCCCCTCCGTTAAAAGTGATGACAATTAATGTCGCCAGCATTAAGTCAGTAAGAGCTCGTTCTATGGCCTTCTTTTTGTTCAGCCAATTAGATGCTGAAATTTTATTTTTGCAAGAGACTAGGCTCACCTCCTTGGCAGATATACATATGGCCAAGAGAGAGTGGAGGTATGGTCCATCTTACTGGTCTCTTGCGGCCGAGCCTTACGGCGGTGTGGCGGTGTTGTTTAAAACCGGCATGGTAACTGTCCGGCGGGTTATTGAGGTGGAGATTGGGAGATGTATGGTCTTAGACGTCCTTGTGGGAGGGCAGGACCTGCGCCTAATCAATGTTTATGGGCCGCACACAAAGTGGGACAGGAAATGCCTTTTTACAAGGATCAAGCCATTTCTTTTTACATCCCGGCAAGTGGTCTTTGGAGGTGACTTTAATACAATAACTAGGCCCAAGGACAGGAAGGACTTCAAGGACAGGCTGGGATATGATAGCGTTTTTTTAAATAGTATGGTTAGGGATGCTGGTCTTGTGGATGTGCACATTAAGCACCTCCCAGATGACACCGGGTTCACTTTTCATCGTGGTAATAGTCAGAGTAGGATAGATAGGTTTTTTTTGAAGGAGGCCTCTGCTTTCTCGCCCCCAGTGGTGCAGGCAGTAGAGTTCTCTGATCACTGTATGCTATCTGTGGTACTGAATGCTTCAGACGCCCCTCAGAGGGGCAAGGGCATCTGGAGATTAAATTCGACACTACTCAAGGAAGAACATGTTAGACAATCCTTTGAGGAATTCTTTCAGGCACAGGTGACCATCCTGGACTTTTGTAGCAGCAAGGCTGAGTGGTGGGAGCTGACCAAAAAGAGGATCGCTGGATTCTTCAGGGGCCTAGCCAATAGAAATCAGTTTAATAAATACATGACCTACCAACGTTTACGGAGGAAGCTGGATATTCTTGTCTCGAGAGGAGGAGATCCTGGGGCAATCTCCGAAGTGAAACTCCTTCTCAGGAAGTGTCAATATGACCGGCATGCCTCTTTGGTTCTGGAGAGGGACTATGGGAAGTACCACTCGCCTGACCCTTACCAGAACTGCAAACAAGGTGTAGCTGTTAAAACGGTCGTTGGCCTTAAGGACAGTACAGGTTCCTTGACAAAGTCCAGGTCAGGGATTCTGGAGGTCGTGAGGTCCTTTTATGCCGACCTTCTTGGGAGGAAAGAGCTTGATCGTGACAAGATGGAAAGCTTTTTGGACTCTACTCCAGGTCTAAATGGTGGAGATGTTCCATTGATGAATTTGACAGAGGAGATCACAGTCGAAGAGGTGATGAGGGCAATTGAACAGCTTGCCATCAAAAAGTCGCCTGGACCGGATGGCTTGACGGCTGAGTTTTACAAAGCCTTTAAGTCTATTCTGGCCCCGCATTTGGTAGAGGTTTTTAACAGTTGCCTTGCTGAGGGGGTGCTTTCCCCTTCCATGAGGCACTCGGCTGTGATTCTTCTTTCAAAGGGTAAAGATCCTTCGATGATTGAGAATTGGCGCCCCATCAGCCTTCTTAATGTCGATAGAAAGATACTGGCAAAGATATTTTTCTGGCGCCTATCGTCAGTGGCAGAGTCTTTGCTTTCTCGCCATCAGCACTGTTCGGTCCAGGGTAGGAGCACCTTCACAGCGGTTTTAGCTGTCCGGGAGGCCTTGGAGCGGTGCAGGGCTGCAGGCTGGGGAAAGTATTTGCTGACATTGGATCAGGCAAAGGCTTTTGATCGTGTTAACCATGAGTACCTGTGGTTGCTCCTTAGTAAGTACGGTCTGCCGGGTGGTTTTGTCGATTGGCTGAAAGTCTTGTATAAGGGGGCAGAAAGCTTCCCTCTTGTTAATGGTTGGGTTGGACAGTCCTTTGGGGTTGGCTCCGGGGTGCGCCAGGGTTGTCCCCTGAGTCCCCTGCTCTATGTGTTTGCAATCGACCCCTTCGTCAGGAGGCTAGAGAGCGGCATGTTGTGTGGGGTACCAGTGGGGCTCCCGGGTGAGCCGCCATTGAGGGTTGTTGCCTATGCGGATGATGTGTCAGTGATTGTCACTGGGACGGATGAAGCGGAGGAGGTGGTCTCTCTGACATCACGGTATTCTGAAGCATCAGGCTCCAAGATCAATCAGGAAAAGACTGAAGTTTTCTGGATGGGAAAGGAAGGTGAGGGGTTTGATCTCCCGGGCACCTTTCCAGTGCCCCAGGAAAGAATTAAGATACTAGGCATTGAATTTGGACCCGGCGATTATGGCCTCAAAAACTGGGAAGGCAGACTGGAAATTGCCAATACTAAGGTGGTCAGCTGGAAGAGATGGAAGTTATCTATGAGGGAAAGGGTTGATCTGATTAAGACTTACCTGATTCCGATCTTCTTGTATGTCAGCTTTGTCTGCATCTTGCCAGTGTCTCTCTATGCTAGGGTCAGTAGTGTGTTCTTCCAGATGCTGTGGGGGAACAGACTGAACCCCATCAAGAGGAATGTCACCTACCTATCCAGGAGGGAGGGTGGCTTAGGTATGGTCAACCCAGTTCTTTTCTTTTCACTGCTATTTCTAAAGTTTAACATTGGTAATATGCTTGCAGTGGAACCTCCTGGATGGGTAGGCATATTTAGATCTTGGTTTAGGCCTTTTCTACGACTTTGGGAAGAAGGTGGCCAAGTGAAGAATCGCAGGGGTCATCGTGGTCAGCTACCAGCCTATGTCGCTCCGTGCCTGAAGTTACTGCGGCAGTGGCGATTGTCGGCTGAAGATCTCAGATCGGTTCCAAGGAAAGTCCTTATGAGTCGAGTCTTGAGCGAAGTCTTTCATGACCCACTGGCCTTAAGGGATTGCCCGGGCCCAGTTTTGAGGGCGGGGTTAAGACTGATTAATTTGGATAGAGTACCCCCTAAATTTAGGGATCTGGCCTGGTTGTGCTTCCATGGGAAGCTCTATGTTCGGGGCAATTTGAAATTCCGCAGTGGGATGGATCGTAGCTGTCCTCGGGAGGAGTGTGCAGATGAGGAGGAGACTATGGATCATTTTCTGCTTCATTGCCCTTTTAACATAGAGGTGTACAAACAGGTGGGGCGGGCCCTCGGTGTCCCTTTCCTCTCCAGGCTGGGTTATGCTGAGTGGGTGTACGGAGCATTCAATACCGGTGGAGTTTTTTGTTTGGATACACTTTTTTTAGTTAGCCTAGTAGTCCGTTATTTCACCTGGAATGCACGGTGTCAGGTCAGCATTCGGCAAAAACTCCTTCCTGTTGAGGTGGTGGTGTATGACATTTTGCATGAGGTGGGGAAGATTCGGGAGTTTGAGAGAGACAAGCGGGGTCAGGGGGCTTGGTTGAAGGCGTGGAGGGGTTTCAAGCCTCCCTGACTGCCAGGAGTCTCTTTCCCGGGTGTGGCTGTCTGTCTCTTATCACCCTAGATTATCAGTATTTTTGATGAATTTTTGATAAATGGCTGCGTACATAGGTGATGGGTTGTGCCTCTTAGGCCCTCTCTGCTGCCTTATGTAGATAGTTTTCTAGGGATGTTTTGGTAGTGGATTATGTGTATATTGTATATATTCTGAACATGGATGTGTATTCCTTTGTTTTCTGTTGAAGTTTTGTACTATGGTTTTGTTTTTTACTTTTGTATAAAATTGGTTGCTTGATTCTTTTCAATAAAAGATCAATAGTGTCCCATCATTGGTATCGGTGGGAGGAATAGTGTCCCATCATTGGTATCAGTGGGAGAAATAATGCCCCATCATTGGTATCAGTGGATCCTTATCAGCGCCCATCAGTGCCATAAAAATGTGTAAAAAATGCGTAGAAAAATTAGTTTTAATTTTCTTTCCACATTTTCCATAAACTTGTGGGGGAAAATGACACGTTCAAAAGACTCATTATGCCTCATAGAATATACGTTGGGGAGGAATACATCAGTGGGAGGAATAGTGTCGCATCGTTGGTGTCAGAGGGAGGAATAGTGCCCCGCCCATCATTGGAGCACAGGTGTGTCAGGAGGAAGGTGCCTCTGAAGCTGCTCTGTGAGAAGGGAGTGGTGGTGAAATCTCTCCCAGCTCCCTGGCCCCCTTTCTGGGGAGGCCATGGAGGGCAGCGGGGCCTCTCCTGCTGGAAGCTCCCAGCCATCTCCTGGGCCATCAGGTGAACTGCCTGCCTCTGCACAAGCCAATCTCTCTGCCCCTGGTGAGGATGAAGGCTCGGAGGCCATTCGGGAGCGAGTGGTGGCCGGGATTAAGGTCCTGAACAGGGAGAGGGACAAGCTCTACAAGTTGAGAGCGGAGTTGAAGCGCCTGCGAAGGCAACGTGAGGGCTTACACAGCCAGAAACGGGGATCCATGGATCCGGAAATCCAGCTGGCCAAGGTCCGTGTGGATCATCAGGAGACCATCGTGGCCATGATGGAAGGCAGAGATGGGCCCTTTAAAGAGAAGTTTTGCAACGACAAAAGGTTTGGAAGGGTGACAAAGATGGAGGTGGAGGAGGAGGAGACCCCCAGTTCTGACCCCCTGCCCCCCCAGGGAGAGGTAAGCAGCCCCAGGCCTTCCCAAGATTCAGGAGGTATGCTGAGGGCCATCCAGGTAATGGAGTCTCCTATGCGGGGGAATCAGATGGTGTTTAATGAGGAAGACATTACTGATGATGTGCCTGATAAAGTGAAGCCTGCTAAGTCCCATGTTGTGGATAAGACTGTTTTTGTTCCTTTTAACACTGTGACTGACAATGTGCCTAATGACAATCAGGCTGCTAGTCCTGTATGCAGCAATGTTGTGCCTGCTGAGGCTGCAATGCAGCAAGAGTTACATTTAAAAAATGTCATTTCTGTGGATGGACTACAAGTGTCAGCACAGCCCATTAACCCTTCTTTGGCTGAGTCCAAAGCTGTTTGCCCCACTGCTGCTGAAGACTCTACAGTGCAGCATCAGGAGACAGCTGGTATTGCAGCCACTGTGACTATTCCTGATGGGAATTTGACTAGTTCTGTGACTGATAACAATCACCCCAGTACCAGTGTGATGAACAATCCTGCTACAGATCCTGCCATTTCAGTTCATACAGTTGATAATAATAATAATATACAGAGTGATGTGGCTTCAGTGTCAGCCCTTGGCCCTGATAAACCTACTTTTGCACAGGTGGCACACTCTGCTCCTGGTAGTCCCGCTCCCAAGCGGGGTTTTCCACTGCAAGCTGCCACCTTGAGCACCCCAAGATCTGGTCTTGGGTCTCTGGCTTCTGCTGGGGGTCCAAGACGTAATGTAGTTATCCTGAAATGGGAAGGTGGTGCCATCCCTCCAGCACGGCGTGCAGTGGTGGACTTGATATTGGAGATGGGTTTTGGTGCAAATGACCTGTATGCCTTTATACATGTAGCTGGGACAAGGGACTATACGGTTAGCTTCACCAGGCCAGAGGGTCTTGACCTGTTCTGGGAGCGATATGAGGCTCGGTGCAGGTCAAGACCTGAATGGGAAGGTCTGGTCCCAGTTGCGGTTTCTCAGAGGTCAACAGTAAAAAAAATAACCATTATCCTGACCAATGAGAGTGTTCCTGCTCGGGATCTAGAGGTCTGGTTAAGGAACTATGGGGAAGTTTTGACCAAACCTAATAAAATCCATGATGAGCGTAACATCTGGACTGGGGGATGGTCGGTAACAGTCAGGTTGGCCAGGGATGGGAATGTTGTCCGTCACCTGCCCTCCTCAGCTTTCATAGGGAGGGATAGGATGACTGTTTTCTACCCTGGTCAGCCGAAGCTGTGTCACCGCTGTGGAGAAAAGGGGCACTTGAGCTCCTCCTGTTCAGCCTTGATGTGTTCAGTGTGTCGGGGTCAGGGTCATATGGCTAAGGACTGCACTAAGATGATCAGGTGCAACCTGTGCCTGCGCCTTGGCCACCCCTACAGCAGATGTCCTGAAGCCTGGCACAATATGGAGAAGGAGGTAGTAGAGGACATGTCAAGGCTGGACGGGATGGAGGGTGAGACCCCTGGTGTACCATCCTCCTCTGCGGTGACCCCCTCCCCTGGTCCTGCTCAGGATCCCTCTCCAGTTCCTGTGGCCACCCCTCCTGTGTCTGTAAGTACTCCTTCTGTTTCTGTCTCTGTGTCCCCCCAGCCTACTGTACCCTCTCCTCTTGTGTCGGAACCTTCCAAGTCTGTGCCCCCCGAGTCTGTTACCCCCCAGGAGTCTACCCCTCCCGAGTCTGACTTAAAGGGATCACCCCCCCCACCAGCGTGTACTAAAAAGGGCGCCCCTTCCTCTGTAAAGAAGTCTTGTGGAAAGACTTTAAAGAAAAAAATAAGAGATGAGGGCATCTCTGAGGCTGACCTGCGGTACCTGGAGGAGAGAAGGAAGGTTGGGAGGTGGAAGAGGCAGGCGGTGAGGACGGAACGGGGACGAGAAGCTCCGGTTTCTGTCTCCAGCCGTCATAGGTCCTCCAAGTGGGATATTTCTTCATCTGGAGCTTCTTCTGAGAGAAGTTCCGATTCCGAAATGGACTTTGAGGCGGCCTCTAGAAAGAGAGAGGCTTCTGGTGATGAGCAGCAGAGGGGAGCTAAGAAGCAATCCACCCAATAACCCAAATGGCGGTTCCCCCTCCGTTAAAAGTGATGACAATTAATGTCGCCAGCATTAAGTCAGTAAGAGCTCGTTCTATGGCCTTCTTTTTGTTCAGCCAATTAGATGCTGAAATTTTATTTTTGCAAGAGACTAGGCTCACCTCCTTGGCAGATATTCATATGGCCAAGAGAGAGTGGAGGTATGGTCCATCTTACTGGTCTCTTGCGGCCGAGCCTTACGGCGGTGTGGCGGTGTTGTTTAAAACCGGCATGGTAACTGTCCGGCGGGTTATTGAGGTGGAGATTGGGAGATGTATGGTCTTAGACGTCCTTGTGGGAGGGCAGGACCTGCGCCTAATCAATGTTTATGGGCCGCACACAAAGTGGGACAGGAAATGCCTTTTTACAAGGATCAAGCCATTTCTTTTTACATCCCGGCAAGTGGTCTTTGGAGGTGACTTTAATACAGTAACTAGGCCCAAGGACAGGAAGGACTTCAAGGACAGGCTGGGATATGATAGCGTTTTTTTAAATAGTATGGTTAGGGATGCTGGTCTTGTGGATGTGCACATTAAGCACCTCCCAGATGACACCGGGTTCACTTTTCATCGTGGTAATAGTCAGAGTAGGATAGATAGGTTTTTTTTGAAGGAGGCCTCTGCTTTCTCGCCCCCAGTGGTGCAGGCAGTAGAGTTCTCTGATCACTGTATGCTATCTGTGGTACTGAATGCTTCAGACGCCCCTCAGAGGGGCAAGGGCATCTGGAGATTAAATTCGACACTACTCAAGGAAGAACATGTTAGACAATCCTTTAAAGGAATTCTTTCAGGCACAGGTGACCATCCTGGACTTTTGTAGCAGCAAGGCTGAGTGGTGGGAGCTGACCAAAAAGAGGATCGCTGGATTCTTCAGGGGCCTAGCCAATAGAAATCAGTTTAATAAATACATGACCTACCAACGTTTACGGAGGAAGCTGGATATTCTTGTCTCGAGAGGAGGAGATCCTGGGGCAATCTCCGAAGTGAAACTCCTTCTCAGGAAGTGTCAATATGACCGGCATGCCTCTTTGGTTCTGGAGAGGGACTATGGGAAGTACCACTCGCCTGACCCTTACCAGAACTGCAAACAAGGTGTAGCTGTTAAAACGGTCGTTGGCCTTAAGGACAGTACAGGTTCCTTGACAAAGTCCAGGTCAGGGATTCTGGAGGTCGTGAGGTCCTTTTATGCCGACCTTCTTGGGAGGAAAGAGCTTGACCGTGACAAGATGGAAAGCTTTTTGGACTCTACTCCAGGTCTAAATGGTGGAGATGTTCCATTGATGAATTTGACAGAGGAGATCACAGTCGAAGAGGTGATGAGGGCAATTGAACAGCTTGCCATCAAAAAGTCGCCTGGACCGGATGGCTTGACGGCTGAGTTTTACAAAGCCTTTAAGTCTATTCTGGCCCCGCATTTGGTAGAGGTTTTTAACAGTTGCCTTGCTGAGGGGGTGCTTTCCCCTTCCATGAGGCACTCGGCTGTGATTCTTCTTTCAAAGGGTAAAGATCCTTCGATGATTGAGAATTGGCGCCCCATCAGCCTTCTTAATGTCGATAGAAAGATACTGGCAAAGATATTTTTCTGGCGCCTATCGTCAGTGGCAGAGTCTTTGCTTTCTCGCCATCAGCACTGTTTGGTCCAGGGTAGGAGCACCTTCACAGCGGTTTTAGCTGTCCGGGAGGCCTTGGAGCGGTGCAGGGCTGCAGGCTGGGGAAAGTATTTGCTGACATTGGATCAGGCAAAGGCTTTTGATCGTGTTAACCATGAGTACCTGTGGTTGCTCCTTAGTAAGTACGGTCTGCCGGGTGGTTTTGTCGATTGGCTGAAAGTCTTGTATAAGGGGGCAGAAAGCTTCCCTCTTGTTAATGGTTGGGTTGGACAGTCCTTTGGGGTTGGCTCCGGGGTGCGCCAGGGTTGTCCCCTGAGTCCCCTGCTCTATGTGTTTGCAATCGACCCCTTCATCAGGAGGCTAGAGAGCGGCATGTTGTGTGGGATACCAGTGGGGCTCCCGGGTGAGCCGCCATTGAGGGTTGTTGCCTATGCGGATGATGTGTCTGTGATTGTCACTGGGACCGATGAAGCGGAGGAGGTGGTCTCTCTGACATCACGGTATTCTGAAGCATCAGGCTCCAAGATCAATCAGGAAAAGACTGAAGTTTTCTGGATGGGAAAGGATGGTGAGGGTTTTGATCTCCCGGACACCTTTCCAGTGCCCCAGGAAAGAATTAAGATACTAGGCATTGAATTTGGACCCGGCGATTATGGCCTCAAAAACTGGGAAGGCAGACTGGAAATTGCCAATACTAAGGTGGTCAGCTGGAAAAGATGGAAGTTATCTATGAGGGAAAGGGTTGATCTGATTAAGACTTACCTGATTCCGATCTTCTTGTATGTCAGCTTTGTCTGCATCTTGCCAGTGTCTCTCTATGCTAGGGTCAGTAGTGTGTTCTTCCAGATGCTGTGGGGGAACAGACTGAACCCCATCAAGAGGAATGTCACCTACCTATCCAGGAGGGAGGGTGGCTTAGGTATGGTCAACCCAGTTCTTTTCTTTTCACTGCTATTTCTAAAGTTTAACATTGGTAATATGCTTGCAGTGGAACCTCCTGGATGGGTAGGCATATTTAGATCTTGGTTTAGGCCTTTTCTACGACTTTGGGAAGAAGGTGGCCAAGTGAAGAATCGCAGGGGTCATCGTGGTCAGCTACCAGCCTATGTCGCTCCGTGCCTGAAGTTACTGCGGCAGTGGCGATTGTCGGCTGAAGATCTCAGATCGGTTCCAAGGAAAGTCCTTATGAGTCGAGTCTTGAGCGAAGTCTTTCATGACCCACTGGCCTTAAGGGATTGCCCGGGCCCAATTTTGAGGGCGGGGTTAAGACTGATTAATTTGGATAGTGTACCCCCTAAATTTAGGGATCTGGCCTGGTTGTGCTTCCATGGGAAGCTCTATGTTCGGGGCAATTTGAAATTCCGCAGTGGGATGGATCGTAGCTGTCCTCGGGAGGAGTGTGCAGATGAGGAGGAGACTATGGATCATTTTCTGCTTCATTGCCCTTTTAACATAGAGGTGTACAAACAGGTGGGGCGGGCCCTCGGTGTCCCTTTCCTCTCCAGGCTGGGTTATGCTGAGTGGGTGTACGGAGCATTCAATACCGGTGGAGTTTTTTGTTTGGATACACTTTTTTTAGTTAGCCTAGTAGTCCGTTATTTCACCTGGAATGCACGGTGTCAGGTCAGCATTCGGCAAAAACTCCTTCCTGTTGAGGTGGTGGTGTGTGACATTTTGCATGAGGTGGGGAAGATTCGGGAGCTTGAGAGAGACAAGCGGGGTCAGGGGGCTTGGTTGAAGGCGTGGAGGGGTTTCAGGCCTCCCTGACTGCCAGGAGTCTCTTTCCCGGGTGTGGCTGTCTGTCTCTTATCACCCTAGATTATCAGTATTTTTGATGAATTTTTGATAAATGGCTGCGTACATAGGTGATGGGTTGTGCCTCTTAGGCCCTCTCTGCTGCCTTATGTAGATAGTTTTCTAGGGATGTTTTGGTAGTGGATTATGTATATATTGTATATATTCTGAACATGGATGTGTATTCCTTTGTTTTCTGTTGAAGTTTTGTACTATGGTTTTGTTTTTTACTTTTGTATAAAAATTGGTTGCTTGATTCTTTTCAATAAAAGATCAATAGTGTCCCATCATTGGTATCAGTGGGAGGAATAGTGTCCCATCATTGGTATCAGTGGGAGGAATAGTGTCCCATCATTGGTATCAGTGGGAGGAATAGTGTCCCATCGTTGGTGTCAGAGGGAGGAATAGTGTCCCATCATTGGTGTCAGTGGGGGGAATAGTGTCCCATCATTGGTGTCAGTGGGAGGAATAGTGTCCCATCGTTGGTGTCAGAGGGAGGAATAGTGCCCCATCATTGGTATCTGTGGGAGGAATAGTGTCCCATCGTTGGTGTCAGAGGGAGGAATAGTGTCCCATCATTGGTGTCAGTGGGGGGAATAGTGTCCCATCATTGGTATCAGTGGGAGGAATAGTGTCCCATCATTGGTATCAGTGGGAGGAATAGTGTCCCATTACTGGTATCAGTGGGAGGAATAGTGCCCCATCATTGGTATCAGTGGGAGGAATAGTGCCCCATCATTGGTGTCAGAGGGAGGAATAGTGTCCCATTATTGGTATAAGTGGGAGGAATAGTGCCCCATCATTGGTGTCAGAGGGAGGAATAGTGTCCCATCATTGGTATCAGTGGGAGGAATAGTGCCCCATCCTTGGTATCAGTGGGAGGAATAGTGCCCCATCCTTGGTATCAGTGGGAGGAATAGTGCCCCATCATTGGTATCAGTGGGAGGAATAGTGCCCCATCATTGGTATCAGTGGGAGGAATAGTGCCCCATCATTGGTGTCAGAGGGAGGAATAGTGTCCCATTATTGGTATAAGTGGGAGGAATAGTGTCCCATCATTGGTATCAGTGGGAGGAATAGTGTCCCATCGTTGGTGTCAGTGGGGGGAATAGTGTCCCATCATTGGTATCAGTGGGAGGAATAGTGCCCCATCATTGGTATCAGTGGGAGGAATAGTGTCCCATCATTGGTATCAGTGGATCCTTATCAGCACCCATCAGTGCCATAAAAATGCGTAGAAAAATGAGTTTTAATTTTCTTTCCACATTTTCCATAAACTTCTGGGAAAAAATGACACGTCTAAAAGACTCATTATGCCTCATAGAATATACGTTGGGGAGGAATACATCAGTGGGAGGAATAGTGTCCCATCATTGGTATCAGTAGGTGGAATAGTGTCCCATCATTGGTATCTGTGGGAGGAATAGTGTCCCATCGTTGGTGTCAGAGGGAGGAATAGTGTCCCATCATTGGTGTCAGTGGGAGGAATAGTGTCCCATCGTTGGTGTCAGAGGGAGGAATAGTGCCCCATCATTGGTATCTGTGGGAGGAATAGTGTCCCATCGTTGGTGTCAGAGGGAGGAATAGTGTCCCATCATTGGTATCAGTGGGAGGAATAGTGTCCCATCATTGGTATCAGTGGGAGGAATAGTGTCCCATCGTTGGTGTCAGAGGGAGGAATAGTGTCCCATCATTGGTATCAGTGGGGGAATAGTGTCCCATCATTGGTATCAGTGGGAGGAATAGTGTCCCATCATTGGTGTCAGTGGGAGGAATAGTGTCCCATCATTGGTGTCAGTGGGAGGAATAGTGTCCCATCATTGGTATCAGTGGGAGGAATAGTGTCCCATCATTGGTGTCAGTGGGAGGAATAGTGTCCCATCATTGGTATCAGTGGGAGGAATAGTGTCCCATCATTGGTGTCAGTGGGAGGAATAGTGTCCCATCATTGGTGTCAGTGGGAGGAATAGTGTCCCATCATTGGTGTCAGTGGGAGGAATAGTGTCCCATCATTGGTATCAGTAGGAGGAATAGTGTCCCATCATTGGTGTCAGTGGGAGGAATAGTGTCCCATCATTGGAATCAGTGGGAGGAATAGTGTCCCATCATTGGTGTCAGTGGGAGGAATAGTGTCCCATCATTGGTATCAGTGGGAGGAATAGTGTCCCATCATTGGTATCAGTGGGAGGAATAGTGTCCCATCGTTGGTGTCAGAGGGAGGAATAGTGTCCCATCATTGGTATCAGTGGGGGAATAGTGTCCCATCATTGGTATCAGTGGGAGGAATAGTGTCCCATCATTGGTGTCAGTGGGAGGAATAGTGTCCCATCATTGGTGTCAGTGGGAGGAATAGTGTCCCATCATTGGTATCAGTGGGAGGAATAGTGTCCCATCATTGGTGTCAGTGGGAGGAATAGTGTCCCATCATTGGTATCAGTGGGAGGAATAGTGTCCCATCATTGGTATCAGTGGGAGGAATAGTGTCCCATCATTGGTGTCAGTGGGAGGAATAGTGTCCCATCATTGGTGTCAGTGGGAGGAATAGTGTCCCATCATTGGTGTCAGTGGGAGGAATAGTGTCCCATCATTGGTATCAGTGGGAGGAATAGTGTCCCATCATTGGTATCAGTGGGAGGAATAGTGTCCCATCATTGGTGTCAGTGGGAGGAATAGTGTCCCATCATTGGTGTCAGTGGGAGGAATAGTGTCCCATCATTGGTGTCAGTGGGAGGAATAGTGTCCCATCATTGGTATCAGTAGGAGGAATAGTGTCCCATCATTGGTGTCAGTGGGAGGAATAGTGTCCCATCATTGGAATCAGTGGGAGGAATAGTGCCCCATCATTGGTGTCAGTGGGAGGAATAGTGTCCCATCATTGGAATCAGTGGGAGGAATAGTGTCCCATCATTGGAATCAGTGGGAGGAATAGTGTCCCATCATTGGTATCAGTGGGAGGAATAGTGTCCCATCATTGGTGTCAGTGGGAGGAATAGTGTCCCATCATTGGAATCAGTGGGAGGAATAGTGTCCCATCATTGGAATCAGTGGGAGGAATAGTGTCCCATCATTGGTATCAGTAGGAGGAATAGTGTCCCATCATTGGTGTCAGTGGGAGGAATAGTGTCCCATCATTGGAATCAGTGGGAGGAATAGTGTCCCATCATTGGTGTCAGTGGGAGGAATAGTGTCCCATCATTGGTATCAGTGGGAGGAATAGTGTCCCATCATTGGTATCAGTGGGAGGAATAGTGTCCCATCGTTGGTGTCAGAGGGAGGAATAGTGTCCCATCATTGGTATCAGTGGGGGAATAGTGTCCCATCATTGGTATCAGTGGGAGGAATAGTGCCCCATCATTGGTGTCAGTGGGAGGAATAGTGTCCCATCATTGGTGTCAGTGGGAGGAATAGTGTCCCATCATTGGTATCAGTGGGAGGAATAGTGTCCCATCATTGGTGTCAGTGGGAGGAATAGTGTCCCATCATTGGTATCAGTGGGAGGAATAGTGTCCCATCATTGGTATCAGTGGGAGGAATAGTGTCCCATCATTGGTGTCAGTGGGAGGAATAGTGTCCCATCATTGGTGTCAGTGGGAGGAATAGTGTCCCATCATTGGTGTCAGTGGGAGGAATAGTGTCCCATCATTGGTATCAGTGGGAGGAATAGTGTCCCATCATTGGTATCAGTGGGAGGAATAGTGTCCCATCATTGGTGTCAGTGGGAGGAATAGTGTCCCATCATTGGTGTCAGTGGGAGGAATAGTGTCCCATCATTGGTGTCAGTGGGAGGAATAGTGTCCCATCATTGGTATCAGTAGGAGGAATAGTGTCCCATCATTGGTGTCAGTGGGAGGAATAGTGTCCCATCATTGGAATCAGTGGGAGGAATAGTGTCCCATCATTGGTGTCAGTGGGAGGAATAGTGTCCCATCATTGGTATCAGTGGGAGGAAGAGTGTCCCATCATTGGTGTCAGTGGGAGGAATAGTGTCCCATCATTGGTATCAGTGGGAGGAAGAGTGTCCCATCATTGGTGTCAGTGGGAGGAATAGTGTCCCATCATTGGTGTCAGTGGGAGGAATAGTGTCCCATCATTGGTGTCAGTGGGAGGAATAGTGCCCCATCATTGGTATCAATGGGAGGAATAGTGTCCCATCATTGGTATCAGTAGAAGGAATAGTGTCCCATCGTTGGTGTCAGAGGGAGGAATAGTGTCCCATCATTGGTATCAGTGGAAGGAACTGTGCCCCGTCATTGATGTCATTGGTAGGAATTCTGCCCCTTCATTGGTGTCAGTGAATAAAATAGTTGCCCAGAGGGCCAGATAAAAGCAAGCAAAGGGCAGCCATGATCTGCCTACATTGTATAGAGAAGCATAGAGTCCCAGTGATGACATCACTGGGTCTAAAATAAGGTATGTAATGAAAACAGAAAGATCTGCGTGTTGATATGGGGAGGGGGGGTGGGGGGATGGGGCAGGAAAGACATAATATAAGCAGATTGAACTTCAGCTCAATGTGTCTGGGTCTGAAGAGTTCGGTGTCATAAATTACATGGAATATCAAAGAAGTCTTAGCAAAATATTTGACTTTGTTATTTATCCCGTCCTGACAAATTGCTCCATAACTGTCAGGCAATGACTGGATCCAGAGCCGCGTCCTCCTTCCTCTGTGCACAGCGGAGAGAGCTTTGGATTTGTTTAGAAATGAAAAAGAAATAGAAAAAAAAAAAAAAGATTTTTAATGCATACGAGTTGCTAGGGGGTATGAATAATTATGGCTTATTAATAAAAAATAAAAAAAAGGGAAAATTTTAATAAAAAAAATAATAAAATGTTAAGATTTTTCATTTATCTATTAAAGAAATATTTCCATTACTTATCTGAGAAGCCATTTTGGATTCTAGGCGACAGATCCTATCAACCAGAACCCACAAATGTATCCTTCTATCATTACTGTATACACTATATTACCAAAAGTATTGGGACGTCTGCCTTTACACGCACATGAACTTTATTGGCATCCCAGTTTAGTCCGAAGGGTTCAATATTGAGTTGGCCCCGCCCTTTGCAGCTATAACAGCTTCAACTCTTCTGGGAAGGCCGTCCACAAGGTTTAGGAGTGTCTATGGGAATGTTTGACCATTCCTCCAGAAGTGCATTTGTGAGGTCAGGCACTGATGTTGGATGAGAAGGCCTGGCTCGCAGTCTCCGCTCTTATTCATCCCAAAGGTGTTCTATCAGGTTGAGGTCAGGACTCTGTGCAGGACAGTCAAGTTCCTCCACCCCAAACTCGCCCATCCATGTCTTCATGGACCTTGCACACAGGGGTCTTTTGTTGCTGGGGGGGGATTTTGTTGCAGGGGTCCATTTTTGCTGACGCTCGAGGATCTATTGAAGCTCAAGGGGGTCTTTTGTTGCTGGGGGAGGTATTTTGTTGCAGGGGTCCATTTTTGCTGACGCTGGAGGGTCTGTTGAAGCTCAAGGGGGTCTTTTGTTGCTGGGGAGATGTTTTGTTGCTGGGGGGGGTATTTTGTTGCAGGGATCCATTTTTGCTGACACTGGAGGGTCTATTGAAGCTCAAGGGGGTCTTTTGTTGCTGGGGGAGGGGTATTTTGTTGCAGGGGTCCATTTTTGCTGATGTTGGAGGATCTATTGAAGCTCAAGGGGGTCTTTTGTTGCTGGGGGGTATTTTGTTGCAGGGGTCCATTTTTGCTGACGCTGGAGGATCTATTGAAGCTCAAGGGGGTCTTTTGTTGCTGGGGGGGTATTTTGTTGCAGGGGTCCATTTTTGCTGACACTGGAGGATCTATTGAAACTCACAGAGGTCTTTTGTTGCTGGGGGGGGTATTTTGTTGCAGGGATCCATTTTTACTGACTGCTGGAGGGTCTATTGAAGCTCAAGGGGGTCTTTTGTTGCTGGGGGGGTATTTTGTTGCAGGGGTCCATTTTTGCTGTCTGCTGGAGGGTCTATTGAAGCTCACGGGGGTCTTTTGTTGCTGGGGGGGGTATTTTGTTGCAGGGGTCAATTTTTGCTGACTGCTGGAGGGTCTATTGAAGCTCTTGGGGGTCTTTTGTTGCTGGGGGGGTATTTTGTTGCATGGGTCTATTTTTGCTGACTGCTGGAGGGTCTATTGAAGCTCTTGGGGGTCTTTTGTTGCTGGGGGGGTATTTTGTTGCATGGGTCTATTTTTGCTGACTGCTGGAGGGTCTATTGAAGCTTATGGGGGTCTTTTGTTGCTGAAGTCCATTGTTGCTGGAGGGTCTCTTGAAGCTCAAGGGGGCTATTATTGCCATAGAAATTACTACAATATTATACTTGGTTCCGTATTCTCTAAAAGGGGTGGTACTGGGTACTGGGAGTACTTGGGTAGGGGGTGGAGCCAAGCAACAGTGCTTGGAGATAGGTGGGGGGGGGGGGCGGAGACAAGGGTTGATTTAGAAAGGGGGACTCCTATTCCCTGAGAAAAAAAAAGCCCTGCCTATTATTGATATATTTTTGGAGGATCCGTTGGTTCTATCCTGCTTACAAAATTGGCTTAATATAGAAGGATAAGGAGTGCGCTTTTTATATGAAAAGCCCCGGCAGTAGATTGGTTTATTATCCAGAACCAGGACCGGGACAAGGGGAGGGGCAGAAGGGGTGGCTGCAGGGCCGCCATCAGGGGGGTACGGGCAGTACACCTGTAAGGGGCCCGGAGGTCCCCAGGGGCCCGGATGGCAACCCCCCCTTTTTTTTTTTTATACATTTTTATTTTATTTTATTTTTTATTTATTAATTTTTCTTGTAAGGGGCCCAGAGGTCCCCAGAGGCCCGGAGGTCCCCAGGGCCCCGGATGGCAACCCCCCTTTTTTTTTTATATATATATATTTTTTTTTTACTTATTTATTTTTATTTATTTTTTTGTAAGGGGCCCAGAGGTCCCCAGGGCCCCGGATGGCAACCCCCCTTTTTTTTTATATAATTTTTTTTTTTTACTTATTTCTTTTTATTTATTTTTTGTAAGGGGCCCAGAGGTCCCCAGGGCCCCGGATGGCAACCCCCCTTTTTTTTATTTTTTTATAATTTTTTTATTTTGTATTTTTTTTGTAAGGGGCCCAGAGGCCTGGAGGTCCCCAGATGGCAACCCCCCTTTTTTTTTTGTTCTTTTTGTTCAAGCGCCCCCCCCCCCCCACCTGCCCGACCTGAACAATTTGCGTTGGCAGCACCCCCCCCCCCCACTTCTCAATTCGTGGCACCCCCCGCTTCTCAATTCGCGGCGCCCCCCCCCTTCTCAATTAGCGGAGGCAGCACCCTCCCCTGGTTCTCCTCTTCTCCAGGGGGCCCATGCCTGAAGCTGTGTAAAGGGGCCCAAAAATCCTGATGGCGGCCCTGGGGGGCTGTCCTGGTCGCAGCGTGTATTGTAGGAATGGGGCCACCGGCAAGTTCCTTTTACTATAAGCCTGAAAGGAGTAGTGACAGCGGCATCACTACTTCTGTCAGCTCAGCGCTGAAAGCAGCAAGGAGAGGAGGAGAGAGCCGGGAGGAGGTGCGGGCTGTGCTCTCTCTCCTCATCCTCCTGGGCACTGGATGATCTTGTCCCGGCACTGTTCAGAACTTCAAGTTTTTGAAACATTAGCAAACGAATCACTTTAGATATCGGAATACAGTGGTTTTTATTATCATAGAATACTTGTTTTATTGCTCTGTGTGGGAAAGGAACAAAGAGCCATTCATACGTATAGCCGATCCCATTATGCTGTGTCAGTTATTTATACATACAGTAGTTACTTCTCATAATTAACATTCAAAATCTCACAATTCCGATCTTTAACCTACGAAATCTGGAATGTGTCCGACCTCATTTTCACATCATATAAAAATGTCGCCGTTTTCCTGCTGATGTGGTCATTATCCGCCATATTTTTTTATTTCCTTTAGGGGGCAGATTTTTTTATTTTTTTTTTGGTAAACCTCATAGAGCTAGCTTGCACAAATGGAAAAGGGATCGGTAGAAAAGGAAAATGATACTTTCCTACTCCTTTGGATTTTGGGAGTGCGCACGTAGCTGTTCCTTTCTGAAATTTCACACATCATTTTCACCTCCCTGGAATTCAGTATTTTTATGCAGAAGTGAATAAAAAAAAACAAAAAAAAAACAGAAAGTCAAATTCCTGCAAAAAGAACAAGTGGCTGATGTTTAAAGTCGAAGGAATTCCGGAGTTTGAAAGCAGACGTTGGCTGTACAAAGGCTGGCACCTTCTCATCCGTGTTCTCTGCAACGGGTGGTTGTGACAGAACCAAACCAGGACAAGGGGTATTGGGAAGGGTCTTCAGGGGGGCCTCTTGCCTACTGACTACGGGGCATGACTTTCTATGAGGTTCTATTCTTTGGAAGGTGTGTGCCTGGGGGAACCTTTGGAGTAGTTTTCCTTCAGATTTAAGTCCATGTCTCCCTGAAATACACAGACTCTAAGCACTGGAGGACCCGGATACAGATTTGGGGCCTCTATGCCCAAATCAGCAATGACTTCTTCACCTGCTTCTAGACTGTGGGACTTAGAGCAGATGTTAATATAATCAGACTCAAACACCCTGATGCTGGGGTCTTCTGCTCTAATCTGTGTATCTTTCTCCCATGGTATTATTTCCCCATTGTGTGCCTCCTAGGTGTGAATTCCCGTTGTTAATTGAGTCACCTATTGTTCCAGTCTGTGTGCTAATCCTCTAGACTGAGCAGGGATCTCCAAATTACTGTCCTCCAGCTGTTGCGAAACTACACGTCCCATAAGGCATTGTAAAACTCTGACATTCATAGACATGACTAGGCATGATGGGAATTGTAGTTCCTGAACAACTGGAGGGCCGTAGTTTGGAGACGCCTGCTCTAGAGTTTTGGACAGCCCTAGGGCTTCTGACAGCTAGGTCTTCTGAAAAAAAAAAAAAAAAAAATGACAGCTAACCATCCCCGTATGGTAACCCATTGCCTTTGCATGACCCAGTGTGCCCAAACACTTACCTTCTATCCCTGCCCCCACCATTGGCTCCAGGTGAATAGCACCGCTTCCCCAAACGTCCAGGCAGGAGAGCATGCACCCTGTATATGTCATATGCACGTTTGAGAAGGGGACAGTGCAGGTGCAGTGAGGGGCCTCCCAGATACACTTTATTACCAAAAGTATTGGGACGCCTGCCTTTACACCCCAAACTCGCTCATCCATGTCTTTATGGACCTTGCTTTGTGCACTGGTGCACAGTCATGTTGGAACAGGAAGGGGCCGTCCCAAAACTGTTCTCACAAAGTTGGGAGCATGAAATTGTCCAAAATGTCTTGGTGTGTTGAAGCCTTAAGATTCCCCCCACCATAAGCCCCAGGAGGAAGTCCGCACAGCACAGGGATGGTGGGAGCCCCTCATAATGAGTACAGCACAGGGATGGTGGGAGCCCCTCATAATGAGCACAGCAGGGGTACAGCCCCAGGAGGAAGTCAGCACAGCACAGGGATGGTGAGAGCCCCTCATAATGAGCACAGCACAGGGATGGTGGGAGCCCCTCATAATGAGCACAGCACAGGGATGGTGGGAGCCCCTCATAATGAGCACAGCAGGGGTACAGCCCCAGGAGGAAGTCTGCACAGCACAGAGATGGTGGGAGCCCCTCATAATGAGCACAGCACAGAGATGGTGGGAGCCCCTCATAATGAGCACAGCACAGGGATGGTGGGAGCCCCTCATAATGAGCACAGCACAGAGATGGTGGGAGCCCCTCATAATGAGCACAGCACAGAGATGGTGGGAGCCCCTCATAATGAGCACAGCACAGGGATGGTGGGAGCCCCTCATAACGAATGTTCGTAATTGTTACGAAAAGTTAACGAACCTAACGAACTTTCGTATTTCGTACGAATCTAAATTGAATTTCGGACACGAATTACGAAAATACCAATTAACGGGCTACTACAAACCCAGGAAGTCAGCACAGCACAGGGATGGTGGGAGTCCCTCATAATGAGTCGATGACTGCCATATTGAGAAAGGTATATTTTGCTTTTTAAATTCATCATAACGAATGTTCATAATTGTTACGAAAAGTTAAGGAATCTAACGAAAATTCGTATTTCGTACGAAACGAATCCGAATTGAATTTCGGACACGAATTACGAAATATGAATTTTTGTCTAATACAAAACGGAACGAAACTAATTTATTAACGGCGCACATGTCTAATCGACATTACTTGTCCCCCATCCCCCCCCCCCCCTCCCCTTCTGGGACACTCTGATGTGTAGAAGACAAAGAGATTTCTGTGCCTACATTTTCTATGGTAAAATAATATTCCAAATCGGTAGGTTGATGGATCCCATGGATATGACTTTGATTATTATTCCAGAATAATCTAAAATGCTTGACATATGCAAATCATTGTCAGGAAACCGTCACCCAAACTCATTCAAGCCCCCCTTGCAGGCCAACCTTGTCCATTTCACAAACTATATAGAATCCAGATGGTTAGGGTTTGTTTATGTTTTTTTTTTTTATAGAATCCCTATAGAATACCTATTTTGCATGTTAGAAATGATTGGAAAAGGAAGAAAAAAAAAAAATGTTAGCAGCTTGAAATGTCATTAATGTGGACAGGAAGTCCAGCAGGAGGTCCCGTAAATTGGATCCACATTTCTGCTTTACCTCCTTGGTCTTCAGTTCATAGGAAAGTAGATCACACCGATAAATCTGTAGTATAGAAATCAGCTAGCATGGGCCGAAGCATCTCATTGCCCGCAAGCTGGATGTGATGGATCCTAATTTCATCCCCCCCCCCCCCGTCCCCCCTCTGTATCACTTATTACTGTAGATAATTGCCTTCTAAAGCATCATTACATCGCCCGGGCATTCATTTAATAATTGATGTTAAACAGTTGCCTAGTAATAGGAGCAATTTTACCATATAGAGATACTTACATAGATATATCATTATTAAAGTTGATCTCCGGGATTGGAAAATATCATCTAAATACGTTCGTCCTGTGTATTCTTCTCGAATCTCGGTGAGCTTTGCATATTTCTTCCAGATCTGTGCAGTAATCCAGTGTGAGACCAGTAATAAAGACCGCTCACTGCTGCCCTCTCTCCTTGTGCAGGGTGACTGGTCTTGTCTCCGCCCCATCCTGCAGTTTTCTTCAGGCACCCTGTAGTGGGTGGAGCCTGCTGGGCCCCTCCCACAGCTCTGCTCTCTCTCTCCTTGTGCAGGGTGACTGGTCTTGTCTCCGCCCCATCCTGCAGTTTTCTTCAGGCACCCTGTAGTGGGTGGAGCCTGCTGGGCCCCTCCCACAGCTCTGCTCTCTCTCTCCTTGTGCAGGGTGACTGGTCTTGTCTCCGTCCCCTCCTGCAGTTTTCTTCAGGCACCCTGTAGTGGGTGGAGCCTGCTGGGCCCCTCCCACAGCTCTGCTCTCTCTCTCCTTGTGCAGGGTGACTGGTCTTGTCTCCGTCCCCTCCTGCAGTTTTCTTCAGGCACCCTGTAGTGGGTGGAGCCTGCTGGGCCCCTCCCACAGCTCTGCTCTCTCTCTCCTTGTGCAGGGTGACTGGTCTTGTCTCCGCCCCATCCTGCAGTTTTCTTCAGGCACCCTGTAGTGGGTGGATTCTGTTGGGCCCCTCTCACAGCTCTGCTCTCTCTCTTTGTGCGGGGTGACTGGTCTTTTTTCCGCCCCCTTCTGTCATTTTCTACTGACAACCTGTAGTGTGTGGAGCCTGCTGGGCCCCTCCCACATCCCTGCTCTCTCTCCTTGTGCAGGGTGACTGGTCTTGTCTCCGCCCCCTCCTGTAGTTTTCTGTAGTGGGTGGAGCCTGCTGGGCCCCTCCCACAGCTCTGCTCTCTCTCCTTGTGCAGGGTGACTGGTCTTGTCTCCGCCCCTCCTGTCATTTTCTACTGGCAGCCTGTACTGGGTGGAGCCTGCTGGGCCCCTCCCACAGCTCTGCTCTCTCTCTTTGTGCGGGGTGACTGGTCTTTTTTCCGCCCCCTTCTGTCATTTTCTACTGACAACCTGTAGTGTGTGGAGCCTGCTGGGCCCCTCCCACATCCCTGCTCTCTCTCCTTGTGCAGGGTGACTGGTCTTGTCTCCGCCCCCTCCTGTAGTTTTCTGTAGTGGGTGGAGCCTGCTGGGCCCCTCCCACAGCTCTGCTCTCTCTCCTTGTGCAGGGTGACTGGTCTTGTCTCCGCCCCTCCTGTCATTTTCTACTGGCAGCCTGTACTGGGTGGAGCCTGCTGGGCCCCTCCCACAGCTCTGCTCTCTCTCCTTGTGTAGGGTGACTGGTCTTGTCTCCGCCCCTCCTGTCATTTTCTACTGGCAGCCTGTAATGGGTGGAGCCTGCTGGGCCCCTCCCACAGCTCTGCTCTCTCTCTCCTTGTGCAGGGTGACTGGTCTTGTCTCCGTCCCTCCTGTCATTTTCTAGTGGCAGCCTGTACTGGGTGGAGCCTGCTGGGCCCCTCCCACAGCTCTGCTCTCTCTCTTTGTGCAGGGTGACTGGTCTTGTCTCCGCCCCCTCCTGCAGTTTTCTTCAGGCACCCTGTATTGGGTGGATTCTGTTGGGCCCCTCTCACAGCTCTGCTCTCTCTCCTTGTGCAGGGTGACTGGTCTTGTCTCCGCCCCTCCTGTCATTTTCTACTGGCAGCCTGTACTGGGTGGAGCCTACTGGGCCCCTCCCACAGCTCTGCTCTCTCTCTCCTTGTGTAGGGTGACTGGTCTTGTCTCTGCCCCTCCTGTAGTTTTCTGTAGTAGGTGGAGCCTGTTGGAACCCTCCCACAGCTCTATTCTCTCTTCTTGTGCAGGTTGACTGGTCTTGTCTCCGCCCCCTCCTTTAGTTTCCTAGAGCACCCTGTAGTGGGTGGAGCCTGCTGGGCCCCTCCCACAGCTCTGTTCTCTCTCCTTCTGCAGTGTAACTGGTCCTGTCCCCACCCCCTCCTGTAATTTTCTGTAGTAGGTGGAGCCTGCTGGGTCCCTTCCACTACTCTGCTCTCTCTCCTTACAGGGCGACTGGTCTTGTCTCCGCCCCCCTCCTGTAGTTTTCATGCAGTGGGTGGAGCCTGATGGACCCCTCCCACAGCTCTGCTCTCTCTCCATGTGCAGGGCGACTTGTCTTGTGTCCACCCCCTCCTGTAGTTTTCTACTGGCAGCCTGTAGTGGGTGGGATCTGTTGGGTTATTCCCAAGGGCTGGGCAGGAGGGGCAGCTGCCCTGGGCACTGTGATATCATGTGAGGTGTGGGTATGCTGCAAGGAGATTTGGGGTAGAGGCTTTGTGTTGGGAGGGGGAATTAAGAGGGTGGGCAAAAATTGCTCTAGGGGGTAAAAATGGGGGGAGAGGAGATGGAGGATTTGAACAAGGAGGGGGGATTTTGGGGGGGGGGGGTTGTGCTAAAAGAGGTGATGGGGATTTCAGCAGGGCGGGGCAGATTTGTACTGGGAGGAGGAAGGGGGGAAATTTATGCTTAGTAGATAAGCATGGAGATTAGTGCTCTGAGTTTTTTTTTGGGGGGGGGGCGGAGGCTCATATTTCTACAGAGGGGGGCACAGTTTGGCATGTTTGCCCTGGGCTCTAGACAGGGCCGTCTTTAACACAGGGTAAAAGGGGCAACTGCCCCCGGGCCCAGTCATTATTGTGGGGCCCAATGCAGCTTCCCCTTATGCCCACACAGCCCACAAATAGCTTATAAGTGGAATCAGGAGAGCTTGAGTAAATTTTTGCCCAAGGTCCAATCAATATTAAAGATGACCCTGGCTCTAGGTGACCTTGTCCTGGCACTGCCTTCCACAGCTCTGCACAGTGGTTGAGATTTAAACCAATGACCCTGGTGCAGCTAGGCGGAAGTGCTAACCACTTGGCCACCGGACTTCTTTTGGTTTATCTCACCTGGTAATCCTACAAATAGCACACTTCCTGTCCGTGAGTGGCCATGACACTCCTCTGTATCTATATGGTATCTAAGGAGCGATCCATGGTTGTCCCTATCTGGCTACTCTCCAGATACGGACTTACAAACGTGTCCGTGTATCTTCATCTCCATTATATAGGGGCAGGGCGGTTTAGAGATGATAGCCAAGAAGGAAGATATTCTTTGGTGCAGCTCACAGGAATAGGATGACCACATGTCCCGGATTGCCCGGGACAGTCCCGCATTTTGCAGGTCTGTCCCGGGCACATTCATTCCAGGACAATACAGTGTCCCGGAATGAAACTGACACAGCCACCCCCCCGGGCCAATCTGATGCCCCCAAAAAAGGCCACCACATCACCGCTTTACTCACTGACAGTACTTGTCCTGGCCGGGAATGCCTGGAGGAGCACAATCCCGCCCCCTGCTTGTGATTGGAGAAATCATAAATCCCGCCTCTTGTGTCCAATCACTGTGATGTGATTCGTTACAGCACAAGCTGATTTTTGGGAAGGGGGGGTGTCCCTGAATGGTAGTTTGGAAATGTGGTCACCCTACACAGGAAGTGACAAGGACGCTTCATTTCTGGTGGGATCAACAGGTATTTTCTATACTTGCTGAAAATGTTCTAAGCTAGAAAATGAATGCAGCCACATGGTCTGGTGAGCTGCAACATATTGCAGTTTGCATTCCTTTAATAATTATAGAGCTGCATGAAATTGTTTTGGACCAGAGACCAGTTTTAATGAGCGGACCGGGTGTTGCTGTACAATAAGAATAGCCTATGGCCTATTTAACATTTTGGTCATGTATCCCACCCGGTCCTCCCTGGTTCTCCATTCTTTGAGGACAGTGTGTGAAATCAAATTGTGAAGAGTTCTCCCGTTGCTGGTTCCTGCAAGGTCACGGCAACAAAAGAAATTACTAACAGTGTCTGTGTGTCCAGGCGAAAGAGAAAAGGGGGAATAGAAAGGAATGGCCAGCTTGGTACGGGAAAAGAATGTGAGGTGGACAAGGGTTACTCTAATACACTTATAAATATGTCCAGGCCGTTGTCTAGATGTCATTCAAGAAATTCTGCACCATTTCATAGGTGTCATGTCCTATTAAGACGCAAGTGATTTTCCCTGACCAGAGGGGATAACACCGCCTAAAACAAAATCTTATCCACCATGAGAATTTTATTTCAGGTTGGGACTTCTGTGATGCAGATTTTCTATTTTGTTTTGTGTATACAAAGTAGGCAGGGCATAAAGTGACCATAAATGGTCCAATAATACATAGTAACGTAGTTAGTCAGGTTGAAGCAATGATAGAAAACCTCCAAAAACAGAACCCTATATAGCTGATCCAGAGGAAGACAAAAAATAAACCTATAAAGCATTCATGTGTATGTGCGGGGCGACATGTGGTGCGTTTTATCATTTTTTGTTGTTAGTATTATTATTATTATTATTTTTTTTTTACAATTACATTTTTTTTAACACTTTAATTTTTTATAAAATTTTTTTTTTTTTTTTTTTTTGTTGTATTACAATTTCATTTTTTTCTAACACTTTTGCACTTGTATTCTCATTTATTTTGAGGCATGACACTTATTATCTTTTTAGCTATCTATAAGGATGGCATTCTGTTCAGGAATAGAATAGGAACATTCTTCCCACTGATCACCAATGTAAGGAACATTCTTCCCACTGATCACCAATGTAAGGGACATTCTTCCCACTGATCACCAATGTAAGGAACATTCTTCTCACTGATCACCAATGTAAGGAACATTCTTCCCACTGATCACCAATGTAAGGAACATTCTTCTCACTGATCACCAATGTAAGGAGCATTCTTCCCACTGATCACCAATGTAAGGGACATTCTTCCCACTGATCACCAATGTAAGGAACATTCTTCTCACTGATCACCAATGTAAGGAGCCTTCTTCCCACTGATCACCAATGTAAGGAACATTCTTCCCACTGATCACCAATGTAAGGGACATTCTTCCCACTGATCACCAATGTAAGGAACATTCTTCCCACTGATCACCAATGTAAGGAACATTCTTCCCACTGATCACCAATGTAAGGAACATTCTTCCCACTGATCACCAATGTAAGGAACATTCTTCCCACTGATCACCAATGTAAGAGACATTCTTCCCACTGATCACCAATGTAAGGAACATTCTTCCCACTGACCACCAATGTAAGGAGCATTCTTCCCACTGATCACCAATGTAAGGAACATTCTTCCCACTGATCACCAATGTAAGGAATATTCTTCCCACTGATCACCAATGTAAGGAACATTCTTCCCACTGATCACCAATGTAAGGAGCATTCTTCCCACTGACCACCAATGTAAGGAACATTCTTCCCACTGATCACCAATGTAAGGGACATTCTTCTCACTGATCACCAATGTAAGGAACATTCTTCCCACTGATCACCAATGTAAGGACCATTCTTCCCACTGATCACCAATGTAAGGGACATTCTTCCCACTGATCACCAATGTAAGGACCATTCTTCCCACTGATCACCAATGTAAGGAACATTCTTCCCACTGATCACCAATGTAAGGAGCATTCTTCCCACTGATCACCAATGTAAGGGACATTCTTCCCACTGATCACCAATGTAAGGAACATTCTTCCCACTGATCACCAATGTAAGGAACATTCTTCTCACTGATCACCAATGTAAGGAGCATTCTTCCCACTGACCACCAATGTAAGGGACATTCTTCCCACTGATCACCAATGTAAGGAACATTCTTCTCACTGATCACCAATGTAAGGAACATTCTTCCCACTGATCACCAATGTAAGGATCATTCTTTCCACTGATCACCAATGTAAGGAACATTCTTCCCACTGATCACCAATGTAAGGAACATTCTTCTCACTGATCACCAATGTAAGGAACATTCTTCCCACTGATCACCAATGTAAGGATCATTCTTTCCACTGATCACCAATGTAAGGGACATTCTTCCCACTGATCACCAATGTAAGGAACATTCTTCTCACTGATCACCAATGTAAGGAACATTCTTCCCACTGATCACCAATGTAAGGATCATTCTTTCCACTGATCACCAATGTAAGGAACATTCTTCCCACTGATCACCAATGTAAGGAACATTCTTCCCACTGATCACCAATGTAAGGAACATTCTTCCCACTGATCACCAATGTAAGGAGCATTCTTCCCACTGATCACCAATGTAAGGAACATTCTTCCCACTGATCACCAATGTAAGGGACATTCTTCCCACTGATCAACAATGTAAGGAACATTCTTCTCACTGATCACCAATGTAAGGAGCATTCTTCCCACTGACCACCAATGTAAGGAACATTCTTCCCACTGACCACCAATGTAAGGAACATTCTTCCCACTGACCACCAATGTAAGGAACATTCTTCCCACTGACCACCAATGTAAGGAACATTCTTCCCACTGAACCCAGTATAATGAACATTCTTCCCACTGACCATCAATGTAGGGGACATTCTTCCCACTGACCCCAGCATTAAGAACATTCCTCCCACTGAACCCAGTATAAGGAATATTCTTCCCACTGACCATCAATGTAAGGGACATTCTTCCCACTGTTCACCAATGTAAGGAACATTCTTCCCACTGATCATCAATGTAAGGAACATTCTTCCCACTGATCACCAATGTAAGGAACATTCTTCCCACTGATCATCAATGTAAGGGACATTCTTCTCACTGATCACCAATGTAAGGAACATTCTTCCCACTGATCACCAATGTAAGGAGCATTCTTCCCACTGATCACCAATGTAAGGAACATTCTTCTCACTGATCACCAATGTAAGGAATATTCTTCCCACTGATCACCAATGTAAGGAGCATTCTTCCCACTGACCACCAATGTAAGGAGCATTCTTCTCACTGATCACCAATGTAAGGAACATTCTTCCCACTGATCACCAATGTAAGAGACATTCTTCCCACTGATCACCAATGTAAGGAACATTCTTCCCACTGATCACCAATGTAAGGAACATTCTTCTCACTGATCACCAATGTAAGGGACATTCTTCCCACTGACCACCAATGTAAGGAACATTCTTCCCACTGATCACCAATGTAAAGAACATTCTTCTCACTGATCACCAATGTAAGGAACATTCTTCCCACTGATCCTCAATGTAAGGAACATTCTTCCCACTGATTACCAATGTAAGTAGAATTCTTCCTACAACGTCCAATGATCTTTTTTTAACAGGGGTTTCCTGAGACCTGGAAATTCTTTAAAGCATTCCTCTGGGTTAAAAAGGTTAAGAAAGGCTAATGTAGACTATAGGTTCATTGGAGTAAAGATGTGTTACTTTTAGGACATTATGTATTTCATTGCTACTAACTTCTACACATGTGCACACAATATGTGTTATTACAGTTTAATATGATAATCACTGTTGTTTTGCAAGATTCCTGGAACCACTGTTACTCCTGTATTATATTCCCATGGCTTATAAGCCTCAGAGGCCATTGTGTGGGATCTCCCTTACCAAGAGCTAAGCATTGCTAAACATACTTTGGCAGCAGTCTTACTCAGGTCCAACGCCTCTCTCTGCTCATCCACTCTATAAACCCAACCTTCAGTACAGGCTTTAACACTGAGGAGCCCTTCTCATGACTTTCTGGTCTCAGGGAGGGAACCCCTGCTAATAATTACTTTAAACTACATCTCATTATCATTAGGTTTGTGGGAAAAATCCCCCTACAAATAGCCAAAAAGATAATTTCTGCCAGCGGTTACCTATCTAAGAGGCAGAAATTGGTCATAGCTCAAGGAACCTCTAGCAAACTTTGGAGGAACCCAATGGTTCTACAAAACCCTGGTACAGATAGGCTGCTTTAGAATCTGTCCTCCAGAAGAACATACTCGAAGAGATGCTGGGAATGCTTAGACTTCCATGTGTAGTCAGATGAAGGAAAATTTTAGACAAGCTCAGTAGCTCAGGCCCACACAACAAGGCTTCCCTTGATGGGCACCCAACATTGGCTCAAACCATCGTCTCCACTGTCCTTTCTCTTCACTGCTCACCTTCCCTGATTCTAACTTCCGTTTTCGAGCCATTGATCCACTGCCTCTTTTTCTCTTTACTTTTTGGCTTTCCTGCCCTTTCCGTAAGGCTTTGCTCTCTTGGTTTCATCTCATAATGAAATCCCCAACAGCCAAAGTGTACAAGGGCAACCAAAAAGGTAAAAGCCCTGGGAATTGTGTATGGGTTCTAGCTAGCACCAAGATCACCAGTCAATATGCACAGGTAGGAGCCCAGGGTATGAATGGTTGGCTGCCAAGCTCAACAACCTCCAGAATGTTTTTTTTTTTTTCCCTCAGTCACAATAATACAGATAACTGTAATGGTAGAAAAATTTCAATTACATCGATTTTTATTTATTTATTTTTTTAAATAAAAATATAAGGGAAAATCCCTTGCCTCTACCTTCTAGTTTGGCACAGCAGACGGATAAGTCTAAACCAAGATGGTCTCTAGGCATGTAACTGCCTGCTAACTGTATCAGTAAAGATTGTTTAATTACAAAAGAAATATCGGGAATAGATTAAGTGCCGGTTCACACAGGGGCAACCCGACTTACAGCGCGACTTTGCAAGGCAACTTCAGCGCGACCTCAGCGCTACTTCAGCACAACTTACAACGCGACTTTAAGTTGCCTCCAGGACAGGCGACTTTGGCTGTCGCCAATCACAGAATAATCAGCTCTGTGGGAGGGAGGGGTTTGCCTGAGTAAACTATTTTCTTTTCCTGTAAAGTTGCGTCAGTTAAGATGAAGATCCGACTTTGGAGGCGACTTCCATTGAACTCAATGTGTACAAGTCGCCTAGGAGTTGCCTTGAAGTAGTACAGGAACGTTTTCTGAAGTCTGAGCGACCTAAGTAGTGTGCATTAAGGCAGCTCTCATTGACTAACATGGGATTTCTGATGTCAAGCCACTTGGGGCGACTTGAGGTCTGACAATTTGAATCCCAAGTCGCTGTAGTGTGAACCAGCACTTACTGATATCCAATGATGTGTTCATCGAAAATTCTGTTGGTCTAACATACAATCTGAACTGATGTAACTTAGTGTTGATTCCTATGTTGCATAATTTCCTTTTCCCGCTGTACAGCAATTAGTGGTGTTTTCTGACAATTCTGAGCAGGCTTTTGGTACACGC
The DNA here is from genome assembly GCA_029206835.1 of Rana muscosa. Lineage (NCBI taxonomy): Eukaryota > Metazoa > Chordata > Amphibia > Anura > Ranidae > Rana > Rana muscosa. The sequence continues at coordinate 322,517,532 of CM055125.1, forward strand.
CAGACAGATTTCACATTGCAATAGCTTAAATAAACAGAACAGATGAACCATAGCACTTGCCACATATATTTGACAAGCTTTTAAGGAAACATTGGTTTTTATGATTTATTTAGAGCTATAATAAATTTTTTCTAATCATAACTGTGGTTGACAAATAACAATAATAATAATAATAACAAAAAATTATGGTAATGGAAATTTAAAAAACAGGAGCAGCCACATACTGGATGATGATAATAATATTAATAACATTAATAATAATAATAATAATTAGTATTATTAGTATTATTAGTATTATTAATATTAGTAGTAGTAGTAGTAGTAGGTAGTACTGGTAGCAGTAGTAGTAGTAGTAGTAGTAGTAGTAGTAGTAGTGGTGGTAGTAGTAGTGATAACAGTAGTGGTAGTAGTAGTATTAATAACAAAAAATTACAGTAAGGGGAAATTATCAAATTATTAGTATTAATAATAATTATTATTATTAGTAGTAGTAGTAGGTAGTACTGGTAGTAGTAGGTAGTAGTAGTAGTAGTATTAGTGGTGGTAGTAGTAGTAGTGATAACAGTAGTGGTAGTCGTAGTATTAATAACAAAAAATTAAAGTAAGGGGAAATTATCAAAATTGGAGTAGCCAGATAATGGTACATTGCAACCAAATTAGCTCCAATTCTTATTTTTACTATTACTATTATTCTTATTTTTATTATTAATAATAATAGTAATAGTAATAATAATAATAATAATTGTTAATAGTAATAATAATAATGATAAAAATAATAACAAGAATGTCAGTAAGAGGAAATAATTGTTTTTTTGGGAAGGGGGGGATATTTGATGTATATGTAGTGTTTTTCTTGATACTATGGAAAATACATGTTATGTGATGTTTTTGATGGGTATGTTAAATCTTAATAAAAATAAGAATTTAATAACTAAAAAAAAGAGGAAATTATCAAAACTGGAGCAGCCAGATACCGGAGGAGCCGTGCTTGTCAACCAATCAATTTAGATTTTTATTAATAATAATAAAGAAGAAGAAGAAAGAAATATTATTATTATTATTTATAATAACAACAAATTACAGTAAGAGGAATTTATCAAAGCTGGAGTAGTCAGAAACTGGAGAATAATAATAATAATAATAATAATAATAATAATAATTATTATTATTATAATAATAATAATACAAACTTACAGTAAGGGGAAATGATCAAAACTGGAGCAGCCAGATACCGGAGGAGCCGTGCTTGGCAACCAATCAATTTAGATTTGTATTAATAATAATAATGAAGAAGAAAGAAATATTATTATTATTTATAATAACAATAAATTACAGTAAGAGGAATTTATCAAAGCTGGAGCAGTCAGAAACTGGAGAATAATAATAATTATTATTATTATTATGATAATAATAATACAAACTTACAGTAAGGGGAAATTATCAAAACTGGAGCAGCCAGATACTGGAGAATAATAATTAATATTAATATTAATAATACTAATCATGCAATAATAATAATAAAAAAATTACTGTAATTTATTATTATTATTATTATTATTATTATTAATAATAACAAAACAATACAGTAGGAGGAATTTATCAAAACTAGAACTGCCAGAAACTTGGGAATAATAATAAATAATAATACTACAATATTACAGTACAGGGAAATTATCAAAACTGGAGTAGCCAAATACTGGAGCATATGTGCATGGCAACCAATCAGCTTCCATTTTTCACTTTCAAAGCTTAAGTGACCAAGCTGAAGATAGAAGCTGATTGGTTGCCATGCACAGATGCACTATATTCTGTCTGCTCCAACTTTGATACATTTCCCCAGAAACCCATAAGAACAAATCAACAATCATTGTCCCGTGGCTATTTTTTAATTACATGGCCATAGAAATATTAGACATGCTCATTGTCTTGACCAAGGATACAGAGTTTAGTTTAAGGTGTTCTGAGATGGAACTTACAATTGACCTTCCTGATCATGACATCATTCATACACCTTTCAAGGTCCAACAGAGGTTACAGAAATGCAGTCAAATAGACATTGTACTAGTAACCTCTGTGTGCATAGTTCCACCTCTACCTTGCACACTGGGCAAGGTTGAGTGGAACCATGTCTAAGTACGATTGACCGCCCCCCCCGCCCCTTCCCTCCTCCTGGGTGCCATTCCCAGATGTACTGATGTCTTCACCTCTGCCAGCCGGACAACAATGATCCATCCTTCTGTGCTCAGTGATCTATGAGAGTTCTGTACTCGGGCATGGTTTGCATGCACACTGAAATGAACCGTACCGGAGTCCAAGTGAATGGTTTCCCAAATCACCTCTTCCAAGCAGTCCCAGGCACGGTATGCCTAACCATACCCCAGCACAGTTTGGAGAGCCCACACTACACATATGAACCGGACTAAGGGGGTGAACCATGCCAAGGGCACGTATAAAACACCTAGAACAAGTATACCCTAAATATGACTGGCAATCCAATAGGCATCAGAATCCGACTATTCTACCCAAATGTATTCTAATTGTCCTGGTCAAACATGTCCCTGCAGAGAAGATGAGGGTGATGTCACCTTCGAAGGAGGGTGCTACTAATGCTTATCTATGTCTGCACGTGGAAGGGAAGAAAATGTTTCCAATTTTAGAGTAAGAAGGGTTTTTTCAGTTCCATTGAAGAGATTTTCCTTTACTTGCTGTCTTGTAGAAGCAAATGGAAGCAAAGGAAATATCTCCAAAGAAATCTCATCTCAGACAGTTGTCACCGAAACAAGTGTCTCCATTGGAAGATTTCCCCTCTATTTCTGTCCTGGTGACAGCCCAAGGTTTTGGATTTTCTCTTTCGGTTCCAGTGACAATGTTTTCCAGGACAAATGGTGTGGGTGAAACTTTCCAGGAGGAACACATACATTAGTAGCAATTGGTTTCTCTGGGTTTTGTAACTCTTGGATTGGATTCTGGAGTCTAGAGACTTCAAAGAGTATTTGAAGGGAGGAAGCCTCTAAACCCTGTGTCAAGGTCTTACCGGAGACCAGTAGGATGTGTGTGCAGGTGTGCACAGCCTTTGTAACCAAGATCAGGACAGTAGTTCAGGGCTCCACCCAGAAGACAGTAGGTCCCCTGCCCAGAGGCCAGGACATGGGTCAGAGCAGCAGGGAGCTGCAAGTGAGAGGGCCGAGAGAGTTGAGAGAGGAGGTGCAGAGTTGCACGTGAGCTCAGTGGTGCTGAGGAATCAGACCAAAGGCCTAGGCTTGAAGCCTAAGCAACAGCACTGTGAGAGGAAGCAAGGATGTATGTATTTTTTTTCTCTGTGTTCAAAGTAATGATGGAAACCCCTGACAGTAGTCCAGTGGCGGCTGGTGCTCAAATTTTTTTGGGGGGGCGCAAACAAACTGAAAAAAAAAAAAACATCAATTGCCGCCACTGTGCCCATTAAACGCAGCCACTGTGCCCAAATGCAGCAAGTTTGTCCCCAAATGCAGCCAGTTTCCCCCCAAATACAGCCAGTTTTCCCCCAAATGCAGCCAGTTTCCCCCCAAATGCAACCAGTTTGTCCCCAAATGCAGCCAGTTTCCCCCCAAATACAGGCAGTTTCCCCCCAAATACAGGCAGTTTCCCCCCAAATGCAGCCAGTTTCCCCCCAAATGCAGCCAGTTTCCCCCCAAATGCAGCCAGTTTCCCCCCAAATGCAGCCAGTTTCCCCCCAAATGCAGCCAGTTTCCCCCCAAATGCAGCCAGTTTCTCCCCAAATGCAGCCAGTTTCTCCCCAAATGCAGCCAGTTTCCCACCAAATGCAGCCAGTTTGTCCCCAAATACAGCCAGTTTGTCCCCAAATGCAGCCAGTTTGTCCCCAAATCCAGCCAGTTTCCCCCCAGCCCTGCACTTACCTTCCCCGGGTCAGCGTCGTCCTCCTCCACGCTCCCTCATGTCTTCTTCCGTCCTCGATGTCTTCTCCCACCCTCGATGTCACTTCAGCCAATCAGGTTACCGGTAACCAGACCCGGTGAACCTGATTGGCTGAGACGCGTGTCAGTGTTAACCAAGGAACGCACAGCCTGTGCGTCCCCTGGTTAACTATTTGGAAGCCGATTACAGCCCACAGGCTGTAATCGGGAAGCCTATCAGAGCCACTGGCTCTGATAGACACTTCCAAAAACCAACCAACTGCTGTTATTCAGATGGCCGGCGCTCGCCAGGGGAATAGTGGGCGGCGCCGGCGACAATACATACATTCATGCAATGCATGAATGTATGTATTGTTGACGGTGCAGGGGAGAGAGGGGGCGGCGCTCCTGTGCCCACTATGGACGCACCGCCACTGCAGTAGACTAAAGAATTAGAGGGAGGGAGTCTGGACAGTATCTGTAGATTTTGCATTTTATTACAACGTCCGCTTTTATTTGTTTGAATTCTTGGGGAGAAATGTTTCTTGACAGGAGATAGAATCCAGTTAAAGAAATTCAATCTTTTGGATCATGTATGTGTTGAAAGCATCGAAGACACGGCAACCTTGAATGTCCACAATGAGAAGCAGTAGAAGAGTGAAGTCAGGGTTTACTCTATTAATTAGCAAACACCAGAGAGAGTCAAAAGAGTTTACTCATCATTAGCGCTAAATGCCTTCTACCAACTGGAATTGTCTTCTTATCAATAATGTATACAGGAAGGGTCAAGCTTCAGTCTCAAGTTTCATTGTGATGCTTAATGAAAAGAAATAACGCAAGTGAAAGAGCACCTCTTCACCTCTGTATGGTGAAAGCTGCTGAGATAACAGATGGAATTCACTACGCTAAGGTGTGAAAAGAAAACATTAGGAGAATCATTTACTTCCACATTGTAAGTCCCATAAATTCTGTGCTAATCAAGGTTGTCAGCCACCCATGCAGTCTAATTTTGGATGACGGTAAAGTCTGTTAAGAAAATACATCTCCATAAAAATTATAATTTTTTTATTTTATTTTTCGCTGGCCTATTAACTAATGACAGTGTTCTTGGCACATGGTCATCTGATTCATATTTGAATGTGTATTTAATAGAGCTTCCCAGATGGGGTTGAGATACTTAATGAGTAGAGAATGTTCATTTAGCTAAAAGTGACTCTTGGGAAAGTAAAATAAAAAATCTGGTTAAAGAGGAACCACCAGTGTATCAGATCTTCCCTCTCTTGAAGAGTTATGCTGGCTGAAGAAGAGTGTTGAATGCCTGGCTGTTGGGCAATGTCATTCCACCAGCCAGAGGACAGTAGCCAACTGGTAGAGCCAAAATGTGCAACGGGGGAATCAGGTATATGATGGGACTGAAGAGTCTTCAGAATCCGGCACACTTCCAAGAGTGTTGAATGCCTGGCTGTTGGGCAATGTCATTCCACCAGCCAGAGGACAGTAGCCAACTGGTAGAGCCAAAATGTGCAACGGGGGAATCAGGTATATGATGGGACTGAAGAGTCTTCAGAATCTGGCACACTTCCAAGAGTGTTGAATGCCTGGCTGTTGGGCAATGTCATTCCACCAGCCCGAGGACAGTAGCCAACTGGTAGAGCCAAAATGTGCAACGGGGGAATCAGGTATATGATGGGACTGAAGAGTCTTCAGAATCCGGCACACTTCCAAGAGTGTTGAATGCCTGGTTGTTGACGTTCCACCAGGAGGAGGACAGTAGTGACATAGCTACCAACTGGTGGAATGACAACGTGAAACAGGAAGTCAGGTATATGATGTGAGTGAAGAGTCTTCAAGAGGAAGTAAGCCCTCTAAAACATTTCTTTAAAAAAAAAAACCTGCAAGAGAAAGGCATAATGAGCTAGTATGCATAGCATACTAGCTCATTATGAATTACTTACCTGAGATCGAAGCCCCCGAAGCGACTCTCGTTCCTCTACTCCGCCGCCGCCATGATACCCGAGTGACTTCCGGGTATCGTGGCTCCGGCGATGTGATTGGCCGGACCTGCGATGACGTCACTCCTGCGCATGCGCGCAGGAGCCGTCAGTGACCGCACGATCGCCTTCACTAACGGCATGCTCAGTGCGCCTGCGCCGTTGTCTAAGGCACGCATGCGCCGTAGACATCGGTTCAGTCTTTTCTGCAAATATCTCCTAAACCGTGTAGGTTTAGGAGATATTTGTTGCACCTACAGGTAAGCCTAAAGCCCCATACACACGATCTGACTTTTTGACAACAAACTTCAAAATGAGCAGGTTTTCAAAAAAATCCGACCGTGTGTACGCTCCATCGGACAAACTTTTACGGTTTTCATCAGACAAAAGTTCGCTCTGCAAACGGACAAACTTTTCGGCAACAAAAGTCCTACAGTGCAAAGTCTTGCTGTGTGTACAGAAATCCATCGGACTTTAGTCCGAAGTACAAATATGCATGCTCAGAACCAATGTTAATATCAACCAACAATAGCAGAAGTTGACCAAAGAGTGGCGGTAAAGAGCAGAAAAGAGCAGAAAAACCACGTAGTACGTCAATTACGTCACTACGTTCATGTTTGTTGGCTGAAAAATTCAGAGCGTGTGTATGCTATGGGCGTTCACGGCCAACTCCCTTCGGACAAAAATCCATGGAAAAGTTTGTTTGAAGTCCGATTGTGTGTATGAGGCTTTAATCTAGGCTTACCTGTAGGTTAAAGTGGTCTTTAAGGGTTTACAACCACTTTCAGAATCCGGCACACTTCTAAGAGTGTTGAATGCCTGGCTGTTGTGTGATGTTGTTCCACCTGCCAGAGGGCAGTAGTGACATAGCTACCACCTGGGGATCCCAAAATGTGCAACAGAGAATCAGGTATATGATGGGACTGAAGAATCTTCAGAATCTGGCACACTTCCAAGAGTGTTGAATGCCCGGCTGTTGGACAATGTTGTTCCACCAGCAAAAAAACAGTAGCGGTATAGCTACCCATGGGTAGAACCACAACGTGGAATAGGGAATGAGGTATATGATCTGACTGAAGGGTCTTCAAAATCAGGCACACTTCCAAGATTGTTGAATGCTTGGCTGTTGTGCAATGTCTTTCCACCAGCCAGAGGACAGTAGCTACGTTGTGATGGGGGAACCTGATGTATATGGGCACTATGATGAGGGAACCTGATGTTTGGGGACACTGTTATGGGGAAACCTGATGTATAAGGGCACTGTGATGGGGGAACCTGATGTAAGGTGGCACTGTGATAGAGGAACCTGATGTATGGGGACACTGTGATGGGTACAACTGATGTATATGGGCACTGTGATGGGGGAACCTGATGTAAGGGGGCACTGTGATGGGAGAACCTGATGTAAGGTGGCACTGTGATAGGGGAACCTGATGTATGGGGACACTGTGATGGGTACAACTGATGTATATGGGCACTGTGATGGGGGAACCTGATGTAAGGGGGCACTGTGATAGGGGAACCTGATGTATGGGGACACTGTGATGGGTACAACTGATGCATATGGGCACTGTGATGGGGGAACCTGATGTAAGTGGGCACTGTGATGGGAGAACCTGATGTATGGGGACACTGTGATGGGTAAAACTGATGTATATGGGCACTGTGATGGGGGAACCTGATTTAAGGGGGCACTGTGATGGGAGAACCTGATGTATGGGGACACTGTGATGGATACAACTGATGTATATGGGCACTGTGATGGGGGGAACCTGATGTAAGGTGGCACAGTGATGGGAGAACCTGATGTTTGGGGACACTGTGATGGGTACAACTGATGCATATGGGCACTGTGATGGGGAACCTGATGTATATGGGCACTGTGATGGGGGAACCTGATGTAAGGGGACACTGTGGTGGTAGAACCTGATGTATGGGGACACTGTGATGGGGAACCTGATGTATATGGGCACTGTGATGGGGGAACCTGATGTAAGGGGACACTGTGGTGGGAGAACCTGATGTATGGGAACACTGTGATGGGTACAACTGATGTATATGGGCACTGTGATGGGGGGGAACCTGATGTAAGGGGGCACTGTGATGGGAGAACCTGATGTATGGGGACACTGTGGTGGGAGAACCTAATGTATGGGGACACTGTGATGGGTACAACTGATGTATATGGGCACTGTGATGGGGGAACTTGATGTAAGGGGGCACTGTGATGGGAGAACCTGATGTATGGGGACACTGTGATGGGTACAACTGATGTATATGGGCACTGTAATGGGGGAACCTGATGTAAGGGGGCACTGTGATGGGAGAACCTGATGTATGGGGACACTGTGATGGGTAAAACTGATGTATATGGGCACTGTGATGGGGGAACCTGATTTAAGGGGACACTGTGATGGGAGAACCTGATGTATGGGGACACTGTGATGGATACAACTGATGTATATGGGCACTGTGATGGGGGGAACCTGATGTAAGGTGGCACAGTGATGGGAGAACCTGATGTTTGGGGACACTGTGATGGGTACAACTGATGCATATGGGCACTGTGATGGGGAACCTGATGTATATGGGCACTGTGATGGGGGAACCTGATGTAAGGGGACACTGTGGTGGTAGAACCTGATGTATGGGGACACTGTGATGGGGAACCTGATGTATATGGGCACTGTGATGGGGGAACCTGATGTAAGGGGACACTGTGGTGGGAGAACCTGATGTATGGGAACACTGTGATGGGTACAACTGATGTATATGGGCACTGTGATGGGGGGGAACCTGATGTAAGGGGGCACTGTGATGGGAGAACCTGATGTATGGGGACACTGTGGTGGGAGAACCTAATGTATGGGGACACTGTGATGGGTACAACTGATGTATATGGGCACTGTGATGGGGGAACTTGATGTAAGGGGGCACTGTGATGGGAGAACCTGATGTATGGGGACACTGTGATGGGTACAACTGATGTATATGGGCACTGTAATGGGGGAACCTGATGTAAAGGGGCACTGTGACGGGGACACCTGATGTACAATACTGTATATGGAGGACACTGTAATAGGGGAACCTGATGTAAGGGGGCATTGGGTTGAGGGCATATGACGCAACCTGGTAGGGGCCCCACTGCTTTACTTTGCCAGGGGCCCATGATGCTATTAAGATGGCACTGTCTGTTTGAGCCTCTGAAGTGCATTGGACTTTGATGATACAAGAATCCGAATACATTAAATACGGAGTGTTTACATTCTGTGTTTGGCACTTTCCTCTTGCACAAGCAGTCCCTACTCAATCAAAGTACTGGCGTTCAGCCACCACTGCTGGGAGGGTTGCTTAAGGATAATAATTCCCAATATGTTGCTTTAGACCTGACTAAACATACATGCTGCATCAAGAGATGCAGCACCCCACACCTCTTGTATTTATCAGCAGTTAAAACCTAAAATGGGTTCCAACTCTTCCACATTGTAGCTCTGTGGGTGAAGGTCTACTTAATTGGTTTGGGAACCCTCAGCTCAACTATATCATTAGAATTACCTATTAGACATGTGAGCCTAAAGCTTTTTTCCTCCGTCAACCCCACAAGAATGCAGTCCTTTGTTAATACAACCTTTAAACACAGGTTATCTAAAGAATCCCAGAACCCGTTTTATCAGCTCGTAATCTTCTGCAGCAGATGTTATGAATGCCGTCCTTGCAGGTGTGCCATGGAATTAGTATTTACTTTTGTTTGGAAGGTCAAAAAAAAAAAATGGCGACTATTATTTTAGAAATTTTCTTTATATTCTGATAAAATAGACACTATTGTCAGCATGGAGCACTTTAGTACATTAAATGAAACCAAAAGGTTGACAAACAGGTCCTCAAGTCCTATGAATGCTGTTTGATGTGCCATTCATTTTTTTCACTTTGTTTCTCAACATTGATTTTAATTTTCTTCTTCCTTTAGAAATTCGTGCCAAGGAAATTTACAAGGAAAGGAGACCCATCAAAAAAAAAAAAAAAAGTAACTAAGAAGACTATATTTTGAAGAAGACTGCAACCATGGGGTATCCCATAAATGTTTTTGCTTGCCTCTTATTAATGCTAAGTTCTCAGGTAAACAGTGGACTTATAAGGAAAGTGATCCGACACAAAAGAGAAAGCGGAATCAATGTTACCTTACCCGAAGACAATCAACCCGTAGTCTTTAACCATGTTTACAACATTAAGGTCCCAATGGGCTCCCTGTGTTCTATAGATTTGGACCCGGAAAGCACATCTGAAAATGAGGTCAAGCCACAGACAGAGCTTGGCAAAAACTATCAGGAGACCACCGTAGATGAAGGAAATCAGATCGTTTTTACTCACCGTATTAATATCCCAAGACGGGCATGTGGATGTGCAGCTGCCCCAGATATTAAAGACCTTCTGAGCAGATTAGAGGAATTGGAAAATGTGGTGTCATCACTCCGAGAACAATGTACTTCAGGGGCTGGGTGCTGTTCTGGTTCCCAGACTGCTCAAGGTAAGAATATTCTGTGTGCACTAATTTTATATGACCTTATTCCAAAACCATGTTCATCAATATGGAGTTCCCCCCCCCCCCCTCCCCGGCCAACCTCTTCCAAAACCATGCTCATTAATATGCAGTTGCCCCCTCCCCCTCTCCCCCAGCCAACCTATTCCAAAACCATGCTCATTACTATGGAGTTGCCCCCCCCCCCCGGCCAACCTCTTCCAAAACCATGCTCATTACTATGGAGTTGCCCCCCCTCCCTGGCCAACCTATTCCAAAACCCTGCTCATTACTATGGAGTTGCCCCCCCTCCCCGGCCAACCTCTTCCAAAACCATGCTCATTACTATGGAGTTGCCCCCCCCTCCCCGGCCAACCTATTCCAAAACCATGCTCATTAATATGGAGTTGCCCCCCCCCGGCCAACCTATTCCAAAACCATGCTCATTAATATGGAGTTTCCCCCCCACCTCCCTGGCCAACCTATTCCAAAACCATGCTCATTAATATGCAGTTGCCCCCCCCCCCCGGCCAACCTCTTCCAAAACCATGCTCATTAATATGGAGTTGCCTCCCCTCCCCGGCCAACCTCTTCCAAAACCATGCTCATTAACATGCAGTTGCCCGCTCCCCCTCTCCCCCAGCCAACCTCTTCTAAAACCATGCTAATTAATATGGAGTTGCCCCCCCCCTCCCCGACCAACCTCTTCTAAAATCATGCTCATTAATATGCAGTTGCCCCCCCTCTCGGCCAACCTCTTCCAAAACCATGCTCATTAATATGGAGTTGCCCCCCCCCTCCCCGGCCAACCTCTTCCAAAACCATGCTCATTAATATGGAGTTTCCCCCCTCCCTCCCCGGCCAACCTCTTCCAAAACCATGCTCATTAATATGCAGTTCCCCCCCCCTCCCCGGCCAACCTCTTCCAAAACCATGCTTATTAGTATGGAGTTGCCCCCCCTCCCCGGCCAACCTCTTCCAAAACTATGCTCCTTAATATGCACTTGCCCCCTCCCCCTCTCCCCAGCCAACCTATTCCAAAACCATGCTCATTAATATGTAGTTGTCCCCTCTCCCCAGCCAACCTATTCCAAAACCATGCTCATAAATATCTAGTTGCCCCCCCTCCCCGGCCAACCTATTATAAAACCATGCTCATTAATATGCAGTTGCCCCCTCTCCCCAGCCAACCTATTCCAAAACCATGCTCATTAATATGGAGTTGCCCTCCCCAGCCAACCTCTTCCAAAAACATGCTCATTATTTTTGGAGTTGCCCCCCCCCCCGGCCAACCTATTCAAAAACCATGCTCATTAATATGCAGTTGCCCCCCCCTCGGCCAACCTCTTCCAAAACCATGCTCATTAATATGAAGTTGCCCCCCCCTTCCCCGGCCAACCTATTCCAAAACCATGCTCATTAATATGGAGTTCCCCCCCCCTCCCCGGCCAACCTCTTCCAAAACCATGCTCATTAATATGCAGTTGCCCCCTCCCCCTCTCCCCGGCCAACCTATTCCAAAACCATGCTCATTAATATGCAGTTGCCCCCTCCCCCTCTCCCCGCCAACCTATTCCAAAACCATGCTCATTAATATACAGTTTGCCCCCCCTCCCCGGCCAACCTCTTCCAAAACCATGCTCATTAATGTGGAGCTGCCCCCCCCTCTCCCCGGCCAACCTCTTCCAAAACCATGCTCATTAATATGCAGTTGCCCCCCCTCCCCAGCCAGCCTCTTCCAAAACCATGCTCATTAATATGGAGTTCCCCCCCCCCTCCTTTGTGGCTTTAGCAGCCTCTACTCTTCTGTGGAGGCTTTTTACGAGATTTTGGAAGGTGTAATTCGGCCAAAATAAAGTCAAGGTATTGATGTTGGACCTGAGACCTGGTTCACAATCGGGATTCCAATTCATTTCCAAGGTGTTCAGGTTTGCGAGTTTACCTTCTAACAGGCTATTTTTAGTTATTTTTAGTTAGAGTTCTGTTTAAGGCTCGGTTCACACTCTTGCAACTTAGGGTCTGACTTCTGAGACTCTTTTACTGGCAGGATCTCCAGACAAGGAGCTTTGAGGTGTTCCTCTACCAGATTCCCTTCTCTGAAGTCCACACAAAGCTCCTTCAATCATACTTATACTCTGCCAACTAAAGGGGTTTGTGTGGCATCACCAGTTGGCAACAACTGAGAGGTGGGATCTACCCTAAGGGGGGCCCTACGAGCCTGAAACAGGAAGTGCCTTTACTGGCAGGATATCCTGATAAGGAGCTTTAAAGGTGTCGCTCTACCAGATTTCTTCCTCTGAAGACCACACAAAGCTCCATCCACCATACCATGACAGGATATCTACACCAGGAGCTTTGAGGTGTTCCTCTACCAGATTTCCTTCTCTGAAGACCACACAAAGCTCCATCCACCATACCATGACAGGATATCTAGACAAGGAGCTTTGAGGTGTTCCTCTACTAGATTTCCTTCTCTGAAGGCCACACAAAGCTCCTTCAATCATAAAATGTGAACTAAGCTGCGCTAATACAGTGAATTAAAAAACACTATACTATAGGAAGTGTTCAAAATTAAAGTCTCTTATGGAATTGGTGAGAAACCAAGTAAAGAAATCCAAATCAGGTGTAAAGATAAAAATGCTTGAAGGGGATGACAGAAAGAATCCCAATCAATCACCACGACACCAACGTGATCCACCACCACATAGATAACCTGCTTACCAGAAGCAGGCTAAACACAAGCATGTAGGATGTTAGTACAGATCACCCGCACTCCACCGACCAGGATAGGTATGTGGACTAGGGGTACTCCAACACTCGAGGGGGTGATCCTCCAACCGAGTCCCAGAAATATAAAGGACACTCAATAGTGTAATACAGTACCATACACAATATTTTATTGATTCAAAAGTTGCACTTACAGTGTAAAAGAACAAACACAGCATCTAATTTAAAATGGGCGTCTAACGGATACAAAAGCCGGCCAGCCTGCAATCGCCCGTCCACTTGCGATGACGTCAGCGCGTCAACCTCCCGACGTACGTTTTGTCTCAGATAGACATCGTCACTGGGGAACGAGAACTCCTTCAACCATACCTATACCCTGCCAACTAAAGGGGTTTGTGTGGCATCACCAGTTCGCAACAACTTAGAGGTGGGATCTACCCTAAGGGGGCCCTACAAGCCTGAAACAGGAAGTGCCTTTACTGGCAGGATATCCTGATAAGGAGCTTTAAAAGTGTTGCTCTACCAGATTTATTCCTCTGAAGACCACACAAAGCTCCATCCACCATACCATGACAGGATATCTAGACCAGGAGCTTTGAGGTGTTCCTCTACCAGATTTCCTTCTCTGAAGGCCACACAAAGCTCCTTCAACCATACTTATACCCTGCCAACTAAAGGGGTTTGTGTGGCATCACCAGTTCGCAACAACTGAGAGGTGGGATCTACCCTAAGGGGGTCCCTACAAGCCTGAAACAGGAAGAGCCTTTAGGATATCTAGACCAGGAGCTTTGAGGTGTTCCTCTACCAGATTTCCTTCTCTGAAGGCCACACAAAGCTCCTTCAACCATACTTATACCCTGCCAACTAAAGGGGTCTGTGTGGCATCACCAGTCCGCAACAACTTAGAGGTGGGATCTACCCTAAGGGGGGCCCTACAAGCCCGAAACAGGAAGTGCCTTTAGGATATCTAGACCAGGAGCTTTTAGATGTTGCTCTACCAGATTTCCTTCTCTGCAGACCAAAGGGGTTCGAGTACCACTACCAGTTCACAGCAACCAAGGGGTGGGACCTACCCCTGAAACAGGAAATGCCTTTACTGGCAGGAAATGTGAAATACCAAATGTCTTTACGAGAGCCGTTCCAATTGACACTACTGAAGTCGCTGCAGAAAAGTTTCCTGCACTACTTTGATGCGACTTTGATACGGCTTCAGTACTGGAGAGTGTAAAAGTCATATCAAAGTCATATCAAAGTCGTACCAAAGTCGCACTGAAAAATGCGCGACTTTGGAGTCGGCTAGTGTGAACCCGAGCCTCAAGGTACATGTGGTACGAATCAATGCAAGAAAATGTTGATTGCGATATACATGTCACACATCACTGTGAATGGTGGAGTGAGAGCAATAATTCTAGGTCCATTATTGATGGTTAAATCTAAACTGATGACTGGAGGGGACTTTTAAAGCAATGCCCTTGGAAAATATAGGCTACTGAAGTTTGTCGCTGATTCACAGACGCACGCAATTTTAAGCCTTGACATGTCGGGTATCTATTTATTCATTGCAACCTCATCTTTTATATTTTACCCCCAAAAAAATATTATATAATTATTAAAAAAATAATATTTTAATTATAATATTGTAATTAATATTATTATTATTATAATATTATTGAATAATATTATTGTAATAATATATAAAATTATATATTGTGTTTATTTACCTTAAAATTAATGTTAGTGTTTTTTTTTTTTAACTCAAATTTTGCCTTTATATTGTGTGACATAAAAAAAAATGGAACTACCACTATTTTATTCCCTATGGTGTCTGCTTTCAGAAAAAATATATCATTTTGGGGGGTTTTATGTAATTTTCAGGCCTAAAATGGTTTCTAAACATGTGTGCAAAAAATTTAAAGATTGCTATGGCATTGAAAGTGTTATTGCTTTAACTAGAGCTCCAATTATTTAATTATTGAAACTATTTCCGAAATTGCATCCTTGAAGCTTTACTTTTAAAAACAACCCTAACAGGCCCTGAAAGCTTTCATTTAATTTATTTTAGCCAATAAAAAGTTATTAAAGAAAACTTCAAACTTACCACATTAATTATTGGCTAACATGGTACAAGTCTCTGCTACTACAAAAAAAAAAAAAATACCCTATAATTAAAAAATTGCTGAGCATCCTGCATCCTTTAATAATGTGCTGTTGTCGTAATAGGAAAAAAGAGAAGGGCTATCCTTCCACATTGTAAAGTCATATAATTACATGTCTGGGAGTGC
The DNA here is from genome assembly GCA_029206835.1 of Rana muscosa. Classification (NCBI taxonomy): domain Eukaryota; kingdom Metazoa; phylum Chordata; class Amphibia; order Anura; family Ranidae; genus Rana; species Rana muscosa. The sequence continues at coordinate 322,532,941 of CM055125.1, forward strand.
TTTTTTATTTTTTTTTGTACTTCCCAGTAAAGTCTCGAAAGTAACCTCTAAGGATGGAAAACACGTGTCAGCATATAATATCGTTCACCAAGCTACAAGGGACTGGAAATTGATTTAAAATGCATGTTTTAATGAAATGGAACATGTTTTAAAAAGCAAAAGTTTTAAAAACTTTTCATCTAAACATTTGTTACAAAAGTTGTGATATTGTGAAACTTTTCGGGTTTCCATTATTTTATTTTTATTTCCATATAAATATGAAATTGAGGACAAAATAAATTTTTGGCATTTATTTAAAAGTCTGTTGGTTAATTGTGTGTACATGAAAGATCTTTGTAAATATATAAACATATATTTTATATACGTATCATATATATATATTATATATAAATAAATATAAATATAAATATATATATATATATATATATATATATATATATGTAATCCATTATGAAAAATAATGCTTGAATAATAGAAATAATAAAGAACACATAATAATAATAGTAATAATAATATTAATATGAATACTACTATTTCTAATAATATTAATCTAAATTAATAATACTTAATAATAAATATTAGGAATATATATATATATATATATATATATATATATATATGGAATCCATTATGAAAAATAATGCTTGAATAATAAAAATAATAAAGAACAAATAATAATAATAGTAATAATAATATTAATATGAATACTACTATTTCTCATAATATTAATCTAAATTAATAATAATGAATAATAAATATTATGAATATATATATATATGGAATCCATTATGAAAAATAATGATTGAATAATAAAAATAATAAAAACAAATAATAATAATAGTAATAATAATATTAATATGGATACTACTATTTCTAATAATATTAATCTAAATTAATAATAATTAATAATAAATATTATGAATATATATATATATATATATATATATATATATATATATATGGAATCCATTATGAAAAATAATGCTTGAATAATAAAAATATTAAAGAACAAATAATAATAATAGTAATAATAATATTAATATGAATACTACTATTTCTAATAATATTAATCTAAATGAATAATAAATGTACTATAAGTGCCACACCTAAAACTTTGGTAAATGATAAAAGATGAGGTTACATTGAGTAAACAGATACCAAACATGTCAAGTCGTAAAATTGCACACTCCCGGGAAATCACAGAAAAAAAGACGGTACCCAAAATTATCCATAGGCAACGCTCTAAAAGCCTTTACAGGTCATCAGTTTAGAGTTATTGTAACTATGAATTATGGACCAGAACTCCATGTATTTTTTTTTCTTTATTTAATTTATTGCTATCCCAAGGGGGCCAACAAGCACTCTATGTGATATCATTGAGCAGGTGACAGGTCCTCTTTATGGAGACATTAAGGGTCTATTAGGAGTCAACTACAGCTAATCAAGCATATCTTAAGGGGGCCAACAAGCCTTCTATATGATAGCACAGGGCAGGTGACAGGTCCTCTTTATAGACACATCAATAGTCTATTAGGGGTCAGCTACAACTAATTAAAAATATCACAAGGGGGCCAACCAGCTCCCTATATAATAGCATTAGGCAGGTGATAGACCATTGATATATCTATAAAGAGAACCTATCACCCACCTAATGCTATTATATAGGGGGCTTGCTGGCCTCCTTGTGATATGCTTGATTAGCTGCAGCTGACCCCCAATAGACCCTTGATGTTTCTATAAAGAGGACCTGTCACCTGCCCAATGCTATCACACAGGGTGCTTGTTGGCCCCCTTGTGATATTCTTGATTAGCATAGAGACCCATTGATGTTTCTATAAGGAGGACATGTCACCTGCCCAATACTATCATTGCGGGGGCTTGTTGGATCTCTTGTGATATGCTTGATTAGCTGCAGCTGACCTCTAATAGACCATTGATATATCTATAAAGAGAACCTATTAGGGGTCAGCTGCAGCTAATCAAGCATATCACAAGGGGGCCAACAAGCCCCCAAAATGATAGCATTGGGCGGGTGACAGGTCCTCCTTATAGAGACAACAAAGGTCTCTATAAAGGGAGTCAGCTGCAGCTAATCAAGCATATATTAAGGGGGCCAACAAGCCCTCTATGTGATAGCATTGGGCAGGTGACAGGTCCTCTTTATGGAGACATTAAAGGTCTATTAGGAGTCAGCTACAGCTAATCAAGCATATCACAAGGAGGCTAAGAAGCCCCCTATATGATACCATTAGGCAAGTGACAGGTCCTCTTTATAGAGTCATCAAGGGTCTATTAGGGGGTCAGCTGCAGGTAATCAAGCATATCTTAAGGGGGCCAACAAGCCCTCTATGTGATGTTATTGGGCGGTGACAGGTACTCTTTATAGAGACATTAAGGGTCTATTAGGAGTCAACTACAGCTAATCAAGCATATCGCAAGAGATCCAAAAGCCATCCAAATGATAGTATTGGGCAGGTGACAGGTCCTCTTTATAGAAACATCAAGGGTCTCTATGCTAATCACACATATCGCAAGGAGGGCCAACAAGCCCCCTATGTGATAGCATTGAGCAGGTGACAGGTCCTCTTTATGGAGACATTAAGGGTCTATTAGGAGTCAGCTGCAGCTAATCAAGCATATCTTAAGGGGCCCAACAAGCCTTCTATATCAGTGGTCATCACCCCTGTCCTCAGGGCCCACTAACAGGCCAGGTTTCATGTATTACCTTGGGGGAGATGCAGACTGGAATACTGCAATCACTGAGCAGCAAATGATATCACCTGTGATGTATTTCAGTTATCTTGCAAACCTGGCCTGTTAGTGGGCCCTGAGGATAGGGTTGATGACCACTGGTCTATATGATAGCATTGGGCGGGTGACAGGTCCTCTTTATAGAGACATCAAGGGTCTATTAGGGGTTCAGCTGCAGCTAATCAAGCATATCTTATGGGGGCCAACAAGCCCTCTATGTGATAGCATTGGGCAGGTGACAGGTCCTCTTTATGAAGACATTGAGGGTCTATTAGGGGTCAGCTGCAGCTAATCAAGCATTTCTTAAGGGGGCCAACAAGCTCTCTATGTGATAGCATTGGGCGGGTGACAGGTCCTCTTTATAGAGACATCAAGGGTCTATTAGGGGTTCAGCTGCAGCTAATCAAGCATATCTTATGGGGGCCAACAAGCCCTCTATGTGATAGCATTGGGCAGGTGACAGGTCCTCTTTATGAAGACATTGAGGGTCTATTAGGGGTCAGCTGCAGCTAATCAAGCATTTCTTAAGGGGGCCAACAAGCTCTCTATGTGATAGCATTGGGCAGGTGACAGGTCCTCTTTATAGAGACATCAAGGGTTTATTTTGGTAGTCAGCTGCAGCTAATCAAGCATATCTTAAGGGGGCCAACAAGCCCTCTATGTGATAGCATTGGGCGGGTGACAGGTCCTCTTTATAGAGTCATCAAGGGTCTATTAGGGGTTCAGCTGCAGCTAATCAAGCATATCACAAGAGATCCAACAAGCCCCCCCAAATGATAGTATTGGGCAGATGACAGGTCCTCTTTATAGAAACATCAAGGGTCTCTATGCTAATCACGCATGTTGTAAGGGGGGCCAACAAGCCCCCTATGTAATAGGATTGGGCGGGTGACAGGTCCTCTTTATAGAGTCATCAAAGGTCTATTAGGGGGTCAGCTGCAGCTAATCAAGCATATCACAAGAGATCCAACAAGCCCACCCCCCCCCCAATTATAGCATTGGGCAGGTGACAGGTCCTCTTTATGAAGACATTAAGGGTCTATTAGGGGGTCAGCTGCAGCTAATCAAGCATTTCTTAAGGGGGCCAACAAGCCCTCTATGTGATGGTATTGGGCGGGTGACAGGTACTCTTTATAGAGACATTAAGGGTCTATTAGGAGTCAGCTACAGCTAATCAAGCATATCGCAAGAGATCCAACAAGTCCCCCAAATGATAGTATTGGGCAGGTGACAGGTCCTCTTTATAGAAACATCAAGGGTCTCTATGCTAATCACGCATTTCACATGGGGGGTCCAACAAGCACCCTGTGTGATAGCATTGGGCAAGTGACAGGTCCTCATTATAGAGACATTAAGGATCTATTAGGGGGTCAGCTTCAGCTAATCAAGCACAGATCACGCTTGATTAGCTGCATCTTTGGCTACAGTAGCTGAAGAATGGCATCTGTGAACAGATAAGGTCCTGGTTGGGAGCCAAAAGAAGAGTCAATCACTGTCCAACCCCTATAAATCTTCATAAAACTGTGAACAGCCCACTTACTGGCAAAGAACACGCTCCTGGTGTTCCTATAAATCTGTATTAGATCACAGATTAGCACCTCATGCGTCTTATAGCCTCGAATAGTTAGAACGTAGTGACTTTCTCCATGGCCTCCTCATTCTCCGCACGTATTATTCCTAATACCCATCATTGGAGTAATATATGACAGAAGCCTTACACTGTATTCAGCCGGCTCCGTATTAATAGCACGTCGTTCAGTAGGGGATGGTGGAATGCCTTTTTTGGCCTGAGTGTAGAAGTCATGGCCGTTGCAGGAGCCATGCCAGGAATTCAGGTGGGGAGCTGTGACTGCTGTAGATCCAGCTTTGGTCTCATGCAAATGCTATTTTAAAGCCGAACTCCATGCAAACCGCTCATTACACGGCCCGAAAGACATAAAAGGGAGATTTTGTAATATGACTACATTTTTTATTTATTTATGTCCATCGAGTCCTGAGATTCAGGGCCGAAACAAACTTTTCTGCTGCATTACCGCAATGCGCATTCACCTACGTTATGTGGGTTTTGTGGTGCTATTCGTGTAGGCAGGTGCAGGTTTTCTTCTGTCCATTAGGTGGCACTGTGCCATGGTACAGATGGAGTGGTGTCTATAGAGGGAATTGTCCCCTCCTGGACTCCGTTTGTGTCTCAGAGATGGCAGCTGTCTGATTGGACGCTGCAACCTCTGGTGACCTCTGGCAGCCATCTTGGTGTAGAACCTTATAAATTAGGGTAGCCATGTCCCCGCCCCCCCCCCCCCCCTACCTTGACTGTAATTGGACAGTGAAGGAGCAGCAGCAGTTCAGCATGTTTCTTGTCAGCACATGTGCATGGAAAAAAAAGAAATGGCAATTTTTTGGTGCCCAAAGTTCTCAGGAATAACATTACAACCACTGTTAAAAAAGAAATTTATTGGATACAAAATATTAAAATATAAAAACATTTCCTGAAATATCAATATGCTGTTTCCCTGTCCTGACAGATAGGCCCCCATTAAAAACAGTAGATTATTTTTTTTATAGGTGATACACACAGAGTATAATAACCCTCTATGATTAGAGGTTCTGTGTCTGCAGGAGATAAAAGGTACTGACGCGTTTCGTCACTTATCCCTTTTTCAGGAGACCTTTACAACTAGGGATATACAAACATACACTATATTACCAAAAGTATTGTGACGCCTGCCTTTACACGCACATGAGCATTAATGGCATCCCAGTCTCAGTCCGAAGGGTTCAATGTTGAGTTAGCCCACCCTTTGCAGCTATAACAGCTTCAAATACATGTTATTGGATACGAAATATTAAAATATAAAAACATTTCCTGGAATATCAATATGCTGTTTCCCTGTCCTGACAGACAGGCCCCCATTAAAAACAGTAGATTATTTTTTTTATAGGTGATACACACAGAGTATAGTAACCCTCTATGATTAGAGGTTCTGTGTCTGCAGGAGATAAAAGGTCCCGACGCATTTTGTCACTTATCCCTTTTTCAGGAGACCTTTACAACTAGGGATATACAAACATACACTATATTACCAAAAGTATTGTGACGCCTGCCTTTACACGCACATGAACATTAATGGCATCCCAGTCTTGGTCCGAAGGGTTCAATATTGAGTTGGCCCACCCTTTGCAGCTATACCAGCTTCAACTCTTCTGGGAAGGCTGTCCACAAGGTTTAGGAGGGTGTCTATGGGAATGTTTGACCATTCCTCCAGAAGCACATTTTGTGAGGTCAGGCACTAATTGTTGGACGAGAAGGCCTGTTTTGCAGTCTCCGCTCTAATTCATCCCAAAGATGTTCTTTTAGGTTGAGGTCAGGACTCTGTGCAGGCTAGTCAAATTCCTCCACCCCAAATTCGCTCATCCATGTCTTTATGGACCTTGCTTTGTGCACCGGTGCGCAGTCATGTTGGAACAGGAAGGGCCGGTCCTCAAACTGTTTCCACAAAGTCGGGAGTATAAAATTGTCGAAAATGTCTTGGTATGCTGACACCCTAAGAGTTCCCTAGACCCTAGCCCTCTTAGGGAGAAAAAAGACAGACACCAACACAGTCTGAATTTGGGATCCGTAAATACGGCTTCAGCCCGACTCCGTTCAGGCAAAATCCCCAAACGTGTTTCGTCCAGTGGGTGGAGTGAAATGCCTTGGAGGAGTTGCCAGGATGGAGGCGGTCTAAAGCCATATCTACTGACCCCATACTATATTGAGGACATCTAGTAATAAAAAATAAGTAAGTATTTTTTCAATGGGGCCGTATATATGTGTTTCCCTCACCGAGAGCCCCGGGTCGTGTACTAACGATCGGGGACCCAGGACTCCCGATTCCAGGTCACCTGATTGCTGTGACAGCCTCTGATTGGCTATCACAGTAATCAGTCACTGTGAAACCTGCCTCTGTGTTTACTTCCTTTTCTGAATGAAAAGGAAGATACATTGTATCTTTCTCTTCTTGCAGGAGAGGAAGATTTACACAAACAAGTTTGTGTAAAAAAAAATATATAAATACATAAAAATAAAAATAAAAGAATAAAAAAAAATAAAGAGAGAAAAAAAAAAATCACACGATCAAGGTTTGCCAGGGCTAGTGTTAGGGTAAGGTCGGGGTCAAAGGTCATGTTTGTGGTCAAAGGTCACGGTCAGCATATTTAATTAGTATCAGTGTCGGTGTGTTTTAGGCAGTATAAAAAAAAAATGCAAAATGTGCACCATTGTTTCTGGGCCCTACTAACATACACATATGTGGTATCATCAGGAGCAGTAGAATTTATTTTGGGTTGTTCTTTGGTGGTAAGTAGTGATGAGCCGAACACCCCCGGGTTCGGTTCGCACCAGAACCCGCGAACGGACCGAAAGTTCGTACGAACATTAGAACCCTATTAAATACAATGGATGCGAACGTTCGAATTCTAAAGTGCTAATTATTAGACATGTGCATTCGTTTTCGTCCGAATGCATTTTCATCCGAATTTCAGCTATTTTCGTTATCGTTTTAACAAACGAAAACGAAAGCACAGAATCCGAAAACCGAAAGATCCGACATAAACAAATGCTTTATTTTCGTTTTCGTTGCTACAACAGTTCGATATAGATAGGAGATTCGACGTGACGCTGACAATAACAATCTGTGTCTATCGAACCTGTGGTCGAATGTGCCTAACCTTAACTCTATTAGTCCAAGATTATTCTACATAGGAGAGAAAAGATTCGACATTATAGAGAGAAAAGATTCGACATAGGAGAGAAAGATTCGACATAGGAGAGAAAAGATTTGACATAGGAGAGAAAAGATTCGACATAGGAGAGAAAAGATTCGACATAGGAGAGAAAAGATTCGACATAGGAGAGAAAAGATTTGACATAGGAGAGAAAAGATTCGACATAGGAGAGAAAAGATTCGACATAGGAGAGAAAAGATTCGACATAGGAGAGAAAAGATTTGTTATTATAGAGAGAAAAGATTCGACATAGAGAGAAAAGATCACTGCTGGAATTGGGTGGGGGAAGTAAAATAAAAATAAAGTTCATGATGAATGTTATTGGCTGATTGTAACCAAAGAGGAGGAGCAGTAAAATAGCTAGAATGACGAAGATTCGACAAAGCATCGAAAGTTAGAAGATTCGACGGTGCAGCAAAACTGTACGACGCTGCAATCGTACATTTCCGGTCAAATGCATCCGCCCATAGGCTATAGAAGAATTCTAATGTTGGTTGACTAGTAATAGTAATGAATAAATATAATTATTACTAGTCATACAACATTAGAATTCTTCTATAGCTTGTGGGCGGAACATTCGACTGGAAATGTATGATTGCAGCGTCGTACAGTTTCACTGCTCCGTCGAATCTTCTTTGAACATTCGACAGACACCATAAGCCTTCAATGACAGATTCGACCTTAATTAATTCAGATTTTCGGACGAATGCAATTTCTAACGAAAAACGAAATAAATAAAAACGAATTTCGGGAGTAACTAAATAAATTTATTTTTCGGACGAAAACGAAATTCCGAAACGAAATATTTCAGTGTGCACATGTCTACTAATTATAACGACTATTATGCATGTTATTGTCCTAAAAAGGGATTGGGAACCCGGGTTCTGCACCAGGGGACATGTATCAATGCAAAAAAAAGTTTTAAAAACGGTCGTTTTTCGGGAGCAGTCATTTTAATGATGCATAAAGTGAAAAAAAAAAAGTCAAATATTCCTTTAAATATCGTACCTGTGGGGTGTCTAAAGTATGCCTGTGAAGTGCCACGTGTTTCCCGTGTTTAGAACTGTCCCTGCACAAAATGACACTTCTAAAGGAAAAAAAAGCCATTTAAAACTGCTTGCGGCTTTAATGCAATGTCTGGTCCCGGTAATATGGATGAAAATCTTTAAGAAAAATGGCATAGCTACCCCATCACCCCCCCCCCCTAAACCAGCCCATTACCAGCCCCTTTGGGTCTTGTATGGATATTAAGGGGAACCCCGCACACAAAATAAAAAAGGCCCTATATACTCTGAACAGCCGTATACAGGCGGTGCATACAAGACAGGGACTGTAGGTTTGTTCTTATGTAGAATCTGTTTGTAATTTTGAACAGGTACATTGTTTAAGTGTAGCTCCAGCCCAAAAATCTATTTTTAAACTTTTTGGAAAACATAGGGAAGGGTTATCACCCCTGTAACATTTGTTTTGCTGTCTGTGCCCCTGTTCAGAACATTTCACCTCACTTTCCGTCCCAATGACAACTGTTTTTGAAATGTGGTGTTTTTCTTGAAACAAGGATTGGTGATAAAGCATCAGTACAGAGGAGACACCTTTCTCCCATATTAATTCTTACAGGAGAGAATTTTCCTTTCTAGGGGTAGATTTCCTCTCACTTCCTGTTGTCTTCTTGCGTTTGCAAGTAGGAGTCGTTTGTAAGTTGGATGTTTGAAAGTAGGGACCTGCCGTATATACTCTGCAGAAATAGGCCCCTTAGTTGTTGGTGTTGGCACAACACTGTAAGCACTCACAGTTACTCTTGGTTGGTGCTGGAACGCCCTGCTGTCAACTATTATATCAGGAATTGTAATTACATATAATTGTTGAACAGTGGTAGTAAAAATTGGGCCTTTGATGGTGGTGCTGGTGCCACAACACTGTAAGCCCTGACAGTTACTCTTGGTGGGTGCAGGAATGGGCCCTGCTGTGAATTATTAGATCAAGAATTGTAATTACATGCCCCTTTTGAACAGGGGCTGAAAAATTGGGCCTTTCGTGGTGGTGGTGGTGGTGGCGTTGCCACAACACTGTAAGCCCTCAGAGTTACTCTTGGTGGGTGCAGCAATGGGCCCTGCTGTGAATTATTAGATCAAGAATTGTAATTACATGCCCCTGTTGAACAGGGGCTGAAAAATTGGGCCTTAGGCACTGGTGGCACAACACTGCAACCCCTCACAGATACTGTACTTGGAGCACAGCAATGAGCCCTGTTGCAAAGTATTGCTTCAAAAATTTTAATTACACGCCCCTGTTAAACAGGGGCTGAAAAATTGGGCGTTAGGCACTGGTGGCGGCACCCATAAACAAAAATGATCTTCCAAGCTATCATCATCAATCGTATCATTGAGGACTCGGAGGAGGAGGATAGCCAGTCAACATAACAGCACAGGCACTCAGCATCAGCATCAGTCTTGAAGGGATGTGACATGTTAAAATCAATTAGTCTGTTATATCAGCATCAGGTGTGTGGTAGCTGGTGGTGATCCAAGACTGGTTCATCTTGATGAAAGTCAGTCGATCAACCGAGTCGGTGGACAGGCGCACCCTGTGATCCGTGACAAATCCTCCAGCAGCACTGAATGTGCGTTCCGAAAGAACGCTGGATGCAGGACAGGCCAGTAGCTCAATTGCATACTGTGCAAGCTCTGGCCAGTGATCCATCCTCAAGACCCAGTAAGCCAGAGGATTTTCGGTGGGGAAGGTGTCCAAGTCTGACCTTGCCCCTAGATATTCCTGCACCATGTTTATCAGACGCTGGCGATGGTTGCTGGAACCGATCATACTTTGGGGCTGCGGACTAAAGAATTGTCTGAACGCATCGGTCAGACGGCCACCTTCCCCACCGCTCCTTCTTTGACTGGCCGAAGCCTCAGCAACTCGTTGTCCAGGACCAGGAGTTTGTAACCTCCCAGTCTCTGGGAACGCGTTGCACAGACCTTTCTGCAAGGCCTCCCGGAGTTGTCTCATCCTCTGCTCCCTCTGCGACGGTAACATAAGGTCCGCAACCTTACCCTTGTACCGTGGATCAAGGAGAGTGGCCAGCCAGTAATGGTCCCTCTCCTTGATCCGAAGAATACGAGGATCCTTCCGCAGACTTTGCAGGATCAGGGAGGCCATGCAGCGTAGGTTAGCTGAGGCATTCGGTCCGGAGTCCTCTGGGTCACTAAGGACGACATGATCCGCAGCCACCTCCTCCCAGCCACGTACAAGTCCACTGGTTTCTTGGGACTGTAAATCATCCCTTAAAGACTGCTGCTGATGATGCTGAGTGCCAGCCTCCACCTCCATGCTGACACAATCCTCCTCCTCCTCCTCCTCCTCCTCCTCCTCTTCCTGTGCGATGGGTGGGACAGAAGGAACACTGTCTGGGTAAAGGGGGCCTTGAGAGGCAAGGAAGTCCTCCTCTTCCTGCCTCTGTTCTGCCTCAAGTGCCCTGTCCATTATTCCACGCAGCGTGTGCTCCAACAGGTGGACAAGAGGTACAGTGTCACTGATGCATGCACTGTCACTGCTCACCATCCTCGTGGCCTCCTCAAATGGTGCCAGGACAGTGCATGCATCCCTGATCATGCCCCACTGGCGTGGAGAAAAAAAAACAAGCTCCCCTGACCCTGTCCTGGTGCCGTAGTCGCACAGGTACTCATTGATGGCCCTCTGCTGCGTGTGCAGCCGCTGCAGCATGGCCAACGTTGAGTTCCACCTGGTGGGCATGTCACATATAAGGCGGTTCTTGGGCAGGTTCAACTCCTTTTGCAGCTCAGCCAGGCGAGCACTGGCATTATAAGATCTGCGGAAATGCACACAGACTTTCCTGGCCTGCCTCAGGACATCCTGTAAGCCCGGGTACCTGCCCAAGAACCGCTGCACCACCAGGTTAAGGACGTGAGCCACACAGGGCACATGGGTCAGTTGTCCCTGTCGGAGGGCGGAGAGGAGGTTGGTGCCATTGTCGCAAACCACCATTCCTGGCTTAAGCTGGCGTGGCGTCAACCACCTCTCGGCCTGGCCCTGCAGAGCAGACAGGACCTCTGCCCCAGTGTGGCTTCTGTCCCCCAAACACACCAGCGCAAGCACGGCATGGCATCTTTTTGCCTGCGTACTTGCGTAGCCCCTTGAACGGCTACGGAGCACCGCTGGTTCAGAGGACAAAGCACAGGAAGAGGCCATGGAGGAAGAAGAAGAGGAGGGGGTGGAGGAGAGAGGTGTGTCACAACCAGTAGTAGCATTTTGGAGGCGTGGCGGTGGAACAACCTCCAACACTACTGCACCTTGTCCTGCATCCTTCCCAGCTGCCAAAAGAGTGAGCCAATGGGCCGTGAAAGAAAGGTAACGTCCCTGTCCATGCCTGCTGGACCATGAGTCAGCGGTAATATGCACCTTACCGCTGACCGCCCTGTCCAGCGAGGCCAAGACATTGCCTTCCACATGCCGGTAGAGAGCCGGAATAGCCTTCCGTGAGAAAAAGTGGCGTTTGGGAACCTGCCACTGAGGAACCGCACATTGCACAAACTCACGGAAGGGGGCCGAGTCTACCAACTGAAAAGGCAGCAGTTGAAGCGCTAGCAATTTAGCCAAGCTAGCATTCAACCGCTGGGCATGTGGATGGCTGGGAGTGAACTTCTTTCGACGGTCCAGCAGCTGGGGCAGGGAAATTTGCCTGCTAGAATCGGACGTCGGTGTACTGCTAGCAGAGTGGCCGCAAGTACTTGGCTGTGACACACCTAATTCTACACCTTCATTCCTCTCAGTGCATGTTTCAGAGAGGACTGAAGTTATAGTGGGGTTGGAGATCCCAGCTGATGCGGTGCAAGGAGAGGTCCGCTTTGTTCTTTGGTGTGGGTTGCCAACGAGCTGCATGGCAGGTCAACATATGTCTGGTCAGGCATGTGGTACCCAAGCGGCTGATGTTTTGGCCACGCGATATACGCTTGAGACATATGTTGCAAACAGCAGCTGTGCGATCTGATGCACTAGCCTCAAAAAAGGCCCACACCAAAGAACTTTTTGAATGACGGGCAGAGGCAGCGCCCTGCACAGGCGGAGCTCTGCGGTGTGATTCCGTCGGTGTACTGCCCTTACGCTGGCCACCAAAGGGCATCCTGCCTCGTTGGAGATGTGCCTCCTCCTCATCCTCCTCCTCCTCCTCTCTCCTATTAGGCACCCACGTGGAGTCAGTGACCTCATCATCCCCTCCCTCCTCATCACTGGAGCCAATCTGGCAGTATGCTGCAGCTGCTGGAACATGACTGCCAGATTGGTGTCCTTCTTGAGCATCCCCTCTGTCTGCTCTCACGCTACTGCCTTCCTCTAGCTGGGTTTCATCATCAGACCCTTCGAAACGCTGGGCATCCTCCTGGAGCATGTACCCAACACTGTGCTCAAACAGTTCGGGGGACTCCTCAGGAGGAGGACATGGTGGGTCTAGGGAAGGAGTGACTGATGATGAGTCTGACATTGATACCAGGGAAGAGGACGCTTTGGCAGCTGCTTTGCCAGTACCCTGAGCCTGGGTGAGAGAGGATGAGGAGGAGGAGGAGGAGGGCTTGGTCATCCACTCTACCAAGTATTCGGCATGATGTGGCTCAACATGTCCAGCTGCCGAAAAGAAGGACAAGCGTGTCCCATGGCCATGTGCTGATGACAATGCACCGCGTCCACGACCAGCACTGTTGCCCCCAGACACAGAGCCTGCTTGCCCTCTTTTATTGCCTCCTGACTGTCTGCCTCTCCTTGTTTGCCTTCCAGACATTCTAATGGATGGCCTGCAGGGAGATGGGAAAAAAGCAATAAGGGCTACCTTCAGGTGTCCTTCTCTGTCCCTTTACTTAAGGATTTTTAAATATGGTTGAGGATGATTGCTTTCGCACAGAATAGCACAATGACAATTTCCCTGACTGTCCAAAAAACAAGGATTTCAAAGATGGTTGATGATGAATGCTTTAGCACAGTATAGCACAATGAGAATTTCCCTCACTGGCCTTCCCTGTCCCTACAAACAAGGTTTAGCACAGTAAAACACACTGACACTCTCCCTACCTATAGTTTTCTGAGCCAATAATTTTTTTTTTTTAAAGATGGTTGATGATGAATGCTTTAGCACAGTATAGCACAATGAGAATTTCCCTCACTGTCCTTCCCTGTCCCTACAAACAAGGTTTAGCACAGTAAAACACACTGACACTCTCCCTACCTATAGTTTTCTGTCCCTATAAATTTTTTTTTTAAAGATGGTTGATGATGAATGCTTTAGCACAGTATAGCACAATGAGAATTTCCCTCACTGGCCTTCCCTGTCCCTACAAACAAGGTTTAGCACAGTAAAACACACTGACACTCTCCCTACCTATAGTTTTCTGTCCCTATAAAAAATGTTTTTTTAAAGATGGTTGATGATGAATGCTTTAGCACAGTATAGCACAATGAGAATTTCCCTCTCTGTCCTTCCCTGTCCCTACAAACAAGGTTTAGCACAGTAAAACAGACTGACACTCTCCCTACCTATAGTTTTCTGTCCCTATAAAAAATGTTTTTTTAAAGATGGTTGATGATGAATGCTTTAGCACAGTATAGCACAATGAGAATTTCCCTCACTGTCCTTCCCTGTCCCTACAAACAAGGTTTAGCACAGTAAAACACACTGACACTCTCCCTACCTATAGTTTTCTGTCCCTATAAAAAATGTTTTTTTAAAGATGGTTGATGATGAATGCTTTAGCACAGTATAGCACAATGAGAATTTCCCTCACTGGCCTTCCCTGTCCCTACAAACAAGGTTTAGCACAGTAAAACACACTGACACTCTCCCTACCTATAGTTTTCTGTCCCTATAAAAAATGTTTTTTTAAAGATGGGTGATGATGAATGCTTTAGCACAGTATAGCACAATGAGAATTTCCCTCACTGTCCTTCCCTGTCCCTACAAACAAGGTTTAGCACAGTAAAACACACTGACACTCTCCCTACCTATAGTTTTCTGTCCCTATAAAAAATGTTTTTTTAAAGATGGTTGATGATGAATGCTTTAGCACAGTATAGCACAATGAGAATTTCCCTCAGTGTCCTTCCCTGTCCCTACAAACAAGGTTTAGCACAGTAAAACACACTGACACTCTCCCTACCTATAGTTTTCTGTTCCTATAAAAATTTTTTTTAAAGATGGTTAATGATGAATGCTTTAGCACAGTATAGCACAATGAGAATTTCCCTCACTGTCCTTCCCTGTCCCTACAAACAAGGTTTAGCACAGTAAAACACACTGACACTCTCCCTACCTATAGTTTTCTGTCCCTATAATTTTTTTTTTTTTAAAGATGGTTGATGATGAATGCTTTAGCACAGTATAGCACAATGAGAATTTCCCTCACTGGCCTTCCCTGTCCCTACAAACAAGGTTTAGCACAGTAAAACACACTGACACTCTCCCTACCTATAGTTTTCTGTCCCTATAATTTTTTTTTTTTAAAGATGGTTGATGATGAATGCTTTAGCACAGTATAGCACAATGAGAATTTCCCTCACTGTCCTTCCCTGTCCCTACAAACAAGGTTTAGCACAGTAAAACACACTGACACTCTCCCTACCTATAGTTTTCTGTCCCTATAAAAAATGTTTTTTTAAAGATGGTTGATGATGAATGCTTTAGCACAGTATAGCACAATGAGAATTTCCCTCACTGTCCTTCCCTGTCCCTACAAACAAGGTTTAGCACAGTAAAACACACTGACACTCTCCCTACCTATAGTTTTCTGTCCCTATAAAAAATGTTTTTTTAAAGATGGTTGATGATGAATGCTTTAGCACAGTATAGCACAATGAGAATTTCCCTCACTGTCCTTCCCTGTCCCTACAAACAAGGTTTAGCACAGTAAAACACACTGACACTCTCCCTACCTATAGTTTTCTGTCCCTATAAAAAATGTTTTTTTAAAGATGGTTGATGATGAATGCTTTAGCACAGTATAGCACAATGAGAATTTCCCTCACTGGCCTTCCCTGTCCCTACAAACAAGGTTTAGCACAGTAAAACACACTGACACTCTCCCTACCTATAGTTTTCTGTCCCTATAATTTTTTTTTTTAAAGATGGTTGATGATGAATGCTTTAGCACAGTATAGCACAATGAGAATTTCCCTCACTGTCCTTCCCTGTCCCTACAAACAAGGTTTAGCACAGTAAAACACACTGACACTCTCCCTACCTATAGTTTTCTGTCCCTACAAAAAATGTTTTTTTAAAGATGGTTGATGATGAATGCTTTAGCACAGTATAGCACAATGAGAATTCCCCTCACTGTCCTTCCCTGTCCCTACAAACAAGGTTTAGCACAGTAAAACAGACTGACACTCTCCCTACCTATCCTTCTCTTTCCCTAAACTAAAGGAATCCAGGTTAGGCAAGAAAAAAAAATGTCACTGTCCCTGCCTATGCTTCTCTTTCCCTGCTCCGGAACACACTACACTAGGCTGCCGTGCTGGCGGCCTTTTATAGTGTGGGGCGTGTACTAAACACCCTCAGCAATAATTGGCCACAGGCATCCTGCCTGTGGCCAATCATTGCTCTCCTCGCTGCCGGCGCTGTGATTGGCCAAGTATGCGGGGTCACAGTGCATGCTTGGCCAATCACAGCGCCTGGATGACACTGCGATGGCGTAGTGCATTGTGGGCCGCGAATTAGGCGCGAACGGCCCAAATCGTTCGTTGTTCGGCGAACGATCGAACAGCCGATGTTCGAGTCGAACGTATGTTCGACTCGAACACCGAGCTCATCCCTAGTGGTAAGTTATGGTAGTAACAAGAAATTTTCAGCCTGATCAGAAAATAATGATTTTGTTTTACTTTTTTGTGACAGTTTTCATTTGATAATAGTAACAAAATAAATAAATCAGGAGATATTTGTTACAATTTACCACCAAATGAAAGCCCAATTAGTCCTTAAAAAAAAAAAAAGCTAAATTGAAAAAAATATTTTTTTTTTTACTAGTTTGATCCAGTTTTACTTTGATAATAAAAAAAAAATATGTGTGTAAAAAAGAATAAAAAATAAATAATAAAATAAAGAGCCCAATTTGTCCTAAAAAAAAACAAAACAAGGTATAATCCACCTGGATGCACAAAGTAGCTGTGATGATATGAACGGTTTTACTAACACATGTCAAAGTTGCAAAATTGTGCTTAGGCATTAACATTTGTTTTATTCTTATGTGGGAAGTGGTTAAGAATGTGTGAATATAATGTCCATGACCTGCTACAGTTTTACTAAGAAACATTATCCTAAACTACGTTTTTGTTATCTTTTATAGGTTTATTGGAAACCAAGCCATACTGCAACGGGCGTGGAAACTACAGCACAGAAACCTGCGGCTGCATTTGTGAGCCCGGCTGGAAAGGACCCAACTGCACAGAAGCGGAATGCCCCGGAAACTGCAACAACAAGGGAATATGCGTTGACGGGAAATGCGTCTGCAATCCAGGCTACACCGGAGAGGACTGCAGTGAACTGACCTGCCTGAACGACTGTAACGACCAAGGAAAATGCGTTGACGGCGTCTGCGTTTGCTTCGAAGGCTATGGCGGGGAAGACTGCGGCGCGGAGGTCTGCCCCGTGCCTTGCGGCGAGCACGGGAAATGCGTGAACGGCCGCTGCGTGTGCGATGAGGATTATATCGGAGAAGACTGCAGCGAACCCAAGTGTCCCAACAACTGCAACAACCGCGGGCGCTGCTTGGACAACGAGTGCGTCTGCGACCACCCCTACACGGGAGAGGACTGCAGCGAGCTGATCTGCCCCAACGACTGTTTCGACCGCGGCCGCTGCGTCAACGGCGTGTGCTTCTGCGAGGAAGGATTTACCGGAGACGACTGCGGAGAGCTCGCATGCCCAAACAACTGCAACAACAACGGAGTGTGCGTGAACGGAGTGTGCGTGTGCAGCGAGGGCTTCACCGGCGACGACTGCAGCCAATTGAGATGCCCCAATGACTGCAACGACAGGGGGCGTTGCGTCAACGGTGTGTGCATTTGCAAAGAAGAATACCTAGGAGAGGACTGCGGGGAACTCGGGTGTCCAAACAACTGCAACAACAGAGGGCGTTGCGTTAACGGACAGTGCGTTTGCGACGCGGAATACATTGGCGCTGATTGCGGCGATCTCAGGTGCCCCAATGACTGTAACAAGAGAGGAACCTGCGTCAACGGGCAGTGCATATGTGATGAGGGATTCACAGGCCTTGATTGTAGTGAGCTGAGGTGCCCCAATGACTGCAACAACAAGGGCCGCTGCGTCAACGGACAGTGCGTGTGCGATGAAGGGTTCATGGGTCTCGATTGCGATGAACTGAGATGCCCCAATGACTGTAACAACAAAGGGCGTTGCGTCAACGGGTTGTGTATATGTGATGAGGGATTCACAGGCCTTGACTGCAGTGAACTGAGGTGTCCCAATGACTGCGACAACAAAGGCCGCTGCGTCAATGGGCAGTGCGTGTGCGATGAAGGGTTCATGGGTCTCGATTGCAGTGAACTGAGATGCCCCAATGACTGTAATAACAAAGGGCGTTGCGTCAACGGGCAGTGCGTGTGCGATGAGGGATTCATGGGGGAAGATTGCTCTGAACTTAAGTGCCCCAACGATTGCAACAACAGAGGGCGTTGCGTCAACGGGCAGTGCGTATGCGACAACTTGTTCATTGGCGACGATTGCGGTGAACTGCGATGCCCTGACGACTGTAACAACAGAGGAGTTTGCATTGATGGTCAGTGCATATGCAATGAAGGATATGCCGGAGACAACTGTGGCGAACTCACGTGCTTCAACAACTGCAATAACCAAGGTCGTTGTGTAAATGGACAATGCGTTTGCGATGAAGGTTATATCGGAGAGTTCTGTGATGGAGGTAAGTCCAGCTGAGAATAGAGTGTATTGTGAGGTATTTTATTTTGTTTTAAGCGCTTGCCGACCAGCTCATAGTAGATATACTGCAAGTAGGTGGCACAGCCAGGTGTACTTCCTGGTTTGGCCACGCGCACGTGCTGTGATTGAACACTGTACAAGTTTGTCAGCAGGTTACAGCCAATGATTATGGCTGTACACCTGCTGATCGACTGTGTCCAATCACAGCACAGAGTTCTGTGCTGACAAACACAAGGAACTCTGAGCACAGCCAGGTGTACTTCCTGGTTGGACGGCGCGCATGTGCGCGACCCCGTGATGACACATGCTGTGATTGATCACAGCACAAGTTTATGAGCAGGTTACAGCCAATGATTATGGCTGTACACCTGCTGATCAGCTGTGGCCAATCACAGCACAGAGTTCTGTGCTGACAAACACAAGGAACTCTATGCACAGACAGCGATCTGTCTGTTTCTTCTCCCTGCACTCAACTTCTACTTCAGGGAGAAAAGGCAGCCAGATCTGTTAGAAAAGCAGCACATATTACACTTGTTATGCACACAGTTAACCACTTGATTACCCCCTTTGATGTTAATCACTTCCCAGTAGAGTTGGGCGAGTGGTTCGTGCCAAGCAAAAGTTCAGCCTGAACATCGCCTGTCAGGGGGCTTCCAGATTCTGATAAGCCCTCTGCCCTCAGACCCTCACAACCACAGCCCAGGGTTGTGGGGATGAGGGCCTTGTCCCTATCAACATAAGGACAAGCTGCTTTGGGGCAGAGCCCTCCCTGCCCCAAAGCACCTACCCCCCATGCCCTGCCCCAAAGCACCTACCCCCCATGTTAGTATCACTAAGGACATCAGTGTCAGTTAGCTAGCATCCCTCCCAGTCAGTGTCAGTTAGTGCCAGATTGCCCCCCCCCTGCACTATCACAGTCCCACTATAAGTCGCTGATCGACCATTGCGCCCTTCCAGCACAGAGACCAGGGTCTCACCAAGAGCCTCGGGCCCCGTACTAACCTTTGGGACCCAGAACTCCCGATTCCGGGTCACCTGATCGCCGTGATAGCCTCTGATTGGCTTCCACCGTGAACACCCCCGTGTTTTCTCTCTCTTTGAATAGAGCGAAGACAATTGTTGCAATATATGGTCAACAAAGAGAAATGGTTACAATACATAGGCAACAGACAGTCAATGGTGGTCAATACTTGGGCAATTGTGAAAATATGTAGGCAGGCAGCAAACGGGCAATTGAGACACCACGTGGGCAACAAACAGGCAATCATTACAACATGTTGGCAACAAATATGAAATTGGTACACTACACAGGCAAGAAACAGGAAATTGTTACAAAATATGGGCAACAAAAAACAGTTGTTTATTACAATAGGTGGGCAACAGATGAACAATTGTGACAACATATGGGCAATAGTGGCAACAAACAGGCTGTTGTTGCAATACATAGCCAAGAAATGGGCAGTCATTTAAATACTTGGGCAAGAAATGGGCAATAGTGGCAATAGACAGGCAACAAACAGGCAACTGTTGCAATACGTGGTCAACAAAGAGAAATGGTTACAATACATAGGCAACAGACAGTCAATGGTGGTCAATACATGGGCAATTGTGACAATATCTAGGCATCAAATGGGCAATGGAAACAACACGTAGGCAACAAACAGGCAATCATTACAATATGTGGGCTACAAATAGGAAAATGTTACAATACACAGGCAAAAAACAGGGGATTGTTACAAAACATGGGTAACAAAAAAACAGCTGTTTATTACAATAGGTAGGCAACAGATGAGCAATTGTGACAACATATGGGCAATAGTGGCAATACATGGGCAACAAACAGGCTGTTATTGCAATACATAGCCAACAAATGGGCATTTATTTAAATACTTGTGATAATACTTGGTCAAGAAATGGGTAATCAGAACAATGTATGGGCAACTAACACGCAAATGTTACAATATCATATGCGGGCAGCAAATGGGCAGTTGTGACAATAGGTAGGCAAAAAATGGGCAATCATTACAACATACCATGTTCATCGTAATTTCTGATGCCATGGTCCCCTACCAATGATCCATAATTTCTACATAGACAATTAAAACAACACATAGCCTATTGACCCTAATATGTGTAGCACTATGCAGGGGACATTTAATTAAAACCTTTTCAGAATTGTTGACAGTCAATGGGTACTGTATGCCAATTAACGTTGTCATGTCATCAGAATCTTAAAACCTATCTTGTTACCTTTTGTCCCATCCAACAGTATCACCACCAGAAAACCTAATTGTGACAAACGTGACCACAAAAACTGTAAATCTCGAATGGGCCAACAAAATCAAAGTCTCTCGGTATCTGATCACGTACACCCCAACAAGCGTTGGAGGGCTAGAGCTCGATTTTAGTGTGCCTGGAGACCAAACAACAGCCACCATTAAGGAGCTTGAACCAGGTGTGGAGTATTTCGTTCGTGTCTATGCTATCCTGAGGGACCAGAAAAGCATCCCCGTCAGTGCAAGAGTTGCAACATGTAAGTAAATTTTGGATGTATGTATGAACTCAGGCAGATGAAATTTGGTCAATTTGATAACAAAAATTATACCTCAGTGGACAAACAGTAAGTATTATTGCAGATGTATGCATAAAGCACTAATTCCAACCTCATTGTCACGTACCTTGGTTGAAAGCCGAGTTGATGAGAGGGCTTCCCTTGTGGCTCTGGTCTAAGCACCGCTGAATGTGGTGACAGAGGTACAAGGATCAATGAAGCATGGGTGCCTGTATCTTGAGAGCAGGTGGTTGTCATGGATAGAGACATAGTCAAGGTAAGTCAAGGACATACATAGTGAGGCAGCGGCATGGACAGGAATCAGGCAGAGCAAAGTCCAATAGCAGGCCAAGGTCAGTACCAGGGAGGCAGGTAGAGCAAGCTCCAATAGCAGGCCAAGGTCAGTACCAGGGAGGCAGGTAGAGCAAGCTCCAAAAGCAGGCCAAGGTCAGTACCAGGGAGGCAGGTAGAGCAAGCTCCAATAGCAGGCCAATGTCAGTACCAGGGAGGCAGGTAGAGCAAGGTCCAATAGCAGGCCAAGGTCAGTACCAGGGAGGCAGGTAGAGAAAGCTCCAATAGCAGGCCGATGTCAGTACCAGGGAGGCAGGTAGAGCAAGCTCCAATAACAGGCCAATGTCAGTACCAGGGAGGCAGACAGAGCAAGGTCCAATTGCAGGCCAAGGTCATTACGAGGGAAGCAGGCAGAGCAAGATTCAATAGCAGGCCAAAGTCTTTACCAGGGAAGCAAGCAGAGCAAAGTCCAATAGCAGGTCATGGTCAGTACCAGGGAGGCAGGCAGACCAAGGTCCAAAAGCAGGCCAAGGTCCGTACCAGGAAGGCAAACAGAGCAAGGTCCAATAGCAGGCCATGGTCTGTACCAGGGAAGCAATCAGTACAAGGTCGAGTAGCAGGTCAGAGTCAGTACCAGGGAACCAGGCAGAGCAAAGTCCGGGAGCAGGCTGAGGTCAGTACCAGGGAAGCAGGCAGAGAATAGTCAGAGGCAAGCCAAGGTCAGCATTCAGAATTCACAGAGCAAGCTTAGGAATGATCTGGGTCAGCAACTGAAGATCAGTCAGCAAAAGCAGGAACACAGGTCACGGGAAAGCTGAAGAACATCCAGCAATTAGCACACACCAGGATCTCCTTTAAACAAGCAGCTTGGCACCAATGCGCGCAGATGTGGGCGCCAATGTGCGTGTGCACACACAAATGCACCTACATGTCAGCGCATGCTGGATATTAGCCTAAGCTTGTCTGTGTGCTGTACATGTGCACGAGCCTTAGCTGCATGGGAATGAGCATTAGCTGTATTCGTTTCCTGACACTCATGCTCTTCTGATGACCAAAGGGCATCTTCTGTTTACAGAAAACCTTAGGAAGTTCCATTGACCTTCAGCTTAATTTATTTTTGTGAAGCAACCTCAAATCCATGCTTGGGGCCACCAAAAAAGAAAGATGGGGAGACAACAGAGAGGGAAACTAACATGGGTAAACCATTGGTTTACTGGGATCTGCTGGCTGTTGGGGGACACCACAACTACAACCTTCTGCTCTGGGAACCACCGCGCCACCAGCAGGTGATCCAGGTCCAGACAAACAGATTATAACTGAACCGTTCCAAGGAAAGATAAAGCAAGAACTTTAGCATCAGCATAACTGCCAATTATACAATTTTAGGGCTTTGTTAGGACCGCTACAAAATTGTTTTGGTTGCACCTGAAGTCATTATGAAGTGGTTTGTCACAATGCAATGCTTTTCTCTCTCTGAAGCCCTGTACACACGACCGGGATTCCCGTAGGAAAAAAAAAAACGTTGGTTTTCCCGACGGGATTCCTGCCAAGCTTGACTGGATTCTGCCAAGCTTGTCTTGCGTACAGACTGACATTCAAAATCCCATCGTTCTAAAGCGCGGTGACGTACAACACGTATGACGGAACTATAAAGGGAAAGTTCCATTCCAATGGCGCCACCCTTTGGGCTGCTTTTTCTGATCTCGTGTTAGTAAAAATTTGGTGAGAGACGATTCGCGCTTTTCAGCCTCGTGCTTTTCAGGCTGTTACAGCGTGACGAATGTGCTATCTCCATTACGAATGCTAGTTTTACCAAAACGAGCGCTCCCGTCTCATACTTGATTCTTAGCATGCACGTTTTTTTCCGCTTTGGACAAGCATACACACGATCGGTTTTCACGACGGGAAATAGTCAGACGGCAATAACGACGAGAAAATAGAGAGCAGTTTTCACAACGAGAAAGCATACACACGAACGGTTTTCACGGCAAAAAGCTCTCCCAGCAGTTTTCTTGTGTACGAGGCCTCATTCCTTGATTCACTATTGGCCAGTGAGTCCATTGATCATAGTGACGGACCAGAAGTGAGGAGTGAGCAGGTCAGGCGCATTGGTTTTTGTATCTTGGACCTTTCTAAGTTCTAAGACTTTCAGGGAAGCCTGCAAGATCAACTCTAGGTGTCTACTTTATAAGTCTATGCCATTTAAAGATGTAGTCCATACGTTTGTTTGTTTTTTTTGGTCATCCTGTGTATTCATTTAGTTAATCTGCAAAGTCTGAAAAATATATGCCGTCCACGAACGAACAATATCTGTGAATACTGAACAAAAATATACTTTGTTTTATTTATTTATTTCTTTTTAACAGATTTGCCCACCACGGATGATCTGAGGTTTAAAACCGTGAAGGAAACCTTTGTAGATGTGGAGTGGGAGCCATTGGATATCTCATTTGACACATGGAAACTTATATTCCAGAACACTGTGAGTATAGACTGAACACAATAAAATAAACCATCTCCCAGTATTAAAATTCTTACCTCAGCATTTGCTTGTGCTGCTGGCTCCTGCTCACTCATTGCTGCTGATATGGAGATATCAGGCTGTTTGCAGAGCACACAGCCATTTCTCCTTGTGCTAATAAGCACAACTTTGTCTCAATGATATAATGCATCTTAAGCTAAAATTCACTCACTATTCATTCGATTTGTCATTCATTCAAGTCAAGAGACATCACCACCCTGTCCTTATCATCTCGTCATCACAGACTCACTCACCGTCGACGCCCTCAAAAGGTTATTTTATTAAACTCCCAGCAGGAAGTGATGTCACAACATGTGATCTCCTCCATAGGAAGTGACCATATAAGGATATAATACAACAAAAGAACCAATCACAGACATGCATACATTCAAATAGACTAGCAGTGACGTGCACCGCTTCCAATGACGGGAACCATACGAAAGCTATGGCTCTCAATGGGCCAGAATTGTCGTATCGTTATGCTATAGTTCTAGTGGACGTAGATCTGTCCGCTCTGAGTCATTTAATGCCAACGCCAAGAAGTGGCCAGTCCCTTGGTGAGGCATAAAACAAACTTCCCTAAAAGGAGCAAACATCGCTGTGTCCAAAGGAAGATTTTCCCACCACCGGTCTTCCACCAACATCTGTATGTGCGAATACGCTCACATGAGTGCATTACAGCAAAACCGACACTGGGGGACATCTGACAACATACATTAATACAATTTTCCACAACACTGCCTCCCTGGACTTCTGGTCTACACAGGAAAGAGTGGATAGTGCACTATGTAGCCAGTCTGTTTGGTGGGAGAAGGGCGGGGGAAGAGGAGGGGAGTGCCTTGCCATCCTAGGCTATGGGGGCTGTGTGTTTCTATTGATGTACACAGTGTACGGAGACACAACTCTAGTCCCTGCATGTAAGGGTGGCTCCATAGGATGCTGCAAGAGAAAGGTGTCATTGGGAGGAATTGTGCCCCATTGTTGGTGTCAGTGAGGGGAATCATGCCCCATTGTTGGTGTCAGTGGGAGGAATTGTGCCCCATTGTTGGTGTCAGTGAGGGGGAATTATGCCCCATTGTTGGTGTCAGTGGGAGGAATTGTGCCCTCTTCATTGGTGTCAGTGAGGGGGAATTATCCCCCATTGTTGGTATCAGTGGATAAAATAGTGCCCCAAGGGTTGGATAAAAGCAAGCAAAGGGCTGCATCTGGCCCCCGAGCCGCAGTTTGGAAACACCATTACATTTAAGAAACGGAAGCACCTGCAATTGACTTGGTATCAGTCTCCTGTATTCTACTATTATTATTATTATAATAAATAATTATTATATTAATCATTATATTATTATTATTATAATTATTATAATAATTATTACCGTATATACTCGAGTATAAGCCAAGTTTTTCAGCACATTTTTTTGTGCTGAAAATGCCCCCCTCGGCTTATACTTGAGTCTTACTGTCCATCTGCAGCCTCATGCGCCTGATCTTCCGGCGCTGTGACATGCAGTCAGTCTAGTCGACGGCCGTGCAGTATAACAAAGCCCCGCCTCCTCCTCGTCCTCGCCTGTGATAGGCGGGACACTGACTCACTGCTGGGAAAAACTGAATCAATGTTCAGTCACGGACGAGGAGGCGGGGCTTTGTTACACTGCACGGCCGTTGACTAGACTGACTGCATGTAACAGCGCTGGAGATTAAGGTACATGAGGCGGCAGGGAGATGGACACAGTGAGGCGGCATGCAAATGGGCACAGTGAGGAGGCATG
Source organism: Rana muscosa (assembly GCA_029206835.1). NCBI lineage: Eukaryota > Metazoa > Chordata > Amphibia > Anura > Ranidae > Rana > Rana muscosa. The sequence continues at coordinate 322,558,533 of CM055125.1, forward strand.
CAAATGGGCACAGTGAGGAGGCAGGCAAATGGGAACAGTGAGGAGGCATGCAGATGGGCACAGTGAGGAGGCATGCAAATGGGCACAGTGAGGAGGCATGCAGATGGGCACAGTGAGGAGGCATGCAGATGGGCACAGTGAGGAGGCATGCAGATGGGCACAGTGAGGAGGCAGGCAAATGGCCACAGTGAGGAGGCAGGCAAATGGTCACAGTGAGGAGGCATGCAGATGGGCACAGTGAGGAGGCATGCAAACGGGCACAGTGAGAAGGCATGCAGATGGGCACAGTGAGGAGGCATGCAGATGGGCACAGTGAGGAGGCATGCAAATGGGCACAGTGAGGAGGCATGCAGATGGGCACAGTGAGGAGGCAGGCAAATGGGCACAGTGAGGAGGCATGCAGATGGGCACAGTGAGGAGGCATGCAAATGGACACAGTTAGGCATGCAGATGGGCCCAGTGAGGAGGCATGCAGATGGGCACAGTGAGGAGGCATGCAGATGGGCACAGTGAGGCTGCAGATGGGCATTGTTGACCCTCTTTTACACTTACAGTAGCTGCTGCATTTCCCACCCTAGGCTTATACTTGCGTCAATACGTTTTCCCAGTTTTTGTGGTAAAATTAGGTGCCTCGGCTTATACTCGGGTCGGCTTATACTCGAGTATATACGGTAAGTCTAACAGAAATAATATTAATAATCAGCATCAGTATTATTATTATTGTTATTGTTATTATTATTATTAGAATTATTATTATTATTATTAAGAATATTATTAATAATTAATTTATTTATTTTTTGCAATATTGCTTTATTCCAGAAAAAGCTGAATGGAGAGATAAGCACAAGCCTGGAAAGACCTGTCACCTCCTATACACAACACGGACTTGCCCCCGGAGAGACCTATGAAGTATCAATCCATGTAGTGAAAAATAACACTCAAGGACCACCTTTGACCAAGTTCACCACAACAAGTAAATTCTTATGTATTTTTTTTGTGATTAATACATTGGCTTTATTAATACATTTAAAAAAAAAAAAAAAAACAGAACAGAAACTAAAAAAGAGATGTTGACGAACCCAATCAAGTGGAGACAGAAGGGGCGATCCATCTTTTCTGTAGCCTTTCTGTGATCTTCCGGTTTCATGAAGACATACCAAATTAAGCTTTGGGTTGGTGGTTGCACGTGTATGATGTATGGTGGGAAGGATCTAACTTACTAAACCCAACCCTGATTTGGGTTGCGTGGCACCAACATTGGTAAAAGATCTGTAGTTGTCCCAAAATCTGATGGTGCCTCTGCTTGAACTGCACCATATAAAGGAACCTTTCAAAAACATACCTGGCTGTTATCTGGCACTGGATACATCTACTGCACAGGTCCAAGACTTGGTGCTAGTTCCGGTAAAGACCACAAACAGTTTATGCATTTCATGCAAGTCATTCTGCAGAGCAAGCAGTAGACTGGCCATTGTTTAATTGTGTTGGTCCCTGGGTTCCCCTGTTCCTCGAAACCAGGGGCCATGGAAAATTGCCCCAAAAGTTATATACAGATGAGCTTCAGAAGGCAGGGTGGTTGATAGAAGAACATCCATTCCCCAACCTCCTCTTGCAAATGACCCCGGAGCGGACAAGGATTTCGGCACTTCCAGGTTCAGAGCTGCCATTTCCAGGCTGTTATAGCCAAAGAAGCAGTTAACAGACCCCCAATGTTTCCAGTAGACCACTGATGTCTCCAGCAGCTAATAGATCCCTGATGTTTCCAGTAGACCACTGATGTCTCCAGCAGCTAATAGACCCCTGATGTTTTCAGTAGACCACTCATATCTCCAGCAGCTAATAGATCCCCGATGTTTCCAGTAGACCACTGATGTCTCAAGCAGCTAATAGACCCTACATTTTAGCAGTAGATCACTGATGTCTCCAGCAACTAATAGACCCCCAATGTTTCCAGTAGACCACTGATGTCTGAAGCAGCTAATAGACCCCCGATGTTTCCAGTAGACCACTGATATCTCCAGCAGCTAATAGACCCCTGATGTTTCCAGTAGACCACTGATGTCTCCAGCAGCTAATAGACCCCTGATGTTTCCAGTAGACCACTCATGTCTCCAGCAGCTAATAGATCCCCGATGTTTCCGGTAGACCACTGATGTCTCCAGCAGCTTATAGACCCTAAATATTAACAGTAGATCACTGATGTCTCCAGCAACTATTAGACCCCCAATGTTTCCAGTAGACCACTGATATCTCCAGCAGCTAATAGACCCCTGATGTTTCCAGTAGACCAGTGATTTCTCCAGCAGCTAATAGACCCCTGATGTTTCCAGTAGACCACTGATGTCTCCAGCAGCTAATAGACCCCTAATCTTTCCAGTAGATCACTGATGTCTCCAGCAACTAATAGACCCCCAATGTTTCCAGTAGACTACTGATGTCTGAAGCAACTAGTAGACCACTGATTTCTCCAGCAGCTAATAGACCCCTGATGTTTTCAGTAGACCACTGATGTCTCCAGCAGCTAATAGACCCCACATGTTTCCAGTAGACCACTGATGTCTTCAGCATCTAATAGACCCCCAATGTTTCCAGTAGACCACCATAAAGTGTATCTGTGTACCCAGAAGGGAGGTCATGTAGCCACAGCTCAAGAAATCCATAGCCACCCCTGGAGGAACCCTAGTAGAGAATGGCTGGCATAGACTATTGGAAGTGGCTCGTGCGGATTGTAGAGGAATGAGAGCAGACAGTGCTTTCGATTGAGGCAAGTACACATTATGGAAGGGTATGTTTTGTTCATTTTTCATTTCAGAGGTTCACAACCACTTTAAGTCATAAGCGGAGAAGAATGAAATGAAAATGCTCAAACATCACTCTAGGAATCTTGCTTCCCACTCCGTGTCTGACCACTGGTCTTGGCGACAAAGAGTGCAGTGTTAGACCCCGTAGGCCCCCGAATGGAAATGAAAACACATGGCTCCAAGTGCCAATAGAAAAGGGTGGCAAATCTTTAAGTCAAGCCAGCTGCTTCGTCACACAATGTAAAAATAACAGCCATGACCTATTTCTCTCCACCGGCTAAGACTCCTTCCATTTAATCAGACTAAACAGGAACATGTCTGCTCCCCCATAGTTCCAGAGACTTGTGAATGAAAATGAAGGTTATAAATCAATAAAACGGCCGGGGCCCTTAGTGAGAGCAGAGGTGGGGGGGGGGGGGAAACCACATAAATGGAGGCTGGAAAATCCATCATTTTTACGGCATTGTGTTTCGAAACGGCTTGCCTCAGTTTCTAATACCCAGTTCAAGGAATTCCTGAAGGATTCATCCATAAATCTGTGAAAAACAGGAGTTTGCTATAAAAGTTTCACATTAAATGTTGCTTGTCGCAGGGAGGCACTAAATCTACCTTTTAAAAAATATACAGGCACGCTATTGATTTGCTAATGATATTTGTCACCAGCGTATGCATGGCGGTTCCGTAACAACCTCAACAATCACAGATTTATTTTATTATCCTCCTTCTGCAAACATCAATTTCCGCTGATTGGGCCTCTTTGGTGGCTTCTTAACAGATCTGTCTCTTTTTTTTTTTATTGGTGGAGGGACATGAAAGCGTTTTGATATATTTTTATAAAAATAAAATATTTTGTTATATAGTTTGGACCCTATTTCTACAGGCTTTGATTATTAAGCACTTGCTGTCCGACAGTCCGGGGCAATTTTTTATTTTTATTATATTTGTAGCGGACAGGGTCGCCCGACCCCACCACACTCCCAATCCCCTCTATTAAAGTTCTCGCTCGCTCTGGTCTAGGGGTAGGATAGGAAAGGGAGTGCGGCCGCTACGCCAGGCCTCCACCACAGATGTATAAGTGGTATTAGCAGAAGTTCTTTTTACCTTCGGGCCTGCATTGTGTATCGGGTCCTCCCTCCAGGAGTCATCTGCCAGGAAACGAGCCTCACACCGTTGCAAGTCCAACACTCCTTTATTCGAACACAGCATGGACTTACTTGCTTTACAATACAGAACAGGAGGTGTGAATGCGTATATAGGCCCAGACACAAGTTCTTTCCTCCACTCTCCTCCAAAGAGTGGGCAATGGTCTCCGCACAAGGGAATTCACCTTCCGGACAGTCTCCGACAAGAGGCTCACCCGTCACCGGCAGTATGCTGCACCGGGCCTTCAGATGAGGAGCTCTTCCCGGTCCATTACGTCCACCTCGGATTCAGGCGTCCATCTCCGGAGCACCCTAGGATCCTTCCCTCGCTGAACTCAGTGTTAGGCACTGAGCTCCGGACCGCCAACCGAGTACCTCACCCCAGGCTAAAGGTGCCTGAGGTGGAACACGACCTCCGGTGGTCCTCTAGGCCCAGTCCGCCTAGAGGACAAACACGAACTCCGTCCGCAGGCTGAAGGTGCCAGGGAGAACGAACCCCGTGACAAAATGGCCGGCCCCCTTTATACCTTCCCCCGGCATGCGCAGCGGGTTCCCCGCCCCACCACGCGGCTGCCGAGAAAAGACAAAAGAAAGGGATTCGACCCAGCAATGACTCGTCCGTCGGCCCAAAGTGACAGCGCCACCCGGTGGACCGACGGAGATACACCACTGGTGTCACCGCAAAAATTCAAAATTACTGGCGGGAAAGTAAACACCCGCTACATACTCCCCTCTGTCTTTTGACACTGATCCCCAGTGTCTGGAGCAAACCATATCCTCCACGGCTGACATGATTCGGGCCAGAAACCGTTAACAAATTAAAAAAAACAAAAAACTTTTGGAAACACTATCCTACTGTGAAGTTGTATATGAGCCCCTGTAACAGAAAGAGGAGCAAAAGACAACATCAAACATTTCAAGGTTGCATATTAACATTTACTTTTTCCCTCCCCATCCTAACTAAAGACCTCCCCAGAGTCTAAAATCTTGCTGGGATGTTCTCCTGCAGAGGGAAAAAAACAAAAGAAACCAACACATAAAATCCTGACATGTATTCGTGTGTGTGAGTAAAAGAATTTTCTCCTAAAAGAAATCCCTCTTTCTCCAAAGAGTGGGTGCGTGAAAAGTGTTTGTAACGTTGCGCAACACTGCCACCTGGTGACAGCATCACGGTAACTGCACCCGTTGAACATCTCTTTTCTTCTTTCCTAACACTATCTACCCCAGAGTCTGTGATCTCTTTGCGGGAAGAAACAAACAGGAACAGTTCTTTTCTTTTATCCTTCTGGGCACACTAAACACAATTTCCCCAGAAAGTTCAGCAGCATGATACCAATGGAGTCTTTTTCTCCCTAGAGATAGAAACGTGGGTGCGGCACAATTAATGGCTTTAGGTGCTGATCTACAGTCTCTAGATGATATTCCACATCTTCGCCTTCTTTGCGTTTTATTACCACTTTATCTGCGTGGATGTGTCTTCCCACAATCCATTCTGCCTTGCAGTCTTTGAAGCGCTGTGAAGCCTTTGGAGAACACGCTAGGTATCTGCGAGCGTGCGGGACTTTGAGATGGGTCCAAACAAAATCATTGTACCAACGCTCTCTGCACACCTCCACCTCGTACAGCAGATCCTTCGGCAAGTAGGGATACTCCAATCCATATTCCGCTGCAACTTTTTGACCAAACAGCCTCTGTAATCTCGCCAAAGGAGGCATGGTTGATTTGTCCCCTTCACCAGACAGAACGACCGCATCTGGATGGCGAGGTGCCTTGGCCACCTCTAATCTAGGCATTGGAGGCCTCAACAACAGTCTTTTTACCCCAGCATCACATGCAGATGGTGCAGGGGATACGGGAACAGTTTGAGAGATAAAGTCTCCTTCAGGCGCTGATGCCTCCACCCTTGGTGTGCTCTCACCCACGGACATAGGCGAATTCCGAGACCCACGGAATGCAGCAAGCGGCGCCTTGTCCCAGCCCTTCTTGGCAAACAGATCGTCAATTTGGACATCATCTCCCATATCAGAGAGAGACTCTAAGTCAGAAGTGTCACACTCCTCCGCGGGTATGTAGCCCTGTGTGGAAACAGAACATCCACACTCCGGAGACTTGCTAGGCCATGCCTTCCTGACACATCCTCCCTCACACCAAGTCTTCTCAGCCGGCTTACCTTGGCCTTTCTTGGGATGTCCGGAACTCTCGTCTACGGATCCATCCGGGCCTGGCGTGGGCATGCGAGACGGTCCACCACCACCGCTGGTCGGGGCTACCCGGCTGGTTCTCTTCCTCGGTGGCGGACGCTGTAAGACTGTGGTGACCGAGTCAGCATCCTCGGATTTCTCCCGTTGGTGTTTCACGACCTCCTCCGCGGTCGTTGCAGTGTACGCAGGGGCGACTCTTTCTGCCGTGATTCCTGCCTTCTGTGGGGCGATGCCTGAAGCCCGGCCTGGATAGATGGTTTTCGGCCTCTCCACCACCGGATCCACCTCGAACATGAATTCCCCGCAGGCGTCACATCGTCCGAAGGGCTTTAACAGACATACCAGTCCCGAGCATCCATGACAAATCATGCCCAAAGCCTCCACGTCCATGCAGGAATATAGGGCGAATCGACCCCTTGGCTTTAGTCGGATCCCCGTATCCGTTATGGGAGCAGCAGCAGTCAATGTCGTAGTTGCCGGGTGAACCGGGATCCACGAGGCGTTTCCAAACATGGCGACCTGTTGCTGTTCCATCGTACACTGCAGAGTTTTCGCGCCAATGTCCCACGTGTAGTCCGTCACACGTATTGGACTCCTCCCCTTTTGCTCCAGTTCGCGGGCTTTTCCTCTTGGTTGGTTTGAGACACGCCCACGAACTAAGCGGTGGGGGTTGTGTCTGTTGGCGCAGTGCAATTAAAAACCCCCACGTGTAGTCCGTCACACGGCTGGGTTTTCCCCCTTTCACCACTTTGCCTGTGCGGGCCTTTCCTCTTCCGAGGTCATGTCCACGACTTTCGAGTAGGGCTGCACTTCGGCCTATATACTTGACTGTTTCCGGCAGATACGTTCTTCCAAGTGATACACAATACATATCCCGGACGAGCCCCCACGTGTAGCGGACAGGGTCGCCCGACCCCCACCACACTCCCAATCCCCTCTATTAAAGTTCTCGCTCGCTCTGGTCTAGGGGTAGGATAGGAAAGGGAGTGCGGCCGCTACGCCAGGCCTCCACCACAGATGTATAAGTGGTAGTAGCAGAAGTTCTTTTTACCTTTGGGCCTGCATTGTGTATCAGGTCCTCCCTCCAGGAGTCATCTGCCAGGAAACGAGCCTCACACCGTTGCAAGTCCAACACTCCTTTATTCGAACACAGCATGGACTTACTTGCTTTACAACACAGAACAGGAGGTGTGAATGCGTATATAGGCCCAGACACAAGTTCTTTCCTCCACTCTCCTCCAAAGAGTGGGCAATGGTCTCCGCACAAGGGAATTCACCTTCCGGACGGTCTCCGACAAGAGGCTCACCCGTCACCGGCAGTATGCTGCACCAGGTCTTCAGATGAGGAGCTCTTCCCGGTCCATTAAGTCCACCTCGGATTCAGGCGTCCATCTCCGGAGCACCCTAGGATCCTTCCCTCGTGGAACTCAGTGTTGGGCACTGAGCTCCGGACCGCCAACCGAGTACCTTACCCCAGGCTAAAGGTGCCTGAGGTGGAACACGACCTCCGGTGGTCCTCTAGGCCCAGTCCGCCTAGAGGACAAACACGAACTCCGTCCGCAGGCTGAAGGTGCCAGGGACAACGAACTCCGTAACAAAATGGCCGGCCCCCTTTATACCTTCCCCCGGCATGCGCAGCGGGTTCCCCGCCCCACCACGCGGCTGCCGAGAAAAGACAAAAGAAAGGGATTCGACCCAGCAATGACTCGTCCGTCGGCCCAAAGTGACAGCGCCACCTGGTGGACCGACGGAGATACACCACTGGTGTCACCGCAAAAATTCAAAATTACTGGCGGGAAAGTAAACACCCGCTACATATTATTATTATTATTATTATTATTACATAGTTACATAGTAGGTGAGGTTGAAAAAAGACACAAATCCATCAAGTCCAACCTATGTTTTTTTTTTTTAACCACTTAAGGACCGGCCACGGCATATATACGTCGGCAGAATGGCACCTACAGGCACAATCACGTACCTGTACGTTGCCCTTTAACTGCCAAGCTCGTGACCCTGCCGCCATCCCTGTGAGTCGGACCGCGGGTCCCGCCGACTTGATCGCCGCGGGGATCCCCGCGATCGTCTCACGGAGGGATGGAGCGGGGAGATGTTAGTGTAAACACAACATCTCCCCGCTTCCCTACTGACACTGTCACCGATCTCCGCTCTGTGTAATCAGAGCGGAGATCGGTGACGTGTCAGTCGTAGCCACGCCCCCACACAGTAGTAATCACTCCCCTAGGCACACTTAACCCCTACAGCGCCACCTAATGGTTAACCCCTTCACTGCCAGTGTCATTTTTACAGTAACCAGTGCATTTTTATAGCACTGATCGCTGTAAAAATGACAATGGTATCAAAAATGTGCCAAAAGTGTCCGATGTGTCCGCCATAATGTCGCAATCGCGAAAAAAAACCCGCTGATCGCCGCCATTACTAGTAAAAAAAAAAAGAATTCATAAAAATGCCATAAAACTATCCCCTATTTTGTAAACTCTATAACTTTTGTGCAAACCAATCAATAAACGGCGCATGCGATTTTTTTTATACCAAAAATATGTAGAAGAATACGTATCGGCCTAAACTGAGGAATTTTTTTATATATATTTTTTGGGGATATTTATTGTAGCAAAAAAATTAAAAAATTTTGAATTTTTTTCAAAATGGTCGCTCTATTTTTGTTTATAGCGCAAAAAATAAAAACCGCAGAGGTGATCAAATACCACCGAAAGAAATCTCTATTTGTGGGAAAAAAGTATGTAAATTTTGTTTGGGAGCCACGTCGCACGACCGCGCAATTGTCAGTTAAAGCGACGCAGTGCCGAATCGCAAAAAGTGGCCTGGTCTTTAACCAGCCAAAATGGTTCGGGGCTTTAAGCCCCGTACACACGGTCAGACTTTTGCCCAACAAACTTCGTTTTAAGCAAGTTGGACCAACAATCCGACCGTGTGTACGCTCCATCGGACAAACTTTTTTCATTTGGTTTTGGATTTCATCGGACAAAAGTTGGGTCTGCAAACGGACAAACTTTTGCCCAACAAAAGTCCGATGGAGCAAAGTCCGACCGTGTGTACAGATAACCATCGGACTTTAGTCCGATGGACAAAACAACTAATGTTAAAATCAACCAACAATAGCAGAAGTTGACCAAAGGGTGGCAGTAAAGAGCAGAAAAGAGCAGAAAAAACACGCAATGTTGTAAGAAGTTTTAAGAAAGTTTGCAGAAAAGTCCGAGCGTGTGTATGCTATGGGTGTTCCCAACCAACTCCATTCGGACAAAAAACCACGGAAAAGTCCGATGGAAGTCCGACCGTGTGTACGAGGCTTTAGTCGTAATAATAATAGTAGTAGTAGTAGTAGTATCTGCCTTTGTTCAGTATAATCATCTGCTCTCCAGGGGAATTTTTAAATAGTATTACTATTATTAGCCTTTTGTTCAGACTAACCATCTACTTTCCCGGGCATTTTTAACATTTTTATATTATTATTATTTTCTTTTTCTTTTTTTTGTAGTAATAATGACCCTATTAAAGAGGAATTAAACCCTGTGGGTTTACTTCCTCTTTGCTTCCCTGCAAAGGTAAAGAATAATGGGCTACTATGCATCAGTGTTAATTTTGGCAGCAAATTTCGATTTAGTTTTAGTCTTATGCCGCGTACACACGACCGTTTTTCCTGATGAGAAAAATTCAATTTTTTTTAGATTGGTCTTGAAAAACGGTCGTGTGTAGGCTCCATATCATTTTTCGCGACGTGAAGACTGCCTGAAAAAAAATTAGAACCTCGTCGTTTTTCACGTCGTTCTTTTTCACGTCGTGAAAAACGGTCGTGTGTATGCTTTTATGAGGGGGAAAAAAAACGTGCATACTCAAAATCAAGTATAAGACGGAAGCGCTCGTTCTGGTAAAACTAGCATTCGTAATGGAGATAGCACATTCGTCACGCTGTAACGGACTGAAAAGCGCGAATCGTCTCTCACCAAACTTTTACTAACACGAGGATCAGCAAATGCAGCCCAAGGGGTGGCGCTGTTGGAATCGAACTTCCCCTTTATAGTGCCGTCGTACGTGTTGTACGTCACCGCGCTTTGCTTGAGCGTTTTTTTTTTTCATGAACGTGTGTATGCAAGGCAGGCTTGAGAGGAATCACGACGAGAAAAACTTTGTTTTTTTTGCGTGACATGAATAACGGTCGTGTGTACACGGCACTAGTCTTAGGACTAAAATGGCATTTTAGTTTTAGTCCCATTTTAGTCTTCTGCAATTGTTTTAGTTTTAGTCATATTTAGTCAACTAAATCTCCAGGACAAAATGGACGGGATTTTAGGGGCGCCATTGATAATTAGATCCTATCAGATATGGAAAAAAAAAAGAAGGAAATTGTTAAAAAAATCTGTCTTTTATTCATGAATCTCATGATATTAAAATGTAATCAAAAAGGAGAGAGAAATCCTCAGCATCTATAAATTCCATTACGTGGTCAGACCACGCCTCGATTACACTAACGATTGAGTGTTCTGCCAACAGCCCCACGACTCCAATGTGGAGAGTAAATTCATATCTCCTGCAACAAAAGGACTCTAGGCTCCACATTGAAAAGCACTTAAATGAGTTTTTTATGTTGAACGAGGCAACGGTCTCAGATCCATGCATATTGTGGAATGCCCACAAAGCATTTATCAGAGGGATTCTCATACAGCTGGGGGCGAGGGCGAAGAGGCAGCGGCAGAAACGGATTACAGATCTGACCACTGAAATTTTCACACTGGACAACATTAACAAACAGAATCCTTCTTTAAACAACGCCAAAAAACTGACACAATTGCGATGCGATCTCAGGACTCTCCTGTTGGAGGATTTTGAGAGAACGTCTAGGAGACTGAAAATGTCCTACTATGCTATGGGCAACAGGGCAGGGAAGCTACTGGCACACAAATTAAAGGGGCACAGATATAAAACTAAAATCCCATACTTGCATCATCCAATTTCTAAACATAAACTCCATCACCCCCAAGACATTGCTGACGCTTTTAGTCACTACTATAGTTCCCTATACAACTTGAAGGATGATGTTAATACCTGTCAACCCACACCCGATTTAATTAATCAATTTTTGCAAAAAATTTAATTGCCCAAGCTATCACTGGAACAGTTGGAATCCCTCAATGCACCCTTCAACACCTCTGAGATTCAGAGGGCGATTGACACCCTCCCATCTAACAAATCCCCTGGCCCAGATGGATTCACCGGGGACTATTACCAAACGTTCCAGAGTATCCTGGCTCCACATTTAGAATGCATATTCAATACTGCTGCTGCCACTTCGTCTCTTCCCCCAGAAATGCTGAAAGCTATCATTGTAACAATACCGAAGTCAGGCAGGGACTCCACCTCTCCGCAAAACTTCAGGCCCATTTCTCTTCTTAATAATGATGTAAAAATCTACGCCAAATTATTAGCCACACGCCTCATCAATATTCTCCCTACCCTGATCCACCCGGATCAAACGGGTTTCACCAAAGGTAGGCAAACCGCTGACGCGACTCGCAGACTGATAAATATAATCCACCTGGCGAATCGTCATAGGATGCCTTCTCTGCTGTTGGCCCTCGACGCAGAGAAGGCCTTTGATAGGGTTCATTGGCAGTATATGACCCAGGTTCTTCTGGAGTTCGGTTTTACGGGGAATATACTATCAGCTATTTTGGCCCTCTACTCGAACCCTTCGGCTCAGGTGTTTACCTCCGGAACACTTTCTAAACCATTTCACATAACAAATGGGACCCGTCAGGGCTGCCCCTTATCCCCCCTCATATTCAATTTATTAATGGAACCACTGGCCACTAGGGATGAGCTTCGTGTTCGAGTCGAACATACGTTCGACTCGAACATCGGCTGTTCGATCGTTCGACGAAGATCGAACGATTTGGGCCGTTCGCGCCAAATTCGAGTGACGCGAACGGCCCACAATGCACTACGCCATCGCAGTGTCATCCAGGCGCTGTGATTGGCCAAGCATGCACTGTGACCCCGCATGCTTGGCCAATCACAGCGCCGGCAGCGAGGAGAGCAATGATTGGCCACAGGCAGGATGCCTGTGGCCAATTATTGCTGAGGGTGTTTAGTACACGCCCCACACTATAAAAGGCCGCCAGCACGGCGGCCTAGTGTAGTGTGTTCCGGAGCAGGGATAGAGCAGCATAGGCAGGGACAGTGACTGTTATTTCTTTCTTGCTTAACCTGGATTCCTTTAGTTTAGGGAAAGAGAAGGATAGGTAGGGAGAGTGTCAGTGTGTTTTGTGCTTGTGCTATAGTGTGCTTAAAAAAAACATTTATTCTAGGGACAGAAAACTGTAGGTAGGGACAGTGTCAGTTTCTTTCACTCTGCAAGTCCTTGTTTCCAGGGACCTGGAAGGACAGTGAGTCAATTGTCCTTGTGCTATATTGTGCTTAAAAAAACATTTATTCTAGGGACAGAAAACTGTAGGTAGGGAGAGTGTCAGTTTCTTTCACTCTGCAAGTCCTTGTTTCCAGGGACCTGGAAGGACAGTGACTGAATTGTCCTTGTGCTATATTGTGATTAAAAAAAACATTTATTCTAGGGACAGAAAACTGTAGGTAGGGAGAGTGTCAGTTTATTTCACTCTGCAAGTCCTTGTTTCCAGGGACCTGGAAGGACAGTGAGTGAATTGTCCTTGTGCTATATTGTGCTTAAAAAAACATTTATTCTAGGGACAGAAAACTGTAGGTAGGGAGAGTGTCAGTTTCTTTCACTCTGCAAGTCCTTGTTTCCAGGGACCTGGAAGGACAGTGACTGAATTGTCCTTGTGCTATATTGTGATTAAAAAAAACATTTATTCTAGGGACAGAAAACTGTAGGTAGGGAGAGTGTCAGTTTATTTCACTCTGCAAGTCCTTGTTTCCAGGGACCTGGAAGGACAGTGACTGAATTGTCCTTGTGCTATATTGTGATTAAAAAAAACATTTATTCTAGGGACAGAAAACTGTAGGTAGGGAGAGTGTCAGTTTATTTCACTCTGCAAGTCCTTGTTTCCAGGGACCTGGAAGGACAGTGACTGAATTGTTCTTGTGCTATATTGTGATTAAAAAAAACATTTATTCTAGGGACAGAAAACTGTAGGTAGGGACAGTGTCAGTTTCTTTCACTCTGCAAGTCCTTGTTTCCAGGGACCTGGAAGGACAGTGAGTGAATTGTCCTTGTGTTATATTGTGATTAAAAAAAACATTTTTTCTAGGGACAGAAAACTGTAGGTAGGGAGAGTGTTTTTTTTCTTTCACTCTGCAAGTCCTTGTTTCCAGGGACCTGGAAGGACAGTGACTGAATTGTCCTTGTGCTATATTGTGATTAAAAAAAACATTTATTCTAGGGACAGAAAACTGTAGGTAGGGAGAGTGTCAGTTTATTTCACTCTGCAAGTCCTTGTTTCCAGGGACCTGGAAGGACAGTGACTGAATTGTCCTTGTGCTATAGTGTGCTTAAAAAAAACATTTATTCTAGGGACAGAAAACTGTAGGTAGGGACAGTGTCAGTTTCTTTCACTCTGCAAGTCCTTGTTTCCAGGGACCTGGAAGGACAGTGAGTGAATTGTCCTTGTGCTATATTGTGCTTAAAAAAACATTTATTCTAGGGACAGAAAACTGTAGGTAGGGAGAGTGTCAGTTTCTTTCACTCTGCAAGTCCTTGTTTCCAGGGACCTGGAAGGACAGTGACTGAATTGTCCTTGTGCTATATTGTGCTTAAAAAAACATTTATTCTAGGGACAGAAAACTGTAGGTAGGGACAGTGTCAGTTTCTTTCACTCTGCAAGTCCTTGTTTCCAGGGACCTGGAAGGACAGTGAGTGAATTGTCCTTGTGCTATATTGTGCTTAAAAAAACATTTATTCTAGGGACAGAAAACTGTAGGTAGGGAGAGTGTCAGTTTCTTTCACTCTGCAAGTCCTTGTTTCCAGGGACCTGGAAGGACAGTGACTGAATTGTCCTTGTGCTATATTGTGATTAAAAAAAACATTTATTCTAGGGACAGAAAACTGTAGGTAGGGAGAGTGTCAGTTTATTTCACTCTGCAAGTCCTTGTTTCCAGGGACCTGGAAGGACAGTGACTGAATTGTCCTTGTGCTATATTGTGATTAAAAAAAACATTTATTCTAGGGACAGAAAACTGTAGGTAGGGAGAGTGTCAGTTTATTTCACTCTGCAAGTCCTTGTTTCCAGGGACCTGGAAGGACAGTGACTGAATTGTCCTTGTGCTATAGTGTGCTTAAAAAAAACATTTATTCTAGGGACAGAAAACTGTAGGTAGGGACAGTGTCAGTTTCTTTCACTCTGCAAGTCCTTGTTTCCAGGGACCTGGAAGGACAGTGAGTGAATTGTCCTTGTGCTATATTGTGCTTAAAAAAACATTTATTCTAGGGACAGAAAACTGTAGGTAGGGAGAGTGTCAGTTTCTTTCACTCTGCAAGTCCTTGTTTCCAGGGACCTGGAAGGACAGTGACTGAATTGTCCTTGTGCTATATTGTGATTAAAAAAAACATTTATTCTAGGGACAGAAAACTGTAGGTAGGGAGAGTGTCAGTTTATTTCACTCTGCAAGTCCTTGTTTCCAGGGACCTGGAAGGACAGTGACTGAATTGTCCTTGTGCTATATTGTGATTAAAAAAAACATTTATTCTAGGGACAGAAAACTGTAGGTAGGGAGAGTGTCAGTTTATTTCACTCTGCAAGTCCTTGTTTCCAGGGACCTGGAAGGACAGTGAGTGAATTGTCCTTGTGTTATATTGTGATTAAAAAAAACATTTATTCTAGGGACAGAAAACTGTAGGTAGGGAGAGTGTCAGTTTATTTCACTCTGCAAGTCCTTGTTTCCAGGGACCTGGAAGGACAGTGACTGAATTGTCCTTGTGCTATATTGTGATTAAAAAAAACATTTATTCTAGGGACAGAAAACTGTAGGTAGGGAGAGTGTCAGTTTATTTCACTCTGCAAGTCCTTGTTTCAAGGGACAGAGAAGGACACCTGAAGGTAGCCCTTATTGCTTTTTTCCCATCTCCCTGCAGGCCATCTATTAGAATGTCTGGAAGGCAAACAAGGAGAGGCAGACAGTCAGGAGGCAATAAAAGAGGGCAAGCAGGCTCTGTGTCTGGGGGCAACAGTGCTGGTCGTGGACGCGGTGCATTGTCATCAGCACATGGCCATGGGACACGCTTGTCCTTCTTTTCGGCAGCTGGACATGTTGAGCCACATCATGCCGAAGACTTGGTAGAGTGGATGACCAAGCCCTCCTCCTCCTCCTCATCCTCTCTCACCCAGGCTCAGGGTACTGGAAAAGCAGCTGCCAAAGCGTCGTCTTCCCTGGTATCAATGTCAGACAAATCATCAGTCACTCCTTCCCTAGACCCACCATGTCCTCCTCCTGAGGAGTCCCCCGAACTGTTTCAGCACAGTGTTGGGTACATGCTCCAGGAGGATGCCCAGCGTTTCGAAGGGTCTGATGATGAAACCCAGCTAGAGGAAGGCAGTAGCGTGAGAGCAGACAGAGGGGATGCTCAAGAAGGACACCAATCTGGCAGTCATGTTCCAGCAGCTGCAGCATACTGCCAGATTGGCTCCAGTGATGAGGAGGGAGGGGATGATGAGGTCACTGACTCCACGTGGGTGCCTAATAGGAGAGAGGAGGAGGAGGAGGATGAGGAGGAGGCACATCTCCAACGAGGCAGGATGCCCTTTGGTGGCCAGCGTAAGGGCAGTACACCGACGGAATCACACCGCAGAGCTCCGCCTGTGCAGGGCGCAGCCTCTGCCCGTCATTCAAAAAGTTCCTTGGTGTGGGCCTTTTTTGAGGCTAGTGCATCAGATCGCACAGCTGCTGTTTGCAACATATGTCTCAAGCGTATATCGCGTGGCCAAAACATCAGCCGCTTGGGTACCACATGCCTGACCAGACATATGTTGACCTGCCATGCAGCTCGTTGGCAAGCCTACCTCAAAGACCCACACCAAAGAACAAAGCGGACCTCTCCTTGCACCGCATCAGCTGGGATCTCCAACCCCACTATAACTTCAGTCCTCTCTGAAACATGCACTGAGAGGAATGAAGGTGTAGAATTAGGTGTGTCACAGCCAAGTACTTGCGCCCACTCTGCTAGCAGTACACCGACGTCCGATTCTAGCAGGCAAATTTCCCTGCCCCAGCTGCTGGACCGTCGAAAGAAGTTCACTCCCAGCCATCCACATGCCCAGCGGTTGAATGCTAGCTTGGCTAAATTGCTAGCGCTTCAACTGCTGCCTTTTCAGTTGGTAGACTCGGCCCCCTTCCGTGAGTTTGTGCAATGTGCAGTTCCTCAGTGGCAGGTTCCCAAACGCCACTTTTTCTCACGGAAGGCTATTCCGGCTCTCTACCGGCATGTGGAAGGCAATGTCTTGGCCTCGCTGGACAGGGCGGTCAGCGGTAAGGTGCATATTACCGCTGACTCATGGTCCAGCAGGCATGGACAGGGACGTTACCTTTCTTTCACGGCCCATTGGGTCACTCTTTTGGCAGCTGGGAAGGATTCAGGACAAGGTGCAGTAGTGTTGGAGGTTGTCCCACCGCCACGCCTCCAAAATGCTACTACTGGTTGTGACACACCTCTCTCCTCCACCCCCTCCTCTTCTTCTTCCTCCATGGCCTCTTCCTGTGGTTTGTCCTATGAACCAGCGGTGCTCCGTAGCCGTTCACGGGGCTACGCAAGCACGCAGGCAAAAAGATGCCATGCCGTGCTTGCGCTGGTGTGTTTGGGGGACAGAAGCCACACTGGGGCAGAGGTCCTGTCTGCTCTGCAGGGCCAGGCCGAGAGGTGGTTGACGCCACGCCAGCTTAAGCCAGGAATGGTGGTTTGCGACAATGGCACCAACCTCCTCTCCGCCCTCCGACAGGGACAACTGACCCATGTGCCCTGTGTGGCTCACGTCCTTAACCTGGTGGTGCAGCGCTTCTTGGGCAGGTACCCGGGCTTACAGGATGTCCTGAGGCAGGCCAGGAAAGTCTGTGTGCATTTCCGCAAATCTTATAATGCCAGTGCTCGCCTGGCTGAGCTGCAAAAGGAGTTGAACCTGCCCAAGAACCGCCTTATATGTGACATGCCCACCAGGTGGAACTCAACGTTGGCCATGCTGCAGCGGCTGCACACGCAGCAGAGGGCCATCAATGAGTACCTGTGCGACTACGGCACCAGGACAGGGTCAGGGGAGCTTGGTTTTTTTTCTCCACGCCAGTGGGGCATGATCAGGGATGCATGCACTGTCCTGGCACCATTTGAGGAGGCCACGAGGATGGTGAGCAGTGACAGTGCATGCATCAGTGACACTGTACCTCTTGTCCACCTGTTGGAGCACACGCTGCGTGGAATAATGGACAGGGCACTTGAGGCAGAACAGAGGCAGGAAGAGGAGGACTTCCTTGCCTCTCAAGGCCCCCTTTACCCAGACAGTGTTCCTTCTGTCCCACCCATCGCACAGGAAGAGGAGGAGGAGGAGGAGGAGGAGGAGGAGGATTGTGTCAGCATGGAGGTGGAGGCTGGCACTCAGCATCATCAGCAGCAGTCTTTTACGGATGATTTACAGTCCCAAGAAACCAGTGGACTTGTACGTGGCTGGGAGGAGGTGGCTGCGGATCATGTCGTCCTTAGTGACCCAGAGGACTCCGGAGCGAATGCCTCAGCAAACCTACGCTGCATGGCCTCCCTGATCCTGCAAAGTCTGCGGAAGGATCCTCGTATTCTTCAGATCAAGGAGAGGGACCATTACTGGCTGGCCACTCTCCTTGATCCACGGTACAAGGGTAAGGTTGCGGACCTTATGTTACCGTCGCAGAGGGAGCAGAGGATGAGACAACTCCGGGAGGCCTTGCAGAAAGGTCTGTGCAACGCGTTCCCAGAGACTGGGAGGTTGCAAAATCCTGGTCCTGGACAACGAGTTGCTGAGGCTTCGGCCAGTCAAAGAAGGAGCGGTGGGGAAGGTGGCCGTCTGACCGATGCGTTCAGACAATTCTTTAGTCCGCAGCCCCAAAGTATGATCGGTTCCAGCAACCATCGCCAGCGTCTGATAAACATGGTGCAGGAATATCTAGGGGCAAGGTCAGACTTGGACACCTTCCCCACCGAAAATCCTCTGGCTTACTGGGTCTTGAGGATGGATCACTGGCCAGAGCTTGCACAGTATGCAATTGAGCTACTGGCCTGTCCTGCATCCAGCGTTCTTTCGGAACGCACATTCAGTGCTGCTGGAGGATTTGTCACGGATCACAGGGTGCGCCTGTCCACCGACTCGGTTGATCGACTGACTTTCATCAAGATGAACCAGTCTTGGATCACCACCAGCTACCACACACCTGATGCTGATATAACAGACTAATTGATTTTAACATGTCACATCCCTTCAAGACTGATGCTGATGCTGAGTGCCTGTGCTGTTATGTTGACTGGCTATCCTCCTCCTCCGAGTCCTCAATGATACGATTGATGATGATAGCTTGTAAGATCATTTTTGTTTATGGGTGCCGCCACCAGTGCCTAACGCCCAATTTTTCAGCCCCTGTTTAACAGGGGCGTGTAATTACAATTTTTGAAGCAATACTTTGCAACAGGGCTCATTGCTGTGCTCCAAGTACAGTATCTGTGAGGAGTTGCAGTGTTGTGCCACCAGTGCCTAACGCCCAATTTTTCAGCCCCTGTTTAACAGGGGCGTGTAATTACAATTTTTGAAGCAATACTTTGCAACAGGGCTCATTGCTGTGCTCCAAGTACAGTATCTGTGAGGAGTTGCAGTGTTGTGCCACCAGTGCCTAAGGCCCAATTTTTCAGCCCCTGTTTAACAGGGGCGTGTCATTACAATTTTTGAAGCAATACTTTGCAACAGGGCTCATTGGTGTGCTCCAAGTACAGTATCTGTGAGGAGTTGCAGTGTTGTGCCACCAGTGCCTAAGGCCCAATTTTTCAGCCCCTGTTTAACAGGGGCGTGTCATTACAATTTTTGAAGCAATACTTTGCAACAGGGCTCATTGCTGTGCTCCAAGTACAGTATCTGTGAGGGGTTGCAGTGTTGTGCCACCAGTGCCTAAGGCCCAATTTTTCAGCCCCTGTTCAACAGGGGCATGTAATTACAATTCTTGATCTAATAATTCACAGCAGGGCCCATTGCTGCACCCACCAAGAGTAACTGTCAGGGCTTACAGTGTTGTGGCACCAGCACCACCATCAAAGGCCCAATTTTTACTACCACTGTTCAACAATTATATGTAATTAAAATTCCTGATATAATAGTTGACAGCAGGGCGTTCCAGCACCAACCAAGAGTAACTGTGAGTGCTTACAGTGTTGTGCCAACACCAACAACTAAGGGGCCTATTTCTGCAGAGTATATACGGCAGGTCCCTACTTTCAAACATCCAACTTACAAACGACTCCTACTTGCAAACGCAAGAAGACAACAGGAAGTGAGAGGAAATCTACCACTAGGAAGGAAAATTCTCTCCTGTAAGAATAAATATGGGAGAAAGGTGTCTCCTCTGTACTGATGCTTTATCAGCAATCCTTGTTTCAAGAAAAACACCACATTTCAAAAACAGTTGTCATTGGGACGGAAAGTGAGGTGAAATGTTCTGAACAGGGGCACAGACAGCAAAACAAATGTTACAGGGGTGATAACCCTTACCTATGTTTTCCAAAAAGTTTAAAAATAGATTTTTGGTCTGGAGCTACACTTCAACAATGTACCTGTTCAAAATTACAAACAGACTCTACATAAGAACAAACCTACAGTCCCTGTCTTGTATGCACCGCCTGTATAGGGCTGTTCAGAGTATATAGGGCCTTTTTTATTTTATGTGCGGGGTTCCCCTTAATATCCATACAAGACCCAAAGGGGCTGGTAATGGGCTGGGGTAGGGGGGGGGGGTCATGGGGTAGCTATGCCATTTTTCTTAAAGAATTTCATCCATATTACCGGGACCAGACATTACATTAAAGCCGCAAGCAGTTTTAAATGGCTTTTTTTTCCTTTAGAAGTGTCATTTTGTGCAGGGACAGTTCTAAACACGGGAAACACGTGGCACTTCACAGGCATACTTTAGACACCCCCCAGGTACGATATTTAAAGGAATATTTGACTTTTTTTTTTCACTTTATGCATCATTAAAATGACTGCTCCCGAAAAACGACCGTTTTTAAAACTTCTTTTTGCATTGATACATGTCCCCTGGTGCAGAACCCGGGTTCCCAAACCCTTTTTAGGACAATAACATGCATAATAGTTGTTATAATTAGCACTTTAGAATTCGAACGTTCGCATCCATTGTATTTAATAGGGTTCTAATGTTCGTTCGAACTTTCGGTCCGTTCGCGGGTTCTGGTGCGAACCGAACCCGGGGGTGTTCGGCTCATCACTACTGGCCACATATATCCGCAACCACCCCAGTATTAAAGGTTTCCCTGTACGAGATTCTTCTCACACTATTAGTCTCTTTGCGGATTATATTATTATGGTCCTCACGGAGGTGGAGTCCTCCCTGGCTTCGGTACACTCGACATTGGAAATGTTCAGTAGATTATCGTATTACAAAGTTAATGAGACCAAATCGTATGTTTTAGGCCTGGGTATTGACTCTACTACGCGTGACAAACTTCAGTCACGATTTCCTTACACTTGGTGCGAAGAGGGAATCAAATATTTAGGTATCACTTTAACGGCCCTCACTCAAGAGTTAGTCAAATCGAACTATACACCCTTTCTGCAGGGTTTAGAGAAGAAACTAGGAGATTTGGCTAAAGTGGAACTGTCATGGTCAGGGAGGTTGGCAGCCTTTAAAATGGTAATCCTGCCCCAGCTGCTATATCTATTCAGGACACTCTGCATCCCGGTCCCCTCCTCTTTTTTCTCCTCGGCACAGACTTTGCTGAATAGATATTTGTGGCAAGGAAAGAGAGCGAGGTGCACATTCAAGAAACTAGTGGCGAGCAGAGGGGCAGGCGGGGTTGGTCATGTGCTTTTAAAAGACTACTATTCAGCAGCGATCCTAGCTCAAGCAAGGGCATGGTTCCCACATGTGGGGTCACCCGCCCCCAGATGGTTGGAGCTGGAAACCTCGCAAACACGAGGTCATAGTTTATATGACATACTTCTGGCAAGTGGACATCACATTCTAGCGGAATCTGACCTTTCCCCTACAGTGGTGGCGACGCTACGCGAGTGGAGGGTATTAATCTCTCAACGCCATGCGGAAGCCACGACCAAATCCCTATTTCTCACACTGAACAGCCTAGCTATAATTATCCCGGACCTTAACATATCTCCATGGACAGCCAAAGGAATATTATCGATAGAAGACTTAATGATAGGACCCACACCAAAGACCTTTAGGTCACTTCAACTAGAATACGGCATAGAAAAGAGAGAGCATTATAAATATCTTCAAATGATGCATTTCATCCGCAACACTCCACAGCCCATGGTGCGTTTACCATGGAGGATGGTGCTTTACCTCACCAGTACCACTACTAGGATTAAAGGTATCTCTTTATTTTATAATGCATTACATGATAAAGATGAGTTTCTAAAATCTACTCATATCAAGGCTTGGGAAAGGGATATGGGCATGTCTTATACCAAGGAGCAATGGCAGAAGGCACTACGTACCACTTATAAAGCAACTAGGAGCGTTAATCTATGGGAAACTACACATAAAATATTGCTCCGTTGGTATCTGACACCCTATAGGATTTCTAAGTTTGGTCCACAACACTCCCCACTCTGTTGGAGAGGCTGTGGCGAAATAGGAACGCTGCAGCATATCCTATGGAAATGCCCAGCACTTAAAACCCTCTGGACTCAAACAGCTGACCTGATTCACACATTAGCAGGGGTACACGTTCTTCTAACTGAAGGGCTGGCATTACTGTCCTTGAATATAGAATCTGTACCAAATGAAATAAGAACTATAGTTATTCATGTACTACTGAGCGTTAGATTGTCTATTTTGAGACATTGGAGAGATAAGAATCCACCATCCTTCTCTGAAATTATTCAAACTACTAATACTCATGCATCATATGAACTGATGTTTGCCTCTTCTCAGGGCAACTATCACACTACATACTCCAGATGGTTTAAATGGCTAGATTGGTATAAGTCGCAGTAAACTAGGGGTAGCGATCTGACTGTCAAACCTGAAGTTACACCAAATACAGGTGATGGCGAGATGAGACTTTTTCTTTGTTCCTGTCTTCTTTCCCTTTCCTTTCTTCTTTTTTTCCCTTTCCATTCCTGTCCTCTCGATTGTTTGGAACCAAGTCTTTTTCATCTCTGCTCTTTCAGTATTAGAGGTGTCAAAACTTACTTTATATGTCATATGAATGACGGCATAGGATGATTACCCTTGACCTCTGACCATTGACTCAAGTTTATATCATCATAGGTATAAGGTGTTCTGAATATCAGGATTGGACGGTTCATATTACTAGCTGCACTGCACTCTATTTTGAATTTAGTGATGGGACCTGGGGGGGGGGGATCCTTACTTCCCTGTGAGGCACAGCATGTTCCCGGAAGGGGTGCCCGGGGGAGGCGGCTCCTCCCTCCTGTCTGGTTTAACTCTATCTGTTACGTTTCGGTGAGATGCATTCCACCGTTTGGTGATCAGATGACGATTTATTACCTTGTATGTTCTTTCTTTGATCAAATAACATATAAAGTTTCTTGCTTTGTGATAAACTAACATCGGTACTTGAGGATCTACAAATTTTGATGTATGACATGTTTCAATGCAGATTCTTCTTGAATTATGTCCACATGTATTCTCTTGTAAAATTTCTCAATAAAAATTTTATTGAATTAAAAAAAAAAAAGGAGAGAGAATATACAACGCAGTGCACTCTGTCCGTAAAAGTCACAAGCTTACAGTCCTACATGTTTCGCCTTCAGGGACTACAATATTGCGCCACACATAAATACCTTATGTGTGGTGCAATCACCGTTTACATATGCATACTGGACCTAATCAATCAGCATCAATAGACCCTCCAGCAGCCAGCAACAATAGACCCCTCCCTCAACAGTAGACCTCTCCCAGCAATAACTGACCCCTCAGCGATATAATACCCACCCCCAGCAACAATAGGTCCCCCACCATTAAGAATAGATCCCTCGGCAGCCAGGATCAATAGACCCTGCAGCACACCCCAGCACCCCTTCCCATTAAGAATAGATCCCTCGGCAGCCAGGATCAATAGACCCTGCAGCACACCCCAGCACCCCTTCCCATTACATACATTCAGTGCTGAAGGTGCCGGAACTGCGTTCCCCCGTGTTCCAGCTGAAAAAAAGCCCTGCTCTTTGGGGTCTTTACCCCTACCCTCAAAAAGCATCTAACCAAACACAGATCATGCTTGGTTAGCTGCTTCTCTGGCTGTAACAGGCAGGGAATGACAGCGCTGAAACCACAAATGATGAAATCATTGCTTCTGGGTTAATTTGTCACAAAGGAGATGGAGGAACGAATGTTCCTCCATCTCCTCTGTTGGTAGACAGTTTACCATGGTCCCGGGGCTCCCTAGAGGAACGAGGAACTGAAGAGCCAAGGAGCCACCGTGGCTGTCAGCCATAATCCTGGTATAACCCGTTTGCTGTCAGAACATTTTAATAAGTATGTTGGATGGCAAGCAGTTCATTTCTGATGATTGTTTATGTCTTCGGAAACGGAAAGATCGGAATTTTGCACTGAAGCTCCTTTTGTTGGAAGGCCGGTTTTGCTTTCATTTTTGACATTTAGGAAGACGCAAGCAAGGCCATCGGAAAGATATGTGGCTTTTTCTCCCACCCCGGTCTTCTGAAAGAAGCATCTTGTGAGATGGGGATGTGGGTGCGAGACATGCAAATGTTCAACTCATTCTGCAGAGCAAGCAGCAGACCCGGTCATTGTTCAACCGCGTGATGTAATCTGTAGTCTGGGTCCTGGGCCAATAAACAGCATCCGTAGACCTCCCAAACCTTGTGCCTCATACACACGATCGGATCTTCCGTCGGGATAAACTCTGACGGATTTTTCCGACGGAATTCCGTTCAAGCTGTCTTGCATACACACTGTGTCACACCATATTCCGACCGTCAAGAACGCGACGATGACGTACAACACTAAGACGAGCCCAGAAAAATTAAGCTCAATGCTTCCGAGCATGCGTCGACTTGATTCTGAGCATGCATGTTTTTTTCTCCATCGGAGTTCCGATAGAATTATTTTTCAGCGGAAAAAAAGAGAACATGTTCTCTTTCTAACTCCGTCGGAATTTCTGATGGAGAAAGTCCGATGGGGCACACACACGGTCGGAATATCCGATGAAAAAATTCCGTCTGACTTTTTTCATCGGAAATTCCGGCCGTGTGTACAAGGCATATCAGTGCATTTTTTTTAGCTATAACAGGCATGCTACAAGAATACATTAAATATCTAAAAATAGATAATACAATATATAATGATATATATTAAAGTAATAATAATAATAACAGCAAGAATAATAAAATATAATATAATAATAATATATATACCTGTGTATATATATATATATATATATATATGTATATATATATGTATTTATATACTATATTGTCAAAAATATTGGGACGCCTGCCTTTACACGCACATCAACTTTAATGGTATCCCAGTCTTAGTCTGTAGGGTTCAATATGGAGTTGGCCCCGCCCTTTGCAGCTATAACAGCTTCAACTCTTCTGGGAAGGCTGCCCACAAGGTTTAGGAGTGTTTATGGGAATGTTTGACCATTCTTTTAGAAGGACATTTGTGAGGTCAGGCACTGATGTTGGATGAGAAGGCCTGGCTCGCAGTCTCCGTTCTAATTCATCCCAAAGGTGTTCTATCAGGATTAGGTCAGGACTCTGTGCAGGCCAGTCAAGTTCCTCCACCCCAAACTCGCTCATCCATTTCTTTATGGACCTTGCTTTGTGCACTGGTGCGCAGTCATGTTGGAATAGGAAGGGGCCATCCCCAAACTGTTCCCACAAAGTTGGGAGCGTGAAATTGTCCAAAATGTCTTGCTTCGTATTGAACCCTACGGACTAAGACTGGGATGCCATTAACGTTTGTGTAAAGGCAGACGTCCCAATACTGTTGGTAATATAGTGTATATTAATGGTCATATAAATTACAGCTGGACCATAGTACATATCATATTTTAAACCAGGCCGAGGCTAGACACCCTGGAAGTCACAGCCCAAAAGTCAGAGAGAATGAAATGGGTGGCACAGTCTTCCCAATACTTTTGGTAATATAGTGTGTATGTACTATATATATATATATATATATATATATATATATATATATATATATATATATATATACACCGTATATACTCGAGTATAAGCCGACCCGAGTATAAGCCGAGGTACCTAATTTTACCACAAAAAACTGGGAAAACTTACTGACTCGAGTATAAGCCGAGGGTGAGAATGCAGCAGCTACTGTAAGTGGAAGAGGGTCAACAATGCCCATTTGCATGCCTCACTGTGCCGATTGCAACCTCACTAAGCCAATTGTCACTGTGCCCAACCTCACTCTGCCCATTGCCACCTTACTGTGCCCATCCTCACTGTGCCCCTAAAATTGAAATTGTACCTGAAATTGAGAGGCTGCGGGCGTCCATTCATTGTTTAAAACTTGCGGTCTCTTTCTGGTCCCTTCCGTGATAGGCGTTTCTAAGCAGACACAGTTCCGCCTATCACGAACGTTCTCTCATCCTCAGTTTCCCAGCAGACACTGTGTTCAGTGTTCCGCCAATCACGGGCGTCCTCTTGTCCGAGGATGAAAAGGCATCCGTGATCGGCGGAACACTGAACACAGTGTCTGCTGGGATGGGTGAGGATGAGAGAACATTCGTGATAGGCGATTCTCAGCAGACACAGTTCCGCCTATCACGGAAGGGACCAGGAGGAGACCGCGAGATTTAAACGATGGACGCTCGCAGCCTCTCAATATTTTCAGGTACACTGACTCGAGTATAAGCCGAGGGGGGCATTTTCAGCCCAAAAAAAAGGGCTGAAAATCTCGGCTTATACTCGAGTATATACGGTATATATATATATATATATATATATATATATATATATATATATATACCGTGTTTCCCCAAAAGTAAGACCTACCCTGAAAATAAGACCTAGTGTTATTTTCCAGGAGGACTGCAATATAAGACCTACCCCGAAAATAAGCCCTAGTTTAAAATGCTTGTAAAATCCTATAATCCAATCTATTACAGTGGTATATAATGTACAATGTGTGTGTTTCTGTAATATAATTGCGGGGAAGAGAGCTCAGGCAGGTCACAGAAGCGCAGAATGAAGGTATTTGGCACAATTCTATTACAGAAACACACACATTGTACATTATATACTACTCTAATAGAGTGGATTATAGGATTTTACAAGCATTTTAAACTCGGATCACACTGGGGATTCCTGACAAGTAGGGAGAGAGAGGGGGGAGAGAAGACAACACATAACATTGTAAGACCTTCCCCAGAGGTGAAGCACTGTTGACTTCCATCATCCAATCGTGTGCAAGCAAAAACGCTGTTATTTTATTTTTTGAATGCTAGTTTTCATCTTTTTTTTTGGAATGGCCGCCCAATCACATGAGTACTGTGATTGGCTGTTATGTGACCACAGTGGTCACATGATCGGGAGCCAGGAGGATCATTACTAGAGACCTGGAGCTACCTTTGACAACTTGGTCACTGTGCTGGGAGTGTGCAGTGAAGGTGCTCTCGGCTCAGAAACCTTGGCCACCCATGGACGCAGATCTTCAGCATGTGGGCATTAAAGTCCACCTTCTTTGCTGCCTCACCAATGCGTTACATGGGTGGCAAAAGGTTAAATTGCTCCCATGTGTTTTATAAGCTCACTTCATCCTGGGGAAAAGGGAGTTACCGCTCCAGGTGGATATGCTTCCACAATCAGTGTCCTCCCAGAAAATCACGGGTGCCGGCAATGCACAAGGCAAAATGGTAGAGAAAATTGATGGACAGCCGCACTCCAAAAAAACGTAAATGGTTGTCTTTATTGTAAAAAAAAGGAAAATAAAAGCACTACAAATCACAGCAGAAAAATACAGGGATGTGCAGCCTACGCGTTTCACACTTCAATTGAGTGCTTAGTCATGGCCATGACTAAGCACTCAATTGAAGTGTGAAATGCGTAGGCTGCACATCCCTGTATTTTTCTGCTGTGATTTGTAGTGCTTTTATTCTTCTTTTTTTTACAATAAAGACAACCATTTACGTTTTTTTGGAGTGCGGCTGTTCATCAATTTTCTCTCTCACTTCATCCTGGATTTGCTCTTGCTCTAAAAAATTACCCCGTTTTTCCCCTAAAAAAAAAAGGCCAAGAATAGTTGAGCTCCTCTAACCCTCAATGGCAAATTTATAGTAGAACTAAAGACATTTTGTTGCCATTTTAATAGAACAAGGGACAATTATAACTCCATGCCATCTTTGTCCCACTGGGGGGGGGGGGATTATCCTTCACTTCCTGTCCCATAGCTGATACAGGAAGTAGGAGATTCCCTCACTTTGGAGTGATTTCCCCCCCACTTCCTGTTTCGGCTACTGGACAGGGAGTGGGAGGAAATCCCTCCAAAGTGAGGGAATCCCCGGTGTCCCCTTTGGAAGATTCCCCCCTTCTATTCCTGCTCTGGTCAACAGGATAATAAAATGGGGTTAATCTCCCTATTGGGGGTACAGACAGCAATAAGAGCCTGACAGGGGTGCTAATCCCTCATTACTCTAAAAAAAAAAAAAAAAAAAAAAAGCTTTAGATATACTTTGAGCCCATGTAAAGAAAAAGGGCCAAGGGGGTACCACATCCATATGAACTGTTGAACTGTAACTTGAAAAAGTAGGACTTTTATGGGCGGACTTTAGAGGTACCAGAAAAGGAGATCACAAAATTTGAAAAAATATATATATAAATTTTAATATACAAATAGGTAAAAATACAAAAATAACATTACAAACATACAGATATTGGACTCTAGATAGGAGTCATACATTCAATGACAATTCCCTGTGATATATCTATGACAATGAGTCATAACCTATTGATATATCTATGACAATTAGTCTACGTTTCGCTTGTGGCTTCCTCAGGACTTTGTCACATATCAGAGAAACAGGAATCTGTATAAAGAAGAAAAATAATAATCAAATGCATATAGCGAAAGGGGGCACATATGAGTATACTCTATGGGCAAGGATCATATACCATCCAATATGATCCTTGCCCATAGAGTATACTCATATGTGCCCCCTGTTGCTATATGCATTTGATTATTATTTTTCTACTTTATACAGATTCCTGTTTCTCTGATATGTGAAAAAGTCCTGAGGAAGCCACAAGCGAAACGTAGACTAATTGTCATAGATATATCAACAGGTTATGACTTATTGTCATAGATATATCACAGGGAAGTGTCATTGAATGTATGACTACTATCTAGAGTCCAATATCTATATGTTTTTAATGTTATTTTTGTATTCTTACCTATTTGTATATTAAAATTTATATATATATATATATATATATTTTCAAATTCTGTGATCTCCTTTTCTGGTACCTCTAAAGTCCGCCCATAAAAGTCCTACTTTAAGCCCATTACACTTGTAAAAAAAATAATAAATAAATAAAAATAATAATAATAATTTTGCTTTCCTTGTTGACTCCAATATATTTTGCCAAAAAAGTGAAATTCAGCTAAAATCAAACATTTTTGGCTAAATTGTTATCCCTAATTTTGAGACCTTGAAGTACTCCAACTGGCCAAATTTCCATATAAAACTGAAAAGGGAAATGAAGAACAATGCAAAGTGTATCAAACTCATTTCTCAGTTACTTGTACAATGGTTCCTAATGGTTCTTAATGACATTAACACCATGAAACGATCCAAAAAAATACCTACCGTTATTTTGTTCCAGGATTGGACGCCCCCAGTGAAGTAGATGTGAAGGATGTTACTGACACTTCAGCACTGATAACATGGATGAAACCTCAGGCAGAAATCGATGGAGTTTCTCTCACCTACGGAACAGAAAATGAGCCCAGAACCACCATAGAACTTTCTGAGGATGAAACTCAGTTTGCAATGAACGATCTACGACCCGACACCGAGTATGAAGTGATATTAATATCCCGACGTGGAGAAATGACAAGTTCCCCTGTCTCAGAGACATTTACAACAGGTACCCGTAAAACATTTTATGTTAGATTTCATTGAAAGCTTGTAGGTTTTAATTAAATTATTATTAATTTTTAATTTAATTGATATTAAATGTATTAAATCATTTATTAACTATATTAATTAAACTACTATTAATTTTGTTTTTAAATAGTTTATATTAAATTGAATACATCATTTATTCATTATTTTTATTCAATTGATATTTTTTTTATAATGTATATTACATTTATTAAATAGTTAAAAATTATATTTATTAAATTCATTTAAAAAAAATAAAAACCTCTTTTAAAAAAATCTCCAAAAAGCCCAGAATTCTACTGCAGATTTTACTCTTTACTTATGTGATAAGAAAAATTCTGCAAACATTGTGTAATATATATATATATATATATATATATATATATATATACATATACTGTATAATTAACGAGGGCTGTACCAAAAGAAATGCAAAAGTGGGCATAACTATTTTATTACATTTGGGGCCTGAACCAGCAGTCGTTTGTAAAAGCAAACAGTTATTTTATTAGTTCCTCCAAACATGTCAACATAAACAGCTTCCTTCAGCAAAAAAATCAAATAAACAGTTCACAGACAGTGGCATCACTAGGGTTGGTGTCACCTGATCTGGCAAAACATAGTGTCACCCAAAACACACCCACCTAATCGTGCTCTCTCTTGTCTAGCCTGCCACAGTGCCCTGCAGGGCTCTGGGCAGGCTAGTTTTGGGCCAGCAGCGCATGGTCACGGTGCACACCCCAAACCGGCCACTCCTACTTGACGTGTCACCCCTCTGGCGTGTGTTATCCAAGTATGTTCCGCAGCTATCCCCCCCATAGCGACACCACTGTTCACAAGCTGTAGCACAAGGGAACCACACGACTGGCTCACCGCCAGTCTTTTGGTCCCACACTGGGGACTGGGGTAGGGTTCCTCCAGGTTTCCGGGTGCCGTCCAGGCCGCAGGGGTTCAGCAACAAGTGTCTTGGTTCCCAGAGCATTCGCCTTGCTTACAGCTTGT
This sequence comes from Rana muscosa, assembly GCA_029206835.1. Lineage (NCBI taxonomy): Eukaryota > Metazoa > Chordata > Amphibia > Anura > Ranidae > Rana > Rana muscosa. Next base: position 322,588,993 of record CM055125.1, read on the forward strand.
GAACTCCTCCACACTGCCTCACTGACATAATTGACCCCATTGCCCTTCAAGCTTTCCTTGCCTGGGGCCCTAATCCCTTTAGGACCAGAGTCCTGGTAGTCAGGGTTGGGAGGTTCTTCCCACCCAAAACTCTTTGAACCTGCAAAAGTCTGGGTTCCTAATACAGACTTATCAATCCAGAGAGTACTGGAAATCAGTCCTCGCTCTTGCCAAACTTCCCCCAGAACACCTCGCCCTACATAAGTGAGAACCCCTAAGTACCAAGCAATGTCTCCAAAACTGCCCCCCTTAAAGGGACCATGGCTCAAATACCTGGGAAATATACCTGCCATCCAGGACACATTCCCGGTGGTTGTTCAAATTTCACATGTTGGTAGAGTAACTCTTCCTCTATAGAAACACTTCTTCTTTCTCATTGGAGGCAAATAATGGATTCCAAGTAGAAGCAATGTGTCATCATTAAGTTCTTGAGGAAGGAGGGGTGCAGTCTGTTCAACATCTACAGAAGGCTACCGATTATTTTTTTTTGGACATGACACCATTGAGAAGAGCAATATCTTGTCATTGGTGACTTGTTAATGCTGTAATCTCCCTAAACATTCTGTAGCCTTCTGTGGATGTCAGACAGGCTGTACCCCTCCTTCATCAAGTACTTAATGATGGCACGTTGCTTGGCTTGGAATCCATTATTTACCAGCAATGGCATTTCCCATTGAGAAAGTAATACTCACTGGTGTCATCTTCGTGAACATTCTGTAGCCTTCTGTGGATGTCGGACAGCCTTCGTCCATCCTTCGTAATGGTAATCAATTATGGCACATTGTATCTGCTTGGAATCCTTTATTTACCTATAATGGTGTCTCTCATTGAGAAGGTATCTACCTTCCGAATGGTGCCATCTTCATAAACATCCTGTAGCCTTCTGCGGAGGACAACCTGTGCCCCTTCTTCATCAAGAACTCAATGACAGCACAGGAGGGGTGCAAGCTGTCGGACATCCATAGAAGGTTACAGAATGTTTATTGCGATGACACCATTGAGACAAGCAATATCTTGTCATTGGTGACCTGCAATGAAAATTACTATAGAGGAAGAGTTACTTTACCAACATGTGAAATTTGAACAACCTATGTAAGCTAATAAAAAAGTTATGCCCGCTTTTGCCTTACTTTCGGTACAGCCATTGTATATACACTATATTACCAAAAGTATTGGGACACCTGCCTTTACACTCACATGAACTTTAATGGCATCCCAGTCTTAGTCTGTAGGGTTCAATATTGAGTTGGCCCACCCTTTGCAGCTATAACAGCTTCAACTCTTCTGGGAAGGCTGTCCACAAGGTTTAGGAGTGTGTCTATGGGAATGTTTGACCATTCTTCCAGAAGCGCATCTATGAGGTCAGGCACTGATTTTGAACGAGAAGGCCGGGCTCTCAGTCTCCACTCTAGTTCATCCTAAAGGTGTTCTATCGGGTTGAGGTCAGGACTCTAGGATTATGGTGTGGAGTTGTTTTTCAGGGGTTGGGCTTGGCCCCTTGGTTCCAATGAAGGGAACTCTAAAGCCCTGTACACACGATCGGATTTCCTATAGATTTTAAACCGATGGATTTTTCCATCGGAAATCCGATGAAGCTGACTTCCATCAGTCTTGCCTACACACCATCAGTCAAAAAACCGATCGTCCCAAACGTCGTGACGTAAAACACTCAGACGAGCCAAGAAAAATGAAGTTCTATGCTTCTGAGCATGCGTCGACTTGATTTTGAGCATGCGTGGGTTTTTTATCCGATGGAGTTCCCCACAGACGATAGTAATTTGCTATTGTTTTTTTTTTCCATCGGATAAATTTAAAACATGTTCTATTTTTTAACACCGATGGAAAAAAGACCGATGGGGCCCATACACGGACTGTTTTCATCTGTAAAACCGATAGTGTGTACAGGGCTTCAAGGCGTCAGCATACCAAGACATTTTGGACAATTTCATGTTCCCAACTTTGTGGGAACAGTTTGGGGATGGTCCCTCCCTGTTCCAACAAGACTGTGCACCAGTGCACAAAAGAAGCTCCATAAAGACATGGATGAGCGAGTTTGGGGTGGAACTTGACTGGCCTGACCTCAACCCGATAGAACACCTTTGGGATAAATTCTCATCCAACATCAGTGCCTGACCTCACAAATGTGCTTCTGGAAGAATGGTCAAACATTCCCATAGACACACTCCTAAACCTTGTGGACGGCCTTCCCAGAAGAGTTGAAGCGGTTATAGCTGCAAAGGGTGGGCCAACTCAATATTGAACCCTATAGACTAAGACTGGGATGCTGTTAAAGTTTACGTGTGTATAAAGGCAGGTGTCCCAATACTTTTGGTAATATAGTGTATAGGTGAGATGCCTGTGTCATGTCTTCCGTTGGGTGCCGAGGCTCAATTCTGTTTCTAATCATATAAAAGTCACCACACTCTAAATATCTTGCTCAATTTCTTGTAACAATTTATTACCCAGGGCATTGGTGTGTACGAACCCTCCCATGGACATGGCAATAAATTGTTACAAGAGATTGAGCAAGATGTTTGGAGTGCAGTGATTACGTCTGTACATATATATACTTTATATAGAAGAACATTTGATAAAATGTTCCGATATAATTAATTTTTTTCTATACATCGGCTTTTACAACCACATCACATAAGAACTACAAAAACATATAGTACATAGCAAACATACTCGTGAAACAGTAGGGATTGACACAAGGTCACCAGGCTTCCTTCATAATAGAAGTAAGTAAATGAAAACGCTAGGGGCTAAAGCAAGAATCTAAACTGATTATATTTATTCCACACTGAGCACTCTATACACATGAATGTCATGGCAAACAGCCGTGAAAATTGACAAATGGCAATCTGAATACGAACTCCTTCCGTTTATACATTGTAAATGTTACACAGTTACTACTATTAGCATCAGAGTGACTTCTAGTCTCAGGACTTTACTCTTAATGACCGTTCACAAGGTCAAGACGTAACCGACATGACAATAGTTATGCCCCGTACACACAGTCAGACTTTTGACCGGCCAAAATCACATTGGAATTCCGACGGAATTCCATCGGAGTAAAAGAGAACATGTTCTCTATCTAAACTCCGACGGAATTCTTCGGAATTTCCGAAGGAAAAAGTCCGATGGGGCATACACACGGTAAGAAAAGTCGATGAAAAGCTCCTATCTGACTTTTTCCATCGGAAATTCCAACCGTGTGTACGAGGCATTAGTCTTGTAGATAAGCAAAACTAAGAAAAACTGAGAATGCCGGCTACCTGAGGAAATTGCCTCTCAAGCCGGCCATGGATGGTCCGAATCTTGGCCAATTCAGCGGGCTATGTGAGGAAATTGCCTCCTAAGCCAGCCATGGATGGTCCGAATCTCGGCCGGTTCAGCAGGCTATATGAGGAAATTGCCTCCTAAGCTAGCCATGGATGGTCCGAATCTCGGCCAGTTCAACAGGCTATATGAGGAAATCGCCTCCTAAGCTAGCCATGGATGGTCCGAATCTCGGCCAGTTCAACAGGCTATATGAGGAAATTGCCTCCTAAGCTAGCCATGGATGGTCCGAATCTCAGCCAGTTCAACAGGCTATATGAGAAAATTGCCTCCTAAGCTAGCTATGGATGGTCCGAATCTCGGCCAGTTCAGCAGGCTATATGAGGAAATAGATTTCTAAGCTGGCCATGGATGGTCCGAATCTCGGCCGGTTCAGCAAGCTATATGAGGAAATTTCCTCCTAAGCTGACCATGGATTGGCTGAATCTCAGCTGGTTCAGGAAGCTATATGAGGAAATTTCCTTCTAATGCCGCATACAAATTTCCGTCAACAAATGTTCGATGTGAGCTTTTGGTCGGATATTCTGACCGTGCGTAGCCATTTCCGAGGCACCACAAAAGTGCTGCGCATGCTCGGAATCAATTTGACGCATGCTCGGAATCATTGTACTTAATTTTTCTCGGCTCGTCGTAGTGTTGTACGTCCCGCGTTCTTGATGGTCGGAATTTCCGACCAACATTTGTGTGACCCTGTGTGTGCAAAACAAGTTTGAGCGAAAATCCGTCGGAAAAAAACAACCACAGTTTTGTTGTCGGAAATTCCGACTGTGTGTACGCGGCATAAGTCAGCGATGGGCGGTCCGAATCTCGAGCAGTTCATCAGGGACCGGCCGAGATTCAAACCATCTATGGGCAGGCTGATTGTACCCAATTCAATTGTTGTATGACTTGGGTACAACCAGCATGTTGGATTTTACATGCGATTATTGCCAGCGACTATAGCCACTAGCAATTATCACTGTGTTCTCCCGACAGGGATGGCTTAAATCCCCCCCCCCTACCTTCTCACCTCTTCCAGTACAAACTCCCCAAATTTACCCTCCTAGCACAAATATTCTTCTCCCATTCCCCTCACAACACAAATCCCCCTGAATCACCACTCTTAGCACACATCCCCAAATTTACCCTTCAAGAACAATGCAATGCATGTGGTTGAGGCACAGTGGTGTGGACTTTTCAGGCGTTGAGGTGGCAACATTTCAAATAAATTAGCCCCTAATATCGTTTTGAGTTAAGGCCATTCTCTTAATTCTTGGATCCAATAATCAGATGATACCTTCCTCAATACATTGTCTTTGTGTGAAATAAAGTGTGTGGTCTGCATTGCAAACTTATGCCTCGTTTTCACTGAGCAGATTGGTTCGGTACGGTTGGGTTCGGTACGCTATTTTGGGTGTTTCCATTATGAAAGTGTGCCATAAAACCGAACCGTACTACACCATTCAGGGTCCTGCTTCAGATGTGGGGCCATATAAAATGGAACGGTTCGGTTAGGGGCGGAGCTACAATACATTCCACTGATTGGTGGACACGCTAGGCATTTTTTCGAAACCCTGTATGGCCCCTGATGGTCCGTCTTGCAGTGGAAACGCTCACCAGAAAAGACCGGACCATTCTAACCGTTCAAAACTGTACCGTCCCGAACCGTTCTGCTCGGTGGAAACGAGGCATTAGTGAACCTGTGCTTTGCCCATTAAATTTGGAGAAAGGCATAAAAAGAGAACCATCTGGTCATTTTAAAAGCCCATCTTAATGTATTGTTGATAAAATTGAGACAGCAGGAAGTTATAAGGTGGCAAGGTCATTAGTCAGATCATACATTCCTCCATACATTGCCTTATTGTGTAGTACAGTGTGTGGTCTGCATTGCAAACTTAGTAAACTTGTGCTTTGCCCCTTGCATGTAGTTTTGTTACTATTTTACTTGGGGAAATAGGCAAAAAGAGAGCCAGCTGGTCATCTTAAGAGCTTATCATCATTTATTTTTAAAAAAAATTGAGACAACATGAAGATAAAAGGTGGCAAGGCTAGCTTATTTCTTCCCGTTGTCACAATTTTATCAACAATACATGATGATGGGCTCCTAAGATGACCTACTGGTGCTCTTTTTGTCTATTTCCATTTGATTTCTCAGTTGAGCCCCCAAATCTTTTTTTGGGAAGGCCCATTTTGTGATAGAGCTGATGAGGTTCAGTCGTCAAGGTCAACAAATATTCCCTGACTAGCAGATACATTTTTTTAGTCCAGCTCCTCACACCCACCTTTTTGGGCTATCATGTGTAACGGAACGTCCCACACTCCGCTTGAGTGCTTCCGTCATATACCGCTTTTTATCAGTCTGGATATAGATATCAGATGTTCCAACTGCTCACCAGCACACAACGAGACGATACTTGTTTGTCTGCTGAACATGGAGTGTTTATTAGAGCTAGAATAAGTCTTATATACAGTTAAAAGAGGCGGTGCATATTACTGCTCATATTACTCTACAATACATTTGTAAGCAGAAACCTGATTAACATGAGCTAATTAACTAAATCACTTACCCAGACTAGGTAACTCAGAGATATGACCTTTTAGGGTAGACTTCACGTCTTCTAGCTCACCGGCTATACAATACACATTATCATAGCAGGATCAATTAGCACAGACAACAACGTGTGACAGAGAGCCTCATTAGACTCATTTACATTACAACAGACAGACAGGTGGCTGGAGTTGAACACATCAGCCTCTTTCAATTAACATGTTGAGTTCAGAATCAAACAAATTAAGAATAGTCTTTACATAAATCCGGGTGGTTATTGTGGATAAATATCACTGTCCCATTTTAAGTAGTCCAAGATATATTTTCTCAGTCACCCTATGCCCCTAATGGACACAGGGTGATTCAGACATAAGAGGTGCATGGAGAGCTGAAACAAGAGTATCCCATACTTTCCAAGGGATTCTGGGTTCCACGGGCCCTCCCATCACATCATGTAATAAGGTTGCAAGCAGTATCTTCCTGTTTTCGAAATTCTTTCCATAGTACAAGATGATGGGCTCTTAAAATGACCAGCTGCCACTCTTTTTTGCCTATTTACTTTGGGTCTCTCAGTAGAGGCCACTGATCATCTTTTTGAAGGACCCAACTTTGTGGTAGAACTGCAGAGGTTCAGTCATCAAGCTCAACAACTACTCTTTGGTTACAGATGAAATAATTTCATCTAACTACTCACATGTTTCTTTTGGGCTCTTAATATGACCAACTGGCATTCTTTTGCCTATTTCCTTTGGGTCTTTCATTAGAGGCCATTGATCCTCTTTGTGGAGGCCCCAACTTTGTGGTAGAACTGCTGAGGTTCAGTCATCAAGCTTAACAACTGCTCCCTGATTACCAGATAAAAAACTCCAGTCTGGCTCCTCACCTCCTCCTTTTTTTTGGATTATCATGACCCTTTAACATAGGTCTGTGAAAAGGCCTTACAAAAGGTAATATGAATTATGTATTAATTATGGTAATGGTTATTTTAAAGATCTGGACGCTCCAAAGAACCTGAAGAAGGTTGCCCAGACCGATATCACCATCACTCTCGAATGGAAGAACACCCAGGCCAACGTTGACTTCTACAGGATTAAGTTTGCCCCACTCTCAGGAGGTGATCATGAAGAAATAACTGTGCCCAGGAGTGGTCAAGCTACCACCAAGGCTACACTTACAGGTCAGTTTTTTTAAACAATATATTCGTTTGTGAATCAGCTTCAAAGAGAACCCAGGCACACAAAAATTACATTTGGAAGCCAACCAGTCTTTAGATGTGGTGACCACATTTGGTTTAGTTTTTTATCGAGCCAAGAAAACATTCAGCAAGCACAGAACATGCCTGGTAATCCTGCCATAAATGCAGTGTCTTTGTCATATCCTGTGAGAGCACAAACAATGTTATCTTTCTACTGTAAACTAATAATCTTCCCTCATCTGTGATATGTAGAGGAAATCCAGCCTGGGTGACAACCATGGCTCCCTCCATAGATACAGTGGGATAAGTTAGCATAGCCACCCAGGGAAAGAAAGTGTGCTATTTGGAGAATTACAAGGTTAAAATAAAAGAAAGAAGGCTGAAAAGCATAATGTATCCACCATATCTAAAGACTGGTACGCTGCAATATATTACATTTATTGTTTCTTGGTTTTCGATATGCTTGAAGCATAAATGCATAAGAACCAACCATGCTTAATTAACACATAACTGTAAATCTCTTCTAGGTCTAAGGCCCGGAACTGAATATGGCATTGGACTGACTGCAGTTAAACAGGACAGAGAAAGCTCTCCAGCCACTATAAATGCAGCAACTGGTAAGACAAAAACAAAACTGGGCAGCTCTTGACAGTTGCATATGACACACGAGCCTCCAAGCCACGGTGTTCTCCTGTGCAAAACATCCTCCCTCTGCCCCCACAATACCTAATGGCTTCTATCTAATCAATATATTTGAGAAGTTTCCAGGGGATCTAACCATTTCCAAATTTAAAATTGTGGTTCAAATGTGCACCAAACATCACACAAGGCCTTCAGGTATCATAGTCCTGGAGTCAAAAAGATGCATTTAGCCAAGTCCTAATTCAAGAAACTTGCACATTAGGGGTTTACCCAGCCTTTCCCAATCTTTTTAATATGGAGGAACCCTTTAAATAATGTTCTGGGCTCAGGGAACCCCTGCATCTACAGCTTGCTGTACATTAAAGTGATGTTCCCCTACATTTGTGGTCAGTGGGGTAATCCCCCTCTTACACATAGCTAAAAATATAATTGGTTTCATTGGCAACTTATCGAAATGGCATACATTGCTCCTTGCTCAAGGAACCCCTGACAACCTCTAGAGCATGGGTGTCAAACTCAATTTTAGCAGCATTATGGTTGTCCTCAATGAGCCGGTTGTATTTGTAAGACTAGATGTCAAGAGCAACCCACTCTCCCTTACATCAGAAGGTAACAGTCCCCCACTATCACTTACATCACAGTGCACCCCCTTTACCTAGTGGTGCTGCTAGGAAGAAGCTGGGGGAAGAGCTGGGAAGGAAAAAGTGCAGGGTCTTGAGGAGGACCAGAGGAGGGCTGGAGTCTGCTGCTCGAGTCTGCTGAATGCTGAGACTAGGGGAGGCAAAGACGAGGGGGTGCTGCAGCTGCTCAAAGAGAGGAGATCTGTCTTCCTCTCTGCTGCTGACTGCTGAGACAAGGTGGGGGCAGAGACAAGGGGGGTGCCACCGCCACAGGACTGGTGCGAAGGCCACATAAAATGGCCTGGCGGGCCAGAATTGACCCACGGCCTTGTGTTTGACACATGTGCTCTAGAGAAACCCTAGTTAAGGAAGCCTGGGTTAACCATACCAAATATAAGTCCAACCTGGTTTGGCAAAATCAATGTGAAAGGTAGAGAAAACAAAAACCGTAGAAACCATAACACAAAATTGGGCTGCTGAAGCACCTGTGCAGATGTAAAGCCCCTGGGAAGCAGAGGACCAGCTGGAGACTGGAGAACAGCAGCATCCTTGCACTTATGAAACTAACTCAACATCTACTTCTGGGTCTGAGATTCTAAGTGACATGTTTTAGGGTCTATCACTTTCTCAAGTCCCCTTGGGCTTTACATCTGCAGAAGTTCTTTAGAGTTCTAACCCTTTACCGCTCTGTTAAAAATGAAAAGAAAAAGTTTGGGTAGATGGGCACTTTACAGATCCTCCACCTTGCATATACTGATTATGGAGATTTGACCAGTAAAACCAAGAACAATTGTAAAGACGAGTATCTTCGGGGCCACATTACCAAAACTTGTGATTGTGTTTAGAAAATAGGCACAGTTGTCATAAATGCCATGGTGCCAAGCCATGCACTGTTAAAACACATACATTTTTACAAAACCATGATCGATTTCTAATTAGTTGAACTCAATGGGCTTTTTACAACCTGACTAACTAAGTAACTATGTAACAAATATGGATCCTAATAGATGGGACGGTTTATTTCAGACTTGGATGCTCCCAAGGATCTGGAGATCGCCAGTGCCACAGAAACAACCATAAACGTGCGTTGGATAAAACCAGTGGCCAAAATTGATCAGTACCGACTCTTGTATACCCTGGTTGGTGGCAGGGAGAACGAAATTCAGGTTCTAAAAGATGCAGATTCCTATGTGTTGACTGGACTTGAGCCTGGTAAAGAATACAGCATTTCCCTGACTGCTGAGAAAGGACGGCATAAGAGCAAACCAGCAACTGTGGTTGGACGTACCGGTAAGTGAAGCTATTTCAAAGAATTCCAAGCTCTTAGTGTGCATATCGGCATATTGACTAAGGATTAGAAACCAAATGTACGAGAGGTTGGGTAGCTCTGATATTCTTTAAGGCCTTGATTCATCATGTTTGTTCCTCAAGAAAAATGGGTATCAAGAATTTAATGTTGCAAATATTCATCTAATTTGAATTTCCAACCCACAGAATTTCTTTTACAGCCCTTACAAGATCTGCCAATGTGTCATCTGGCACTGCTGCTTACAAAAGAATAATAAGCTTCTCCTTTATCTCCATTTCAGCTTTTAATCTGGATTTTTTTTGCAGATACTAGAGTCTTCTTGGTTCTTTAATGTGTCGTTGCTCTTGTTAAAAATTCCGTTTTTTTTTTTTTGCATGACTGTTAAATACATTTAACAGGATTTTAAAAGCGAAGAGAGGAAATGTACGTTTTTATCGTTTTTTACTTCCCTCAAGCAGTAGAGTAGTTAAGGGTTCCTTAGAGAACTGATTTTTTATGCAGACTCCAAAGGATTTGACCTTTTTAAGATTCTAGGAAGTCGCCTGGTAGAATCATCTCCGAGCGAGTAATGACCTCTAGTTTCCATATACTTTGCAACTCTTGAGGCACTAGCCTGAAAAAACATAATCAAACTGGGAGATTGACGCTATAATTATCATATCAAATAATGAATGCTTTGTTAGGGACGTAGATTGCCCATGCTTCTCCATAGATACAGAACAACACTGGTATTAGATGTCACCCTAGTGGGTTACTTGAAGTGGTAAATTGATGGCGATGGAACCTTGAATGGATAGAGCTTTCGTCTTTGAAAATAGATTTTTTATCACGTCCAGGTACTAAAGATGACCCAATGGGGCAACAAAGTGATGTGTTGGCTGCTTCCATATGTAGCAATACCCCCGTAAGGGCCGCTGCTTATTTTTGGGTTTTGCAAGTTACCTACTCAGCTGCGTTGTCCGGGTAGGAAAGTCTGTAGTAATGGCAATGTCCACACAGATGTAAAACCTCAAACAGTTAGGCTTTATTTTCTTTTGCAATAAACGTTGAGAAAGTAGAAGGGATAGAATAGCAGGGGAAGGTTCAGGCACTCGCCACGGAATGTCACAGTGTCAGCAAAAAGTCACTTACCACTCTTAATGTTAGAGCGGGTATTGGTCACCCGGATAGTCCTCTCTCACATGGCCTAGCAGCCGGAATGACACACCTCCCAGCAGGCACAGCGGGTTCACCACTCCCCCTGTACTATTGCCGAGAAGGGCCACTCAATGCACCATGGCTTGCCCGTGGTTCCAACAGGTGCCTGAGGTGGTAAGGCCACCTACAGGCAATAAGGGAAAAATACTATCGGGCAAGCCACAGCTAAAACAGAGGCAAAATCAAGTTGCAATTCAAACGTCTGAGCCCAACTACTGGCTCAGGCACCCCTCTAAATTTACATAGCGTCCCAAACTTTTTGGGATGGGCGCTACACATACACTGAGGAACCGTCACAGAGACCTCAGAATGTGAATGCAATGTTTGAGTCTAATGCCGCGTACAAACGCTCGGAATTTCCGACAACAAATGTTCGATGTGAGCTTTTTGTCGGAAGGCCCCATTCCGACAACAAAATCCGTTCTCGTAAAATTCCGAGCGTGTGTGGACAATTCCGACACACAAAATTCCACGCATGCTCTGAATCAAGTACGAGACGGAAGCGATCGGTCTGGTAAAACTAGCGTTCGTAATGGAGATATCACATTCGTCACGCTGTAACGGACTGAAAAGCACAAAGCTGAAAAATGCAAATCGTCTCTCACCAAACTTCTACTAAAATGAGATTAACATAAGGAGCCCAAAGGGTGGCGCACTTGGTATGAAACTTCGCTTTTATTGTGCCTTCGTACGTGCTGTACGATGCATTAAGGTGAAAAAACAAACAAACCTTTGCAACCCCTTTAAGCAACTCATATATTATAAAACCACAAGAAAAGAGTAACCAAGACTCTATAAAATAGGAGTAGCACGCCTTTGCTGTCAATGGCTAACTTAAAAAAAAAAATGGCGCCCGTAATATATTTTCCCCAAGCACATATAATCCGCTTAAAAGCACTGCGCCATTGTCAATGAAATCAATATAAGAAGCAACAATGTTATTTAGTACAGTCTGGGGAATCACTGACAGCTTTCTCAATGGCTGAACACAAGGAAATTCTGGGAGCGCTAAGGAGCTTTTAGCGGTTTCCTCTCTTTCATCTGGTTTTCATGCATTCATCAAGTGAGACAAATACCGCCTATCCAAATCAAACAGAGCCGATCCTCCATTTGTCTTGGAATAGGCCCTGAGGGTCTCCCGTCCTAAGAGAACCCATGTGCAGTAAAGTGGAAAAAAAAAAGTGATTAAGATTTAAAAGACAATCTTAACAAGTCGAAGTCTGAAGCAGGCCTTTGTTTTAAAGGAAAGACCATCTTAAATTTTGTCCTGGCATGGGAATGCTAGCTTGAGTGGATTTACTACAATGCCGCCATTCACTAAGCAGTGAAATGTATTCACAAAAGCATGGAGCAATTTATTCACAAGTTAATATCGGTGTAAGGCAAAGGAACCCGGGAATAACAACAAACTCGATATGAATTCATCTTTGTTGGCTCTTATGATCCTGTGTAGTCTTTTCCTGTTTCCTATGTTACTTTTTTCCACCTATTTAATTGGACATAGGGGCTTACCAGAAAATAACAGAACCTTTGGCACAACTGTTTTGTCTATGGTTCTCAAAACTGGTTTTTGGATAAAGCAAGCATGGCATTGCAGTTGAGGTTCAAATTCTATAACACATTTACGGTAATTAGGACATATACAGTATCTCACAAAAGTGAGTACACCCCTCACATTTTTGTAAATATTTTATTCTATCTTTTCGTTCAATAGATTTTTATTTTTCAAATGAAGTATAGATAATACATAAGAACAGTATGACAAAGGGCTGGATCTCTTACAAAATATGCATGTGTCAATCATAACAAAGAATTGGCAACAAGTCTTCATAAGGTGTTTCAGAGCTTAACTGTGGGTTGAGTAATGGAAGTTACAAGCTAACACCTGGTTAGTAGGGGAATGAGAGGTAGGGAAATGAACCAAAGGGTCAGTCGGTCTGGGAAGTCCTACCTATCCCGGGCACCCCTAATGGGATCATCCTGTGCCCCGGTCAGGCCCCCCCCAACCCGCCCCCCTCTCATAAAGCTATCAGCAAGGATATTAGAGAGTCCAAAGTAGACTGCAGTGGGTCTCTAGCTCTTAAACACATAATCAACTCGGCCTACAGAGCTGCCGAAATGACTTCAAAACAAACAGTAATGCATTACCCTTAAGTCACATCAATTATCCTAATTTAAGAAAAAATAAAAATAAATAAAATAAATAAAAAGAGAAAAGAGAAAGAGAGAAAGGAAGAAAGAGATGAGGAATAGAGAGGGAGTACTTATTCTATCTTTTCATATGACAACACTGAAGAAATTACACTTTGCTACAATGTAAAGTGAATGTACACATTGTACAATGCCGCGATTGGAAATTCCGACAACAAAACCGTGGATTTTTTTCCGACGGATTTTGGCTCAAACTTGTCTTGCACATACGGTCGCACAAATGTTGTCGGAAATTCCAAACGCCAAGAACGTGGTGACGTACAAGACGTATGACGGCACTATTAAAGGGAAGTTCAATACCAGTCATGTTAGTAGAAGTTTGGTGAGAGGCGATTCGCGCTTTTCAGTTCGTTACAGCCTGATGAATGTGCTATCTCCATTACGAACGCTAGTTTTACCAGACCGATCGCTTCCGTCTCGTACTTGATTCAGAGCATGCGTGGAATTTTGTGTGTCGAAATTGTCCACACAAGATTGGAATTTACGAGAATGGATTTTCCTGTCGGAAAATTTGAGAACCAGCTCTCAAATTTTTGTTGTCGCAAATTCCGACAGAAAATGACCGATGGAGCCTACACACGGTCGGAATTTCCGACAAAAAGTTCCCATCGAACATTTGTTGTCGGAAATTCCGACCGTGTGTACGCGGCATAACTGTAAATTTGCTGTCCCCTCAAAATAACTCGACACACAGCCATTAATGTCTAAACCGCTGGCAACAAAAGTGAGTACACCCCTAAGTGAAAATGTCCAAATTGGGGCCAAAGTGCCAATATTTTGTGTGGCCACCATTATTTTCCAGCACTGCCTTAACCCTCTTGGGCATGGAGGTTGCCAGAGCTTCACAGGTTGCCACTGGAGTCCTCTTCCCCTCCTCCATGACGACATCACGGAGCTGGTGGATGTTAGAGACCTTGCGCTCCTCCACCTTCCGTTTGAGGATGTCCCACAGATGCTCAATAGGGTTAAGGTCTGGAGACATGCTTGGCCAGTCCATCACTGGATGGAGCAGCATCGTTGTCACACTTCTATGTACACTCCCCCAGAAATATTGGCGTACGTGCCAAAACATTCAACATTGAGCATGTAGAGGTCATTGGACAGCCTTTGCCCACTCCTACAGTGTGACTAGGTCTTGTTATACTCCGGCATGTGCAGCCACAGGGGTGTTCTTTTGTACTGTACTGCTAAGCCATGTCCAAAAGTATGTTCCCAATTACTTAGGTACTTAGGTACGGTAATGATTTTGTTCATGAATGTGGAGACTAACATTTGCAAAATTTATATGGTGAAGGTTTAGTTGTACTTTAATTAAGTTTAATGGAGTTGAAGAACACTGTGATACACCAATATTATGTTATTCGTAATAATACACAATATTTTTTTATTTTTTTTTGCAGCTTAGCATTATCATTTATTAATTTACTCAATCTTTACTCCCTCTCTAGGTTTCGATAATTGCACTAAATATCTCAAAATTTCATTATTTTCTCTTTTCTTTTTTAAACATTAACATTATTCATTCTTTTAGTGTTAAGCGAATGCAAAGCTGTCTTCGTAATGTGTGACCAGTCCAAAAAGTACCGTAAATATTAATAACGTAATCTCGTATTTAGAAATTCCGCATGAGCTGGGCGACTTGGTAGTGACCCAAGTGGGCTGGGACTCTTTCAAACTCACGTGGATAGCGCCAGACAACAACTATGAGAAATTTGTGATTCGGGTTCAGGAATTAAAGGATGGAGAAGAACCACAAACCATTGAGGTTCCTGGAGAACTTCGCTCTCTGGAAGTGCCGGGCCTGAAGCCGGCCACAAAATATAACATCACATTACATGGGGTGATTCGGGGACTTGACACCGTGCCTCTCTTTGGAGAAGTTGTTACAGGTACCATATGCTGGAATGCTTCACAATCACCTTGGGGGGGGGGTCACTTCTCCATCCGCTACCCACCAAGCTATTCACCTAGCTCCTCATCTGCATCCTCACTGGCTTTTTTAGATTGTAGCTTTTTTGCGTCACGTTGGCTTTTAGTTCACTTCACTGGGCTGAAATGATGAGAAGGAGCACATTATAAATCGATCTCTTCACAAAATCGTTTATGGGAGCTCATTTGCTGGTTGAGGGATCTGCTTGCTGGCTTGCTTGCATGCTTTGCTCTTTTCGTAATAGGAATAGAAAAAAGTCTACCAAATGTCAAAAGTCCAAAGTTTCGTAAGTGGAAAAAGTCCATCAAACAACAAATATTATGACCAAGTCTTAAAATTCTTAAGATGGAAGTAGAAAATTATTATAAGATCAATGCATGTCAACAGTTATGAGACCCTACATGGAATTGGTCAAGATAATTCCAAGGGTGGTCAACACTCTACAGCAGGGGTAGGGAACCTCGGCTCTCCAGTTGTTTCGAAACTACAAGTCCCATCATGCCTCTGCCTCTAGGAGTCATGCCTGTGATTGTCAGGGTCTTGCAATGTCTCATGGGACTTGTAGTTTTGAAACAGCTGGAGAGCCAAGGTTCCCTACCCCTGCTCTACAGTATATGTAAGGTAAATGTCTAGGTGCCTATTCTTCATACAACTCCAGAATAGTTCAGAAGCACTTAAAAGCAGGGCTGGGACAAACGGTGGGCAGGAGGGGCAGCTCCCCATATGATATGGCCCGGAGGGCCGGAGTCAGCCCGTGGGCCTTGTGTTTGACACATGTGAGGTAGACCTTTACGGTTGTTGTGTGTGGTTACTCTTTAGGCCTTGTGGGGGAGGCCCAGGATCCTTTACGTTAAAAGTGATGCTGGTTTGCAATAGGGTCCAGGAAAAATATTATCATACAGTTCCTTCAAAACCCACCTAACCTGTGCCTCTGGAACTTGAAAAAAACAAATAATGCCCCGTACACACGGCTGGTTTTCCTTTCGGAAATAGTCAGATGAGAGCTTTTGGCCGGGAATCCCGACCATGTGTATGCTCCATCGGACTTTTCCTGACGGGAAAACTGCCAAAAACGGCCGGCAAAAGATAGAGAACTGGTTCTCTATTTTCCCGTCGGGATTCCCGATGGACTTTTTCCCGTCGGAAATCCCGACGGGGCATCAGGCTTTTTCCTACCAGTACTGAACAAAAAAAAGTTTTGGCTTTAATTACACTTTAATAAAGGTATATGGTCAATTAGAACATAGCAAAGGTTGTTTAGAAAGATAAATAATTTTGAACCATTAAAAAAAAAAGAGGAAAAAAATAAATATATAAAAATAGATATGCAAAAAAAAATTTTCTTTGGCCCTCAAAATGAAGTTTGGACACAAGGCAATTATATAAAAATACAGATGCTTCAGCATTCGTCTGCTTCTTTCATTCATACTCCGAGCTTTACATTGCATGTACGTGCCAGCATGTAAAAATGCCAAGGAAACTGCTTACGCAGATATCTTTGGAGCTTCACGGAAAAACCTTGGCTTCATTGTGGCTTCCTGCTACATGGCTGAAATTTTTACCAGACTTCTGCTTTCTTCTGCTGGCGAGGTTTGTGGGCTGCTGACAAGGCATCCATGTGGGTGTTGTTGTTGTTGTTGGTCATCCAACGGTTTAATTGAATGACATTTTTCCTTGCTCAGAAAACAAGCCAGAAGTAGACAACCTCACCGTCACCGGTATCACACCTGAGAGCTTTGACTTGTCCTGGACAGCGACACAAGATTCATTTGACGACTTTGTTGTAGAGGTTACTGATGAGGACAGGTCACGTGAGCCAGTGAAAATTAATGTCCCTGGCCATCTCAGGAAAACTCTTATCTCAGGGTTATCACCCAAAACTCATTACACCATCTACCTCTATGGTACTGTTCGTGGTCAACGAATGCAGCCTATTAGTGTTTCTGCAACTACAGGTATCGGATCAACTTACTTCATCTACATTGACTTATTTTTTATCTTTGGGTGTAGTATTTTTTTGCAGCTTCCATGACAATCTCCATTACTTCCTGTATGTGTGTCTATGTCATGTCATGTATGTCATGCTTTTTCCTTTATATGCAGAAAAGGTAATATACTAAAGGGCTAGAGTTCCACCTTGGAAACCATGTTTCTTTTTACCAGGGTTTTTTTTTTCTGAAAATAGGTGAAGGAACTCAACCACAACCCCCCAAATGTCCAGAGTTCTTGGGTGCACTTGGTACATAGTACAGAGTTTAGGGATGCGCTACATGCAGAGTTGCGGGGTGTGCTATGTACGTAGTGCAGAGTTCAGTGGTGTGCTGCCTGAACCAGAGGTGGTGGAACTGAGTTTCACCAAGTTCCAGCTGAAAAAAAGCCCTGCTTCTTACATATTTCAGCAAAGTGATGCTCATTAATGGGTATGGCTAGGTATAGTATTCCCTAATTTCTGTAGTAAGCGGGCAACGCTATGGCTGCTTCACTGAAACCCTGAACAGTGTTGTAAGCCTTGCCCAGTTCTCCCCTTGCTGGACCACATAACTATAACTAAGACAATGTCTCCACCGGCTGCCATTTTACAGAAGACCAGAACGCTGAGAACAAACAAGAGGCCGGTGGCTGTCAAAAGAAATTATTATTATTATTATTATTATTATACACGATTTATATAGCGACAACAGAAATTGAGCTGTTCTCCCCTTGCTGGACCACATAACTACTCTCCCTCTCTTTGTTTCTTTAACATAAAAGGGTGGAGTGTATTTAGACATTTACCTGGAGTTTGGCTTTAATTTGGATAAAGTTGGTCAAGGGTTAGGCTGGCCATAGCATGCTGGCCATAGCATACTTGCCAACTGTCCCGAATTTCCCGGGACATTCCCGGGATTTAGACCTTTTTCCCAGTTTTCGCGATTCCCGGGAAATGTCCCGGGAATTACTTGTTTTCCTGATTTTTCACCAGCAGAGACAATGTCTCCACCGGCCGCCATTTTACAGAAGACCAGAACGCATAGAACAAACAAGAGGCCAGGTGGCTACCAAAAAAAATGAAGCTGCGGCGCTGCCCACCACACCCCCCCAAACCGCTGCCGGTCTGTCTGTGCATTTTTATTTCCCCACTACATAACATCTACAAAACGAATGCTCCGCCCCTTAATTATAATAAGACTCCGCCTACAGACAAAAAAGTGTCCCTATAATTTTTTTACAATGTTGGCAACTATGCCATAGACAGTTCGGAACTGGTTGACATTTGAACCATGTATGGGCAGGCTAAAAGTACCAAGTTGATTGATCAATTAACTTGGGTATAACTAGCCTGCTGGGACTTTACATGCGGTTATTACTTGTGGCTGGTATAGCTGCTAGCAATAATTGCTGTCTTCTCCCGTTGGGCATGGCTTTCCCCAGCGGGAGAATAAAATGGCTCAGTGGAAGGGATTCACTTATCAACAATCAAGAAATTTTCTCTGTGGGACCCTTTGTCATTTTTTTTATTGCTGTCTCCCTATTGTCGAGATTTATCCCTCTATTTATAGCCATTGTTATCTAGAAAGAAAGTGAGGAAACTCCAAAATTTTTGTTGCCACCAGAAACGGAGGTAAGGGAAAACTTCCAATGGGTCTAGGGTTGCCAGGTGTTAGAGCTGGCCCTTCTGTAAGGGGCCCGAGCCCCATCAGTTTAACAGGGGGCCTGGAGTCAGAAAGGGAACTCTTTAAATACCTTTGGGTGCATGTACAGTAATCCCATATGGATCGTGGCTCCCAGAAATTAAATACTGTACAAGTTCACTAAGGCCCATGCAGTTCAGCAGCAAGAGTCGGGGACAGATAGGGGGCTATTTTCTAATTTTCAAGAGGAGGCGGAGTAACCCCCTCAGCAGGGGAGATCACTTCCATGTTGATGAGAACAAGGGCCTCTAACCCACAACCCTGGCCCTGTGGTTGTGGGTGGATGGCTTATCGGAATTTGTGATGGTTGCTAGGAATGCAGTGCGAGCCGGCACCCGCTGTTCCTAAAGAAACACTGACAGTGGGAAGCTGTCATATATAGAATCAGGGGCTGAATGGGCAATAATTGGCCAACCATTGGCTAATCGATACCCAAGAAAGGGTTGGGGGCCTGTCATAAGGGCAATATGGGGCCACATTTCTAATGTCCAGCTTCCTGAAGAACCATTGAGAGTGGAAGCTGTTATATATAGAATTAGGGGACGGATGGGCAATAGGTGGCCAACAGTTGGATCATCCATACCCATGGAAGGTTTGGGGCCTTGTCAGACAGGCAGAATGGGGGCCGCATGATATCTAATAGCAAGCTTCCTGAGGAACTATTGGCAGGAGGAAGCCATCATATATAGCAGTGGAGACGGAATGGACAACAGTTGGCCAACCGTTGGCTCATTCATAGCCAAGGAAGGCTTGGGGCCCTGTCATACAGGCAGTATGAGGCCACACGATTTCTATTAGACAGCTTCCTAAGGAACAATTGGCAGGAGGAAGCCATCATATATAGAAGTGGGGGCTGAATGGGCAATAGTTGGCCAACCATTGGTTCATTCATAACCAAGGAAGGGTTGGGGCCCTGTCATACAGGCAGCATGAGGCCACACGATTTCTAATGGTCAGCTTCCTGAGCTACCATTGACAGTGGGAAGCTGTCATATATAAAAGCAAAGTCAGAATGGGAAATAGTTTGCCAATCATTGGCTCATCATACCCAAGGAAGGGTTGGGGCCCTGTCATACAGGCAGTATGGAGGCCACACGATTTCTAATGGCAAGCTTCCTGATGAACCATTGACAGTAGGAAGCTGTCATATACAGAAGCAGGGGCCGAATGGGCAATAGGGGGCCAACGATTGGCTCATCCATACCCAAGGAAGGGTTGGGGACCTGTCCTGCCGGCAATATGGGGGCCACACAATATTTAATGGTGGTCCCTGAGTGGGACAAATGCCTAATGCCAGGTTTACACATCTGTGTCCACTTTTGCATGTTTTTTAATGTCCATTGTAGTGCTATCACTTCCTGGAATTAGATCCTTCCAAAGTCCCCAACAATGGGGTCACTGCAGAAAATCAATCCCCACTGGCCAAACCACAAATGCCCCAAATCACACCTCAATAGGTGTGATTTGGGGTATTTGTGGTTTGGCCAGTGGAGACTGATTTTCTGCAGTGACCCCATTGTTGGGGACTTTGGAAGGATCTAACTCCTGGGAGTGATAGCGCATTAAAATGTAAATGCATAGAAAAATGGGCATGCCCTGGTGTGCAAAACTCAATGCAAATCAGTGTATGGATGTGAAGGATCTCATTGGGTAATGCGCATTCCTGTGACACATTAATTGTTTTGCATTGCAACATACGCGCTGAAAGGCCAAGGTGTCAACGGGGCCGAAAAGGTGAATTTGTCTCACTTTTGGAGATTTGCTCTCACTTCCTGTTGGGTTTCTGGAATAGGAAGTGAATGGAAAGTTTCTCAATGGTACACAGATTTGAACCCTTCCCTACTCTGTCCAAAATGAAATTGAAAACTTTGGTTATACATACATTTAATTTTTTTTTTAAATGAAGTAAGAGATAAAGGAAATGTGGGGAGAATTGAAAAATAAAGACCTAATTAGGGTTGTTTGGAGCCCAAGTGACACTGCGTTGGAGTAAAAATGAAGCCCTACAGTACATTACCTTCTCTGCGTTTTGAAGTTCCGTCCTTATAAATGTTAATTAGGTTGGTTTTAACATCTAATATGAAATTCTTTTCCTAAGTGGATGTGTTTTTATTCAAGATCGGGCAACATGCTGACAGCCGTTCTTGGCTTGAACATTTTTATTATATGTTCTGTGACACCAAATTAAAGCTGAACTTTCATCACCATTATTTTAATGTCCAAAACGTGATGAAGTTGGGGCTGTACATTGTGTGAAGGGGAAATCCTACACAGGGGCTGTCAGTCATCGCTGCAACAATGGTGCCGGCTGGAGGCAAGTGGGGGCAGAAGTGTAGTGCAAGAAAAAACACTGGAGATGTTTGTTCCAGGGAATATCTGATTTCCCTAGGGCAGAATAACCAGTAAAAAGGCCACATTTTTATTTATTTTTTATATTTGTACCAAATCAGTTTTAGAATTTAGGGTCCCCATCAGAGTCTCAGTAAAATTAAAGCTTGCGTCAGAGTACCCCCTCAAATCAGGGTCCCCATCAGAGATCCCCCTTACATCAGTGTCCTCAACAGAGTCCTCCCTTACATCAGTGTCCTCATCAGAGACCCCCCTTACATCAGGGTCCCCATCAGAGACCCCCTTACATCAGGGTCCCCATCAGAGACCCCCTTACATCAGGGTCCCCATCCGACCCTCCTTACATCAGGGTCCTAATCAGAGATCCCCCTTACATCAGTGTCCTCAACAGAGTCCTCCCTTACATCAGTGTCCCCATGAGAGATCCCCCTTACATCAGTGTCCTCAACAGAGTCCTCCCTTACATCAGGGTCCCCATCAGAGACCCCCCTTACATCAGGGTCCCCATCAGATGCTCCTTACATCAAGGTCCTCATCAAAGATCCCCCTTACATCAGTGTCCTGAACAGAGTCCTCCCTTACATCAGTATCCCCATCAGAGACCTCCTTACATCAGGGTCCCCATCAGAGACCCCCTTACATCAGGGTCCCCATCAGACCCTCCTTACATCAGGGTCCCCATCAGAGCCCCCTTACATCAGGGTCCCAATCAGCCCCCTTTATCAGTGTCTCCATCAGAGACCCCCTTACATCAGTGTCCCCATCAGAGACCCCCCTTACATCAGGGTCCTCAACAGAGTCCCCCCTTCCATCAGTGTCTCAATCAGAGTCCCCCTTACATCAGGGTCCCCATCAGAGACCCCCCTTCCATCAGGGTCCCTATCAGAGACTCCTATATATTACTATTCTCATGAGAGCCTCCCCCCCACACACATCAGTGTCTCCACCAGAGGCTCCCTTACATCAGTGTCTCCATCAGAGACTCCCCCCCCCACACCAGTGTTCCCATTAGAGACCCCATTACATTACTATCCTCATCAGAGACCCCCCCCCCAGATCAGTGTTCCCATCAGAGTACCCCTTACATCAGTGTCTCCATCAAATACCCCCCCCCACACCAGTGTTCCCATTAGAGACCCCCATTACATTACTATCCTCATCAGAGACCCCCCCCCCAGATCAGTGTTCCCATCAGAGTCCCCCTTACATCTGTGTCTCCATCAGAGGCCCCCCTTACATTAGTGTCCCCATTAAAGTTCATGTGGGTGTAAAGGCAGGCGTCCCAATACTTTTGGTAATATAGTGTAGTTCTGTATTTCAAACTTTTTCTATTTTTTGTTTTATTATTGGTTAAACTAGATGGAGTATGGTGTATTTTCAACCTAACTATGTAACAATCTTATTTTATAAGTAAGATTTTGAAGGTTTATGAATTGCAATATAGAGTGGGCATTGCCCAGAGGCGGGGGTGGGGGACTGGCAGAAATGTATACTTTGTCTCCTAGAGTTTTGCTTTAAACAGCTGCTTACAATATATCTACGTAATTTTCTTCTCTAGGTCATGGACATCAAAAGTGTTTTTTTTTTTCCCTCAAGTCATTTCTTCTTCTTCATGATCAGATACATTGAATTTTGCTTCTTCTGGCTTCTAGCTACAGACAATAGCAGTACTGCCATTTTTACTAACTGCCGTTTTTTTTGTTACTAACTGCCATTTTTATTTCCTCTTCTTCTTTTCCTTCCATGGAATATTCTTTTCAGAATCAGAACCTGAAGTTGGAAACCTCAAGGTTTCCAGTATAACCCCCGATGGGTTCCACCTGTCGTGGACAGCTGACGAGAGTGGCTTTGACAACTTTATCATTAGAATACAGGATGCCCAGCGCCAACACGAACCGGTTACTCTGACAGTGCCGGGCAGTGAACGCACAAGAACTGTGACGGGACTGAGAGATGGCACTGAATACGAGATTGAGCTGCATGGTATTGCTAGTGGTCAGCGCTCTCCACCGATAAAAGGAGAGGCAACAACAGGTACTTCAGATTAGTAGCAAGTTGGCACCACTGAAAACTACAAAACTGAACCTCGTATATGTAGTAGACATGTGCCATTCGTTTCGTACAAATCGAAAATTCGTACGAATTTCCGAAAATTCGTACATTCAGAAGCATCCGAAATACGAATTTATATGCTTTAGAATTTTACGAAAATACGAAATTTCGTTGGCGAATTTCGGATCCGAATTTGAGAAAGGTATTTTTTGCTTTTTAAATCCATCATAACGAATGTTCGGAATTGTTACGAAAAGTTAACGAACCTAACGAAAATTTGTATTCTATCCAAATTGAATTTCGGACACGAATTACGAAATGCGAACTAACGGCCTGGGCTACAATACCCGTTTCGTCACTTGACCCTTTTTCAGGAGGCCTTTACAACTAGGGATATACAAACGTACACTATATTACCAAAAGTATTGGGACGCCTGCCTTTTCACGCACATGAACTTTAATGTCATCCCAGTCTTAGTCTGTAGGGTTCAATATTGAGTTGTCCCACCCTTTGCAGCTATAACAGCTTCAACTCTTCTTGGAAGGCTGTCCACAAGGTTTAGGAGTGTGTCTATGGGAATGTTTGACCATTCTTCCAGAAGTGCATTTGTGAGGTCAGGCACTGATGTTGGAGAGAAGGCCTGGCTCTCAGTTTCCACTTTAATTCATCCCAAAGGTGTTCTACCGGGTTGAGGTCAGGACTCTGTGCAGGCCAGTCAAGTTCCTCCACCCCTATCTCGCTCATCCATGTCTTTATGGACCTTACTTTGTGCACTGGTCCAAATCATTGAGTGGAGACTGTGAGCCAGGCCTTCTTGTTCAACATCTGTACCTGACCTCACAAATGTGCTTCTGGAAGAATGGTCAAACATTCCGATAGACATATTCCTAAACCTTGTGGACGACCTTCCCAGAAGAGGTGAAGCTGGTATAGCTGCAAAGGGTGGGGCAACTCAGTATTGAACCCTACGGACTAAGACTGGGATGACATTAAAGTTCATGTGCGTGTAAAGGCAGGTGTCCCAATACTTTTGGTAATATAGTGTATGTTTGTATATCCCTAGTGACAAAACGCGAGTCGGGACCTTCTATCTCCAACTCAATATTGAACCCTACAGACTTATGCCGCGTACACACGATCGGAAATTCTGCCAGCAAAAGTCCGATGTGAGCTTTTGGTCGGAAATTCCGTCCATGTGTAGGCTCCATCAGACTTTTACTGTCGGAATTTTCGTCAAGAAAAGTTTGAGAGCAGGTTCTCTATTTTTCAGACGGAAAAAGTTCCTATCGGAAATTCTGATTGTCTGTATGCAATTCCGAAGGGGGGGAAAAAACACGCATACTCAGAATCAAGCAGAAGAGCCGACTGCCTATTGAACTTCACATTGATCTCGGCTCGTCGTACGTCTTGTACGTCACCGCGTTCTTGACGTTCGGAATTTCCGACAAGATTTGTGTGACCGTGTGTATGCAAGACAAGTTTGAGCCAACATTCCGTCGAAAAAAAAAAATCCACGGTTTTGTTGTCGGAAATTTCGGATCGTGTGTACGCGGCCATTAGAACGGAATGTTCATGTGCGTGTTAAAGGTGTCCCAATACTTTTGACAATATAGTGTAAATTTATAAGTCATTATAAACATTGTGGCTGGAAAATACCAGGATTTCATGGAACCTTTGGGTTCCTCCAGAGGTTGTTAGGGGTTCCGTGAGCTGTGGATGATTGATCTCCCACCTCCCATTCAATAAGGTCCCGCGTCCATGGAAAAACACGTACATCTATAAGACATTGTTGAACGTTGGTTGAAAAAACGTGTCTTGTAGATAAGCGGTAGAGTGATGACTTATGCTTTCCATATGCTAAAATGTACGCGAAGAAGAAGGCCCTTTGATTGGGAAGCCCATTCATCTCAATCACATAATGCAATGCGAAAACGTTCACGGCGCATATTTTAAACAAGCGCCAACGCCGTATATCATCTCTTTTAAAATACCTCTTTCCCTGGCCTGGAGTTTGACAGATTAAATTTCAATGGAGTGACAAGAAGCAGAGGTCCGCGGTGAGAACGTCGGATAAATTTGAATGCGGTGGACGTGGGACTTGCTTCGTTTTAGCAAGTGCTCGGTGTTTACATTATTAGTGCAACAAGGCCAAAGAATTTCTCACCGAGAGAAGCCGCAGATGTCGGAGGAGCTTTTTCCTGGCTATAAATGGCAAAAGGCCGATGTGAGGAAAACACTCAATTACCTCGATATAAACAGCTGCCTACTGCTAGAGCGGGAGGAAAGCGGAGAGAGAGAGAGAGCGACGTGCGGGAAGGGAGGCGACTACCCTCACCCATGGTCTGGGCTCCTGGGACCAGTCCTTAGCTTTAGGATAGGGGTGCAAGGCACCAGTGGCGGCTGGTGCTCAAAATTTTTGAGGGGCGCAAACAAACTGAAAAATTCTGAAAAAAAAACACCTATCAATTGCAACCTCACTGTGCCCATCAAACGCAGCCACTGTGCCCATCAAACGCAGCCACTGTGCCCCTCAAACGCAGCCACTGTGCCCATCAAACACAGCCACTGTGCCCATCAAATGCAGCCACTGTGCCCATCAAATGCAGCCACTGTGTTTATCAAAAGAAGCCACTGTGCCCATCAATCGCAGCCACTGTACCATCAAATGCAGCCACTGTGCCTATCAAACGCAGCCACTGTGCCCATCAAACGCAGCCAATGTGCCCATCAAACGCAGCCACTGTACCATCAAATGCAGCCACTGTGCCCATCAAACACAGCCACTGTGCCCATCAAACACAGCCACTGTGCCCATCAAATGCAGCCACTGTGCCCATCAAACGCAGCCACTGTGCCCATCAAATGCAGCCACTGTGCCCATCAAACGCAGCCACTGTGCCCATCAAAAGCAGCCACTTTTTTTAAACACAGACAATTGCAGTGGCGGCTGGTGTTCAAAATTTTTGGGGGGCGCAAACAAACTGAAAAAAAAAAATCAATTGCCGCCACTGTGCCATCAAACGCTACCACTGTGCCCATCAAACGCAGCCACTGTGCCCATCAAATGCAGCCACTGTGCCCATCAAACGCAGTCACTGTGCCCAAACGCAGCCACTGTGCCCATCAAACGCAGCCACTGTGCCCATCAAACACAGCCACTGTGCCCATCAAACGCAGCCACTGTGCCATCAAACGCTACCACTGTGCCCATCAAACGCAGCCACTGTGCCCATCAAACGCAGCCACTGTGCCCATCAAACGCAGCCACTGTGCCCATCAAACGCAGTCACTTTTTTCAAACACAGACAATTGCAGTGGCGGCTGGTGTTCAAGATTTTTGGGGGGTGCAAACAAACTGAAAAAAAAAACAATCAATTTCCGCCACTGTGCCAATTAAACGCAGCCACTGTGCCATCAAACGCAGCCACTGTACCATCAAACGCAGACGCTATGCCCATCAAACGCAGCCACTTTGCCCATTAAACGCAGTTAGTTTGCCCATCAAACGTTGCCACTGTACCCCAAATGCTGCCACTGTGCCCCCCGTCTGCCCGGCACGTACCTTGTCTCGGGTGGGCAGCGGGTGATGGCGGCAAGCGGCGAGTGGTGTCCGGTGTCCTCCATTTCTTCCCCGACCCCGATGTTTTCTCCTAATATGCGTCCAACCACAGCACCTGTTGTTTCAGCCAATCAGGTGACAGGTAACACAGACCTGGCGCACCTGATTGGCTGAAAGGGGGTTCAATGTTGGCAAAGTGAATTCCTTTGCTTTGCTAACATACAGCTGAGTGAGAAGCGAACGCACAGCGTGAAGGGAATTTGCGGTACGGGTTTATTAATCCTGGAATAAACAGGCATGAGCAGCCCTGTGCTACAGTCGTGGGATATATAACTCAACAGAGACCCACCATGACACTTGGCTGCTCATAGAAGACTGGTGGGGCTCATCAAACCTCTTTGTTCCCAGGGTTTAGAAAAGAATTAAACCCGCTCCAACTTAGCAACCGGAGAGGTTCTGCGGCGGGAATGTCAGGATAATTGAATTGTGCTCAGGCCATAAATTCGGCACCAGAGCAGACGGGGGAAGGAACGCCAGAAGAAATTCAGATGAGTTACTGGCTGCCCTGTGGATGGAGAGGGACCGCCGGCCAGAATCCTTGTTATTTTATACTGTGAGGTTCAAGGAAAAAATAAATATATATATATATATATATATATAAAATTATATATATATATATATATATATATATATATATATGTATATATACAGGTTTTAAAAAATGATAGAGCAAACCAAGCGTAATAAAGAAACAATAAAAAAGTCTATAAATATATAGAATAAAAAAAAATAAAGCTAAAGCACAGTGTGTCATAAACAACTGCCATTTATTTTAACCCCTTCAATACCACCCACTTTCAGCGGTCATGCTACGCTGTACACATATGACATTTTTATCATTTTTATTTTTTTACACAAATAGAGCTTTCTTTTGGTGGTATTTAAATCACCTCTGGGGTTTTTATTTTTTGCTAAATAAATGAAAAAAAAACGTAAATTTTTTAAAGAAAAACAATGTTTTTCTCAGTGTTTGTTATTTTTTTTTTGCAAATAAGTAATTGTTCTTCTTCACTGATGGGCACTGATGAGCTGCACTGATGGACACTGATAAGGCGGCACTGATGGGCACTGATAGGGCGGCACTGATGGGTACTGATCAGATGGCAATTATGGGCCTTGATGAGGCGGCAATGATGGGCACTGATAAGGCTTCGCTGATGTGCACTGATGAGGCGGCAATGAGGGGCACTGATAAGGCGACACTGATGGGCACTGATAAGGCAGCACTGATGGGCACTGATAAGGCAACACTGATGGGCACTGATAAGGCAACACTGATGGGCACTCATGAGCTGCACTGATGGGCACTGAGAAGGCAGCACTGATGGGCACTGATAAGGCGACACTGATGGGCACTCATGAGCTGCACTGATGGGCACTGATGGACACTGATAAGGCAGCACTGATGGGCACTACCAAGGTGGCACTGATGGGCACTGAGTAGGCAGCACTGATGTACACTGATAAGGCAGCACTGATAAGGCGGCACTGATTGGCTGCACTGTTGGGCACTGATAAGGCAGCACTGATGTGCACTAATAAGGCGGTACTGATGGGCACTGATGAGCTGCACTGAGGAGCACTGAAGAGACGGCATTGATGGGCACTGATAAGGCTTCACTGATAAGGCGGCCACTATGACTACTGATAAGGCGGCACTGATGTGCACTGATAAGGCAGCAATGATGGGCACTGATAAGGCGGCACTGATGGACACTGATGAGGAGGCACTGATATGCTGCACTGATAGGTGGCATCAATGGGCACTGATAGACAGCATAGATGGGCACTGATAGACAACACTGATAGGTGGCACTGATGGGCACTGATAGGTGGCACTGATGGGCAATTTTTTTTTGTTTTAGCACTCC
Source organism: Rana muscosa (assembly GCA_029206835.1). Taxonomy (NCBI): domain Eukaryota; kingdom Metazoa; phylum Chordata; class Amphibia; order Anura; family Ranidae; genus Rana; species Rana muscosa. The sequence goes on from CM055125.1 coordinate 322,617,568, forward strand.
GTATTTTTTTATTTTTTTGCATGAGCTACATTGGGTGCCCAACAAGGGAAGCCTTGCTGTGTGGGAGCCACCTTGCCAGAGCTATTGAGCATGTTTGAAGTTTTCCTTTACCTGACTACACAAGTCTTAACAGTATGTTGTTGTGATGTCTCTATGATATCTGTATAGCGAATGTAAATCATGGTGACAAGTTCCAGCTCATCTTTACCAACGCCGGTTCCTTTAGTGTCGGCAACATACAATTTCCCTCCACAGGTGGCCTGCCTAACTAGCACTCTTCATGCAACTGGATCCAAGTCATGTATAATTAATTCCTTCCTCCTTCCTGCCTTCTTTCCACTAATAACGATCTTGATGGTTCAAAAAAAAAAACTCATTCACCATAATAAGAATTATTTCATTCTTTATGCCTCAAAGTGTTGACCTGTCAAACCCCTCGTCTTCATCTCAAACCTGATTTCCGCTTTTTTACCAGATATGCACGACCGTGCATGAATACTTCCTAAATTTCGGGCCATCACGCCACTTCCACGGTGATCTCATAACAGTGTTTGGGCTCAAGATTGGAGAGAATAAATTTTAAATATGCATGAAATCACCCGGGGCTGGACACGTGGCATGGGGGCAAGCTGCAGAAATTTAACCGCCAAACACAACCCATTCAAGTGGACGTATAAGGTGGCGGCTTGGTGGCTCGGCTTTTGTAGACATTTGGCCTCCTCACCAATGAAAGGCCATTCACTGGAGATCTCTTTGCAGAGGGGCTCCAAGGCCTCCCACGTGTCCTTAACAAGCCCTTGGGCAAGGTTCCCACTGGTGTGCCGTCATCCATTACATTCGAATGCAGTAGTAGCTGCACGATCTGCTGCCGCTGTGTCCTCTTACGGCCGGTGTGACCCAAGCTAAATTGACAGGTGTCGCTCGAAGGCTCCACCGGGTCCACTTATGTAGCACCCGCTTGGAGTGCAGACAAGGACAGAGCCCGTCCCAGCTCTAGACATCTAATGGGAAAAGGGAAACGTCCTAGAAGTCTCACATCTCTACAAAAACCCAGTAAGAAGGTGTATGACGGCCTCAGCCCCGGGCTCCAACCAGGCCACGCTCCCAACGCGTTTCACTTCGTGGGTGGAGTGAAATGTGTTGGGGGAGTGGCCTGGTTGGAGCCCGGGGACGAGGTTGTCATACACCTTCTTAGGGGGTTTTTGCAGAGATGTGAGACTTCAGGGACTCTTCCCTTATATGGCCGGGTTCACACCGGTGCAGCAGCAGATCATGCGGCTACTACCACATTCATAATAGAAAAGAGCAGCAGCAGATCATGCAGCTACTACCACATTCATAATAGAAAAGAGCAGCAGCAGATCATGCAGCTACTACCACATTCATAATAGAAAAGAGCAGCAGCAGATCATGCAGCTACTACCACATTCATAGTAGAAAACACACAGCAGCCGATCATGCAGCTACTACCACATTCATAAGAGAAAACAGCAGCAGATCATGCAGCTACTACCGCTTCATAATAAAAAACAGCAGCAGATCATGCAGCTACTACCGCATTCATAAAGAGAAAACAGCGGCAGCAGATCATGCAGCTACTACCGCATTCATAATAGAAAACAGCAGCAGATCATGCGGCTACTACCACATTCATAAGAGAAAACAGCAGCAGATCATGCAGCTACTACCACATTCATAATAGAAAACAGCAGCAGATTATGCAGCTACTACCACATTCATAGTAGAAAACAGCAGCAGATCATGCAGCTACTACCCCATTCATAGTAGAAAACAGCAGCAGATCATGCAGCTACTACCACATTCATAAGAGAAAACACAGCAGCAGATCATACAGCTACTACCACATTCATAGTAGAAAACAGCAGCAGATCATACAGCTACTACCACATTCATAAGAGAAAACACAGCAGCAGATCATACAGCTACTACCACATTCATAATAGAAAACAGCAGCAGATCATGCAGCTACTACCACATTCATAGTAGAAAACAGCAGCAGATCATACAGCTACTACCACATTCATAAGAGAAAACACAGCAGCAGATCATACAGCTACTACCACATTCATAATAGAAAACAGCAGCAGATCATGCAGCTACTACCACATTCATAGTAGAAAACAGCAGCAGATCATGCAGCTACTACCACATTCATAGTAGAAAACAGCAGCAGATCATGCAGCTACGCTACTACCACATTCATAATAGAAAACACACAGCAGATCATGCAGCTACTACCACATTCATAATAGAAAACACACAGCAGATCATGCAGCTACTACCGCTTCATAATAGAAAACAGCAGCAGATCATGCAGCTACTACCACATTTATAGTAGAAAACAGCAGCAGATCATGCAGCTACTACCACATTCATAGTAGAAAACAGCAGCAGATCATGCAGCTACTACCACATTCATAATAAAAAACACACAGCAGATCATGCAGCTACTACCACATTCATAATAAAAATCACACAGCAGATCATGCAGCTACTACCACATTCATAATAAAAAACAGCAGCAGCAGATCATGCAGCTACTACCACATTCATAGTATAAAACACACAGCAGCAGATCATGTAGCTACTACCACATTCATAATAGAAAACAGCAGCAGATCATGCAGCTACTACCCCATTCATAGTAGAAAACAGCGGCCGCAGATAATGCAGCTACTACCCCATTCATAGTAGAAAACAGCAGCAGATCATACAGCTACTACCACATTCATAATAGAAAACAGCGGCAGCAGATCATGCAGCTACTACCGCATTTCAATGTACTGGTTGACAGTTTTTTTATGGCGAGCTCCTTGACCTGATCTATACCATCAGGGCTACTGATAGGGGGGGGGGGGGGGACCACCAGCACTCCTGTAGGGGGCCTCGGCACACAGAGGATTGGTGGAGAACAATGCCCTCTGTGTCTCTCACCCAGGTTACTCCCCCTCTCATCAGGTAGGCTGTACGGGGCCCCATGATTTCTAACAATGGCCCTGTATACCATGCATGTGTTATTCACTGCGATTTCCCTTTTTACGGCAGCTTTGCAAGTTCCTTTTCTTTTAGGTCCCTTGAATGGCGTATGCCAAAGTGGCCTATATACATTGATGTTGTTTTTATTTGTAGGTTTGCCTGCTCTGCAAATATGTATGTATATATGGATCCGTGCGTTTATATATACATCAGTAAAAACGTTCTCTTTGTTCGGTCTCAGGTGCTCTCCTGGAAATCTTCGGCTGTCCACGGCATCTTTAGTGCTGCTAATATATAATTTTCCTCCGCAGGTGTCTGTATAACAATCGCTCTCATGCAACTGGATCCGAAGCCATGTATAATTAAACGCCTTTCTCCTTTCTCTCTCGTTTGCAAAACTGAAAATCATCGCTGCGTAGCCCGTTGGTTCAAACATAGCAATGACCGAAATAACAGGAATTATTCATTCTTGATATCAAAGTATCAGCCTGTCAAACCCAGTTGTCTGATTTAAACATAGCGTTGTTGTTTTCTTTTTTTCTTTTTTTTTTCTCACATGGCCTGCGTGGCTTTCCATGATTGCTGCAAATTTAAAGGTGTGCGATTCTTAGATAGAAAAAGCTAAAGTAAAAAAAGAAAAAAAAAAAAGATTAAGAAAAAAAAAAAGACGCTTAAGCTTTTTTTTTCTTTTTCTCACTGGGCCTGCGTGGCTTTCCATCATTGCTGCAAATTTTAAGGTGTGCGATTCTTAAGCCCCGTACACACGGTCAGACTTTTTGCCAACAAACTTCATTTTGAGCAAGTTTGACAAAAAATCCGACCGTGTGTACGGGGCTTTAGATAGAAAAAGTTGAAGTAAAAAAAGAAAAAAAAAAATTAAGAAAAAAAAAAAAGGGTAAAGCTTTTCTTTTTTTTTTTTTTATCACTTGGCCTGCGTGGCTTTCCATGATTGCTGCTTTTAAGATTTTTTTTTTAAAATATGTATTTAAATATATTAATATATAAAATATAATTTAAAAAAAAGAATATCTATCTATCTACCGTATATATATATATATATATATATATATATATATACATACACGGTATATATATATATATATATATATATATATATATATATATATGCACACACATATACAGTACTGTATATATATATATATATATATATATATATATATATATATATATATATATATATATATATATACATATATGGTAGATAGATAGATATATTAGATTTTTATTATATTTTATATATTAATATATTTAAATACATTTTTTAAATATAAATCTTAAATGCAGCAATCGCTGATTGTATTTTTTTGCTATATATATATATATATATATATATATATATATATATATATATATAAAAGCCTAAGCACCAATGAAAGGAAATCTAAACAATAAATAAATAAAAATAATTAAATACATGAATTTTTATATATGAATATATATATATATATATATATATATATATATATATATATATATATATATATATTCTTTTTTTAAATTATATTTTATATATTAATTGTACAACAAGCAAGAACAAATTATATATATACAGTAAGCAGTCATGTGTTCATTAAAAATAATTAATTGCTTCTTTTTTTTTTTTTACAAGCAATAAGTACTTGAATGAGCTTTGGTTTTACCCTCTTGCAATCTCCTTTAGAGCAAAACCAAGACTGATAGAAAAAAATAAGCAGCACAAAAGGGAATAATCAAGTGTGCTGCAGTGCTGATATCCTAAACAAGAGCTTGCTGGTAGGAGCAGAGAGCAGAGTGACAGGGATGAGATCATCAGTCAGCTGCTTCTCCTTTATAGTTCAATCAGAGCCGGGGGGATACATCAAGACCTAGTTGTATTCAGGGCCGGGATAAGGGGTGGGCGAGAGGGGCGGATGACCTGGGCACAATGGTTTACTGGGTGCAGGATCGTCTAAGCTTGCACATCATGAACGGGGGAGGGGGGGGGCGCCATTTGGCATCTTTGCCCTGGGCGCTGAACGACAGGATGGGAGGTGTGAAAGCTCTGAAACTGCACTGTTGGTGTCAGGAAGGCTTCAAGTCATATGGCTGCACCATGCATTTTGACAGTAATTACCCACTTTCAGCCATGCAACTCAAACGATTAACACCTATGCATTCCTTACACCATGGGTGCTCAACCTGTGGCCCTCCAGCTGTTGCGGAACTACAATTCCAATCATTCTTATGCCTTTGGTAATCAGGCTTGGAACTGTCAGCCTTGCAATGCCTCATGGGAGTTGGAGTTCAGCAACAGCTGGAGGGACACAGGTTGAGCACCCATGCCTTACACCAAGGATGGGATTATGTAATTGGAACGTGGAGGTTCCACAACTTTTCAACACAAGTAGCACAGACATCAAATCTTTTTGACTCTGGTGAAGGGGCATGGATGAGAAGGAACTCTTATCATCACAGTTTTACAATTTTGGTCCCCCTGTCTTGTCACCAGCTTGGGACATCTTTGTACACCTTTCATTGGTTCTCTAAGACTCCGTTCACACAGGGGCGACTCGTCAGGCGACTTAGCCCCCTGACAAGTCATGCTCCGTTCTGTACAAAGAAACCGTTCTAATAGGAGCGACGCAAGTCGCTCCGACTTAGAAAAAGGTTCCTGTACGACTTCAGGGCGACTTCCATTGACTTCAATACAGAAGTAATTTTGCAAGTCGCCTCTGAAGTCGTGTGCAGATCGCAAGTCGTGGCGCCCCTGTGTGAACCGGCACTAGTGTCAACCTCAGAATACCACATCCAGGCTTATACCCTTTCCTGCAATGCTTCAGTATCTGTTGGTATAAGTAGGTGTTACTCTGGATCAGAGGTCTCCAAACCTTTCAGTACGAGAACCACATTGTATATTTTACAAATATTTGCATGGTGAAAAATATCAATGTTGTAGTAAACAAGGGCATGCTAGGATTTCAGTCTCCACTGTGGAGGCTCCCAGGGCACGCTAGGATTTCAGGCTCCACTGTGGAGGCTCCCAGGGCATGCTAGAACTTCAGGCTCATCTTTGGAGGCCTCCAAGACATGCTGGGATTTCAGGCTCATCTTTGGAGGCCTCCAAGACATGCTGGGATTTCAGGCTCATCTTTGGAGGCCTCCAAGACATGCTGGGATTTCAGGCTCATCTTTGGAGGCCTCCGAGACATGCTGGGATTTCAGGCTCATCTTTGGAGGCCTCCGAGACATGCTGGGATTTCAGGCTCCACTGTGGAGGCTCCCAGGGCATGCTAGAATTTCAGGCTTATCTGTGGAGGCCTCCAAGACATGCTGGGATTTCAGGCTCCACTGTGGAGGCTCCCAGGGCATGCTAGAATTTCAGGCTCATCTGTGGAGGCCTCCAAGACATGCTGGGATTTCAGACTCATCTTTGGAGGCCTCCAAGACATGCTGGGATTTCAGGCTCATCTTTGGAGGCCTCCAAGACATGCTGGGATTTCAGGTTCATCTTTGGAGGCCTCCAAGACATGCTGGGATTTCAGGCTCCACTGTGGAGGCTCCCAGGGCATGCTAGAATTTCAGGCTCATCTGTGGAGGCCTCCAAGACATGCTGGGATTTCAGGCTCATCTGTGGAGGCCTCCAAGACATGCTTGGATTTCAGGCTCCCCTGCAGAGGCTCCCAGGGTATACTAGGTTATGTTGGGTTTAGAGACTCCTATGCAGAGGGCTCCCAGGGCATGGTTAAATTTAAGGCTGCCCTGCAGAGGCTCACAGAGCATACTAAGAATTGAGGTTCACAAGGTATACTAGGATTCAAGGCTTCCCTGTGGAAGCTCCCAGAGTATGTTGAGATTAGAGAATGCTATGCAGAGGCTCCAAGGGCATGATGGAATTTTGGGGCTCCCCTGCAGAGGCTCGCAGAGCATACTAAGAGTTGAGGCTCCCAAGATATATTAGGATTTGAGGCTTCCCTGTGGAAGCTTCCGGGGTATGTTGGGATTAGAGACTCCTATGCAGAGGCTCCCACGGCATGATGGGATTTAAAGCTCCCCTGTAGAGGCTCACAGAGCATACTAAGATTTGAGGCTCCACTGCAGAGGTTCTCAAGGTATACTAGGATTTGAGGCTTCCCTGTGAAAGCTCCCAGGGTATTTTGAGATTAGAGGCTTCTATACAGAGGCTCCCAGGGCATGCTATGATTCTAGGCTCACCAGTGGAGGCCCCTAGGGCATGCTGGTATTTTAGGCTTCCCTGCAAGGGCTCACAGAGCATACTAGGATTTGAGGGTCCCACGGTATGTTGGGATTAGAAGCTCCTATTCAGAGTCTTCTAGGGCATGTTGGGATTTAAGGATCCCATGAAGATGATCACAGAGAGCCCCCCCCCCACAGCTGCTCCCAGGATATGTTAAAATGTAAGGCTCCCCATGGAGTGTCCCAAGAAATAACACCTATGCAGCCTTCCTGACACCACCCCTAGGATTGTATAACTAAAATAGGGTAGTAGTCTAGAATTTGAGGCTTGCATGTGGAAGCTCCCACAGTATGTTGGGATTAGAGGCTCCATACTAGGATTTGAGGCTCCCAAGGTACACTAGGATTTGAGGCTTCCCTGTGGAAGCTCCCACAGTATGTTGGGATTAGAAGCTCCTATTCAGAGGCTCCTAGGGTATGTTGGGATTTAAAGCTCCCCTGAAGATGTTCACAGAGAGGCTCCCCCACAGTTGCTTACAGGATATGCTAAAATGTAAGGCTCCCCATGAAGTGTCCCAAGTAATAACACCTATGAAGATTTCCTAACACTACCCCTAGGATTATGTAACTAAAGTAGGGTAGTAGTCTAGAATTTGAGGCTTGCATGTGGAAGCTCCCACATTATGTTGGGATTAGAGGCTCCTTTTCAGAGGCTCCTAGGGCATGCTGGGATTTAAGGCTCCCCTGAAGATGATCACAGAGAGCCCCCCCCCCACAGTTACTTCCAGGATATGTTAAAATGTAAGGCTCCCCATGGAGTGTCCCAAGAAATAACACCTATGCAGCCCCCCTGACACCACCCCTAGGATTATATAACAAAAATAGGATAGTAGTCTAGAATTTGAGGCTTGCATGTGGAAGCTCCCACAGTATGTTGGGTTCAGAGGCTCATTTTCAGAGGCTCCTAGGGCATGCTGGAATTTAAGGCTCCCATGCAGAGGCTCAAAGAGCATACTAGGATTTGAGGCTCCCAAGGTACACTAGGATTTGAGGCTTCCCTGTGGAAGCTCCCACAGTATGTTGGGATTAGAAGCTCCTATTCATAGGCTCCTAGGGCATGTTGGGATTTAAGGCTCCCCTGAAGATGTTCACAGAGAGGCTCCCCCACAGCTGCTTCTAGGATATCCTAAAATGTAAGAATCCCCATGGAGTGTCCCAAGAAATAACACCTATGAAGCCTTCCTGACACCACCCCTAGGATTATATAACTAAATTAGGGTAGTAGTCTAGAATTTGAGGCTTGCATGTGGAAGCTCCCACAGTATGTTGGGATTAGAAGCTCCTATTCAGAGGCTCCTAGGGCATGTTGGGATTTAAGGCTCCCCTGAAGAAGATCACAGAGAGGCTCCCACACAGGATATGTTAAAATGTATGGCTCCCCATGGAGTGTCCCAAGAAATAACACCTATGAAGCCTTCCTAACACCACCCCTAGGATTATGTAACTAAAGTAGGGTAGTGCCAACTTTCACACCTTCCATCTTGTTTTTGGACCATCAACATCTGCCTTGACACATTCCATAGTGTTTGGATTAGGGTGTTTGTGCTACCTTGGCGTGGATATAAATTTTGGACCTTGGCGTGGATTTAAATTTTGTCCCTGATACTCATTAGAACTGAAGAAGTGGTTTGGACGAGCTACGAAACGTCTTCAACACTACAGAACAAATCCAATTGAATGTGACTAATGACTTCTAGAAATACTATGACCTTGATGAACGAGAATCTTCACTGTTTTTCCGTAGTTTAACTTTGATGATTCTAAATACATAAGATAGTATAACTAATTTAAAGGCATTTTTTTTTCATTTTTTTTTTTATATTTGCCTTAAGTTCTGCCTTAAAGATCAAGTTACGCATCCCAATGCTCAGAAGGGGTGGTAACTGGTGAAGCCTTCTTTTCTGAAAAGATCTATTTCTTTAGATCCTCAACTACGGGAAGCTAGCTTACCCTCCCACTGGGACACTTGCCATTTTGCTGTAAAGAAAATTAAGTATACCCATTTCTGCCTTCGGTGCCTCAGCAGAAAATAAATGATCAGATATGTTTTTCTAAATGCTTAAATGGAGGAACGTCACCAATTTACCCTATTCCCTGGGAAGAGCTAACCTTGATCGTTTTAAAGAATTCCATTAAATTTGTTTCAACTCTTTTTTTTTTTCTGCTTTAACTAACCTGATGAATTTCGGAGCTGGTGAATATCTTTTTTTTTTTTCCCTGCTGACTATTTCTTTCCAAATACCCCCTTTGCTCCATCTACGCCACTGGCAGTCCTCCATCAAACCTTTTAAATGTGGCTTGTTTGGGTTTGTTCACCATAACTAATGGACTTGACTTGTGTGGGCCACTTGTGCTGATTGAAAAGATAAAAAAAAAAAAAATCTTCTATCTTTTTGCACTCAAAATCTTCATCAAAAAAGAGGGAAGAATAAAATGTAAAAATAAAATGTATATAAAAATAAAAAAAACATCTAAAAAACACAGAGAACAAATTGTTTAGGACAGATTTTAAACAAACAGATCCTTAACGTTCAGGCTGCTGTTGAAATTGAGAACTGTTTTGGATTTCGCTAACTACAACATGAAGATTAAGATTGGCAGGGGCTTTTGTTTTTTGGGAATTTTGGAAGACCGTCGTGAATTTATCTGGCTAGTGTAGAGCTTAAGAGAGTTTCCGAAATGTAAATTGTTTGCAAAAACGCTTGTGTTTATTTTACTTCAACAAGATTATATGCTTTACGAATTTTGCTCCTGGAGCAGCTAGAAATAACATTGAGTATATTCTTAGTGGGTCTAGAATTTACGGCGTTCTATTTTTCTTTTTTTGAGATAGCTATAGTAGTCCAGTGGAATTACATCAACGAACATGTCGTACTGTTATAAATGAACACATTCTAAAATATCTATGGAGTCTCATCCACTTTGCTATTCAAAAGTGGACACCATAGGCGTGCGCACAGGGTGTGCCTGGGGCACACCCTAATCACCCTGTGCAGCACAGATTCCCCCTACTGCCCTGGCTCCCCACTGCTTCCCTCTGCAGCACTTCTGGCTTCCCTCCTCTCCTGCCGGATGTTGCTGCGGAGATGTTTTAGGATGAGTGAGGGAAGGGGCCGGTAAATATGTATTTATCAGCCCCTTCCCTTTCTGAATGAACACGGTGAGTGATGTGAGTAGTAGTGAGTAGTGTGTGTTTGAGCTTTGGGGTGCACACCCTAATGAAATACGCTGCGCACATCTATGGTGGACACCATTAGGCTAATTGTGCTAATATTTTATATAATGCCATATAAATAGCAGGCACCTCAATGAGGTTGGTGTCAGGATATTGAAGGCACTTTCCAAAATTGTTCTGGAAAATTTGAGTTTGTATGTTTAATTTCTACTTCTTGTTTTATCTTCAGCTTTGGGATCTCCTCAAGGAATATCCTTCTCTGATATCACTGAGAAATCTGCCAAAGTTATCTGGCTAGCTCCAAGAATCCGGGTGAACAAGTTCATCATCACATACGTTCCCGTGGCTGGAGGTAAGTTAAAGCATCTCAGTCACCGTTCCAGTTGTTGACTTATTTGATATATTAGATATAAAGCATGCTCAGGCCAGGGTTGTCCACCGATTTGACCTGTACTATGACCTATTGGGAAATAAATGGCTTTTCCTGGGGCCAACATGACAGCATGCATGTAGCAGTAAACAATTTTCTGTTTTCCTGGTGCAAACATGGCAGCATACTTCCATGTATTCTGCCATGGATTGGCACCAGGAAAGGAAAATTTTAGTAAGTATTTGATAAATTTTTTGTTTTCCTGATGCCAACATGGCATCATACTACCACATGTATGCTGCCATAGATTGGCGGCAGGAAAGGAAAATTACGGTAGGTATTTGATAAATGTTTTGTTTTTCCTGGCGCCAACATGACAGCATACTACCACATGTAGGCTGCCATGGATAGGCACCAGAAAAGCAAAATCACAGTAAATATTTGATACAATTTTATGTGTTCCTGGCGCCAACATGGCAGCATACTACCACATGTATTCTGCCATGGATTGGCAACAGGAAAGGAAAATTTGGGTAAGTATTTGATAAAAAAAATAATTCATGATGCCAACACGTCAGGATAACTGCCACATGTATGCTGCCATAGATTGGTGGCAGTAAAGGAAAATTTACGGTAGGTATTTGATAAATGTTTTGTTTTCTTGGGGCTGACATATGTATGCTGTCATGGATTGGCAGTAGGAAAGCAAAATTACAGTAAATATTTGATAAAATTCTCCATTTTCCTGTCGCCAACATGACAGCACACTACCACAAGTATGTTGCTATGGATAGGTACCAGGAAAGCAAAAATTATAGTAAATATTTGATACAATTTTCTGTTTTCCTGGTGCCAACATGGCAACATACTACTACATGTATGCTGCCATGGATTGGCACCAGGAAAGGAACATTTTGGTAAGTATTTGATAAATTTTTTGTTTTCCTGATACCAACATGGCAGCATACTACCACATGTATGCTGCCATAGATTGGCGGCAGGAAAGGAAAATTACGGTAGGTATTTGATACATTTTTTGTTTTCCTGATACCAACATGGCAGCATACTACCACATGTATGCTGCCATAGATTGGCGGCAGGAAGGGAACATTTTGGTAAGTATTTGATACATTTTTGTTTTTCCTGGGGCCGACATGTCAGCATAACTGCCACATGTATGCTGCCATAGATTGGTGGCAGTAAAGGAAAATTTACAGTAGGTATTTGATAAATGTTTTGTTTTCCTGGGGCTGACATGGCAGCATACTACCATATGTAGACTGTCATGGATTGGCACTAGGAAAAGGAAATTACGGTAAATATTTGATACAATTTTCCATTTTCCTGTTGCCAACATGACAGCACACTACAACAAGTATGTTGCTATGGATTGGCGCCAGGGAAGAAACATTTCGGTAAGTATTTGATACATTTTTTGTTTTTCTGATGCCAACATGGCAGCATACTACCAAATTTATGCTGCCATAGATTGACGGCAGGACAGGAAAATTACGGTAGGTATTTAATACATTTTTGTTTTTCCTGGGGCCAACATGGCAGAATACTACAACATGTATACTGCCATAGATTGGAAGCAGGAAAGGAAAATTTTGGTAAGTATTTAATAAATTTTTTGTTTTCCTGATGCCAACATGTCAGCATACTGCCACATGTATGCTGCCATAGATTGGTGGCAGTAAAGGAAAATTACGGTAGGTATTTGATACATTTTTTGTTTTACTGGGGCCCCTCATGGCAGCATACTACCATATGTAGGCTGTCATGGATTGGCACTAAGAAAAGAAAATTACGGTAAATATTTGATATAATTTTCCATTTTCCTGTTGCCAACATGACAGCATACTACCAAAAGTATGTTGCTATGGATTGGCGCCAGGGAAGGAAAATTACAGTAAGTGTTTGATACAATTTTCCATTTTATTGCTGTCTTTTTCTCCACTGGGGAGATTTCTCTCTTTATTTGTCCTGGTGACCATGAAAGAAAGTGGTGGAAAATGTATACATTTTTACAGTTGTCACCAGAACAGGAGGCAATCAGATATCTTCCAATAGGGACACCTTCCAGTGACAACTATCTAACAGATGAAATCTCCTCACTTTAGAGAGATCTCCCCCACTTCCTGTTGTGTTTTCCAGGACAGGAAGTGAAGGTAAATGCCTGGGACACAGGCAGAAAAAAAAGTGCCTGACATGGCTTTACCATTCCCTACTCTATGAGTGGCTTTATAGAGGAACTACAGCCTTAAAAAAAAAAAAAAAAAAAAAAAAACAGCTACAAATACAGTAGAGTTTCTTGTGGAGAATGGAGTCTAGCCCTGTCTTAACACACCCATTTCTTTTCGCTACCACGAGTCCACGGTTCCCGCAAGATCCTACATAAATAGTATAAGGCTGTGTGTATGGGGCCCTAACTGAATGATAGAACCAGTAAAGCCAACTTCATAACCAAACAAAAAACTACAATATCCTTAAAAAAAAAATTTTTTTACATCTTTTTTTATCAGGGGCCAGTAGCACAGTTGAAGTCGATGGATCAAGAACACAAACCACCTTGGTCAACCTCTTGCCGGGAGTTGAATACCTTGTAAGCATTGTGTCCGTGAAAGGAAGTGAACAAAGCCAACCCGCTTCTGGTTCTCTGACCACAGGTACGTAGCTCCTAAGGTGTTGTCCCCGAAGCTGTATCCGTTTTAGGAGCGTGAAAGAGAAGGTTGATCGTTTCGAAGAACTTTAGTGCCAGTTTACACTACAGCGACATGAAAGTCGTCTCGACTTTGCGAGGCAACTTGAGGCAACTTCGAGGCAACTTCAAGTCGCCTCCAGGACAGTGGCCAATCAAAGAATAATCAGCTCTGTAGGAGGGAGGGGTTTGCCTGAGAAAACTATTTTCTCTTCCTGTAAAGTTGCTTCAGTTAAGACACGATCCGACTTTGGAGGCGACTTCCATTGAAATCAATGGGTACAAGTCGCCTAGAAGTCGTAATGAAGTAGTACAGGAACCTTTTCTGAAGTCGGAGCGACTGCAGTAGTGTACATTAAGACGGCTCTCATTCACTTCAATGTAATTACTTATGTCGCGCAACTTGGGGCGACTTGGGGCGACACAAGTCGGATCCCAAGTCGTGGTAGTGTGAACCGGCACTTAGAAAGCGTTCTGAAAAAGAAATATTGAGGATCACACATTTTAGGATGAAGTTCATAAATGGAACATCCATCCTGCTTTAAGATCAAAACAAGTAAAAATGAGTCATGTATCCCTTAATGTGAAGGAAGACAAGATACTGGTGGCTACTCTAGCTTAAGAACCTTCTAAATACCACAGAAGGGTCTTTTTTATGTACAGTATAGGGGGACTTTTGAGATGACAAAATTAGTGTACAAAAACATGAATCATATCATAAAAAGATCTTTTATTCAAAATAGTACTTATTACCAAATTAAATTGTGTTCAGACATATAAGACCCTTAACCACCCACCAGTAGACATGTGCATTCGTTTTCGTCCGAATTTCGGGGATTTCTGCGTTTGTTTTAACAAACGATAACGAACGTGCAGAATTCGAATTCCGAAAGATCCGTCATAAAAAAATGCTTTATTTTCGTTTCATTATGACAACAGTTCGATATAGATAGGAGATTCGACATGGCGGTGACAATAGCTATCTGTGTCTATCGATCCTGCGGTCAAATGTGCCTAACCTTAACTCTATTAGTCCAAGATTATTCTACATAGAAAGAAAAGATTCGACATAGAGAGAAAAGATTCCACATTATAGAGACCTGAAGATTCGACATTATAGAGACCTGAAGATTCGACGAAGCAGCTAAAAACATACGATCGCCGCGAGCGGACATTTATGATCAAATGCTCCGCCCATAGGCTATAGAAGAATTCTAATGTTGATTAACTAGTAATAATAATTAATAAATATAATTATTACTAGTGTCATATAACATTAGAATTCTACTATAGCTTGTGGGCGGAGCATTCGACCGGAAATGTACGATCGCGGCGTCGTACAGTTTAGCTGCTCCGTCTAATCTTCTTAGAACTTTCGACAGACACCATAAGCCTTCAATTGACAGATTCGACCTTAATTCGGATTTTCGGACAAATGCATTTTTTAAAGAAGCTAAATAAATAAAAACGAATTTCGGAGTAACTAAATAAATTAATTTTTCGGACGAAAACGAAATTCCGAAACAAAATATTTCAGTGTGCACATGTCTACCCACCAGTCAGTAGATGTCTTCACAATCCTGAACAAACATGTTACTTCTACACCTCGTACACACGACCGGTTTTCTCGGCAAGAAAACAGCTGGGAGAGCTTTTTGCCGAGAAAACCGTTCCTGTGTATGGTTTCTCGGAAGGAAAACTGCCGGGAATCTCGACAAGAAAAATAGAGAACCTGCTCTCCATTTTTCTCGTCCAGATTCTCGGCCGAGAAAACCGGTCGTCTGTATGCTTACCTGGTCCAAGGTAAACCCGCGCATGCTCGAAAAGACTTTGACGCATGCGCAGTAGCATACAAGGTTAGTGTGGGGTGTAGCAAGATGGCGGCGACGGCATTGAATGTGAATGTGAGCGCCGGCTCGTCGTAGTCGATGATGTCACCGCGTTCTTGCCATTCAAAAGAATGGCGGTTCTTTTGAATGGTTACGTGTGTACACAGGGCTTGGCAAGACTAGCTTGCCAGGAATCCCGTCGAGAAAACCGACGGTTTTTTTTCGACGGGATTCCCGCCCGTGTGTACAAGGCTTATAGATTTGAGTTGATTCCTCCAGTGGGGTGAGAACAATTCTTAATTTTCCCCACCATAGATCTGCTTCATTAGGAAATATCATATAGCAAAGAGGTATCACAGGGTCCGGGTGATAGTAAGCATGTAGGAACTAATCTAAATTGCCAAACGATCACTCCAGGAGTCCTCCACCAAACAGCCTTCTCAAAAGTCTCCAATATACTCCCATGACTTTATAAGTTCTTTGCTCTCCTATGTAGTAATAATTATGTGTATGTTGTATAGTAGAGGGTTTATTCATAAATTTATATATTATTTTCACACATCCAAAAAGATCAAACGTGTTGAAACACAACATAATAACGCCAAGCCATAAAAACAAAGCATCACTTTAAAGTTGTCCTCCAGGCAAACAGCTAAATACAATACAGAGACGAAATACAAATAAGGGATCAGTTTTACCTGACAGAGGATTTGTATTCCTGTCAATCCTGTTCTGAGGTTTGCACAGCTCTGCCACACAGCACAGCCAGGCATTTGACACCACATAGGGTTAAATAATTCCTCCCACTGATACCAAGAATGGGGCATCAACTTGCTTGTTTAGAAAGATTGGAGACTTCTGATATACTTTAGCTAACAAAATTAGCTAGTTACGCAAAGGGCAATAACCACAACTAACCTGGGTTAAACATTAGATCATACTCGAGTTAGTATAACTTATGAACGTCTTATGCCTTGTACACACGACCGGTTTTCCCGTCAGAATAAACTCCGAAGGTTATTCCGACGGACTTCTGACGAAATTCCGCTCAAGCTGTCCGACCGTCAAGAACGCGGTGACGTAAAACACTACGACGAGCCGAGAAATTTAAGTTCTATGCTTCCGAGTATGCGTTAAATTATTTCCGAGCATGCGTGGTGTTTATTCCGTCGGAAAAGCATGCAGACGATCGGAATCTCCGATCAAATTTTTTTTCCAACGGAAAAATTGAGAACATGTTCTCTATCTAATTTCGTCTGAATTTCCAACGGAAAATTTCCGATGGGGCATACACACGGACGGAATATCCGATGAAAAGCTCCCGTCTGACTTTTTCTGTCAGAAATTTCGCTCGTGTGTACAAGGCATTAGGATTCATAGAACAGCCATTCTCAGCCAGGGTTCAGTGGAACATTATGTTTCCTCCAGAGGTTTCTAGGGGTTCCTTGAGTTGTGGCCGATTGGCCTCCCATTTGATGGTTTCTGCATAGTGTTGGGGCCAACACCACTTGGCAGAGCCAGCTGCATGACACCAGTTATCTTTTTAGTTGTCTGTAAATTCTTCCCACTGACCACCAATGTAAGGAACATTCTTCCCACGGACCACCAATGTAAGGGACATTCTTCCCACTGACCACCAATGTAAGGACCATTCTTCCCACTGACCACCAATGTAAGGAACATTCTTCCCACTGATCACCAATGTAAGGAGCATTCTTCTCACTGATCACCAATGTAAGGAACATTCTTCCCACTGACCACCAATGTAAGGGACATTCTTCTCACTGATCACCAATGTAAGGAACATTCTTCCCACTGATCACCAATGTAAGGGGCATTCTTCCCACTGATGATCACCAATGTAAGGAATATTCTTCCCACTGATCACCAATGTAAGGGACATTCTTCCCACTGATCACCAATGTAAGGGACATTCTTCCCACTGATCACCAATGTAAGGAACATTCTTCCCAATGATCACCAATGTAAGGATCATTCTTCTCACTGATCACCAATGTAAGGAACATTCTTCCCACTGATCACCAATGTAAGGAACATTCTTCCCACTGATCACCAATGTAAGGAACATTCTTCCCACTGATCACCAATGTAAGGAGCATTCTTCCCACTGATCACCAATGTAAGGAGCATTCTTCCCACTGATCACCAATGTAAGGAACATTCTTCCCACTGATCACCAATGTAAGGAACATTCTTCCCACTGATCACCAATGTAAGGAACATTCTTCCCACTGATCACCAATGTAAGGAGCATTCTTCCCACTGATCACCAATGTAAGGAGCATTCTTCCCACTGATCACCAATGTAAGGAGCATTCTTCCCACTGATCACCAATGTAAGGAACATTCTTCCCACTGATCACCAATGTAAGGAGCATTCTTCCCACTGATGATCACCAATGTAAGGAGCATTCTTCCCACTGATCACCAATGTAAGGAACATTCTTCCCACTGATCACCAATGTAAGGAACATTCTTCCCACTGATCACCAATGTAAGGAGCATTCTTCCCACTGATCACCAATGTAAGGAACATTCTTCCCACTGATCACCAATGTAAGGAGCATTCTTCACACTGATCACCAATGTAAGGGACATTCTTCCCACTGATGATCACCAATGTAAAGGACATTTTTCCCACTGATCACCAATGTAAGGGACATTCTTCCCACTGATCACCAATGTAAGGAACATTCTTCCCACTGATCACCAATGTAAGGAACATTCTTCCCACTGATCACCAATGTAAGGAACATTCTTCCCACTGATCACCAATGTAAGGAACATTCTTCTCACTGATCACCAATGTAAGGAACATTCTTCCCACTGATCACCAATGTAAGGAACATTCTTCCCACTGATCACCAATGTAAGGAGCATTCTTCACACTGATCACCAATGTAAGGGACATTCTTCCCACTGATGATCACCAATGTAAAGGACATTTTTCCCACTGATCACCAATGTAAGGGACATTCTTCCCACTGATCACCAATGTAAGGAGCATTCTTCCCACTGATCACCAATGTAAGGAACATTCTTCCCACTGATCACCAATGTAAGGAGCATTCTTCACACTGATCACCAATGTAAGGGACATTCTTCCCACTGATGATCACCAATGTAAAGGACATTTTTCCCACTGATCACCAATGTAAGGAACATTCTTCCCACTGATCACCAATGTAAGGAACATTCTTCCCACTGATCACCAATGTAAGGAACATTCTTCCCACTGATCACCAATGTAAGGAACATTCTTCCCACTGATCACCAATGTAAGGAACATTCTTCTCACTGATCACCAATGTAAGGAACATTCTTCCCACTGATCACCAATGTAAGGAACATTCTTCCCACTGATCACCAATGTAAGGAGCATTCTTCACACTGATCACCAATGTAAGGGACATTCTTCCCACTGATGATCACCAATGTAAAGGACATTTTTCCCACTGATCACCAATGTAAGGGACATTCTTCCCACTGATCACCAATGTAAGGAGCATTCTTCCCACTGATCACCAATGTAAGGAACATTCTTCCCACTGATCACCAATGTAAGGAGCATTCTTCCCACTGATCACCAATGTAAGGAACATTCTTCCCACTGATCACCAATGTAAGGAGCATTCTTCCCACTGATGATCACCAATGTAAGGAGCATTCTTCCCACTGATCACCAATGTAAGGAACATTCTTCCCACTGATCACCAATGTAAGGAACATTCTTCCCACTGATCACCAATGTAAGGAGCATTCTTCCCACTGATCACCAATGTAAGGAACATTCTTCCCACTGATCACCAATGTAAGGAGCATTCTTCACACTGATCACCAATGTAAGGGACATTCTTCCCACTGATGATCACCAATGTAAAGGACATTTTTCCCACTGATCACCAATGTAAGGGACATTCTTCCCACTGATCACCAATGTAAGGAGCATTCTTCACACTGATCACCAATGTAAGGGACATTCTTCCCACTGATGATCACCAATGTAAGGGACATTCTTCCCACTGATCACCAATGTAAGGAACATTCTTCCCACTGATCACCAATGTAAGGAGCATTCTTCCCACTGATCACCAATGTAAGGAACATTCTTCCCACTGATCACCAATGTAAGGAGCATTCTTCCCACTGATGATCACCAATGTAAGGAGCATTCTTCCCACTGATCACCAATGTAAGGAACATTCTTCCCACTGATCACCAATGTAAGGAACATTCTTCCCACTGATCACCAATGTAAGGAGCATTCTTCCCACTGATCACCAATGTAAGGAACATTCTTCCCACTGATCACCAATGTAAGGAGCATTCTTCACACTGATCACCAATGTAAGGGACATTCTTCCCACTGATGATCACCAATGTAAAGGACATTTTTCCCACTGATCACCAATGTAAGGGACATTCTTCCCACTGATCACCAATGTAAGGAGCATTCTTCACACTGATCACCAATGTAAGGGACATTCTTCCCACTGATGATCACCAATGTAAGGGACATTCTTCCCACTGATCACCAATGTAAGGAACATTCTTCCCACTGACCACCAATGTAAGGAGCATTCTTCCCACTGATCACCAATGTAAGGGACATTCTTCCCACTGATCACCAATGTAAGGAACATTCTTCCCACTGATCACCAATGTAAGGAGCATTCTTCCCACTGATCACCAATGTAAGGGACATTCTTCCCACTGATCACCAATGTAAGGAACATTCTTCTCACTGATCACCAATGTAAGGACCATTCTTCCCACTGACCACCAATGTAAGGAACATTCTTCCCACTGATCACCAATGTAAGGAGTATTCTTCCCACTGATCACCAATGTAAGGGACATTCTTCCCACTGATCACTAGTGATGAGCCGTACACCCCCCGGTTCGGTTCGCACCAGAACCTGCGAACGGACCGAAAGTTCACGCGAACGTTAGAACCCTATTAAATACAATGGACGCGAACGTTCGAAATCTAAAGTGCTAATTATAACGGCTAATATGCATGTTATTGTCCTAAAAAGAGTTTGGGGACCCGGGTTCTGCACCAGGGGACATGTATCAATGCAAAAAGAAGTTTTAAAAACGGCCGTTTTTTCAGGACAGTCATTTTAATGTAATGTCTGGTCCCGGCAATATGGATGAAAATCATTGAGAAAAATGGCATGGCTACCCCATCACCCCCCCCCCCCCCACCCCAGCCCATTACCAGCCCCTTTGGGTCTTGTATGGATATTAAGGGGAACCCCGCACCCAAAATAAAAAAAGGCCCTATATACTCTGAACAGCCGTATACAGGCGGTGCAAACAAGACAGGGACTGTAGGTTTGTTCTTATGTAGAATCTGTTTGTAATTTTGAACAGGTACATTGTTTAAGTGTAGCTCCAGCCAAAAAATATATTTTTAAGCTTTTTGGAAAACATAGGGAAGGGTTATCACCCCTGTAACATTTGTTTTGCTGTCTGTGCACCTGTTCAGAAGATTTCACCTCACTTTCCGTCCCAATGACAAATGTTTTTGGAAAAAGTGGGGTTTTTATTGAAACAAAGATTTGTGATAAAGCATCAGTAGAGAGGAGACACTTTTTTCCATATTAACTCTTATTACCCATACACACGATCGTTTTTCTTGCCATTTTTTTTCTTGCCGTTTTTCACGTCGTTTTTTTTCATGTTTCCTCTCAAGCCTGTCTTGCGTACACACGATCATTTAAAAAAAATGATCAAGCAAAGCGCAGTGACGTATACCACGTACGACGGCACTATAAAGGGGAAGTTCCGCTCGAATGGCGCCACCCTTCATGTTAGTAAAGTTTGTTGAGCAACGATTCGCGCTTTTCAGCCTCGTGCTTTTCAGTCCGTTACTGCGTGACGAATGTGCTATCTCCATTACGAACGCTAGTTTTACCAGAACGAGCGCTCCCGTCTCATACTTGATTCTGAGCATGCGCGGTTTTTTTCACGTCGTTAAAGCATACACACTATCGTTTTTCACGTCGTTAAAAAAAACGACATGAAAAACGACGTGAAAAAAGAGAGCATGTTCAAAATTTTTAATGGCTGTTTTTCACGTCGTTAAAAATGCTCTGGAGCATACACACGATCATTTTTAATGGCCATTTTTAAAAATGGCATTTTTAACGGCATGAAAAACGATCGTGTGTATGGGGCATTACAGGAGAGAATTTCCCTTCCTAGGGGTAGATTTCCTCTCACTTCCTGTTGTCTCCTTCCGTTTGCAAGTAGGAGTCGTTTGTAAGTTGGATGTTTGAAAGTAGGGGCCTGCTGTATATACTCAGCTGAAATTTGCCCCTTAGGTGTTGGTGTTGCCACAACACTGTAGGCCCTCACAGTTACACTTGGTGGGCGCTGGAACGCCCTGCTGTGAACTATTATATCAGGAATTGTAATTACATGCCATTGTTGAACAGTGGTAGGAAAAATTGAGCCTTTGGTGGTGGTGCTGGTGCCACAACACTGTCAGCCCTCACAGTTACTCTTGGTGGGCGCATGAATGGGCCCTGCTATAAATTATTAGATCAAGAATTGTAATTGCATGCCCCTGTTGAAGAGGGGCAGAAAAATTGGGCCTTTGGTGGTGGTGGTGGTGTTGTCACAACACTGTAAGCCCTCACAGTTACTCTTGGTGGGCGCAGGAATGGGCCCTGCTGTGAATTATTAGATCAAGAATTGTAATTACATGCCTCTGTTGAACAGGGGCAGAAAAATTGGGCCTTAGGCACTGGTGCCCCAACACTGCAACCCCTCACAGATACTGTACTTGGAGCACAGCAATGAGCCCTGTTGCAAAGTATTGCATCAAAAATTGTAATTACACGCCCCTGTTAAACAGGGGCTGAAAAATTGGGCCTTAGGCACTGGTGCTGGTGCCACGACACTGCAACCTCTCCCAGATACTCTAGTTGGAGTGCAGGAATGAGCCCTGCTGCAAAGCATTGCATAAAAAATTGTAATTACATGCCCCTGTTAAACAGGGGCTGAAAAATTGGGCCTTAGCTACTGGTGGCGGCACCCAGAAACAAAAATGTTCTTCCAAGCTATCATCAGGAATCGGATCATTGAGGAGGAGGAGGATAGTCAGTCAACATAACAAGACAGTCACTCAGCATCAGCATAGGCAGTCTTGAAGGGATGTGACATTTCAAAATAAATTATTCTGTTATATAAGCTTTAGGTGCTTGGTAGCTGGTGGTGATCCAAGACTGGTTCATCTTTATGAAGGTCAGTCAATCAACCGAGTCGGTGGACAGGCGCACCCTGTGATCCGTGACAAAGCCTCCAGCAGCACTGAATGTGCGTTCCGAAAGAACACTGGATGCGGGACAGGCCAGTAGCTCAATTGCATACTGTGCAAGCTCTGGCCAGTGATCCATCCTCAAGACCCAGTAAGCCAGAGGATTTTCGGTGGGAAAGGTGTCCAAGTCTGACCTTGCCCCTAGGTATTCCTGCACCATGTATATCAGACGCTGGCGATGGTTGCTGGAACCGATCATACCTTGGGCTGCGGACTAAAAAATTGTCTGAACGCATCGGTCAGACGGCCACCTTCCCCACCGCTCCTTCTTTGACTGACCGAAGCCTCAGCAACTCGTTGTCCAGGACCAAGAGTTTGTAACCTCCCAGTCTCTGGCAATGCGTTGCACAGACCTTTCTGCAAGGCCTCCCAGAGATGTCTCATCCTCTGCTCCCTCTGCGACGGTAAGATAAGGTCCGCAACCTTACCCTTGTACCGTGGATCAAGGAGAGTGGCCAGCCAGTAATGGTCCCTCTCCTTGATCCGAAGAATACGAGGATCCTTCCGCAGACTTTGCAGGATCAGGGAGGCCATGCAGCGTAGGTTAGCTGAGGCATTCGGTCCGGAGTCCTCTGGGTCACTAAGTACCACATGATCCGCAGCCACCTCCTCCCAGCCACGTACAAGTCCAAGGGTTTCTTGGGACTCTAAATCATCCCTAAAAGACTGCTGCTGTTGATGCTGAGTGCCAGGCTCCACCTCCATGCTGACACAATCCTCCTCCTCCTCCTCCTCGTCCTCTTCCTGTGCGATGGGTGGGACAGAAAGAAACACTGTCTGGGTAAAGGGGGCCTTGAGAGGCAAGGAAGTCCTCCTCTTCCTGCCTCTGTTCTGCCTCAAGTGCCCTGTCCATTATTCCACGCAGCGTATGCTCCAACAGGTGGACAAGAGGTACAGTGTCACTGATGCATGCACTGTCACTGCTCACCATCCTCGTGGCCTCCTCAAATGGTGCCAGGACAGTGCATGCATCCCTGATCATGGCCCACTGACGTGGGGAAAAAAATCCAAGCTCCCCTGACCCTGTCCTGGTGCCGTAGTCGCACTGGTACTCATTGATGGCCCTCTGCTGCATGTGCAGCCGCTGCAGCGTGGCCAACGTTGAGTTCCACCTGGTGGGCATGTCACATATAAGGCGGTTCTTGGGCAGGTTCAACTCCTTTTGCAGCTCAGCCAGCCGAGCACTGGCATTATATGATCTGCGGAAATACACACAGACTTTCCTGGCCTGCCTCAGGACATCCTGTAAGCCCGGGTACCTGCCCAAGAACCGCTGCACCACCAGGTTAAGGACGTGAGCCACACAGGGCACATGGGTCAGTTGTCCCTGTCGGAGGGCGGAGAGGAGGTTGGTGCCATTGTCGCAAACCACCATTCCTGGCTTACGCTGGCATGGCGTCAACCACCTCTCGGCCTGCCCCTGCAGAGCTGACAGAACCTCTGCCCCAGTGTGGCTCCTGTCCCCCAAACACACCAGCGCAAGCACGGCATGGCATCTTTTTGCCTGCGTACTTGCGTAGCCCCTTGAATGCCTACGGAGCAGAGGCTGGTTCCGAGGACAAAGCACAGGAAGAAGCCATGGAGGAAGAAGAAGAGGAGGGGGTGGAGGAGAGAGGTGTGTCACAACCAGAAGTAGCATTTTGGAGGCGTGGCGGCGGAACAACCTCCAACACTACTGCACCTTGTCCTGCATCCTTCCCAGCTGCCAAAAGAGTGACCCAATGGGCCGTGAAAGAAAGGTATCGTCCCTGTCCATGCCTGCTGGACCATGAGTCAGCGGTAATATGCACCTTACCACTGACCGCCCTGTCCACGAGGCATGGACATTGCCTTCCACATGCCGGTAGAGAGCCGGAATCGCCTTCCGTGAGAAAAAGTGGCGTTTGGGAACCTGCCACTGAGGAACCGCACATTGCACAAACTCACGGAAGGGGGCCGAGTCTACCAAATGAAAAGGCAGCAGTTGAAGTGCTAGCAATTTAGCCAAGCTAGCATTCAACCGCTGGGCATGTGGATGGCTGGGAGTGAACTTCTTTCGACGGTCCAGCAGCTGGGGCAGGGAAATTTGCCTGCTACAATCGGACGTTGGTGTACTGCTAGCAGAGTGCCCGCAAGTACTTGGCTGTGACACACCTAATTCTACACCTTCATTCCTCTCAGTGCAGGTTTCAGAGAGGACTGAAGGTATTGTGGGGGTTGGAGATCCCAGCTGATGAGGAGCAAGGGGAGGTCTGCTTTGTTCTTTGGTGTGGGTCTTTAAGGTACGCTTGCCAACGAGCTGCATGGCAGGTCAACATATGTCTGGTCAAGCATGTGGTGCCCAAGCAGCTGATGTTTTGGCCACGCGAGATACGCTTGAGACATATGTTGCAAATAGCAGCGGTGCGATCTGATGCACTCGACTCAAAAAAGGCCCACACCAAAGAACTTTTGGAATAACGAGCAGAGGCAGCGCCCTGCACAGGCGGAGCTCTGCGGTGTGATTTAGTCGGTGTGCTGCCCTTACGCTGGCCCCCGGAGGGCATCCTGCCTCGTTGGAGATGTGCCTCCTCCTCATCCTCCTCCTCCTCTCTCCTATCAGGCACCCACGTGGAGTCAGTGACCCCATCATCCCCTCCCTCCTCATCACTGGAGCCAATCTGGCAGTATGTGTCAGCGGGATACGCACCTGATCAGCGAGTCCGTTGGAGCAGAGAGAGGTCACCCGTACGGATCCGACTCACGGGCCCCTGGTAGTGCAGACAGGAGGCACGGGAGTGCGGAAGGGTAAGAGAGCCTGAGATCGGTTCCAAGAGAGCGGCTCCGGATCCTGGGTTCAGGAGGGTAGCTAGCCAGGCAGGCTGCAGGCAGGTAGGTAGGCAGGCAGGTATATAGAGCAGCGTAGCGGGGCAGAAGCAGAAGGGGCGGTCAGACAGGCAGGGTTCGGCAACGTTCGGACAATGTGGCACAGCGGGGTAGGCAGGTTCAGGGTCAAAGACAGGCCGAGGTCGGGTGCAGGCGGATAGCAAGGAAAGTCCAGTAACAAGCCGGGTGGTCAGAAGGTCGGATTTCAGGCGAACAACAGGAGCAGGATACACAGGGGACTGCAGATCAGACAGCACCGGTCTGAAGTGTTCCAGGGGTTTAAATAAGCAAACCGGCATGCGCGGGCGCGCGCACAGCGCGCGCGTCCAAGCGCCCGCAATGCGCGCACATGCACCCGCACGCACCGGCGCGCACAGGCACGCGCGCCCCCGATCCAGGAAGTGTACCAGCGCGGACGGAAACATGCCAAACCACAGCGCGCATCGGCGCACGCGAACGCACACCGAAGCGACCACCGACGCGCCCGGCAAGGTACGTACACTGACAGTTTGCTGCAGCTGCTGGAACAT
Organism: Rana muscosa; assembly: GCA_029206835.1. Classification (NCBI taxonomy): domain Eukaryota; kingdom Metazoa; phylum Chordata; class Amphibia; order Anura; family Ranidae; genus Rana; species Rana muscosa. The sequence goes on from CM055125.1 coordinate 322,643,598, forward strand.
GACTGCCAGATTGCTGTCCTTCTTGACCATCCCCTCTCTCTGCGCTCACGCTACTGCCTTCCTCTAGCTGGGTATCATCATCAGACCCTTCAAAACGCTGGGCATCCTCCTGGAGCATGTACCCAACACTGTGCTCAAACAGTTTGGGGGACTATTCAGGAGGACATGGTGGGTCTAGGGAAGGAGTGACTGATGATGACATTGATACGAGGGAAGAGGACTCTTTGGCAGCTGCTTTGCCAGTACCCTGAGCCTGGGTGAGAGAGGATGAGGAGGATGAGGAGGGCTTGGTCATCCACTCTACCAAGTCTTCGGCATGATGCGGCTCAACACGTCCAGCTGCCGAAAATAAGGACAAGCGTGTCCCATGGCCATGTGCTGATGACGATGCACTGCGTCCACGACCAGCACTGTTGTCTCTAGACACAGAGCCTGCTTGCCCTCTTTTATTGGCTCCTGACTGTCTGCCTCTTCTTGTTGGCCTTCCAGACATAGTAATGGACTGCAGGGAGATGGGAAAACCAGGAATTGGAGTAGTGTATATTGTGCTAGAGGCACACAACACCCACTAAGTCCTGCAGATGCCTTTATTAGAGAACACCAGCAATAAAGGGTAGATACAGGTGTATACTGTGCTGTGCTGGAGGGACACAACACCCACTAACTCCTGCAGATGCCTTTATTAGAGAACACCAGCAATAAAGGGTAGATACAGGTGTATACTGTGCTGTGCTGGAGGGACACAACACCCACTAACTCCTGCAGATGCCTTTATTAGAGAACACCAGCAATAAAGGGTAGATACAGGTGTATACTGTGCTGTGCTGGAGGGACACAACACCCACTAACTCCTGCAGATGCCTTTATTAGAAAACACCAGCAATAAGGGGTAGATACAGGTGTATACTGTGCTGGGGCACACAACACCCACTAACTCCTGCAGATGCCTGTATTATAGAACAGCAAAAAAATGTAGATACAGGTGTATACTGTGCTGCAGGCACACAACACCCACTAACTCCTGCAGATGTTTGTATTATAGAACAGCAAAAACATGTAGATACAGGTGTATACTGTGCTGGGGCACACAACACCCACTAACTCCGGCAGATGCCTGAGAAAAGAACACACTGTCCCTGCCTATCTAGCTTAGAGAACAGAAATAAAGGGTAGATACATGTGTATACTGTGCTGAAGGCACACAACACCCACTAACTCCTGCAGATGCCTGAGAAAAGAACACACTGTAGAACACACTGTCCCTGCCTATGTAGCTCTTTCCCTGCACGCCAGAACACACTACACAAGGCCACCGTGTTGGCGGCCTTTTATAGTGTGGGGCGTGTACTAAACCCCCCTGAGCTATGATTGGCCACAGGCATCCTGCCTGTGGCCAATTATGGCTCTCCTCGCTGCCGGCGCTGTGATTGGCCAAGCATGCGGGGGTCACAGTGCATGCTTGGCCAATCACAGCCCCGGCAATGCAGTGCGATGGCGCAGTGCATTGTGGGCCGTTCGCGTCACACGAATTTGGCGCAAACGGCCCACAAAGTTTTGGTTTCGCCGAATAACATGCTTTTGACTCGAACACCGAGCTCATCCCTACTGATCACCAATGTAAGGAACATTCTTCCTACTGATCACCAATGTAAGGACCATTCTTCCCACTGACCACCAATGTAAGGAACATTCTTCCCACTGATCACCAATGTAAGGAGCATTCTTCCCACTGATCACCAATGTAAGGAACATTCTTCCCACTGACCACCAATGTAAGGAACATTCTTCCCACTGATCACCAATGTAAGGAACATTCTTCCCACTGATCATCAATGTAAGGAACATTCTTTCCAATGTTCACCATTGTAAGGAGCATTCTTCCCACTGATCACCAATGTAAGGAACATTCTTCCCACTGATCACCAATGTAAGGAGAATTCTTCTCACTGACCACCAATGTAAGGGACATTCTTTCCACTGATCACCAATGTAAGGAACATTCTTCTCACTGATCACCAATGTAAGGAACATTCTTCCCACTGATCACCAATGTAAGGAACATTCTTCTCACTGATCACCAATGTAAGGAACATTCTTCTCACTGATCACCAATGTAAGGGACATTCTTCCCACTGATCACCAATGTAAGGAACATTCTTCTCACTGATCACCAATGTAAGGAACATTCTTCCCACTGATCACCAATGTAAGGAGCATTCTTCCCACTGATCACCAATGTAAGGAACATTCTTCTCACTGATCACCAATGTAAGGAACATTCTTCTCACTGACCACCAATGTAAGGGACATTCTTCCCACTGATCACCAATGTAAGGAACATTATTCCCACTGATCACCAATGTAAGGAACATTCTTCCCACTGATCACCAATGTAAGGAACATTCTTCTCACTGATCACCAATGTAAGGAACATTCTTCCCACTGATCACCAATGTAAGGAACATTCTTCCTACTGATCACCAATGTAAGGAGCATTCTTCCCACTGATCACCAATGTAAGGAACATTCTTCCCACTGATCACCAATGTAAGGAACATTCTTCCCACTGACCACCAATGTAAGGAACATTCTTCCCAATGATCACCAATGTAAGGAGCATTCTTCCCACTGATCACCAATGTAAGGAAAATTCTTCCCACTGATCACCAATGTAAGGAACATTCTTCCCACTGATCACCAATGTAAGGAACATTCTTCTCACTGACCACCAATGTAAGGGACATTCTTACCACTGATCACCAATGTAAGGAACATTCTTCCCACTGATCACCAATGTAAGGAACATTCTTCCCACTGATCACCAATGTAAGGAACATTCTTCCCACTGATCACCAATGTAAGGGACATTCTTCCCACTGATCACCAATGTAAGGAACATTCTTCCCACTGATCACCAATGTAAGGAAAATTCTTCCCACTGATCACCAATGTAAGGAACATTCTTCCCACTGATCACCAATGTAAGGAACATTCTTCCCACTGATCACCAATGTAAGGAGTATTCTTCCCACTGATCACCAATGTAAGGAACATTCTTCCCACTGATCACCAATGTAAGGAACATTCTTCCCACTGATCACCAATGTAAGGAAAATTCTTCCCACTGATCACCAATGTAAGGAACATTCTTCCCACTGATCACCAATGTAAGGAACATTCTTCCCACTGATCACCAATGTAAGGAGTATTCTTCCCACTGATCACCAATGTAAGGGACATTCTTCCCACTGATCACCAATGTAAGGAACATTCTTCCCACTGATCACCAATGTAAGGAAAATTCTTCCCACTGATCACCAATGTAAGGAACATTCTTCCCACTGATCACCAATTTAAGGAACATTCTTCCCACTGATCACCAATGTAAGGAACATTCTTCCCACTGATCACCAATGTAAGGAACATTCTTCTCACTGATCACCAATGTAAGGAACATTCTTCCCACTGATCACCAATGTAAGGAACATTCTTCTCACTGATCACCAATGTAAGGGACATTCTTCCCACTGATCACCAATGTAAGGAACATTCTTCCCACTGACCACCAATGTAAGGAACATTCTTCCCAATGATCACCAATGTAAGGAGCATTCTTCCCACTGATCACCAATGTAAGGAAAATTCTTCCCACTGATCACCAATGTAAGGAACATTCTTCCCACTGATCACCAATGTAAGGAACATTCTTCCCACTGATCACCAATGTAAGGAACATTCTTCTCACTGACCACCAATGTAAGGGACATTCTTACCACTGATCACCAATGTAAGGAACATTCTTCCCACTGATTACCAATGTAAGGAAAATTCTTCCCACTGATCACCAATGTAAGGAACATTCTTCCCACTGATCACCAATGTTAGGAACATTCTTCCCACTGATCACCAATGTAAGGAGTATTCTTCCCACTGATCACCAATGTAAGGGACATTCTTCTCACTGATCACCAATGTAAGGGACATTCTTCTCACTGATCACCAATGTAAGAAACATTCTTCCCACTGATCACCAATGTAAGAAACATTCTTCCCACTGATCACCAATGTAAGGAACATTCTTCCCACTGATCACCAATGTAAGGAACATTCTTCCCACTGATCACCAATGTAAGGGACATTCTTCCCACTGATCACCAATGTAAGGAACATTCTTCCCACTGATCACCAATGTAAGGAAAATTCTTCCCACTGATCACCAATGTAAGGAACATTCTTCCCACTGATCACCAATGTAAGGAACATTCTTCCCACTGATCACCAATGTAAGGAGTATTCTTCCCACTGATCACCAATGTAAGGGACATTCTTCTCACTGATCACCAATGTAAGGGACATTCTTCTCACTGATCACCAATGTAAGAAACATTCTTCCCACTGATCACCAATGTAAGGCACATTCTTCCCACTGATCACCAATGTAAGGAACATTCTTCCCACTGATCACCAATGTAAGGAGTATTCTTCCCACTGATCACCAATGTAAGGAACATTCTTCTTACTGATCACCAATGTAAGGAGTATTCTTCCCACTGATCACCAATGTAAGGGACATTCTTCTCACTGATCACCAATGTAAGGAGCATTCTTCCCACTGATCACCAATGTAAGGAACATTCTTCTCACTGATCACCAATGTAAGGAACATTCTTCTCACTGACCACCAATGTAAGGGACATTCTTCCCACTGATCACCAATGTAAGGAACATTATTCCCACTGATCACCAATGTAAGGAACATTCTTCTCAATGATCACCAATGTAAGGAACATTCTTCTCACTGATCACCAATGTAAGGAACATTCTTCCCACTGATCACCAATGTAAGGAACATTCTTCTCACTGATCACCAATGTAAGGAACATTCTTCCCACTGATCACCAATGTAAGGAACATTCTTCTCACTGATCACCAATGTAAGGGACATTCTTCCCACTGATCACCAATGTAAGGAACATTCTTCCCACTGACCACCAATGTAAGGAACATTCTTCCCAATGATCACCAATGTAAGGAGCATTCTTCCCACTGATCACCAATGTAAGGAAAATTCTTCCCACTGATCACCAATGTAAGGAACATTCTTCCCACTGATCACCAATGTAAGGAACATTCTTCTCACTGACCACCAATGTAAGGGACATTCTTACCACTGATCACCAATGTAAGGAACATTCTTCCCACTGATCACCAATGTAAGGAACATTCTTCCCACTGATCACCAATGTAAGGAACATTCTTCCCACTGATCACCAATGTAAGGGACATTCTTCCCACTGATCACCAATGTAAGGAACATTCTTCCCACTGATCACCAATGTAAGGAAAATTCTTCCCACTGATCACCAATGTAAGGAACATTCTTCCCACTGATCACCAATGTAAGGAACATTCTTCCCACTGATCACCAATGTAAGGAGTATTCTTCCCACTGATCACCAATGTAAGGAACATTCTTCCCACTGATCACCAATGTAAGGAACATTCTTCCCACTGATCACCAATGTAAGGAAAATTCTTCCCACTGATCACCAATGTAAGGAACATTCTTCCCACTGATCACCAATGTAAGGAACATTCTTCCCACTGATCACCAATGTAAGGAGTATTCTTCCCACTGATCACCAATGTAAGGGACATTCTTCTCACTGATCACCAATGTAAGGGACATTCTTCTCACTGATCACCAATGTAAGAAACATTCTTCCCACTGATCACCAATGTAAGGAACATTCTTCCCACTGATCACCAATGTAAGGAACATTCTTCCCACTGATCACCAATGTAAGGGACATTCTTCCCACTGATCACCAATGTAAGGAACATTCTTCCCACTGATCACCAATGTAAGGAAAATTCTCCCCACTGATCACCAATGTAAGGAACATTCTTCCCACTGATCACCAATGTAAGGAACATTCTTCCCACTGATCACCAATGTAAGGAGTATTCTTCCCACTGATCACCAATGTAAGGAACATTCTTCCCACTGATCACCAATGTAAGGAGTATTCTTCCCACTGATCACCAATGTAAGGGACATTCTTCTCACTGATCACCAATGTAAGGGACATTCTTCTCACTGATCACCAATGTAAGAAACATTCTTCCCACTGATCACCAATGTAAGGGACATTCTTCCCACTGATCACCAATGAAAGGGACATTCTTCCCACTGATCACCAATGTAAGGAACATTCTTCCCACTGATCACCAATGTAAGGAACATTCTTCCCACTGATCACCAATGTAAGGGACATTCTTCCCACTGATCACCAATGAAAGGGACATTCTTCCCACTGATCACCAATGTAAGGAACATTCTTCTCACTGATCACCAATGTAAGGGACATTCTTCTCACTGATCACCAATGTAAGGAACATTCTTCCCACTGATCACCAATGTAAGGAACATTCTTCTCACTGATCACCAATGTAAGGAACATTCTTCCCACTGATCACCAATGTAAGGAACATTCTTCCCACTGATCACCAATGTAAGGAACATTCTTCCCACTGATCACCAATGTAAGGAACATTCTTCCCACTGATCACCAATGTAAGGAACATTCTTCCCACTGATCACCAATGTAAGGAACATTCTTCCCACTGATCACCAATGTAAGGAACATTCTTCTCACTGATCACCAATGTAAGGGACATTCTTCCCACTGATCACCAATGTAAGGAGCATTCTTCCCACTAATCACCAATGTAAGGGACATTCTTCCCAATGACCTCCTAAAAAATGGTTTTAGCAGGGGTTCCTTAAGACCTAAAAAATATTTCAAGAGTTCCTCTGAAATATAAAGTTTGAGAAAGATTGCCCTAGAACAGGGGTCTCCAAACTTTCTAAATTAAGGGCCAGTTTACTGTTCTTTAGACTTGAGGGGGGGCAGGCTGTGGCCAGTGGGGGTAGAAAATATCAGTGGGACTAAGCAATGTCTCATCATTTGTGTCACTCATTGGGAAGAATAGCGTCCCATCAGTGGGAGGAATAGTGCCCCCTCATTGGTGGCAGTGGGTGGAAAAGTGTCCCATTGTTGGTTTCAGTGAATGTAACTGAGCCCCAAGGGTTGGATACAAGCAAACAAAGGGCCTCATCCGGCCCCTGGGCCACAGTTTGGAAACCACTGCCCTAGAATATCAAGAGCATGCATTTGAAATCAAAGGAATCATTTAAAAATAATCATAAGGATATGAACATTTAACAATATTAGTAAAGGAACTGTCGTAAATCTGCTCTGCCAAGAAAGACACATTCACATTTTATTTAGTATTGGTGGCAATACCTAACGTGGGATATGTCTCTTATTTTTCAGCTCTTGACAGTCCATCAGCACTTCGCGCCGTCAATGTCACAGAGTCTGAGGCTCTAGCACTGTGGAAACCTTCTCTGGCCTCTGTGGACAATTATGTAATCTCCTACTCAGCAAAGAACGGTAAGTAGCTTTAACCTCTTCCCACCTGCAATCTGTTAATCATCGTCCTGTTAGGCCGACACCACAGAATACCAAGAGTTGGTAAGCAGAAGCTCCAGTAAACAGCCTGTGATAAACAACCTCAGATGTTCATGTTTCCCTATGAGACTGTGTGGAGGGGGCGTGTCCATTACATCCACTCAGGTCTCAGATTACACACAGCTCCCTGCTTTATGCTGTGCGGCGTGTGGTGTCAGATCCCCACCTCCTGCCTTCTGAAGCTCAGAAATGCTTTGTAAATTCTGGACTTTGAAAAAATGTAGAAGACAGAGGGTTTGCAGGTAAACGGGTACAAATTATATAGGAGGATTTGTTTAAAATTTGAGGTTAGTCAATTTACTAGATATATGTAAGGGTTCCACGATAAGTTAGTGTGCCGCTCAGGCTCAATCAATATGGGGAGTAGTATGGGGGGTTCAGCATCCGCTGCAGGAGTGTCGGCGAGGGTTGGAGCTTGTCCGAGCTCCTGTGATCACTAAGGGAAAAAGAGGAAGGAATCCCCAGTGCCAAACATCCACATTCTGCAGTGGCAATGAGACTGGCAACCTCAGCTTTGGCTCCCGCCAGGCCATGCACCCAACGCGTTTCGCTCCGACCCCCAAAGCTTAATCATAGGGATCATGTAAGGGTTTACAACCCCATTAAGTTCCGCTTTAAAGTGGTTGTAATCCCTAACATGTACCCAGTGAAGTAACTGGCCTCAGGTGATACGCAGAGATGAAGCAAATCTTCCTGCATATGTTGTACCTGTTTATCTGAAGCCCTATCTTCTCTACAGCCATTTAAAGTCCAAAATGTATAAGGCTTGTCTGAGCTGAAATCACACACTGCAGAGCTCATTGAGGAGAGCTCTGAGAGCTGATTGAAGGGAAGAAACACCCCCCACCCCCTTTACACAGCACACAGGAACAGAGCCGAGGCTGTCAATCACAGGCTGTGTACTGGAGCTCCCTCCCATGTCAACTTTTTTTTGTCTTGGTGTCAGGAAAACCTGTCAGAAGTGACTTGTTCTGATAGCTGAGGAAGGAGGCAGCAGACAGAAATGACACTTAAGCCTCGTACACACGGCCGAGATTCTCGTCGAAAAAAACATGTCGTTTTTTTCGACGAGATTCTTGGACAAGAAACTTGTCCCGGCCGAGTGTACACACGCTCGATTCAAAGAACCCACGGTTCTTTGAATGGAGCGTACGCGGTGACGTCATCGACTACGACGAGCATGCGCTCGTCACATTCGATGCCGTCGCCGCCATCTTGGTATACCCTACCTATGCCTAGGAAGCTACCGCGCATGCGTCGAATTCATTTCGAACATGCGCGGGCTTCCGGGAGGACAAGTAAGTGTACACACACTCACTTTTCTCGTCGAGAAACATGCCGACGAGAATCTCGACGAGAAAATAGAGAGCAGGTTCTCTATTTTCTCGTCAAGATTACTTGTCGGTTTTCTTGACGAGAAACCATACACACGAACGAGTTTCTCGGCAAGACATCTCTGCCAGCAAGTTTCTTGCTGGTTCTTGCCGAGAAACTCGGTCGTGTGTACGAGGCCTTAGTGCTCTGGACTGAGACAAGTTCACACTATAGAGGGATATGCTTTCTTCATATTTCATGTCTGAGGTTTACAAACACTTTAACTGAGGCATGCGAATGCTGATTAATTTGGCCTGGGCATCCAGGCACCAGTGGCCTCCGGTCATGAACTGATTTATTCCAATGCATCATTATAAGGATGGTTTCACTAAACCACATCCTTTTCTTTTTTTATTGCAGCCCCTTCTATGGATGTGACAGTTTCAGGAAACACGGTGGAACACGATATTTTTGGACTGCAGCCGGCTACGGAATACACACTAAAAATCTACGCTGTTAGAGGGTCACTGAAAAGCAAGGAAATCTCTACAACCTTCACAACAGGTGAGGCCACAATGTAGTGCTGAACTTTGATTTTGGGTTTTATTTTCAAGTTTATGTTCTTCAAATAAATTTTGCATTTGTGAGACTCACTTATAGACAGGGCTTTTTTCTCAGAGAATAGGTGCAGGAACTCCTCCCTTCCGAGTCACCCCTTGTCTCCGCCCTCTACCCATCTCCGAGCACCATTCCTTGGTTCTACTGCTACCCACCTCTGAGCACCATTCCTTGGTTCCACCCTTACCTACCTCTGAGCACCTTAACTTGGCTCCACCGTTACCCGCCTCTGAGCACCGTTCCTTGGTTCCACCTTTACCTACCTCCGAGCACCATTCCTTGGTTCCACCCCTACCTATTTCTGAGCACCGTAACTTGGCTCCACCCCTACCCGCCTCCGAGCACCATTCCTTGGTTCCACCCCTACCCACCTCCGAGCACCGTTCCTTGGTTCCACCCCTACCCACCTCCGAGCACCATTCCTTGGTTCCACCCCTACCCACCTCCGAGCATCGTTCCTTGGTTCCACCCCTACCTATTTCCGAGCACCGTTACTTGGCTCCACCCCTACCCGCCTTGGAGCACCATTCCTTGGTTCCACCCCTACCCACCTCCGAGCATCGTTCCTTGGTTCCACCCGTACCTATTTCCGAGCACCGTTACTTGGCTCCACCCCTACCCGCCTCCGAACACCATTCCTTGATTCCACCTTTACCTACTTCTGAGCACCATTCCTTGGTTTCATCTGTACCCCACCTCTGAGCACCGTAACTTGGTTTCACCTCTACCCATCTCCAAGCACCATTCCTGGGTTCCACCCTTACCTACCCCAGAGCACCGTAACTTGGTTCCACCCTTACCTACCTCCGTGCACTGTAACTTGGTTCCACCCTTACCTACCTCCGAGCACCGTAACTTGGTTCCACCCTTACCTACCTCCGAGCACCGTTCCTTGGTTCCACCCATACCCACCTCCAAGCACCATTCCTTGGTTCCACCCCTACCTATTTCCAAGCACCGTAACTTGGCCCCACCCCTACCCGCCTCCGGGCACCATTCCTTGGTTCCACCTTTACCTACCTCTGAGCACCGTTCCTTGCTTCCGCCACTACCCCACCTCTGAGCACCGTTCCTTGGTTCCACCGTTACCTACTTCTGAGAACCATTCCTTGGTTCCACCCCTACCCCACCTCTGAGCACCGAAACTTGGTTCCACCCCTACCCACCTCTGAGCACCATAACTTGGTTCAAACCCTACCCCACCTCTGAGCAATAATATAGATCTAACAACAATGAACTTCTAGCAGCCAGCAACATTAGACCCTTCCCTCAACAGTAAACCCTCCCAGCAATGATTGACCCCCTGCAACATAAGACCCACCACAGCAACAATAGATCATTCACCAGCAACAATAGACCTCCCCAGCAACAATAGACCTCCCTGCAAAAATATATTCCCTCCAGCAACATCAGACCTCCCCAGCAACAATAGACCTCCCCAGCAACAATAGACCTCCCTGCAACAATAGACCTCCCCAGCAACAATAGACCTCCCCGCAACAATAGACCTCCCTGCAACAATAGATACCCCAGCAGCCAGCATCAATAGACCCTCCAGCAGCCATCAACAAAGATCCCTCCCTCAACAGAAGATCCCTCCCAGCAACATAAGACCCACCCCAAGCAACAATAGGTTCCCTACAAGCAACAGAAGACCTCCCCAGCCCCCCCCCCAGTGACTCAGCAGCTCAGCTCCCCTGCTCCCCCCTCTCAGTAGTGAATCTGCAGCACCCCCCCCCAGAAGTAATACAGCAGCTCAGTCCCCTTTGCCTTTCCCCCCTCTCTCCTCCAACCTCCCCAGCAGTAACTTATCAGTTTAAAGGGATTCTAAAGGAATGAATAATAAAAAATAAAAAAAACAACAACAAACATGTTATACTTACCTGCTCTGTGTAATGGTTTTGCACAGAACAGCCCTGGTCCTCTTCTTTTTGGGTCCCCCGCTAGCAGTCCAGGCTCCTCCCCCCTTTCTGAGTGCCCCCAATAGCAAGCCTCTTGCTAAGGAGGCACTCCCAAGCCACGATCTGTGTGTCCATTAACACAGGGAGAGCTGCTTGGCCCCGCCCCCACTCTGTCCTCATTGGTTTACTGTCTGTAATTAACAGCCGCAAGAGCCAATGAGGAGAAAGAGGGACCTGGGAGAGCCGCTGCTCTCATGCACATTGCTGGATTGTGATGGGGCTCAGGTAAGTATAAGGGGGGCTGGGGGGGGGGAAGCTGCATCCAGAAGGTTTTTTACCTTCATGCATGTAAAAAACCTTGAGCCTTTAGAACCACTTTAACTTCCCCTTCTCATTTCCAAATAGGGTGACCACGTGTCCCGGATTGCCCGGGACAGTTCCGCATTTTGCAGGTCTGTCCCGGGCACCTTCATTCCAGGACAATACAGTGTCCCGGAATGAAACTGACACAGCCACCCCCATTCCCCAAAAAAAGGCTGCCACATCACCGCTTTACTCACTGACAGTACTTGTCCTGGCCGGGAATGCCTGGAGGAGCACAATCCCCGCCCCCTGCTTGTGATTGGAGAAATCATAAATCCCGCCTCTTGTGTCCAATCACTGTGCTGTGATTCGTTACAGCACAAGGTGATTTTTGGGAAGGGAGGGTGTCCCTGAATTGTAGTTTGGAAATGTGGTCACCCTATTTCCGAACACTGACCACAAGCAACAGAAGACCCCCCCCCCCAGCAGTGACTTAGCAGCTAAACTCACTCCCCTCCCCTTCTTTGCAGTGACTCAGCAGCTTCCCCCACTCTGCTCCCCCCTCCCAGCAGTGACACAGCAGCTCAGCTCCCTCTGCTCCCCTTCCCAGCTCACAATGACTTTAACAGCCCAGTTCACCACTGTTCCCCCTCCCAGCAGTGACTCAGCAGCTTTCCGGTCTTCTAATCATGCAGAGCAGACTCTCTGGGAAAGGGGGAGCAAATTGATCTGAGCTGCTGAGGAAACAGCTTGAATGACTTCAGGGAATTGCAAAGGACGACCAACAACGCCGCAAAATACTATAACTGTAATTATTTGTATCTTTCTAAGCCCTCGCAGCAGCTCGCATCGAGCTTAATTTGTTGCAAAACTTTTCCTTGATTGACGTCTCCACTGCACGCTGGAGAAATCGCTAATGTAGCAACACCACAAAATAAATATAAAAATAAATAAATACTGTATATACTCGAGTATAAGCCGAGTTTTTCAGCAGTTTTATTTGTGCTGAAAATGCCCCCTCGGCTTATACTCGAGTCACCTTTTTGCGCCTGATCTCCTGGACTTTGGGGACCCGGTATCAGCTAAACTTGGCACACATGTAGCCCAACTCTTCCTCTACAAGTGTGCAAAGTTAGTTGTCCGGGGGACCTACGGCCGGGGAGCACCGATTTTTCAAACCCGGGCACCCCTTCTATTAACTCCCATGTTAAACGGTCATTTCTCCGGTAACTTTGGGGACCCGGTACCAGCCGGCCGTAGGTCTCCTGGACCCGAAACTTGGTACTCATGTAGCCCCATTTCACCTCTATAAGTGTGCAAAGATTTCAGTCTGGGGGACCTATGGCCAGGGAGCACCGATTTCTCAAATCCGGGCACCCCTTCCATAGACTCCCATGTTAAACTCCAGTCTAGTCATGGGCACAGTGAGGCATGGACACAGTGAGGCATGGGCACGGTGAGGCACGGACACAGTGAGGCTCGGACACAGTGAGGCATGGACACAGTGAGGCATGCAGATGGAAACCCTAGGCTTATACTCGAGTCAATACGTTTTCCCATTTTTTTGTGGTAAAATTAGGTGCCTCGGCTTATATTTGGGTCGGCTTATACTCGAGTATATACGGTAATAATAAAAAATTAAATAAAAAAATTTAAAAAAAATAAGCTTGATAGCTCAACAAGACGCTTTAACTGGCGGCTGGTGTTTGATTTGCCCTCCGCATTTTGTTTCTTGTCAAAAAAAGGGATTTATCTGTTTCGACGAGAAGCAAGAAGCGGGGTTTTTTTTTACGCTGCGCCTCTTGATACCGTGATTGAGCTGGAGGGTTATTTTGACAGAAACACATAAATGCACAAAACCAGGTGTCAACAAGCGGGATCTGGAGGCATTTAAATAAAAAAGGAGATTATCCCGGGTTTGGCAGCTGAAAGTAAGCAAACCTGTAATTGTTTTCTGTTGTTAATGGGAAACTCTCCGCACAAATACTAATGATTAATACGAGGAAACAGCTCTTCAAAATAAAATAAAAACCTTACAGCAACAGCCAGGCTTTTAAAGCAGAAAAAGAAAAAAAAAATTAAAAATTAAAATTGGTTGCGGATAGATATTAATGTTGGAGGAGAATCTGTAGGTACATTGTACCTCACGTGAAAGGGTGCCGGGATAATTGAGATCCCATATGCATGCGCAGGAGTCGCATCATCCCTGCCCACAGCGCTGCAACAAGGTCATCTAGTGCTCAGGGTGAAGATGCCAAACTTGGGTAAGGCCCCTTTTCACACCGAGGCGCTTTGCAGGCGCTATTGCGCTAAAAATAGCGCCTGCAATGCGCCCCCCGAAAAAAAGCCGCTCAATTGTATCCAGCGTCAAAGCCCGAGGGCTTTCACACTGGAGCGGTGCGCTTGCAGGAGGGTCAAAAAACTCCTGCAAGCCGCATCTTTCAGGCGCGGTAGGAGCGGTAGAAATACCACTCCTATAGCGCCCATGCCCATTGAAATCAATGGGGTAGCGCCTCCAAAACGCCCACAAAAGCTGCGAATAGGCGATTTAGCGGTCGTTTTTTATCCTTTTTCGCCCGCTAGCGGGGGTTAAAATCACCCCGCTAGTGCCCGAAAATCGCGGCAAAAACTACGGTATAGCGGCGCTATAAATAGCACCGCTGTACCGCCAGCGCATCCAGTGCAGGCGGTATAGGAAACACAACATTCGGTTAGATTGAATCATACAGAGGTAGAAATAGTAATATTTATTAAAAACCATAATTGAGCATAATGCGATACATGGCAACAGTAGTAGATCAATATAAAGTACAGATTTATGATTGGTACATCACATAGTATAAATTCATAACATAGTAAACATTGTCGCACATGACTGGTGATAGGCCAATGATATACTCAAAAAATTTAAAGACATGATGGTAATATAAATGGTTGATTAATGATTCAAACGAGTCAAACCCATGGTGAACACATGACTGCTGTGGCATAGCATCAAATAAGAAAGGCTTGACGCATTTCGTGGACTGTCTCCACTCATCAGGAGCAGCTATGCAATAGGGAACCTATAATGATTATGAATTAGTAATCAATGGTAATTGATTAAAATAGGGAAAGAGGGGACACAAAACTGTGGTCCTAGCACTCTTACCTATGGATAGAATTTAATGGAGCGTAGATCATGGTAATGATAATAGGAGGCAGGGGGGGGGGGGTATGGGAACATACTGCTCCTGATGAGTGGAGACAGTCCTAGTCTTTTGCCATTTGTTGGTTTCTTGAGTACAATATAATATAATTTACCATATATACTCGAGTATAAGCCGAGTTTTTCAGCACATTTTTTTGTGCTGAAAATGCCCCCCTCGGCTTATACTTGAGTCACCTTTTTGCGCCTGATCTCCCAGATTTTTGGGGACCCGGTACCGGCCGGTGGACCCCAAACTTGGCACACATGTATCCCCACTCTTCCTCTACAAGTGTGCCAAGTCTGTTGTCCAGAGGACCTATGGCAGGGGGGAACCGATTTTTCTAAGCTGGGCACCCCTTCCATAGACTCTTATCTTAAATGGTCATTTCTCTGGTGAATTTGGGGACCTGGTACCGGCTGATCCTAGGTCCCCTGGAATCAAAACTTAGCACACATGTAGCCCCATGTCTCCTATACGAGTGTGCGAAGGTTTTTGTCTGGGGGACCTACGGCTGGGGAGCACCGATTTTTCAAACCTGGGCACCCCTTCCGTAGACTGCAATGTTAAACGTCAGTCTAGTCATGGACACAGTGAGGCATGGGCACAGTGAGGCATGGGCACAGTGAGACATGGGCACAGTGAGGCATGCACATGGACACAGTGAGGCAAAGTGAGGCACAGTGAGGCATGCACATGGACAACCTAGGCTTATACTCGAGTCAATACGTTTTCCCAGTTTTTTGTGGTAAAATTAGGTGCCTCGGCTTATATTCGGGTCGAGTTATACTCGAATATATACGGTAATATACCTTTATTCCATACATACTGAATAATATAATTAAAAAATACCTTTATAACTGTTTTAATTTAATGTAGACACCTTTAGGTACAGTAAATATGACGTGTTCGATAACAAACATATTCTTTCTGATTCTACAGCATTGGATGGCCCTAGAGACCTAACTGCAAGTGAAATCCAGGCTGACTCAGCTCTGGTCACGTGGAGACCCCCAAGATCCATTATTACCGGTTTCTTGCTGATCTATGAGTCTGTAGACGGAACAGTCAAGGTAATTTATTGTTGTCCTTAAAATACCTTATCGTGCAGCTTTGATATGTTCATTTCTTCGTTTTACCTGCTCATCAAAAGTGTGAATGTTGTCAGGCAGTTATTTCAAAAATAATTAAATAGCTTGAGACACTAATACCACCAAAATAGCTTCAGAAGTGTTAATTAATGTAGCAATGATTCCAGAGGGTGAACCATTTGCTGCCTGTTTTTGACCTGAAAGCAGTTCTGCGGTGAGCTTCAGGCTCCTGTCTGAGATCAGAAACTCCGATAGTGAGGGTGCGGTGATATTACGACACACAGTTTACTGCATTTTCATTTTATTTGTTTCCAGAAAAAGGTCCACCAAAATCCTCAGCACCATGCCCATGATGTATTTCATCCGGTCATGGCTACATCTGTTACTAGGATGCAGGCATAGGTGTGCGAGGCCTATTGCATTAGGGTGTGCACCCCAAAGCTCAAACACATCCTACTGATCACTCTCAATGTTCATTCAGAACAGGAAGGGACCAGTAGATTACATTTTCATGGCCCCTTCCCCCATTCATCCTAAAACATCCCGGCAGCAACAGCCGGCAGGAGAGGAGGGAAGCCAGCAGCGCTTTGGGGGGAAGGGGGAAAACCAAGGCCGCAGGGTGAATCTGTGCTGCACAGGGCGATAAGGGTGTGCCTGGGCACACCTGGCATACCCTGTGCGCACGCCTATGGATGCAGGCAGCTATTGCTGCCTTGCGTCCTCCATTGCTAGGATGCAGGCAGTTGTTGCCCCCTTGCCTACTTAATTACTAGGACACTATTGCCACTTAAGCCCCGTACACACGGTCGGACTTTTGCCCAACAAACTTCGTTTTGAGCAAGTTGGACCAACAATCCGACCGTGTGTACGCTCCATCGGTCAAACTTTTTTCGTTTGGTTTTGGATTTCATCGGACAAAAGTTGGGTCTGCAAATGGACAAACTTTTGCCCAACAAAAGTCCGATGGAGCAAAGTCCGACCGTGTGTACAGGAAACCATCGGACTTTAGTCCGATGGACAAAACAACTAATGTTAAAATCAACCAACAATAGCAGAAGTTGACCAAAGGGTGGCAGTAAAGATCAGAAAAGAGCAGAAAAAACACGTGATGTTGTAAGAAGTTTTAAGAAAGTTTGTAGAAAAGTCTGAGCGTGTGTATGCTATGGGTGTTCCCAACCAACTCCGTTCGGACAGAAACCACGGAAAAGTCAGATGGAAGTCCGACCGTGTGTACGAGGCTTAAGCATCCTCCATTGCTACAACTCAGGAAGCTGTTGTACCCCAATAAATATGCTCCATATGCGGGTCCTCAGAGACAAATAGTTCTATTTTTTTTTTTTTTTTACAAATTTGGACACAGAACAAGTTTTTTTAGCTTCATGTGGGCCCTTTAGAAGAAATAAGTCTATGTTTAGATCTGCAAAAATGTTCACCGATAAAAATGGGATGTGTGTACAAGCCATAAAAGTCACACCACTGATCGGAAGTTCGGAAGTATTTGTTAAAAAAAATAAATAAAAAATCTATGGATGTCCTAGTAATGATTTCCATACAGACCACTGGTAGCTTCTCTAAACATTTGCAGCAGACATGAACAGTAGTAGGAGGCTTGTTACTTCATGTGACGTCCCATTAATATAATATGTCATATGGTAAACATATGGAACAATTAGACCAGTGGACCAAGTTGCGCGGGTTTAATCGTTTTTTTTTTTTAGAAGGCTCTTGACTTAATGCCAAAGAACATATTTTCAAAGCCTCCCTAGAAAGAGAAGAACTCCTCAAAGCTTTTGATTGGCCGTCATCTGCTGCTGGGGAATGTTTGGAAATGATTTGTAAAAATTAACACCTCGCCATATTTCTATGTCAGCGTCAAAAGACTTTTTGAAGTTTTTATGGTTGATTTTATTATTTTTTATTTTTTTTTACATTTTTATAAGTTCCCTTTTGGCTTCGTGGTAAAAGTATGTTAAACAGTTTAACTTTTTTTTTTTTGAGAGCTTTTAGCATAATTATCCAAAGTTTACACAGAGTTATAAAGAAATATTCAATGTCTGGGCCTTTTCTTTAATAAAAGAAAGAGAGACGGGAAAAGCACAGTCGAGCCCTGTACACACGATCGGTTTTACAGATGAAAACAGTCCGATGGACTTTTTTCATCGGACAAACCGACCGTCTATGGGACCCATCTGTCTTTTTTCCATCGGTTTTAAAAAATAGAACATGTTTTAAATTTTTCCGATGGATCAAAAACCGATAGCAAATTCCGATCGTCTATGGGCAAGTCCATCGGATAAAAAACCCACACATGCTCAGAATCAAGTCGACGCATGCTCAGAAGCATTGAACTTCATTTTTCTCGGCTCATCGGAGTGTTTTACGTCACGGCGTTTGGAACGGTCGGTTTTTGGACTGATGGTGTGTAGGCAAGACTGATGGAAGTCAGCTTCATCGGATTTCCGATGGACAAAACCATCGGATCAGAATCCATAGAATATCCGATCGTGTGTACGAGGCTTCACTCATAGTAACCTGAACGTTAACCGCTGTGAGGCACTGCCGTGGTGAAAGCTGATATCCAAGTGAACTTGTTGCACAATTTATAATTCTAGAAAATAGGACGCGACAGATTGGTCCCATATGTTCTTCAAGCTTTTACGTAAAGCCAATCACTGAACCCTTAAATAAGCTTTTACATGTTATTCCAAAGTAATTTTTTTTAAATATTTTAATTATACGTAAACCAAAAATCTGTTTTTCAGTACGTTTGGCAACTCTCATCAAGGGCTTGTTTGATGACGCTTGTCAAGGGATTTCAGTGGAGACCACAATTGGCCATATATTAGGCTTGGTCTACTGTTAGTACAATGAGGAAGCCTGCCTTTGGTTTTGAGTTATATATGTGTTAACATGGAATTACAAAGGTCTTTTTTTTTTAATTATTCAAGTATACGTAAACCAAAAATCAATTTTTCAGTACATTTAACAACACTCATCAAGAGTTTTCAGTAGAGACTACAAGTGGCCATATATTATGCTTGGTCCACTGTTTGCACAATGAGGAAGCCCGCCTTGGGTTTTGGGTTACCGTATATATTCTCGAGTATAAGCCGAGTTTTTCAGCACATTTATATATATATATATATTACGCTTGGTCCACTGTTGACACAATGAGGAAGCATGCCTTGGGTTTTGGGTTATATATATATTTTTTAATATGTAATTTAATATGTAATTCCAAAGTTTTTTATTTTATTTTATATTTAAGCATTTGTAAATCAAAAATCTATTTTTCAATAAGTTTGACAACACTCATCAAGGGCTTCCATTGGAAACTACCAGAGGCCATATATTACGCTTGTTCCACTGTTGTTGGCACCATGAGGGTTTGGGGTAAATTGACCTTTCAAAGAAAAATTGTCTCCTTTGACTTGGCTTGGCTAGCTATATCTTTCATTTCGTTGCAACACTTTCTATTGTTTTTATTAAAAAGGGTATTACAAACATATGTTTCTTGGTCCTCTCTATGGAAAATCGTTATATACACAATCCTATACACATAGAAGATCCACAAGAAGGCAAAAAAAAACAAAAAAACAACTTGCTCCACCAGGGAAAAAATAAATTCCTTCCTGATCCCCCAGAAGGTTATTGGATATTCCATGGATCGACAATCTCTGGCGTTATTACCTTATTATTAAAATTTTAAATGTTAAGGAATGCATCCAGCTCTTTTGTAAAACAATCTACTGAGCTGGCCAGAATCAGCTCTTGAGGGAGTCTATTCCACATTTTCACAGCTCTTACTGAAGAAGCTTTTCCGTATGTGAAGGTTAAATCTCTTTTCCTCCAGACGTGCCTCCTTGTCATTTGCAGTGACCTGAAAGGAAATAACTCTACACCAAGTTCACTATGTGGACCACTTATGTATTTACACTTGTTGATCATATCCCAGCTTATGTAGTTATACATGGTGATCATATCCCCCCCTCACATATTTATACATGGGGATCATATCCCCCCTTATGTATTAATACATGGTGATCATATCCCCCCTTATGTATTTATACATGGTGATCATATCCCCCCCTTACGTATTTATACATGGTGATCATATCCCCCCCCCCTTTATGTATTTATACATGGTGATCATATCCCCCCCTTATGTATTAATTCATGGCGATCATATCCCCCCTTATGTATTTATACATGGTGATCATATCCCCCCCTTATGTATTAATTCATGGCAATCATATCCCCCCTTATGTATTTATACATGGTGATCATATCCCCACTTATGTATTTATACATGGTGATCATATCCCCCCTTATGTATTAATTCATGGCAATCATATCCCCCCTTATGTATTTATACATGGTGATCATATCCCCCCTTATGTATTTATACATGGTGATCATATCCCCCCTTATGTATTTATACATGGTGATCATATCCCCCCTTATGTATTAATTCATGGCGATCATATCCCCCCTTATGTATTTATACATGGAGATCATATCCCCCTAATGTATTTATACATGGAGATCATATCCCCCTTATGTATTTATACATGGTGATCATATCCCCCCTTATGTATTAATACTAGACTTGTGCACAACGGAAAAATTCGTTCCGTTTCGGTTTGTTTCTTTCCGGTCCTGTTGATTCGTAATCATTCGTAATTTTGCTAGACGGGATTTTTCGTGTTCGGACTCATTCGTATTTTTGCAAGCGACATTTTTCGTTGAATTTTTTGTTGCTTTATAATTCGTACTTTCGGTAGAGTACGTTGTTTTTCGTTGATTCTGGACACAACTCCTACTTTCGTAACTTTTTTTGGGTTCGTACTTTCGGTAGAGTACGTTGTTTTTCGTTGATTCTGGACACAACTCCTACTTTCGTAACTTTTTTTGGGTTCGTTGATTCGTAATTTTCCGTGTCTCTCTCACAACGACGCTGCCTATTATGCCTAATGTGCTTCGAATGGATTTGTACTTTTCTAAATACATTACAGCGGTTATTTGTAACGATTCGAAATCTCGTATTTTACTTTCGTTTTTAACATGCGGCTATAGGCTCCGCCCCTGTACACCATTTTGAGAGGGTTCAGCACGGTGAGGGAGAAGCAGAGAGCAGAGCAGAGTGTTATTGTGCTTCGAATGGATTCGAAATCTCGTATTTTACTTTCGTTTTTTACATGCGGCTATAACCTCCGCCCCTGTACACCATTTTGAGAGGGAGTTCAGCACGGTGTGGGAGAAGCAGAGAGCAGAGCAGAGTGAGTGTTATTGTGCTTCGTATTGATTCGTACATTCGTAAGTTTTTCATAACGAATTATGCCGAAGACATTCGGGCATTCGCTATTTGCGGTATAATTTATTTCGGATTCGGTCTTATTCGTAATTGCTTTGTTCGGAAATTCGAATGCTTCCGAATGTCCGAAAGTTGCTAAATTCGGACGAATTTCAATTCGTTACGAAACGAATTGCACAAGCCTAATTAATACATGGTGATCATATTCCCCCTTATGTATTTAGACATGGTGATCATATCCCCCCTTATGTATTTATACATGGTGATCATATCCCCCCCTTATGAATTTATACATGGAGATCATATCCCCCTTATGTATTTATACATGGTGATCATATCCCCCATTACAAATTTATACATGGTGATCATATCCCCCCTTATGTATTTATACATGGTGATCATATCCCCCCTTATGTATTTATACATGGTGATCATATCCCCCCTTATGTATTTATACATGGTGATCATATCCCCCCTTATGTATTTATACATGGTGATCATATCCCCCCTTATGTATTTATACATGGTGATCATATCCCCCCTTATGTATTTATACATGGTGATCATATCCCCCCTTATGTATTTATACATGGAGATCATATCCCCCTTAATCAGTTTCAAAACAGGAATATACTCAGTTCAGCTAATCTTTCCTCATTGCCGAGGTCCTCAACTCCTCTTTTCAGTTTAGTTGCCCTTCTCTGCACTTTCTCCAGTTTCTCCCAGTTTTGCATAACATTAGTTTACAACATAGAGGCCCATATATATATATATATATATATATATATATATATATATATATAAAATCAGGCCATGTGGTCAATTGAGTTGACCCAGTAGGGGGCAGCGCTAAGGCCAGAGTGTCTATATCAGACACTCCATCCCCAGAGCATACTCAGCCCTTGAGCCACACAGCACCATTGGTTGGCCTCTGGCACCATATCAACCAATAATGCTTGTGTGGCCCAAGTCGCCAGCATCTTACCAACCAATGGCACTATGCGGCCAGTGTGTGGCTTAAGCTACCAGCACCTAGCAATAACTGACAAACGGGGGGTTTCAAAAAATGCCTACCTCAGGGGACATCCAATCCCAGAACGGCCTGTGTACAGTATAATAGTATAATGGAGGGCCATCAAGTGGATCTAAGTTCCAAATAGTAAAATCTGCATTTCAAAGGTCCACTACTTTTTTTGTGGAGATGCAAAGCATGTTAATGGAACCAAATGGCACATTAACCAAAGGACCACAGGTCAATTATCCAACCTAGTCTCTTTTTCAGTCTATGGAAATATAAGCCGAGGCACCTAATTTTACCACGAAAAACTGGGAAAATTTATTGACTTGAGTATAAGCCTAAGGTGTCCATCTGCATGCCTCACTGTGCCTCACTTTGCCTCACTGTGTCCATGCCTCACTGTGTCCATGCCTTACTGTGTCCATGCCTGTCTAATTCTTGAATTTTACTTTTTTACAGGAGGTTGAACTGGGGCCTGATGCCACTTCATATAGATTGCTAGAGCTCAGCCCATCGGCACAGTACACTGTAAGACTGCAGTCAATAAATGGAAATATCAAGAGTAAATTCATCCAAACTGAATTTACAACAAGTAAGAGCTTTACTATTTTTGCTGTATTATCATCTGTTAAGCCGGTTCTCATGCACACACCCACATATGAAGATGCATGCCACCCTGTAATAGTCAAAGAAGTAAATGAAGAAGGACATGTTTTATGGGACCAACAAGGCTACACATGTATGGGCTGTGACATGGATCTGTGAACAGGATGTTTCATTTTATTAAAAAGTGATTAGTGTGTGTGTTCAGCCAACTTTTTTTTTTTGGTAGTGTGGAAAAAAATTAGAACTACTATCGGTTTTTAAATAATAAGGAAAAGGGAAAGCACTCACAATGCCACATCCGTATATTTAAGGGTAAAACATGGGCGATTACTCAGAAAGGGTAACCAATCGTCAGACTTTAAAGGCAAGGAAACAACAGAAATAGCAAAAAAAAAAAAAATTATTACAAAAAATACAGATTGATTAGCACAGTGTTCAAGAATTAAAACCATACAGGATATTGCAACGTATAGATTCGGTCCCTTGTGCGTCTACGCTTTTCGCTGTGAGGCTTCTTCAGGACGAACAAAAGATAGCAAGAACAGAGAACACGTCTCACTATCTTGCGATGGACAGGATCTGATATATAAATATCCGAATATCGGAGAATCTATATAGGCGAGGAAAATTCCATAGGAAGTATAGTGGAGATAGCATGTATATCTGAGATTCTGCTCAAGGCCAGATAAATGATTAGGCAGATGTTCCCCTGTGTGGGAGATATCCAATATAGGAAATGCCGTATACTGAACACTAGTAGACGTATTTCCCTTAATTTAGTGAGTAACAACTATCTCATTTGATCAGGGCAGATATCCACAGAGTCAAGCCTCGTACACACGGTCCAGAATCTCATCAGGAAAAAACACGTTGTTTTTCCTGACGAGATTCTTGACAAGAATCTTGTCCCGGCCAAGTGTACACACGCTCAATTCAAAAGAACCGTCGTTCTTTTTAATGGAACAAACGCGGTGACGTCATCGACTACGACCAGCGTGCACTTGTCACATTCAATGCCGCCGCCCCGCAATCTTGCTACACCCTACCTATGCCTAGAAAGCTAACGCGCATGCGTCAAAGTCATTTCAAGCATGCGCGGGTTTCCACGGCGACAGGTAAGGTTACACACTCTCGGGTTTCTCGTCGGGAAACAGGCCGACGAGAATCTCGACGAGAAAATAGAGAGCAGGTTCTCTATTTTTCTCGTCGAAATTCTGGCCAGTTTTCTTGACAAGAAACCTGAAAGCCTCATACACACGGCCGGTTTTCTCTGCAAGAAAGCTCTCCCGGCAGTTTTCTTGTCATTTCTTGACAAGAAAATCGGCCGTGTGTACGGGGCTTAAGGCTAAAAAGGTCCACAAACATCAAAGTATATAACCAGCGGTCCAATAAGGCAAACCAAGCTGGTATAATGAAGTGAAGCCCGCCTCTTATATGGATCCAAGCAGAGAAATAGGAGTCGGTGGACGTGTGTAGTTAAGCCCCCAGGAGACAGCCTCGCGCTGTGCACTATCGGTTTTTACTAGTAGAGAGATATTCCTGTCCTTCATGAATGTCATGTCCTAGTGATGTCATGGAGAACTTCATGTCCTGGTGATAGCTTCATGTCGTAGAGAAATTCTTGTCCTGGAGAATTTCAGAACTTCATGTCCTGGTGACAACTTCATGCCCCGGAGAAGTTCATGTCCTGCAGAACGTCAGAACCTTATGTCCTAGTGACAACTTCATGTCCCAGAGAACTTTCAGAACTTCATCTCCTGGTGACGCCATGTCCTGGAGAACTTCAGAACTTCATCTCCTGGTGAGAACGCCATGTCCTGGAGAACTTCAGAACTTCATCTCCTGGTGACAACGCCATGTCCTGGAGAACTTCAGAACTTCATGTCCTGGTGACATCGGTTTCACTAAACAGGAAATGAAGGAAGAATCTCCAACGATAGCATGGAAAAAAAATTGAACTACTATTGGGTTTTAACTAGTAGAGAGATATTCCTGTCCTTCATGAATGTCATGTCCTGGTGATAACTTTATGTCATGGAGAACTTCATGTCCTGATGACAGCTTCATGTCGTGGAGAAATTCATGTCCTGGAGAATTTCAGAACTTCATGTCCTGGTGACAACTTCATGCCCTGGAGAAGTTCATGTCCTGGAGATAGTCAGAACTTCATGTCCTAGTGACAACTTCATGTCCCAGAGAACTTTATGTCATGGAGAACTTTAGTACTTCATGTCCTGGTAACAGCTTCATGTCCTGGAGAACTTCATGTCCTGAAGAACTTCAGAACTTCATGTTCTGGTGACAACGTCATGACCTGGAGAAGTTCAGAACTTCATGTCCTCGTGACAACTTCATGTCCTTGTGACAACTTTATGTCCTGAAAAACTTTAGAACTTCAGGTCCTGGTGACAATTTCATGTCCTGGAGAACTTCAGAATTTCATGTCCTTATGACAACTTCATGTCCTGGAGAACTTCATGTCTCAATGACATTGGTTTCAAACAGGAACTGAAGGAAGAATGTCCAACAGTAACACAGACAAAAGTCTTCTTTTCTAAAAGAGTAGGGGAGGGCTAAAAGGCCTGTGAGATTTTTTTATATTGCTACCTGTTTCTGTGTTTTCGCTATAAATGGTAGATGGTGGGAGATCTAGCTCTGGCAGAATGATACAATGTGATCAGGGATACCATTGTACGACCCATTAGATAGGAGTGGGGCAGGGTTTGGCACCTCTCAGTCGGGGGAATAGGTGTGTATTTGGGGGGAGTCGTGGGGTGGTTGTTTAGTCAGAGTCAGGGAAGAAAAGGCAGTTTTATTGGCCTAATGGGAAGGAGGGCTCCTTCTGGGAGGATGAAGACCCCTATTTTTCTTCCCAGGGAATGGGAGCCAAGAAATCTTGAGAACCAGAGTGACCCATTAGATACGGGTGTGGCAGGGTTTGGCACCTCTCAGGGAAATAGATGTATGTTTGGAGGGAGCCGTGGGGTGGTGGTTTAGTCAGAGTCAAGGGAGAGAGGACAATTTTATTGCCCCAGTGGCAAGAGAGGGCCCCTTTTGGGAGGATGTGATAGATCATCCATGTGACTTCCCCTTCTGGTGAAGACCTCTATTTTTTTTTCCAGGGAAGGGGAGCCAGAAAATTTGGAGAACCAGAGTGGCCCATTAATGGGAGTGTAGCAGTGTTTGGCACCTAGCAGCCAGGGGAATAAGTGTGTGTTTGGGGGAGTCGTGGGGTGGTTTAGTCAGAGTCAGGGGAGAGAGGACAGTCTTATTGCCCCAATGGCAGGATGTGATAGACCCACCATATGGCTCCCCTTTAAGGAGAAGACCCCTATTTTTTTCCCAGGGAAGGGGAGCCAGGAAATTTGGAGAACCAGCATGGCCCATTAGATAGGAGTAGGCAAGGTTTGGCACCTTTCAGTCTGAGGGAATAGGTGTGTGTTATGGGGGGGAGCCATGGGGTGGTGGTTTAGTCAGTCAGGGGAGAGAGGACTGTTTTATTGCCCCAGTGGCAAGGGAGGGCCCCTTTTGGGAAGATGTGATAGACCAACCATGTGGCTTCCCCTTCAGGAGAAGACACCTTTTCTACTTCCCAGGGATAGGAAGCCAGAAAATTTGGAGAACCAGAGTGGTAAAGCATTTGAAGGTATCCTTAATGTGAACAGTGGATCAGAATCAGGCCAGCCAAAAAGTATGAGTTGATATGTGTGTAGCACTACCCCCGTATGAGCTGCTGGTTTAGATTTGGGCCTTGCACGTTACCTCACCATTCGTTGTCTAGGGGATGAGAGTCTATAGAAACTTCAATGTCCTCACAAGTTATAAATCCTTTTCGTTGTTTTTTTTTTTTACACAAACTTGCATAGGTAGAGGGATGGAGGGTCAGGGGAAGGTTCAGTCACACGATGCAGATCACTGGGGAAACTTCTAAGCTTCAAAAATCACACTCACCACTGTCCTTCAAGTGGGTGTTGCTCACCCGGATAGGCCCCTCTCACTTGGCCTAACAGCTGGGATGGTGCACAAACAAAATGAAGAAATAACAGTCTCTGCCACAGACCTTAGGACGATAAAGATGAACTGTTCAATAATCCTCTGCCACAGGATTTTAGGACGATAAAGATGAACTGTTTAATAATCCTCTGCCACAGGATTTTAGTACGATAAAGATGAACTGTTCAATAATCCTGTGCCACAGGATTTTAGTAGCCGGATATCCAGCCTTACAGTTTTAGAGCCTTTAAGCCAACCGGCACACTGTAAGGTAACATAAGCTACGGTGCATCCTCCAATAAGGTCACCAGGCCTTACCCAAGACACCAGCCTTCCGCTTGGTCCTCTCCAGGGCAGGTCCTCCCCTGGTTTCCTCCATTGAGTGGCTTCCTCCCGCAGGACAGACAGCACAGGATCACCTTCATAGTGCAGGCCCGAGTCAGGACAACTGGGCCTACCTGGCAGAGATGCAGCCTCGGGCCAACATGGCTCTGCGGCTGAAGTTTCACTATCACATACCTCGAGCCAGGAGGGCCACGAGGTGAAGAGGGCCTGTAAAATGGCGTCTGTCCCTTAAGTACCCTTCCGCAGCATGCCCAGCGGGGAGACCACTCCCACTGGGCTGTTCCCGGGGAAAAATTCCCAATACGCTCTGGCCTGCGTGTTTTCCAACACTGGCATGTGGTGGTAACGCCACCTTCAGGCAAACAATGGGAAAATCCCTCCAAGCACAGCCATAGCCAGAACAGAGGCTGATTTAGCCTTAATCACAAAGTCTGAGCTAACTACCAGCTCAGACACCTACTAAATTTAAACATAGCGCCTGGTCATCAGGAGCAGGGTGCTACATGTGGATTACCTTTGCTATGTAAAAACACAGGACACGGAAGCCCGCGATGATCACTGTATTAGCTTTTCCTACTCCAGTTATTTCCAACTTCCACAGAGACCCCGCAAGTATGACACATACATACTGCAAGTTGGACCAGTATAATTATGCAAAAATAATCCATACCTAAACTTCAGCACAAAAGTGTCGACAACCCTAATTTCAATTCATTATTTTTCTGCTGTCTAAATCCTCATACACACGATCGGTCTTCCATCTGACTTTTCCATGGATTTTTGTGCGTTGGCTGTGAACTTGTTCTGCATACACACGGCAGAACATTTTCAGTCAACTTTCACCAACCCGCGTGGTTTTTCAGCTCTTTACCGCCACCCTTTGGGCAACTTCTGCTATTGTTGGCTGATGTTTAGCATTGGTTCTGAGCATGCGTGTTTGTACTTTGGACTTTAGTCCCGATGGACTTGTGTACACGCGATCGGATTATCCTCCATCGGACATTTGTTGTCGAAAGTTTGAGAGCATGCACAGAAAACATTTGTCCGTTGAAAAAGCAACAACAATTGTCCGATAGAGAATACAGACGGTCGGATTGTCCGATAAAACAGGTCTGTCGGACCGTTGTTGTCGAAAAGTCCGATCGTGTGTATGGGCCTTAAGTGTTGGGAATGCGATGGGTGAATGCAGCCCAAGGCAAACTGTGTGACTGGGCCTTTCTTTTCTCAATACTGAAATAAAATACATTTCATATGTGGACCCTCATAAAAACTAATATAGGAAGTTACTTAGGCCAAACATTTTGTTATATTTTTATGCATTCTAAAAAAAATAACTAGAATCCCGCTAACTGCCATGAGCAGAACCCCTGCCATTCTTTGCATAGCCTTTTTGCCAGAGTTTTGTCTCTATCAGTGTTGCTCACAGCAATCCAATTATCGGACAACAGCACTTGCGCAATGTCATGCTACAATGGCTCAGCCGTTACAAACAGCATATAAATAATCCACAAAAAAAATAAATACACATTTCATATCTCTATAGTATTCAAATGATTATAATCCAGCCATAGAATTTTAGGGCAGCAGGCTTTCCATATGTTCTCAAAAAAAAATAGAACGTGCCTTAGTTGCGTAGTGGGAGGATGCCATCCCTGGAAGCATTAGGTTATAATAGATTTATGGAACATCGTGACAACTTCTCACATGTACTGGATGTAAAACATCTGTACAAAACCTGCTCCAAAATATATACCCCCGTATTGATTGCACCATATGGGTATCACTCTCTTTAATAATGACAGTACACTATCTAAGAAAAGTAAAGCTGAACTCTAGAAAGAGCTAAATACACAGATGAAACATATATACAGGAGCTGTTTTACCTGCCAAAAGATTTGTATTTCTGTCCAGCCATTCCTGAGACTTACACGGCTCTGTTCCCACATTGACAGGGACTGGTTCAACAAGCTTGGACTGCTCCGTTCCCTCACTCCCAGTGACTGGTCCAACATGCTTGGGGCTCCTCTACCTCTCCCTCTCTCTCGTTACTCCAGGCTGGGTCCCTAGGTACTCTGTTCCGCAGGGTTGGTCCCAGTAAGTGAGGAACCGTCTGCTAGCGAATGGAACGAGCATAAAACTCCTTCACTACCAGAATATCCATCACTCCTGCCATGTCACCCGTTTCCTGGCTGGTTGGGTGTTTGGCAAGTGTCAAAACCCGGTAGTTATTAGCAATGGCAACAAAGCTTCTTCTGAACAGAATTCTGCTCCTTAGGCTCTGTACTGTAGCATCTCTAACTTTAGTCCCCTTGTTGTAAACTCCGTTATTTTGATACGCCATGCATGCATCCCTTTAGAGATTTCAGACCAGGCAATTCAGATGAAGAATAAGGATCTTTTACTAAGGTAGTTGCAAATAACAAGTTAAGCCCTGTACACACGATCGGATTTCCTATGGATTTTAAACCGATGGATTTTTCCATCGGAAATCCGATGAAGCTGACTTCCATCAGTCTTGCCTACACACCATCAGTCAAAAAACCGATCGTCTCAAACGCTGTGACGTAAAACACCCCGACGAGCCAAGAAAAATGAAGTTCTATGCTTCTGAGCATGCGTCGACTTGATTCTGAGCATGCGTGGGTTTTTTATCCGATGGAGTTCCCCACAGACGATAGTAATTTGCTATTGTTTTTCTTTCCATCGGATAAATTTAAAACATGTTCTATTTTTTAACACCGATGGAAAAAAGACCGCTGGGGCCCATACACGATCGGTTTGTCCGATGAAAAAAGTCCATCGGACTGTTTTCATCGGTAAAACCGATCGTGTGTACAGGGCTTAACAGTTCTCAAAGACATCTTCCATACAGTTTCCCATACGAAGCTCTCTAGTGCCCCACAAAGTGACTGTACCTTAGGCAGATGCAGGGGCGTATGTAAAGGGGTCACAAGGGTCGCAAAAATTGCGACCCAGCCCCATGCTTCAGGGGGGCTCATCCAGACCCCTGTACACCCTTATGGGAGGGGTGGCAGCATGTAGAGGAACCGATCCCTCCATGCAGCCGCTGAATGCCCGCTTCTTCTCCTCTCCCTCCTGCAGACATTCAGCGTCTGAAGGAAAGAAATGGAGTGCATTGATTCTTCTACAAGCCGCCGCCTCCCTATTCCTGTCCTGCTGCCCTGGGCCCCTGTGTGCTCCCCTGGCTACCCCTTGCCCCCTGCAGCGCTGCTGGGTTTCCCCCTCCCACCTCCCGTCAGCTGCTGTGGGGGATACTGTCAGGATGGAGAGCGGTACCGATCACTGACTCTGTTTTTTTTTTTAATTCATAGCTGAGGCTTAGTAAATTGTGCTTACTGTGCTTCCGTTTATGGATGAACAGGAAGCTCTGTACAGACACCAGTGGCGGAACTACCGGGGTCGCAAAGGTCGCACTCGTGTACGGGCCCTGGCGTTCCGCCACCCTGGGGGAACTCCAAGACAGCAGTAAGGCCGTGTACACACGACCGGCTGTGTGTACGCGGGTTTCAGTTTTCTCGTCAATAAAACTGCCCAGATTCCCCGACGAGAAAAAAGACGACCTGCGGCCTGTTTCTCAACGAGAAACCCGAGCGTGTGTACACTTACCTGTCGCCATGGAAACCTGCGCATGCTTGAAATGACTTCGACGCATGCGCGGTAGTTTCCCAGGCATAGGCATAGGGTGTAGCAAGATTGCGGCGACGGCATCGAATGTGACGAGCGCACACTCGTTGTAGTCGATGACGTTACTGCGTTCGTTCCATTCAAAAGAACGGCGGTTCTTTTGAATCGTACGTGTGTACACTCGGCCGGGACAAGTTTCTTGTCAAGATTCTCGTCAGGAAAAACAACGTTTTTTTCCTGACGAGAATCTCGGCCGTGTGTACGAGGCTTTAGGGTCCTACGATAGGAGTAAAGGGCCCCAGGATCAGTGAGAAGAGCACTGGCCAGGGGCCAGGGGGGGGGGGGGCCTTCATGGTTTCTTGTACTGGGATCCTGAAGGTTCTAGTTACGCCTCTGGGCAGATGGCTCTCTCTTTACGGAGTCCTTCTCAAGGCAAGAGTCCATAAAAGGCAATAATCCACAAGAGGTCCCTCAAGAAGTATTCAAGAAGATACTCAAGTACTCAAGAGGTACTCAAGACAAGAAGTCCCTTAGCGTCCATGATTTTGCAGTAATCCTCACAAGGCAATAAGTCCATGACTGGCAGATAAAAGTCCATAGAGATCCACTGGTACAAGTCCCCACTGGAAACCCCGCCTGGGCTCAACGCAAGAGTCCATAAAAGGCAGTTATACACAAGAGGTAGCAAGTAATCCCTTAGAGTCCATGATTTGGTAGTAATCCTCACAAGACAGTAAGTCCATGACTGGCAGCTCATAGTCCATAGAGATCCACTGGTTCAAGTCCCCACTGGGAACCCTGACCGGGCTCCAACCACCCCCCATGGGGGTGATCCACTCCATCACAATAACAGCTGCATTTTAGCAGTCTTGCCCTAACTAACCTCTAGGGCACATCAGGAGCTCCTATTTATATGGTATGACCTGCAGGGGGCGGTAACATTCCTGAAAAGAGCAGGAAACCTCACCAGCAGTGTTAACCCTTCTTTCTTTAACACCACAAGCTCTGTAGGTCAACCTGAGGACACGTGGTTGATCTGGTTAACCTCAGAGCATGAACCCAGTAGAAGAAAAAACATTTAACTCTTTAGAACATCTTGGAAGCACCCGCTTACAATCTTGGCAAGCAGTATGACAGATTAAAAAATGTTTTCAAAACTAGTAATAGGACAAAAAAAAGAAAAGAATGTTGGTGTCAGTTACATAAATCTAGAATGCGGCAGAATAAATATACGATCAATTGTGGAGAACGCTTTTGAAGGATGAGTCAGTTCCGATTGGAAGTCTGAACTTTAATGATGATGATGAGAACAGATAATATACACCACCATTCTCCGTCTCCCGACATCCTTTGATGTTTATGACAGTTTATTTGTTTCCATCGAATGCTACAATAACACGCCGGGGAAATAAATGAATATTTTGCATTGGGAAAGGGCGCTCTTCAGCCTCTTTCCTGTATAGCCGTACTTTTATTTTTTTCTGTTGGTTTCTGACGTTACGGCTTTAAAAAAAATAATAATGGAAACGTTATAAATGTATTCTCAAGGTTTTTGATTTTTTAAAGTAAATTGGTCCATTGAGCCTGCTCCATTTTTTTTTTTTTTTTTATTTATATATGTTTTTTTTTTTTTTTTATTACATTTATATTTTTTTGCTTTTGTTTTTTTAACTTAAAAAAAGAAAGAAAAAAAATGTAATTAGGCTTAGTTCACCTGTGGGACCATATTTCATGTTTAGGGTGTAAAACGTGGTCAGAAGCATTTGTTCAAGCTGAGCTAAGTGTTTCCAGATTTTTCCATCCATAGATTCCATCTTGTGGCCAAAGTGCAGTACAGTTTTCTGAAATACCTCAATGAG
This sequence comes from Rana muscosa, assembly GCA_029206835.1. Taxonomy (NCBI): domain Eukaryota; kingdom Metazoa; phylum Chordata; class Amphibia; order Anura; family Ranidae; genus Rana; species Rana muscosa. The sequence goes on from CM055125.1 coordinate 322,676,331, forward strand.
AAAACTTTACCGCATTTTGGCCACTAAATGGTGCTGATGCTACAGGAATTACCCACCTCATTACCGCACTATAGCCGAAAGAAGGCTCCCTCGTTCTGGGAGGCCGTCCATGGATGTCCTCGCAGAACCACACCCTGCCACCTATCAGTGCATATCAGAGCAGCTTATCACTGCCTATCAGTGCCGCCTCATCAGTTCCCTTCAATGCTGCCTCATCAGTGACCATCAGTACAGCCGCATCAGTGCCCATCAGTGCTACCTCATCAGTGCCCATCAGTGCAGCCTCATCAGTGTCCATCAGTGCCACCTCATAAGTGCCAATGAATGCTGCCTCATCAGTGACCATCAGTGCCACCTATCAGTGCAGCCTCATCAGTGTCCATCAGTGCCACCTCATCAGTGCACATCATGGCTTCCCCATCACTGCCCATCAGTGCCGCCTCATCAGTGCCCACCAGTGCAGCCTCATCAGTGCCCATCAGTGCAGCCTCATCAGTGTCCATAAGTGCAGCCTCATTAGTTCCCATCAGTGCAGCCTCATCAGTTTCCATCAGTGCAGCCTCATCAGCGCCCATCAGTGCAGCCTCATCAGAGCATCCTCATCAGTGCCCTTCAGTGCAGCCTCATCAGTGTCCATCAGTGCAGCCTCATTAGTGCCCAGCAGTACAGCCTCATCAGTTTCAATCAGTGCAGCCTCATCAGCGCCCATCAGTGCAGCCTCATCAGTCTCTATCAGTGCAGCCTCATCAGTGCCCATCAGTGCCACTTATCAGTGCAGCCTCATCAGTGTCCATCAGTTCCACCTCATCAGTGCCCATCAATGCTGCCTCATCAGTGACCATCAGTGCCACCTATCAGTGCAGCCTCATCGGTGTCCATCAGTGCCACCTCATCAGTGCCCATCATGGCTTCCTCATCAGTGACCATCAGTGCCGCCTCATCAGTGCCCACCAGTGCAGTCTCATCAGTGCCCATCAGTGCAGCCTCATCAGTGTCCATCAGTGCAGCCTCATTAGTGCCCAGCAGTGCAGCCTCATCAGTTTCAATCACTGCAGCCTTATCAGTGCCCATCAGTGCAGCCTCATCAGTGCCCATCAGTGCCACTTATTAGTGCAGCCTCATCAGTGTCCATCAGTTCCACCTCATCAGTGCCCATCAATGCTGCCTCATCAGTGACCATCAGTGCCACCTATCAGTGCAGCCTCGTCGGTGTCCATCAGTGCCACCTCATCAGTGCCCATCATGGCTTCCTCATCAGTGACCATCAGTGCCGCCTCATCAGTGCCCACCAGTTCAGCCTCATCAGTGCCCATCAGTGCAGCTTCATCAGTGTCCATAAGTGCAGCTTCATCAGTGTCCATAAGTGCAGCTTCATCAGTGTCCATAAGTGCAGCCTCATTAGTGCCCATCAGTGCAGCCTCATTAGTGCCCATCAGTGCAGCCTCATCAGTTTCAATCACTGCAGCCTCATCAGTGCCCATCAGTGCAGCCTCATCAGTGCCCATCAGTGCCACTTATCAGTGCAGCCTCATCAGTGCCCATCAATGCTGCCTCATCAGTGACCATCAGTGCCACCTATCAGTGCAGCCTCATCGGTGTCCATCAGTGCCACCTCATCAGTGCCCATCATGGCTTCCTCATCAGTGACCATCAGTGCCGCCTCATCAGTGCCCACCAGTTCAGCCTCATCAGAGCCCATCAGTGCAGCCTCATCAGCGCTTATCAGTGCAGCCTCATCAGTGCATCCTCATCAGTGCCCACCAGTGCAGCCTCATCAGTGTCCATCGGTGCAGCCTCATCAGTGTCCATCAGTACAGCCTCATCAGTGTCCATCGGTGCAGCCTCATCAGTGTCCATCAGTGCAGCCTCATCGGCACACATCAGTGAAGATTTTTTTATTTATTTGCAAAATGTTATAACAAAAACTAAGAAAATTTTTTTTTTTTCAAAAATGTTTTATTCGTTTAGCAAAAAACTTTAAAACACCCAGTAGTGATTAAATACCACCAAAAGAAAGCGCTATCTGTCTAAAAAAAATGATAAAAAAGTCTTATGGGTACAGTGTTGTATGACCGCGCAATTGTCTTTCAAAATGCGACAGCGCTGAAAGCTGAAAATTGGCCTGGGCAGGAAGGGGGTGAAAATGCAACAAATGTTTTTTTATAAATAGATCCATCAAAGTAGATGTAAACAGTAACCTAAGTGACATTAATGGTCCATTTATAAATTATTTGCTGTGCAAATGATATATGTAAAGTGTCTTCAATGTTTATTTCCCACAATTATTAGCTCCATCTAGGGGCCGTAATGCAGCGTTTCCCTGAAATACTTCAATCAGGAAAATACCATGTTATGACCACTAGATGGAGCTGACAATCATAGGAAATAAATATTCTAGACCCATTAATGTAACATTTTTTTTTTTTTAACTAGACTCTTAAATATGAAGTCTGCTTTAATTTTTTTTTTTTTTTTTTTTTTAAGGGTAAATGTGCGTTTTCTATAGCATGTGCAAATCATTTACCGTCTCGTGCATTACTTTACAAAATGCGTATATCTCATCCCTCATACTGCTATTAGGTCTTTTTTTTGGCACAATTATTGCGCAGCTTGTAACATACTGCATACACAGCAAGCTTTGTGCGCCAGATCCTAAAGCTTTGTACAGTCTGACCCAAACATGACCTAAAGGTCCCTAATTTCTCAACACATCGAACGGAAAGTATTTCTTTTTTTGAAAGGAAACATTTGCTTGGGGGAAAAAAAAAAAAAACATGGACAGTGACAAACGCCAGAGTACTTTACTGTGCTCACAAGCAATACTAAACCTTGAAGAGCAAGGAAAGAATGTCTTCAGAGATACTTCCCTGGCGATGGCGCTCTTTCAAACGCTCAGGATGGGTGTCAAGTACCGGTGGCTTCATTGTCCTGAAATGTAATGCAGGCACATTTTTTTAGTTAATCCCTCAAAGGGATCAAGTCAAGTTTTTGAGCCATTTTAACAAAAAAAAATAAAAAAAAATAACTGATGCTGGCACGTAATATTGAGATGCGGAATTTGGAAATAACAGAAATGTCATCCAAGCAAGATCTATTGGAATAGCGAAGGATCATTTTCTTCCCACATTTAAGACTTATTGGCTTTCAAGCATGCTTGGTAATCAACAGAAGCTTTAGTCGTTACTTTTTCTGGACTTTTTTTGTTGCTGTTGTGTGATAACACTTTAAAGGAGAAGTATGGGATGGGTTAAATAACTAGTACATATCACAGTAGTCACATATCAGCTAATCTTTTTTTCCTACCTCTTTTAGTTTTTACAGCATGTGCACATGAACTTTCCTTCAGCTGGCAAAAACGGTCCATTTTCAGTTTGAAAAGTTTCAGGGGGTGTGTACATCTTCACCAACACACCAACACACCCCCTGCCTCTGTCCCCCCTCCCCTAAGAGACGTGGCTGTGCTGATAGATAGAAATATATAGTGTAGATTCTCATACACAGCACTATCAGTGACTTCGCTCACATTACACTCACATTACACTGCAGAGGAGGAGGGAGGGGGAGGATTGAGGAGGGAGCAGCGATGCTCTGTGAAGTCTCAGAAACAAGCAGAGGGAGGAGAGCCGACATCAATCAAGCAAAATGACAGGGAAGGGAGTGGATCCAGACTTCATGTCCAGACCATTGTCAGGATGATGCTGTATGAAAGACTGTAGAACCTCTCACAGGTATTTATCTTGATTTTAACAGAATGGGGGCACTTCTGAGAGGGCTGGAAGGGTTTATAGATATCAGCAGCTCACATAGAATAGTTGTAAGCAAAAAAAAAAGAAACCAAATGATACAGTATGTGGATGAAGAACTGGGACAGGTTTGTCCAGGGCCCAGGGAAAGGACGCAGAACCGCGTCTTCCGTGACGTAGAATAGGTGTACCACCCGGTGCCCAATCTCTGCTCCCTTTCTCTGGCTGCCCATGGTTGGATTGGAGTGTGCACAGCACATGGATAGCCTATCGCTTGCTTTTCTAGCAGCTAGGAGAGGTAGTCGCGCATGCCCGGGGGATGTTTTTTCCTGTCAGTTTGCAGGCGGTTGCCTGTATAAAGCTTTAAGTTCTGGCTAACAAAAAGGTAAGCCGCTCAGGTGTGGTCGTCTTCAGCGTGATAGTACTCACAGAAACCACGGGTGCAGGCAATGCATATGCAAGCTATACTATCTGAACACTAGTATAGTGTGAAACGCGTCAGCTTGACCAAGTGTGCTGTGACTTGTAGTGCTGTGTTGGATTTACAATAAAGGCAATTTTATTCGGAGTGCGGCTGTCCAGAAGAAATTCTTTCTTTTAGCCTTTAAGTTCTGGCTGCTGCAAGAAAAAGTTAGCAGAGAGATGGAGAAAAAGCCAGCTGGTGGAGAAAGTGATGGCGAGTGCGACAGCTGGTGATGGAAGTTCTGGTAGTGAAGGGTAGCTTAATACTTCATGCACCTCACTAAGCGGCAGGGTCTCGAAGCTGGAGCCCACTGCAGCACAGAACTCTCTGGACCTGAACTAACCTGCTGGATCTCTCCTTCCCTCTAAGAGCCGGTTCACACTACCGCGACTTGGGATCCGACTTGTGTCTCCCCAAGTCGCGCGACATGTCAAATTACATTCAAGTGAATGAGAGCCGTCTTAATGTACACTACTGAAGTGGCTCCGACTTCAGAAAAGGTTCCTGTACTACTTCAAGGCGACTTCTAGGCAACTTGTAGGCAACTTGTACCCATTGATTTCATAGGAAGTTGCCTCCAAAGTCGGATCACTGTCTTAACTGAAGCAACTTTACAGGAAGAGAAAATTGTTTTCTCAGGCAAACCCCTCCCTCCCACAGAGCTGATTATTCTTTGATTGGCCACTGGCAAAGTCCCCTGTCCTGGAGGCAACTTTAAGTCGTGCTGTAAGTCGCCCCAAGTCGCGCTGTGGTTCGCGCTCAAGTCGTGTCCAAGTCGCCTCGCAAAGTCGTGTTGCCCCTGTGTGAACCGGCTCTTAGGACTATGGTGGGGGAACCCTAGGGCATCAGCTTCTAGATCAGTGGTTCTCAATCTTAGTGCCGTAACCCCTTGATAAAAGTTGTGGGGACCCCTAAAAGTAAAATTATTTTTGTAACGTGGGTTGTCAGCACCCAAGGCAAGACAAGTAATTTGCGCCCCTAACCCACGGATATTTAGCGCTCCCTGAGTCCCTTCCACTCGTACAGTATTAAAACCCCTTATGGTACGTTTTAGGATGTACCACTCTCTCTCTCTCTCTCTTTGTTCTCCTTTCTTTCCCGTTTATCTCTCTCTATCCTAATTTCTTGTTTTCTTTCCCCACCCCTCTCTCTAGCCATCCGTCTTGTTCTTTCTCCTATTCTTTCTCCCCCTTTTTCTTTGTTCCTCCCCCTCTTTTCCGCTCCCTTCCATGTATTCTCTATTTTTATTCCTTCTCTTACTCTTTGGTGGGGGGGTGGGGGGAATGGGATGAGTGGCAGTGCTGGGGGGGGGGGAATTGGGATGAGTGGCAGTGCTGGTGGGCGGTGGTATCAGTGGCAGTGCTGGGGGGAGTTCTGATCAGCCAAATTGGGTGCTCTTGATCAAGGTCATCTGCTGATTTGAGAACTGTAGTGGGGACTTTTAATGGCAACTATAATCACAGGTAGTGTAACTCACTGTGTCTCCGACTTTGTAGTGTCTCGCAGCAGTGACACCTATGCCGAAATCAGGAGATAGGTTCTCCTTCAGCCACTCCCACTTCACATTTCTCACCAGTCAGCTGGCCTCTAGCCTCTGCCCCCCAGCCATGCCGTGAACTGAATGGATGGCTGCGAAGAGGCTGAGTGGGTAGCCGCAGGCTCCAGGAACAGCCCAGCTGGGTGGCCACAGGCTCCAGAGACAGCCCTGCTGCGCGGCCACGAAAAGGCTGGGAGATCGGTGTGGGCAACAGGAACAGCCCAGGATTTGGTGACCCCTGGCAAATCGTCATTCGACCCCCGAGGGGGTCCCGACCCCCAGGTTAAGAACCAGTGTTCTAGATGTTGCCTCTTCTCCTTCCTCTCCGAAGAAGATGCACAGAACTTATATCATCCGTCACTGCTGAATACCAGAAGAGGAGGGGGGGTGGTGCTACCTGGAAAATGTATCAGCACAGATGACAGTGACAGATTGAGTGGCAATAGAAAACGTTGGGCTGCTCTGAACGTCAGAGCCGAAATAGGTCAAACAGAAACTTGTGCTGGCCATAATATCCAAATATGCCAAGCGTACTTAAGCAGTAAGGAAAACGGCAGCAATGTAGCTTTAAAAACACATAAAGTAATTTGCTTCGAAAATGTTTATTTTTATTTTTATGTCAGATCTGTAAAAAATGATAAAAATAGTAATGTCATAACATGCAGGTATGTCAAGAGAGCATTGTCATAACACATTTCCAACGTCGGAAGGCAGCGCTTTTAGGACATATCATTATGTCAGAACATAGATGGGGTCACCGGTGTTAATGAGGAAAGCACTACAGAATGTCAGAGCAAATAAAATGTCACACTGTCAGCATTCAACGTATTGCGACTCAACACCCTCTACACAATTAGCATGTACTTGTCATCTCCTCCATCCCCCCCCCACCAGAAAGGTCCTTGAATGTCCTGTCCTCAAGTGCCCCCTGTGCATCCAAATAAGACCATCTGTGTGACAATGTCAGGTGTACTAGAGTTCCATATAGTTACATTGTAGATAAGGTTAAAAAAAGACACAGGTCCATCAAGTTCAACCTCTACGTTAGGTTACAAGCTTACAATTTGCTGTCAACGGGTAAAAAAATATAATTATGTATGAGAGTTAACCCAGAACTGTACATGTGCTGCTAATTATTATAGACTAGAATGAACTAATAAGAGAGACACGGAGCATAGGGGGCACTAAGATTGCTACATAAGCATTGTCAGAGATCCAAGGATGCTTACCATGGACGTGCTGCCACCATCCAACCACCCTCAGGCATCTAAACTTACCAATTGTTCTCTAAATGTGGGCAATTGGAACTTTTCTTTTAGACCTACGAGTGGCGGAGTTGGACATTGTGGGACTCTTCTTTTAACTCTACGGCTGACTTAGCTGGAACTTAGTTTAACAGCTGTAACTTTTCTTTTAAGGATGTTAGATAAGAGTTGTCAGAGATCCAAGGATGCTAACGATGGATGTCCTGGCAACTACCCTTAGGGCTATAAATTTACTGATTGATTTTTAAACTTGCACAGTTGGATCTTTTCTTTTAAATCTACGAGTGACTTAGTTGGTACTTGGACAGTAGAACTTTTCTTAGAACCTTTCTTTTAAATCTTTGGGTGGCTTAGTTGGAACTTGGTCAAACACTTGCAACTTTTCTTTTACCTTTATAGGTGGCTAAGTTGGAACTTAGTTAAACAGTTGGAGCTTTTCTTTTAAATCTATAGGTGGCAATTTCAATGTTTCTTTGAGATCTACGGGTAGCTTAGTTGGAACTTGGTTTGACCATTGGAACCTTTCTTTTAAATCTATAGGTGACTTAGCTTGAAGTTGGTTGGACAGTTGAAACTTTTCCTTTAATTCTATGGGTGACTTAATTGGAAGTTAGTTGAATAGTTTGATTTTTTCTTTTAAAGCTATTGGTGGCTTAGTGGGAATGAGTCTTAAATTTATGGATGGCCTATTTGGAACTTAGTTGGACAGTTGGAACTTTTCTTTTAAATCTATGGGTGGCTTAGTTGGAGCTTGTTTGGACGGTTGGACACCAATCTTTAAAATCTATGGATGGCTTAGTTGGAAGATGGTGGAACAGTTAGAACGTTTCTTTAAAATCTATGGGGGGCTTAGTTGGAATTTAGACAGTTCGACTTTTTGTATAAATCTATGGGTGGCTTAGTTAGAACTTGGTTGGACAGTTGGAACGTTTCTTTTAAATCTATAGGTGGCAATTACAATGTTTCTTTGAGATCTACGGGTAGCTTAGTTGGAACTTGGTTTGACCATTGGAACCTTTCTTTTAAATCTATAGGTGACTTAGCTTGAAGTTGGTTGGACAGTTGGAACATTTCCTTTAATTCTATGGGTGACTTAGTTTGAAGTTAGTTGAATAGTTGGATTTTTTCTTTTAAAGCTATTGGTGGCTTAGTGGGAATGAGTCTTAAATTTATGGATGGCTTATTTGGAACTTAGTTGGACAGTTGGAACTTTTCTTTTAAATCTATGGGTGGCTTAGTTGGAACTTAGACAGTTACGACTTTCCTTTTAAGGCCCCTTTCACACAGTAATGTTCGTTTTGACGGGCTCCGCTTGTTCGACAGGGATCCCCGCTGACCTCGCGGATGACAGGTCCGTCTCTGCTCACTGTGCGGGGACGGACCTGTTAGATCTCCGCTCTCTGCTTTGGGGATTGGATGAAAACGGACCGCTTGTCCGTTTTCATCCGATATGCCAGACAGATGGAAAATAGGGTTTCCATCCGTCTGCATTTACCAGATCGGATATCAGCGGACATGTCACCGCTTACATCCGTCGCTCCATAAAGCGGAATGGAGCGTCCGTTCAGGTCCGCCTGAAAAACTGACAGGCGGACCTAAACGGTCTGTATGTGTGAAAGGGGCCTAAATCTAAGGATGGCTTAGTTGGAGCTTGGTTGGACAGTTGGAACCTTTCTTTTGAATTTATGCATGACTAAGTTGGAACTTGGTTAGACTTTTGGAACTTTTCTTTTAAATCCATGGGTGGCTTAGTTGGAACTTAGTTGGACTGTTGGAACTTTTATTTTAAATCTATGGGTGGCTTAGTTGGAGCTTGTTTGGACAGTTGGACACCGTTCTTTAAAAACTATGGATGGCTTAGTTGGAAGATGGTTGAACAGTTGGAACGTTTCTTTTAAATCTATGGGGGCTTAGTTGGAATTTAGACAGTTTGACTTTTTGTATAAATCTATGGGTGGCTTAGTTAGAACTTGGTTGGACAGTTGGAACGTTTCTTTTAAATCTATGAGTGACTTAGTTGGAACTTGGTTGGCCAGGTGGAGCTTTCTTTTTAAATCTAATAGTCGCTTAGTTGAAACTTAGCTAGAAAGTTAAGCCTTTTCTTTTAAATTTATGAGTGGCTTAGCATTCAGAGACCTACAAAGCCATGAAGAAGATTGGGAGGTGTAGGCGAAAGAAATGAACAAAGATCTCATAAGGTCTATGGAGAGAGAGGAGATCAGGTAGTAAATGGGAGGGTGGGATAAAAGCTATCAGAAATAGCTGGAGGATTAGAGACACCAATTATATTGGAAAGTGAAGCGAAAAACGACATTAGATCTGGAAACTAGAGCATACTGAAGAGCTGTGTTTGTAATAGAGCTTGAATTTAAGAAGTTGAGCAACCAGGAACATACCTTTTGTTCAGACTGCACAACTACAAGAGGTCCTAGTGGGTCGTATGGACCCATTTATACAAGATGTGATTAGAGTACTTAAGAAGTGAAAGGTGTTCTTTATAATCCCTTATATATGTGTAGCGCCCTCCACTCTCTCTCTCTTGTTTATTGGTTATTTTTGGCTGCAGTCTAGGGTTACCTTGAAGGAGAGAGTGCGGGGTCACCACGATAAGCTTTCACCGCAGATGTTTGTGTGGTGTGAGCAAAGTTTCTTTACCTTCGGGTCGGTGTTCGGTGTTTGGAGCCTCCGCTTCTTCTGTGGAACAGTGTCTGCCAGTAAATGAGCCCCACACCAATAAAAGTCCAACACTCCTTTATTTTTCCAATGTCAGGATGAAACACAATCAGTTGGACTCCCTCAACGAACAGACAGGGGGTGTGGATACGAGTAGGCCCAGGCACAATGAACTCTCCTATTCCTTTTAGCGTGCGAATAGGCTTGGCGCACGGTCTCTGCCACCGACCGTGAATTGGTAGCTGCCACCTACCGGGTGAACTGTTACAGCCCCTGCCACAGGCCTGAAAGTAACGGTCTTTAAATGCGACCTTTGCGAAATGTCTCTGCACAGACTTTAGCACATGAACCACCTTCCGTGTGAATAAGCCCCTATTTGGTGAAGGCATCCCTCCAGACGGTCTCCGGAGGCCCTGTCCCGGCACTGGCAATCTGCTGCACCAAATCTACGGGAAGGTCACCTGTGCGGTCCATTGCGTCTTAGATTCAGGTACCCAGTCCGTCGGGCACCTTAGGACGATCCCTCCCGGGCGGAACCCAGTGGAAGTAGCTGGGCCCCAGGCCTGGAACAAAGTACCTCACCCCAGACTAAAGGTGTCTGGGGTGGCTCCCGAACTCCCGGTGTCCAGGACTAGGCCACCTGGACACCGCCCACGGACAGCAGCCCTCAGGCCGAAGGTGCCTGGGACTCGACCCTCGTGGCCAAGATGTCCCCTTTATACCCTCTCCCAGCAAGCACAGCGGGTTCCCCGCCCCGCCGTACAGGTGCTGCGAGAGGCCACAAAGGGTACGGCACTGCAGTGATGGTTCAACCCCAACCCACAGGGACAGCGCCACCTGCTGGGCTGCAGGGAACTATACATCACTGGTGTCTCTGCCAGTTTCAAACATGACAGAAAAGTATATACCCGCTACATATGTCTGTGGTTTGTAAAGTCCAAGTGCTGCCAGAGATAGTGTCCTCCTGTACTCCCTATGAGGCCAGCACTAAGACACATCTTCCTTTACTTCTTAAAACCATTTAGACTAGAAGTATGAACCATCATAGAGTTCAAGGAATCTATCTTGCTAGCTACTGTACCTATCTTCAAAGGTTGACCCAAAATTGTTTTCACACAACTGCCCTTTGGTGACTTTCTCTGCAACTGTGAGGTCATCTAGCAAAAACAGTTGATAAATTGTATTTATAAAGCCCTGGCATTTCATCCTCTGCCAGATACCACTTGCAAAGCAATCACATCTTGGTTACAATGCTTGGTGACAGTATACACTGTGGTGTGCACTGCCATGGTGATGGTGCAGGGAAAGTGACACAAAATGTTGACTACAACCTTTCGAGCATAACAGATTCCTGCCACACCTGACCAATATTAGAGGTATTCTATTGTAATTCTCATTCCATTCTGACTGTTTAGCATCTCCCCCTACCGTTACAGAGATGAGGAGTTGGGGAGGTATTCTGTAGTCTAGCAGAGGAGAACTAATAAAGGGTTTTCGGTTCGCACAGGAAAATAGACAGGATTTCTTGCAGATTAGAATTATTTTTACGTTCTTTTCGTGTTTATAAAGAGACAAAACACAGTAAAATGTCCATATATTGCAGAGATTTACTGCATAGTTTTTTTTTTGTTTTTTTTTTATGCCCTGACATACATTTAATGGTAACACAAGAGTGGCAACCATGCCTTTCTTGCTACAAGATTCCTTTAAGCAGTGCTCTTGGTTATTATATATTTTTTACTGATTGTATCTTTGTCATATTGCAGCTGGGCGTCTGTATCCATTGCCTAGAGATTGCTCACAAGCCCTTCTGAACGGAGAAACAGATTCAGGAATGTATACCATATATGCCAACGGTGATCAGTCTCAACCCATGGAAGTCTACTGCGACATGAATGTCGATGGCGGAGGATGGATTGTAAGTATAAAGACAGGACATATACACTATGCAATGATGTGTCTAAAACAAATTGGTATGGTAGGTGTACGCAGGGCCCAGGACAAGGGGTGGGCAGGAGGGGAAGCTGCCCTGGGCACAGTGGAACAAGAAGACAGAGAATGGATAGAGGGCAGTAAACTCATTCCATGGCAGGCATTAACAGTGGGGGAGGGCACAGTTCCACATCCTTGCCCTGGGCACTGGACAAACTTGTCACGGTACTGGGTGTATGCCTGTTTTTATAAAGCACAATCAGGAAGGACATAGTCCATCTTTTTTTAGGCTAGCCTTTTCAACAAAGCGGAACCCTTGAATTAACTTTGCAGTCTCCGGGATCCTGCTAAAAATGACTGTATCTACAACTTGTGATATATTAGTGTGATGGTTAGTGGAAAGAATGCTCTTTACACTTGTGGATATTGAGCTGAATTACCCCCTTCCAGAAAGCTTAAAAGATCAATGGTGTTAGTGAGAACTTATCGGAGAGGCAAAAATTGCTCATTGCTAAAATAACCCCTAGCAAACCCCTGAAGAAACCCTAGGGTTCCATTGAAACCTGGTTGAGAAACCCTGCTTTAGGTGTCACGTAAATTGTTGGCTCTATATATAAATGCTTTCAATCATTTTAATAATATGGCACCAACAAATGTCCTAGAAATCTTTTCTGCTTCTATGTCCTCATTCTTTGAGGTTGAAAGACTGAGGACATCCAGTGAGTGTAGGGTGCCATAGTGACACCTCCTCAGGTTGTGGGTCCATGTGGCCCTGCACTCACTGAATGTCCTCAGTCTGATCATAATGTAATAATGCAGAGAGTGGTGTTGATGTCTTCGTGTTTGCACTGCTCTCTGCATCAGTAAGAACCTCCCAGCACCAGAAAAGGGACAAAGATGGTCCTGCTCATCATGTGACCAGCCTGAAAACATTGGAAGATAAGGGAGTATTTTAAAAAAAAAGCATGGAATAAGCTGGGAGCCGATGGTTCACTTTTGGACATTGGGAAGAATTACCCCCTTACAGATAGCTAAATATATCAATGGTGTCCGTGGCAACTTATCCAAGAGGCAGAAATTGCTAATTGCTCAAAGCACCCCTAGCAACCTCTGGAGGAACTCTAGGGTTCCATGGAAAACTGGTTGATAAACCCTGTTTGCTCTATATACATAAATGCCTGTAATAATTATGATATATTTAATAATATGACCGCAAACTTCCCAGTAGTTCTTTCTGCCACTAAATGTCCTCATTCTTTGAGATTGAATGACTTAAGACATCCCGTGATTGTAGGATGCCATAGTGACACCTCCTCAGCTAGTGGGTCCATGGGGCCGTGCACTCACTGGATGTCCTCAGTCTGATCACAGTGTAATGATGTAGAGAGTGGTACTGAAGTCTTCATGTTTGCACTACTCTCTACATCATTAAGGGCCACCCATAGCCAGAAAAGGAAAAAAGAGGGTCCTGCTCATCATGTGACCAGTCTGAGGACATCGGGGGGAAAAGGAAGTATTAAAAGAAGACATGGAAGAAGTTGAATGCTTCTGGTTGACTGTCTACAGAGAAGATCAGGAAACGGAAATTCTCGGGTGTCCTCCAGCTCGCCGTCCCAAAACTTTCTGTGATTAGGGAAATTGGCAGGGGTCCCATACAGCTGCACAATCACTTGTACATAAAAGTGCTGAGCTGGTAGTGCACAACAGAAACAAGCTCCAGGAGCTTGTTGAAAAACCTCTTGAGCTCTGGATGCACAATACACGTCCAACGGTACTCGCAGAATCCATGCCAGGACTTCCAATGGTACTTGCAGAATCCATGCCAGGACTTCCAATGGTACCCGCAGAACCCATATCAGGACTTCCAATGTTACTCGAAGAATCCATACCAGGACTCCCAATGGTACCCGCAGAATCCATGCCAGGACTTCCAATTGTACTTGCAGAATCCGACAGGGACTACATATATGGTAGCTGTTTACATCCCAAAGAATTTATATTTCCAGTTCTTAGATTCGCACAGTTCTGATAGACAGCACAGCCAGATGGATGACACAGTGTAACTGTTATAGTTAATAGAAGATTGGTCTGCTTCCCTAACCTAGCTTGCTGATTGGTAGGGATGGGCTATCTGTTCGAGTCGAACATGAGTTCGACTCGAACATTGGCTGTTTGCCCGTTCGCCGAACAGCGAACAATTTGGGGTGTTCGCGGCAAATTCGAAAAGCCGCGGAACACCCTTTAAAAGTCTATGGAACAAATTTAAAGTGCTCATTTTAAAGGTTAATATGCAAGTTATTGTCATAAAAAGTGTTTGGGGACCCGAATCCTGCCCCAGGGGACATGTATCAATGCAAAAAAAAGTTTCAAAACTGCAGTTTTTTCGGGAGCAGTGATTTTAATAATGCTTAATGTGAAACAATAAAAGTGAAATATTCCTTTACATTTCGTAGAGGGCTAAAGTAGCGCATGTTTCCCGTGTTTATAACGATCTCTGCACAAAACCCCACGCCATTTTTTTTTATTGTGGCGCGGAGTTCCCCTTAAAATCCATACCAGACCTGAAGGACCTGGTAATGGAATTTTGGGGGACCCCCCACGCATTTTTTTTTCAATGACTTTTATCTGTATTGCCGGGACCCGACGATTCAATATAGCCGCGAGTAGTTTTAAATTACTTTTTTTCCTTTTAGAAACGTAATTTTGTGCAGAGACTGTTATGAACACGGGAAACATGCGCTACTTTACAGGCATACTATAGACACCCCCCAGGTATGAAATTTCAAGGAATATTTCACTTTTATTGTTTCACTTTAAACATTATTAAAATCACTGCTCCTGAAAAAACGCCCGTTTTTAAAATCTTTTTATGACAATAACTTGCATATTAACCTTTAAAATGAGCACTTTTGATTTTTGATGTTCGTGTTCCATAGACTGTTCGCATGTTCTGGATGTGAACCGAACCAGGGGGTGTTGGGCCCATCCCTACTGATTGGCAGTGAAGGAGCAGCAAGAGACTGATGAGGTCATCTCTCTGCATGCTTTGCTCTATCCTTCTTTCAGCATGTTCAATGTCAATACATTTGCATGCAGCACACCTGATTGTCTCACAGTCTTGACCCCCCTCTCCCTCTTCTGCTTTGTAAGGGATTGCAAGAGGCTGGTTCAAAAACGTAATTTAGGTACCTATTATAGTAGCCTTTTGCAAAAATATAATTAATGAATTGTTACTCAATACATAGCTGTTTAATACTGTAATTGTCTGCTAAATTTATAGTATTAAACTAATAATAATAATAATAATAATAATTTGAAAAAATTGTAAAACCAACAGTACACACCTCCTAATGCACCTCTGTTTAATACTGTATTTGTCTGCTACATTTATAGTATTCAAATATTACTATTAATATCATTATTATTATTAATAATAATAATAATTTAAAAAATTGTAAAACCCACCTTCAAATGGGCCCCTGTTTAACACTGCAGTCGTCTGCTACATTTACGGCATTAAAAAAAATATATATAATAATTTTCTAAATTGTAAAACCAACAGTAAGCACCTTCTAATGCGCCTCTGTTTAATACTGCAGTTGTCTGCTACATTTACGCCATTAAAAATAATAATAATAAAAATTTTCAAAATTGTAAAACCAACAGCAAGCACATCCTAATGCACCTCTATTTAATACTGTAGTTGTCTGCTACATTTATAGTATTAAAATAATAACAATTTAAAAAAAAATTGTAAAACCAACGGTAAGCATCTCCTAATTGTTTTAAACAAGGACGCAAAGCAGGTGAACCAGTTTTTACCTTCAAGGCTGTCTTTTATACTGTTTTTCTTACACAAACACCCTAAATTCTTATCCCTTTTTTAAACTGTCTCCAATAATAGAGTGTAGCTTTAGTTGTAAATATTTTCCATTATAGAAATTGAATCCATACAGTCATTTAAAAAAACACTAAAAAGACACCACAGTATGTGACTTTCTTCCCTGTAAAGACTGAATGGAAGGAATAATGTTGATATTTATTCAACCCTCTTACTGAATCCTGGCTAGATTCACACCACGCTCCAGATATTCTATGATGGAAAAAGGAAAAATCTGCTTAAACCAACAGTGTTGTTTTTTCCAAACACATAGATTGGCACAGCTTTTATTTTGGTTCCTCTTTTCACAAAGACAAGCCTTGGCTTGTATATCTACATCTGTGGATCTCATTTATCTTCTGGAAAAGCAACAGAAAATTTTGCAAATGCTATTAATGTGTTACACATTATTGGAGACAGTTTCCAAAAGGGATAAAAATTTGGGGTATCGGTGTAATAGGAACAGTACAAAAGACAGCCTTGGTGCTGACTTGAGGCAGCTGTATTGTATCGTTGTTAAGGAAAATTTTTAGATATTATGCTTAACATTGGTTTACAATTTTTAGATTATTATTATTATTATTATTATTTTAATACTATAAATGTAGCATGCAATTACAGTAATAAACAGGGCACATTGCCATCCATTACAAATTAATTTAGCTATGTTTAGAGTAACAATTTCTTAGGGACAATGAGAAGATAATATATTAACTTGTTTTAAAAAATATTATTGAAATGTTATTATTTTTAAAAGAGATGTGCACGACAGAAAAAAAAAAATTTGTTTCCGATTCATTCGTTAAGTTAATCCTTTCATTTCATCATATTCGTTATGTTAGAATTTTTTTTTTTCAGAATTCGTTAATATTTGGATTTGTTTCACATCCCTTGTTCCGAATCATTTCGTATTTTTTGGGAGTTATTTAGAACGATTGGCTATATTTTAACGTGTTAATTCCTAATTTTAGATTACTTACTTTAGAGTCACCCCTTCTAGTCCAACCCCAAAAGAGAAAGGAAATTAGCCGAATGGACGTTATTAACTGGAGTAGCGTGCATCCGAATATAATGAACGGAACTAAATGAACGTTTTTCCTAAAGGCTCAAAGTTTTTTACCTTCATGCTATGCATGAAGGTAAAAAAAAAACCTTCTCTGTGCAGCAGCCCCTCCTTATACTTACCTGAGCCCAATCTTCCTCCAGCGCCATGTATGAGAACCTCATCTATCTGGGAACTCTCCCTCCTCATTGTCTGAGACAGCAGCAGTAGCAATTGGCTCTCGCTACTGTCAACAACAGCCAGTGAGCCAGTTAGGAGAGAGAGGAGCGGGGCCGAGCCAAGGCTCTGTGTGTGAATAGACACGCAGAGCAGCGGCTCAGGAGCGAGCCTGCCTGGTGCACTTGGCAGGAGGGAGAGGCCAGGAGCACGAGCGCGGGGCCTGAGAAGAGGAGGATCCAGGCTGGTCTGTGCAAAATCACTGCACAGAGCAGGTAAGTATGACAAGTTTGTTATTTTAATGTAAAAAAAATCTAAAGCTTTAATATCACTTTAATTTCGGATTCATTTGTTATGTTATGATTTGGAGATTGTGATGGATCCACCTCCATCCAACCCAAACGCAATAAGTAGGAATCATCTTGTTTCATTTTTATACTTTACAGTATTTATTGCAGTATTTTTCCATTCGATATGTAGAGCATTTTTATAATAAGACTACCGTGCCGCTCTCATCCAAATAAAACAAATTAATCCCAAATTTTTACACATTCATTCGTTATGTTGTTAAGTTGGATGCATTTCCTTATTCCCAACTGACCTTGTTTGTGCCATCCGAATGAAACAAATACGTATGAATTTTTTGCTTGTTGTTTTCGTAATATATTTTATTTCGGATTCGTTGAAATTTGTTACTACACAATAGTAACGAATTTCAACGAATCCGAAATAAAATATATAACAAAAACAACAAGCAAAAAATTCATACGTATTTATTTGTTCAGAGATTTGTCTGAATTTTGTTTAGTTTCGTAAACTAATCACACATGTCTAACTTTTGATGCTATAATTGTAGCAGACAATTACAGTATTAAACAGAGGCACGTCCCAACCAAAAGCTGTAGAGGCTTCCTGCAAGCTGAGGCACATTTTTTTCTGAATGAAGGTTTTATTTTGCATGGAATCACTATTTCTAAAGCCTCATACACACGATCGGACTTCAAACAAACTTTTCCGTGGATTTTTGTCCGAAGGGAGTTGGCCGTGAACGCCCATAGCATACACACGCTCAGACTTTTTCAGCCAACAAACATGAACGTAGTGACGTAATTGACGTACTATGTGGTTTTTCTGCTCTTTTCTGCTCTTTACCGCCACCCTTTGGTCAACTTCTGCTATTGTTGGTTGATTTTAACATTGGTTCTGAGCATGCGTATTTTTACTTCGGACTAAAGTCCGATGGATTTCTGTACACACGGCAGGACTTTGCACCGTAGGACTTTTGTTGCCGAAAAGTTTGTCCGATGAAAACCGAAAAAGTTTGTCCGATGGA
The DNA here is from genome assembly GCA_029206835.1 of Rana muscosa. Classification (NCBI taxonomy): domain Eukaryota; kingdom Metazoa; phylum Chordata; class Amphibia; order Anura; family Ranidae; genus Rana; species Rana muscosa. The sequence goes on from CM055125.1 coordinate 322,694,376, forward strand.
GCATACACACGGTCTGATTTTTTTGAAAACCTGATAATTTTGAAGCTTGTTGTCAAAAAGTCCGATCGCATGTATGGGGCTATAGCTGACATAGTAATCACATTATTGGGAACCACTCTAAATGGTATCCGGGCTGTTAGTAGGAACCAAGGCTGTCACTGACAGCTGCGATTGACAATTAGCAGCTGCGTAACGTATCAGCTGGGAGGTTCGAAAGGGAGGACCTTTATAAACATATCCTTAGCACATGATATTATGCTGTGGGACATTTATATACAAATTGTTGGTGAAATTGTGTGATTTTTTTTTTTGGTTGAACATGCCGCAAAACAGGGCCTTCATCTCTAGTAGAAGGTTAATGAAACTATTGATTGCCCTGCATAGGCAAAACACCAATTTACTTTTACTGGCTTATTAGGGCTAATTAGGGTCTCATTTTGCTATTCAACTAAAATGTGGTATGCCATAAAATAAAGAAACGGAGCATGCCCCAATAACAGGTCACTCTATTGATTCCTAAATCTACTTTGCTGATTTTGGGTACTAAGCCATCTATTGAGTGTATGTACCAGGTTTTGTCAGATAGTCTGCAGGATTTTATCCACAGATTAACCATATTTATCCCCCTTTTTTTAATTTCCTTTGTTATTTATGAAAAAATGTAGGCCTCCCCCACAAAGGATATCAGCCCAGTAAACTTGTTACGACTCCTTCTAGCAGGTTTGTCTAAGCCTGAGAACTTGCAAGGGTAATCTTCCATATACTTCAGTAATAAGGGGTCTCAGATCCAGAAACCAGTACTTAGACTCACCTTTGTACAGCACCCCCACTGTCACTGGGATACACCCTCTCCTACTCATGAGGGGCCCCTCTTTAACACTAAGCTCCAAGCCTCATCCTCCCGAGTCAATGACTCACTGGGTCCTTCCAGACATTAAAGCCCAAGGTTACACGATATGACATTGTGACAGAGCAGAGACACCCATGTTCTGTAGGCTGCTTCAGCATGATCACTCTTGTCTGGTCAGCTACCAGTTTCCCAACCAGAGCAGGCTTCACCACTGCCAGTTCCTCATCATATTGCTTAAGGTAGGTTGTGTTTCTTCAATAAAGCCCTCAAATTGTAGAGTTTATACCCATTGCCCACAGTACCAGGGAGATTCTCAACCCTGTTCCTTTGTAGGATCTAGCTTCCCTGACAAAACTCTACAAAGAATAAAAGTCAAAGCTTACTACTGTAGCACACAGACCCTTCTGCTTCACCCATTTGCAGTAAGGCACACCTGCTACTTGCCTGGTATCCAACTCCATGTATGGAGAGGCGAGCGGTGTTAGATTTTGGGCCTTGCGGCGAGTTACCTCTCACGAGTAGTGATGAGCCGAACACCCCCGGGTTCGGTTCGCACCAGAACCCGCGAACGGACCGAAAGTTCGAACGAACATTAGAACCCTATTAAATACAATGGATGCGAACGTTCGAATTCTAAAGTGCTAATTATAACAACTATTATGCATGTTATTGTCATAAATAGGGTTTGGGAACCCGGGTTCTGCACCAGGGGACATGTATCAATGCAAAAAGAAGTTTTAAAAACGGTCGTTTTTCGGGAGCAGTCATTTTAATGATGCATAAAGTGAAAAAAAAAAGTCAAATATTCCTTTAAATATCGTACCTGGGGGGTGTCTAAAGTATGCCTGTGAAGTGCCACGTGTTTCCCGTGTTTAGAACTGTCCCTGCACAAAATGACACTTCTAAATGAAAAAAAAGCCATTTAAAACTGCTTGCGGCTTTAATGTAATGTCTGGTCCCGGTAATATGGATGAAATTCTTTAAGAAAAATGGCATAGCTACCCCATGACCCCCCCCCCCTACCCCAGCCCATTACCAGCCCCTTTGGGTCTTGTATGGATATTAAGGGGAACCCCGCACATAAAATAAAAAAGGCCCTATATACTCTGAACAGCCGTATACAGGCGGTGCATACAAGACAGGGACTGTAGGTTTGTTCTTATGTAGAATCTGTTTGTAATTTTGAACAGGTACATTGTTGAAGTGTAGCTCCAGCCCAAAAATCTATTTTTAAACTTTTTGGGAAACATAGGTAAGGGTTATCACCCCTGTAACATTTGTTTTGCTGTCTGTGCCCCTGTTCAGAACATTTCACCTCACTTTCCGTCCCAATGACAACTGTTTTTGAAATGTGGTGTTTTTCTTGAAACAAGGATTGCTGATAAAGCATCAGTACAGATGAGACCCCTTTCTCCCATATTTATTCTTACAGGAGAGAATTTTCCTTTCTAGGGGTAGATTTCCTCTCACTTCCTGTTGTCTTCTTTCGTTTGCAAGTAGGAGTCGTTTGTAAGTTGGATGTTTGAAAGTAGGGACCTGCCGTATATACTCTGCAGAAATAGGCCCCTTAGTTGTTGGTGTTGGCACAACACTGTAAGCACTCAGTTACTCTTGGTTGGTGCTGGAACGCCCTGCTGTCAACTATTATATCAGGAATTTTAATTACATATAATTGTTGAACAGTGGTAGTAAAAATTGGGGCTTTGATGGTGGTGCTGGTGCCACAACACTGTAAGCCCTGACAGTTACTCTTGGTGGGTGCAGCAATGGGCCCTGCTGTGAATTATTAGATCAAGAATTGTAATTACATGCCCCTTTTGAACAGGGGCTGAAAAATTGGGCCTTTCGTGGTGGCGGTGGTGGTGGCGTTGCCACAAGACTGTAAGCCCTCAGAGTTACTCTTGGTGGGTGCAGCAATGGACCCTGCTGTGAATTATTAGATCAAGAATTGTAATTGCATGCCCCTGTTGAACAGGGGCTGAAAAATTGGGCCTTAGGCACTGGTGGCACAACACTACAACCCCTCACAGATACTGTACTTGGAGCACAGCAATGAGCCCTGTTGCAAAGTATTGCTTCAAAAATTGTAATGACACGCCCCTGTTAAACAGGGGCTGAAAAATTGGGCCTTAGGCACTGGTGCCACAACACTCCAACCCCTCACAGATACTGTACTTGGAGCACAGCAATGAGCCCTATGGCAAATTATTGCTAAAAAAATTGTAATTACACGCCCCTGTAAAACAGGGGCTGAAAAATTGGGCCTTAGCCACTGGTGGCGGCACCCATAAACAAAAATGATCTTCCAAGCTATCATCATCAATCGTATCATTGAGGACTCGGAGGAGGAGGATAGCCAGTCAACATAACAGCACAGGCACTCAGCATCAGCATCAGTCTTGAAGGGATGTGACATGTTAAAATCAATTAGTCTGTTATATCAGCATCAGGTGTGTGGTAGCTGGTGGTGATCCAAGACTGGTTCATCTTGATGAAAGTCAGTCGATCAACCGAGTCGGTGGACAGGCGCACCCTGTGATCCGTGACAAATCCTCCAGCAGCACTGAATGTGCGTTCCGAAAGAACGCTGGATGCAGGACAGGCCAGTAGCTCAATTGCATACTGTGCAAGCTCTGGCCAGTGATCCATCCTCAAGACCCAGTAAGCCAGAGGATTTTCGGTGGGGAAGGTGTCCAAGTCTGACCTTGCCCCTAGATATTCCTGCACCATGTTTATCAGACGCTGGCGATGGTTGCTGGAACCGATCATACTTTGGGGCTGCGGACTAAAGAATTGTCTGAACGCATCGGTCAGACGGCCACCTTCCCCACCGCTCCTTCTTTGACTGGCCGAAGCCTCAGCAACTCGTTGTCCAGGACCAGGAGTTTGTAACCTCCCAGTCTCTGGGAACGCGTTGCACAGACCTTTCTGCAAGGCCTCCCGGAGTTGTCTCATCCTCTGCTCCCTCTGCGACGGTAACATAAGGTCCGCAACCTTACCCTTGTACCGTGGATCAAGGAGAGTGGCCAGCCAGTAATGGTCCCTCTCCTTGATCCGAAGAATACGAGGATCCTTCCGCAGACTTTGCAGGATCAGGGAGGCCATGCAGCGTAGGTTTGCTGAGGCATTCGCTCCGGAGTCCTCTGGGTCACTAAGGACGACATGATCCGCAGCCACCTCCTCCCAGCCACGTACAAGTCCACTGGTTTCTTGGGACTGTAAATCATCCCTAAAAGACTGCTGCTGATGATGCTGAGTGCCAGCCTCCACCTCCATGCTGACACAATCCTCCTCCTCCTCCTCCTCCTCCTCTTCCTGTGCGATGGGTGGGACAGAAGGAACACTGTCTGGGTAAAGGGGGCCTTGAGAGGCAAGGAAGTCCTCCTCTTCCTGCCTCTGTTCTGCCTCAAGTGCCCTGTCCATTATTCCACGCAGCGTGTGCTCCAACAGGTGGACAAGAGGTACAGTGTCACTGATGCATGCACTGTCACTGCTCACCATCCTCGTGGCCTCCTCAAATGGTGCCAGGACAGTGCATGCATCCCTGATCATGCCCCACTGGCGTGGAGAAAAAAAACCAAGCTCCCCTGACCCTGTCCTGGTGCCGTAGTCGCACAGGTACTCATTGATGGCCCTCTGCTGCGTGTGCAGCCGCTGCAGCATGGCCAACGTTGAGTTCCACCTGGTGGGCATGTCACATATAAGGCGGTTCTTGGGCAGGTTCAACTCCTTTTGCAGCTCAGCCAGGCGAGCACTGGCATTATAAGATCTGCGGAAATGCACACAGACTTTCCTGGCCTGCCTCAGGACATCCTGTAAGCCCGGGTACCTGCCCAAGAACCGCTGCACCACCAGGTTAAGGACGTGAGCCACACAGGGCACATGGGTCAGTTGTCCCTGTCGGAGGGCGGAGAGGAGGTTGGTGCCATTGTCGCAAACCACCATTCCTGGCTTAAGCTGGCGTGGCGTCAACCACCTCTCGGCCTGGCCCTGCAGAGCAGACAGGACCTCTGCCCCAGTGTGGCTTCTGTCCCCCAAACACACCAGCGCAAGCACGGCATGGCATCTTTTTGCCTGCGTACTTGCGTAGCCCCGTGAACGGCTACGGAGCACCGCTGGTTCATAGGACAAACCACAGGAAGAGGCCATGGAGGAAGAAGAAGAGGAGGGGGTGGAGGAGAGAGGTGTGTCACAACCAGTAGTAGCATTTTGGAGGCGTGGCGGTGGGACAACCTCCAACACTACTGCACCTTGTCCTGCATCCTTCCCAGCTGCCAAAAGAGTGACCCAATGGGCCGTGAAAGAAAGGTAACGTCCCTGTCCATGCCTGCTGGACCATGAGTCAGCGGTAATATGCACCTTACCGCTGACCGCCCTGTCCAGCGAGGCCAAGACATTGCCTTCCACATGCCGGTAGAGAGCCGGAATAGCCTTCCGTGAGAAAAAGTGGCGTTTGGGAACCTGCCACTGAGGAACCGCACATTGCACAAACTCACGAAAGGGGGCCGAGTCTACCAACTGAAAAGGCAGCAGTTGAAGCGCTAGCAATTTAGCCAAGCTAGCATTCAACCGCTGGGCATGTGGATGGCTGGGAGTGAACTTCTTTCGACGGTCCAGCAGCTGGGGCAGGGAAATTTGCCTGCTAGAATCGGACGTCGGTGTACTGCTAGCAGAGTGGCCGCAAGTACTTGGCTGTGACACACCTAATTCTACACCTTCATTCCTCTCAGTGCATGTTTCAGAGAGGACTGAAGTTATAGTGGGGTTGGAGATCCCAGCTGATGCGGTGCAAGGAGAGGTCCGCTTTGTTCTTTGGTGTGGGTCTTTGAGGTAGGCTTGCCAACGAGCTGCATGGCAGGTCAACATATGTCTGGTCAGGCATGTGGTACCCAAGCGGCTGATGTTTTGGCCACGCGATATACGCTTGAGACATATGTTGCAAACAGCAGCTGTGCGATCTGATGCACTAGCCTCAAAAAAGGCCCACACCAAAGAACTTTTTGAATGACGGGCAGAGGCAGCGCCCTGCACAGGCGGAGCTCTGCGGTGTGATTCCGTCGGTGTACTGCCCTTACGCTGGCCACCAAAGGGCATCCTGCCTCGTTGGAGATGTGCCTCCTCCTCATCCTCCTCCTCCTCCTCTCTCCTATTAGGCACCCACGTGGAGTCAGTGACCTCATCATCACCTCCCTCCTCATCACTGGAGCCAATCTGGCAGTATGCTGCAGCTGCTGGAACATGACTGCCAGATTGGTGTCCTTCTTGAGCATCCCCTCTGTCTGCTCTCACGCTACTGCCTTCCTCTAGCTGGGTTTCATCATCAGACCCTTCGAAACGCTGGGCATCCTCCTGGAGCATGTACCCAACACTGTGCTGAAACAGTTCGGGGGACTCCTCAGGAGGAGGACATGGTGGGTCTAGGGAAGGAGTGACTGATGATGAGTCTGACATTGATACCAGGGAAGAGGACGCTTTGGCAGCTGCTTTTCCAGTACCCTGAGCCTGGGTGAGAGAGGATGAGGAGGAGGAGGAGGGCTTGGTCATCCACTCTACCAAGTCTTCGGCATGATGTGGCTCAACATGTCCAGCTGCCGAAAAGAAGGACAAGCGTGTCCCATGGCCATGTGCTGATGACAATGCACCGCGTCCACGACCAGCACTGTTGCCCCCAGACACAGAGCCTGCTTGCCCTCTTTTATTGCCTCCTGACTGTCTGCCTCTCCTTGTTTGCCTTCCAGACATTCTAATAGATGGCCTGCAGGGAGATGGGAAAAAAGCAATAAGGGCTACCTTCAGGTGTCCTTCTCTGTCCCTTGAAACAAGGACTTTGACAGTGAAAGAAACTGACACACTCTCCCTACCTACAGTTTTCTGTCCCTAGAAAAAATGTTTTTTTTAAGCACAATTTAGCACAAGGAGAATTCACTCACTGTCCTTCCATGTCCCTGGAAACAAGGACTTTGACAGTGAAAGAAACTGACACACTCTCCCTACCTACAGTTTTCTGTCCCTAGAAAAAATGTTTTTTTTAAGCACAATTTAGCACAAGGAGAATTCACTCACTGTCCTTCCAGGTCCCTGGAAACAAGGACTTTGACAGTGAAAGAAACTGACACACTCTCCCTACCTACAGTTTTCTGTCCCTAGAAAAAATGTTTTTTTTAAGCACAATTTAGCACAAGGAGAATTCACTCACTGTCCTTCCAGGTCCCTGGAAACAAGGACTTTGACAGTGAAAGAAACTGACACACTCTCCCTACCTACAGTTTTCTGTCCCTAGAAAAAATGTTTTTTTTAAGCACAATTTAGCACAAGGAGAATTCACTCACTGTCCTTCCAGGTCCCTGGAAACAAGGACTTTGACAGTGAAAGAAACTGACACACTCTCCCTACCTACAGTTTTCTGTCCCTAGAAAAAATGTTTTTTTTAAGCACAATTTAGCACAAGGAGAATTCACTCACTGTCCTTCCAGGTCCCTGGAAACAAGGACTTTGACAGTGAAAGAAACTGACACACTCTCCCTACCTACAGTTTTCTGTCCCTAGAAAAAATGTTTTTTTTAAGCACAATTTAGCACAAGGAGAATTCACTCACTGTCCTTCCAGGTCCCTGGAAACAAGGACTTTGACAGTGAAAGAAACTGACACACTCTCCCTACCTACAGTTTTCTGTCCCTAGAAAAAATGTTTTTTTAAGCACAATTTAGCACAAGGAGAATTCACTCACTGTCCTTCCAGGTCCCTGGAAACAAGGACTTTGACAGTGAAAGAAACTGACACACTCTCCCTACCTACAGTTTTCTGTCCCTAGAAAAAATGTTTTTTTTAAGCACAATTTAGCACAAGGAGAATTCACTCACTGTCCTTCCAGGTCCCTGGAAACAAGGACTTTGACAGTGAAAGAAACTGACACACTCTCCCTACCTACAGTTTTCTGTCCCTAGAAAAAATGTTTTTTTTAAGCACAATTTAGCACAAGGAGAATTCACTCACTGTCCTTCCAGGTCCCTGGAAACAAGGACTTTGACAGTGAAAGAAACTGACACACTCTCCCTACCTACAGTTTTCTGTCCCTAGAAAAAATGTTTTTTTAAGCACAATTTAGCACAAGGAGAATTCACTCACTGTCCTTCCAGGTCCCTGGAAACAAGGACTTTGACAGTGAAAGAAACTGACACACTCTCCCTACCTACAGTTTTCTGTCCCTAGAAAAAATGTTTTTTTTAAGCACAATTTAGCACAAGGAGAATTCACTCACTGTCCTTCCAGGTCCCTGGAAACAAGGACTTTGACAGTGAAAGAAACTGACACACTCTCCCTACCTACAGTTTTCTGTCCCTAGAATAAATGTTTTTTTTAAGCACAATTTAGCACAAGGAGAATTCACTCACTGTCCTTCCAGGTCCCTGGAAACAAGGACTTTGACAGTGAAAGAAACTGACACACTCTCCCTACCTACAGTTTTCTGTCCCTAGAAAAAATGTTTTTTTTAAGCACAATTTAGCACAAGGAGAATTCACTCACTGTCCTTCCAGGTCCCTGGAAACAAGGACTTTGACAGTGAAAGAAACTGACACACTCTCCCTACCTACAGTTTTCTGTCCCTAGAAAAAATGTTTTTTTTAAGCACAATTTAGCACAAGGAGAATTCACTCACTGTCCTTCCAGGTCCCTGGAAACAAGGACTTTGACAGTGAAAGAAACTGACACACTCTCCCTACCTACAGTTTTCTGTCCCTAGAAAAAATGTTTTTTTTAAGCACAATTTAGCACAAGGAGAATTCACTCACTGTCCTTCCAGGTCCCTGGAAACAAGGACTTTGACAGTGAAAGAAACTGACACACTCTCCCTACCTACAGTTTTCTGTCCCTAGAAAAAATGTTTTTTTTAAGCACAATTTAGCACAAGGAGAATTCACTCACTGTCCTTCCAGGTCCCTGGAAACAAGGACTTTGACAGTGAAAGAAACTGACACACTCTCCCTACCTACAGTTTTCTGTCCCTAGAAAAAATGATTTTTTTAAGCACAATTTAGCACAAGGAGAATTCACTCACTGTCCTTCCAGGTCCCTGGAAACAAGGACTTTGACAGTGAAAGAAACTGACACACTCTCCCTACCTACAGTTTTCTGTCCCTAGAAAAAATGTTTTTTTTAAGCACAATTTAGCACAAGGAGAATTCACTCACTGTCCTTCCAGGTCCCTGGAAACAAGGACTTTGACAGTGAAAGAAACTGACACACTCTCCCTACCTACAGTTTTCTGTCCCTAGAAAAAATGTTTTTTTTAAGCACAATTTAGCACAAGGAGAATTCACTCACTGTCCTTCCAGGTCCCTGGAAACAAGGACTTTGACAGTGAAAGAAACTGACACACTCTCCCTACCTACAGTTTTCTGTCCCTAGAAAAAATGTTTTTTTTAAGCACAATTTAGCACAAGGAGAATTCACTCACTGTCCTTCCAGGTCCCTGGAAACAAGGACTTTGACAGTGAAAGAAACTGACACACTCTCCCTACCTACAGTTTTCTGTCCCTAGAAAAAATGTTTTTTTTAAGCACAATTTAGCACAAGGAGAATTCACTCACTGTCCTTCCAGGTCCCTGGAAACAAGGACTTTGACAGTGAAAGAAACTGACACACTCTCCCTACCTACAGTTTTCTGTCCCTAGAAAAAATGTTTTTTTTAAGCACAATTTAGCACAAGGAGAATTCACTCACTGTCCTTCCAGGTCCCTGGAAACAAGGACTTTGACAGTGAAAGAAACTGACACACTCTCCCTACCTACAGTTTTCTGTCCCTAGAAAAAATGTTTTTTTTAAGCACAATTTAGCACAAGGAGAATTCACTCACTGTCCTTCCAGGTCCCTGGAAACAAGGACTTTGACAGTGAAAGAAACTGACACACTCTCCCTACCTACAGTTTTCTGTCCCTAGAAAAAATGTTTTTTTTAAGCACAATTTAGCACAAGGAGAATTCACTCACTGTCCTTCCAGGTCCCTGGAAACAAGGACTTTGACAGTGAAAGAAACTGACACACTCTCCCTACCTACAGTTTTCTGTCCCTAGAAAAAATGTTTTTTTTAAGCACAATTTAGCACAAGGAGAATTCACTCACTGTCCTTCCAGGTCCCTGGAAACAAGGACTTTGACAGTGAAAGAAACTGACACACTCTCCCTACCTACAGTTTTCTGTCCCTAGAAAAAATGTTTTTTTTAAGCACAATTTAGCACAAGGAGAATTCACTCACTGTCCTTCCAGGTCCCTGGAAACAAGGACTTTGACAGTGAAAGAAACTGACACACTCTCCCTACCTACAGTTTTCTGTCCCTAGAATAAATGTTTTTTTTAAGCACAATTTAGCACAAGGAGAATTCACTCACTGTCCTTCCAGGTCCCTGGAAACAAGGACTTTGACAGTGAAAGAAACTGACACACTCTCCCTACCTACAGTTTTCTGTCCCTAGAAAAAATGTTTTTTTTAAGCACAATTTAGCACAAGGAGAATTCACTCACTGTCCTTCCAGGTCCCTGGAAACAAGGACTTTGACAGTGAAAGAAACTGACACACTCTCCCTACCTACAGTTTTCTGTCCCTAGAAAAAATGTTTTTTTTAAGCACAATTTAGCACAAGGAGAATTCACTCACTGTCCTTCCAGGTCCCTGGAAACAAGGACTTTGACAGTGAAAGAAACTGACACACTCTCCCTACCTACAGTTTTCTGTCCCTAGAAAAAATGTTTTTTTTAAGCACAATTTAGCACAAGGAGAATTCACTCACTGTCCTTCCAGGTCCCTGGAAACAAGGACTTTGACAGTGAAAGAAACTGACACACTCTCCCTACCTACAGTTTTCTGTCCCTAGAAAAAATGTTTTTTTTAAGCACAATTTAGCACAAGGAGAATTCACTCACTGTCCTTCCAGGTCCCTGGAAACAAGGACTTTGACAGTGAAAGAAACTGACACACTCTCCCTACCTACAGTTTTCTGTCCCTAGAAAAAATGTTTTTTTTAAGCACAATTTAGCACAAGGAGAATTCACTCACTGTCCTTCCAGGTCCCTGGAAACAAGGACTTTGACAGTGAAAGAAACTGACACACTCTCCCTACCTACAGTTTTCTGTCCCTAGAAAAAATGTTTTTTTTAAGCACAATTTAGCACAAGGAGAATTCACTCACTGTCCTTCCAGGTCCCTGGAAACAAGGACTTTGACAGTGAAAGAAACTGACACACTCTCCCTACCTACAGTTTTCTGTCCCTAGAAAAAATGTTTTTTTTAAGCACAATTTAGCACAAGGAGAATTCACTCACTGTCCTTCCAGGTCCCTGGAAACAAGGACTTTGACAGTGAAAGAAACTGACACACTCTCCCTACCTACAGTTTTCTGTCCCTAGAAAAAATGTTTTTTTTAAGCACAATATAGCACAAGCACAAAACACACTGACACTCTCCCTACCTATCCTTCTCTTTCCCTAAACTAAAGGAATCCAGGTTAAGCAAGAAAGAAATAAAAGTCACTGTCCCTGCCTATGCTGCTCTATCCCTGCTCCGGAACACACTACACTAGGCCGCCGTGCTGGCGGCCTTTTATAGTGTGGGGCGTGTACTAAACACCCTCAGCAATAATTGGCCACAGGCATCCTGCCTGTGGCCAATCATTGCTCTCCTCGCTGCCGGCGCTGTGATTGGCCAAGCATGCGGGGTCACAGTGCATGCTTGGCCAATCACAGCGCCTGGATGACACTGCGATGGCGTAGTGCATTGTGGGCCGTTCGCGTCACTCGAATTTGGCGCGAACGGCCCAAATCGTTCGATCTTCGTCGAACGATCGAACAGCCGATGTTCGAGTCGAACTTATGTTCGACTCGAACACGAAGCTCATCCCTGCTCACGAGTGGATCCTTGTGCTCCGCCATCCGGGGTAGAAAGTCTCTCAATTGAATAAAGTCAATGTCCACACAGGAGTAAAACCTGAACAGCAAGGCTTTATTCTTTTGCTTGGGGTATAACTTGAGATAAAGAGAGAGGACTGACAGAGTAGGGGAAGGTTCAGGCACGCAACACTCAAAGAACACTTTCGTCGCCACTCAAGCCTGAGTGAGTATAGCTCACCCGGATAGTCCCTTTAAGAGCGGTCCTAGCAGCCAGAGTGGAGCACGGATTAAAGCTTTCCTTTCCTTTTAATAGGATGCGATCAGGAGAATTCCTCTGCCACATAAATGATTACTGTCCTGAACCTCCACAAATAAAGATGGCGGATCCCTCTTTAGGCGAGTCTCCAGGCCTCTCCCTGAGACAGCAGTACAGTCGCTAATCTCCTCTTGGGACCGATCCTCCCCTGGACTCCTTTCCTAAAGTTGGGCTCCCAAATGGTGGGCAGCCTGGGATCCCTCCGTAAGGTGTAGGCCCCAGCCAGCCGAGCCGGGCCTACCAAACAGCGATGCAGCCTCGGGCTGGAGGTGCCCGAGACTGAAGCACATGCCACACGTCCTCCAGGACCAAGGGATCCCCTGGAGTCCAACTACCCCGCCTGATGGCGTCTGCCCCTTAAGTACCCCCCCCAGCAGGCACAGCAGACCAACCACCCCCACCGCACCGCCGCCGAGAGAGGACACCCAATAGTGATGCGATACCTCCTGTGGTTCAACCAGAGCCCGAAGTGACAGCGCCACCCCCAGGCAACAGGGAACTGTACTGCCAGGCAGCATCACACCCAGAGCAGAAGCACAATTTATTCTAATCAACAGGTCCGAGCCCAACTATTGGCTCGAACCACCCCTAAATTTACACATATAGCGTCCCATAAACTGGGATGGGCGCTACACTACCAAAGAGGAAGCTGCCACTCAGGGACACTCTCATGCCCCTCTTTTCTAATGATGCTGTAAGGCTATTGAGAAAAGAAGGGCATGATGTGGGTCATGTTTCTCCAATAAAGCCTTCAAATTGTAGGATTCATACCCATTACCCACAGTACATGGGAGATTCTCAACTTTGTTCCTTTCTAGACTCCAGCATCCCTGGAAAACCTCTACAAAGAATGAATTCCAAGCTTCCTACTGAAGAGGAAGCTGCCACTCATGGATACTCTCATGCCTTTCTTTCCTCACTAGGGCATAAGGTTCTCCCCCAATGACCGTGTGCCATCAGCCCCAGCTTCTTCTCTCTTTTTTCTCCAACTAGTACTGTAGCCCACTTATGTATGCCCCAATGCTGAGGTCCAAAGTACTTGCCTAACTTCTGGCAGTCAAAGACCGGACACTATTTAAATAGGCCTTACAAACATAGCGTACAAGCTGATAGTCTCTTGTTGGAGGGTGCTAAGCATGCACAGTCCCAGCCATGAAGCCATCAGCCTATATGCTGCCACTCAGGGACACTCTCATGCCCTTTATTTCTCACGAGGTTGTGAGGCTAGTGAGAAAATATGGGTATGAGATAGGTCATGTTTCTCCAATAAAGCCTGTAAATCATAACTTCTGCCTACAGTATGTAAGAAATCCTCAACTCTGTTCCTTTGTGTGCTCCAGCTTCCCTGGTAAACCTCTACAAAGGATAAAAGTCCAAGCTTCCTACCAAAGAGGAAGCTGACACTTATGGACACCCTCATGCCTTTGTTTTCTCTCTAGGGTATGAGGCTCTCCCTCCATGACCATGTGCCATTAGCCCCAGCCTCTTCTCTCCCTTTTCTGCAACTACTTCTGTGGCCCACTTATATATGCCACAATGGTGAGGCTAAAAGAACCTGTCCAGCTTTAGGCAGTCAAAGACTGGACACTATCTTAAAGGGCCTTACAAACCTAGCTTACAAGCTGATCTCTTGTTGGAGGTTGCCAAGTATGTACATTCCCAGCCATGAAGCCATCAACCTACCGTATTTGCCGGCGTATAAGGTGACTGGGCGTATAAGACGACCCTCTAATTTTCCAGCTAAAATTTTGATTTTGGGTTATACTCACCGTATAAGACGACCCCCTTCCGACTAGCCATGCCTCACCTCACCTCACTGTGCCATTGCATGCCTCACTGTGCCATTGCATACCCCACTGTGCCATTGCATACCTCACTGTGCCATTGCATACCTCACTGTTCCATTGCATACCTCACTGTGCCATTGCATGCCTCGACGATCCCATACCTTATCCCTGACATGTAGAATCTCAGTCAGACCGCGGCCGTCCATTTTTCTAAAGCCGCGCCTCCTCCTCGTGCTGTTCTGTGATAGACAGAACACTCAGTTTCCCAGCAGACACTGTGTTCAGTGTTCTGCCTATCACAGATGCCCTCTCATCCGAGGCCGAGAGGGCATCCATGATAGGCGGAACACTGAACAGAGGCTCTGCTGGGAAAATTAGTTTTCCGCCTATCATGGAACAGCACGAGGAGGAGGCGCGGCTTTTGAAAAATGGACAGCCGCGGACTGACTGAGATTCTACATGTCAGGTACCGGCGTATAAGACGACCCCCGACTTTTGAGAAGATTTTTATGGGTTAAAAAGTCGTCTTATACGCCGGAAAATACGGTATATGCTTTTTAACATGAAGGACGCCAAGGAGAGAGACCATCTGACCAGGAATGATGTGCAGATATCAGCTAGCTGCTTGATAAGATGTCATATCTCAGTTCGGGGACACTGATCTGCTAATCTCTAGTATTCAGTAATAATTTGTAGGAATTGACTCTCAAGTTCACCCAGTAGAGAAGGCAACAATTGAAGGAGTTCACTCACACTTTCACAACTGTTTTATGAACAAGAAATATGGAAAACACCAGAAGAATGTAGAACATTTTGTAGTAATAAAAACGCAGAGCATTTGTCAAGCCAAATATTTGTTCTCCTTGACAGTTCCTTAAGGCAAGCAAAACAGAATGTAATATTTTAAGTGTAATGTATTTGTGCATTCTGGTTGATGTTCTTTGATTTGAGACCAAATTGTAAAGGAAAACAGCATGGAAGTCAAAGCATTTAGAGAAATAAAGCCAAGGCCATGCAGGCTTGTTAAATCTGTTTAAAGGCCTATTGAGGTCGCAGAAATAGATATGCAGTTTGTTGGGCATTGCACAAACAACCCTGCATTTTACCACCACTTTCCTGTTACAGCAGCTGTGCAAGGTATCTAAATATGACCGTATAGCCCAATTGGCACCATAAAAGACCCAGTTTTTTCAGTGATTATTTTCAGAGGTAATAAGATACACCTCTCTCCTTCTGTACTCTACAAGCTTGGGTGAGGAAGTGGGGGTGTGGCTGTTACTCAGCTCTGCCAGCACAGACTCCCACAGTGTGAGGGCAGGAAGCAGCACGTTCTGTGAGGAAAAAGAGAATTTTTAAGCATTTCCAAGCAAAAATTATGCACGGATCATAACATCCCTAATAAGAGATGGAAACTTGCTAGACTTTTTTTTAGGGTTTTATATTTCTTAGGGACTGCAGTAGAGGTATGTCCACAGCCAAGCTATACAATCCTGTAGACAGGTACGGGTTTTCCTCCATCCTGTAGGTGGCATTGTGCCATTATTAAAGATAGAGTGGAGTCTGGTAGGAGAAATGTCCTCTCATGGACTCAAAGAGATCAGCTGTCAGGTTGGACACTGTACTCTTTCAAGATCTCAAGCCGCCATCTTGGAGTGGGACCTTATATAATAGGGTACCACATTATTCAGATGTTCTTGGAGCGAGTGCTAGGTCAGGGTAAGACCCTACTGGTTAGGGAAAGTATACAACACAAGGAGAGGTTCCTGGCAAGTAGGGACAGAACAGGGGCAACATCTGTCTGGAGAAAACATCCTAATATCTGGAGTCTGGAAGGGTAATTGTCCCCTCATGGACTCAGTTAGTCCAACTGTTTGATTGGATGCTGTACCCTTTCGAGATCTCCAGTGGCCCTCTTGGTGTGGGACCTTATATAATAGGTTCTAGCATCATTGGGGTGTGCTTAGATTGAGTGGTAGGTAAGGACAAGGCCCTGCTGGTGAGGGAAAGTATATAGCACAAGGAGAGGTTCCTAGCATGTAGAGTCAGAACAGCAACAACATCTGCCTGGAGGAAATATCGTTGTATCTGGAGTCTGGAAGGGGAATTGTCCTGCTCTCAGAGATGTCAGCTGTCTGACAGGACTCTGAACTCTCTTGCGATCTCTGGCGGCCATCTTGGTGTGGGACCTTATATAATAGGGTACCCATGTTATTTGGGTACTCTTGGCGCAAATGACAGGTCAGGGTAAGACCCCGCTGGTTAGGGAAAGTATAGAGCACAAGGAGAGGTTCCTAGCAAGTAGGGTCAGAACAGGAACAACATCCGCCTGGAGGAAATATCCTGGTATCTGGACCAGGTTCCTGGTGAGTAGGATTATAACAGGAACCATATCTGCCTGGAGTTAACATCTCTATATGTGGACCAGAACGTGGGGCTCTTCCCAGCAGTATAACAGTGCCGTTCCGGTACACCACATACCGCCACCCCTCTAGCAGGAGCTGTCCTCTGGTAATACGGGCCCAAGCCTTGTGACATTGTGTGAACACCAACTACTGTATATTGCCACAAGACCTGTCATTATTTATTATGCATTACCGCTAACCTATATACAATATACAAGATATTTACTACAATCAAGGACTGTGTTTAGTCTTTTCCTGATTGAGTACCGTGGGCTTAGACCCCGCCCACAGGCCTCTGCCATAGCTATTATAAAGCTAATTCCCTTTCACAGCTACCTTTTAATTTATGTTACAGATGATGCAGTAAAATGAATGAAATACTCCCACTCGGCTTTATAAATGCCATGATGGGGGGCAAAAATAATGAGCTGAAATATCAATACTGGATAGACTTTTTTTTAAGAGTTACCTATTTGAAAATACATGGTCATTTTTTTTTTTTTTTTTAATGAATGGAAGATGATTCACAGTTCTCAAGCCTGCACAAATATATTGTGGGTGGTTAAGTAAATGTGTTTCAAAATATCTAATTATATTAAGGGAATGCTATTGCTGTTCTCGTGTCTTTCTAACCCACGCCATGAAATAAGCTTGTTGGTTTTAAGCCCATACTTATTAGCAAGCTTTTATTTTATTATTCTTTTTACTTTTTTTTACATTTGAAAAATATATAAAAGGGTTATAAACTCAACATTTTACGCTGTCTGTCTGTGTTCCCAACTGGAAAAGTTTTGTTCTGCTTCGGTCTTTTTGACCGGTATCAGACAGAATTTTTTTTAGTTTTGAATAGACTGGAGAGGGATTAGCACCCTTGGCAGGTTTTTTTATTGATGTCCGTGCCACCCGTTGGGGAGATTCACTCTCTATTTATCCAGTTTGCAGTATTCACCAAGAGTGAAAATGACAGAAAATCCCCAAATTTGGGTTGTCGCCAGAACAGAAAAAAACGGCAAATCTTCCAACAAAGAACCAGTTATGGTGGAAACCAGAGATTCCTTCACTTTGGAGGGGTTTCCTGACACTTTCTGTTTTGGCTATGGGACAGGAAGTGAAGGTGGTATCCAATGGAACCTATATGAAAAAAAAAATGCCCCCCCCCCCATCCAAATAAAAAAAAAAAACTTAGTTCTACTTTAAAGCAAGGTTTCTAGTAGAGAGGAAGATCTAGAATGTCTTTTAGTTTTACCAGTTATGGAGGTTTTCTCTCCAGGTGAAGGGTGTCCAAGGGCCATAGACAGAATTTTAAATGGTATTTAAAAAATTCAGGCAAGCAGCTAAATACTCATATGATAAACATAAGGACGCTGTTGTATCTGCCCAATCATTTGTAGTTCTGTCCACCCATTCCCCTAGATTCAAAACGCTCTTCCAGAAAACCAAGCAGCCCAGTGACCTGGCTTTCCTCTGCTGCTGTTATGAAATGCAGCCTTGTCATCTTCCCCAGCCTCTGATTGGACAGTCAAGGAGCAGTAGCTTCTTGACTGTCCAATCACAGGCTGGGGAAGGTGAGGCTAGGGGAAGATGCGGCTACTCTCTTCCCCTATCGGCATCTTCCTTGCCAGTATATTTGCATGCAGCACACCTGATTGGTTACTGGTGCTGCACTTTTCCTATCAGTACAGGGGGTACAAGAGGTTAAAATCAAGTCTAATTTAGGAATTTGTACTAACTGCATTTAAAATACTTTTGGCATTTAAAAAAAAATCAAAAAAAAAATCAAATTAACTTGTTTTCTAAATACATGCCTGAAGTTCAAATTTAAATCTCCTAATTTCAATACTATTTGCAAGAAACACAGATAAGGATGTATACTCTACATTTCTATGTATTCATTTGTGCCTTTCCCCATGATGATGATCCAGACAAGTGTAAACTCAGAAACCCTGTACACACGACCGGTTTTCCCATCTGTTCTAAACCCGTCGGTTTTCCCGACGGGATTCCTGGCAAGCTTCCCTTCTCAATGCCATGTATACACACGGTCACTCCAAAGACCGCTGAACTTTTGAATGGGAAGAATGCGGTGACGTCAAAGACTACGACGAGCCGTCTAAATGACGTTCTATGCTTCCGCGCATGCATCGAATTGTTAACGAGCATGCTCGGTTTATTTCCCCTTCAGGTAAGCATACAGACGACTGGTTTTCTCGGCAGGAAACACTCTGCCGGGAATCCCGATGGGAAAATAGAGAGCAGGTTCTCTATTTTTTCCGGGCAGTTTTCCTTTTGGGAAAACTACTAGGGAGCATACACATGGCCGGGATTCCCGGCCAAAAGCTCTCCTGGCAGTTTTCCTGCTGGGAAAACCGGTTGTGTGTACGAGGCTTTAGGCATGCCAGATGTGCACCCTAATCACCCTGTGTGGCTTAGATTCCCCCTGTTTAAGAACCTGATATTTCAGCAAAGCCCCCCAACGAGGCTCCAAAAAACATAGTAAATAAATAATAAAAACATTTTTTTTACAAAAAATTAATAAAAATTAAATAATAATAAAAAATAAAAAAAACGACTGACACCATCTACTGCCCTACTGATACCAATCTCTGCCCTACTGACATTATCCACTGCTCTACTGACACCGCCAGTATACATACACATGCATGTGTATGAGCTTTGAGGTGCAACCTAAATGCAATATGCTGTGCACACCTATGTGTAAACTTCCATACTTTGGTCACTTTGGTTGGGGTAAAATTCTGAGAAGATTACACCAACCAAAGTGACAAGAAACACAGTTGAAGATGTATACTCTACATTTATACATATGTATTTATTTGGGCTTTACCCATGGTTATGATCCAGACAAGTGTAAACTTCCATACTTTGGTCATTTTGGTTTGTGTAAACTTCCATACTTTGGTCACTTTGGTTGGTGTATACTTCCATACTTTGGTCACTTTGGTTGGTGTATACTTCCATATTTTGGTCACTTTGGTTGGTGTATACTTCCATATTTTGGTCACTTTGGTTGGTGTATACTTCCATACTTTGGTCACTTTGGTCGGTGTATACTTCCACACTTTGGTCACTTGGTTGGTATGCATTTCCACGCTTTGGTCACTTTGACGTAAACTTCCAAGAAGTTTACACCACCCAAAGTGACAAAAAACACAGTGTGCAAGAAACACAGATAAAGACTTATACTCTACATTTCTATGTGTTTATTTGTGCCTTTACCCATGATGATGATCCAGACAAGTGTAAACTTCCATACTTTGGTGACTTTAGTTGGTGTAAAATGTCATACTTTGGTCACCTTGGTTGGTGTACACTTCCTAAAAGATTACACCAACCAAATTGACAAGAAGCATAAAGTGACAAGAAATACATATGACGATGTATACTCAACATTTATATGTATTTATTTGTGCCTTTACCCATGCTAATGATCCAGACAAGTGTAAACTTCCATACTTTGGTCGTTTTGGTTTGTGTAAACTTCCATACTTTGGTCATTTTGGTTTGTGTAAACTTCCATACTTTGGTCACTTTAGTTGTTGTATACTTCCACACTTTGGTCAGTGTATACTTCCACACTTTGGTCACTTGGTTGGTATGTACTTCCACGCTTTGGTCACTTTGACGTAAACTTCCAAGAAGTTTACACCACCCAAAATGACAAAAAACTGTGTGCAAGAAACACAGATAAAGACTTATACTCTACATTTCTATGTATTTATTTGTGCCTTTACCCATGATGATGATCCAGACAAGTGTAAACTTCCATACCTTCGTGACTTTAGTTGGTGTAAAATTTCATACTTTGGTCACCTTGGTTGGTGTACACTTCCTAAAAGATTACACCAACCAAATTGACAAGAAACATAAAGTGACCAGAAACACATATGAAAATGTATACTCTACCTTTATATTTATTAATTTGTGCCTTTACCCATGGTGATGATCCAGACAAGTGTAAATCTCCATACTTTGGTCACTCTGGTTGGTTTAAAATTCCATACTTTGGTCATCTTGGTTGGTGTAAACTTCATTACTTTGGTCACTTTGGTTGGTGTAAACCTCCATACTTTGGTCATCTTGGTTGGTGTAAACCTCCATACTTTGGTCACTTTGGTTTTTGTAAAATTCCATACGCTTAATATTTTGGTTGGTGAATTTTAGGATTCACGACTGTTACTTGTATCTATCTACAGGTGTTTTTAAGACGAATTGATGGTTCCGAAGATTTTTACAAAAACTGGAGGACATATGCTAATGGATTTGGAGATACTTCTAAGGAGTTCTTCTTGGGTGAGACATTTCTGTACTGTATAGAGCTAATGACATAAAATATGAGTATGTCAGATATAATGTGACAGAATATGTATTAAGTGTAAAGTTTGAGCTTTTTGCCTTTCAATGTGAAGGCTGCACCTGTCAATCAACGTGTTTCATAAATAAAGAAGACTTGGGATTTTCCTTTATGATGTCAAATTATGGGAATCATTGAATAATGTGAACCTGCACCCAGACTATGGACAGTCAAGAATTGTTATATATTCTTACCAAGTAGTATATGAAATTTAGGGAGACCCTGTTGCCAAATTACTGGTTTCAACAACATTCTTGGCATAGGATTAGATGGGTATTTAACATATCCTAGGCATTTAATTTACCTGTAAAAAGGAATCTTGATAAACAAATAAGTCCCATCAACGTTGCTGCTCTATTTTGTAATAAAACAAGGAATGCCGGTGACAGATTGTGGCGGTCCCAGCAGTTTTGGTAGTAATTTACCTGTAAATGCCTCCCTTGTGTAGACAGCCAAAAGGCCTAAGCCTGCTTCTGGACACCACCATCTTGGATGTGATGTCAACAGACTCAGCAGACACTCTATAATAATCCTGGTATAGGTCCCAGAGCCTAGAGTATTGGGTGGGATGAAGCCTCCAACCCCAAATCAAAAATTTGATGGTGACCAACACCGGCTATTGGTGTTACCTGACTCCCAAACTAAATTGAACACTTTCTTCTTTCATGAAAGCTTAACTGGAGCCATTGCACTTCATCTTTTACACTATGTTACACCTGTATTCAGGGTGTTACATGATGCAAAGCAGACCCGCCTACCCCCAGAACATCACCCCCATGACAGTAGTCATAGTCCATTGACACATTATCAAGCTCTCCAACTGAAAGCCCATAGCTTGGTCTGGACAGAGAGCTGGAGAAAGGGTCTGCGGGAGCCTGGCATTGCACCCACTATCCACTGATCATAGGTGCAATGGTCTGCTATGCAAAAAATAATACATGTACTTTTTTCCTTCAAAAAGACTTAAGCCTCGTACACACGGGCGGGAATCTCGTTGGGAAAAAAAACGTCGGTTTTCCTGACGAGATTCCCAGCAAGCTTGCCTTGCTCGCCGAATGTACACACAGCCATTCAAAAGAACCGCCGTTCTTTTGAATGGCAAGAACACAGTGACTTCATCGACTACGACGAGCATGTGCTCGTCACATTCGTTGCCGTCGCCGCCATCTTGCTATACCCTACACTACCCTTGTAAGCTACCGCGCATGCGTTGAAGTCTCATCGAGCATGCGCGGGCTTACCTGGGGATAGGTAAGCATACAAGCCTCGTACACACGCACAGTTTTTTCAGCAGGAAACACTGCCGAGAATCCCGACAAGGAAAATAGAGAGCAGGTTCTCTATTTTTCTCGTTGAGATTCCCGGCAGCTTTCCAGACGAGAAACCATACACACGACCGATTTTCTCGGCAACAAGCTCTACCAGCAGTTTTCTTGCCGAGAAAACCGGCTGCATGTGCGAGGCTTTAGCCTTTATTCAAGTAAAGATTTTAGTCTGCAGATTAATTAGGAGCCAGTTCAGGTTCAATTCTTTCCATCGAAATCTACCCATTCAGCAGCATAGATTTCAAACATAGGGTTCCTTCTATCGCGTCGTCTTTCTGATTCATACAGCATTTCCAATCCACAAGTTCGCTCCAACAGACCAAGAAAAGAAAAAGTGACAATGACAGATTTGGTTTTTGCATTCCCTTAGCCTTAAAGTGATTTCTCTAACTGATGGAGTCCGTTGGTGGAAAATTGAATTACCGTTTGACATTATTATCTCTTGAGGATGGAATTCAGGAATGTTTAATCTGTGTGTGTGACTCCTTTTCTTTTTTTCATCTGATTTGCAGGATTGGAAAACTTGCACAAAATCACATCGCAGGGACAGTATGAGCTTCGTGTAGACCTTAGAGACCACGGGGAAACTGCTTACGCTGTTTATGACAAGTTTAGCGTTGGAGACTCAAGGAAGCGGTACAGGCTTTCCGTCAGTGGCTACAGCGGTACAGCAGGTGGGTATTCTTTGTGTAATATGGATAATAATTGAAACTTTTTTGTCATTGACTGAAATGTAACATTGTTAAAAGTATACCATATATACCAAATATGCCATGTTGAGCCTATTATTAGAGGAGACTAGAGATGACATTATAGGCACTGGACCATGTATAACAGGACCCAGTGCAATGATATATTGCCTTGTGGACCGGTAGGGTGCTATACAGGTGGTAAATTACACACAGGTGGACTCTATTTATTAATTAGGTGACTTCTGAAGGCAATAGGTTCCACTAGATTTTAGTCAGGGGTTTCAGATGCCCCCCCCCCACACTTTTCACATATTTATTTGTAAACAATTTTGGAAACTATTTATCATTTTCCTTCCACTTCACAATTATCTGCCACTTTGTGTTGGTCTATCACATAAAATCCCAATTAAATACATTTACCTTTTTTTGGGTGTAGCATGACAAAATGTGGAAAATTTCAAGGGGTATTAATACTTTTTCAAGGCAAAGCTGGGGTCAGCATGCACAGTACCCGAACAGGATTGTCCAGCACCCAGGGCAAGGAGCCGGAACTCCACTGTTAATACATGTCTTGGAATCGGTGCCCTACCCTGTGTCCATTATTTGCCCCCTTTCTCCACTGCACCCAGGGCAGCTTCCCCTCCTGCCCATCCCTAGTTCTGGCCTTAGGCATGCATATAGATATCAGGGAAAATAATTCTGCACTTGCATTTCAATAAAGGGCCACTGACCCAATCATGTTCCTCTTACCAAAGCCCTACCATGGTAACAACAATGACATTACACATAGCTCCCAACTGTCCCTGATTTCGAGGGACTGTCCCTGATTTGGAGCAGTGTCCCTCTGTCCCTCTTTCCTCCTCATTTGTCCCTCATTTTGGTCTGATCTATATAGTTGTATATAAAATTCACTTTTTATCTATCAAAAAGTGTTTCCCAGTGCTAAACCTTTCATCTTATCTCTAAATTGCTGCATTTGTAAATTCCAAAAGCCAATATAAAGGAATAGTAGTGGTAAAAAAAATGCCCTTGCGGGTTTAACCAATCTTGTTTTTTTTTGTACTATTCTCCTTTAAGGGGGTGTGGCAAGGGGTGTGTCCTATGCCTGCATACTTTTGCTGATAGGTGTCCCTCATTCCCATCTCTAAAAGTTGGGAGGTGTGATATTACCCGTGCTTCAAAGTAGAAGATTCATACAATAGTTGCGATGGTAAATTCCTAATGAATAATTTTTTTTTCTGCCATTACAGGAGATTCAATGACCTATCACGACGGGCGCCCGTTTTCCACATATGACAAGGACAACGATTCCGCCATTACCAACTGTGCCTTGTCCTACAAAGGAGCCTTCTGGTATAAGAACTGTCACAGAGTAAACCTTATGGGCAGATACGGTGACAACAGCCACAGTCAGGTAAGCATGTTGTTTTAGTTTCCAGTTACCGTATATACTCGAGTATAAGCCGACCCGAATATAAGCCGAGGCACCTAATTTTACCACAAAAAACTGGGAAAACGTATTGGCTCTAGTATAAGCCTAGGGTGTCCATCTGCATGCCTCACTGTGTCCATGTCCATGCCTCACTGTGCCCATGCCTCACTGTGCCCATGCCTCACTGTGTCCATGACTAGACTGACGTTTAACATGGGAGTCTATGGAAGGGGTGCCCGGCTTTGAAAAATCGGTGCTCCCCGGCCATAGGTCCCCTAGACAACAAAGTTTGCACACTTATAAAGGAGAAATGGGGCTACATGTGTGCTAAGTTTCGGGTCCAGGGGACCTACAACCGGCCGGTACCGGGTCCCCAAAGTCCCCGGAGAAATTACCATTTAACATGGGAGTCTATGGAAGGGGTGCCCGGCTTTGAAAAATCGGTGCTCCCCGGGCCATAGGGCCACCGGACAACAAACTTTGCACACTTGTAGAGGAAGAGTGAGGCCGGTACCAGGTCTCCAAAGTCCGGGAGATCAGGTGCAAAAAAGGTGACTCGAGTATAAGTCAAGGGGGGCATTTTCAGCACAAAAAAAATGTGCTGAAAAACTCGGCTTATACTCGAGTATATACGGTACTTCCTTGGCATATTTGATAGCAAAGCGCACTGGCATAGGGAAGAGTGGCCCTGTGTACTTGGGCCATAAATGGTGGGCCACCAAAAGCACCAGGGAGCATAATTCATGCCACGGCATGTGAACACCCCCAGCTGTTGCTAAAGGGGTAGCAGTGTAGGGGCATTAGAACCAAAAATCAACCGTGGGGTTTTACCACCACACAACCACTAGGGTGAATGAGCCCTTCAAGAAAATACTCAGGCAGTAGTGGTGTTCTTTAAAGATGTGCCCACCCATTTTTATAAATTAGAAAAAAAATTGCAAGGAGGAGGAGAGACAACAAAAAAAGGGTACTCAGAGAGTAACCATTGGTCGGACTTTGGAGGCATGGAAACAATGGAGAAGCAGCAAAAAATAAACAATATTTATTGAAAAAAGTACATAGTATATTCACAATGTTCAAAGATTAAAAATCATATAAAATGATACAATTTGTACAGTGAGCCCTTGTGCGTCAAAGTGACTTGCTCTTCCTCCTATCACATAGGGATCTATTTATATAAAATTCACAGGACGAACGTCACAATCATTCACCCAACCGCAACATATTTTTCCCTGCATTTTGTCCAGTAGGTTTATTTCTTATCCATGGGCTCCATCTAGTGGCCATATAGCGGTATTTTCTTGAAATACTTCATTCAGGATAATACCACATTACAGGCTAGCAAGCAAAGGGAAATCTTCCCAATGGGACACCAAAGTGAAAGCAAAGCTGTTTATCTGTTCCCTAAGCTATACAAAAATAAAACAAAAAGTTGTGTCTTTAGATAAAATTTAAAGATGAATTCTGGGTATGGTATATGTTTCCAGCTCCAGCTTGGACCAACGCAACTATGTATATACTGTACCATTGGTGGTTGATGCCCCTGGAAGATGGAAATCACTGAAGTAGACACCATTACACCAGTGATCTCCACCTGCTTCCAGGTCCCGTGCTGAGCAGGAGGATAGGTGGGGTGGTGATGTCATGGTCTCCACCTTGTCCAATCAAAGCATTCTCTGAATGGCGTCCATGCTGAGTGGTCAATCTTCTGTGTTCAGAATGCATCAGGCCAGCCACTTGGCATGGGACCTGGAAGCCAGTGGAGATCACTGAAGTAGTGATATCTACTACCAGGGCCATCTTAATAGCATCATGGGCCCCTGGGCAAAGTAATTCTCTGGGCCCCCTACAATGGAGACAGTGCAGGTAAACAGACATCAAGTAGGTAGGAGATAGACAAGCGGAGCTTCCCCTTTTGGGTGGAGCTCCGCATTTAAGTGGCTGTAAACCCTTACAGCAGGGTTCGACAAACCCCAGGCCCCAGGTCACCATTGCGACTAGAATTAGCGACCTGGCGCCTGGGGCGGCACAGCTGGGGTTATCCTGTGTCTCTGTGCGCCCCCCTGCCGCATGCTCGTGTCAAGCCGCGCGGCTTTGCGGCCTTCTGCAGGCCTATGCTTCCTTCTGTGATCTGGCGTCATCTTGTGGTGGCCGTTGGTATGACAAGACAACCAGCAATGCTAATGGAGCTTCCCATGTCTGTTTTCACTGCCATCTCCTTCCCTCTAATTATAACCCCCAAACATTATATATATTTTTTATTCTAACACCCTAGAGAATAAAATGGTGGTCGTTGCAATACTTTCTGTCACACCGTATTTGCGCAGCGGTCTTACAAGCGCTCTTTTTTTGGGAAAAAATACACTTTTTTTAATTAAAAAATCGGACAACAGTAAAGTTAGCCCAATTTTTTTTATATTGTGAAAGATAATGTTATGCCGAGTAAATTGATACCCAACATGTCACGCTTCAAAATTGCGTCCGCTCGTGGAATGGCGACAAACTTTTACCCTTTAAAATCTCCATAGGTGACGTTTAAAAAATTCTACAGGTGGCGTGTTTTGAGTTACAGAGGAGGTCTAGGGCTAGAATTATTGCTCTTGCTCTACCAATCGCGGCGACACCTCACATGTGTGGTTTGAACACCGCTTTCATATGCGGGCGCTACTCACGTATGCGTTCGCTTCTGCGTGCGAGCTCGGCGGGACGGGGCGCATTCCTGGCTCCTAACTTTTTTAGCTGGCTCCTAGATTCCAAGCAAATTTGTCAAGCCCTGCCTTACAGACCACTTTATGCTACAAGTAAGCCTTACCGGTAGCTACCCAGGATATCTCCTAAACCTGCACGGTTTAGGAGATATCCCCTGCCCCCTGTCATCAGGACATGCGCACTGGGGCAAACTGAAGCAATGGTGCGTTTGTGCCGTTGCTTCAGTCTGTGTGCCGCTACTGGCGGGAGTGACATCATTGCGGCTGCGGCTAATCACAGCGCCGAAGCCGCGATACCCGGACGTAACCCCCGGGAGAGATGTCGGTCGCCAGAGCTGTGTACGAAGACGGCTGCAGGGGCTTTGATCTCAGGTAAGTCATTCATAATGAGCTAGTATGCTATTTTCGGGGGAAGAGTGGGCTCAAGGACCACCTGCTTTGGGGAAAGTGCAGGGGTCCCACATGCAGCTGGGGCCCCTGGGCAGTGCCCAGGTGTGCCCTCTCATTAAGACAGCCCTGTCTACTACATTGATTGCCACCTTCCAGGGGCATCAGCCAGTTATGGCCTGGAGTTCCTTTTTAATGATCTATTACTTGAAACAATGTAACTCTTGTCCATATCACTGTACCTCCTTCATCGATTAATCTTGCTTCGTTCTTCTTGCAGGGAGTCAACTGGTTCCATTGGAAGGGTCACGAATACTCCATTCAGTTCGCAGAAATGAAGCTCAGACCCATCAGCTTCCGAAATCTTGAAGGAAGACGAAAGAGAGCATAATGACTAATATAACACCATGACAACAACATGCAAGGAGAGGTGCAGAGACTGACTGTGGCGGTGAAGTACAACAGCCAGCCCACACCCCACTATCACATAACTCAACTCTTTAAAAAAAAAAAAATACGAAGTGTCTTATGGAAATACCACAATGTCTTAAGTATGCCATCGCTTGAAGGAGCTACCAATAATTTTTTTTGGCCCCAACAGCACCAAAGACTTTTGACACAGCTAAGTTGTGATTACGGAATCCTCCGCTTGTGAGGCGGGCAAAGAAGAATGGGCGCAAATATTGGCCGGAACCATGAAAAAAAATATGAAGTGTACAGTAGTAGTTTTAGATATTGTCATATTTTTAAACTAAAGCTATTGTGTAATATTTTTGTCTTAAGAATGTTTTATTTGGTGGGTTGGGTGGCTTTTATATAAAATAAAATAAACACGTTACAATATATTATGTATCAATATCAAATCAATTTCTCAATAAGGGTTGACATAAATTGCATTGCTCTTTTGTACTAGATCAGCCCATCGCAAACTTGATGATTTCCAGGTCTCAGGATAACATTAGTCCACTGGGGGGTCATTGGGAAAATGTCCCTTACAATGGTGGTGGTAAGTGGGAAGAAGGCCCACCTTACAGGGGTGGCCTGAATGACACTCTTGTAGTCATACTGGTTGGCATTGGACCTGGAACTATGGAAGCACCATCAGTTGGTAGGTCGGTTAGTCACAGCTCAATAAACTCCCTTACAGGGGTGGCATGAATGACAACCTTGTGATCATGAAGGTGGCTCTGCCAAGTGGCAATGTATCATATGGGAGGTTAGTTAGCCACAGCTTAAGGAACCCCCTTACAGGGGTGGCCCGAATGACACCTTTGCAGTCATGAAGGTGGCTCTGCCGAGTGGCATTGGAACTATGCAAGCATCATCAGATGGGATGTAAGTGCCATCAGATATGAGGTCACTTCAAGGCCACAGCTCAAGGAACCCCCTTACAGGGATGGCCGGAATGACACCTTTGCAGTCATGAAGGTGGCTCTGCCGAGTGGCATTGGAACTATGCAAGCATCATCAGATGGGAGGTCAGTTTGCCACAGCTCAAGGAACCCCCTTACAAGGGTGGCCTGAATGACATACTTGCAGTCATGAAGGTATCCCTGCCAATTGGCACTGAACCTGGGACTATGTAAGCACCATGAGATGTGAAGTCACTTCAAGGCCATAGCTCAAGGAACCCCCTTACATGGGTGACCTGAATGACGCCCTTGCGATCATGAAGGTGGCTCTGCCAAGTGGCAATGTATCATATGGGAGGTTAGTTAGCCACAGCTTAAGGAACCCCCTTACAGGGATGGCCGGAATGACACCCTTGCAGTTATGAAGGTGGCTCTGCCAAGTGGCAATGGACCTGGAACTATGCAAGCACCATCAGATGTGAGGTCACTTCAAGGACACAACTCAAGAAATCCCCTTACTGGGGTGGCCCGAATGACACCCTTGCAGTCATGAAGGTGGCTCTGCTGAGTGGCATTGGAACTATGCAAGCATCATCAGATGGGAGATTAGTTAGCCACAGTTTAAGGAACCCCCTTACAGGGATGGCCTGAATGACACTATTGCAGTCATGAAGGTACCCCTGCCAAGTGGCACTTAACCTGGGAAAATGTAAGCACCATCAGATGTGAGGTCACTTTAAGGCCACAGCTCAAGGAACCCCCTTACAGGGGTGACCTGAATGACGCCCTTGCAGTCATGAAGGTGGCTCTGCCAAGTGGCAATGGACCTGGAACTATGCAAGCACCATGACCAGTGTAATCGAGATATTACCAGCCTTTTACCCTACTATTTTACCACCCATTATCTTACACCCCTCTTTATCTTAACCATTCTATAATAAATAGACCACACCGGAGTTGGAGTATAACTGGCCATGACAGACTTTTTTTATTAACAGATAATTAAATAACTCCAATATAAAAATAACTTTCACTTAAATAACTTTTATTAAACGGTTTAAACTCCCAGTCTGTTGGTCTCTGACGGCCCCCCGAACTTTACACACTTTTCCACCAATACACAGCGGGACCAAAATTTACCATACCAGGCCTCCAGCTGTGTCACAGCTCGGAGACAACCCCTTCCCGCAGTGCAACCATACCGGTATTCCAGCAGACACCACTTCCATCACATCTGTTTTCTGCCACCGTCAAAGACCAACGACACTGCCACAGCACAGCTGTTATGACGACCCGAATCCATGGCACCTGTAAGAAAAGTTAAAACAAACACACAGAACACACACAAGACAACAGCTATGAGTAAACACTGAATAAGTGTGAAACGCATCAGTTGTCCTGGGTTATGCTGGTTTTTGTAGTGCCTGTTTTTCTTCAATAAATATACGTTGGATTGGAGTGCGGCTGTCCTCACCATATTTGTTTTCACAAGACAACAGGGAGGGTGGGTGGGAAAAACTTCCTCTCCCTGACTGTCCCTTCACCAACTGTTCCTGGATGTTCCCGCCCACTCCTTTTAAACAACTCCTCCCCTCCAGAACATTTTACCCCTTGCCTCCTCCCTCTCAACTTTCCCATACATTTTAACCCCTTGTTGCCTCTACTGTCCACCTCGTCATGCCCGGCCCTCCATTAATCTTCTTTTTGTGCTTTTCATTCCGGGCCTCCATTCAGATGTGGCAATGGAACTGGAACTATGCAAGCACCATGAGATGTGAGGTCACTTCAAGGACACAACTCAAGGAATCCCCTTACTGGGGTGGGCCGAATGACACCCTTGCAATCATGAAGGTGGCTCTGCTGAGTGGCACTGGAACTATGCAAGCATCATCAGATGGGAGGTCAGTTTGCCACAGCTCAAGGAACCCCCTTACAGGGGTGGCCTGAATGACACCCTTGCAGTCATGAAGGTATCCCTGCCAAGTGGCACTTAACATGGGAAAATGTAAGCAGTGCCATGAGATGTGAGGTCACTTCAAGGCCACAGCTCAAGGAACCCCCTTACATGGGTGACCTGAATGACGCCCTTGCGATCATGAAGGTGGCTCTGCCAAGTGGCAATGTATCATATGGGAGGTTAGTTAGCCACAGCTTAAGGAACCCCCTTACAGGGATGGCCGGAATGACACCCTTGCAGTCATGAAAATGGCTCTACCAAGTGGCAATGGACCTGGAACTATGCAAGCACCATCAGATGTGAGTTCACTTCAAGGACACAACTCAAGGAACCCCCTTACTGGGGTGGCCTGAATGACACCCTTGCGGTCATGAAGGTATCCCTGCCAAGTGGCACTTAACCTGGGAAAATGTAAGCACCATGAGATGTGAGGTCACTTCAAAGCTACAGCTCAAGGAACCCCCTTACAGGGGTGACCTGAATGACGCCCCTCCGATCATAAAGGTGGCTCTGCCAAGTGGCAATGTATCAGTTAGCCACAGCTTAAGGAACCCCCTTACAGGGATGGCCGGAATGACACCCTTGCGGTCATGAAGGTGGCTCTGCCAAGTGGCATTGGAACTATGCAAGCATCATCAGATGGGAGGTCAGTTAGCCACAGCTCATGGAACCCCCTTACAGGGGTGGCCTAAATGACATGAAAGTGGCTCTGCCAAGTGGCAATTGACTTGTAAGTATGTAAGCACCATCAGATGTGAGGTCAATTCAAGGCCACAGCTCAAGGATCCTCTTTTCACCCCTGAAGGAACCCTAGGGTTCCATGAAACCCTGGTTGAGAATGGCTGTACTAGACAATAGCATAAACAGACATAATTCAATACAACAACTTCAGCTCCTAGTGAAGAATATATGGCCATTAATAATAAGCTTACACTTGAGGCCATTGCTCTACATTGGAAGGGTTAAGGTGCCGGATAAAGGACATTACATTTTCCCCCAACGTGATTGGATGTTCAAAGCACTTATGATAAAAAACAAAAACTTTATTTACAGGTCATAATAAAAACATTTGTGCATATACACATAAAGTTGTTAAAATTGAGTCACCAGTGCTCCAAACATGGGCCTGGTACAAAATATACCCCAAACAGTCCAAAACAGATTTAGTTCTGTACAGTAAACTATATAAAGTAGATAGAAGTATGTAGGTCTGAATCCATAGTTCAACGCGTTTCACCTAATGAATGGCCCCAAACTCGCTCCTCCATGTCTTTATGGACCTTGCTTTGTGCACTGGTGTGCAGTCATGTTGGAACAGGAAGGGGCCGTCCCCAAACTGTTCCCACAAAGTTGGGAGCGTGAAATTGTCCAAAATGTTTTGGTATGCTGATGCCCTAATGCCTTGTACACACGGTCGGACTATTGTCCGGCCAAAAGCACATCGGAATTCCGACGGAATTCCATCTGAGTAAAAGAGAACCAGTTCTCTATCTAAACTCCAACGGAATTCCTCGGAATTAAGTCTGATGGGGCACACACACGGTCGGAATATCCGATGAAAAAATTCCGTCTGACTTTTTTCATCGGAAATTCCAACCGTGTGTACAAGGCATAAGAGTTCCCTACACTGGAACTAAGGGGCCAAGCCCAACCCCTGAAAAACAACCCCCACACCATAATCCCCCCTCCACCTAATGGTTTGGACCAGTGCACAAAGCAACGTCCATAAAAACATGGATGAGACATGAATGAGCGAGTTTGGGGTGGAAAAAAGGAAAAGGAAAAAATGTAAGTTGATAGCTCACAAATAATAACCAAACACACAAAAAAGAAAAAAAAAAAAACACATACAAAAAAATACATTTACCGTATATACTCGAGTATAAGCCGAGTTTTTCAGCACATTTTTTTGTGCTGAAAATGCCCCCCTCGGCTTATACTCGAGTCTGTGTCCATCTTCACCTTTGTGCGCCTAATTCCAGCCAGCTGTAGGTCCCCTGGACCCCAAACTTGGCACACATATAGCCCCAGTTTTTCTCTACTAATGTGTAAACTTTGTTGTCCGGGGGACCTACGGCCGGGGAGCACCGATTTTTCAAAGCCGGGTACCCCTTCCATAGACTCCCATGTTAAACAGTAATTTCTCCAGTGATTTTGGGGACCCGGTACCGGCCGGCCCTAGGTACCCTGGACCCCACCTTGGCACACATGTAGCCCCACTCTTGATCTATAAGTGTGCAAAGTTTGTTGTCCAGGAGACCTACGGCCGGGGAGCACCGAGTTTTCAAAGCCGGGAACCCCTTCCATAGACTCCCATGTTAAACGTCAGTCTAGTCACACAGCGCAGTAGATCAGGTAGGGAGATTGGGCACAGTGAAGCATGGGCACAGTGAGGCATGGGCACAGTGACAGTGAGGCATGGGCACAGTGAGGCATGGGCACAGTGAGGCATGGGCA
Source organism: Rana muscosa (assembly GCA_029206835.1). Classification (NCBI taxonomy): domain Eukaryota; kingdom Metazoa; phylum Chordata; class Amphibia; order Anura; family Ranidae; genus Rana; species Rana muscosa. The sequence goes on from CM055125.1 coordinate 322,727,294, forward strand.
CAGTGAGGCATGGACACAGTGAGGCATAGGCACAGTGACAGTGAGGCATGGGCACAGTGAGGCATGGGCACAGTGAGGCATGGACACAGTGAGGCATTGACACAGTGAGGCATGGACACAGTGAGGCATGGGCACAGTAAGGCACAGTGAGGCATGGGCACAGTAAGGCACAGTGAGGCATGGGCACAGTGACAGTGAGGCATGGGCACAGTGAGGCATGGGCACAGTAAGGCACAGTGAGGCATGGGCAGAGTGACAGTGAGGCATGGGCACAGTGAGGAATGGGCACAGTGAGGCAAGGACACAGTGAGGCATTGACACAGTGAGGCATGGACACAGTGAGGCATGGGCACAGTAAGGCACAGTGAGGCATGGGCACAGTGAGGCACAGTGAGGCATGCAGATGGACACCGTGAGGCACAGTGAGGCATGCAGATGGACACCCTAGGCTTATACTCGAGTCAATAAGTTTTCCGCAGTTTTTTGTGGTAAAATTAGGTGCCTCGGCTTATATTCAGGTCGGCTTATACTCGAGTATATACGGTACATTTTACAGAGAAAAAAACAGAAATAAAAATAAAATTTCACCAGAAGACAAATAATGATCAAATAGACAATAAAAATAGAAAAAATACAAATACAAAGAACAATAGATGAAATGAGCTAAATTTTAATTGTATATGCCGAATATTTCTGAAGCAAATTTTGCTTCAGCATCAGTGATCAAAACTGAGAGTTTCCACTATAGAAAAATCAATTTGCTCATCCCTGGTAGGCAATTTCCTGTGCGCTGCGGACTCTTCAAAGAACATCCAATAGGTGAAAGGTGACAACCACTTAGTTGTATGAAATTTCCTGAAAGGTAACAGGAAAATAAGTTATTAGTTTGGAAGCCTTGATATCCAAAACTTGGACATGTCACCTAGTAATCTCCACTAAAAAAAAATTTTCATTGAGTGAAAATAAAATAAAATTTAAAATTTTTCATAAAAAAATGTAATTGTATTGAGAGAACTTTTTTTTAAAATGTTTATTCTCATATGCAGGGCCGCCATCAGGAATTTTGGGGCCCCTTACACAGCTTCAGACATGGGCCCCCTGGAGCAGATGAGAACCGGGGGGGGGGGGGGGGTGCTGCCGCCGCAACAAATTGAGAGCCGGGGGGGGGGGTGCCGCGAATTGAGAAGAAGCGGGGGGGGGGTGCCAACAAAGGTTGAGTAGCGGGGGGGGGTGGGGGGGGTGCCGCAAGTTGAGAAAAAATTGAAAACAATTTTAAAAATGGCCCAGGGGCCGTCCGGGCCCCTTACAAGAAAAAAAAAAAGGGGGGGTTGCCATCCGGGACCCTTACATGTGTACTGCCTGTACCCCCCTGATGGCGGCCCTGCTCATATGTATAGTATGTAGAGTGACTTCAAAGAAAACATCACTTATACACAAGGACAGAAAAATACAGAGGTGTGAACTTTGGACCAGTGCACAAAGCAAGGTCCATAAAGACGTGGATGAGGGAGTTTGGTGTGGAGGAACTTGACTGGCCTGCACAGAGTCCTGACCTCTTTGCTTTGTGCACTGGTCCAAATCATTTGGTGGAGGGGGGGATTATGGTGTGGGGTTGTTCTTCAGGGGTTGGGCTTGGCCCCTTAGTTCCAGTGAAGGGAACTCTTAAGGCGTCAGCATACCAAGACATTTTGGACAATTTCATGCTCCAACTTTGTGGGAACAGTTTGGGGACGGCCCCTTCCTGTTCCAACATGACTGCGCACCAGTTCACAAAACAAGGTCCATAAAGACATGGAGGAGCGAGTTTGAGGTGGAGGAATTTGACTGGCCTGCACAGAGTCCTGACCTCAACCCGATAGAACACCTTTGGGATGAATTAGAGTGGAGACTGCGAGCCAGGCCTTCTCATCCAACATCAGTACCACACCTCACAAATGCGCTTCTGGAAGAATGGTCAAACATTCCCATAGACACACTCCTAAACCTTGTGGACAGCCTTCCCAGAAGACTTGAAGCTGTTATAGCTGCAAAGGGCGGGGCCAACTCAATATTGAACCCTACAGGCTAAGACCGGGATGCCGTTAAAGTTCATGTGCGTGTAAAGGTGGGTGTCCCAATACTTTTGGTAACATAGTGTAGTTGGCAAGTTTGATGAGTGCCTATGTTAGGTCCCTCAGCTCATATTAACCCCCTCCCACAACCATCAGAACAAGGGACACTTCTCATTGGCTGAAAGTAGCCCATTGGCCGGAAGTAGCCAATTGTTAGGTCCCTCAGCTCATATTAACCCTCTCCCACAACCATCAGAACAAGGGACACTTCTCATTGGCTGGAAGTAGCCCATTGGCCGGAAGTAGCCAATTGTTATGTCCCTCAGCTCATATTAACCCTCTCCCACAACCATCAGAACAAGGGACACTTCTCATTGGCTGGAAGTAGCCCATTGGTTGGACGTAGCCAATTGTTAGGTCCCTCAGCTCATATTAACCCCCTCCCACAACCATCAGAACAAGGGACACTTCTCATTGGCTGGAAGTAGCCCATTGGCTGGAAGTAGCCAATTGTTAGGTCCCTCAGCTCATATTAACCCCCTCCCACAACCATCAGAACAAGGGACACTTCTCATTGGCTGGAAGTAGCCCATTGGCCGGAAGTAGCCAATTGTTAGGTCCCTCAGCTCATATTAACCCTCTCCCACAACCATCAGAACAAGGGACACTTCTCATTGGCTGGAAGTAGCCCATTGGCTGGAAGTAGCCAATTGTTAGGTCCCTCAGCTCATATTAACCCCCTCCCACAACCATCAGAACAAGGGACACTTTTCATTGGCTGGAAGTAGCCCATTGGTTGGACGTAGCCAATTGTTAGGTCCCTCAGCTCATATTAACCCCCTCCCACAACCATCAGAACAAGGGACACTTCTCATTGGCTGGAAGTAGCCCATTGGCTGGAAGTAGCCAATTGTTAGGTCCCTCAGCTCATATTAACCCCCTCCCACAACCATCAGAATAAGGGACACTTCTCATTGGCTGGAAGTAGCCCATTGGCCGGAAGTAGCCAATTGTTAGGTCCCTCAGCTCATATTAACCCTCTCCCACAACCATCAGAACAATGGACACTTCTCATTGGCTGGAAGTAGCCCATTGGCTGGAAGTAGCCAATTGTTAGGTCCCTCAGCTCATATTAACCCCCTCCCACAACCATCAGAACAAGGGACACTTCTCATTGGCTGGAAGTAGCCCATTGGCTGGACGTAGCCAATTGTTATGTCCCTCAGCTCATATTAACCCTCTCCCACAACCATCAGAACAAGGGACACTTCTCATTGGCTGGAAGTAGCCCATTGGTTGGACGTAGCCAATTGTTAGGTCCCTCAGCTCATGTTAACCCCCTCCCACAACCATCAGAACAAGGGACACTTCTCATTGGCTGGAAGTAGCCCATTGGCTGGAAGTAGCCAATTGTTAGGTCCCTCAGCTCATATTAACCCTCTCCCACAACCATCAGAACAAGGGACACTTCTCATTGGCTGGAAGTAGCCCATTGGTTGGACGTAGCCAATTGTTAGGTCCCTCAGCTCATATTAACCCTCTCCCACAACCATCAGAACAAGGGACACTTCTCATTGGCTGGAAGTAGCCCATTGGCTGGAAGTAGCCAATTGTTAGGTCCCTCAGCTCATGTTAACCCCCTCCCACAACCATCAGAACAAGGGACACTTCTCATTGGCTGGAAGTAGCCCATTGGCTGGAAGTAGCCAATTGTTAAGTCCCTCAGCTCATATTAACCCTCTCCCACAACCATCAGAACAAGGGACACTTCTCATTGGCTGGAACTAGCCCATTGGTTGGACGTAGCCAATTGTTAGGTCCCTCAGCTCATATTAACCCTCTCCCACAACCATCAGAACAAGGGACACTTCTCATTGGCTGGAAGTAGCCCATTGGCCGGAAGTAGCCAATTGTTAGGTCCCTCAGCTCATATTAACCCTCTCCCACAACCATCAGAACAAGGGACACTTCTCATTGGCTGGAACTAGCCCATTGGCCGGAAGTAGCCAATTGTTAGGTCCCTCAGCTCATATTAACCCTCTCCCACAACCATCAGAACAAGGGACACTTCTCATTGGCTGGAAGTAGCCCATTGGCCGGAAGTAGCCAATTGTTAGGTCCCTCAGCTCATATTAACCCTCTCCCACAACCATCAGAACAAGGGACACTTCTCATTGGCTGGAAGTAGCCCATTGGTTGGACGTAGCCAATTGTTAGGTCCCTCAGCTCATATTAACCCCCTCCCACAACCATCAGAACAAGGGACACTTCTCATTGGCTGGAAGTAGCCCATTGGCTGGAAGTAGCCAATTGTTAGGTCCCTCAGCTCATATTAACCCCCTCCCACAACCATCAGAACAAGGGACACTTCTCATTGGCTGGAAGTAGCCCATTGGCCGGAAGTAGCCAATTGTTAGGTCCCTCAGCTCATATTAACCCTCTCCCACAACCATCAGAACAAGGGACACTTCTCATTGGCTGGAAGTAGCCCATTGGCTGGAAGTAGCCAATTGTTAGGTCCCTCAGCTCATATTAACCCCCTCCCACAACCATCAGAACAAGGGACACTTCTCATTGGCTGGAAGTAGCCCATTGGTTGGACGTAGCCAATTGTTAGGTCCCTCAGCTCATATTAACCCCCTCCCACAACCATCAGAACAAGGGACACTTCTCATTGGCTGGAAGTAGCCCATTGGCTGGAAGTAGCCAATTGTTAGGTCCCTCAGCTCATATTAACCCCCTCCCACAACCATCAGAACAAGGGACACTTCTCATTGGCTGGAAGTAGCCCATTGGCCGGAAGTAGCCAATTGTTAGGTCCCTCAGCTCATATTAACCCTCTCCCACAACCATCAGAACAAGGGACACTTCTCATTGGCTGGAAGTAGCCCATTGGCTGGAAGTAGCCAATTGTTAGGTTCCTCAGCTCATATTAACCCCCTCCCACAACCATCAGAACAAGGGACACTTCTCATTGGCTGGAAGTAGCCCATTGGCTGGACGTAGCCAATTGTTATGTCCCTCAGCTCATATTAACCCTCTCCCACAACCATCAGAACAAGGGACACTTCTCATTGGCTGGAAGTAGCCCATTGGTTGGACGTAGCCAATTGTTAGGTCCCTCAGCTCATGTTAACCCCCTCCCACAACCATCAGAACAAGGGACACTTCTCATTGGCTGGAAGTAGCCCATTGGCTGGAAGTAGCCAATTGTTAGGTCCCTCAGCTCATATTAACCCTCTCCCACAACCATCAGAACAAGGGACACTTCTCATTGGCTGGAAGTAGCCCATTGGTTGGACGTAGCCAATTGTTAGGTCCCTCAGCTCATATTAACCCTCTCCCACAACCATCAGAACAAGGGACACTTCTCATTGGCTGGAAGTAGCCCATTGGCTGGAAGTAGCCAATTGTTAGGTCCCTCAGCTCATGTTAACCCCCTCCCACAACCATCAGAACAAGGGACACTTCTCATTGGCTGGAAGTAGCCCATTGGCTGGAAGTAGCCAATTGTTAGGTCCCTCAGCTCATATTAACCCTCTCCCACAACCATCAGAACAAGGGACACTTCTCATTGGCTGGAACTAGCCCATTGGTTGGACGTAGCCAATTGTTAGGTCCCTCAGCTCATATTAACCCTCTCCCACAACCATCAGAACAAGGGACACTTCTCATTGGCTGAAAGTAGCCCATTGGCTGGAAGTAGCCAATTGTTAGGTCCCTCAGCTCATATTAACCCCCTCCCACAACCATCAGAACAAGAGACACTTCTCATTGGCTGGAAGTAGCCCATTGGCTGGACGTAGCCAATTGTTAGGTCCCTCAGCTCATATTAACCCTCTCCCACAACCATCAGAACAAGGGACACTTCTCATTGGCTGGAAGTAGCCCATTGGTTGGACGTAGCCAATTGTTAGGTCCCTCAGCTCATGTTAACCCCCTCCCACAACCATCAGAACAAGGGACACTTCTCATTGGCTGGAAGTAGCCCATTGGCTGGAAGTAGCCAATTGTTAGGTCCCTCAGCTCATATTAACCCCCTCCCACAACCATCAGAACAAGGGACACTTCTCATTGGCTGGAAGTAGCCCATTGGCCGGAAGTAGCCAATTGTTAGGTCCCTCAGCTCATATTAACCCTCTCCCACAACCATCAGAACAAGGGACACTTCTCATTGGCTGGAAGTAGCCCATTGGTTGGACGTAGCCAATTGTTAGGTCCCTCAGCTCATGTTAACCCCCTCCCACAACCATCAGAACAAGGGACACTTCTCATTGGCTGGAAGTAGCCTATTGGCCAGAAGTAGCCAATTGTTAGGTCCCTCAGTTCATATTAACCCCTTCCCACAACCATCAGAACAAGGGACACTTCTCATTGGCTGGAAGTAGCCCATTGGCTGGACGTAGCCAATTGTTAGGTCCCTCAGCTCATGTTAACCCTCTCCCACAACCATCAGAACAAGGGACACTTCTCATTGGCTGGAAGTAGCCAATTGTTAGGTCCCTCAGCTCATATTAACCCTCTCCCACAACCATCAGAACAAGGGACACTTCTCATTGGCTGGACGTAGCCAATTGTTAGGTCCCTCAGCTCATATTAACCCCCTCCCACAACCATCAGAACAAGGGACACTTCTCATAGGCTGGAAGTAGCCCATTGGCTGGACGTAGCCAATTGTTAGGTCCCTCAGCTCATGTTATCCCTCTCCCACAACCATCAGAACAAGGGACACTTCTCATTGGCTGGAAGTAGCCCATTGGCTGGACGTAGCCAATTGTTAGGTCCCTCAGCTCATGTTAACCCTCTCCCACAACCATCAGAACAAGGGACACTTCTCATTGGCTGGACGTAGCCAATTGTTAGGTCCCTCAGCTCATATTAACCCCCTCCCACAACCATCAGAACAAGGGACACTTCTCATTGGCTGGAAGTAGCCCATTGGCTGGACGTAGCCAATTGTTAGGTCCCTCAGCTCATGTTAACCCTCTCCCACAACCATCAGAACAAGGGACACTTCTCATTGGCTGGAAGTAGCCAATTGTTAGGTCCCTCAGTTCATATTAACCCTCTCCCACAACCATCAGAACAAGGGACACTTCTCATTGGCTGGACGTAGCCAATTGTTAGGTCCCTCAGTTCATATTAACCCTCTCCCACAACCATCAGAACAAGGGACACTTCTCATTGGCTGGAAGTAGCCCATTGGCTGGACGTAGCCAATTGTTAGGTTCCTCAGCTCATGTTATCCCTCTCCCACAACTATCAGAACAAGGGACACTTCTCATTGGCTGGAAGTAGCCAATTGTTAGGTCCCTCAGTTCATATTAACCCTCTCCCACAACCATCAGAACAAGGGACACTTCTCATTGGCTGGAAGTAGCCCATTGGCCGGAAGTAGCCCATTGGCCGGAAGTAGCCAATTGTTAGGTCCCTCAGCTGGTATTAACCCTCTCCCACAACCATCAGAACAAGGGACACTTCTCATTGGCTGGAAGTAGCCAATTGTTAGGTCCCTCAGTTCATATTAACCCTCTCCCACAACCATCAGAACAAGGGACACTTCTCATTGGCTGGACGTAGCCAATTGTTAGGTCCCTCAGTTCATATTAACCCTCTCCCACAACCATCAGAACAAGGGACACTTCTCATTGGCTGGAAGTAGCCCATTGGCTGGACGTAGCCAATTGTTAGGTCCCTCAGCTCATGTTAACCCTCTCCCACAACCATCAGAACAAGGGACACTTCTCATTGGCTGGAAGTAGCCAATTGTTAGGTCCCTCAGTTCATATTAACCCTCTCCCACAACCATCAGAACAAGGGACACTTCTCATTGGCTGGACGTAGCCAATTGTTAGGTCCCTCGGTTCATATTAACCCTCTCCCACAACCATCAGAACAAGGGACACTTCTCATTGGCTGGAAGTAGCCCATTGGCTGGACGTAGCCAATTGTTAGGTCCGTCAGCTCATGTTATCCCTCTCCCACAACCATCAGAACAAGGGACACTTCTCATTGGCTGGAAGTAGCCAATTGTTAGGTCCCTCAGTTCATATTAACCCTATCCCACAACCATCAGAACAAGGGACACTTCTCATTGGCTGGAAGTAGCCCATTGGCCGGAAGTAGCCCATTGGCCGGAAGTAGCCAATTGTTAGGTCCCTCAGCTGGTATTAACCCTCTCCCACAACCATCAGAACAAGGGACACTTCTCATTGGCTGGAAGCAGCCAATTAAAAAAATAAGAAAAAGCAGCACAAAGGACACTAAGTCCCTTGTGCTGTTTTTTTTTTTTTATCCTTTCTTTTTCTAAGGTATATAGGAATAAAAACAGTAAATACAAATTTCAGGTACATTATATACTTATTCATGAGATTGTTTTTTGCCTAAAAAATAAAGCGTTACCAGTGTCCTGGAATTCAGGACCAACAGTTGGGAAGTATACCGAGGCATTTCGTTATTTTAATTGCCTAACGATAAATTTGTGGCGGGTATAAAAGTCGAATGTAGCAATTCCGTACAACGAAAACGCATCTTCTATGTAAAGTGTCACCAAGTGAAAGACTTTCTTCCTGCGATCATCTTGTCACCGGCGTCTTTATTCCTCGCTAATAATAATTCAGTCCTTATATTTAGCGTCTGCCACATTTTACTCTTCTCAGACGGTTTGACAGTCTGTCCATGGACCATGGTGGCAGCTCGTAATACAAGGAATATATTATGTTCCTGATAACAGTAAGAGGCACTTAGCGGATTGTTAACATACAGCATAGTGAGTATGTGACAGCGGGGGAGGGGATGGCAGTTACTGTATATAGCCATACGTCTGGGTGTCCCGTCATCGCTCCTTGAGTAGTGTCTGGAGTTCATCCATCATCCTCCATGGAACACATGGCACCACCTGTCTGTGATCCTCTATTCTGGACCCATGTTACTATACTTATTGGATGGATCTGGGACATTGTGGGGGGGGGGCTTGTTTTTTTTTTGTTGGCGTCAAACAGGGATGAGAAAAATTTATGAAAATGTTATATATATATATATATATATATATATATAATATTATATATAAATATATATATATATATATATATATATATATATATATATATATATATATATATAATATTATATATAAATATATATATATATATATATATATATATATATATACTGTATATTTTTTCTTCTGCTTCTGATCTGCCACTGATTGACGCCTCCTCCCCTCCCCCCCCCTTTTTTTTTGTAATTCTGACATGCCTTGAGGACATTTAAGCTTAATTTCCTGGGCCAAATGTATCATCATGTTCCAGTTAATTTAACTATAATAGTATTAATAATATTTCTACCTAAATTTTATTTATTTTTTTATTGGCTGACAAATGAAAAAAAAATGAAATAAAATAAAATAAATAGAGAGAGAGAGAGAGAGAGAGAGACAGAATTAAAAAATAAAATAATTATTGGCTGACAAATAAAATAAAAAATGGAAAAAAAGTAAAATATATTATATATAATATATATATATATAGATATAGATATATATATAGAGAGAGAGAGAGAGAGAGAGAGAGAGGGGGGGGGGGAGAGAGAGAGAGAAAGAGAATTAAAACATAAAATAACTATTGACTGACAAATGAAATGAAAAATGGAAAATATATATATAGAGAGAGCGAGAGGGGGAGAGAATTAAAAAAATAAAATAATTATTGGCTGACAAATGAAATAAAAAATGGAAATAAATTAATAGAGAGAGAGAGAGAGAGAGAGAGAGAGAGAGAATTTAAAAAAAAATTATTGGCTGACAAATGAAATAAAAAATAGAAAAAAATATATAGAGAGAGAGAGAGAATTAAAAAATTAAATAATTATTGGCTGACAAATGAAATAAAAAATAGAAAAATAGAGAGAGAGGGAGAGAATTAAAAAAATAATAATTATTGTCTGACAAATTAAATAAAAAATGGAAAAAAAATAAAATTAATATATATATATATATATTGTGACAGCAGGAAGGTAAAGTCACCTGGTTGCATCCAGGGGGGTAGATATATTTCGCCCAGATTCAGGCTTTACGCCGACTTATACAACTAGGTGGAGAGTTGTATAAGGCTAGTGGGCTCATGGATGACTCATACCTCTAGGGAGAGTGTGGGGCGTCGTGCAGACAGGGAGTTGATGAGACCAGCTGAAGCTTGTCAGCTCATTTAGGCCTCTATAAGAACTCCCAGCTTCATTAGATGTTAGCTCATGCCTGGAACCAGACCTGTGTGGACTGTCTAGGGAGAGTGAACCCCTGTGCGGTGAGACAAAGCCTGTGTGGCTATTTGCTTGGACATTTAAAACCAGGGACTTAGGGACTAGGACAGCACTAGGCTGATCCCAGTTGTTAGTTAGGAAACCTGTATGTTTAGTCAGAGGTCAAGTTGACCAGGATTTATTTTGTTTATGTTTCTTTTGCTTTGCTGTGTTTTGCCACTGTAAATAGAAAATAAACCGCACCTTTTTGATTTTGAAAACCACAACCTCCGTTTGCTGGGCCTGTTTTTGTGTGGGGAGCCCATCTCGGGGGTCACACACACCCGCTGCCGAGCTAACCCCCTCACAGTTGGTGGAGAACCAGTGGCAGTTTTTTTTTTAAGCCAGCATGGAGGAGATACTGAAGCAGCTGGCTCTAGCAAATGCCAATCAACAGCAGACAAATGCAGGTTTGCAAAAGAACTTCGCAGCCCAGCAGCAAGCTCATCAACAGAGCCTTGCAGCCCAGCAGCAGACAAACGCAACTTTGCAACAGAGTCTGGAGGCTCAGCAACAAGCCCAGCAGCAATCTGAGGCCCGCTTCATAGACCTGTTGCAGAAGCAAGAGCAGAGACTACAACAACAGATGGAAGCAGTAATGCAGCAACGTCCGCAGACCAGTGAGGAAAGCCGTCCCACTAATACCGCGTCCTTTGGGGTGAGTCGTTTATTGACAAAAATGACTGGAGAGGATGATCCAGAGGTATTTTTGACCACATTTGAAAGGACCGCTGAAAGAGAAAAGTGGCCTGAGGAGCAGTGGGCTGGACTGGTGGCTCCTCTGTTAACTGGTGAATCGCAGAAAGCTTACTATGACCTAGAGCCTAACCAAGCAAAAGACTATGTGATGCTAAAAGCGGAAATATTGGCAAGGCTGGGTGTCACCCAGGCTGTCCGGGCTCAGCGTGTGCATAACTGGACTTTCCAGCTTGGAAAACCCCCCAGGTCTCAAATGTATGATCTCATTCACCTGAGCAGAAAGTGGCTACAGCCAGAGACTTTGTCCGCACCAAAGATTGTGGAACGTGTTGTAATGGATCGGTTTTTGAGAGCTCTTCCTACTGCCATCCAAAAGTGGGTAAGCCATGGAGACCCAGAGACGGCCGATGGTCTTGTGGATCGTGTGGAGAAATACTTGGCTACAGAGAACCTGACGGCCTCTTCCAGAGACACTCGGACTTTCCACCCTAAGACCAGACCATCCCCAGGGGCGGATAAGAGGATTCCAAGGGGTGAGGGTGGAGAGAGTGAGAGGGTGGGAGCTCTACCCCAAGTTTGGCGAGAACAGCCTGGGAAATCAGCGGCTCAAGAGGCCGCAAGAAGGATCGTTTGCTACCGCTGCCGGCAAGCGGGACATATTGCAGCCAATTGCCCGGTTGTGGAGGAACCCATGCAGTGTGACTTTCTGACGGGCAGACGTCAGTCGCTGTGTGCGACAGTCGCATGCACTGCCATTCGAGGAACTGAGAAACATTTATGCAAAATGTGTGTTAATGGTAGAAATGTTGTGGTATTGTTGGATTCAGGTAGCCTTGTGACCCTGATAAAGGCTGAGTTAGTTAAAACAGAGGTCTCTGGGAATAGCAAGGTAGCTGTTATTTGTGTGCATGGGGACACCCGAGAGTATTCAGTGACTACAGTGTGTTTCGAGACCCCCAAAGGTACCCTCTCTCATCCAGTGGGCTTAGTATCTCAGTTACCGCATGACGCCATTGTGGGAAGGGATTTTCCGAAGTTCTGGGAATTGTGGGATGATCCTGAGCCCCCCACTGGTGCCCCTATGTACCAGGAATGTGATAGCCAGAACTCCCCTGAGAGTGGTGAGGACTCTCCGGAATTTCCCTTATCAGTATTGGCAGGGGAGACTCAAGAAACTGGAGAGGAGCCCACCTCCTCAGACGAAAACCTACCGTCTGTGGAGTTTTCTGATCTTGAGGTTCACAAGGAAAACTTTGCCACAGAACAGTTGAAAGACCCCGCCCTAATAAAGGCACGGGAAAACGTAGTGAAAATAGATGGCGAGTTAGTGAACCCAGATAATACCTGCACTTACCCATACTTCAGCGTAGAGAAGGACCTACTGTATCGGGTGGCAAAAAGGGCAGAAGAAACCGTTGAGCAGCTTGTGGTGCCCAAACCTTACAGGAAGTTGGTGTTGGAGTTGGCCCATGGGCACATTCTTGGAGGTCATCTGGGGACAGAGAAAACCCGAGAGAGGGTATTACAGAGATTCTATTGGCCGGGGGTGATGAAGGACATAGAAAATTATTGTTCCTCCTGCCCTGTGTGTCAGAGGTCGGCCCCGATGCCACATTTCCGTAGCCCGCTGGTCCCTCTACCCATCATTGAGGTCCCGTTTGAGAGGATCGCCATGGATTTGGTAGGTCCTATAATCAAGTCCGCTAGGGGGCACCAGTACATATTAGTTATAATGGACTATGCCACCCGTTATCCAGAAGCGATCCCTCTCCGAAATACCTCAGCCAAAACCATAGCCAAAGAGCTATCTCTTGTGTTTAGCCGGGTGGGTATTTGTAAAGAACTGCTTACGGACCAAGGTACACCCTTTATGTCCCGGGTTATGAAGGAGCTGTGTAAATTGTTTAAAGTGACGCAATTACGTACATCTGTGTATCACCCCCAAACCGATGGGCTGGTTGAAAGGTTCAACAAAACCCTAAAACAAATGTTGAAGAAAGTGGTGGATAGAGATGGAAAGGATTGGGACTGTCTACTTCCTTATCTGATGTTTGCTATTAGGGAGTAGTGATGAGCCGAACACCCCCGGGTTCGGTTCGCACCAGAACCCGCGAACGGACCGAAAGTTCGAACGAACATTAGAACCCTATTAAATACAATGGATGCGAACGTTCGAATTCTAAAGTGCTAATTATAACAACTATTATGCATGTTATTGTCCTAAAAAGGGTTTGGGAACCCGGGTTCTGCACCAGGGGACATGTATCAATGCAAAAAGAAGTTTTAAAAACGGTCGTTTTTCGGGAGCAGTCATTTTAATGATGCATAAAGTGAAAAAAAAAAAGTCAAATATTCCTTTAAATATCGTACCTGGGGGGTGTCTAAAGTATGCCTGTGAAGTGCCACGTGTTTCCCGTGTTTAGAACTGTCCCTGCACAAAATGACACTTCTAAAGGAAAAAAAAGCCATTTAAAACTGCTTGCGGCTTTAATGTAATGTCTGGTCCCGGTAATATGGATGAAATTCTTTAAGAAAAATGGCATAGCTACCCCATGACCCCCCCCCCTACCCCAGCCCATTACCAGCCCCTTTGGGTCTTGTATGGATATTAAGGGGAACCCCGCACATAAAATAAAAAAGGCCCTATATACTCTGAACAGCCCTATACAGGCGGTGCATACAAGACAGGGACTGTAGGTTTGTTCTTATGTAGAGTCTGTTTGTAATTTTGAACAGGTACATTGTTGAAGTGTAGCTCCAGACCAAAAATCTATTTTTAAACTTTTTGGAAAACATAGGTAAGGGTTATCACCCCTGTAACATTTGTTTTGCTGTCTGTGCCCCTGTTCAGAACATTTCACCTCACTTTCCGTCCCAATGACAACTCTTTTTGAAATGTGGTCTTTTTCTTGAAACAAGGATTGCTGATAAAGCATCAGTACAGAGGAGACACCTTTCTCCCATATTTATTCTTACAGGAGAGAATTTTCCTTCCTAGTGGTAGATTTCCTCTCACTTCCTGTTGTCTTCTTGCGTTTGCAAGTAGGAGTCGTTTGTAAGTTGGATGTTTGAAAGTAGGGACCTGCCGTATATACTCTGCAGAAATAGGCCCCTTAGTTGTTGGTGTTGGCACAACACTGTAAGCACTCACAGTTACTCTTGGTTGGTGCTGGAACGCCCTGCTGTCAACTATTATATCAGGAATTTTAATTACATATAATTGTTGAACAGTGGTAGTAAAAAATTGGGCCTTTGATGGTGGTGCTGGTGCCACAACACTGTAAGCCCTGACAGTTACTCTTGGTGGGTGCAGCAATGGGCCCTGCTGTGAATTATTAGATCAAGAATTGTAATTACATGCCCCTGTTGAACAGGGGCTGAAAAATTGGGCCTTAGGCACTGGTGGCACAACACTGCAACCCCTCACAGATACTGTACTTGGAGCACAGCAATGAGCCCTGTTGCAAAGTATTGCTTCAAAAATTGTAATGACACGCCCCTGTTAAACAGGGGCTGAAAAATTGGGCCTTAGGCACTGGTGGCACAACACTGCAACTCCTCACAGATACTGTACTTGGAGCACAGCAATGAGCCCTGTTGCAAAGTATTGCTTCAAAAATTGTAATGACACGCCCCTGTTAAACAGGGGCTGAAAAATTGGGCCTTAGGCACTGGTGGCACAACACTGCAACTCCTCACAGATACTGTACTTGGAGCACAGCAATGAGCCCTGTTGCAAAGTATTGCTTCAAAAATTGTAATTACACGCCCCTGTTAAACAGGGGCTGAAAAATTGGGCGTTAGGCACTGGTGGCGGCACCCATAAACAAAAATGATCTTACAAGCTATCATCATCAATCGTATCATTGAGGACTCGGAGGAGGAGGATAGCCAGTCAACATAACAGCACAGGCACTCAGCATCAGCATCAGTCTTGAAGGGATGTGACATGTTAAAATCAATTAGTCTGTTATATCAGCATCAGGTGTGTGGTAGCTGGTGGTGATCCAAGACTGGTTCATCTTGATGAAAGTCAGTCGATCAACCGAGTCGGTGGACAGGCGCACCCTGTGATCCGTGACAAATCCTCCAGCAGCACTGAATGTGCGTTCCGAAAGAACGCTGGATGCAGGACAGGCCAGTAGCTCAATTGCATACTGTGCAAGCTCTGGCCAGTGATCCATCCTCAAGACCCAGTAAGCCAGAGGATTTTCGGTGGGGAAGGTGTCCAAGTCTGACCTTGCCCCTAGATATTCCTGCACCATGTTTATCAGACGCTGGCGATGGTTGCTGGAACCGATCATACTTTGGGGCTGCGGACTAAAGAATTGTCTGAACGCATCGGTCAGACGGCCACCTTCCCCACCGCTCCTTCTTTGACTGGCCGAAGCCTCAGCAACTCGTTGTCCAGGACCAGGAGTTTGCAACCTCCCAGTCTCTGGGAACGCGTTGCACAGACCTTTCTGCAAGGCCTCCCGGAGTTGTCTCATCCTCTGCTCCCTCTGCGACGGTAACATAAGGTCCGCAACCTTACCCTTGTACCGTGGATCAAGGAGAGTGGCCAGCCAGTAATGGTCCCTCTCCTTGATCCGAAGAATACGAGGATCCTTCCGCAGACTTTGCAGGATCAGGGAGGCCATGCAGCGTAGGTTTGCTGAGGCATTCGCTCCGGAGTCCTCTGGGTCACTAAGGACGACATGATCCGCAGCCACCTCCTCCCAGCCACGTACAAGTCCACTGGTTTCTTGGGACTGTAAATCATCCCTAAAAGACTGCTGCTGATGATGCTGAGTGCCAGCCTCCACCTCCATGCTGACACAATCCTCCTCCTCCTCCTCCTCCTCCTCCTCCTCTTCCTGTGCGATGGGTGGGACAGAAGGAACACTGTCTGGGTAAAGGGGGCCTTGAGAGGCAAGGAAGTCCTCCTCTTCCTGCCTCTGTTCTGCCTCAAGTGCCCTGTCCATTATTCCACGCAGCGTGTGCTCCAACAGGTGGACAAGAGGTACAGTGTCACTGATGCATGCACTGTCACTGCTCACCATCCTCGTGGCCTCCTCAAATGGTGCCAGGACAGTGCATGCATCCCTGATCATGCCCCACTGGCGTGGAGAAAAAAAACCAAGCTCCCCTGACCCTGTCCTGGTGCCGTAGTCGCACAGGTACTCATTGATGGCCCTCTGCTGCGTGTGCAGCCGCTGCAGCATGGCCAACGTTGAGTTCCACCTGGTGGGCATGTCACATATAAGGCGGTTCTTGGGCAGGTTCAACTCCTTTTGCAGCTCAGCCAGGCGAGCACTGGCATTATAAGATCTGCGGAAATGCACACAGACTTTCCTGGCCTGCCTCAGGACATCCTGTAAGCCCGGGTACCTGCCCAAGAAGCGCTGCACCACCAGGTTAAGGACGTGAGCCACACAGGGCACATGGGTCAGTTGTCCCTGTCGGAGGGCGGAGAGGAGGTTGGTGCCATTGTCGCAAACCACCATTCCTGGCTTAAGCTGGCGTGGCGTCAACCACCTCTCGGCCTGGCCCTGCAGAGCAGACAGGACCTCTGCCCCAGTGTGGCTTCTGTCCCCCAAACACACCAGCGCAAGCACGGCATGGCATCTTTTTGCCTGCGTACTTGCGTAGCCCCGTGAACGGCTACGGAGCACCGCTGGTTCATAGGACAAACCACAGGAAGAGGCCATGGAGGAAGAAGAAGAGGAGGGGGTGGAGGAGAGAGGTGTGTCACAACCAGTAGTAGCATTTTGGAGGCGTGGCGGTGGGACAACCTCCAACACTACTGCACCTTGTCCTGAATCCTTCCCAGCTGCCAAAAGAGTGACCCAATGGGCCGTGAAAGAAAGGTAACGTCCCTGTCCATGCCTGCTGGACCATGAGTCAGCGGTAATATGCACCTTACCGCTGACCGCCCTGTCCAGCGAGGCCAAGACATTGCCTTCCACATGCCGGTAGAGAGCCGGAATAGCCTTCCGTGAGAAAAAGTGGCGTTTGGGAACCTGCCACTGAGGAACCGCACATTGCACAAACTCACGGAAGGGGGCCGAGTCTACCAACTGAAAAGGCAGCAGTTGAAGCGCTAGCAATTTAGCCAAGCTAGCATTCAACCGCTGGGCATGTGGATGGCTGGGAGTGAACTTCTTTCGACGGTCCAGCAGCTGGGGCAGGGAAATTTGCCTGCTAGAATCGGACGTCGGTGTACTGCTAGCAGAGTGGGCGCAAGTACTTGGCTGTGACACACCTAATTCTACACCTTCATTCCTCTCAGTGCATGTTTCAGAGAGGACTGAAGTTATAGTGGGGTTGGAGATCCCAGCTGATGCGGTGCAAGGAGAGGTCCGCTTTGTTCTTTGGTGTGGGTCTTTGAGGTAGGCTTGCCAACGAGCTGCATGGCAGGTCAACATATGTCTGGTCAGGCATGTGGTACCCAAGCGGCTGATGTTTTGGCCACGCGATATACGCTTGAGACATATGTTGCAAACAGCAGCTGTGCGATCTGATGCACTAGCCTCAAAAAAGGCCCACACCAAAGAACTTTTTGAATGACGGGCAGAGGCAGCGCCCTGCACAGGCGGAGCTCTGCGGTGTGATTCCGTCGGTGTACTGCCCTTACGCTGGCCACCAAAGGGCATCCTGCCTCGTTGGAGATGTGCCTCCTCCTCATCCTCCTCCTCCTCCTCTCTCCTATTAGGCACCCACGTGGAGTCAGTGACCTCATCATCCCCTCCCTCCTCATCACTGGAGCCAATCTGGCAGTATGCTGCAGCTGCTGGAACATGACTGCCAGATTGGTGTCCTTCTTGAGCATCCCCTCTGTCTGCTCTCACGCTACTGCCTTCCTCTAGCTGGGTTTCATCATCAGACCCTTCGAAACGCTGGGCATCCTCCTGGAGCATGTACCCAACACTGTGCTGAAACAGTTCGGGGGACTCCTCAGGAGGAGGACATGGTGGGTCTAGGGAAGGAGTGACTGATGATTTGTCTGACATTGATACCAGGGAAGACGACGCTTTGGCAGCTGCTTTTCCAGTACCCTGAGCCTGGGTGAGAGAGGATGAGGAGGAGGAGGAGGGCTTGGTCATCCACTCTACCAAGTCTTCGGCATGATGTGGCTCAACATGTCCAGCTGCCGAAAAGAAGGACAAGCGTGTCCCATGGCCATGTGCTGATGACAATGCACCGCGTCCACGACCAGCACTGTTGCCCCCAGACACAGAGCCTGCTTGCCCTCTTTTATTGCCTCCTGACTGTCTGCCTCTCCTTGTTTGCCTTCCAGACATTCTAATAGATGGCCTGCAGGGAGATGGGAAAAAAGCAATAAGGGCTACCTTCAGGTGTCCTTCTCTGTCCCTTGAAACAAGGACTTTCACAGTGAAAGAAACTGACACTCTCCCTACCTACAGTTTTCTGTCCCTAGAAAAAATGTTTTTTTTAATCACAATATAGCACAAGGACAATTCACTCACTGTCCTTCCAGGTCCCTGGAAACAAGGACTTGCAGAGTGAAAGAAACTGACACTGTCCCTACCTACAGTTTTCTGTCCCTAGAATAAATGTTTTTTTTAAGCACACTATAGCACAAGGACAATTCACTCACTGTCCTTACAGGTCCCTGGAAACAAGGACTTGCAGAGTGAAAGAAAAAAAACACTCTCCCTACCTACAGTTTTCTGTCCCTAGAAAAAATGTTTTTTTTAATCACAATATAGCACAAGGACAATTCACTCACTGTCCTTACAGGTCCCTGGAAACAAGGACTTGCAGAGTGAAAGAAAAAAAAACACTCTCCCTACCTACAGTTTTCTGTCCCTAGAATAAATGTTTTTTTTAAGCACAATATAGCACAAGGACAATTCACTCACTGTCCTTACAGGTCCCTGGAAACAAGGACTTGCAGAGTGAAAGAAAAAAAACACTCTCCCTACCTACAGTTTTCTGTCCCTAGAAAAAATGTTTTTTTTAATCACAATATAGCACAAGGACAATTCACTCACTGTCCTTCCAGGTCCCTGGAAACAAGGACTTGCAGAGTGAAAGAAACTGACACTGTCCCTACCTACAGTTTTCTGTCCCTAGAATAAATGTTTTTTTTAAGCACACTATAGCACAAGGACAATTCACTCACTGTCCTTACAGGTCCCTGGAAACAAGGACTTGCAGAGTGAAAGAAAAAAAACACTCTCCCTACCTACAGTTTTCTGTCCCTAGAAAAAATGTTTTTTTTAATCACAATATAGCACAAGGACAATTCACTCACTGTCCTTACAGGTCCCTGGAAACAAGGACTTGCAGAGTGAAAGAAAAAAAACACTCTCCCTACCTACAGTTTTCTGTCCCTAGAAAAAATGTTTTTTTTAATCACAATATAGCACAAGGACAATTCACTCACTGTCCTTACAGGTCCCTGGAAACAAGGACTTGCAGAGTGAAATAAACTGACACTCTCCCTACCTACAGTTTTCTGTCCCTAGAATAAATGTTTTTTTAAGCACAATATAGCACAAGGACAATTCACTCACTGTCCTTACAGGTCCCTGGAAACAAGGACTTGCAGAGTGAAAGAAAAAAAACACTCTCCCTACCTACAGTTTTCTGTCCCTAGAAAAAATGTTTTTTTTAATCACAATATAGCACAAGGACAATTCACTCACTGTCCTTACAGGTCCCTGGAAACAAGGACTTGCAGAGTGAAAGAAAAAAAACACTCTCCCTACCTACAGTTTTCTGTCCCTAGAATAAATGTTTTTTTTAAGCACAATATAGCACAAGGACAATTCACTCACTGTCCTTACAGGTCCCTGGAAACAAGGACTTGCAGAGTGAAAGAAAAAAAACACTCTCCCTACCTACAGTTTTCTGTCCCTAGAAAAAATGTTTTTTTTAATCACAATATAGCACAAGGACAATTCACTCACTGTCCTTACAGGTCCCTGGAAACAAGGACTTGCAGAGTGAAATAAACTGACACTCTCCCTACCTACAGTTTTCTGTCCCTAGAATAAATGTTTTTTTTAATCACAATATAGCACAAGGACAATTCACTCACTGTCCTTCCAGGTCCCTGGAAACAAGGACTTGCAGAGTGAAATAAAAAAAACACTCTCCCTACCTACAGTTTTCTGTCCCTAGAATAAATGTTTTTTTTAAGCACACTATAGCACAAGGACAATTCACTCACTGTCCTTACAGGTCCCTGGAAACAAGGACTTGCAGAGTGAAAGAAAAAAAACACTCTCCCTACCTACAGTTTTCTGTCCCTAGAAAAAATGTTTTTTTTAATCACAATATAGCACAAGGACAATTCACTCACTGTCCTTCCAGGTCCCTGGAAACAAGGACTTGCAGAGTGAAATAAACTGACACTCTCCCTACCTACAGTTTTCTGTCCCTAGAATAAATGTTTTTTTTAAGCACAATATAGCACAAGGACAATTCACTCACTGTCCTTACAGGTCCCTGGAAACAAGGACTTGCAGAGTGAAATAAAAAAAACACTCTCCCTACCTACAGTTTTCTGTCCCTAGAAAAAATGTTTTTTTTAATCACAATATAGCACAAGGACAATTCACTCACTGTCCTTCCAGGTCCCTGGAAACAAGGACTTGCAGAGTGAAAGAAACTGACACTGTCCCTACCTACAGTTTTCTGTCCCTAGAATAAATGTTTTTTTTAAGCACACTATAGCACAAGGACAATTCACTCACTGTCCTTACAGGTCCCTGGAAACAAGGACTTGCAGAGTGAAAGAAAAAAAACACTCTCCCTACCTACAGTTTTCTGTCCCTAGAAAAAATGTTTTTTTTAATCACAATATAGCACAAGGACAATTCACTCACTGTCCTTACAGGTCCCTGGAAACAAGGACTTGCAGAGTGAAATAAACTGACACTCTCCCTACCTACAGTTTTCTGTCCCTAGAATAAATGTTTTTTTTAAGCACAATATAGCACAAGGACAATTCACTCACTGTCCTTACAGGTCCCTGGAAACAAGGACTTGCAGAGTGAAAGAAAAAAAACACTCTCCCTACCTACAGTTTTCTGTCCCTAGAAAAAATGTTTTTTTTAATCACAATATAGCACAAGGACAATTCACTCACTGTCCTTACAGGTCCCTGGAAACAAGGACTTGCAGAGTGAAATAAACTGACACTCTCCCTACCTACAGTTTTCTGTCCCTAGAATAAATGTTTTTTTTAAGCACAATATAGCACAAGGAGAATTCACTCACTGTCCTTCCAGGTCCCTGGAAACAAGGACTTGCAGAGTGAAAGAAAAAAAACACTCTCCCTACCTACAGTTTTCTGTCCCTAGAAAAAATGTTTTTTTTAATCACAATATAGCACAAGGACAATTCACTCACTGTCCTTCCAGGTCCCTGGAAACAAGGACTTGCAGAGTGAAATAAACTGACACTCTCCCTACCTACAGTTTTCTGTCCCTAGAATAAATGTTTTTTTTTAAGCACAATATAGCACAAGGACAATTCACTCACTGTCCTTACAGGTCCCTGGAAACAAGGACTTGCAGAGTGAAAGAAAAAAAACACTCTCCCTACCTACAGTTTTCTGTCCCTAGAAAAAATGTTTTTTTTAATCACAATATAGCACAAGGACAATTCACTCACTGTCCTTCCAGGTCCCTGGAAACAAGGACTTGCAGAGTGAAATAAACTGACACTCTCCCTACCTACAGTTTTCTGTCCCTAGAATAAATGTTTTTTTTAAGCACAATATAGCACAAGGACAATTCACTCACTGTCCTTAGAGGTCCCTGGAAACAAGGACTTGCAGAGTGAAAGAAAATAAACACTCTCCCTACCTACAGTTTTCTGTCCCTAGAAAAAATGTTTTTTTTAAGCACAATATAGCACAAGGACAATTCACTCACTGTCCTTCCAGGTCCCTGGAAACAAGGACTTGCAGAGTGAAAGAAAAAAAACACTCTCCCTACCTACAGTTTTCTGTCCCTAGAAAAAATGTTTTTTTTAATCACAATATAGCACAAGGACAATTCACTCACTGTCCTTACAGGTCCCTGGAAACAAGGACTTGCAGAGTGAAAGAAACTGACACTCTCCCTACCTACAGTTTTCTGTCCCTAGAATAAACGTTTTTTTAAGCACAATATAGCACAAGGACAATTCACTCACTGTCCTTCCAGGTCCCTGGAAACAAGGACTTGCAGAGTGAAAGAAACTGACACTGTCCCTACCTACAGTTTTCTGTCCCTAGAATAAATGTTTTTTTTAAGCACACTATAGCACAAGCACAAAACACACTGACACTCTCCCTACCTATCCTTCTCTTTCCCTAAACTAAAGGAATCCAGGTTAAGCAAGAAAGAAATAACAGTCACTGTCCCTGCCTATGCTGCTCTATCCCTGCTCCGGAACACACTACACTAGGCCGCCGTGCTGGCGGCCTTTTATAGTGTGGGGCGTGTACTAAACACCCTCAGCAATAATTGGCCACAGGCATCCTGCCTGTGGCCAATCATTGCTCTCCTCGCTGCCGGCGCTGTGATTGGCCAAGCATGCGGGGTCACAGTGCATGCTTGGCCAATCACAGCGCCTGGATGACACTGCGATGGCGTAGTGCATTGTGGGCCGTTCGCGTCACTCGAATTTGGCGCGAACGGCCCAAATCGTTCGATCTTCGTCGAACGATCGAACAGCCGATGTTCGAGTCGAACGTATGTTCGACTCGAACACGAAGCTCATCCCTATTAGGGAGGTGCCCCAATCCTCTACGGGATTCTCCCCCTTTGAGTTACTGTATGGGAGACACCCAAGAGGGCTGTTGGATATTGCCAAGGAAACTTGGGAAAGTGAGAGTTCTCCCCACAGGAGTGTGATTGAGCATGTCGCCCTGATGCAAGACCGAATTGCACAGGTAATGCCCATCGTGAAGGAACATTTGGCCCAAGCGCAGTTAGCACAGCAGAGAGTGTACAACCATGGAGCCAAGACCCGTACCTTTTCCCCGGGGGATAGGATACTGGTACTTGTCCCTACGGTTGAAAGTAAATTCCTTGCCAAATGGCAAGGCCCCTACGAGATAATGGAAAAAGTGAGCGAAGTGAATTACAAGGTCAGACAACCAGGAAGGCGAAAGCCCGAACAGATCTATCACGTTAATCTGTTGAAAGCCTGGAGGGATAGAGAGTCCCTAGTCGCAGACACTTGGTCACCAGCTCAAACTGGTTGCGTGATTCCTGAGGTTGGAATAGCAGCCACCTTGTCACAACCCCAACAACAGGAGGTTAAGGAGTTTGTGCTTCGCAACAAGGAGGTATTCTCTGAGCTGCCGGGACAAACATCTGGGGTAGAGCATGACATCATTACCCCGCCCGGTGAAAGGGTGAAGTTAAAACCCTATCGGATCCCAGAGGCCCGACGGGAGGCAATACGGGAGGAAGTACAGAAAATGCTGAACTTAGGGGTGATAGAGGAGTCCCAAAGTGATTGGTCTAGTCCCATTGTGTTGGTGCCTAAACCGGATGGGAGCTGGCGATTTTGTAACGATTTTCGTCAGTTGAACAAAGTTACAAAATTTGACACCTACCCCATGCCACGTATAGATGAGTTGATCGACCGGCTGGGAACAGCCCGATACATGACGACTCTTGACCTCACAAAAGGGTATTGGCAAATCCCCCTGGCCAAGTCGGCCAAAGAGAAAACCGCATTTGTAACCCCAGACGGGGCGTTCCAATATAAAAGAATGCCGTTCGGGTTACAGAATGCGCCGGCCACATTCCAGCGGAAAATGGACCAGATGCTGAGGCCCCATCGGAAGTATGCTGCGGCTTACCTGGATGACATAATTGTCCATAGCACAGATTGGGCCTCACATCTGCCAAAAGTGCAAGCAGTCCTGGACTCTGTTCGGGAAGCGGGGTTTACGGCTAACCCCAAGAAGTGTACCATTGGGCAGGAGGAGGCCAAATATCTTGGGTACACCATTGGGAGGGGAGTAATAAAACCCCAACTCAACAAAGTCGAGGCCATCCAGAGTTGGCCACGTCCCAACAGCAAGAAGCAGGTACGAGCCTTTCTGGGAATCGCTGGGTATTATCGGCGATTCATTCCCCACTTTGCTTCTAAGGCTGTGCCCCTAACCAACCTGACGAAGGGGAAAGGGTCGGTCATGATTAAATGGACCCCCGAGGCTGAGGCAGCATTCCAATTCTTGAAACAAGCCTTATGTAGCCAGCCAGTGTTGTACTCACCCGACTTCTCTAAAGACTTTGTCGTACAAAGTGATGCGTCAGATGTGGGGTTAGGAGCAGTATTGTCCCAGGTCTGGAACGGGGAAGAGCACCCAGTCATTTACCTCAGCAGGAAGTTGAAGTCCCATGAGGTAAATTACGCCACCGTTGAAAAGGAGTGTTTAGCGGTGAAGTGGGCTCTAGATTCCCTTCGGTACTACCTGCTAGGTAGGCACTTTGACATGGTTACGGATCACGCTCCGTTAAAGTGGATGGCTCAAAACAAGGAAACAAATAGAAGAGTGAATAGGTGGTTCCTGGCCCTCCAGGAATTCAACTTCACAGTAAAGCATCGCCCTGGCGTTCAAATGGGGAATGTGGATGCTTTGTCTCGAGTACATGAATGCCTGATTGCTGGTGTTCCAACCCCGAGGTTAAAACAAGAGGGGGGGGGGTATGTGACAGCAGGAAGGTAAAGTCACCTGGTTGCATCCAGGGGGGTAGATATATTTCGCCCAGATTCAGGTTTTACGCCGACTTATACAACTAGGTGGAGAGTTGTATAAGGCTAGTGGGCTCATGGATGACTCATACCTCTAGGGAGAGTGTGGGGCGTCGTGCAGACAGGGAGTTGATGAGACCAGCTGAAGCTTGTCAGCTCATTTAGGCCTCTATAAGAACTCCCAGCTTCATTAGATGTTAGCTCATGCCTGGAACCAGACCTGTGTGGACTGTCTAGGGAGAGTGAACCCCTGTGCGGTGAGACAAAGCCTGTGTGGCTATTTGCTTGGACATTTAAAACCAGGGACTTAGGGACTAGGACAGCACTAGGCTGATCCCAGTTGTTAGTTAGGAAACCTGTATGTTTAGTCAGAGGTCAAGTTGACCAGGATTTATTTTGTTTATGTTTCTTTTGCTTTGCTGTGTTTTGCCACTGTAAATAGAAAATAAACCGCACCTTTTTGATTTTGAAAACCACAATCTCCGTTTGCTGGGCCTGTTTTTGTGTGGGGAGCCCATCTCGGGGGTCACACACACCCGCTGCCGAGCTAACCCCCTCACAATATATAGAGAGAGAGAGAGAGGGGAGAGGGAGAGGGAGAGAGAGAGGGAGAGAGATAGATAGAGAGAGGGAGAGAGAGAGAGAGAAAGAGAGAGAGAGAGAGAAAGAATTAAAAAATAAAATAATTATTGGCTGACAAATGAAATAAAAAATAGGAAAAAATATATATAGAGAGAGAGAGAGAGAGAATTCAAAAAATAAAATAAAAAACAAAAATTAAATATACAGTGCCTTGAAAAAATATTCATGCCCCTAATATTTTCCACCTTTTGTCATATTACAACCAAAAATATTTGTATTTTTTTTATTGTTTTTTTTTTCCTGTTTTAAATATTTTATTGAATTTTATAATTATCAACAAAATTCTATTACCGGGCATATACAGTACAATAATACAATAGAAATAGATATTCCATTAACAGAACATGTACAATAGTATAGTAGAAAAAGGCGTAATCATTCAAGAAAGTAACTCTAAGGCCCCTTTCACACTGGGGCGTTTTTCATGCGGTTTAGCGCTAATATTAGCGCTATTATACCGCATGAAAAATTCGTGCCTGTAGCCTTCAATGTGAAAGCCCGAAGGCTTTCATACTGAAGCGGTGCGCTAGCAGGATCGCTCCAAAAGTCCTGCTAGCCGCTTCTTTACAGCGGTGAAGGAGCGGTGTGTTCACCGCTCCTTTACCGCGGCTGTCCATTGAAATTAATAGGACACCGCGGTAATACCGCCCGCAAACCGCGGCAATAGCTGCGGTTTGCGGGCGGTATTAACCCTTTTTCGGCCGCTAGCGGGGGTTAAATTCACCCCCCTAGCGGCCGCATACCGCGGTAAGAACGACGGTATAGCAGCGCTGAAAATTGCGCTGCTATACCGCCACCGCACCTGCCCGCCCCAGTGTGAAAGGGGCCTAAGAAATGTAAATGAAATTAGATATTTTATTGGGATTTTATGTAATAGACCAACACAGAGTGGCGCATAATTGTGAAGTGGAAGGAAAATAATAAATGGTTTTACAATTTTTTTACAAATAAATATGTGAAAAGTGTGGGGGGTACATTTGTATGGCGCCCCCCGGAGTCAATACTTTGTAGAACCCCTTTTCTCTGCAATTACAGCTGCAAGTCTTTTTTGGGGATGTCTCTACCAGCTTTGCACATCTACAGAGGGACATTTTTGCCCATTTGTAAAATATCTCAAGCTCTGTCAGATTGGATGGAGAGCGTCTGTGATCAGCAATTTTCAAGTCTTGCCACAGATTTTCAATGTGATTTAGGTCTGGACTGTGACTGGGCCATTCTAACACATGAAGATGCTTTGATCTAAACCATTCCATTGTAGCTCTGGCTGTATGTTTCGGGTCGTTGTCCTGCTGGAAGGTGAACCTCCGCCCCAGTCTCACATCTTTTGCAGACTTTAAAGCCGTGTACACACGATCGGATTTACCGATGAAAACAGTCCGATGGACTTTTTTCATCGGACAAACCGATTGTGTGTGGGACCCATCGGTCTTTTTTCCATCGGTGAGAAAAAATAGAACATGTTTTAAATTTATCCGATGGGCAAAAAAACGATAGCAAATTACTATCGTCTGTGGGGAACTCCATCGGAGAAAAAACCCACGCATGCTCAGAATCAAGTCGACGCATGCTCAGAAGCATTGAACTTCATTTTTTTTTGGCTCGTCGGTGTGTTTTACGTCACAGCGTTTGGGACGGTCGGATTTTTGACTGATGGTTTGTAGGCAAGACTGATGGAAGTCAGCTTCATCGGATTACCGATGGAAAAATCCATCGGATTAGAATCCATAGGAAATCCGATCGTGTGTACAGGGCTAAACAACAGGTTTTCTTCTAAGATTGTCCTGTATTTGGCTCCATCCATCTTCCCATCAACTCTGACCAGCTTCCCTGTCCCTGCTGAAAAAAAGCATCCCCACCACATGATGCTGCCACCACCATGTTTCACGATGGTGTGTGCAGGGTGATGTTCAGTGTTAGTTTTCCCCACACAGTGTTTTGCTATTAAGCCAAAAAGTTCAATTTTGGTCTCATCTGACCAGAGCACCTTCTTCCACATGTTTGCTGTGTCCCCCACATGATTTCTGTGTCCCCCACATGTTTGCTGTGTCCCCCACATGTTTGCTGTGTCCCCCACATGTTTGCTGTGTCCCTCACACGTTTGCTGTGTCCCCCACATGATTGCTGTGTCCCCCACATGTTTGCTGTGTCCCCCACATGATTGCTGTGTCCCCCACATGTTTGCTGTGTCCCCCACATGATTGCTGTGTCCCCCACATGTTTGCTGTGTCCCCCACATGGCTTCTCACAAACTGCAAACGGGACTTCTTAGGCCCCTTTCACACGTTCGGACCGTTCAGATCCGCCTGACAGTCATTTCAGGCGGACCTGAACGGACGCTCCATACATCTCTATGGAGCGACGCATGTCAGCGGTGACATGTCCGCTGACATCCGATCCACCCCAATCCGATCCGCTCCGCCAGACGGATGCAAACCCTATTTTTCATCCGTCTGGCGGATCGGATGAAAACGGACAGACGGTCCCGATCCCCCCCATAGAGGAAAGCGGAGATCTGACCAGTCCGTTTCTGCACAGTGTGCAAAGTAGACAAGTGCAAAAGGAAAAAAATTGTTTTGTTTTAATTCGTTAATGAATTAATTTCGTTTAGTTAGATTCGTTAAATTCGTTACATTTTTTTTCCGATTTCGTTTCGTTTTCGACCAATTTAGAAAAATCGGTCTCATTCGAAAATATTTCAACCGAATTCGAAAATATTTCTACCGGATTCGAAAATATTTCAACCGGATTCGATAATATTTAAATCGGATTTTTTGCAGATTACTATTTATTTCCATCAGATCTCCTGCAGTATATTAACATATATTTCATTTTTTTGCAGATCTCCTGCAGACTATTAGCATCTATTTCATTTTTCTTTTCTTTTTCTTTTTTTGCATTAGATCAGCCATTGCCTTTATTTCAGCAGATCTCCTGCAGACTATTAGCATCTATTTAATTTTTTATTTATTTTTTTGCAGATTACTATTTATTTCCATCAGATCTCCTGCAGTATATTAACATCTATTTCATTTTTTTGCAGATCTCCTGCAGACTATTAGCATCTATTTCATTTTTCTTTTCATTTTTCTTTTTTTGCATTAAATCAGCCATTTCCTTTATTTCAGCAGATCTCCTGCAGACTATTAGCATCTATTTCATTTTTTTTTTTTTTTGCAGATTACTATTTATTTCCATCCGATCTCCTGCAGACTATTAGCATTCATATAATTTTTTTTGCAGATCTCCTGCAATCTGATGAGAATTTTCTCATCAGATCTGCAGACTATAAGCATCTATTTCATTTTTTTTTGCAGGTCTCCTGCAAACTATTAGCAGCCATTTCCCTAGTCTAGTCTATTTCTAGTCTATTTTCTATTTCTATTCTAATCTTTTCTAATTGGAATTTGAATTCATTCTATACGAAATTCGAATGTTGGAATATGGTTTATTATAATCTTTTCTTTTCGGTTGGAATAATTTCGAATCCGGTTGAAATATTATCGAATTTGGTTGAAATATTAACGAATGCGGATGAAATATTATCGAATCCGGTAGAAATATTTTCGAATTTGGTTGAAATATTTTCGAATGCGACCGATTTTTCGAATTCCAATTAGAAAAGATTAGAATAGAAATAAAAAATAGACTAGAAAAAAATAGAACAGAATAGAATAAAATATAATATATATATTGTATTTTATTCTATTCTGTTCTATTGTTTTTCTATTCAATTCTTTCCAATATTTTCAATTCTATTCTAATTGTTTTCAAATTCGATTCGACTAGAATTTTTTTCGAATTCGATTCGAATTTCATCCGTGGTTTTTCGATTCGAAGCATTATTTTGGATTCGGTTGAATTCGTTAGCATCGTGATTCGTTAATTCGGATGCATCTGAATGTCCGAATAATGAAAATTCGTCCGAATTTCGATTCGGAACGAAACTAAATGCACATGCCTAGTGCAAAGACGGACTAGTCATCTGCCGGCTCAGCGGGGATCAACGGAGCGATCCCCACTGAGCAAGCGGATGTCTAAAAATGGATCTGCCCGTGTGAAAGGGGCCTTATGGCTTTCTTTCACCAATGTCTTTCTTCTTGTCACTCTTCCATAAAGGGCAGATTTGTGGAGAAGCACGACTAATAGTTGTCCTGTGGACAGATTCTCCCCCCTGAGCTGTGGATCTCTGCAGCTCCTCCAGAGTTACCATGGACCTCTTGGCTGCTTCTCTGATGAATGCTCTCCTTGTCCGGCCCGGTCAGTTTAGGTGGACGGCCATGTCTTGGTAGGTTTGCAGTTGTGCCATACTCTTTCCATTTTCGGATGATGGATTGAACAGAGCTCCGTGAGATGTTCAAAGCTTGTGATATTTTTTTATAACCTTTTATAACCTAACCCTGCTTTATACTTCTCCACAACTTTATCCCTGACCTGCTGTAAGGACCTGCGAGATGGCTATGTGGAGGTGCCATTAATTGTTAACCTCTTCAATACCGGGCACTTTTACTCCCTTCCTGCCCGGGCCAATTTTCAGCTTTCAGCTCTGTCACACTTTGAATGACAATTGCGCGGTCATGCCACGCTGTACACATATGACATTTGGCTTTCTTATGGTGCCATTTAACCCCACTGAGTTTTTTATAGTTTGCTAAAAACTTAACCGAAATATATAAAGGCAGAAATCTTTGAAAAAAATATAAAATTCTTTGTTTCTGGAAAAAAAAAATTCTGATGAGGAGCCACTGATGAGGCTGCACTAATATCCAGCACTGATGGGCACTTATAGGCAGCACTAATGAGCACTAATAGGCTGAACTGATGAGGCAGCGATGAGGAGGCACTGATGTGGCTGCACTAATATGCGGCACTGATGGGCACTGATAGGTGACACTGATAGGCACTGATAAGGCGGCAATGATGGGCACTGATGAGGAGGCACTGATGTGGCTGGATTGATGTGCACTGATAGGCAGCACTGGTGGCCACTGATAGGCAGCATTGATGGGCACTGATGAGGCAGCACTGATGAGGTAGCACTAATGGGCACTGATGAGATGGCACTGGTGAACACTGATGGGGTAGAAATGATGGGCACTGATGAGGCAGCACTGATGAGGTAGCTCTGATGGGCAATGATGAGGCTGCACTAATATGCAGCACTGATGGGCACTTATAGGCAGCACTAATAGGCTGAACTGATGAGGCAGCACAGATGGGCACTGATGTGGCTGCACTGATATGCGGCACTGTTGGGCACTGATAGGTGACACTGATAGGCACTGATAAGGCGGCAATTATGGGCACTGATGAGGAGGCACTGATGTGCACTGATAGGCAGCACTGATGGGCACTGATGAGGCAGCACTGATGAGGTAGCACTAATGGGCACTGATAAGGTAGAACTGAAGGGCACTGATGAGATGGCACTGGTGAACACTGATGGGGTAGAACTGATGGACACTGATGAGGTAGCACTGATGGGCACTATTGAGGTAGCTCTTATAGGCACTGATGAGGTAGAACTGATGGGCACTGATGAGGTAGAACTGATGGGCACTGATGAGGCAGCACTGATGGGCTCTGATGAGGAGGCACTGATGAGGCTGCACTTATATGCAGCACTGATGGGCACTAATGAGGTAGCGCTTATAGGCGCTGATGAAGCGGCACTGATGAGGTAGAACTGATGGGCACTGATGAGGTAGAACTGATGGGCACTGATGAGGTAGAACTGATGGGCACTGATGAGGCAGCACTGATGGGCACTGATGAGGAGGCACAGCCACGGATCTGGCGTGGTTAGTACAGTCGGTAGTGATGAGCCGAACACCCCCGGGTTCGGTTCGCACCAGAACCCGCGAACGGACCGGAAGTTCGAACGAACATTAGAACCCTATTAAATACAATGGATGCGAACGTTCGAATTCTAAAGTGCTAATTATAACAACTATTATGCATGTTATTGTCCTAAAAAGGGTTTGGGAACCCGGGTTCTGCACCAGGGGACATGTATCAATGCAAAAAGAAGTTTTAAAAACGGTCGTTTTTCGGGAGCAGTCATTTTAATGATGCATAAAGTGAAAAAAAAAAAGTCAAATATTCCTTTAAATATCGTACCTGGGGGGTGTCTAAAGTATGCCTGTGAAGTGCCACGTGTTTCCCGTGTTTAGAACTGTCCCTGCACAAAATGACACTTCTAAAGGAAAAAAAAGCCATTTAAAACTGCTTGCGGCTTTAATGTAATGTCTGGTCCCGGTAATATGGATGAAATTCTTTAAGAAAAATGGCATAGCTACCCCATGACCCCCCCCCCCCCTACCCCAGCCCATTACCAGCCCCTTTGGGTCTTGTATGGATATTAAGGGGAACCCCGCACATAAAATAAAAAAGGCCCTATATACTCTGAACAGCCGTATACAGGCGGTGCATACAAGACAGGGACTGTAGGTTTGTTCTTATGTAGAATCTGTTTGTAATTTTGAACAGGTACATTGTTGAAGTGTAGCTCCAGCCCAAAAATCTATTTTTAAACTTTTTGGAAAACATAGGTAAGGGTTATCACCCCTGTAACATTTGTTTTGCTGTCTGTGCCCCTGTTCAGAACATTTCACCTCACTTTCCGTCCCAATGACAACTGTTTTTGAAATGTGGTGTTTTTCTTGAAACAAGGATTGCTGATAAAGCATCAGTACAGAGGAGACACCTTTCTCCCATATTTATTCTTACAGGAGAGAATTTTCCTTCCTAGTGGTAGATTTCCTCTCACTTCCTGTTGTCTTCTTGCGTTTGCAAGTAGGAGTCGTTTGTAAGTTGGATGTTTGAAAGTAGGGACCTGCCGTATATACTCTGCAGAAATAGGCCCCTTAGTTGTTGGTGTTGGCACAACACTGTAAGCACTCACAGTTACTCTTGGTTGGTGCTGGAACGCCCTGCTGTCAACTATTATATCAGGAATTTTAATTACATATAATTGTTGAACAGTGGTAGTAAAAATTGGGCCTTTGATGGTGGTGCTGGTGCCACAACACTGTAAGCCCTGACAGTTACTCTTGGTGGGTGCAGCAATGGGCCCTGCTGTGAATTATTAGATCAAGAATTGTAATTACATGCCCCTGTTGAACAGGGGCTGAAAAATTGGGCCTTAGGCACTGGTGGCACAACACTGCAACCCCTCACAGATACTGTACTTGGAGCACAGCAATGAGCCCTGTTGCAAAGTATTGCTTCAAAAATTGTAATGACACGCCCCTGTTAAACAGGGGCTGAAAAATTGGGCCTTAGGCACTGGTGGCACAACACTGCAACTCCTCACAGATACTGTACTTGGAGCACAGCAATGAGCCCTGTTGCAAAGTATTGCTTCAAAAATTGTAATTACACGCCCCTGTTAAACAGGGGCTGAAAAATTGGGCGTTAGGCACTGGTGGCGGCACCCATAAACAAAAATGATCTTCCAAGCTATCATCATCAATCGTATCATTGAGGACTCGGAGGAGGAGGATAGCCAGTCAACATAACAGCACAGGCACTCAGCATCAGCATCAGTCTTGAAGGGATGTGACATTTTAAAATCAATTAGTCTGTTATATCAGCATCAGGTGTGTGGTAGCTGGTGGTGATCCAAGACTGGTTCATCTTGATGAAAGTCAGTCGATCAACCGAGTCGGTGGACAGGCGCACCCTGTGATCCGTGACAAATCCTCCAGCAGCACTGAATGTGCGTTCCGAAAGAACGCTGGATGCAGGACAGGCCAGTAGCTCAATTGCATACTGTGCAAGCTCTGGCCAGTGATCCATCCTCAAGACCCAGTAAGCCAGAGGATTTTCGGTGGGGAAGGTGTCCAAGTCTGACCTTGCCCCTAGATATTCCTGCACCATGTTTATCAGACGCTGGCGATGGTTGCTGGAACCAATCATACTTTGGGGCTGCGGACTAAAGAATTGTCTGAACGCATCGGTCAGACGGCCACCTTCCCCACCGCTCCTTCTTTGACTGGCCGAAGCCTCAGCAACTCGTTGTCCAGGACCAGGAGTTTGCAACCTCCCAGTCTCTGGGAACGCGTTGCACAGACCTTTCTGCAAGGCCTCCCGGAGTTGTCTCATCCTCTGCTCCCTCTGCGACGGTAACATAAGGTCCGCAACCTTACCCTTGTACCGTGGATCAAGGAGAGTGGCCAGCCAGTAATGGTCCCTCTCCTTGATCCGAAGAATACGAGGATCCTTCCGCAGACTTTGCAGGATCAGGGAGGCCATGCAGCGTAGGTTTGCTGAGGCATTCGCTCCGGAGTCCTCTGGGTCACTAAGGACGACATGATCCGCAGCCACCTCCTCCCAGCCACGTACAAGTCCACTGGTTTCTTGGGACTGTAAATCATCCCTAAAAGACTGCTGCTGATGATGCTGAGTGCCAGCCTCCACCTCCATGCTGACACAATCCTCCTCCTCCTCCTCCTCCTCCTCCTCCTCTTCCTGTGCGATGGGTGGGACAGAAGGAACACTGTCTGGGTAAAGGGGGCCTTGAGAGGCAAGGAAGTCCTCCTCTTCCTGCCTCTGTTCTGCCTCAAGTGCCCTGTCCATTATTCCACGCAGCGTGTGCTCCAACAGGTGGACAAGAGGTACAGTGTCACTGATGCATGCACTGTCACTGCTCACCATCCTCGTGGCCTCCTCAAATGGTGCCAGGACAGTGCATGCATCCCTGATCATGCCCCACTGGCGTGGAGAAAAAAAACCAAGCTCCCCTGACCCTGTCCTGGTGCCGTAGTCGCACAGGTACTCATTGATGGCCCTCTGCTGCGTGTGCAGCCGCTGCAGCATGGCCAACGTTGAGTTCCACCTGGTGGGCATGTCACATATAAGGCGGTTCTTGGGCAGGTTCAACTCCTTTTGCAGCTCAGCCAGGCGAGCACTGGCATTATAAGATCTGCGGAAATGCACACAGACTTTCCTGGCCTGCCTCAGGACATCCTGTAAGCCCGGGTACCTGCCCAAGAACCGCTGCACCACCAGGTTAAGGACGTGAGCCACACAGGGCACATGGGTCAGTTGTCCCTGTCGGAGGGCGGAGAGGAGGTTGGTGCCATTGTCGCAAACCACCATTCCTGGCTTAAGCTGGCGTGGCGTCAACCACCTCTCGGCCTGGCCCTGCAGAGCAGACAGGACCTCTGCCCCAGTGTGGCTTCTGTCCCCCAAACACACCAGCGCAAGCACGGCATGGCATCTTTTTGCCTGCGTACTTGCGTAGCCCCGTGAACGGCTACGGAGCACCGCTGGTTCATAGGACAAACCACAGGAAGAGGCCATGGAGGAAGAAGAAGAGGAGGGGGTGGAGGAGAGAGGTGTGTCACAACCAGTAGTAGCATTTTGGAGGCGTGGCGGTGGGACAACCTCCAACACTACTGCACCTTGTCCTGAATCCTTCCCAGCTGCCAAAAGAGTGACCCAATGGGCCGTGAAAGAAAGGTAACGTCCCTGTCCATGCCTGCTGGACCATGAGTCAGCGGTAATATGCACCTTACCGCTGACCGCCCTGTCCAGCGAGGCCAAGACATTGCCTTCCACATGCCGGTAGAGAGCCGGAATAGCCTTCCGTGAGAAAAAGTGGCGTTTGGGAACCTGCCACTGAGGAACCGCACATTGCACAAACTCACGGAAGGGGGCCGAGTCTACCAACTGAAAAGGCAGCAGTTGAAGCGCTAGCAATTTAGCCAAGCTAGCATTCAACCGCTGGGCATGTGGATGGCTGGGAGTGAACTTCTTTCGACGGTCCAGCAGCTGGGGCAGGGAAATTTGCCTGCTAGAATCGGACGTCGGTGTACTGCTAGCAGAGTGGGCGCAAGTACTTGGCTGTGACACACCTAATTCTACACCTTCATTCCTCTCAGTGCATGTTTCAGAGAGGACTGAAGTTATAGTGGGGTTGGAGATCCCAGCTGATGCGGTGCAAGGAGAGGTCCGCTTTGTTCTTTGGTGTGGGTCTTTGAGGTAGGCTTGCCAACGAGCTGCATGGCAGGTCAACATATGTCTGGTCAGGCATGTGGTACCCAAGCGGCTGATGTTTTGGCCACGCGATATACGCTTGAGACATATGTTGCAAACAGCAGCTGTGCGATCTGATGCACTAGCCTCAAAAAAGGCCCACACCAAAGAACTTTTTGAATGACGGGCAGAGGCAGCGCCCTGCACAGGCGGAGCTCTGCGGTGTGATTCCGTCGGTGTACTGCCCTTACGCTGGCCACCAAAGGGCATCCTGCCTCGTTGGAGATGTGCCTCCTCCTCATCCTCCTCCTCCTCCTCTCTCCTATTAGGCACCCACGTGGAGTCATTGACCTCATCATCCCCTCCCTCCTCATCACTGGAGCCAATCTGGCAGTATGCTGCAGCTGCTGGAACATGACTGCCAGATTGGTGTCCTTCTTGAGCATCCCCTCTGTCTGCTCTCACGCTACTGCCTTCCTCTAGCTGGGTTTCATCATCAGACCCTTCGAAACGCTGGGCATCCTCCTGGAGCATGTACCCAACACTGTGCTGAAACAGTTCGGGGGACTCCTCAGGAGGAGGACATGGTGGGTCTAGGGAAGGAGTGACTGATGATTTGTCTGACATTGATACCAGGGAAGACGACGCTTTGGCAGCTGCTTTTCCAGTACCCTGAGCCTGGGTGAGAGAGGATGAGGAGGAGGAGGAGGGCTTGGTCATCCACTCTACCAAGTCTTCGGCATGATGTGGCTCAACATGTCCAGCTGCCGAAAAGAAGGACAAGCGTGTCCCATGGCCATGTGCTGATGACAATGCACCGCGTCCACGACCAGCACTGTTGCCCCCAGACACAGAGCCTGCTTGCCCTCTTTTATTGCCTCCTGACTGTCTGCCTCTCCTTGTTTGCCTTCCAGACATTCTAATAGATGGCCTGCAGGGAGATGGGAAAAAAGCAATAAGGGCTACCTTCAGGTGTCCTTCTCTGTCCCTGGAAACAAGGACTTGCAGAGTGAAAGAAAAAAAACACTCTCCCTACCTACAGTTTTCTGTCCCTAGAAAAAATGTTTTTTTTAATCACAATATAGCACAAGGAAAATTAACTCACTGTCCTTACAGGTCCCTGGAAACAAGGACTTGCAGAGTGAAAGAAAAAAAACACTCTCCCTACCTACAGTTTTCTGTCCCTAGAAAAAAATGTTTTTTTTAATCACAATATAGCAAAAGGACAATTCACTCACTGTCCTTCCAGGTCCCTGGAAACAAGGACTTGCAGAGTGAAAGAAACTGACACTGTCCCTACCTAGAGTTTTCTGTCCCTAGAATAAATGTTTTTTTTAATCACAATATAGCAAAAGGACAATTCACTCACTGTCCTTCCAGGTCCCTGGAAACAAGGACTTGCAGAGTGAAAGAAACTGACACTGTCCCTACCTAGAGTTTTCTGTCCCTAGAATAAATGTTTTTTTTAATCACAATATAGCAAAAGGACAATTCACTCACTGTCCTTCCAGGTCCCTGGAAACAAGGACTTGCAGAGTGAAAGAAACTGACACTGTCCCTACCTAGAGTTTTCTGTCCCTAGAATAAATGTTTTTTTTAATCACAATATAGCACAAGGAAAATTAACTCACTGTCCTTACAGGTCCCTGGAAACAAGGACTTGCAGAGTGAAAGAAAAAAAACACTCTCCCTACCTACAGTTTTCTGTCCCTAGAAAAAAATGTTTTTTTTAATCACAATATAGCAAAAGGACAATTCACTCACTGTCCTTCCAGGTCCCTGGAAACAAGGACTTGCAGAGTGAAAGAAACTGACACTGTCCCTACCTAGAGTTTTCTGTCCCTGGAATAAATGTTTTTTTCAGCACAATATAGCACAAGGACAATTAACTCACTGTCCTTACAGGTCCCTGGAAACAAGGACTTGCAGAGTGAAAGAAAAAAAATACTCTCCCTACCTACAGTTTTCTGTCCCTAGAAAAAAATGTTTTTTTTAATCACAATATAGCAAAAGGACAATTCACTCACTGTCCTTCCAGGTCCCTGGAAACAAGGACTTGCAGAGTGAAAGAAACTGACACTGTCCCTACCTAGAGTTTTCTGTCCCTAGAATAAATGTTTTTTTTAATCACAATATAGCAAAAGGACAATTCACTCACTGTCCTTCCAGGTCCCTGGAAACAAGGACTTGCAGAGTGAAAGAAACTGACACTGTCCCTACCTAGAGTTTTCTGTCCCTAGAATAAATGTTTTTTTTAATCACAATATAGCAAAAGGACAATTCACTCACTGTCCTTCCAGGTCCCTGGAAACAAGGACTTGCAGAGTGAAAGAAACTGACACTGTCCCTACCTAGAGTTTTCTGTCCCTAGAATAAATGTTTTTTTTAATCACAATATAGCAAAAGGACAATTCACTCACTGTCCTTCCAGGTCCCTGGAAACAAGGACTTGCAGAGTGAAAGAAACTGACACTGTCCCTACCTAGAGTTTTCTGTCCCTAGAATAAATGTTTTTTTTAATCACAATATAGCAAAAGGACAATTCACTCACTGTCCTTCCAGGTCCCTGGAAACAAGGACTTGCAGAGTGAAAGAAACTGACACTGTCCCTACCTAGAGTTTTCTGTCCCTAGAATAAATGTTTTTTTTAATCACAATATAGCAAAAGGACAATTCACTCACTGTCCTTCCAGGTCCCTGGAAACAAGGACTTGCAGAGTGAAAGAAACTGACACTGTCCCTACCTAGAGTTTTCTGTCCCTAGAATAAATGTTTTTTTTAATCACAATATAGCAAAAGGACAATTCACTCACTGTCCTTCCAGGTCCCTGGAAACAAGGACTTGCAGAGTGAAAGAAACTGACACTGTCCCTACCTAGAGTTTTCTGTCCCTAGAATAAATGTTTTTTTTAATCACAATATAGCAAAAGGACAATTCACTCACTGTCCTTCCAGGTCCCTGGAAACAAGGACTTGCAGAGTGAAAGAAACTGACACTGTCCCTACCTAGAGTTTTCTGTCCCTAGAATAAATGTTTTTTTTAATCACAATATAGCAAAAGGACAATTCACTCACTGTCCTTCCAGGTCCCTGGAAACAAGGACTTGCAGAGTGAAAGAAACTGACACTGTCCCTACCTAGAGTTTTCTGTCCCTAGAATAAATGTTTTTTTTAATCACAATATAGCAAAAGGACAATTCACTCACTGTCCTTCCAGGTCCCTGGAAACAAGGACTTGCAGAGTGAAAGAAACTGACACTGTCCCTACCTAGAGTTTTCTGTCCCTAGAATAAATGTTTTTTTTAATCACAATATAGCAAAAGGACAATTCACTCACTGTCCTTCCAGGTCCCTGGAAACAAGGACTTGCAGAGTGAAAGAAACTGACACTGTCCCTACCTAGAGTTTTCTGTCCCTAGAATAAATGTTTTTTTTAATCACAATATAGCAAAAGGACAATTCACTCACTGTCCTTCCAGGTCCCTGGAAACAAGGACTTGCAGAGTGAAAGAAACTGACACTGTCCCTACCTAGAGTTTTCTGTCCCTAGAATAAATGTTTTTTTTAATCACAATATAGCAAAAGGACAATTCACTCACTGTCCTTCCAGGTCCCTGGAAACAAGGACTTGCAGAGTGAAAGAAACTGACACTGTCCCTACCTAGAGTTTTCTGTCCCTAGAATAAATGTTTTTTTTTAAGCACACTATAGCAGAAGCACAAAACACACTGACACTCTCCCTACCTATCCTTCTCTTTCCCTAAACTAAAGGAATCCAGGTTAAGCAAGAAAGAAATAACAGTCACTGTCCCTGCCTATGCTACTCTATCCCTGCTCCGGAACACACTACACTAGGCCGCCGTGCTGGCGGCCTTTTATAGTGTGGGGCGTGTACTAAACACCCTCAGCAATAATTGGCCACAGGCATCCTGCCTGTGGCCAATCATTGCTCTCCTCGCTGCCGGCGCTGTGATTGGCCAAGCATGCGGGGTCACAGTGCATGCTTGGCCAATCACAGCGCCTGGATGACACTGCGATGGCGTAGTGCATTGTGGGCCGTTCGCGTCACTCGAATTTGGCGCGAACGGCCCAAATCGTTCGATCTTCGTCGAACGATCGAACAGCCAATGTTCGAGTCGAACGTATGTTCGACTCGAACACGAAGCTCATCCCTAACAGTCGGGTAACAACATGGCCTGGGTAATGCCCAGGGAAAAACCAAGCCTACTTACCGACCAGCTCGCTGACAACCAATTAACCTGTCTAACAGTATGCGTTAAAAACAGGGGTTTGTCCGCACGCATTTGCAAACGCATGCGTGAGCCACAGAGCCACGCCAAGGCCCCCTGGAGTCTGTGGTCAATGTTAGTGTAGGACCACAGACTCCAGGGGGCCTTGGAGTGGCTCTGTGGCTCACGCATGCGTTTGCAAATGCGTGCGGACAAACCCCTGTTTTTAACGCATACTGTTAGACAGGTTAATTGGTTGTCAGCGAGCTGGTCGGTAAGTAGGCTTGATTTTTCCCTGGGCATTCCCCAGGCCATGTTGTTATCTGCTTTAGCCTTCCAATGCTACTTACCGTGATAGCCAGCTATAGATGGGAGCGGTGGAAATGTTTTTGTTTTTTTGTTTTCACCTTTAGTACAGTCGGGGACTTCTTTTACACGTTTCCTTCACATAGGGAACCCCATTGAATTGAATAGGCTGCCCTACATGTGATGTGCGGGAATGCGTGAAAAAAACGCGCAGAAACGCGCCCTCCCCCCGCGCTCGGACGTACCTGTGTGGTCTGAACCGAGCCTTAGCGAGCTCAGGGCTGCATTCATTTTTTTTTTTTTTTAAGGTCTGATTGGTGTTCAACCTTTACTGTGCAAAAATATCCATCGCAAGCAAGTTGGCGATCTAAGTTGAAATGTTGAGTCTGGCTAATGGCGCCATTCTCCCGCACTTGGCGGGACGGGCCGCGAGGATTCTTAAAATGTTTTTAATTATCCCCTGTTTCAGTTATTTTTAGCTTATTCTTCCACAGCTGACAATTTTTACAAAAGAGTCCGGAGGGTGGGTGGGTTGGTTGGGGGGGGGGCTTTGCCCAGCGATAAAGAGAACGCACTCAACGATGCTATTCAGAGTGCGACCAGCAGGTGGCAGCATTATATTAATATTAACAGCATTGAACTTGACCCTGAAAATAACGAC
The DNA here is from genome assembly GCA_029206835.1 of Rana muscosa. Taxonomy (NCBI): domain Eukaryota; kingdom Metazoa; phylum Chordata; class Amphibia; order Anura; family Ranidae; genus Rana; species Rana muscosa. The sequence continues at coordinate 322,767,871 of CM055125.1, forward strand.
GTCTTTATTGCTTAAATGTGCCTTAAATATGTACAATAATCATTCCAGGCGGTACATTTTTTTATACGCCTACACACTAATACACATATGTGTATTTGCAAAGATTATTTTTTTTCCCTTTATTATTTTTTTCTCAGTGTTCTAGCTTATTGATAGGGGCCCCACTACAGATCATGGGGCCCTGTAGCAAAAAAATAAAGCAATACTAAAGTCTTTTTTTTTTTTTTTTTAATGTCCCCCCCCCTTTCCTGCAGTCTTATGGCCATAGTGTGCTAATATGCACCACATGCTAGCATATAATGGCAAATGTACCCTTTAAATGGAGCCCTCGAGCTAGTGGTGCACCGAAATGAAAATTCAGGATGCACTTGGGCGAAAAGCGAAACCGAATCGGACAAAAAAAAAAAATGTCTTCATTTAATTAACGTGGCTGGTGTTTTTTGCATTGAAGTCACTAGGGGGCGTTTTTGCATTGAAGTCAATGGGACGCATTTTTGCATTGAAGTCACTAGGGGGCGTTTTTGTATTGAAGTCAATGGGACGCGTTTTTGCATTGAAGTCACTAGGGGGCGTTTTTGCTTTGCATTCACTAGGGGGCGTTTTTGCATTGAAGTCACTAGGGGGCGTTTTTGCATTGAAGTCAATGGGACACATTTTTGCATTGAAGTCACTAGGGGGCGTTTTTGTATTGAAGTCAATGGGACGCGTTTTTGCATTGAAGTCACTAGGGGGGCGTTTTTGCATTGCAGTCACTAGGGGGCGTTTTTGCATTGCAGTCACTAGGGGGCGTTTTTGCATTGCAGTCACTAGGGGGCGTTTTTGCATTGAAGTCACTAGGGGGCGTTTTTGTATTGAAGTTAATGGGACACGATTTTGCATTGAAGTCTCCAGGATGCAATTTTGCATTGAAGTCTATGGGATGCGATATTGCATTGAAGTCTATGGGTCACGGTTTTGTATTGAGGTCTATGGGACGCGATTTAGCTTTAAAGGCTATGTGACTCAATTTTACATTGAAGCCTCCGGGATGCAATTTTGCATTGAAGTTTATAGAATGTGATTTTGCTTTAAAGTCTATGGGACGCGATTAAAGGGGTTGTAAAGGTAAATGTTTTTTCACCTTAATGCATCCTATGTACATCCGACAACACCACCCCCCCCCCTCCCCCCGAACCCTCATTTTACTTACCTGACCCCTCGAAAGTCCTGCGCTCGGCCCCAACATCCTCCTCGCCATTCAGCTTGGCTGTTGATTGGCTACAGTGGATGTATTAAAAGCAGTGCAGCCATTGGCTGTCGCTGCTGTCAATCACATCCAATGACGCGGCGCGCCAGGGGGCGGGGCCGAGTGATACAGTGAGCGGCAATAGCCGCTGGCTGTATCACTGGAGCACGCCCGCAATCACTCACCACCATGCTCGCTCGCTCGCATATAGGTGGTGAGTGATTGCGGGGAGGAGCCGAGACAGCCGCCGAGGGACCCCAGAAGACGTGGATCGGGGCCACTCTGTGCAAAACGAGCTGCACAGTGGAGGTAAGTATAAACTGTTTGTTATTTTTTATTTTATTTTTTCTTTACAAACCCTTTAACCACTTCAATGTGCACCTTCCTGCCCAAGCCAATTTTGAGCTGTCAGCGCTGTTGCACTTTGAATGACAATTGCGCGGTCATGCTACACCGTACCCAAACAATTTTTTTATCATTTTGTTCCCATAAATAGAGCTTTCTTCCGGTGGTATTTGATCACCTCTGCGATTTTTATTTTTTGCACAACGAATAAAAAAAAAAAAAATTTGAAAAAAAATTATGTTTTTATTTGTTTCTGTTATGTTTTTTTTGTAAATAAATAAGTTTTCTTCTTCAATGATGGGCACTGATATGGCTGCACTGACGGGCACTGATAAGACGAGACTGATGGGCACCGATGAGGTGGCACTGATGAGGTGGCACTGATAAGCACTGATGATGGGCACTGATAGGCGGCACTGATGGGCACTGATAGGTGGCACTGGTATGTGGCACTGATGGGCACTCATAGGCGGCACTGATGGGCACTCATAGGCGGCACTGATGGGCACTCATAGGCGGCACTGATGGGCACTCATAGGCGGCACTGATGGGCACCGATGAGGTGGCACCAATGAGGTGGCACTGATGAGGTGGCACTGATAAACACTGATGATGGGCATTGATAGGCGGCACTGATGGGCACTGATAGGTGGCACTGGTATGTGGCACTGATGGGCACTCATAGGCGGCACTGATGGGCACTCATAGGCGGCACTGATGGGCACCGATGAGGTGGCACCAATGAGGTGGCACTGATAAGCACTGATGATGGGCACTGATAGGCGGCACTGGTGGGCACTGATAGGTGGCACTGGTATGTGGCACTGATGGGCAATCATAGGCGGCACTGATGGGCACTCATAGGCAGCACTAATGGGCACTCATAGGCAGCACTGATGGGTACTTATGGGTGGCACTGATGGGTAAATATGGGTGGCACTGATAGGTGGCACAGATGGGCGCTGATGGTCACTGATAGGTGGGCACTGATGGGCACGGATGGGCACTGATGGGTGGCACTGAGGGACACTGATGAGTGGCACTGGTTATTACTGGTGGTGGTATTGCTGGGCATCACTTTTTTTATGCTATTATGGTGCCAGTCAGTGCCCATTTGTGGGCACTGATTGGCACATGTTGGGCATGTTTTAAAACATGTGGATGGCCATGGGGGACTTACCTGGCCATCCACATGTTGCCCGCTTCCCTGGTGGTCCTGGGCGGCATCCTGGTGGTCCAGTGTAGGCATCCGAGGGGGGGGGCTGCGCTGATGAACAATCAGCACGAACCCCCCCTGTTAGGTGAGCCGCCGATCTGTCAGACGCGAGTGAGGAAGAGGCGATCAACGGCTCTTCCTGTTTACATCGTGATTGGACACGGTTAATCACGTGGTAAAGAGTCTCCGCTCTTTACCGAGATCAGTGTTGCGGTGTGTCAGACTGACACACCGCTCCACTGATCGCCGCGATGCGCCCCCCCCCCGGGCGCGCGGCGGCTGTTATCCTGCAGGACGTCAATAGACGTCCAGTCAGGATAACGAAACCTCTTCCCGGACGTCAATTGTCTATTGACCGGGCGGGAAGTGGTTAAAGATCATGTGCGTGTAAAGGCAGGCGGCGTCCCAATACTTTTGACAATATAGCGTAGTATCCGAATAATTCAACTATTAAAACTTCAAGTTCGTAAACATAAAAGAAAGACGCAGGGCCAAGAAAGAAAACCCTTATACGGTCGACGTGAAAGGATGTTATTAATAAAAGTAGAAGTCTCGGCGCGCGGACGGCAGTTTTGTAAGGTTACGATGTCCGCTACTCACTCACAGTTCTTGGCTTTCTAATGGGTGGCGGAGAGGCAGAAGCTATTATGTACCACTTTATCTGCAGTCATTTTTATAGCTCAACGAACCAAAGAGACAAGAGGGTTTGAATGAGAATCTGTCATTTAAATGACTATTTCTATGTGGAGTGATAATGATCACTTCCCGCCATGATAAATGGTGGCGTTGCGCCGTCACAAAATTCCAGGAATTACCACGAGTGACACCACTAGATGATATCACCCAAGGTAACTCGTTTTGTTTGCCTTCTCCCCTTCTGGGGTTTGGGGACCTCCGTAATGTTTTATGGTGTCCAATGCTGATCGTAGAAGATTAGGAATCTGGAAATATTATTGGAAACACCAATAAACAAAGCTAAAAAAAATAAAAAAAATTGTAAATGACATTTTTTTATTAAATTGGGTATAATTACAGTTAATACAATTAAAATAAAATAAAAATAAAAAAACATTTTTTTAAGTGTTTAATTTTATTTCACAATAAAAATTTATATTGTACCACAATTATTGGAAAAACCAATAAACAAAGCTAAAAAAAATTGTAAATTGTAAATTATATTTTTTATTAAATTGGGTATTATTACAGTTAATACAATTTAAAAAAGAAAAAAAAGTGTTTACATTTTATTTCACAATGAAATTTTATAGTGTACCATAATGATTGGAAACACCAATAAACAAAGCTAAAAAAAATAAAATAAAAAAAAAATGTCAATTGTAAATGACATTTTTTTATTAAATTGGGTATTATTACAGTTAATACAATATTTTTTTTTTTTTTAAAAAAAACATTTTTTTAAGTGTTTAATGATATTTCACAATAAAAATTTATAGTGTACCACAATTATTGGAAACACCAATAAACAAAGCTAAAAAAAAATAAAAAAAAAATAATAATTTTAAATGTCATTTTTTATTAAATTGGGTATTATTACAGTTAATACAATTTAAACAAACAAAAAAAAAATTGGTAAGCGTTTAATTTTATTTCACAATAAAAATGTATAGTGTACCACAATTATTGGAAACACCAATAAACAAAGCAAAAAAAAAAAAATGTAAATTGTAAATGACATTTTTTTTATTAAATTGGGTATTATTACAGTTAATACAATTTAAAAAGTAAATAAATAAATAAAGAATAAAACAATTTTTAAGTGTTTAATTTTATTTCACAATAGAAATTTATAGTGTACCACAATTATTGGAAACACCAATAAACAAAGCTAAAAAAAATAAAAAAATTTAAATGACATTTTTTATTAAATTGGGTATTATTACAGTTAATACAATTTAAACAAAAAAAAAATAAAAAAAATTGGTAAGCATTTAATTTTATTTCACAATAAAAATGTATAGTGTACCACAATTATTGGAAACACCAATAAACAAAGCTAAAAAAAAAATGTAAATTGTAAATGACATTTTTTTATTAAATTGGGTACTATTACAGTTAATACAATTTAAAAAGTAAATAAATAAATAAAGAATAAATCAATTTTTAAGTGTTTCATTTTATTTCACAATTTTTTTTTTAAAGTGTACCACAATTATTGCTAAAAAAAAAAAAAATGTAAATTGTAAATGACATTTTTTATTAAATTGGGTATTAGTACAGTTAATACAATTTAAAAAGTAAATAAATAAATAAAGAATAAAACAATTTTTAAGTGTTTCATTTTATTTCACAATAAAAATGTATAGTGTACCACAATTATTGGAAACACCAATAAACAAAGCTAAAAAAAAAATTGTAAATTGCAAATTACATTTTTTATTAAATTGGGTATTATTACAGTTAATACAATAAAAATAAATATAAATAAAAAAATAAATAAAACAATTTTTAAGTGTTTAATTTTATTTCACAATAAAAATTTATAGTGTACCACAATTATTGGAAACACCAATAAACAAAGCTCAAAAAAAAATTGTAAATTGCAAATTAAATTTTTTATTAAATTGGGTATTATTACAGTTAATACAATAAAAAAATAAAAATAAAATAAAAAATAAAACAATTTTTAAGTGTTTAATTTTATTTCACAATAAAAATTTATAGTGTACCACAATTATTGGAAACACCAATAAACAAAGCTAAAAAAAAAATTGTAAATGACATTTTTTATTAAATTGGGTATTATTACAGTTAATACAGTAAAAAATAAATAAATGTAAGTGTTTAATTTTATTTCACGATAAAAATTTATAGTGTACCACAATTTTTTTAGTTTTTGTTCAATTATTGGACTGTGATATATTTTTAGGACTAAAAAACGAAAGAGGCATCGGAGCACAGTAGTCAGATGTAATGTACAGCACAGCTCACCGAGCACAGGGCCAGGAATATGTACAGTGGATTACCTCGGATTACGAGCATAATCCATTCCAGGAGAATTCTTGTAATCCAAAGCACTCGCCTATCAAAGCGAGTTTCCCCATAAAAGTCAATGGAAACGAAGATAATTCTTTACGCATTGACTTCTATGGCGTGCAATACCGCATGTGGCCAGAGGTGGGGGGGGGGGGGCGCCAGAGAGCTTTGGAAATACTCAGTGACAGCTCGGCTGATCTCGGAAACCCCCGGGAACGGAGTATTTCTGAGCGATTCCAAGTATTTCCGAACGGCTCCGAACCATTCCAAGTGTCAGCGGCCATACAAATGTACCCCCCCCCCCCCACACTTTTCACATATTTATTTGTATCATTTATCATTTTCCTTCCACTTTACAATTATGTGTCACTTTGTGTTGGTCTATCACATAAAATCCCAATAAAATACAATTACGTTTTTGGTTGTAACATGAGAAAATGTGGAAACATTCAAGGGGTATGAATACTAAAAGGGTGGGGCCAACTCACTATTGAACCCTACGGACGCAAGCCTCGTACACACGGACGCTTTTTGCCGTGAAATCCGTTCGTGTGTATGGTTTCTCGTCGGGAGAACTGCCGGGAATCTCGACGAGAAAAATAGAGAACCTGCTCTCGTTTTTCTCGTCGGGATTCTGGTTGGCCTGTTTCCCGACGAGAAAACCGTGCGTGTGTACGAGGCTACAAGCTTACCTGTCCTCCGGTAAGCCCGCGCATGCTAGATGAGACTTCGACGCATGCGCGGTAGCTTACAAGGGTTGTGTAAGGTGAAGCAAGATGTCGGCGACGGCATCGAATGTGACGAGCGCATGCTCGTTGTAGTCGATGACTACGATAGGTGGCACTGATAGGTGGCAGTGATGGGCACTGATAGGTGGCAGTGATGGGCACTGATGGGTGCCAGTGATGGGCACTGATGGGTGGCACGGATGGGTGGCACTGAAGGGCATTGATAGGTTGCACTGGTGGGCACTGAGAAGTGGCACTAATAGGTGGCATTGATAGGTGGCACTGATAGGTGGCAGTGATGGGCACTGATAGGTGGCAGTGATGGGCACTGATGGGTGGCACAGATGGGTGGCACTGAAGGGCATTGATAGGTTGCACTGGTGGGCACTGAGAAGTGTCACTAATAGGTGGCATTGATAGGTGGCACTGATAGGTGGCAGTGATGGGCACTGATGGGTGCCAGTGATGGGCACTGATGGGTGGCACGGATGGGTGGCACTGAAGGGCATTGATAGGTTGCACTGGTGGGCACTGAGAAGTGGCACTAATAGGTGGCATTGATAGGTGGCACTGATAGGTGGCAGTGATGGGCACTGATAGGTGCCAGTGATGGGCACTGATGGGTGGCAATAATGGGCACTGGTAGGTTACACTGATAGGCAGCATTGCTAGGTGGCACTGATGAGGCATTGATAGGTGGCACTTGTGGGCATTGATAGGTGGCACTGGTGGGCACTGAGAAGTGGCACTAATAGGTGGCATTGATAGGTGGCACTGATAGGTGGCAGTGATGGGCACTGATAGGTGCCAGTGATGGGCACTGATGGGTGCCAGTGATGGGCACTGATGGGTGACACGGATGGGTGGCACTGAAGGGCATTGATAGGTGGCACTGTGGGCACTGGCAGGTAGCAATTATTATTATACTGGCAGGCACTGATGAGGCACATCTGCCTCCTTCCTCTTCGGGACCGATGTCCCTTGTGAACGAGCCGGTGATTGGCTTTTTTTCCTCCTCGCGCTCTTAGCGTGAGGAGAAAAAAAAAACGATTACCGATTCTTTGTTTACATCACGTGATCAGCTGTCATTGGCTGACAGCTGATCACGTGGTAAGGGGTCGGGATCGGCCCCTTACACGGATCTGTGATCACTCGAGTCTCAGTGACTCGGGTGATCACGGCGCGCGGGAAGGGGAGGCCGTGTATTGAAGGCCTCCCAGATTTTCAGGTCCGCGCTGTAGCCATCATTTGGCTATAGCGCGGGCCTCAGGTAGTTAATGTTAATGTAAAAAAAAAAAAAAAAGGCGAGGGGAGCTGGGCACTACCGTGGTGCCAATGCAAAAAATAAAAATTTCGTACACCGGTGAAAGGGTATTTTTTTGAAGTTTGAAGGACATTCAAATGACACAAATCCTTTAAATAACATGTTTGTCCCACAACAAGCAACTACAGTATATAAGAGCGATCACTCACCAACTCCTACTGATTCAAACCACAATAAACGAACGTTTCTTCTCATCAGTCAGTTCCTCCTCCGCTTGTTTAATGTCAGTGTTACAGTTCTTCAGTAGAGTACCGTCATCACTTCCACAAAACTAAAAACAACATGTCTTTGTAGCAGCAATCACTTTACCTTTTAGTCCCGATCAAAACCACGTTTCTCTCTGTCAGTCTGTTCCTTCTCCTTGCATTTATAAGTTAGACTCGCTCGCCACACATGTAACAATCTGATTGTACAATATCCTTTAGATCTAGCAAAGGGTATCTAGGGCCATGGCCTGCCTCATTGGATACCAACTGGTTGAATCGTTTTGGTAGCTCCTCGTGTTACATTGTAGTTTTGATAAATATAAAGTTGGTTGTCCAGAGATTGTATGGTGAGACTGTAATGATTATGATGAACTTGCTCTTATTCTTTCTGTGATGTTCCACAGTCACCTCTACAAACCCTGTATTATTATTAACTACTACTACTACCAAATGACGGCTTCAGCGCGGACCTGAAAATCCGGGAGGCCATCAATAGACGGCCTCCCCTTTGCGCACTCCCCACGTGCCCCTGCAGGGCGTGCGCAGCGTGCGCTGTGATCACCCGAGTCACTGAGACTCGGGCGATCACGGATCTGAGTAAGGGGCAGATCCCGACCCCTTACCACGTGATCAGCTGTCAGCCAATGACAGCTGATCCACGTGATGTAAACAAAGAATCTGTAATCGTTTTTTTTCTCCTCACGCTGACAGCTGCCTGCTCTTTCACAAGGGACATCGATCCCGAAGAGGAAGGAGGCAGAAGGAGCCTCATCAGTGCCAGCTGCCAGTGCCAGCCATTGTGGATATAATTGCTCCCTGCCAGTGCCCTCAGTGCCACATATCAATGCCCACAGTGCCACCTATCAATGCCCACAGTGCCACCTATCAATGCCCACTAGTGCCGCCAATCAGTGCCTCATCAGTGCCACCTAGCAATGCTGCCTATCAGTGTAACCTACCAGTGCCCATTATTGCCACCCATCAGTGCCCATCACTGGCACCCATCAGTGCCCATCACTGCCACCTATCAGTGCCCATCACTGCCACCTATCAGTGCCACCTATCAATGCCACCTATTAGTGCCACTTCTCAGTGCCCACCAGTGCCACCTATCAATGCTCTTCAGTGCCACCCATCAGTGCCACCTCTCAGTGCCGCCTATCAGTGCCCACCAGTGCTGCCTATCAGTGCCCACCAGTGCCGCCTTATCAGTGCCCACCAGTGCCGCCTTATCAGTGCCCACCAGTGCTGCCTTATCGGTGCCCATTACTGCAGACCATCAGTGCCCATCAGTGCAGCCTCTTCAGCGTACATCAATGAAGGAGAAAAATTACCTGTTTACAAAATTCTATAACAAAATATAAAAAAAATATATATATATATATATTTTTAAATCAGTCTTTTTATTTATTTTTCAACAAAAAATAAAAGCCGCAGAGGTGATCAAATACCACCAAAAGAATGCTCTATTTGTGGGAAAAATTTGATAAAAATGTCATTTGGGTACAGTGTAGCATGACCGCGCAATTGTCTTTCAAAGTGCATCAGCGCTGAAAGCTGAAAATTAGTCTGGGCAGGAGGGGGGTTTAAGTGCCCAGTAAGCAAGTGGTTAAGAACAAGGTGAACATTCCCACTACTGTTTTCAAGTTGGTTCATGGAGTCCCTGCATTGTTTCTCCAGTCTTGTTTCAGCAAACAGAAGCACAATTAAGTGCCTCCATCCCGGTAATGGGTAGAAACTGGAAGGAAGTTGGGACTTTAAATAAAGCAATTGGATAGTGGAGGTGGATTTCAATATAAAATGTTTAATTGTTAAAGCCGAGTTCCACCCAAAATTGGAACTTCCGCTTAAACCACTCCTCGCCCCCTTACATGCCACATTTGGCATGTCATTTTTTTGGCGGGGGGGGGGGGGGAGTGGGGGCTTCAGTAGGAGAGGGACTTCCTGTCCCACTTCCTCCTTCCGCCCAGGGGACCGCTTAGGCGACACGTCATATCGCCTAAGGCGGGCCCCTCCCTGTAGGCGATCACCTGGGACACGTGACAGGTCCCGGGCGATCACCTGTCCACTCAGATTGCGCAGCGCCGCTCGCACATGCGCAGTGAGTGCCCGGTCGTGAAGCCGAAAGCTGTCACGGCCGGGTGCCCACAGTAGGAATGGAGGCGCCGGCGGAGAAGGGGGGAGAGGAGCAGTGGCGGCTGGTGCTCGAAATTTTTGGGGGTGGCGCAAACAAACAAACAAAAAAAAAATATCAATTGCAGCCTCACTGTGTCCAAAACGCAGCCACTGTGCCCATCAATTGTCGCCCCTGTGCCCAGCAATGGTCGCCACTGTGCCATCAATGCAGCCACTGTGCCCAGCAATTGTCGCCACTGTGCCATCAACGCAGCCACTGTGCCCAGCAATTGTCGCCACTGTGCCATGTCATCAATTGTCACCACTGTGCCATCAATTGTCGCCACTGTGCCATTAAACGCAGCCACTGTGCCATGCCATCAATTGTCACCACTGTGCCATCAATTGTCGCCACTGTGCCATCAAACGCAGCCACTGTGCCATGCCATCAAACGCAGCCACTGTGCCATGCCATCAAACGCAGCCACTGTGCCATCAATTGTTGCCACTGTGCCCATCAATTGTCGCCACTGTGCCATCAATTGTTGCCACTGTGCCATGCCATCAAACGCAGCCACTGTGCAATCAATTGTCACCACTGTGCCAATCAATTGTCACCACTGTGCCCATCAATTGCCGCCAGTTTGTACCCTCAAAAACCGCCAGATTGCTTCCCCCAGTCCCCCAGCACTTACCTTTCTCGGGTCAGCCATCCTCCCTCAATGTCTTCTCCCAAGTCCCGCCCTCAATGTCGCTTCAGCCAATCAGGTTACCGGTAACCAGAGCCGGTGAACCTGATTGGCTGAGATGTGTGTCAGTGTTCACCAAGGAACGCACCCCTCATGCGTCCCTTGGTGAACTATTTGGAAGCCGATTACAGCCTGGCTCTGATAGACACTTCCAAAACACACCCACCGCCAGCCACCGCTCTAATTCAAATGGCCGGCGCTCGCCAGGGGGCCGGCCATCTGAATAGTCGGCGGCAGCGGCGACAATACATAGGTTCATGCAATGCATGAACCTATATATTGTTTTTCAGTGGCGGTGCAGGAGCGAGAGGGGGCGGCGCTCCAGCGCCCTCTATGGATGCCACTGGAGAGGAGCGAAGCTCCGTTCGGCCGCGTCGCTGGACAGTGGAACAGGTAAGTGTCTGTTTATTAGAGCCAGCAGCTACACTTTTTGTAGCTGCTGACTTTTAATAAACATAAAAAAAAGTCTGGAACTCCCCTTTAACATGGATCTAAAGACAATAAAATATATATTTCATATGTACATAGGGCGCGCACAAGGCATAAACATGATGAAAACGGTACATACATAGTAGCACATGATTATAGTAGTAAATATATGAGATAATATGGCATAGAAATGCCAGTGGTAACATGCCCGATACCGACATATGTGCCCACATGGTATGTGTACATCTACTGGATAATATGTAAACAGCATCATTGAGTATAAGTAGTAAATTTAATAGGTATGATTCCATATGAGATGTAACTGTGGCATCAGACAGAGCTTGACGCTTTCGTGGATGTGTCCACTCATCAGGAGCAGATGCGACATAAATTCCTAAGGAATATATATAAAGATTTAATGAACCATACTGTAAATAGATAGAAAGTATCGAGGTGAATGGATATTTAGGCCCCTTTCACACTTATACGACTTCAAAATCGCGATTTTACCACAATTTTGCGGCCGCGATTTTACCGCGATTCGTGGCCGCGATTTAGCAGAGATTCTCGGCCGCGATTTCAGGGAATGCCTGTGTAAGTGGCATCAAAATCGGACCAAAGTAGTGCAGGGATTACTTTGAAGTCGGAAGTCCTACTAATATGAATGGTTGTCATTGGAAATCATGGGAAACGACTTGTCATGCTACTTTTCCATCACAAATCATGGTACAAGTCGTATAAGTGTGAAAGGGGGCTTAGTGTGTATAGATGGTCAACCAACCACACTCACCAACTCAGACAGCGAGTGTAGTGCGCGGCAGCTGGCGCAAAGGTGGGCTGGGAGCATGACCTCCCCACGGGAACTGAGGAGGCATATATAGGGGTGCGACACCGGGCAGAGTCAGGAAGTACAAAATATGACAGAGGTCTCCATATAGCAAAAATTATGTGTAGTTCTTGAAGTAGGGGTATCTGGGAACAAAATATTGAGTATGTGTATGATTATGACAATAATGTGTTATAAGTAATAATAGTTAGTAGTGAACCCAGTGTAGTTCCGCGAACAGTGATGGCATAAGTAAGGGTAGTGCTAGAGGATATTGAAGGGTCTGTGTCTGAAAGTAGTTAACAATTGTAAGGGTGTAAATGGGTATGTTGTTTTAGCAAGCACTCCCAGTGTCCTCCATAATGGTGGTGTCCATCTCAGTACTTCTGGGTTACAAGGTGGTGTCCATCTCAGCTCCAACTCAGTACTTCTGGTTACAAGGTTGTGTACATCTACGCTCCACCTTAGTATCTCTGGATTACAAGGTGGTATCCATTGCAGCTCCATCTAAGTATTTCTAGGTTACAAGGTGGTGTCCAACTCAGCTCCATCTAAGTAATTCTAAGTTACAAGGTGGTGTCCATTTTAGCTCCATCACAGTACTTCTGGATTACAAGGTTGTGTCCATCTCAGCTCAATCTAAGTACTTCTATATTATAAGGTGGTGTCCATCTCAGCTCCATCTCAGTACTTCTGGGTTACAAGGTGTTGTCCATCCTAGCTCCATTTCAGTACTTCTGGGTTACAAGGTGGTGTCCATCCTAGCTCCATCTCAGTAATTCTGGGTTACAGGGTGGTGTCCATCCTAGCTCCATCTCAGTAATTCTGGGTTACAAGGTGGTGTCCATCCTAGATCCATTTCAGTACTTCTGGGTTGCAAGGTGGTGTCCATCTCAGCTCCATTTCAGTACTTCTGGGTTACAAGGTGGTGTCCATCCTAGCTCCATCTCAGTAATTCTGGGTTACAAGGTGGTGTCCATCTCAGCTCCATCTCAGTACTTCTGGGTTGCAAGGTGGTGTCCATCTCTGCTCCATTTCAGTACTTCTGGGTTATAAGGTGGTGTCCATCCTAGCTCCATCTCAGTAATTCTGGGTTACAAGGTGGTGTCCATCTCAGCTCCATCTCAGTACTTCTGGGTTGCAAGGTGGTGTCCATCTCAGCTCCATCTCAGTACTTCTGGGTTACAAGGTGGTGTCCCTCTCTGCTCCATCTCAGTACTACTGGGTTACAAGGTGGTGTCCATCTCAGCTCCATCACAGTACATCTGGGTTACTTATAAATAAAAGGAGGATAAATAGACAAATAGAATGAAGCATTGGGACTAATAGATACTTTATTGTGATTGCTGCTACAAAGTTACTTTGTTTCAGTTTTGTGGAAGTGATGACAGTATGCTACTGAGGTACTATGATACACTGTGAAGGACTAGTTGAATATAAGAAACCTTTTTTTGTGGTTTTTAGTAGTAGGAGTTGTGAGTGGTTAGATATATATAAAAGATATACTGTATATAGTGATATATATATATATATATATATTAAAAGTACACCCTTACATTGGAACTCAGTGGAGAAGGTTCCTTTTATATTAGTGGTCAGTACAGTAGAGAAGGGCCTCTTTACACTTATGGTCAGTGGAGAAGTGCCATCTTATATGTATGGTCATGGAGAAATTTCCCTTTACATTAGTGGTCAGTAGAGAAGTGCTTCCTTTCATTTTTGGATAGTAGGAAATGGTCCCCTTACATTGATAGTCTGGGGAGAAATGCCAACTTACATTGGTAGTTAGGGGTAAAGTGCCCCAGTATATTAGTAGTTAGTAGTTAAGCACCTCCTTACATTGGTTGTCAGTGGAGAATTGCCCTCTTACTTTGGAATTCAGTGGTGCAGTGCTCCCTTATATTGGTTGTCAGTGGTGAAGGGCCCCCTTACATTAGTGGTCAGTGGATAAGGGTCCCCTTACATTGGTGGTCAGTTAAGAAGGGCCTCTTAGGTTAGTTTTCTTTGGTGATGTTTCCCCTTACATTAGTGGTCAGTGAAAATGTGCCCCTTACATTGGTTCAAGAAGAGGTACTGGATAAAGATCCTCTACCAATAGAGATGGACAAAGAGATGGACAGTAGAGAGATGAAGCAGAGATGGACACCACCTTGTAACCCTGAAGTACTGAGATGGAGCTGAGATGGACTCCACTTTGTAACCCAGAAGTACTGAGATGGAGCTGAGATGGACACCACTTTGTAATCCTGAAGTACTGTGATGATGGAGCTGAGATGGACTCCACTTTGTAACCCAGAAGTACTGAGATGGAGCTGAGATGGACACCACTTTGTAATCCTGAAGTACTGTGATGATGGAGCTGAGATGGACACCACGTTGTAGCCCAGAAGTACTGAGATGGAGCTGAGATGGACACCACTTTGTAATCCAGAAGTACTGCGATGATGGAGCTGAGATGGACACCACGTTGTAGCCCAGAAGTACTGAGATGGAGCTGAGATGGACACCACTTTGTAATCCAGAAGTACTGTGATGATGGAGCTGAGATGGACACCACTTTGTAGCCCAGATGTACTGAGATGAATCTGAGATGGACACCACTTTGTAATCCAGAAGTACTGTAATGATGGAGCTGAGATGGACACCACATTGTAGCCCAGAAGTACTGAGATGGAGCAGAGGAAGCTGCCATTTGTCTGTGGACCCTTATGCTCTCAACAATGGGGATCAATCAAAATAAGTAGTCTATATATACAGTTGACCAGGAAGGGCGCCAAACAATGATCCAAGAGCCCAACAATCATTTATCAGTTCAATAAATGACCATGGAAGGGAAACCAAACAGCTAATGTATTTTAGGGCACATAGACCCCCCACCCCTTTTTTCTTCAGGGCTTCAGTTAAATTAAATGATTTAGGGAGTGGGACTGAGAAGTGGCACAATCACCAGGGATTGATTGCCTACTGTGAAGAAAGTCAGATATCCCCAGGATCAGTGAACCAATAAATCAGCACTGAAAGGTTGTCAGTGCAACGGGGCCCCCTTACATTGATGGTCAATTGTGGGGCGCTCCCTTACAATAGTGGTCAGTGAATAAGGGCACCCTTACATTGGTGGTCAGTGAATAGGTCCCCCCTCCTTATATTGGTGGTCAGTGGAAAAGGCAGATGTTGATTGTCCAAGAACTTTACAAGACTTATAACTTGTGGCCCCACCCTGTTTTGATTTACATTACCCATGTAGTCGGGGATAGGTGTTAAATAGGTTCCATATATAGGTAACCAATGGTGTCTAAGGCCCCAACTTCTGTTTAGGAATAGTTGTTCCAGATTTATTTGGATGCCATTGTAGGGATCCACTACCATCTACTGTTAGCTGCCAGTGGGGAGAGAGAAGGTCTCAGCCACATGTCCGGTCCATACTACCAATACCAGATCAGAAGATATGATTGTGCCAGTATTTCTATGTTCTTCTTGAGTGTATTGCTGAAACCCCATGACAAACAGAGCATCTGTCTGTCCTATTACTATTTAACATGCACAGTGCCAGAAAACTAGGACTGCATTCCAAGCTGGTTGGGTAATGGCTGTAGGGTCTCCTAATCACCACTGCTCTTGTCTTCAGGTCTTTGACACAAAGTAAGACACTACATCAGGGATATGCAATTAGCGGACCTCCAGCTGTTGCAAAACTACAAGTCCCATCATGCCTCTGCCTCTGGGTGTCATGCTTGTGGCTGTCAGAGTCTTGCTATGCCTCATGGGACTTGTAGTTCTGCAACAGCTGGAGGTCCGCTAATTGCATATCCCTGCACTACATCATTCTCAGGGGCTCCTGCAATGGGACTTTGCTGCAACATTTATCTAGAGGTAGATCCATAAATATCCATATATACGTGGGTACAGGGCTTTTTTTTTCAATGGGGATTGAACGGTTCTGGCACCTCCAGCACTGAATGTATGTAAAGGCAAAGGGTGCTGGGTTGTGCTGGAGGGTCCATTGATGCTGGCTGCTGGGGGATCTATTGTTGCTGTGGGGATCTATTGTTGCTGGGGGGGATATGACCTGTATGATCCCAGCGGGACTACAAGTCCCAGAGACCGCATTGTGCATCTGCAGACACTGCATGACCTCTCTAGATATGGCGCTACAGTAGGCAGGCGTGCAGTACAATGTGCAGTGTTGACAGCTGTGTGACCGACTGACCCGGGGAGGGGTGGTGCGGGTGACCCAACTGACCAAGTTGGGGGGTGGCTGTGGATGCATTGTTTGCCCCCCAAAAAAATATACCACCAGCCGCCACTGCTAGGGGGTATTTTGTTGCACGGGTCCTATTGTTGCCGGTGGTGAATCCATTGCTGCTGAGGGTGTTTTTTGTTGCTGTGGGATCTATTGTTTCTGGGGGGTTTATTGTTGCTGGCTGCAAAGGATCTATTTTACTGCCTTTCTTACTATCCTTAACAATATCCATACAAATTACTTAGCGCCACAAAATTATATTTGGTTCTGTTTTCTCTAAAAGGAGTGTTACTGGGAGGTGGAACCAAGGGACGGTGTTTGGGGGTGAGTGGGGGGCAGAGACAAGGGCTTACTTGGAAGAGGGGGGTACCTGCACCTATTCTCTGGGAAAAAAAACCTGCCTGAATATATGCACAATTCCACCAGAACTTCTACCAGACCCTTTGCTAATAATATCTGTGTGTACATTGGATGTATGTACAGTTATTAACCTCTTCTTGTATAAAGATTGAATATACCTGTAGGTAAATAAGAGAACCAAAAGAGTGGGATTGATAATAAAGATGGCAGTAGCTCGACCCAGGACAGGGCCTCTGTGAACCTTCCTGGGAAATTAACCAGTAATCTAATGAAAGTAATTGGGAGCAGAGGAACTACTGCAACCAGGTTAAACAATAACTGTAAGTATGTAGATGCACACCTCAATATTCTGTTTGGGGACGGACATTTCTCATAACCCCCCCCCCCAAAAAAAAAGAAGAGGGCTACACCCTCTTCAACATGTATCACCCTCTAGTGTGCTACTAGTGCAGTGCAGGAAAATTTATGTTGGCTCATGCTTAAACCTGTGAACCTGGATGACTCATGCAGACAAGTCTCTGGTGCCTTCCCCTGGTTCTGGAAAGTTGCAAAACGTTCTGGAAACTGGAGGGCGGAGCTTAAGAGGGTTGTTCTGCATACTCAAGGGAGCTGAGTAGCACTAGTAGCACCCTCTACTAGCGCAGTGCAAGGAAATTTATGTTGGCTCTTGCTTAAACCTTTGAGCCTGGATGACTCATGCAGACAAGTCCCTGGTGCCTCCCGCCGATTCTGGAAAAATGGAGAATGTTCTGGAAACTAGAGGGCAGAGGCTAAGAGGGTTGTTCTGCATACATGCTTAAATCTGTGAGCCTTAATTGGGTCATGGGTTTACCTCAGGTCAGGTGGTGGCCCTTGCAGGTTGGTTGGGCCAGCCCTTAAGTCTGGGTGAGTCACGCTGGAAAGAGGAGTTATGTGAAAGATGGAGATGGAGTGCTAAGGGGACTGTCGGTGGCCCTTGAGACAAACCTCCTGGTCTGGGGGGTGCTTTGCCAGGGCTGGACTGGAAGGATCCTGACAATAGAAGCAGTTTGGAGAGAGTCTTCCCTGAGAGGCAGAGTGAGCAAGGAGAACAGTGTGAGTACTACAGCAAGGTCATGGATTTACAAGGAGAGAGACTTCCACATGTAGCAGGTCTCTCTGGAAGATAGTGGTGTGCTTAAATCTTTCTTAAACCTTGCCATGGGATCTCTGGAGTCAGTCGGGTAGACTGGTGAAGAGTCAGTCGGGTAGACAGGTGAAGAGTCAGTCGGGTAGACCGGTGAAGAGTCAGTCGGGTAGACCGGTGAAGAGTCAGTCAGGTAGACTGGTGGAGAGTCAGTACTGGTGGAGAGCCAATCGGGTAAACTGGTGAAGAGTCAGTTGGATAGACTGGTGAAGAGGCAGTCGGATAGACTGGTAAAGAGTCAGTTGGATAGACTGGTGAAGAGTCAGTCGGGTAGAGTGGTGGAGAGTCATTCAGGTAGACTGGTGTAGAGTCAGTCGGGTAGACTGGTGAAGAGTCAATCGGGTAGTGTAAGAGTCCAGGGCTTACTACGCATGCACCAATGATGCGTTGCCGCAAGAGGAAATCCGTGCCAACTGAGCATGCGCCAAAGACGCCTCAGTGTGCCAAACCGCACCTGCGCAGAAGACCTGATGGAAAAAGGCAGGAAAATGCCCAGGAGGCACACAGGAAGTGACTTCAACCTGATGGAAAAAGGCAGGAAAATACCCAGGAGGCGCACAGGAAATGACCTCAACATGATGGAAAAAAGGAGGGAAAATGCTGTCCAGGAGGCGCACAGGAAGTGACCTCAAACTTCCCTATATAAGCCCAGCCTGGACACTGACAAATTGCTGGATTATCTTCAGTCCCCCCTTGTTCCTGTGCTAGTGTGTGATCTGTCTGAACTTGTTGTGACCTGGAAACCTATTTGACTAATCTTGATTGCTGCTTGCCTTTGACCTCGGATTTGTACCTAGACCATTCTACTTCTTTGCCCCTTTTGTACTCAGCTGCCAGATTGGAACCGACCCCGGCTTGAATCTTGACCATTCTTTTTCTGATTAACCCTTCTGTACTTCGTTGCCAGAGTGGACTTGACCTCGGCTCGGATCTCGGATTAAGACTTGCACAGTGCTCCGCACCCCTGGCAATCGTGCCACTCGGTGTCCACCAAGTCTCTGTCTCCATCTCCAGAGGCTTTAAGGACCCAAGGTGCAAGGGAGGCCTCCCCACTACTTCGGTCTCACCTCAGGTACATGGCCCTCGTGAAAGGTAGACTGGTGAAGAGTCAGTCGGGAAGACTGGTGTAGAGTCAGTCATGTAGACTGGTGAAGAGTCAGTCGGATAGACGGTGAAGAGTTAGTCGGGGAGACTGGGTAAGAGTCAGTTGGGGAGACTGGGGAAGAGTCATCAGTTAGACTGGTGAAAAGTCAGTCGGGGAGACTGGTGAAGAGTCAGTCGGGGAGATTGGTCAAGAGTCAGTCAGGGAGACTGGTGAAGAGTCAGTCGTATAGACTGGTGAAGAGTCAGTCGGTATACTGGTGAAGAGTCAGTCAGGGAGACTGATGGAGAGTCTAATGTGTAGACTGGTGAAGAGTGAGTCGGGTAGACTGGTGAAGAGTCAGTCAGGTAGACTGGTGAAGAGTCAGTCGGGGAGACTGGTGGAGAGTCAGTCGTATAGAATGGTGAAGAGTCAGTCGGTATACTGGTGAAGAGTCAGTCGGTATACTGGTGAAGAGTCAGTCGGGGAGACTGATGAAGAGTCTAATGTGTAGACTGGTGAAGAGTCAGTCGGGTAGACTGGTGAAGAGTCAGTCGGGTAGACTAGTGAAGAGTCAGTCGGGGAGACTGGTGGAGAGTCAGTCGTATAGACTGGTGAAGAGTCAGTCGGTATACTGGTGAAGAGTCAGACGGGGAGACTGATGGAGAGTCTAATGTGTAGACTGGTGAAGAGTCAGTCGGGGAGACTGGTGGAGAGTCAGTCGGGGAGACTGGTGGAGAGTCAGTCGGGGAAACTGATGAAAAGTCAGTTGGGTAGACTGGTGAAGAGTCAGTTGGGTAGACTGGTGAAGAAGCAGCCGGGTGGGCTGGCATTTCCTGCAGTTGGTAGACCTGGGACCAATGTCTACAAGGGATTGGAGGTACTCCAGGATGCAGTCTACAACATTTTGTGCTACTTTCAAAAGGGACTGGGAGTTCGTAGTCCTTAAGAGGCCTTTGCATCTTTTTACTTAGAGAGTGTCCGAAAATGCAGACACAAATCTGAAGTTGCCCCTGGTTTTTTTGTTACTATCAAGTTGGGTATGATTCCTATTTTCCATCCAAATTATTACCCTTAATAAAACATAAAAAACAAGCTCAAAGACTGTTCCTTGTCTCTGGATGAAAGCTAACAAATTGTTATTTGCCTGGCTGTGTAGGAATGGGGAACCCAGTCATCTGCAACCCCTACGGGGGTAGTGCTACAAACATCTCCAGTGAACCAGTTCCCATCTCAAAAACAGCACAAAAAATGCAATTTTAACAATTTCACCCTTGACAATGTTAGCAGAAATTCACACCTTCGGCAATTTAACTTGAACAGTTAACACGTGTCCCAGAATCCACGGCACAGTGGTGTTTGAATTATGTAAATTATATTTTGTGTTTGTTTGTTTCTTTTTAAATGCTCTATTGGGTCCTTTTCATTCTTCTCCAGGGAGCTGCAATTACCTAACGCCTATCAATGCATTAGTGAAGTGTTTTATGCCGTTCATGCATGCCCCGCCGAACTTACAAAGAATTTAAAATGTAAATCTGTATTTTAAACAGTTTATTTTTCTTTTAGACTTCAGTTTATTGTATTACCTATCGAGAATTTGGTTCTATAAAAACATGTCCTATTCTTTAGTGGGAAAAAAAGAATCATTTGTTGCATTTTAAAGCACACTCTAGTTTCTTTCCTTTCCATGAGCACTGTAACATTTCTAAGGGATTTGCTTGCATTTGCACAACATTCGCCCTATTTGTAAAACTCAACATTCGCCCAATGTTCTGCAGTAATGAAATGGAGAAAAATAAATTTGTCATGACATTCGTGAAACCTTGCTTTCATTAACATTCAACCAGTCGTCTATAACAAGCTGAGTGCAGTAGAGTAACTAAAACCTTCAGGGCCCCCGGTGCAAGAAACCATGAAGGGCCCCCTTACTTCCGAGCCCGGTGGCAGAACACCAAGGCCCAGGTTTTGGTTTCCAAATTCATACCACAGGGAACAGAAAGAGCAAGCAGAAAGCCTAGATTAAAATCTTAGTCTTGAACATCATTCTTCTAAGAAGATATACCACCCATACCTGTTGTGTTCGCGGCAAACATGGCACCGGAATAGGGTAGACTGTTGATAGATGGCAAGCTCCTTTGGGCTTAAATGGAGATAGCTGAAAAAGTCAAGGACATGTTTTGGCTTACAAAATGTTACTCATAGCTATGAGTAAGGCTTTGTAAGCTAAAACATATTTGTTTCTTCTGTTTACTAAACCACTTTATTTTTAATAAAATTTTTGGATTATGTATTGACTTTTTCAAGTATCAAGTGGATGGGCCAACAGAAGCCCAACTGGGGACCAATATCTGCTGAATGATAATAATAGCCAGGAGGTTGAGCTAGCCTTGTTTTCTTGGTGAGACAATTGCCGAGGAGCACTTAGTCTTCACCACTCCAAGAAATGGTGTTGGTTATGGGAAAGCCCAGGTTCTGGTTTCCAAATTCATGGCACAAAGAACACAAAGAGCAAGCAGAAAGCCAGGTTATAATCTTAGTCTTGAAGGTCATTCTTCTAAGACGATATGCCACCAAAACCTGTTGTATTTGTGGCAAACATGGCACTGGAATATGGTAGGCTGTTGATGGATGGCAAGCTCCTCTGGGCTGCAATGGAGATAGCTGAAAATGTCAAGAACATGTTTTGGCTTACAAAATCTTTTTCATAGCTATGAGTAAGACTTTGTAAGCTAAAACGCATTTGGTTCTTCTGCTTACTAAACCATAAGGATGAGCTCAGGCGTGTTCGCAACCGCACGTGCAGAGCCCGCCAGGAAGACGGCACCACACAGCACTAATCACAGGCAGTGAGACATTTCCCGATCTCTGAAGATCGGGAAAATGTCTCACTGCTTGTGATAAGCGATCTGCAGTGCCGACTTCCTGGTGGGCTCTGCACGTGCGGGTGCGAACACGCTTGAGCTCATCCTTAGGCTCCATGTACACAGAAGCTGATAAACTGCAGTTTATTGGCGTTTTTTTAAAAAGCCCATTAACTGCACTCTATGTTAGCCTGTGTGTTCATGTACACATAACGTTTTTTAGCTTTAATGAGCAGTGGAGTTAATGGGCTTTTTTCTGAACGCAAGAAATTTGCGTTCAAAGTGTCGTTTTTCGGCAGAAAAAAACACAAAAAAACGCAAAACGCCGAAAAAACGCTCATAAATGCTCAAAAACGCTGGCCGCGAGCGTTTTTTGGTCCATTGAATTTTTTTTATTTTTAAAAAAAAAAAAAAAACGCTACACTGAAAAACGCTAATAAAAGCTAGCAAAAAAACGCTGATAAAAGCTAGCTTTTTCTGCTGCTTTAAAAACGACAGTTTTTGAGCTTCTGTGTACATGGAGCCTACTAAACCACTTGATTTTTAATAAACTTTGGGGATTATGTATTGACTTTTTCAAGTATCAAGAAGATAGGGTAACAGAACCGCAACTGGGGCCAACATCTGCTGAATGATAATAATAGAGGTTGAGCTAGTGTTGTGGAAATTTTTATTAATATATGTTGTCAGATGTCCCCCAGTGTCGGTTTTGCTGTATTGCGCTTATTTGAACGTATTCGCACATACAGACGTTGGTGGAAGCCCGGTGGCGGGAAAATCTTCCTGTGGACACAGCGATGTTTGCTCCTTTTAGGGATGTTTGTTTTATGCCTCGCCAAGGGACTGGCCACTTCTTGGCGTTGGCATTAAATGACTCAGAGCGGACAGATCTGCATCCACTAGAACTATAGCATAACGATACGACAATTCTGGCCCATTGAGAGCCATAGCTTTCGTATGGTTCCCGTCATTGGAAGCGGTGCACGTCACTGCTAGTCTATTTGAATGTATACATGTCTGTGATTGGTTCTTTTGTTGTATTATATCCTTACATGGTCACTTCCTATGGAGGAGGTCACATGTTGTGACATCACTTCCTGCTGGGAGTTTAATAAAAGCCTTTTGAAGGCGTCGGCATGGCAGTCTTTGCTGGGATGCCGTGATAAGAACAGTCTGGTGATGCCTCTTGACTTGTATGAATGGGATGAATGGAAGGTGAGTGAATTTTAGCTTAAACATTATTACATTAAGATGAAGTGTGTGCTATTTAGCACAAGGCAAGATGGCTGTGTGCTCTGCATACAACCAATCCTGCCACCAGAGCTAGCCTTGTTTGTTTGGTGAGACAATGGCCCAGGAGCACTTAGTCTTCACCCCTCCAAGAAGTGGTGTATATGAAATTTTGCTATGGGAAAGCCCAGGTTCTGGTTTCCAAATTCATGCCACAGAGAACACAAAGAGCAAGCAGAAAGCCTAGGTTAAAATTTTAGTCTTGAAGATCATTAGTCTAAGAAGATATGCCACCCATACCTGTTGTGTTTGTGACAAACATGGCGCTGGAATACAGTAGAATGTTGATGGATGGCAAGCTCCTCTGGGCTTCAAAGGAGATAGCTGAAAATGTCAAGGGCATGTTTCGGCTTACAAAATGTTACTCATAGCTATGAGTAAGGCTTTGTAAACTAAAACACATTTGTTTCTTCTGTTTACTAAACCACTTGATTTTTAATAAACTTTGCGGATTATGTATTGACTTTTTCAAGTATCAAGTGGATGGGGCAACGGGTGTCGGACTGGGGACCAACATCTGCTGAATGAAAATAATAGCCAGGAGGTTTGTTTGGTGAGGCAATGACCGAGGAGCACCTAGTCTTCACCACTCCAAGAAATTGTGTATATGGGAGTTGGTTATGGGAACACCCAGGTTCTGGTTCCAGGTTTGTACCACAGATAGCACAAAGGGAAGGCAGTGGGCCAAGGACTATTGGCAAGAAAATAACAGAGAAGATCAGCAGACACAAACACTCAAGCCTAGGTTAGTAAATTTAGGTTAGTAAATATTCAAATATTAGTTTCTATATTAAATATTATTAGCTTCTTCTAAGAGGATATGCCACCCACACATCAGGGTCTGACATATGAAACTTAACTTTTATTTGTGTTACTAAGACTTTCTATTACATAGTAGCTTTCTGGACGCATTCATATTATTGCTTATGCTTGTTCTACGTACATCCACACCGCAAAGGACATTGAGTGAAATATAATATACACAACTTTCCTGCACCTCTCTTGTTCGCTATCATCTTTTTCCCTTGTCAGTTCATATTTATAATTTCCTGGCAATAGCTTTCTTGGTTATTTACCCATAAGAGTGTGTGCAGCATAACTAATGTCTGCAACTAGTCAAAAACATAGCTCCTGTCTTCTATGCAAGGGACCTTCCTTATAAATAGGAAAGGAACAGCATTGACTGTTAGCGTAGTTATCACAAATGAGCAGTCCAGTTGTGTTTGGAGCAAACGTGGCTGTTAATGGATGGCAAGCTCCTCAGGGGTGGAGCTTGCCATCCATCAGGAGCAGGTAGTTTTCACCAGTGTAAGAAATCAATAGAGCTGGCAAAACGGTGAACTGGCGACTATTATTTTTTATTGAAATCAGGTGGCAAAGGGGTATAAAATCCAGGAAACAGCCACTGGCTGTAGAAGGTGAAATGCGTCAGCCTTTGGCTATGAGTAAGGCCCATGAAGGCTGAAATGCATCAATTTCTCCTTTTTTTTTTTTTTTTTACCCCTTTGCCATCTGATTTCAATAACGAAGACTAGTCATTGGCTATGAGTAAGGTCCATAGAGGCTGAAACGCATCGGCATCTCTGTTTCCTGGATTTTATAACCCTTTGCTATCAGATTTCAATAACGAAGACTAGCCATTGGCTATGAGTAAGGTCCATAGAGGCTGAAACGCATAAGCATCTCTGTTTCCTGGATTTTATACCCCTACACCATCAGATTTCAATAACGAAGACTAGCCATTGGCTATGAGTAAGGTCCACAGAGGCTGAAACGCATCAGAATCTCTATTTCCTGGATTTTATACTCCTTTGCTATCAGATTTCAATAACAAAGACTAGTCATTGGCTATGAGTAAGGTCCATAGAGGCTAAAACGCATCAGCATCTCTGTTTCCTAGATTTTATACCCCTTTGCTATCAGATTTCAATAACGAAGACTAGCCATTGGCTATGAGTAAGGTCCACAGAGGCTGAAACGCATCAGCATCTCTGTTTCCTGGATTTTATACCCCTTTGCTATCAGATTTCAATAACGAAGACTAGCCATTGGCTATGAGTAAGGTCCACAGAGGCTGAAACGCATCAGAATCTCTATTTCCTGGATTTTATACTCCTTTGCTATCAGATTTCAATAACAAAGACTAGTCATTGGCTATGAGTAAGGTCCATAGAGGCTAAAACGCATCAGCATCTCTGTTTCCTAGATTTTATACCCCTTTGCTATCAGATTTCAATAACGAAGACTAGCCATTGGCTATGAGTAAGGTCCACAGAGGCTGAAACGCATCAGCATCTCTGTTTCCTGGATTTTATACCCTTAAGCCATCAGATTTCAATAACAAAGACTAGCTATTGGCTATACAGTAAGTAATAGATAGATGTTTTCACCATAACAGAATGAATAGTGAGTTTGCCACATCTCTACATACATAGAAAAAATTGGAGTACCCCCTAGGTGGGACTTTAAATTGGCAACAACACTAAGAAGTATATAAAAAACATTTTTATTTAGAAAATGATAAATAAAAAATCATAAATGAAAATGATGATTGCTAAAACATACATTGACAAAAGACAGATACAAAATTCATATTGTCTTGCAGTAGAATATAAAGGTACATGTGTCTAGTAATTGCTCTCCAATATCCGAAAAAATTTCCGGCGACCCACGTCCGAGAAAACTTTCCGATACCCAACACGTTTCAGGTTCAAAGCCCTTTCATCAGGGGTATTTATATAGGAGAGTTTGAATGTGAGATAGGGTGAATGACGCAGCACTCAAGTACACAAAATATTTAGGCAAGAATAGAGTTGTCACTGTCAGTGGATGGCGTGTATGGAGGTCTAGTTCAGCCTCCAGATTAGTATGTCATGGCCCACAGGTGATACCATGTCACTTCTTCCTTTAGGCAAGAGGGTATATAGCTAGGAACAAGAGCTTGAAAGCTCATATAGAGTTCTCTCTGTAAGGGTGGGTCAGGCCTTTCCAAAATCCTTCCTTGGAGGGGGAAATGGAAAGTGTATTTGAGTGATGTCTGACGTTCCTTATACTGCAAAAGCAAAGGGACACCCTGTGTGTAGGGGTTTCCGTAGGGCGCACCATCCAATCTGGCAGGGTCACCCCTAGGCAAAATGAGAAGTTGACCCGTGAAGTGCGGACGCAACCCCCACTGGATGGTTAAACTTTTTTGTGCCCGGCAATGGGCTTTAAAGACATGTGACCAACACAAAGTGTAAGCTGCATGCGCTTGCCCAACAAAATTGGTAAGGTGCACTGCACACCAATAACATTCACAAATGAAAGCCAAATGGCTACCTCACTGTTTCCTCCATTTATATCCTCTTCTTCTTCTGAATCCTGCCTACAGGTGAACACCAATTTTCATTGTCCAATCAATGGGCATTTTTGGATATTCCCTCTCTCCTTTGGCTTGTCAAAGGGGTATTTTTATGACTGGTGCTCAATAGTCTTGATTTGAGGGTGGAAGGAACACTACACCCCTAATCAGTTATGGTCTCCTTCTCCCACTACTCCCCTAATCAGTTATGGTCTCCTTCTCCCACTACTCCCCTGATCAGTTAGGGTCTCCTTCTCCCACTACTCCCCTGATCAGTTATGGTCTCCTTCTCCCACTACTCCCCTGATCAGTTATGGTCTCCTTCTCCCACTACTCCCCTGATCAGTTATGGTCTCCTTCTCCCACTACTCCCCTAATCAGGTATGGTCTCCTTCTCCCACTACTCCCCTGATCAGTTATGGTCTCCTTCTCCCACTACTCCCCTGATCAGTTATGGTCTCCTTCTCCCACTACTCCCCTAATCAGGTATGGTCTCCTTCTCCCACTACTCCCCTGATCAGTTATGGTCTCCTTCTCCCACTATTCCCCTAATCAGTTATGGTCTCCTTCTCCCACTACTCCCCTGATCAGTTATGGTCTCCTTCTCCCACTACTCCAGTGATCAGTTATTGTCTCCTTCTCCCACTACTCCTCTGATCAGTTATGCTCTCCTTCTCCCACTACTCCCCTAATCAGTTATGGTCTCCTTCTCCCACTACTCCCCTGATCAGTTATGGTCTCCTTCTCCCACTACTCCCCTGATCAGTTATGGTCTCCTTCTCCCACTACTCCCCTGATCAGTTATGGTCTCCTTCTCCCACTACTCCCCTAATCAGGTATGGTCTTCTTCTCCCACTACTCCCCTGATCAGTTATGGTCTCCTTCTCCCACTACTCCCCTGATCAATTATGGTCTCCTTCTCCCACTACTCCCCTAATCAGGTATGGTCTCCTTCTCCCACTACTCCCCTGATCAGTTATGGTCTCCTTCTCCCACTATTCCCCTAATCAGTTATGGTCTCCTTCTCCCACTACTCCCCTGATCAGTTATGGTCTCCTTCTCCCACTACTCCAGTGATCAGTTATGGTCTCCTTCTCCCACTATTCCCCTAATCAGTTATGGTCTCCTTCTCCCACTACTCCCCTGATCAGTTATGGTCTCCTTCTCCCACTACTCCAGTGATCAGTTATGGTCTCCTTCTCCCACTATTCCCCTAATCAGTTATGGTCTCCTTCTCCCACTACTCCCATGATCAGTTATGGTCTCCTTCTCCCACTACTCCAGTGATCAGTTATGGTCTCCTTCTCCCACTACTCCAGTGATCAGTTATGGTCTCCTTCTCCCACTATTCCCCTAATCAGTTATGGTCTCCTTCTCCCACTACTCCCCTGATCAGTTATGGTCTCCTTCTCCCACTACTCCAGTGATCAGTTATGGTCTCCTTCTCCCACTATTCCCCTAATCAGTTATGGTCTCCTTCTCCCACTATTCCCCTAATCAGTTATGGTCTCCTTCTCCCACTACTCCAGTGATCAGTTATGGTCTCCTTCTCCCACTACTCCTCTGATCAGTTATGCTCTCCTTCTCCCACTACTCCCCTAATCAGTTATGGTCTCCTTCTCCCACTACTCCCCTGATCAGTTATGGTCTCCTTCTCCCACTACTCCCCTGATCAGTTATGGTCTCCTTCTCCCACTACTCCCCTGATCAGTTATGGTCTCCTTCTCCCACTACTCCCCTGATCAGTTATGGTCTCCTTCTCCCACTACTCCCCTAATCAGGTATGGTCTCCTTCTCCCACTACTCCCCTGATCAGTTATGGTCTCCTTCTCCCACTACTCCCCTGATCAGTTATGGTCTCCTTCTCCCACTACTCCCCTAATCAGGTATGGTCTCCTTCTCCCACTACTCCCCTGATCAGTTATGGTCTCCTTCTCCCACTATTCCCCTAATCAGTTATGGTCTCCTTCTCCCACTACTCCCCTGATCAGTTATGGTCTCCTTCTCCCACTATTCCCCTAATCAGTTATGGTCTCCTTCTCCCACTACTCCCCTGATCAGTTATGGTCTCCTTCTCCCACTACTCCAGTGATCAGTTATTGTCTCCTTCTCCCACTACTCCTCTGATCAGTTATGCTCTCCTTCTCCCACTACTCCCCTAATCAGTTATGGTCTCCTTCTCCCACTACTCCCCTGATCAGTTATGGTCTCCTTCTCCCACTACTCCCCTGATCAGTTATGGTCTCCTTCTCCCACTACTCCCCTGATCAGTTATGGTCTCCTTCTCCCACTACTCCCCTAATCAGGTATGGTCTTCTTCTCCCACTACTCCCCTGATCAGTTATGGTCTCCTTCTCCCACTACTCCCCTGATCAATTATGGTCTCCTTCTCCCACTACTCCCCTAATCAGGTATGGTCTCCTTCTCCCACTACTCCCCTGATCAGTTATGGTCTCCTTCTCCCACTATTCCCCTAATCAGTTATGGTCTCCTTCTCCCACTACTCCCCTGATCAGTTATGGTCTCCTTCTCCCACTACTCCAGTGATCAGTTATGGTCTCCTTCTCCCACTATTCCCCTAATCAGTTATGGTCTCCTTCTCCCACTACTCCCCTGATCAGTTATGGTCTCCTTCTCCCACTACTCCAGTGATCAGTTATGGTCTCCTTCTCCCACTATTCCCCTAATCAGTTATGGTCTCCTTCTCCCACTACTCCCCTGATCAGTTATGGTCTCCTTCTCCCACTACTCCAGTGATCAGTTATGGTCTCCTTCTCCCACTACTCCAGTGATCAGTTATGGTCTCCTTCTCCCACTATTCCCCTAATCAGTTATGGTCTCCTTCTCCCACTACTCCCCTGATCAGTTATGGTCTCCTTCTCCCACTACTCCAGTGATCAGTTATGGTCTCCTTCTCCCACTATTCCCCTAATCAGTTATGGTCTCCTTCTCCCACTATTCCCCTAATCAGTTATGGTCTCCTTCTCCCACTACTCCAGTGATCAGTTATGGTCTCCTTCTCCCACTACTCCTCTGATCAGTTATGCTCTCCTTCTCCCACTACTCCCCTAATCAGTTATGGTCTCCTTCTCCCACTACTCCCCTGATCAGTTATGGTCTCCTTCTCCCACTACTCCCCTGATCAGTTATGGTCTCCTTCTCCCACTACTCCCCTGATCAGTTATGGTCTCCTTCTCCCACTACTCCCCTGATCAGTTATGGTCTCCTTCTCCCACTACTCCCCTAATCAGGTATGGTCTCCTTCTCCCACTACTCCCCTGATCAGTTATGGTCTCCTTCTCCCACTACTCCCCTGATCAGTTATGGTCTCCTTCTCCCACTACTCCCCTAATCAGGTATGGTCTCCTTCTCCCACTACTCCCCTGATCAGTTATGGTCTCCTTCTCCCACTATTCCCCTAATCAGTTATGGTCTCCTTCTCCCACTACTCCCCTGATCAGTTATGGTCTCCTTCTCCCACTACTCCAGTGATCAGTTATGGTCTCCTTCTCCCACTACTCCTCTGATCAGTTATGCTCTCCTTCTCCCACTACTCCCCTAATCAGTTGTGGTCTCCTTCTCCAACTACTCCCCTGATCAGTTATGGTCTCCTTCTCCCACTACTCCCCTAATCAGTTATGGTCTCCTTCTCCCACTACTCCCCTAATCAGTTATGGTCTCCTTCTCCCACTACTCCCCTAATCAGTTATGGTCTCAGTTATGGTCTCCTTCTCCCACCTCATTGCACTATTGTACCAACGGCGCGTTGCGCCCTAATGAAAAAACCTATTTCGATAACCTGAGCTACACAGCACAGTGCTGACTCAGCAAGCAGCAATGTGGTCAGGACACAAACCAGGTCAGCAGCAGAGTTATGACGTACAAGGGATTCCGGGCCAAATGAAGAAACAGGGTCAAGATAAAGTTACAAGACAGGTTACAATAGACAAACAGTAAACATGAACTCAAAATGTAATCAAAGTTTAAATAAAGGCAGAGCTTTCCTCATGTAGTCTTGACTTGTGCAACCAATAATCCACCCCCGTTTTCAGCCTTGCTGCTCCCAGTTGTCATAAAATTATAAAAGAGACCCAGAGAACCGTTCATCATAAAGAACACTGCAATATAAATCAATTTGAACCATACTCAAATAGACAAAATGGGGGGGACAAGGAAATGGGATGTTTCAGGTGCAAGTCATCGAAAATAAATAAACCAAGGTAATAAATACATTTTATCTTTGCCAAAAAAATATTTTTCACAAAAAGGCATAATTTTTTTTAGATGAGCTCAATAACAGCACATTATTAGAGACAGATACATTAGGACTCGCCCTAAAGTATTAAAACAGAGACATCCACACTTCATAGCCACAAATACACTCCAGAATAACATAAAACAGCTCAGGAACAACATTATGTGGCATTGCATAATATGATATTCATATCCAGATATAGAAGCAAAAAAAATACTTCTCGACGCGTTTCATAGAGTGGCCTGCTACTTCAGGAGGCTTGTGGAACGGTGATAGGCTATGCTATGCGTCCACCAAGTTTACGTCCCAAAGTCCCATGGAGTTGGCAGTCATATGAGCTTTCATATCAACTCAGGTTGCAGGACCAGATAAACATCATTCTGGCCTAGGCCCGAATTACAGCATAGGGAGGGGCAATTTTTTTTTAAAGATGGTTAGAAACATGGAACTAACTCCATTGGGCATGGGTTACCTGCTCACACTGCATGGGTTAGCTGCTCCTTTTTGTCTAGGGGAGAGGAGAAAGGAAATGTATTTACCAAATCCTCCCAGCACAAGACTGGCCCCCGCCGCATGCAAGTGTTTCGGACTGTTTCTGACGTCATCAAATCCAGAGCAGGCTCCATAATAGGGCCAGGATCAGTCCACCTCTAGGCCTTGGGATAGCGCTGTTTTCCAGTGGAATGAAGGATCAGGTGAGTATAAGCTTTCGCCTCACCACCAGGGATGAGCCGAACACCCCCCTGTTCGGTTCGCACCAGAATCTGCGAACAGACAAAATGTTCGTGTAAACTTTAGAACCCTATTAAATACAATGGACTCGAACGTTCAAAATCTAAAGTGTTAATTATAAAGGCTAATATGCAAGTTATTGTCCTAAAAAGTGTTTGGGGACCCGGGTCCTGCCCCAGGGGACATGTATCAATGCAAAAAGAAGTTTTAAAAACGGCCGTTTTTTCGGGAGCAGTGATTTTAATAATGCTTAAAATGAAAAAATAAAAGTGAAATATTCCTTTAAATTTCGTACCTGGGGGGTGTGTATGATATGCATGTAAAGTGGCGCATGTTTCCCGTGCTTAGAACTGTCCCTGCAAAAAATGTAATTTTTGAAAGAAAAAAATGCATTTAAAACTGACTCGCGGCTATTAATGAATTGTCGGCTCCCGGCAATACATACAAAAGTCATTGATAAAAAAAAAAAAAAAAAGCGTGGGGGTTCCCCAGAATTCAATTACCAGGCCCTTCAGGTCTGGAATGGATATTAAGGGGAACCCCGCCGCAAATTTAAAAAAAAATTGACGTGGGGTTCCCCCAAATATCCATTCCAGGCCCTTCAGATCTGGCATGGATTTTAAGGGGAACTCCACCCCAAATTTAAAAAAAAAATGGCGTGGAGTCCCCCTAAAAATCCATACCAGACCCCTTATCCGAGCACGCAACCTGGCCGGCCGCAGGGGAAAAGGGGGGGACGAGAGAGCGGCCCCCCCTCCCTCCTGAACCGTACCAAGCCACATGCCCTCAACATGGGGAGGATGTCCCCATGTTGATGGGGACAAGGGCCTCATCCCCACAACCCTTGCCCGGTGGTTGTGGGGGTCTGCGGGCGGGGGGCTTATCGGAATCTGGAAGACCCCTTTAACAAAGGGGACCCCCAGATCCCGCCCCCCCCTATGTGAATTGGTAAGGGGTATATTGTACCCCTACCATTTCACGAAGAAAGCGTAAAAAAATGTTTAAAAAAAACACACAAACACCTTGAAAAAGTCCTTTATTAAAAAAAAAACAAAAAAAAAAAAACATTCCAGCGGTGAAATCCAGTGTCCCGCGGCGATCCCGATGTCCAGCGCTGTCCTTCATTGGTTGTGCCTGAGCGGACCTGATGGGGAACTCCCTCTCAGTATTTTAAATGTATAGACCCGCCCCTTCTAAAGTTCCCCAGATGCGGAACATGAGAAGGGGCGGGTCTATACATGTATTACCAAAGTGAGAGCAGTTCCCCATCAGGTCCGCCCCCTCGGTATGTCGGACCCGCCTACGTCATTGGCTTGAGCGGGGAACTTCCTTCACTATGTAAATTTAAATTACACAGTGAAGGAAGTTCCCCCCTTAAGCCAATGACGTAGGCGGGTCCGACATACCGAGGAGGCGGACCTGATGGGGAACTGCTCTCACTGTGGTAATACATGTATAGACCCGCCCCTTCTCATGTTCCGCATCTGGTCCGCTGAGCGGACCTGATGGGGAACTTTAGAAGGGGCGGGTCTATACATTTAAAATACTGAGAGGGAGTTCCCCATCAGGTCCGCTCAGGCACAACCAATGAAGGACAGCGCTGGACATCGGGATCGCCGCGGGACACTGGATTTCACCGCTGGAATGTTTTTTTTTTTTTTTTTTTTTAATAAAGGACTTTTTCAAGGTGTTTGTGTGTTTTTTAAAAAAAAAAATTACGCTTTCTTCGTGAAATGGTAGGGGTACAATGTACCCCTTACCAATTCACATAGGGGGGGGCGGGATCTGGGGGTCCCCTTTGTTAAAGGGGTCTTCCAGATTCCGATAAGCCCCCTGCCCGCAGACCCCCACAACCACCGGGCAAGGGTTGTGGGGATGAGGCCCTTGTCCCCATCAACATGGGGACATCCTCCCCATGTTGAGGGCATGTGGCTTGGTACGGTTCAGGAGGGAGGGGGGGCCGCTCTCTCGTCCCCCCCTTTTCCCCTGCGGCCGGCCAGGTTGCGTGCTCGGATAAGGGGTCTGGTATGGATTTTTAGGGGGACTCCACGCCATTTTTTTTTTTTAATTTGGGGTGGAGTTCCCCTTAAAATCCATGCCAGATCTGAAGGGCCTGGAATGGATATTTGGGGGAACCCCACGTCAATTTTTTTTTGAATTTGCGGCGGGGTTCCCCTTAATATCCATTCCAGACCTGAAGGGCCTGGTAATTGAATTCTGGGGAACCCCCACGCTTTTTTTTTTTTTTTTATCAATGACTTTTGTATGTATTGCCGGGAGCCGACAATTCATTAATAGCCGCGAGTCAGTTTTAAAATACTTTTTTTCTTTCAAAAATGACACTTTGTGCAGGGACAGTTCTAAGCACGGGAAACATGCGCCACTTTACATGCATATCATACACACCCCCCAGGTACGAAATTTAAAGGAATATTTCACTTCTTTTTTTTTTCATTTTAAGCATTATTAAAATCACTGCTCCCGAAAAAACGGCCGTTTTTAAAACTTCTTTTTGCATTGATACATGTCCCCTGGGGCAGGACCCGGGTCCCCAAACACTTTTTAGGACAATAACTTGCATATTAGCCTTTATAATTAACACTTTAGATTTTGAACGTTCGAGTCCATTGTATTTAATAGGGTTCTAAAGTTTACACGAACATTTTGTCTGTTCGCAGGTTCTGGTGCGAACCGAACAGGGGGGTGTTCGGCTCATCCCTGCTCACCACTAGACACAATGAGTAATTGACCCGTGAAGTGCGGGCACAACCCCCACTGCACGGTTCTCCTTTTGTTTTTTGCCCAGAGATAAGCTTTAAAGACATGTACCCAACACAATTAGTGAGCTGCATATGCTTGCACAACAAAATTAGTAAGGTGCACACCAATAATATTCACCAATGAAAGCCAAATGGTCACCTCATTGTTTCCTCTATTTATATCCTCTTCTTCTGAATCCTGCCTACAGGTGAGCACCAGTTTTCATTGTCCAATGGGGGATCCAATCAATGGACATTTTTGGATAACCTCTCTCTTTTGGCTTGTTAAAAAGTTTTTTTTTGACTGGTGCTCAATGGTCTTTATTGAAGGGGGCTAGGAACACTACTCCCCTAATCAGTTAGGGTCTTACCGCCTTTGTCTCCTTAGTCCCGTTGCTTTTTTTCCCCTATCTTGTGTTTCTCTCTCACTCACTTATTGATTACACTCACATCCACCATTTACCCTAATATGTTTTTATCTTGCAGAATTTTCCTTTTCTAGGATAATAACTCACTCACCTAACCTCAACATTTTTGACCCTTGTCTTGTATACATGATTCAATGTCACTTTGCACATCCTCTGACAGTCACATATTTATTATATAATCTATAAAACATATACCTTCCATAAACAATAAAAATATTTCGGGTTTTACCTGCTAAATCCATCCAAACCGTCTACTTTATAATTTAACTTCCAAATTTTGGCACTTAAACTATAGAATTATATGTTTGTGCAATATTATAGACTTATTTTGGTGTTCCCTGTTCAATCACTGCAGGTGTGGCCCCCCCTTCCCAAATTTTCCACGCTCTCCAGCGTGGGATATTGCTCCTGCAATTTGTGTGACCCCTTGTAAGCATTGTACGGTCAGATGGGGTGCCCCCTTTCGGTGGACTATTGATCAGCCTTCGGCCCTGGTTTCAGGATCTTATGAAGACGTTTTTAGAGGATCTCTGGTCATGTGATCTTGTGCAATACAGCCTGTTTGGTAAATATGCTTTATAGTACCTGCTTATGTCAGTAGAATGTTTTTGAATCTCATAATTATTAGGGCTGCGGAAATTAACGATTAATTGTTCGATTAATCGTTAATTTCTTTGATCGATCAAAATAATTTTGATCGAGGACGATCTGCGGAGTGAGCTCCGTGGTCTCGTCCATAGGAAAGGCCGCAGCTTCGGCCTAGCTAGGGAGCCGCGGCCATCTTGGTCCACCCGGCGGCGGCCTAGCAGCGGCGCGCTGACGTCATCATCAGCCGCCTGCTTGTGCCATCTACTCTGCGAGTCTGCGGACGGTTCTGCCTGGATTTTACGGTATGGGGGGAGATGTGGGAAGATGTGGACATTACGGGGGAGATGTGGACATTACAGTATGGGGAGCACATGTAGACATTACAGTATGTGGGGCAGATGTGGACATTACAGTATGTGGGGCAGATGTGGACATTACAGTATGGGGGCAGATGTGGACATTACAGTATGTGGGGCAGATGTGGACATTACAGTATGTGGGGCAGATGTGGACCTTACAGTATGGGGGAGATGTGGACATTACAGTGTGGCGGGAGATGTGGACATTACAGTATGTGGGGGAGATGTGGACATTACAGTATGGGGGAGATGTGGACATTACAGTATGGGGGGAGATGTGGAAAATTGGAAAAACTGTATGTGCGTTATAATTAATCAAAATTAGTCGATTAATCGATTTTAAAAAATCGATTAATCGAACACGAAAATTTTAATCAGTAACAGCCCTAATAATTATTTATTAAATGCAATTTCCTCACAGTTTAATACATCTTCTGAAGAAGACCCTGACGGGTCGAAACACGTCAAGAATCCTGTATTCGTCTACATCGCAATACCCAGCGATGTTATATGATACACAGCGTTAGCACTTTTTGTATTGAGATTTTAATCATATACCAGAGCTCATATCTTAACCATTAAAATGTTCAACCTTTGTGGTTTCTACCAATAAATTATTTTTTACCTTTCTCATTGTCACATTTTTCAATCTCTGCTGCCTTGAAGACCCCAGTGGGGGAAATTTTCATTTTTTGCAATTATCGGGGTGCGCAGCATCATTCCCTTATCTCCTTCCAGTGTCCACTCCCTTGATTCAGGGTCTCACCACCTTCCCTTCTCCCACCTCATTGCACTATTGTACCAACAGTGCACCCTAATGAGAAAACCTATTTCGATAACCTGAGCTACACAGCACAGTGCTGACTCAGCAAGCAGCAATGTGGTCAGGACACAAACCAGGTCAGCAGCAGAGGTATGACCTACAAGGGGTTGTGGCCAAATGAAGAAACAGGGTCAAGATAGAATTACAAGACAGGTTACAACAGGCAAACAGTAAACAGGAACCCAAAGTGTAATCAAAGTTCAAACAAAGGGTTCTTCCTCTAAGGTAGAGCTTTCCACATGCAGTCTTGACTCGTGCAACCAATGACCCACCTCTGTTTTTAGCCTTGCTGCTCCCGGTCTTGATTAGGCCAGTTGACATAAAAATTATAAAAGAGACCCAGAGCACCATTCATCATGAAGATGTCAGGGAAATAAACAGCTTCTATCTGTTCAGCATGTCACATGACATCCTGGCTGCCTGTCAGGGAAATAAACAGCTCAATCTGTTCAGCGTGTCACATGACATCCTGGCTGCCTATAAAAGCTGAGCAAATCCCCAAGCAAATTGCTGTTTTGTCTTCAGCTTCCTATGACTCAAGTTTCTGTTTCCTGCCTGCCTGATCTGCTGTGACCCGGATTGCCTTTGACTACCCTGATCTCTCCTAACCTGACCCTTGGCTTGCTTATTGGACTCCGCTGCTGTCTCCTGTGTTTGACCCCCTGCTTGTGACCCAGACTTTGCTGCCAGCTTCCTGCACCTGACCTTTCTGCCTGTGACCCGGATTGTCTCCAGTCTCCAGTACTTGAGCCTTGCTTGTATTTGGACTTTTCCTCATTTCGGGTGTTTGACCCCCAGCCTGTTCTGAACTTTCTGCACAACCACACCAGCTGAGTTCTGATCTCCATCTGTTCCTGTACCTGTCTTCTGAGACCTGCATGCAAGTCCTGCTCAGCCTACTGGTAGCTTGTGCCTCTTGGTGCCATCCACCCTCTGTCCCATCTCCAGGGGGTGGAGTGCGCTTAGTCGCAAGAGTGAGCCGCTCTCAGCATCTCGGCCTCAGTGAGTACCCTTTTCTGACAGAAGAACACTGCAATATAAAACAAGTTGAACCATACTCAAATAGACAAAAGGGAAAAATAACAAGGAAATGGGACGTTTCAGGTGCAAGTCATCGAAGAGAGATACATATTAAATAGGCAAACCAAGGCAATCGTTTTTATTTTGCACAAATAGGCATAAAAAAATTCTGATGAGCTTAAAAAAAGTGCATTATTAGAGACAGGTACATTAGGACACACCCTAAAGTATTAAAACAGACATCCACAATTCATAGTCACAAATATCACCTAAAAATACACCTTTAGAATAACATTTAGGTTTAACATAAGAGCAAAATTAAGCCGCATTGCATAATTGGAGAGGCAACTAACATTCCTCGACGCGTTTCGTAGGATGGTCTGCTTCTTCAGAACGCTTGTGGAACAGTGATAGGCTTTGCTTTGTGTCTACCGAGTTCACGTTCCAAAGTCCCATGGAGCTGGTGGTTATGTCATCTTTCCCAGGGAAAGAAATGAGTAAACTGCAGCAGGGAAGAAATAGCCCCTGATGCCAGAGTAATTGGAGCACTGGTTCGATGGCTGTAGGGAACCTATGCTCTCAGACTTATCTGATGATATCTGATGATAAGGTTGGTCAGCCATCTTTCAACAAGGGTGCAGTATCCTTTCTCTCTCTTCCCTTGAAATAATGCAGGGGGTAATAGCACTTTTCTGCTCCAAGTCATAATCAGGTCAGTCGGCATTAAAATTATAAAAGTGACACAAGGGCACTCTTTTAGAACACTGCATAATAAATCTATTTAAACCATTCTCGGCAAGTATTATAGGTGTAACAGTCAGGGGTTGGCTCAGAGACCAGTAGCTTTAGCAGTAGAGAGGCTTCCACTGCCCAACTGGAACAGTGCAGCAGCAGCAAATCACCCTGGTAGATGGCATGGGCTCACCCAAGGTGCTGGGTCTAAGCACTAACTGGTGTTCACCAAAGCTCCTGGTGGTGGAGATGAGTTTTTCCGCGTGTTAGTATTAGGTCGCGGTCCTCAGGATCGCCCCACCAGGAGGTGAGCAAGCCCGGTCCAGTAGCAGATATAGCAGGTAGGGTTCAAGCAGAAGCATAGTCAGTAAACAAGCCAAAGGTTGGTAACAAGTGGTTGCAGGTTGGGATCAAAAAGAAGCATAGCTGAGGAACAAGTCAAAGGTCAATATTAGGTGGTCACAGGTTGAGATCAAGTGGAAGCGTAGTCGAGGACAAGCCAAAGTTTGGTAACAAGTGGTCGCAGGCTGGGATCAAGCAGAAGCGTAGTTGAGGAACAAGCAAAAGGTCAATAAAAGGTGATCACAGGTTGAGATTAAGCAGAAGCATAGTCAATAAACAAGCCGGTAATAAGTGGTTGCAGGTTGGTATCAAGTGGAAACATCATTGAGGAACAAGCCAAAGGTCGATAATAGGTGGTCACAGGTTGGGATCAAGCAGAAGCATAGTCAAGGGACAAGCCAAAGGTCTGTAAAGTGGTAGCAGAGATATGGGTGGCAGAAGGAATGACAAGAACGAGATATTGGCTGGAGAAAGCACAATAATCTGGCAAACAGGAAGTACAAAGGCGTGGCTAAAGTAGGAAGTTCATGGGAGGAGCAAAGGGTTCAAGGTTCAAAAGAAACAAGATTTAAGGTGAGTAATTGTCAAAATAATTGTGACAAAAAAATGACAGCTTCAAAAAAACTTGTCATGTCTCTTACTAAATACATTGGACTGTCTACTTTCCAAAAAGGGGTAATTTGGGGTGTATTTGTACTGTCCTGGCATTTTCAGGCCATCAGTATATCAGAACTGATCGATTTTCAGATATATATCCCATAGTTTGTGGGCTCTATAACTTTCCTACAGACTAAATAATAAACATTTGGGTTATTTTCACCAAAGAAATGTAGTAGAATATAGTTTGGCCTAAATTCATGAAGAAAGATTATTTATTTGCAAAATTTCGCAAAAAAACGTGTTTTTTTTCAATATTTTTGGTCTTTTTTTTTTCGTTTAAATTTTTTTTTTTTAACCACTTAACGACCGCCCACTGTAAAAATACGTCGGCAGAATGGCACCGACAAGCAGAATCACGTATATCTACGTGATCGCCTTTGTATAGTTGGGGGGTCCGATCGGACCCCCCTTCTTTACAGTGAGCGGTGGTTAAGATTTCGGGAGCGATCCAGGAAGAGGGGACGGCCGTTCGATTCCGGCCACCCCCTCGCGATCGCTCCCGTCGAATGAGAAAGCTTCCCTGCCTGTGTAATGTTTACACAGGCAGAGGAAGTGATGTCATCTCTCCTGCGGCGCTCACATATACCGAGCGCCGCACAAGAGAAGATGCAGGTTAGTGCACAAAACACTACACTGACACCAGGACACATAGGCACATAAATCGCCCCCCCAGGCCACCCCAGATCACCCCCCAGATCACCCCCCAGCCCCCAGTCACAGTGTCACTGATTGCAGTGACCATTTATTTACTGATCACTGCAATCAGTGACATTTGTGACTGTAAAAGTGTCACTAAAGTTAGTTTCAGGTCCAGTGTAGCCCCCTAACCCCCCCCTAATAAAGGTTTAACCCCCTGATCGCCCCCCAGATAACCCTTTCACCCCCTAGCACCACTGTCGCTAAGCGATCATTTTTCTGATCGCTGTCTTAGCGTCGGTGATGCCGATCGGTAGGCAGTTATTTTTTTTAGGTTTGCCGCAGGTTTTTATAGCGTTGGGTACCCCCATATATTACCTAATAAAGGTTTAACCCCCTTGATCGCCCCCCAGATAACCCTTTCACCCCCTATCACCACTGTCGCTAACCGATCATTTTTCTGATCGCTGTCTTAGCGTCGGTGATGCCGATCGGTAGGCCAGTTATTTTTTTTAGGTTTGCCGCAGGTTTTTATAGCGTCAGGTACCCCCATATATTACCTAATAAAGGTTTAACCCCCTTGATCGCCCCCCAGGTAACCCTTTCACCCCCTATCACCACTGTCGCTAAGCGATCGTTTTTCTGATCGCTGTCTTAGCGTCGGTGATGCCGATCGGTAGCCAGTAATTTTTTTAGGTTCGCCGCAGGTTTTTATAGCGTTGGGTACCCCCATATATTACCTAATAAAGGTTTAACCCCCTTGATCGCCCCCCAGGTAACCCTTTCACCCCCTATCACCACTGTCGCTAAGCGATAGTTTTTCTGATCGCTGTCTTAGTGTCGGTGATGACGATCGGTAGCCAGTAATTTTTTTTAGGTTCGCCGCAGGTTTTTATAGCGTCAGGTACCCCCATATATTATTTAATAAAGGTTTAACCCCCTTGATCGCCCCCCAGGTAACCCTTTCACCCCCTATCACCACTGTCGCTAAGCGATCGTTTTTCTGATCGCTGTCTTAGTGTCGGTGATGCCGATCGGTAGCCAGTAATTTTTTTTAGGTTCGCCGCAGGTTTTTATAGCGTCAGGTACCCCCATATATTATCTAATAAAGGTTTAACCCCCTTGATCGCCCCCCAGGTAACCCTTTCACCCCCTATCACCACTGTCGCTAAGCGATCGTTTTTCTGATCGCTGTCTTAGTGTCGGTGATGCCGATAGGTAGCCAGTAATTTTTTTTAGGTTCGCCGTCAGGTTTTTATATAGCGTCAGGTACCCCCATATTATACCTAATAAAGATTTTAACCCCCTAATTGCCCCTAGTTAACCCTTTCACCAGTAATCACCATATAAGTGTTACGGGTGACGCTGGTTAGTTAGTTTGCTTTTTATAGTGTCAGGGCACCCGCCGTATATAACCCAATAAAGGTTTAACCCCCTGATCGCCCGGCGGGTGATATCAATTAGGTTTTAGCATCAGAGAGGGTCTGAGTCACACCCCAGGCAGCGTCAGGTTAGTGCCAGTAACGCTAACACCCACGCGTGAAGCATACACCTCCCTTAGTGGTATAGTATCTGAACAGATCAATATCTGATCTGATCAGATCTATACTAGCGTCCCCAGCAGTTTAGGGTTCCTAAAAACGCAGTGTTAGCGGGATCAGCCCAGATACCTGCTAGCACCTGCGTTTTGCCCCTCCGACCTGCCCAGGCCACCCAAGTGCAGTATCGATCGATCACTGTCACTTGCAAAACACAACACACGTAACTGCAGCGTTCGCAGAGACAGGCCTGATCCCTGCAACTCCAGTGCTGTAGGAGGTGATTTCACCACCACAGTTAAAAAAAACAAAGCATATATGCCGAAGCATTGGGGCAGCAGGGGCGGAGGAGTGATTTTGCTCCTAATGCCGCGTACATACGGTCGAAATTCCGACGGAGGCTTGCCCGTGGAAAAGTCTGACCATGTGTACGCGGCATAACTTTTGCGGGAAGATGCCCCCATGCTTCGGCATATATAAATGGTGCATGTATGCCCATCATTGGAAGTGGGTGGATGAAGGGCGGTATTCTAATGGTGGGCATACCCACTGATCAATCTTTTTTTTTCGTTCAGCCAACAGGCTGCATGAAAAAAAAGATTACAATACATGTCCAACAAGGACCAGCAACGTACTGGTATGTTGCTGGACTTTGAATGTTTATACCAGAATGATGCCTGCGGGTTTAGGTATCATCTTGGTATCATTCTTTTCAGCCAGCGGCCGGCTTTCATGTAAAAGCAATACTAGTGGCTAATTAGCCTCTGGACTGCTTTTACAAGCAGTGGGAAGGAATGTCCCCCCCCCCCCCGGATATAAAGAGCGCCATTGGGAAATTGGGAAAGCATTTTATCACACCGATCTTGGTGTGGTCAGATGCTTTGAGGGCAGAGGAAAGATCTAGGGTCTAGAAGACCCCAGTTTTTTCAAAAAAAGAGTACCTGTCACTACCTATTGCTATCATAGGGGATATTTACATTCCCTGAGATAACAATAAAAATTATAAAAAAAAAAAATATGGAAGCAACAGTTTAAAAATAAAATAAAAAAGCAAAATTAATAATAAAAAAAAAAAAAAAAAAAAAAAAAGCACCCCTGTCCTGCCCTGCTCTTGCCCAATGGCGAACGCAAGCGTCGGTCTGGCGTCATATGTAAACAGCAATTGCACCATGCATGTGAGGTATCACCGCGAAGGTCAGATCGAGGGCTGTAATTTTAGCAGTAGACCTCCTCTGTAAATCTAACGGCGTAACCTGTAAAGGCTTTTAAAGGCTTTTAAAAATGTATGTAGTTTGTCGCCAATGCGCGTTTGTGCGAAATTTTAAAGCATGTCGTGTTTGGTATCTATGTACTCGGCCTAAGATCATCTTTTTTATTTGATCAAACATTTGGGCAATATACTGTGTTTTAGTGCATTAAAATAAAAAAAAGTGTATTTTTTCCCCAAAAAATGCGTTTGAAAAATCGCTGCGCAAATACTGTGTAGAAAAAAAAAATGCAACACACACCATTTTAATCTGTAGGGCCTTTGCTTTAAAAATATATATAATGTTTAGGGGTTCAACATAATTTTCTTGCAAAAAAAAATAAAAAAATTCATGTAAACAAAAAGTGTCAAAAAGGGCTTTGTCTTCAAGTGGTTAGAAGAGTGGATGTAAGCTTCCTAATGTTGTGTATAAAATGCCAGAACAGTTCAAAACCCCCCCCCCAAATGACCCCATTTTTGGAAAGTAGACACCCCAAGCTATATACTGAGAGGCATGTCGAGTCCATGGAATATTTTATATGTTGACACAAGTTGCGGAAAAAAGACAATTTTTTTTTTTTTTTTTTTTTTTTGCACAAAGTTGTCACTTAATGATATACTGTATTGCTCAAACATGCCATGGGCATATGTGGAATTGCACCCCAAAATACATTCTGTTGCTTCTCCTGAGTACGGGGATACCACATGTGTGAGACTTTTTGGGAGCCTAGCCACGTACGGGACCCCAAAACCAAGCACCGCCTTCAGGCTTTCTAAGGGTGTAAATTTTTGATTTCACTTCTCACTGCCTATCACAGTTTCGGAGGCCATGGAATGCCCAGATGGCACAAAACCCCCCAAATGACCCCATTTTGGAAAGTAGACACCCCAAGCTATTTGCTGAGAGGTATGGTGAGTATTTTGCAGATCTCGCTTTTTGTCACAAAGTTTTGAAAATTGAAAAAAAAAAAAATATATATATATTTTCTTTCTTCATTTTCAAAAACAAATGAGAGCTGTAAAATACTCACCATGCCTCTCAGCAAATAGCTTGGGGTGTCTACTTTCCAAAATGGGGTAATTTGGGGGGGTTTTGTGCTATTTTGGCATTTTATGGCCTTCGAAACTGTGATAGGTAGTGAGGAGTGAAATCAAAAATTTGTGCCTAGAAATCCTGAAGGCTGTGCTTGGTTTTCGGGTTCCCGTACGCGGCTAGGCTCCTAAAAAGTCCCACACATGTGGTATCCCCGTACTCAGGAGAAGCAGCAGAATGTATTTTGGGGTGTAATTCCATATATAACCATGGCATGTGTGAGCAATATATCATTTAGTGACAACTTTTTGTAATTTTTTTTTTTTTTTGTCATTATTCAATCACTTGGGACAAAAAAATAAATATTCAATGAGCTCAACAGGCCTCTCAGCAATTTCCTTGGGGTGTCTACTTTCTAAAATGGGGTCATTTGGGGGGGTTTTGTGCTATTTTGGCATTTTATGGCCTTCGAAACTGTGATAGGTAGTGAGGAGTGAAATCAAAAATTTGCGCCCTTAGAAATCCTGAAGGCGGTGCTTGGTTTTCGGGGGCCCGTACGCGGCTAGGCTCCCAAAAAGTTCCACACATGTGGTATCCCCGTACTAAAGAGAAGCAGCAAAATGTATTTTGGGGTGCAATTCCACATATAACCATGGCATGTGTGAGCAATATATCATTTAGTGACAACTTTTTGTAATTTTTTTTTTTTTTAGTCATTATTCAATCACTTGAGACAAAAAAAAAAAATATTCAATGGGCTCAACATGCCTCTCAGCAATTTCCTTGGGGTGTCTACTTTCCAAAATGGGGTAATTTGGGGGGGTTTTGTACTGCCCTGCCATTTTAGCACCTCAAGAAATGAGATAGGCAGTCATAAATTAAAAGCTGTGTAAATTCCAGAAAATGTACCCTAGTTTGTAAACGCTATAACTTTTGCGCAAACCAATAAATATACGCT
Organism: Rana muscosa; assembly: GCA_029206835.1. Taxonomy (NCBI): domain Eukaryota; kingdom Metazoa; phylum Chordata; class Amphibia; order Anura; family Ranidae; genus Rana; species Rana muscosa. The sequence continues at coordinate 322,812,474 of CM055125.1, forward strand.
TATTGACATTTTTTTTACTAAAGATATGTGGCTGAATACATTTTGGCCTAAATGTATGACTAAAATTGAGTTTATTCGATTTTTCTTATAACAAAAAGTAGAAAATATATATTTTTTTCAAAATGTTCGGTCTTTTTCCATTTATATCGCAAAAAATTAAAATCGCAGAGGCAATCAAATACCATTAAAAGAAAGCTCTATTTGTGGGAAGAAAAGGACGCAAATTTCGTTTCGGTACAACATTGCCTGTCCGCACAATTTACAGTTAAAGCAGCGCAGTGCAAAATTCTGAAAACAGCTCTGGTCCTTTAGCTACAAAATGGTCCGGGGCTTAAGTGGTTAAACCCAGTGGTGATTAAATACCACCAAAATAAAGCTCTATTTGTGTGAAACAAATGATAAAAAAATGTCTCAAATAAATGCTTTAGTGGTTGCTTGGATATTGGAACCTTTTTACATATATGGTGGGAATGTCCTAAATTAAAACAATTTTGGTCTAATATATATATAATGATGTTTATCATATTTGGAAAAAAACTTTCCAAAAACCCTCTAGAAGCCTTATTATATCTCAAACCGAAGAACTTTACTAATACCCAGGGCTGGACTGGGACAAAAATTTGGCCCTGGACTTCATCCAGACCGGCCCACTTTAATTCAACAAAATGCTGCTCCCCACCCCCCAAAAAAATCACGCCCACCAAAAGGCCCCTACATCCATTATTGTATATTATGAGAGGGTGAGAGAGAGGGGAATGAGAGAGAGAGAGAGGGGGAGGGTTGAGGGAAAGGGGGTGAGAGGGGTGGGTGAGAGAGGGGGGTGAGTGTAAAAGAGAGGGAGTGAGTGTAGGACCCCTTTCACACTGAGGCATTTTTCAGGCATTTTTGGGCTAAAAATAGCGCCTGTAAAGTGCCTGAAAACGCCTCCGCTGCAATCCCAGTGTGAAAACCCGAGTGCTTTCACACAGGGGCGCTGCCAGGGTGTTAAAAAAGTCCTCCAATCAAAAGTCCTACACACCGCTCCTGCCCATTGAAATGAATGGCCACCGCTGCTGAAGCGCCTGCAAAGCACTTCGGCAGCAGCGCTACACGGGCGCATTTAACCTTTAATTCGGCTGCTAGCGGGGGTAAAAGCACCTGCTAGAAGCCGAATAGCGCAGCTAAAATGACAGTAAATTGCTGCTAAAACTAGCAGCATTTTACCGTTAATGCCCGCCCCAGTGTGAATGCAGCCTAAAAGTCAGGGAGTGAATAAGACAGAGGAGGGGGCAGAGAGACAGAGGGGGGAGCTGAGACGCAGGGGGGGGTGCTGAGAGACAGAGGGGGGGGGGGTGCTGAGAGACAGAGGGGGGTGCTGAGAGACAGAGGGGGGGGAGCTGAGAGACAGAGGGGGAAGCTGAAAGACAGAGGGGGAAGCTGAAAGACAGAGGGGGAAGCTGAAAGACAGAGGGGGAGCTGAAAGACAGAGGGGGAGCTAAGAGACAGAGGGAGGGAGCTGAGAGACAGGGGGGAGCTGAGAGACAGAGGGGGGCTGAGAGACAGGGGGAGCTGAGAGACAGGGGGAGCTGAGAGACAGGGGGAGCTGAGAGACAGAGAGGGCTGAGAGACAGAGGGGGGAGCTGAGAGACAGAAGGGGGGAGCTGAGAGATAGAGGAGGAGATATGAGAGATAGATGAGGGGGCTGAGAGACAGAGGAGAGGGCTGAGAGACAGAGGAGGGGCTGAGAGACAGTGGGGGGCTGAGAGACAGAGGAGGGGTCTGAGAGACAGAGGAGGGGTCTGAGAGACAGAGGGGGAGCTGAGAGACCGAGGGGGGAGCTGAGAGACAGAGGGGGGGCTGAGAGATAGGGGGCTGAGAGACAGGGGGAGCTGAGAGACAGAAGGAGGGAGCTGAGAGACAGAGGGGGAAGCTGAGAGACAGAGGGGGGAGCTGAGAGAAAGAGGAGGAGAGCTGAGAGATAGAGGAGGGGGCTGAGAGACAGTGGGGGCTGGGAGACAGAGGAGGGGTCTAAGAGAAAGAGGAGGGGTCTGAGAGACAGAGGAGGGGTCTGAGAGACAGAGGGGAGCTGAGAGACAGAGGGGGGCTGAGAGACAGAGGGGGGCTGAGAGACAGAGGGGGGCTGAGAGACAGAGGGGGGAGCTGAGAGACAGAGGGGGAGCTGAGAGACAGAGGAGGAGAGCTGAGAGACAGAGGAGGGGGCTGAGAGACAGAGGAGGGGTCTGAGAGACAGAGGGGGGTCTGAGAGATAGTGGGGGGCTGAGAGACAGAGGAGGGGGGCTGAAAGAGGGGGGACTGAGAGACACGGGGACTGAGAGACAGAGGGGGCGACTGAGAGACAGAGGGGGCGACTGAGAGACAGAGGGGGCAGAGAGACAGAGAGGAGGGCTGAGACAGACCACATAGCACTGTCCCTTTCTGCAGTCCCTCCTCTGCTCACCCCCCCCCCGCTGTCTCAGTGTTCTGGCATGTTTGTGTAGAATACCGGGTACCTGGTGGCCAGCAGCGGCAGCGGCGAGTCTCCCTCTTGATCCGAGGGGTGCTCTTGTTGCTCTGCTCCTTACAGCGGCACATGCTCTCTTCCTCCGGGCTCCCAGTCAGCCTGCCCTCCGGCCCAAGCCGCATGGTTCCTGGAGCAGAGAGGAGGTGGAGGAATTGAGGTTCTTGGAGCGCCGGGGTGGCCGCGCTCGCTCCTGTTTGCCTCTTCGGTGGTCAGGGAGGGGGTGGAGCTCTTCTCCCTCCTCGGCTTTTACAATCAACTGCTCTCCTCGCTGGCCACCTTCCCCGAATCCCTGCCGCTGTTTGCTGCCGCCGAACTCTTTTTTTTTTTTTTTAAACGCCCCACTGAGCCATCGGCCCACCGGGAAACTCCCGGGAGTCCCGATGGCCAGTCCATCCCTGCTAATACCCTCTTCCGTCTTTCAATATTTTTATTCACTGCTGCTAAACAAACATTGGCAAAAGCATGGTGGTCTTCTACTCCAAACTCCATTTCGGTCAGAAACATAATGAATTGGTTTATGTCCAATGAAAAACTTGCTGCTATTGTTTGTGATTTGGACAAATTTGAGAAAACACGGTCCCCTTGGATTACATATTATTAATTTATTCGATTAATACTTACTCCCTTTTTTAACTGTTTAATTTATTTCTATATATTTTAATATTTTTTATGTACTATATATATAGATCTATATATATAGATCTAGATATATATATATAGATTTATATATATATATATAGATATATATCGGTATATGTTTTGTTTTTTACTACTTTTGTACAAATTTTCTTTCTCGAAAACAATAAAAAAAAATCTGAAAAAAACCAAACAATAAAAAAAATTTTTTGGGTGCAGCGTTGCATGACCACGCAATTGTCACTCAAAGTGTGACAGCGCTGAAAGCTGAAAATTGGCCTGGGCAGGAAGGGGGTGAAAGTGCCCGGTATTGAAGTGGTTAAAAGCCCACCAGAGTCAGGATACCCCCCCCCCCATGCTATAAACCTCAAACGACTTAATTCTCGCTATCGTATTAATTTCTGGATCCTAACAGGATATAAGAATTTTCAGTTATCAATACCACAAGCCTTCTATTCTACAAATGAGCCATCGAAAACACACAGAATTCAGCGGGGACTAACGAGAGAACTAACGTTACCAAGAAAAGAATGAAACAATTAAGAGGAAACCGAGCCGTTTCTGTTTTTTTTTTTTTTTTTTTTTGTGTAGGTAATAGAACAAAACAAAATCGGCTATAAAAAAACTTTTCTTGGAACTACGCAGAATTTCTCTGTGACAAAGAGAACGTTTTTTTTTTTTTTTTTCCGCTGTTGACTGGGCAGTACATGTTGGTTGTCTTCTCTTAGAGAGAAACAGGAAGCGTAAGTGGTAATAAAGCCAAAATGATGCAGTCTGGAAAGCCAAGAACAACAAAAGAGTGAAAGTTTCCACCTTGTAAGCACAACAAATATTGACAGTGTAGGTAGTTTTCCCTACTGACTAGAAGAAGTTAGTTCAGCAAAAAAAAAAAAAAATTGCTTTACTGATTTTTTCCCTAATTGGCCACAAAGAAACACGTTTCTCTTTTCTTTTTTTTTTTATGTACCATAGGAATATTTAGACTGATTTTTATGAAGAGTCTTAGTGTTCTCTGGGTAAAGCTCTAACTTCTCCTAAACCCTGATCCGCATTAATATTTTTTATATATTTTTTTATTTTATTATTTTATATTTTCACCAGCCGAAAAAGAATTGACCCCCTTCCTGACCAGAGCACTTTTTGCGATTCGGCACTGCGTCGCTTTAATTGACAATTGTGCGGTCGTGCGACGGGGCTCCCATACAAAATTTACCTCCTTTTTTTCCTTTTGGTGGTATTTGATCACCTCTGCGGTTTTTATTTTTTGCGCTATAAACAAAAAAAGAGTGACATTTTTGAATTTTTTTTTTAATTTTTTTTACTTTTTGCTATAATAAATATCCCCCTCAAAAATATAGAATTTCTTTCACAGTTTAGGCCGATACGTATTCTTCTACATGTTTTTGGTAAAAAAATAAAAATAGCAATAAGCGTATATCGATTGGTTTGCGCAAAAGTTATAGCATCTACAAAATAGGGGATAGTTTTATGGCATTTTTTTTTTTTTTTTTTTTTTTTATTAGTGTAGCGCCCCTTTACTTTCAGGGGAGCTAGGTACCTAGATTTAGGGGTTGATCTTGGTTGGTAGCCAGACCCAGATCGCTTTAATTGTTAGGTTCTGTTCTTTTGCTTTTGCCAAGTGGTGTTGCTGGTGTACAGTTCCCTGTGGCCTGTGGGTGGCGCTGTCATGACAGGTCAGGGTTGAACCACTGGTGACATTACTGTACCTTTGGGTGTCCTCTCCAGGCAGCTGTACGGGGGGCGTGATTGGCCCGCTGTGCATGCTGGGAGAGGATACAAAAGGGGCAGATGCCATCTTAGGGGAGGAAGAAGGAGGGGTACTGAGGAGTAGTGATGAGCCGAACACCCCCGGGTTCGGTTCGCACCAGAACCCGCGAACGGACTGAAAGTTCGCGCGAACATTAGAACCCTATTAAATACAATGGATGCGAACGTTCGGATTCTAAAGTGCTAATTATAACGACTATTATGCATGTTATTGTCCGAAACAGAGTTTGGGAACCCGGGTTCTGCACCAGGGGACATGTATCAATGCAAAAAGAAGTTTTAAAAACGGACGTTTTCCGGGAGCAGTCATTTTAATGATGCATAAAGTGAAAAAAAAAAAGTCAAATATTCCTTTAAATATTGTACCTGGGGGGTGTCTAAAGTATGCCTGTGAAGTGCCACGTGTTTCCCGTGTTTAGAACTGTCCCTGCACAAAATAACATTTCTAAAGGAAAAAAAGCCATTTAAAACTGCTTGCGGCTTTAATGTAATGTCTGGTCCCGGTAATATGGATGAAAATCTTTAGGAAAAATGGCATAGCTACCCCATCAACCCCCCCCCCCCCCCCACCCCAGCCCATTACCAGCCCCTTTGGGTCTTGTATGGATATTAAGGGGAACCCCGCACACAAAATAAAAAAGCCCCTATATACTCTGAACAGCCGTATACAGGCGGTGCATACAAGACAGGGACTGTAGGTTTGTTCTTATGTAGAATCTGTTTGTAATTTTGAACAGCTGCATTGTTTAAGTGTAGCTCCATGCCAAATTCCTTTTTTTTAGCTTTTTGGAAAACATAGGGAACGGTTATCACCCCTGTCACATTTTTTTTGCTGTCTGTGCCCCTGTTCAGAACATTTAACCTCACTTTGCGTCCCAATGACAACTGTTTTTGAAATGTGGTGTTTGTATTGAAACAAGGATTGGTGATAAAGCATCAGTACAGAGGAGACACCTTTCTCCCATATTAATTCTTACAGGAGAGAATTTTCCTTCCAAGGGGTAGATTTCCTCTCACTTCCTGTTGTCTTCTTCCGTTTGCAAGTAGGAGTCGTTTGTAAGTTGGATGTTTGAAAGTAGGGACCTGCCGTATATACTCTGCAGAAATTGGCCCCTTAGGTGTTGGTGTTGGCACAACACTGTAAGCACTCACAGTTACTCTTGGTGAGTGCTGGAACGCCCTGCTGTCAAGTATAATATCAGGAATTGTAATAACATATAATTGTTGATCAGTGGTAGTAAAAATTGGACCTTTGATGGTGGTGCTGGTGCCACAACACTGTAAGGCCTGACAGTTACTCTTGGTGGGCGCAGCAATGGTCCCTTCTGTGAATTATTAGATCAATAATTATAATTGCATGCCCCTGTTGAACAGGGGCTGAAAAACTCGGCCTTTGGTGGTGGTGGTGGTGGTGATGGTGTTGCTGGTGCCACAACACTGTAAGGCCTGACAGTTACTCTTGGTGGGCGCAGCAATGGGCCCTGCTGTGAATTATTAGATCAATAATTATAATTGCATGCCCCTGTTGAACAGGGGCTGAAAAATTGGGCCTTAGGCACTGGTGGCACAACACTGCAACCCCTCACAGATACTGTACTTGGAGCACAGCAATGAGGCTTGTTGCAAAGTATTGCATCAAAAAATTTAATTACACGCCCCTGTTAAACAGGGGCTGAAAAATTGGGCCTTAGCCACTGGTGGCGTCACCCATAAACCAAAATGATCTTCCAAGCTATCATCGTTAATCGTATCATTGAGGAGGAGGAGGAGGATAGCCAGACAACATAACAGCACAGGCACTCAGCATCAGCATCAGTCTTGAAGGGATGTGACATTTTAAAATCAATTAGTCTGTTATATCAGCATCTGGTGTGTGGTAGCTGGTGGTGATCCAAGACTGGTTCATCTTGATGAAAGTCAGTCGATCAACCGAGTCGGTGGACAGGCGCACCCTGTGATCCGTGACAAATCCTCCAGCAGCACTGAATGTGCGTTCTGAAAGAACGCTGGATGCAGTACAGGCCAGTAGCTCAATTGCATACTGTGCAAGCTCTGGCCAGTGATCCATCCTCAAGACCCAGTAAGCCAGAGGATTTTCGGTGGGGAAGGTGTCCAAGTCTGACCTTGCCCCTAGGTATTCCTGCACCATGTATATCAGACGCTGGCGATGGTTGCTGGAACCGATCATACTTTGGGGCTGCGGACTAAAGAATTGTCTGAACGCATCGGTCAGACGGCCACCTTCCCCACCGCTCCTTCTTTGACTGCCCGAAGCCTCAGCAACTCGTTGTCCAGGACCAGGAGTTTGTAACCTCCCAGTCTCTGGGAACGCGTTGCACAGACCTTTCTGCAAGGCCTCCCGGAGTTGTCTCATCCTCTGCTCCCTCTGCGACGGTACGATAAGGTCCGCAACCTTACCCTTGTACCGTGGATCAAGGAGAGTGGCCAGCCAGTAATGGTCCCTCTCCTTGATCCGAAGAATACGAGGATCCTTCCGCAGACTTTGCAGGATCAGGGAGGCCATGCAGCGTAGGTTAGCTGAGGCATTCAGTCCGGAGTCCTCTGGGTCACTAAGGACGACATGATCCGCAGCCACCTCCTCCCAGCCACGTACAAGTCCACTGGTTTCTTGGGACTGTAAATCATCCCTAAAAGACTGCTGCTGATGATGCTGAGTGCCAGCCTCCACCTCCATGCTGACACAATCCTCCTCCTCCTCCTCCTCCTCTTCCTGTGCGATGGGTGGGACAGAAGGAACACTGTCTGGGTAAAGGGGGCCTTGAGAGGCAAGGAAGTCCTCCTCTTCCTGCCTCTGTTCTGCCTCAAGTGCCCTGTCCATTATTCCACGCAGCGTGTGCTCCAACAGGTGGACAAGAGGTACAGTGTCACTGATGCATGCACTGTCACTGCTCACCATCCTCGTGGCCTCCTCAAATGGTGCCAGGACAGTGCATGCATCCCTGATCATGCCCCACTGGCGTGGTGAAAAAAACCAGAGCTCCCCTGACCCTGTCCTGGTGCCGTAGTCGCACAGGTACTCATTGATGGCCCTCTGCTGCGTGTGCAGCCGCTGCAGCATGGCCAACGTTGAGTTCCACCTGGTGGGCATGTCACATATAAGGCGGTTCTTGGGCAGGTTCAACTCCTTTTGAAGCTCAGCCAGGCGAGCACTGGCATTATAAGATCTGCGGAAATGCACACAGACTTTCCTGGCCTGCCTCAGGACATCCTGTAAGCCCGGGTACCTGCCCAAGAACCGCTGCACCACCAGGTTAAGGACGTGAGCCATACAGGGCACATGGGTCAGTTGTCCCTGTCGGAGGGCGGAGAGGAGGTTGGTGCCATTGTCGCAAACCACCATTCCTGGCTTAAGCTGGCGTGGCGTCAACCACCTCTCGGCCTGCCCCTGCAGAGCAGACAGGACCTCTGCCCCAGTGTGGCTCCAGTCCCCCAAACACACCAGCGCAAGCACGGCATGGCATCTTTTTGCCTGCGTACTTGCGTAGCCCCTTGTCTCTGTCCCTCAACTCAAGGATTGAAAATATGGTTCAGCAAAATAGTTTTAGAACACAATAGCACACTGTCAGTTTCCCTCACTGTAGCTCTCTGTCCCTCAACTCAAGGATTGAAAATATGGTTCAGCAAAATAGTTTTAGAACAGAATAGCACACTGTCAGTTTCCCTCACTGTAGCTCTCTGTCCCCCAACTCAAGGATTGAAAATATGGTTCAGCAAAATAGTTTTAGAACAGAATAGCACACTGTCAGTTTCCCTCACTGTAGCTCTCTGTCCCTCAACTCAAGGATTGAAAATATGGTTCAGCAAAATAGTTTTAGAACAGAATAGCACACTGTCAGTTTCCCTCACTGTAGCTCTCTGTCCCCCAACTCAAGGATTGAAAATATGGTTCAGCAAAATAGTTTTAGAACAGAATAGCACACTGTCAGTTTCCCTCACTGTAGCTCTCTGTCCCTCAACTCAAGGATTGAAAATATGGTTCAGCAAAATAGTTTTAGAACACAATAGCACACTGTCAGTTTCCCTCACTGTAGCTCTCTGTCCCTTAACTCAAGGATTGAAAATATGGTTCAGCAAAATAGTTTTAGAACACAATAGCACACTGTCAGTTTCCCTCACTGTAGCTCTCTGTCCCTCAACTCAAGGATTGAAAATATGGTTCAGCAAAATAGTTTTAGAACAGAATAGCACACTGTCAGTTTCCCTCACTGTACCTCTCTGTCCCTCAACTCAAGGATTGAAAATATGGTTCAGCAAGATTGGTTTAGAACAGAATAGCACACTGACACTTTCCCTCACTGTACCTCTCTGTCCCTACAAACAAGGATTAGCACAGAATAGCACACTGTCACTGACACTCTCCCTACCTATCCTTATTTGTCCCTAAACACAAGGAATCCAGGATTAGTAAAGGAAAAAAAATGTCACTGTCCCTGCCTATGCTTCTCTTTCTCTGCTCCGGAACACACTACACAAGGCCGCCGCGCTGGCGGCCTTTTATAGTGTGGGGCGTGTACTAAACCCCATCAGCAATAATTGGCCACAGGCATCCTGCCTGTGGCCAATCATTGCTCTCCTCGCTGCCGGCGCTGTGATTGGCCAAGCATGCGGGGTCACAGTGCATGCTTGGCCAATCACAGCGCCTGGATGACACTGCGATGGCGTAGTGCATTGTGGGCCGTCCGCGTCACTCGAATTTAGCGCGAACGGCCCAAATCGTTCGATCTTCGTCGAACGATCGAACAGCCGATGTTCGAGTCGAACGTATGTTCGACTCGAACACGAAGCTCATCCCTACTGAGGAGCAGTACCACCTGCGTCTCGTGGCCCTCCAGGCCATGGGAGTGCGCAGGGGAAGATCAGTCTCAGGCACCTTTAGCTGGCCTACCATCTAAAGAGGAATTCCAGGGCACTCAAGGGTGACCCGTTCTGGAGAGGGAGCCAGGGTTACCGGTGAAGGAAGTCACCGCCTCGGAGGAGGCCTGGTCACCTACAGAGGCATTCCACAAGTCCGCCACATAGAGTGACCACATGTCCTGGATTGCCCGGGACAGTCCCGAATTTTGCAGGTCTGTCCCGGGCACATTTATTCCAGGACAATACAGTGTCCTGGAATGAAACTGACACAGCTACCCCCCCGGGCCAATCTGATGCCCCCAAAAAAGGCCGCCACATCACCACTTTACTCACTGACAGTACTTGTCCTGGCCAGGAATGCCTGGAGGAGCACAATCCCCGCCCCCTGCTTGTGATTGGAGAAATCATAAATCCCGCCTCTTGTGTCCAATCACTGTGCTGTGATTCGTTACAGCACAAGCTGATTTTTGGGAAGGGGGGGTGTCCCTGAATGGTAGTTTGGAAATGTGGTCACCCTACCGCCACAGGCATTGTAGCGTGCTTCAACTTGCACCTAGGTCCTTATGCTACAAGTGCTGGGAAGTTTGGAATTAGGCAAATAGGTTCCGATCGTATCCCTAGGACAGTGAAGTAAAGTTTGTGCATCACTCCGGCTGCTAGGACCGTGAGCGGGAACTATCCGGGTGAGCAGAGTCCACTAGTGATTGAGTGGTGATATTAAGTCCCTGAACCTACCTCCTGTTATTCTATTCTTCACTTTCAACTTTCCTGTCTGGTTTCCAGCATAAAGAAAATAAAGGGATTTTTATAACAGCTTACCTGTAAAATCCTTTTCTTGCAGTACATCACGGGACACAGAGCGACTTAGTCATTACTAATGGGTTATATAGATTACCTTCAGGTGTTGGCACTGGCCAATTCCAAACCGGAAGTACCCTCCCCTATATAAGCCCCTCCCATCCGGGAGCACCTCAGTTTTGTAGCCAAGCAATAAGTGTCCCAAAAAGAGGGGTGGGAGCTCTGTGTCCCGTGATGTACTCCAAGAAAAGGATTTTACAGGTAAGCTGTTATAAAAATCCCTTTTTCTTTTTCGTACATCACGGGACACAGAGCGACTTAGTCATTACTAATGGGACGTCCCAAAGCAATGCCAAATGAGGGGAGGGATACATAAGCTGGGCGCCATCAGGCATGAGGATCTTTTGTGGCCTGCAACACACTGCGCCCAAAGGCGACATCCTCCTGCCTTCTAACGTCTACCTGGTAGAATCTAGTAAACGTGTGTACCGAAGACCATGTTGCGGCCTTACATACTTGAGCCAGGGAGGCCTGGTGATGCACTGCCCATGAAGTTCCAACTGCTCTTGTGGAGTGCGCCCTAACTTTGAATGGAGGCGGTCTCTTTCTCAAGCCATAGGCTTGTATTATGACCTGTCGAATCCACTTGGCTAAAGTGGATTTTGATGCTGCCTGACCCTTTTTAGGGCCTTCCGGCAGAATAAACAAAGTATCCGTTCTGCGAATCTGAGCAGTGGCTTTTAGATAAGCTTTAACTGCTCTTACTACATCCAAAGAATGTAATAACTTTTCCTCTACCGAGCTAGGTTTGGGGAAAAAAGAAGGAAGAACCACATCTTGGTTCAAATGAAACCTCGATACCACCTTGGGAAGAAAGGCTGGATGAGGACGTAATACTACTCTGTCCTTATGGACAACCAGATATGGCTCCTTACAGGACAAGGCGGCTAATTCCGATACTCTTTTAGCCGAACAAACGGCTACTAAGAAAATCAATTTCCTGGTGAGAAGAACCAAGGAAATGTGTTGCAAAGGTTCAAACGGTTGTTTCTGTAGAACTGACAGAACCAGGTTTAAGTCCCAAGGACATATGGGAACACTAACCGGAGGGCTAATACGCATCACTCCTTGTATGAAAGCTTTGACTAGTGAATGCGAAGCCAAGGGCCTTTGAAAAAATATTGACAAGGCCGAAATCTGACCCTTGATAGTACTCAAGGCCAGCTTCCTATCTACAGCCCACTGTAGGAAGTCCAAAATCCTCCCTATCACGTACTTACATGGATGCCATTTCTTGGCCTCACACCACGTAATGTACGCTTTCCAGATCCTATAATAGATCTGCCTGGATACCGGCTTCCTGGCATTGATCATGGTAGATACCACAGAATTAGAGAGCCCTCTCTTTTTCAGAATGTGGGCTTCAATAGCCAGGCCGTCAAACCTAGGGCTGGTAAGGAAGGGTGGTATATCGGTCCCTGCGACAGCAGGTCCGGACGATGCGGGAGGGTCCAAGGACTCCTCACTGACATTTTTACAATCTCCGCGTACCATGCCCTTCGGGGCCACGCTGGAGCCACCAGAATCACTGGTTTCTTTTCTACCCTGATTCTGCGGAGTAATCGCGGTAACAATTGTGGCGGTGGGAATGCATATATCAGCTTGAACTGATCCCAAGGGAACACTAGGGCATCTGAGCCGCAAGCTAGAGGATCCCTTGTGCGAGACACAAATCTGTCCACCTTTGCGTTGAATCTGGATGCTAGCAGATCTACATCCGGTGTTCCCCACCGCTGGCATATTGCCTGGAAAACCTCGGGGTGAAGAGACCATTCCCCCGGGCATAATTGTTGGCGACTTAAAATGTCCGCTCTCCAATTTTCCACTCCTGGGATGAAAACCGTGGATATGGCTGGGACATATCTTTCTGCCCACTCCAGGATGCAATTTGCTTCCCTCTGGGCTGCATGACTCCTGGTGCCACCCTGGTGATTGATATATGCCACTGCTGTGGCATTGTCTGATTGAATTCTGACAGGGGACCCTTGGAGTTTGGATGTCCATGCTACTAGGGCATACCGGGCTGCTCGTATCTCTAAGAGATTGATGGGCAGGGCCTTTTCTGCTTCTGACCACTTGCCCTGGAGAGACCATTGCTCCAGTACTGCCCCCCAGCCTATGAGGCTGGCATCTGTAGTGACTACCTTCCAAGAAACCGGACTGAAGGGTTTCCCTTTTTCCAGATTCTGGGGCACCAACCACCAATGGAGGCTCTTGCGAACGGAAGGGGACAGGGACATTGGTAAGTCTAAAGCCTGAACTTTTTTGTTCTAGGCTGACAGTATGGCCCTTTGCAAATTCCTTGAATGGAATTGACCGTAGGGTACCGCTTCGAATGAAGCCACCATTTTTCCCAGCAGCCTCATGCAGAGGCGTATGGATGGTTTTCTTTTTGTACCCACTAAGTGGGTCAAATCTTTTAAAGACGACACCTTCTCTGGAGGTAAGAAAATCTTTCTCTGATTTGAATCCAGCCTTAGCCCTAAGTATTCCAGACTTTTGACTGGTCTTAGAGCTGACTTGTCCCGGTTGATAATCCAACCGTGATATTCCAGATACTTGATTGTCTTGAGAATAGCTACTTCCAGCTTTTCCACTGAGTGGTCTATTAGTAGCAGGTCGTCTAGATATGCCATTATCGTTACACCCTGTGTTCTTAGATTGGCCAATAGTGGGGCCAGAACCTTTGTGAACACTCGTGGTGCTGTGGCCAGACCGAAAGGTAAGGCTCTGAACTGAAAATGGCGCCCTTCTACTGCAAAGCGTAGAAATTTCTGGTGGGCCGGAAAGATGGGAATATGCAGATAAGCATCCTTTATGTCGATCGAGGCTAACCATTCCTGCCCTTGTAGGGCGGTGGCCACCGATCGGATCGACTCCATCCGAAAAGTCCTGATATTTAGGAACTTGTTTAGCCCTTTTAGATTTAATATGGGCCTCACGTCCCCATTTGGTTTGGGGACTGTGAAAAGGTTTGAGTAAAACCCGAATCCGCTTTCTTCCAGGGGAACCTTCATGATTACACCTTGGAGCAATAGTTGTTCTAGTGCCAGAAGGAGGGATCCTCTCTTTTGGGGATCTCTTGGCACGTTTGACCTCATAAATTGGGCAGGAGGAGTGCCTTTTAACTCCAGCTTGTATCCCAGACTTACTGCGGAGAGCACCCATCTGTCTCTGATGGTGTCCCGCCAGGTCTCTGTGAACAACTGAAGTCTTCCCCCCACCCGATTGAGTGGGGGCAACGCTTCATGCCTTGGGGGGAGGTTTTGTACCTCTCTTGATCCAGGGCTTCTTGTTACCCTGTGATTGTCCCTGATTTCTGCCCCCTGAATTTGACCGCGGAGGCCGTCGGAACTGCTTCACAGCCGATGTGCCCGGGACTGGAGAAGTAGGCCTCTTAAAAGAAGGACTTCTACCCTTGTTCTTAACCGGTAAGAGTGAACTTTTACCGGCAGAAATTTTCTGGATATATTTGTCCAGATCTTCTCCAAATAAGCGTTCTCCATGAAATGGGAAGCTAACCAGCAGTTTTTTACAGGGAGCTTCAGCAGACCAGTTTTTGAGCCACAGAAGCCTACGCATATGTACTATAGACAGCGTAAAGCGGGAGGCCTGTTGGATTGTATCCTTTATGGCGTCTACCGCAAAACACAAGGCTCTAGGCAGGTCAGCTAGGGCAAGAGCCTGCTGATCTGGTAAGTCCCTTAAGACCTGTTTCAACTGATCTTTCACTGCTTGGCAGACTCCAATCGCTGCTACCGCAGGTTGTGTCACCATGCTTGCTGTAGAGAAAGCAGATTTTAGTAAAGACTCCAATTTTTTATCTATTGGGTCTTTGAACATTGGAACATTATCTACTGGACATGTCAGTGATTTGTTAACAGAAGAGATGGCTGCGTCCACTGTAGGGACCCTCCATTTTTTTATGAACTTATCCTCCATGGGATAGATCACCGGAAATCTCTTGGGGGGAGCAAATATTTTATCAGGATGCTCCCAATCCTGGTAAATAAGCCCTTCTAATAAAGGGTGGATTGGGAAGGAACAGACAGCCTGGGGAGCTTTTAGCGACCCCAGCGAGGAAACCGTAGTGGATGGTGGTTCCGCCAGAGGCATTTTAAATGCTGATCGGACCATATTAGTCAGAGACTGAACCCATAATCTTTCAGCCTGAGATGCTGAGAAAGGTTCTTCCACTGTTGAATCCTCCATAACTGAATCAACCTCATCCTGATCCCCTTCAGGTAGGTCGATCTATGTGTGGGGCTGTTCCTCCACTAACAGGCACTCTGAAGGAGGAGACGGAGATCGGACGCGCTTTTCCTGTGACAGGGAAGCAGCGATCAATGCTGTTAATCTCTCTTCCAATCCTCCCAGAGTTGAGGATAAAACCTCCTCTGTTATATATACAGGAGCAGGTGGACTGGGGACAGCCGCAGCACCAGGCATTCCTGCGGGGTTTCTACGGCTACTGACCTCTGAATTCTCAGGGGAGATTGGTGCAGTACAAGCATGCCCAATATCCTCAGAGCCCGATGGAGACCCCTTTGGCTTCCTGGAAGATCTATTTCCGGAGCGTCTGGACGACATATCCTTTAAGCACAAAGCTGAGGTATTCCCGTCGTCATACACCAATTTTGCTGGTAATAGTCTAACAAAGTTGCTGCTATATACCAGCTGGTGTCCACTAAAGTGCCTTTCTATGGGGATGCCTGCATCAACCGCCTCTGTGTGCCACTGTTTGTTGCTAGCTCTGTTTGCATCCAGCTGACACTTGTACTGTGTCTTTTAACCATGCTGGGACGCCCGCACATGCGCAGAAGCGCCGCGGCGCGCATCGAGCGTCATCCACCCGCCCCGCCCCTTTTTTTCATAGGAGGCGCGTGCACGCGCCCGCGCGCGCGCCCGTGCGCCATTGGCGCCCTTTTCGAAATCAAACAGGGGACTAGGAGCCAGGGCCCTTTTTGCCGGAGGGCCTGTGCGGTGGATGAGCGCAGCAACAGGGCAGAGGAAGTGGATTCCCAGAGAAACAGAGAAACTTACCAGCTGCCTGGATCTTTTGACATGAGAAAACCAAAGATCCACATGACAAGAAAAATGGACTACAGCGGCCTCTAGTGGTTTAACACAGGTACCGCGGTCCCTTTTTTTTTTTTTTTCTTGACTACTATTAAAATTTTACATTTTCAGTAGATACAGGCAAACACAGATATTTAGCGGGAATACCGTTAGGTAACAGACAGAAAGACAAATTAGGCTTGGGGGTCCCCCAATAGAACCAAGTTCCTGGGGGCCCCCACTTACCTGATCCCCGCCGCAGGACTTTGTTTGGTCCACAGAAGTCCAAACTTCACCTATCACGGCAGGCATTGTAATTAAACCTTCAGGGACCGGGTTCCTAAGGATTCCACTCCCCTGGACCTGTATAGCACCCTGCATAGACAACATCTTGGTCGTGGGTATGACCAGAGCTCTGGATCCCAGGGTCCAGCCCTCCTAAGAGAAGCATTACAGGCAAAACCTTGCTCTTCTGCTGCAAGGCCCGGGTACCGACCGTTTAGCTATGAAGCTTTTTTGGTGGGATCTGGAACAGCTTACTAAGGCCCAAAAGAACCTGTACGCAAGCCCAGTGAAAACACATGTTACTCTTTGGCCAACACCTTAGACACTGGCAAAAAACTGAGGTGCTCCCGGATGGGAGGGGCTTATATAGGGGAGGGTACTTCCGGTTTGGAATTGGCCAGTGCCAACACCTGAAGGTAATCTATATAACCCATTAGTAATGACTAAGTCGCTCTGTGTCCCGTGATGTACGAAAAAGAAAAACCTTCATCCATTGAGGTTTAACCTTGTCTGGACATTGGCCTTATTGTCACACAAGCAACAGACTTTTCCCCACATTCTAGGGAAAGGAACCAGCCCCAGGAGAGGTAACTCGCTGCGGGACCCAACAATTTCTGAACACCGCTCACCCTCTTATTCAAGAAGGAACCTGGGCATTGTGATACGGTGTGTCCCGCCTTGTGGGGGTAAGGCCAGGGATCTATTTGCTACATTAGTAATGGCGGTGATCTGCGATTTTTATCACGACTGCGACATTATGGCGGACACATCGAACACTTTTGACACCATTTTGGGACCATTGTCATTTATACAGCGATCAGTGCTATAAAAATGCACTGGTTACTGTGTAAATGACGCTGGCAGGGAAGGGGTTAAACACTAGGGGGGGGTTAAGTGTGTCCTAGGGAGTGATTCTAACTGTGGGGGGGATGGGATACAAGTGACATGATAGTGATCACTGCTCCCGATGACAGGGAGAAGTAGATCACTGTCCTGTCACTAGGCAGAACAGGGAATGCCTTGTTTACATAGGCATCTCCCTGTTCTGCAGCTCCGTGACACGATCGTAGGACACTGGCAGACATCAAGTCCGCCAGCCCCGCGGGCACGGTCACGAAGCTCAGCCGTGCCATTCTGCTGACGTATATCGGCGTTAGCCGGTCTGAAAGTTGTTAAGGAGGTCTTAAACCCAAAAAAGTTAATGAGCTGCTATTCCTAACCCCCATCCCCAACCCCACATCTAATACTTTTGATGTTATTTTTTTTTTTTGGTGGATCAAGTACCTTTTTTCTAGAAGTCCCTATTGCAACCCCTGTTCACGTTCCCCCGACGTCACGTCACATGTCTTGGGAAGCTGAAGGACCAGTTCCACAGCAATGCATGACCTCACACAGGTGCCGTGGGAAGCCAGCTGTGACTCCTCAGAAGGTCACACCTGACTCCCAAATCCAAGAGGGTGGGAGAAGAACCCACTATTCACGCCATTGTGAAGAGCAATGTCTTGTCATTGGTGTCTCTTGACAATGGTGTCATCTCCATAAACATTTTGTGGGCATAACGTTTTGTCAACGTACATAGGCTGGTAGAGTAACTCTACCTCTGTAGCAGGTGTCTTCAAACTGGGCCGGATGTGGCACTTTGGTAGTCTTTATCTGGCCCTAGGCGCATTATTCCTCTCAATGGAATGAGGCACTATTCCTCCCACTGACACCAAAAAGGGGGCATTATTTTTTCCACTGATACCAATGAAGGGGTACTATTACTCTCACTGATACCGATGATGGGGCACTATTCCTTCCACTAATACCGATGATGGGACACTATTCCTCCCACTGACACCAATAATGGGGCACTATACCTTCCACTGATACCAATGATGGGGCACTATACCTTCCACTGATACCAATGATGGGGCACTATTCCTTCCACTGATACCAATGATGGGGCACTATTCCTTCCACTGATACCAATGATGGGACACTATTCCTCCCACTGATACCAATGATGGGCAATTATTCCTTCCACTGATACCAATGATGGGACACTATTCCTCCCACTGATACCAATGATGGGGCACTATTCCTTCTACTGACACCAATGATGGGGCACTATTCCTCCCACTGATACCAATGATGGGACACTATTCCTCCCACTGATACCAATGATGGGGCACTATTCCTTCCACTGATACCAATGATAGAACACTATTCCTTCTACTGATACCAATGATGGGGCACTATTCCTCTCACTGATACCAATGACGGGGCACTATTCCTCCCACTGATACCAATGATGGGGCACTATTCCTCCCACTCACACCAATGATGGGACAGACACTGACAGAAGTCACAAGACTGCTAAATACTGCTGAAGAGAAAAGGTATTTAGCAGTTTATATTTACTAAAATAATTTCATTTCCATATTCCGTGTACTGTGGGAAACCAGATATAGTGAATGCAGGGTCCTGGGGAGACCAGATATAGTGAATGCAGGCTCCTGGGCAGTGATGAGCCAAACACCCCCGGGTTCGGTTCGCACCAGAACCCGCGAACGGACCGAAAGTTCGTACGAACATTAGAACCCTATTAAATACAATGGATGCGAACGTTCGAAATCTAAAGTGCTAATTATAACGACTAATATGCATGTTATTGTCCTAAAAAGGGTTTGGGAACCCGGGTTCTGCACCAGGGGACATGTATCAATGCAAAAAAAAGTTTTATAAACGGCCGTTTTTCGGGAGCAGTCATTTTAATGATGCATAAAGTGAAAAAAAAAAGTCAAATATTCCTTTAAATATCATACCTGGGGGGTGTCTAAAGTATGCCTGTGAAGTGCCACGTGTTTCCCGTGTTTAGAACTGTCCCTGCACAAAATGACATTTCTAAAGGAAAAAAAGCCATTTAAAACTGCTTGCGGCTTTAATGTAATGTCTGGTCCCGGTAATATGGATGAAAATCTTTAAGAAAAATGGCATAGCTTCCCCATCACAGCCCCCCCCCCCCTACCCCAGCCCATTACCAGCCCCTTTGGGTCTTGTATGGATATTAAGGGGAACCCCGCACACAAAATAAAAAAGGCCCTATATACTCTGAACAGCAGTATACAGGCGGTGCATACAAGACAGGGACTGTAGGTTTGTTCTTATGTAGAATCTGTTTGTAATTTTGAACAGGTACATTGTTTAAGTGTAGCTCCAGGCAAAAAATCTATTTTTAAGCTTTTTGGAAAACATAGGGAATGGTTATCACCCCTGTAACATTTGTTTTGCTGTCTGTGCAGTGTGCACCTGTTCAGAACAGTTCACCTCACTTTCCGTCCTAATGACAAATGTTTTTTGAAAATTTGGGGTTTTTATTGAAACAAGAATTAGTGATAAAGAATCAGTGGAGAGGAGACACTTTTTTTCCCATATTAACTCTTACAGGAGAGAATTTGCCTTCCTAGGGGTAGATTTCCTCTCACTTCCTGTTGTATCCTTCCGTTTGCAAGGAGGAGTCGTTTGTAAGTTGGATGTTTGAAAGTAGGGGCCTGCCGTATATACTCAGCTGAAATTTGCCCCTTACATGTTGGTGTTGCCACAACACTGTGAGCCCTCACAGTTACTCTTGGTGGGCGCATGAATGGGCCCTGCTGTGAATTATTAGATCAAGAATTGTAATTGCATGCCCCTGTTGAACAGGGGCTGAAAAATTGGGCCTTTGGTGGTGGTGGTGATGGTGGTGTTGACACAACACTGTAAGGCCTCACAGTTAGTCTTGGTGGGCGCAGGAATGGGCCCTGCTTTGAATTATTAGATCAAGAATTGTAATTACATGCCCCTGTTAAACAGAGGCAGAAAAATTGGGCCTTAGGCACTGGTGCCACAACACTGCAACCCCTCACAGATACTGTACTTCGAGCACAGCAATGAGCCCTGTTGCAAAGTATTGCATCAAAAATTGTAATTACACGCCCCTGTTAAACAGGGGCTGAAAAATTGGGCCTTAGCCACGGGTGCTGGTGCCACGACACTGCAACCTCTCCCAGATACTCTAGTTGGAGTGCAGGAATGAGCCCTGCTGCAAAGCATTGCATAAAAAATTGTAATTACATGCCCCTGTTAAACAGGGGCATAAAAATTGGGCCTTAGGCACTGGTGCCACAACACTGCAACCCCTCACAGATACTGTACTTGGAGCACAGCAATGAGCCCTGTTGCAAAGTATTGCATCAAAAATTGTATTTACATGCCCCTGTTAAACAGGGGCTGAAAAATTGGGCCTTAGCCACTGGTGCTGGTGCCACGACACTGCAACCACTCCCAGATACTCTAGTTGGAGTGCAGGAACGAGCCCTGCTGCAAAGCATTGCATAAAAAATTGTAATAACACGCCCCTGTTAAACAGGGGCTGAAAAATTGGGCCTTAGCCACTGGTGGCGGCACCCAGAAACAAAAATGTTCTTCCAAGCTATCATCATCAATCGGATCATTGAGGAGGAGGAGGATAGTCAGTCAACATAACAGGACAGTCTCTCAGCATCAGCATCAGTCTTGAAGGGATGTGACATTTGAAAATAAATTAGTCTGTTATATCAGCTTCAGGTGTTTGGTAGCTGGTGGTGATCCAAGACTGGTTCATCTTTATGAAGGTCAGTCGATCAACAGACTCGGTGGACAGGCGCACCCTGTGATCCGTGACAAATCCTCCAGCAGCACTGAATGTGCGTTCTGAAAGAACGCTGAATGCAGGACAGGCCAGTAGCTCAATTGCATACTGTGCAAGCTCTGGCCAGTGATCCATCCTCAAGACCCAGTAAGCCAGAGGATTTTCGGTGGGGAAGGTGTCCAAGTCTGACCTTGCCCCTAGGTATTCCTGCACCATGTATATCAGACGCTGGCGATGGTTGCTGGAACCGATCATACCTTGGGGCTGCGGACTAAAGAATTGTCTGAACGCATCGGTCAGACGGCCACCTTCCCCACTGCTCCTTCTTTGACTGACCGAAGCCTCAGCAACTCGTTGTCCAGGACCAGGAGTTTGTAACCTCCCAGTCCCTGGGAACGCGTTGCACAGACCTTTCTGCAAGGCCTCCCGGAGTTGTCTCATCCTCTGCTCCCTCTGCGACGGTAAGATAAGGTCCGCAACCTTACCCTTGTACCGTGGATCAAGGAGAGTGGCCAGCCAGTAATGGTCCCTCTCCTTGATCCGAAGAATACAAGGATCCTTCCGCAGACTTTGCAGGATCAGGGAGGCCATGCAGCGTAGGTTAGCTGAGGCATTCGGTCCGGAGTCCTCTGGGTCACTAAGGACGACATGATCCGCAGCCACCTCCTCCCAGCCACGTACAAGTCCACTGGTTTCTTGGGACTGTAAATCATCCCTAAAAGACTGCTGCTGATGATGCTGAGTGCCAGGCTCCACCTCCATGCTGACACAATCCTCCTCCTCCTCCTCCTCCTCCTCTTCTTCCTGTGCGATGGGTGGGACAGAAGGAACATTGTCTGGGTAAAGGGGGCCTTGAGAGGCAAGGAAGTCCTCCTCTTCCTGCCTCTGTTCTGCCTCAAGTGCCCTGTCCATTATTCCACGCAGCGTATGTTCCAACAGGTGGACAAGAGGTACAGTGTCACTGATGCATGCACTGTCACTGCTCACCATCCTCGTGGCCTCCTCAAATGGTGCCAGGACAGTGCATGCATCCCTGATCATGCCCCACTGGCATGGTGAAAAAAACCTGAGCTCCCCTGACCCTGTCCTGGTGCCATAGTCGCACAGGTACTCATTGATGGCCCTCTGCTGCGTGTGCAGCCGCTGCAGAATGGCCAACGTTGAGTTCCACCTGGTGGGCATGTCACATATAAGGCGGTTCTTGGGCAGGTTTAACTCCTTTTGCAGCTCAGCCAGGCGAGCACTGGCATTATAAGATCTGCGGAAATGCACACAGACTTTCCTGGCCTGCCTCAGGACATCCTGTAAGCCCGGGTACCTGCCCAAGAACCGCTGCACCACCAGGTTAAGGACGTGAGCCACACAGGGCACATGGGTCAGTTGTCCCTGTCGGAGAGCGGAGAGGAGGTTGGTGCCATTGTCGCAAACTACCATTCCTGGCTTAAGCTGGCGTGGCGTCAACCACCTCTCGGCCTACCCCTGCAGAGCAGACAGAACCTCTGCCCCAGTGTGGCTCCTGTCCCCCAAACACACCAGCGCAAGCACGGCATGGCATCTTTTTGCCTGCGTACTTGCGTAGCCCCTTGAACGCCTACGGAGCACCGCTGGTTCCGAGGACAAAGCACAGGAAGAGGCCACAGAGGAAGAAGAGGAGGGGGTGGAGGACAGAGGTGTGTCACAACCAGTAGTAGCATTTTGGAGGCGTGGCGGTGGAACAACTCCCAACACTACTGCACCTTGTCCTGCATCCTTCCCAGCTGCCAAAAGAGTGACCCAATGGGCTGTGAAAGAAAGGTAACATCCCTGTCCATGCCTGCTGGACCATGAGTCAGCGGTAATATGCACCTTACCGCTGACCGCCCTGTCCAGCGAGGCCAAGACATTGCCTTCCACATGCCGGTAGAGAGCTGGAATCGCCTTCCGTGAGAAAAAGTGGCGTTTGGGAACCTGCCACTGAGGAACCGCACATTGCACAAACTCACGGAAGGGGGCCGAGTCTACCAACTGAAAAGGCAGCAGTTGAAGCGCTAGCAATTTAGCCAAGCTAGCATTCAACCGCTGGGCATGTGGATGGCTGGGAGTGAACTTCTTTCGACGGTCTAGCAGCTGGGGCAGGGAAATTTGCCTGCTAGAATCGGACTTCGGTGTACTGCTAGCAAAGTGCCCGCAAGTACTTGGCTGTGACACGCCTAATTCTACACCTTCATTCCTCTCAGAGCAGGTTTCAGAGAGGACTGAAGGTATAGTGGGGTTGGAGATCCCAGCTGATGCGGTGCAAGAAGAGGTCCGCTTTGTTCTTTGGTGTGGGTCTTTAAGGTAAGCTTGCCAACGAGCTGCATGGCAGGTCAACATATGTCTGGTCAAGCATGTGGTGCCCAAGCGGGTGATGTTTTGGCCACGCGATATACGCTTGAGACATATGTTGCAAACAGCAGCTGTGCGATCTAATGCACTCGACTCAAAAAAGGCCCACACCAAAGAACTTTTTGAATAACGGGCAGAGGCAGCGCCCTGCACAGGCGGAGCTCTGCGGTGTGATTCCGTTGGTGTGCTGCCCTTACGCTGGCCCCCCAAGGGCATCCTGCCTCGTTGATGTGCCTCCTCCTCATCCTCCTCCTCCTCCTCCTCCTCTCTCCTATTAGGCACCCACGTGGAGTCAGTGACCTCATCATCCCCTCCCTCCTCATCAATGGAGCCAATCTGGCAGTATGCTGCAGCTGCTGGAACATGACTGCCAGATTGGTGTCCTTCTTGAGCATCCCCTCTCTCTGCTCTCACGCTACTGCCTTCCTCTAGCTGGGTATCATCATCAGACCCTTCGAAACGCTGGGCATCCTCCTGGATAGGGATGAGCTTCGTGTTCGAGTCGAACATACGTTCGACTCGAACATCGGCTGTTCGATCGTTCGACGAAGATCGAACGATTTGGGCCGTTCGCGCCAAATTCGAGTGACGCGAACGGCCCACAATGCACTACGCCATCGCAGTGTCATCCAGGCGCTGTGATTGGCCAAGCATGCACTGTGACCCCGCATGCTTGGCCAATCACAGCGCCGGCAGCGAGGAGAGCAATGATTGGCCACAGGCAGGATGCCTGTGGCCAATTATTGCTGAGGGTGTTTAGTACACGCCCCACACTATAAAAGGCCGCCAGCACGGCGGCCTAGTGTAGTGTGTTCCGGAGCAGGGATAGAGCAGCATAGGCAGGGACAGTGACTGTTATTTCTTTCTTGCTTAACCTGGATTCCTTTAGTTTAGGGAAAGAGAAGGATAGGTAGGGAGAGTGTCAGTGTGTTTTGTGCTTGTGCTATAGTGTGCTTAAAAAAAAACATTTATTCTAGGGACAGAAAACTGTAGGTAGGGACAGTGTCAGTTTCTTTCACTCTGCAAGTCCTTGTTTCCAGGGACCTGGAAGGACAGTGAGTGAATTGTCCTTGTGCTATATTGTGCTTAAAAAAACATTTATTCTAGGGACAGAAAACTGTAGGTAGGGAGAGTGTCAGTTTCTTTCACTCTGCAAGTCCTTGTTTCCAGGGACCTGTAAGGACAGTGAGTGAATTGTCCTTGTGCTATATTGTGATTAAAAAAAACATTTTTTCTAGGGACAGAAAACTGTAGGTAGGGAGAGTGTTTTTTTTCTTTCACTCTGCAAGTCCTTGTTTCCAGGGACCTGGAAGGACAGTGAGTGAATTGTCCTTGTGCTATATTGTGCTTAAAAAAAAACATTTTTTCTAGGGACAGAAAACTGTAGGTAGGGAGAGTGTTTTTTTTTTTTCACTCTGCAAGTCCTTGTTTCCAGGGACCTGTAAGGACAGTGAGTGAATTGTCCTTGTGCTATATTGTGCTTAAAAAAAACATTTATTCTAGGGACAGAAAACTGTAGGTAGGGAGAGTGTCAGTTTATTTCACTCTGCAAGTCCTTGTTTCCAGGGACCTGTAAGGACAGTGAGTGAATTGTCCTTGTGCTATATTGTGATTAAAAAAAACTTTTTTTCTAGGGACAGAAAACTGTAGGTAGGGAGAGTGTTTTTTTTCTTTCACTCTGCAAGTCCTTGTTTCCAGGGACCTGTAAGGACAGTGAGTGAATTGTCCTTGTGCTATATTGTGATTAAAAAAAACATTTTTTCTAGGGACAGAAAACTGTAGGTAGGGAGAGTGTTTTTTTTCTTTCACTCTGCAAGTCCTTGTTTCCAGGGACCTGGAAGGACAGTGAGTGAATTGTCCTTGTGCTATATTGTGCTTAAAAAAAACATTTATTCTAGGGACAGAAAACTGTAGGTAGGGAGAGTGTCAGTTTATTTCACTCTGCAAGTCCTTGTTTCCAGGGACCTGTAAGGACAGTGAGTGAATTGTCCTTGTGCTATATTGTGATTAAAAAAAACATTTTTTCTAGGGACAGAAAACTGTAGGTAGGGAGAGTGTTTTTTTTCTTTCACTCTGCAAGTCCTTGTTTCCAGGGACCTGGAAGGACAGTGAGTGAATTGTCCTTGTGCTATATTGTGCTTAAAAAAAACATTTATTCTAGGGACAGAAAACTGTAGGTAGGGAGAGTGTCAGTTTATTTCACTCTGCAAGTCCTTGTTTCCAGGGACCTGTAAGGACAGTGAGTGAATTGTCCTTGTGCTATATTGTGATTAAAAAAAACATTTTTTCTAGGGACAGAAAACTGTAGGTAGGGAGAGTGTTTTTTTTCTTTCACTCTGCAAGTCCTTGTTTCCAGGGACCTGGAAGGACAGTGAGTGAATTCTCCTTGTGCTATATTGTGCTTAAAAAAAACATTAATTCTAGGGACAGAAAACTGTAGGTAGGGAGAGTGTCAGTTTATTTCACTCTGCAAGTCCTTGTTTCCAGGGACCTGTAAGGACAGTGAGTGAATTGTCCTTGTGCTATATTGTGCTTAAAAAAAAACATTTATTCTAGGGACAGAAAACTGTAGGTAGGGAGAGTGTTTATTTTCTTTCACTCTGCAAGTCCTTGTTTCCAGGGACCTGTAAGGACAGTGAGTGAATTGTCCTTGTGCTATATTGTGATTAAAAAAAACATTTATTCTAGGGACAGAAAACTGTAGGTAGGGAGAGTGTCAGTTTATTTCACTCTGCAAGTCCTTGTTTCCAGGGACCTGTAAGGACAGTGAGTGAATTGTCCTTGTGCTATATTGTGATTAAAAAAAACATTTTTTCTAGGGACAGAAAACTGTAGGTAGGGAGAGTGTTTTTTTTCTTTCACTCTGCAAGTCCTTGTTTCCAGGGACCTGGAAGGACAGTGAGTGAATTGTCCTTGTGCTATATTGTGCTTAAAAAAAACATTTATTCTAGGGACAGAAAACTGTAGGTAGGGAGAGTGTCAGTTTATTTCACTCTGCAAGTCCTTGTTTCCAGGGACCTGTAAGGACAGTGAGTGAATTGTCCTTGTGCTATATTGTGATTAAAAAAAACATTTTTTCTAGGGACAGAAAACTGTAGGTAGGGAGAGTGTTTTTTTTCTTTCACTCTGCAAGTCCTTGTTTCCAGGGACCTGTAAGGACAGTGAGTGAATTGTCCTTGTGCTATATTGTGATTAAAAAAAACATTTTTTCTAGGGACAGAAAACTGTAGGTAGGGAGAGTGTTTTTTTTCTTTCACTCTGCAAGTCCTTGTTTCCAGGGACCTGGAAGGACAGTGAGTGAATTGTCCTTGTGCTATATTGTGCTTAAAAAAAACATTTATTCTAGGGACAGAAAACTGTAGGTAGGGAGAGTGTCAGTTTATTTCACTCTGCAAGTCCTTGTTTCCAGGGACCTGTAAGGACAGTGAGTGAATTGTCCTTGTGCTATATTGTGATTAAAAAAAACATTTTTTCTAGGGACAGAAAACTGTAGGTAGGGAGAGTGTTTTTTTTCTTTCACTCTGCAAGTCCTTGTTTCCAGGGACCTGGAAGGACAGTGAGTGAATTGTCCTTGTGCTATATTGTGCTTAAAAAAAACATTTATTCTAGGGACAGAAAATTGTAGGTAGGGAGAGTGTCAGTTTATTTCACTCTGCAAGTCCTTGTTTCCAGGGACCTGTAAGGACAGTGAGTGAATTGTCCTTGTGCTATATTGTGATTAAAAAAAACATTTTTTCTAGGGACAGAAAACTGTAGGTAGGGAGAGTGTTTTTTTTCTTTCACTCTGCAAGTCCTTGTTTCCAGGGACCTGGAAGGACAGTGAGTGAATTCTCCTTGTGCTATATTGTGCTTAAAAAAAACATTAATTCTAGGGACAGAAAACTGTAGGTAGGGAGAGTGTCAGTTTATTTCACTCTGCAAGTCCTTGTTTCCAGGGACCTGTAAGGACAGTGAGTGAATTGTCCTTGTGCTATATTGTGCTTAAAAAAAAACATTTATTCTAGGGACAGAAAACTGTAGGTAGGGAGAGTGTTTATTTTCTTTCACTCTGCAAGTCCTTGTTTCCAGGGACCTGTAAGGACAGTGAGTGAATTGTCCTTGTGCTATATTGTGATTAAAAAAAACATTTATTCTAGGGACAGAAAACTGTAGGTAGGGAGAGTGTCAGTTTATTTCACTCTGCAAGTCCTTGTTTCCAGGGACCTGTAAGGACAGTGAGTGAATTGTCCTTGTGCTATATTGTGATTAAAAAAAACATTTTTTCTAGAGACAGAAAACTGTAGGTAGGGAGAGTGTTTTTTTTCTTTCACTCTGCAAGTCCTTGTTTCCAGGGACCTGGAAGGACAGTGAGTGAATTGTCCTTGTGCTATATTGTGCTTAAAAAAAACATTTATTCTAGGGACAGAAAACTGTAGGTAGGGAGAGTGTCAGTTTATTTCACTCTGCAAGTCCTTGTTTCCAGGGACCTGTAAGGACAGTGAGTGAATTGTCCTTGTGCTATATTGTGATTAAAAAAAACATTTTTTCTAGGGACAGAAAACTGTAGGTAGGGAGAGTGTTTTTTTTCTTTCACTCTGCAAGTCCTTGTTTCCAGGGACCTGTAAGGACAGTGAGTGAATTGTCCTTGTGCTATATTGTGATTAAAAAAAACATTTTTTCTAGGGACAGAAAACTGTAGGTAGGGAGAGTGTTTTTTTTCTTTCACTCTGCAAGTCCTTGTTTCCAGGGACCTGGAAGGACAGTGAGTGAATTGTCCTTGTGCTATATTGTGCTTAAAAAAAACATTTATTCTAGGGACAGAAAACTGTAGGTAGGGAGAGTGTCAGTTTATTTCACTCTGCAAGTCCTTGTTTCCAGGGACCTGTAAGGACAGTGAGTGAATTGTCCTTGTGCTATATTGTGCTTAAAAAAAACATTTATTCTAGGGACAGAAAACTGTAGGTAGGGAGAGTGTTTATTTTCTTTCACTCTGCAAGTCCTTGTTTCCAGGGACCTGTAAGGACAGTGAGTGAATTGTCCTTGTGCTATATTGTGCTTAAAAAAAACATTTATTCTAGGGACAGAAAACTGTAGGTAGGGAGAGTGTCAGTTTATTTCACTCTGCAAGTCCTTGTTTCCAGGGACCTGTAAGGACAGTGAGTGAATTGTCCTTGTGCTATATTGTGATTAAAAAAAACATTTTTTCTAGGGACAGAAAACTGTAGGTAGGGAGAGTGTTTTTTTTCTTTCACTCTGCAAGTCCTTGTTTCCAGGGACCTGTAAGGACAGTGAGTGAATTGTCCTTGTGCTATATTGTGCTTAAAAAAAACATTTATTCTAGGGACAGAAAACTGTAGGTAGGGAGAGTGTCAGTTTATTTCACTCTGCAAGTCCTTGTTTCCAGGGACCTGTAAGGACAGTGAGTGAATTGTCCTTGTGCTATATTGTGATTAAAAAAAACATTTTTTCTAGGGACAGAAAACTGTAGGTAGGGAGAGTGTTTTTTTTCTTTCACTCTGCAAGTCCTTGTTTCCAGGGACCTGTAAGGACAGTGAGTGAATTGTCCTTGTGCTATATTGTGATTAAAAAAAACATTTTTTCTAGGGACAGAAAACTGTAGGTAGGGAGAGTGTTTTTTTTCTTTCACTCTGCAAGTCCTTGTTTCCAGGGACCTGTAAGGACAGTGAGTGAATTGTCCTTGTGCTATATTGTGCTTAAAAAAAACATTTATTCTAGGGACAGAAAACTGTAGGTAGGGAGAGTGTCAGTTTATTTCACTCTGCAAGTCCTTGTTTCCAGGGACCTGTAAGGACAGTGAGTGAATTGTCCTTGTGCTATATTGTGATTAAAAAAAACATTTTTTCTAGGGACAGAAAACTGTAGGTAGGGAGAGTGTTTTTTTTCTTTCACTCTGCAAGTCCTTGTTTCCAGGGACCTGGAAGGACAGTGAGTGAATTGTCCTTGTGCTATATTGTGCTTAAAAAAAACATTTATTCTAGGGACAGAAAACTGTAGGTAGGGAGAGTGTCAGTTTCTTTCACTGTGAAAGTCCTTGTTTCAAGGGACAGAGAAGGACACCTGAAGGTAGCCCTTATTGCTTTTTTCCCATCTCCCTGCAGGCCATCTATTAGAATGTCTGGAAGGCAAACAAGGAGAGGCAGACAGTCAGGAGGCAATAAAAGAGGGCAAGCAGGCTCTGTGTCTGAGGGCAACAGTGCTGGTCGTGGACGCGGTGCATTGTCATCAGCACATGGCCATGGGACACGCTTGTCCTTCTTTTCGGCAGCTGGACATGTTGAGCCACATCATGCCGAAGACTTGGTAGAGTGGATGACCAAGCCCTCCTCCTCCTCCTCATCCTCTCTCACCCAGGCTCAGGGTACTGGAAAAGCAGCTGCCAAAGCGTCGTCTTCCCTGGTATCAATGTCAGACAAATCATCAGTCACTCCTTCCCTAGACCCACCATGTCCTCCTCCTGAGGAGTCCCCCGAACTGTTTCAGCACAGTGTTGGGTACATGCTCCAGGAGGATGCCCAGCGTTTCGAAGGGTCTGATGATGAAACCCAGCTAGAGGAAGGCAGTAGCGTGAGAGCAGACAGAGGGGATGCTCAAGAAGGACACCAATCTGGCAGTCATGTTCCAGCAGCTGCAGCATACTGCCAGATTGGCTCCAGTGATGAGGAGGGAGGGGATGATGAGGTCACTGACTCCACGTGGGTGCCTAATAGGAGAGAGGAGGAGGAGGAGGAGGATGAGGAGGAGGCACATCTCCAACGAGGCAGGATGCCCTTTGGTGGCCAGCGTAAGGGCAGTACACCGACGGAATCACACCGCAGAGCTCCGCCTGTGCAGGGCGCTGCCTCTGCCCGTCATTCAAAAAGTTCTTTGGTGTGGGCCTTTTTTGAGGCTAGTGCATCAGATCGCACAGCTGCTGTTTGCAACATATGTCTCAAGCGTATATCGCGTGGCCAAAACATCAGCCGCTTGGGTACCACATGCCTGACCAGACATATGTTGACCTGCCATGCAGCTCGTTGGCAAGCCTACCTCAAAGACCCACACCAAAGAACAAAGCGGACCTCTCCTTGCACCGCATCAGCTGGGATCTCCAACCCCACTATAACTTCAGTCCTCTCTGAAACATGCACTGAGAGGAATGAAGGTGTAGAATTAGGTGTGTCACAGCCAAGTACTTGCGGCCACTCTGCTAGCAGTACACCGACGTCCGATTCTAGCAGGCAAATTTCCCTGCCCCAGCTGCTGGACCGTCGAAAGAAGTTCACTCCCAGCCATCCACATGCCCAGCGGTTGAATGCTAGCTTGGCTAAATTGCTAGCGCTTCAACTGCTGCCTTTTCAGTTGGTAGACTCGGCCCCCTTCCGTGAGTTTGTGCAATGTGCGGTTCCTCAGTGGCAGGTTCCCAAACGCCACTTTTTCTCACGGAAGGCTATTCCGGCTCTCTACCGGCATGTGGAAGGCAATGTCTTGGCCTCGCTGGACAGGGCGGTCAGCGGTAAGGTGCATATTACCGCTGACTCATGGTCCAGCAGGCATGGACAGGGACGTTACCTTTCTTTCACGGCCCATTGGGTCACTCTTTTGGCAGCTGGGAAGGATGCAGGACAAGGTGCAGTAGTGTTGGAGGTTGTCCCACCGCCACGCCTCCAAAATGCTACTACTGGTTGTGACACACCTCTCTCCTCCACCCCCTCCTCTTCTTCTTCCTCCATGGCCTCTTCCTGTGGTTTGTCCTATGAACCAGCGGTGCTCCGTAGCCGTTCACGGGGCTACGCAAGTACGCAGGCAAAAAGATGCCATGCCGTGCTTGCGCTGGTGTGTTTGGGGGACAGAAGCCACACTGGGGCAGAGGTCCTGTCTGCTCTGCAGGGCCAGGCCGAGAGGTGGTTGACGCCACGCCAGCTTAAGCCAGGAATGGTGGTTTGCGACAATGGCACCAACCTCCTCTCCGCCCTCCGACAGGGACAACTGACCCATGTGCCCTGTGTGGCTCACGTCCTTAACCTGGTGGTGCAGCGGTTCTTGGGCAGGTACCCGGGCTTACAGGATGTCCTGAGGCAGGCCAGGAAAGTCTGTGTGCATTTCCGCAGATCTTATAATGCCAGTGCTCGCCTGGCTGAGCTGCAAAAGGAGTTGAACCTGCCCAAGAACCGCCTTATATGTGACATGCCCACCAGGTGGAACTCAACGTTGGCCATGCTGCAGCGGCTGCACACGCAGCAGAGGGCCATCAATGAGTACCTGTGCGACTACGGCACCAGGACAGGGTCAGGGGAGCTTGGTTTTTTTTCTCCACGCCAGTGGGGCATGATCAGGGATGCATGCACTGTCCTGGCACCATTTGAGGAGGCCACGAGGATGGTGAGCAGTGACAGTGCATGCATCAGTGACACTGTACCTCTTGTCCACCTGTTGGAGCACACGCTGCGTGGAATAATGGACAGGGCACTTGAGGCAGAACAGAGGCAGGAAGAGGAGGACTTCCTTGCCTCTCAAGGCCCCCTTTACCCAGACAGTGTTCCTTCTGTCCCACCCATCGCACAGGAAGAGGAGGAGGAGGAGGAGGAGGAGGAGGAGGATTGTGTCAGCATGGAGGTGGAGGCTGGCACTCAGCATCATCAGCAGCAGTCTTTTAGGGATGATTTACAGTCCCAAGAAACCAGTGGACTTGTACGTGGCTGGGAGGAGGTGGCTGCGGATCATGTCGTCCTTAGTGACCCAGAGGACTCCGGAGCGAATGCCTCAGCAAACCTACGCTGCATGGCCTCCCTGATCCTGCAAAGTCTGCGGAAGGATCCTCGTATTCTTCGGATCAAGGAGAGGGACCATTACTGGCTGGCCACTCTCCTTGATCCACGGTACAAGGGTAAGGTTGCGGACCTTATGTTACCGTCGCAGAGGGAGCAGAGGATGAGACAACTCCGGGAGGCCTTGCAGAAAGGTCTGTGCAACGCGTTCCCAGAGACTGGGAGGTTACAAACTCCTGGTCCTGGACAACGAGTTGCTGAGGCTTCGGCCAGTCAAAGAAGGAGCGGTGGGGAAGGTGGCCGTCTGACCGATGCGTTCAGACAATTCTTTAGTCCGCAGCCCCAAAGTATGATCGGTTCCAGCAACCATCGCCAGCGTCTGATAAACATGGTGCAGGAATATCTAGGGGCAAGGTCAGACTTGGACACCTTTCCCACCGAAAATCCTCTGGCTTACTGGGTCTTGAGGATGGATCACTGGCCAGAGCTTGCACAGTATGCAATTGAGCTACTGGCCTGTCCTGCATCCAGCGTTCTTTCGGAACGCACATTCAGTGCTGCTGGAGGATTTGTCACGGATCACAGGGTGCGCCTGTCCACCGACTCGGTTGATCGACTGACTTTCATCAAGATGAACCAGTCTTGGATCACCACCAGCTACCACACACCTGATGCTGATATAACAGACTAATTGATTTTAACATGTCACATGCCTTCAAGACTGATGCTGATGCTGAGTGCCTGTGCTGTTATGTTGACTGGCTATCCTCCTCCTCCGAGTCCTCAATGATACGATTGATGATGATAGCTTGGAAGATCATTTTTGTTTATGGGTGCCGCCACCAGTGGCTAAGGCCCAATTTTTCAGCCCCTGTTTTACAGGGGCGTGTAATTACAATTTTTTTAGCAATAATTTGCCATAGGGCTCATTGCTGTGCTCCAAGTACAGTATCTGTGAGGGGTTGGAGTGTTGTGGCACCAGTGCCTAAGGCCCAATTTTTCAGCCCCTGTTCAACAGGGGCATGCAATTACAATTCTTGATCTAATAATTCACAGCAGGGTCCATTGCTGCACCCACCAAGAGTAACTCTGAGGGCTTACAGTCTTGTGGCAACGCCACCACCACCACCACCACGAAAGGCCCAATTTTTCAGCCCCTGTTCAAAAGGGGCATGTAATTACAATTCTTGATCTAATAATTCACAGCAGGGCCCATTGCTGCACCCACCAAGAGTAACTGTCAGGGCTTACAGTGTTGTGGCACCAGCACCACCATCAAAGCCCCAATTTTTACTACCACTGTTCAACAATTATATGTAATTAAAATTCCTGATATAATAGTTGACAGCAGGGCGTTCCAGCACCAACCAAGAGTAACTGAGTGCTTACAGTGTTGTGCCAACACCAACAACTAAGGGGCCTATTTCTGCAGAGTATATACGGCAGGTCCCTACTTTCAAACATCCAACTTACAAACGACTCCTACTTGCAAACGAAAGAAGACAACAGGAAGTGAGAGGAAATCTACCCCTAGAAAGGAAAATTCTCTCCTGTAAGAATAAATATGGGAGAAAGGGGTCTCATCTGTACTGATGCTTTATCAGCAATCCTTGTTTCAAGAAAAACACCACATTTCAAAAACAGTTGTCATTGGGACGGAAAGTGAGGTGAAATGTTCTGAACAGGGGCACAGACAGCAAAACAAATGTTACAGGGGTGATAACCCTTACCTATGTTTCCCAAAAAGTTTAAAAATAGATTTTTGGGCTGGAGCTACACTTCAACAATGTACCTGTTCAAAATTACAAACACATTCTACATAAGAACAAACCTACAGTCCCTGTCTTGTATGCACCGCCTGTATACGGCTGTTCAGAGTATATAGGGCCTTTTTTATTTTATGTGCGGGGTTCCCCTTAATATCCATACAAGACCCAAAGGGGCTGGTAATGGGCTGGGGTAGGGGGGGGGGTCATGGGGTAGCTATGCCATTTTTCTTAAAGAATTTCATCCATATTACCGGGACCAGACATTACATTAAAGCCGCAAGCAGTTTTAAATGGCTTTTTTTTCCTTTAGAAGTGTCATTTTGTGCAGGGACAGTTCTAAACACGGGAAACACGTGGCACTTCACAGGCATACTTTAGACACCCCCCAGGTACGATATTTAAAGGAATATTTGACTTTTTTTTTTTCACTTTATGCATCATTAAAATGACTGCTCCCGAAAAACGACCGTTTTTAAAACTTCTTTTTGCATTGATACATGTCCCCTGGTGCACAACCCGGGTTCCCAAACCCTATTTATGACAATAACATGCATAATAGTTGTTATAATTAGCACTTTAGAATTCGAACGTTCGCATCCATTGTATTTAATAGGGTTCTAATGTTCGTTCGAACTTTCGGTCCGTTCGCGGGTTCTGGTGCGAACCGAACCCGGGGGTGTTCGGCTCATCACTACTCCTGGAGCATGTACCCAACACTGTGCTCAAACAGTTCGGGGGACTCCTCAGGAGGACATGGTTGGTCTAGGGAAGGAGTGACTGATGAAGTCATTGATACCAGGGAAGAGGACGCTTTGGCAGCTGCTTTGCCAGTACCCTGAGCTTGGGTGAGAGAGGATGAGGAGGATGAGGAGGATGAGGAGGGCTTGGTCATCCACTCTACCAAGTCTTCGGCATGATGCGGCTCAACATGTCCAGCTGCCGAAAAGAAGGACAAGCGTGTCCCATGGCCACGTGCTGATGGCGATGCACCGCGTCCACGACCAGCACTGTTGTCTCTAGACACAGAGCCTGCTTGCCCTCTTTTATTGGCTCCTGACTGTCTGCCTCTCCTTGTTTGCCTTCCAGACATTCTAATGGCCTGCAGGGAAATGGGAAAACCAGCAATACAGGCTAAGTTCAGGTGTAATATGGTCAGGAGGCACACTCCGCCCGCTGTAAGTGCCGCAAAATCCTGTTGGTGTAACACACCAGGAAAAAGCAGCAATACAGGCTAAGTTCAGGTGTAATATGGTCAGGAGGCACACTCCGCCCGCTGTAAGTGCCGCAAAATCCTGTTGGTGTAACACACCAGGAAAAAGCAGCAATACAGGCAAAGTTCAGGTGTAATATGGTCAGGAGGCACACTCCGCCCGCTGTAAGTGCCGCAAAATCCTGTTGGTGTAACACACCAGGAAAAAGCAGCAATACAGGCTAAGTTCAGGTGTAATATGGTCAGGAGGCACACTCCGCCCGCTGTAAGTGCCGCAAAATCCTGTTGGTGTAACACACCAGGAAAAAGCAGCAATACAGGCTAAGTTCAGGTGTAATATGGTCAGGAGGCACACTCCGCCCGCTGTAAGTGCCGCAAAATCCTGTTGGTGTAACACACCAGGAAAAAGCAGCAATACAGGCTAAGTTAAGGTGTAATATGGTCAGGAGGCACACTCCGCCCGCTGTAAGTGCCGCAAAATCCTGTTGGTGTAACACACCAGGAAAAAGCAGCAATACAGGCTAAGTTCAGGTGTAATATGGTCAGGAGGCACACTCCGCCCGCTGTAAGTGCCGCAAAATCCTGTTGGTGTAACACACCAGGAAAAAGCAGCAATACAGGCTAAGTTCAGGTGTAATATGGTCAGGAGGCACACTCCGCCCGCTGTAAGTGCCGCAAAATCCTGTTGGTGTAACACACCAGGAAAAAGCAGCAATACAGGCTAAGTTCAGGTGTAATATGGTCAGGAGGCACACTCCGCCCGCTGTAAGTGCCGCAAAATCCTGTTGGTGTAACACACCTGGAAAAAGCAGCAATACAGGCTAAGTTCAGTTGTAATATGGTCAGGAGGCACACTCCGCCCGCTGTAAGTGCCGCAAAATCGTGTTGGTGTAACACACCAGGAAAAATCAGCAATACAGGCTAAGTTCAGGAGTAATATGGTCAGGAGGCACACTCCGCCCGCTGTAAGTGCCGTAAAATCCTGTTGGTGTAACACACCAGGAAAAAGCAGCAATACAGGCTAAGTTCAGGTGTAATATGGTCAGGAGGCACACTCCGCCCGCTGTAAGTGCCGCAAAATCCTGTTGGTGTAACGCACCAGGAAAAAGCAGCAATACAGGCTAAGTTCAGGTGTAATATGGTCAGGAGGCACACTCCGCCAGCTGTAAGTGCCCCAAAATCCTGTTGGTGTAACACACCAGGAAAAAGCAGCAATACGGGCTAAGTTCAGGTGTATAATGTGCAGGAGGCTTAGCAACAATGACACTGACACTGTCCCCTGCCTATCCTTCTCTCTCCCTGCACACAAGGTTTATCAAAGTATATGACACTGACACTCTCCCTGCCTATCCTTCTCTCTCCCTGCACACAATGTTCGACTCGAACACCGAGCTCATCCCTACTCCTGGGAGACCAGATATAGTGAATGCAGGGTCCCTGGGAGACCAGATATAGTGACTGCAGGGTCCTGGGGAGACCAGATATAGTGAATGCAGGATCCTGGGGAGAGCAGATATAGTGAATGCAGGGTCCTGGGAGACCAGATATAGTGAATGCAGGATCCTGGGGAGAGCAGATATAGTGAATGCAGGCTCCTGGGGAGACCAGATATAGTAAATGCAGGGACCTGGGGAGACCAGATATAGTGAATGCAGGGTCCTGGGGAGAACAGATATAGTGAATGCAGGGACCTGGGGAGACCAGATATAGTGAATTCAGGCTCCTGGGGAGACCAGATATAGTGAATGCAGGGTCCTGGGGAGACCAGATATAGTGAATGCAGGGTCCTGGGGAGACCAGATAAAGTGACTGCAGGCTCCTGGGGAGACCAGATATAGTGACTGCAGGGACCTGGGTAGACCAAATATAGTGAATACAGACTCCTGGGTAGACCAGATATAGTGAATGCAGGCTCCTGGGTAGACCAGATATAGTGAATGCAGACTCCTGGGGAGACCAGATATAGTGAATGCAGGCTCCTGGGGAGACCAGATATAGTAAATGCAGGGACCTGGGGAGACCAGATATAGTGAATGCAGGCTCCTGGGGGGGTCAGTTATAGTGACTGCAGGCTCCTGGGGAGACCAGATATAGTGACTGCAGAGACCTGGGGAGACCAGATATAGTGAATGCACGCTCCTGGGGAGACCAGATATAGTGAATGTAGGCTCCTGGGGAGACCAGATATAGTGACTGCAGGGACCTGGGGAGACCAGATATAGTGAATGCAGGCTCCTGGGGAGACCAGATATAGTGATTGCAGGCTCCTGGGGAGACCAGATATAGTGAATGCAGGCTCCTGGGAAGACCAGATATAGTGAATGTAGGCTCCTGGGGAGACCAGATATAGTGACTGCAGGACCCTGGGGAGACCAGATATGGTGACTGCAGGCTCCTGGGGAGACCAGATATAGTGACTGCAGGGACCTGGGGAGACCAGATATAGTGAATGCAGGCTCCTGGGGAGACCAGATATAGTGACTGCAGGCTCCTGGGGAGACCAGATATAGTGACTGCAGGGACCTGGGGAGACCAGATATAGTGAATGCAGGCTCCTGGGGAGACCAGATATAGTGAATGCAGGCTCCTGGGGAGACCAGATAAAGGGACTGCAGGCTCCTGGGTTTAGTAATACTTTTTTTTTTTTAACAGAAAAGTTTTTTATTTTATAAAAGAAAATAAACAAAACAACATGGATAAGAGTTGCAGTGATCATACATAGTCTCAGAGATAATACACTAAAAGTCAATCATCGATGCAGTTGTGCTTTCATAGAGGGTGAACCCATAAACATCTCAGAGCAAACATGAATCAACAACAGCATTAAACAATAAGATTAGTCGAACCCACCACTATCCCCCCTCTGAAAAAAAATAGGGTAAAAAAAAAACCCGCCCAGCTTTAGGGGATGGGAAGGAAAAACGGGAAAGGGTTAGCATACTGCTTTGGGACAGGAGGCCCTGACCGGGACATTAAACAGGATACTGCAGATGGGGGGGGGGGGGAGTCATCAGATAGTGGTTGCATGACAGGGGTATCACAACGCAGCTCTAAAGAAGGCTCCGATATGACCCCACCAGGCAAACAGGTACAGCATTCGTAGAGTGTCACGCGAACAAGTCTGAGAGCCTAGCTCCTAGTCTATGGCCTGTTGCTCAGCGCTCTCCCAGGCCGCCCAGATCTTATCAAATTTTTTGGGGCAGTTGCGGCCCAAATAGGTAAGCTTGTAAAGGGGGAGGGCCGCGTTGATTAAGGCCTTCCATTGTTGTAGGGACGGGGTGGAGGGCTCCTTCCACCGCAGCAGGATGGCCCTCCTGGCATAGAAGGCCGCATAGAAAACAAAAAATTTTTTTGATTGAGGGCCCTCCAGCGTATCGACTATGCCGAGCAGCAGTGGGATTGGGTCACAGGGTAAAGTGAGGTTGCTCACAGAACAGATAGTGTGAACCACCCCACTCCAAAAATGCGGTATCAGCGGACAGGACCATACGACATGAAAGAAGGAGCCCTCCGCCGCGTCACACCGGTGACAATTAGGATTCTGCTGTGGGTATATTTTAGCTAGGCGTTCGGGGGAGAAGTACGCCCTGTGGTGAAACTTTATCTGGGTGAATCTATCTTTGGCAGAGACCACCAGGGTAAGGTACTGCTGAATGCCCTCCTCCCAATCGTCATCGGCCAGAGTGGGGATATCTGCCTGCCACACTGAGAACAACTGGGAGACTTTAGAGGTATCCAAACCTATTAGTAGGGAGTACAAGGCGGACAAGGGTTTGGTGTCCCCTGTCGTTACCAGCAAACGCTCAACACCCGTTGTTTCCAGTATCAGTGGCTCAGGGAACTAGGACCGGAAAGCGTGACGGAGCTGAAGGTACCTAAAAAACATATGGTTAGGGAGCCCCTTTAGTTGTTTCAGCTCATTGAAAGCTATCAGGCCACCCAAAAAAAATACATCCGCCAGGGTCTTAATTTCAAACCGGGCCCACAACACGGGATCCGGGATGGAGCGGAAGTGCGCCAATCGTGGGTTCCCCCACAACGGGGTGTGGGGAGACCAGCCACCGGGTGCTTGGACCCTAGATCGGACAGCCTCCCAGACCCTAAGCGTAGTCCGCATTGACGGGGTAACATTGGGGTTAGATCGGGGACCCCGGTGTATGAGATTGCGCAGCTCAGAATAGGATCCAAGCAGCGCGGCCTCCAAAGTGGATGCCGGGTTAGCCGGCTCCTCCGACAGTCACCATCGAAGTATGACAAGGACCGCGGCCCAGTAGTATTTCTGAAAACATGGGAGAGCCAGGCCCCCCAGGGTAATAGGCAATTGTAAAGTGGATTTGGCAATTCTCGGGGTGCCACCATTCCAGATAAATGAAGTAATCACACTATCAAGCTTCATAAAAAAAGCATTCGGGATATAAACAGGAGTCTGTCGAAAGATGTACAAGAACTTTGGGAGGACAGTAATTTTAACAAGATTAATCCGTCCGACCGGGGTGAGGGGCAGTGTCTTCCAAGCAGCGCATCTCTGAGTCAGCAGGGACAGCACCGGTCTCTGTGAACTACCACGCCGAGGTTCTTAAACTTTAAAACCCTTTGCAGAGGGGTGTTCGCCGGGATAGAGGCCTCCGAGAGGTGCAGCGCGAAGATGACAGACTTTCCCCAGTTAATACAAACCCCGGAAAATTTACTAAACGTATCAATAAGCGCTAGGGCCGCCCCAAGGGAGGCAGAATCATTCCGTAGATACAGCAGGGTATCGTCTGCGTAAAGGGATATTTTCTCCTGGACCGTACCTAAAGGGATACCCCAAACCTCTAGAGAGGAGCGCAGGAGAACCGCTATTGGCTCAATGGCCAACGCGAGGAGGGCCGGGGAGAGTGGGCAACCCTGCCTAGTACCCCTAGAGAGATGAAAGGGTGAGGACAGGACCGACCCCGTGCGGACTCTAGCTGTAGGGGATCTGTATAGTGATTGTACCAAAGAAACAAATCTAGGCACAAAACCAAACCGACGCAGTACCTCCCATAGGTAATTCCATTCCACAGAATCGAATGCCTTCTCTGCATCCAGGGAGGCCACTGCATCAAATTCGGTGAGGGAATCCCGGGCGCCTAAAACCGTATAGAGCCTACGGAGATTTATATCCGTGCCCTTACCAGGCATAAAACCGGTCTGGTCCTCATGGATCAGTGTGAGGATAACCGCGTTAAGTCTCCTAGCTAAGACCTTAGTAAGGACCTTAGCGTCCGCATTGAAGAGGGAAATGGGGCGGTACGAAGAACAAAGTGCAGGATCCTTACCCGGCTTGGGAATGACAACTATAACCGCTTCAGCCATGGAGGGGGGAAGGGTGTCGCACTGCAGGGAAGCAACAATAATTTCATGCAGTTTAGGCGATAGCTGTTCCCCATATTGTTTATAGAACTCCGGGGGAAGGCCATCCACACCCGGAGTTTTCCCCGCCTGTAATTCCCCCAAGGCCTGCTGAACCTCCTCCAGAGTAATTCCACTGTCCAAGTGCGCGCGGTCCTCGTCACTAAGGGTAGGAAAGGTGAGCTGCCCGAGGAAGGAGTCCAACTCCTCCGCCGAATAGGCCACCCTAGAGGAATATAGTGCCTCATAGTACGAGGCAAAGCACGCGTTAATGGCCGCCGGGTCCCTCTCCACCTTCCCATTGGCGTTATGAATACGGGCAATAGTGGTGACAGGTTGGTGCTCCTTGACAAGCCAAGCTAATAGACGGCCGGTCTTTTCCCCCTGCTCAAAGATGCGCTGCGTCTGGGCCAGCTGCTGCATATTTACCTTAGCCACTCGGAGAAGCATGGCCTCACGATAGGCCATCTGCATATCCAAGTAGGTGATCGGGTTCTGGGTAAGCACATATTGGGATTCCAGGGCTTGTGCATTAGCCTCAGCCTCTTCAAGACAGATCCTGTCATCATATCGAATGCGAGAGATGGAGGAATGGTAGCATCCCCGAATGTATGCCTTAAAGGCGTCCCACCTATTGTACAGAGGCGTAGACCCCGCATTAGTCACCCAGAAGTCAGCAATACATTTGGAGATCTCAAATTCAATCCTCTCATCAGAGATCCAGTAGCGGGAAAGCCGCCAGAGTCTCTCCGATGGGGGTGTCTGGGTCCGCAGACTGAGAAGTACAGGAGCATGATCCGAGATACCTCTGGGAAGCATGCCCACCTCTCGCACCCGGGGGAGCAACCCCCCGCTAACATACACTAGGTCAATCCTGGACATGGTGCGGTATGAGTTGGAGTGGCAGGAGTACGCCCTGTCCGTCGGAAACTTCCAACGCCAGACATCAGTGAGACCATACAGTGAAGCCCATCTCTGTAGGGGGGAATCACTGCGGGCATCCGGGGTAAGCCTATCCATGGACGGATTCGGGACCATATTGAAGTCCCCAGCAATAACAAGATTATCCGTGGGGTACCTAGCGAGGATGGGAACCAAGGACCTCAAAAGGGACACTGTAGCTGGTGGCGGTACGTAAAGGCCCAGGATCAGCATTTCCACCGTATCCACAACGGCATGTAACAGCACGTACCTGCCGTCTGGGTCAGTTTTTACATCTAATAGGGTATAGGCCAGGGATTTATGGACGAGCACACTAAACCCCCTGGCATAGCCGGAATGCGTGGCATGGTAGTAATGACCCACCCAAGGTTTCTTAAGGCCTTTTTTTCTTAAGACCTTTCGCCCCACCAGATGCATCTCTTGGAGGATACAAATATGGGGCGAGTATTTCTTAATGTAAGCCAGAACAAGGGCTCTCTTGATCTTATCTTTAAGGCCACGGACATTCCACGAGCGTATTTTAACCGTAGCCATGACCTTGGGGACACAATATAACTACCAGGGGGAACCGAATGGAGCTAACAAAGAAGAGGGTACCCGTTGTGCATACTAGAGCAACAACTGCTAAGACATTGGTCACCCGGCTCACAATTTCATTGTGAGCCAAAGCTGGCGGCCAAGGTATATCACTGCAAACAATTATATGAGGTGCAAAATAATAAGAAAATAAAAAGAACACAAAAACCAAACTCAACATATAAACCCAACTCCCCCCACCCCGCACATCCGCTGAAAAAAACGGAGTGCATACACCCCAAACTATACCCATTAAACCATAGGAGGGCCTCCTATGGGGACAACTGGAGAAGCAACCGACCCTACAACACAGAAGTGGTAGGTGGAAAAAACCTCCGGTGGTCCAGTACATCCCAGGGAGACACCCGCCCTCAGACCCAAACCTTTATATAAAAGAACCGGATGCTAGGGGATCCATATAGAGTACCAGCAAAACAAA
Source organism: Rana muscosa (assembly GCA_029206835.1). NCBI lineage: Eukaryota > Metazoa > Chordata > Amphibia > Anura > Ranidae > Rana > Rana muscosa. Next base: position 322,854,542 of record CM055125.1, read on the forward strand.
AACAAAAACAGAAAAAAAAAGAAAAAAAAAAAACACACCTAGACGCAGCTAGGGGCACATACTTGAACGTTACCAATATTTAGAAAAGGAGGGGGGAAAAAAACAAGGGGGGGTTCTGCTTTGGTGAAGGCAGAGAGGAGGAACCATACAAACTGTCTCTCGAGCTTCCCGTGTCCTCCAGGAGAGAGAGAGAAAAAAAAAACCATAGCAGTTAAAATAAAGATACAATTCTTTCTCCCCCACAGAGACACCCCAAACCCCGATCCCAAGGCCGGTGATCAGGGGGTACGAAGGTGCCAGGCGGTGAGGACCATAAGTCTACAGTCTGAACAACAGCCAGTGCACCCCACACCAGCAGGGATTCCCAATGTAGTTCCAGGGAACCTGACTGGCATGGTATGGCATCCCCCGAACCCCACCATGAATTAAGGGCCCGCCAGTCAAACCAGCAATGTTTCACTGCAAATAGACAGGAGTATCAGGCGGCAAAGCAAAAACAGGGGGGGGGGCACCGATATCGGAGGGGGAAAAAAATTGAGAATGAAAAAAAAAGGGGGGACACAGGGAGCAACGTCCAGGTGCATGTATCACAAGCAAGGGAGGTAGTCATACAGTTACCGAGGCAGGGTATCCATCCATTGAGAGACATCTTCAGGCGAGGTGAAGTAGCGGGTGGTCTCCCCATCAATGACTCTCAGCCGAGCCGGAAATAACATGCTATACTTTAGGCCCCTGGCACGGAGCTGGGCCTTAACCTGATCAAAAGTCCGACGGAGCCGATGGGTATCCACCGAGTAATCCGGGAACAGCATAAGTCTCGCCATAGGCGTGCGCAGGGGGTGTGCCAGGTGTGCCTGGGCACATCCTAATCACTATGTGCAGTGCCGATTCCCCCTACTGCCTGGGCTTCCCCTGTGTTGGCCCCACAGTGCTGCTGGCCTCCCTCCTCTCCCCCCAGCTGCTATGGGGGATGATTCAGGATGGAGAGTGGGGGAAGGGGCTAGTAAATATGTCATTTACCAGCACTTTCCTTTTCTAAATGAACACAGTGAACACGCTCACTCACTGTGTTCATTCATAACTACAGGATAGTAAACAGTGTATACTATGGTTCAGTTTGTGAATGAACAGGAAGCCGCTCAGCACAGAGCACGTCCCATTCATTCACTCCCCTGTGTAACTGAGGCTGCAGAGAAAGGCATGTGTGTTGGAGCTTTGGGGTGCACACCCTAATACAATAGGTTGCGCACACCTATGAGTCTTGCATTCTCGAACCGCAGCTCCTCAACTTTGCGAGCCTCCCGGAGCACCGTGTCCCGGTCTCTAAAGTTAAGCAGCCTAAATATAAATGTGCGTGGGGGGGCCCCGGGCTTGCTGCGGGCAGGCGGCATCCTATATGCCCTTTCCACGACAAAGGGCGGCGAGAACTGGGCCCGCGGTAGCAGGGTATGCAGCAAAGCTTCTGCGAAAGCTGTGGGGTACTGTCCCTCGGCACCCTCCGGGAGGCCCACCACCCGCAGGTTGTTCCTGCGGCTGTGGTTCTCGCTGTCTTCCGCCCGCGATTCAGGGGTCTTTACTCTCACCTGGAGGGTATGAAGCGATGCACGATGGTCCCAGATGGAGTCCTCAGCGTCGCCCACACGTCGCTCCGTCTCCCCCAGGCGCTCTCAGATTTTGTCCATATCCCTCCGCATCAGGCCGAAATCCAGCTGCAGGGTGTCGATCTTACCCGTCAGGGTAGCCTGACACCCCGTAATGGCTTGCATGAGGGCCTGGAAGTGATCCTCATCCGTCGGTCCCGCCGGAGCAGACGTCATTGGAGGCTCCACGTGCGTGCGGCCTACAGAGCCCTGCTGTTTCTGCTGAGAGGAGGCTTTAGGAGTGGAACCGCCTTTCCGTCCGGAGCCGGATTTGCCTCTTCGCATGCCCGAGGATCATCGGGTAACAACCGGGTGAGAAGGTAGGTACAGATCCCCTAATAAGACGGAGAAAGTGGGTCAGGGAGAGCAGAGCTCCACTCAGGCACGTCTGCTCAGGTCGCCAGCTTGACCACACCCCCTCTTAGTAATACTTTAATGTGAGCCTTTTATGGTTAATTATTTTTATTTTTATTGTACCGTTTCTCTAACTGATGTCAAATGCAGACCTTTGATCTACATATGAATGAATAATAAATACAATGTAACAACGCACTGCTACACTGTATTCCTCAACGACACTTGCAGACTCTCTGCTAATGTCATTGTACACGGGAGCAGCTGCATTTGGACAGTGCCCCTGACAGACAATTTAATGTCATCTAATGAGGTACCACTTGCTAGAAACCACACCACAGTAAAATGCAGATGTGGGCACTTTCATTTCATGACGTAGATTCTGTACTTCAGCTGGAAAAAATGAAACTCAACCTGAAAATGCAAGTGTGATAAAAACAGGGTTTTGCTTCAAGTGGTTGCCAACTGCTTCTACGTAAGTAAAGCCAAGGTGTTACCATCTAGTTGCTGCTAGAAGAGAGAAATACTGCCTGAGGGGTTTTATGTTTCAAGAGGAGCGATGCGTACTGACGAGTAGCCAAGTTGACGAAGAGTTGCCATACAAGCAACAGATTCTAGAGATGTTTTACTGTATGTTGTCTAAATATTGCCAGAAGCCCAAACTGGTCTAATTTTCTCACGGTTCACATCTGTAAACCTATGGTGTTGAGGGTTACATTTGGCTAGCTATCCCTTGCAGCCATGTAGGTGACATCTTCAATGTGCCTTCAATGTGTACCCTGTCCACAAGGGAGGCAGGAGAGCAGTAGCCCTGCCCCTCCCCCCCCCAGTACTAATAAGTAGGAATGAGCTTCATGTTCGACTCGAAAATCGTCTGTTCGGCTGTTTGCCGAATTCCGAACATTATGGGCCGTTCGTGCCAAATTCGAGTGGCGCGTCACGACCCATAATTCACTGTGGCATCGCAGTGCATTGCTGGCTGATGATTGGCCAAGCATGCACTATGACCCGCATGCTTTGGCCAATCACAGCGCGCAAAAAAAGCCAGGGTGGCTTTGGCCAATTATGTCTCAGGGGGTTTAGTACACGCCCCACACTATATAAGGCCGCCTCCGTGGCGGTCTTGTGTAGTGTGTTGCGGTGGTTAAAGAGAGAGCTTACTCATTTATATTGAGTTAGATAGAGCAGGCAGGCGAGTCAGTTAGCTGCTGTTACAGTGTGTAGAGGATATATATGCATCCTAGGTGTTGTATATATATTTATACACTGTATTCAGTTTAGCTAGATCTGTTCCTGTTATTCTCTATACTGTGACAGGCAGGCAGGTGATTGTGCTAGCTGCAGTGATTCACTTAGTGTACTGTGTGCTTTGCATAGCGTTCACCTAAAGCTTACCTGAATACCATTAGTGGTGTTTTCATAATAAAATCACAGGCAGGGAGCTGCATTAATTTCATTTAGTGTACTGCAGTACTTCTGTCCTTTGCACAGCGTTCACTTAAAGGAACCTGAATACAATTTGTGGTGTTCTGTTCTCATAATAAAACCACAGGCAGAGAGCTGCAAGTATTTTCAGTTAGTGTACTGTATCCTCTGCACAGTGTTCACCTAAAACTAACTGAAGACAATTGCTGCTTTTCTCATACTAATACCACAGCAGGCAGTTGATTCTGATAGCTGTATTATAAACATTAAAGAGAGATATATATATACATCCCACTTTTGTGCAGCTACATCTCACTGCAGGCCATTAGTATGTCTGGAAGGCAAACAAGGAGAGGCAGACAGTCATGAGGCAATAAAAGAGGGCAAGCAGGCTCTGTGTCTAGAAGCAGCAGTGCTGGTGGTGGACACGGTTCATCCTCATCAGCACGTGGCCGTGGGACACGCTTGTCCTTCTTTTCGTCAGCTGGCCATGTTGAGCCGCAACATGCCCAAGACTTGGTAGAGTGGATGACCAAGCCGTCCTCATCCTCCTCATCCTCTCTCACCCAGGCTCAGGGTACTTTGTCTGGCAAAGCAGCTGCCAAAGTGGCCTCTTCCCTCGGCTTAATGGCATCAGTCACTCCTTCCCTAGCCCCACCATGTCCTCCTGAGGTATCCCCCGAACTGTTTGACCACAGTGTTGGGTACATGCTCCAGGAGGATGCCCAGCGTTTTGAAGGCTCCCATGATGGAACCCAGCTAGAGGAAGGCAGTAACGTGAGCCCAGAGAGAGGGGGTGTCAAACAAGGACAGCTATCTGGCAGTCATGTTCCCCCAGCTGCAGCATACTGCCAGATTTGCTCCAGTGATGAGGAGGGAGGGGATGATGAGGTCACTGACTTCACGCGGGTGCCTAATAGAAGAGAGGAGGAGGCACATCTCCAACGAGCCAGGATGCCCTCCAGGGGCCAGCTTAAGGGCAGCACACCGACTGCCTCACACCACAGAGCTCCGCATGTGCAGGGAGCTGCTATCTCTGTACGTTATTCCAAAAGTTCTTTGGTGTGGGCCTTTTTTCAGATGAGTGCAGCAGATCACACTGTTGGTGTTTGCAACATATGTCTGAAGCGTATCTCGCGTGGCCAAAACACGAGCCGCTTGGGCACCACGTGCTTGACCAGACATATGTCGACCTGCCATGCAGTCCGTTGGCAAGCGTACCTAAAAGACCCGCACCAAAGAACAAAGCGGACCTCTCCTTGCTCCTCATCAGCTGGGATCTCCAAACCCACTATACCTTCAGTCCTCTCTGAAACCTGCACTGAGAGGAATGAAGGTGTAGAATTAGGTGTGTCACAGCCAAGTACTCGCGGGCAATCTGCTATTGGTACACCTACGTCCGATTGTACCAGGCATATTTCCCAGCCCCAGCTGCTGCACCGCCGATAGAAGTTCGCTCCTAGCCATCCACATGCCCAGCGGTTGAATGCTTGCTTGGCTAAATTGCTAGCACTTCAACTGCTGCCTTTTCAGTTGGTAGACTCTGCCCCCTTCCGTGAGTTTGTGGAATGTGTGGTTCCTCAGTGGCAGGTTCCCAACCGCCACTTTTTCTCATGGAAGGCGATTCCGGCTCTCTACCGGCATGTGGAAGGCATAGTCTTGGCCTCGCTGGACAGGGCGGTCAGCGGTACAATGCATATTACCGCTGACTCATGGTTCAGCAGGCATGGACAAGGACATTACCTATCTTTCACAGCGCATTGGGTGACTCTGCTGGCAGCTGAAAAGGATGTAGGACAAGGTGCAGTAGTGTTGGAGGTTGTTCTGCCAACACGCCTCCAAAATGTTACTACTGGTGATTCTGACACACCTCTCTCCTCCACCCCCTCCTCTTCTTCTTCCTCCATGGCCTCCACCTGTGCTTTGTCCTCGGAACCAGCAGTGCTCCGTAGGCATTCAAGGTGATACGCAAGTACACAGGCAAAAAGATGCCATGCGGTGCTTGAGCTGGTGTGCTTGGGGGACAGGAGCCACACTGGGGCAGAGATTCTGTCAGCTCTGCAGGGGCAGGCTTAGAGGTGGTTGACGCCACGCCATCTTAAGCCAGGAAAGGTGGTTTGTGACAATGGCACCAACCTCCTCTCCGCCCTCCGACAGGGACAACTGACCCATGTGCCCAGTTTGGCTCACATCCTTAACTTGGTGGTGCAGCGGTTCTTGGGCAGGTACCCGGGCTTACAGGAGGTCCTGAAGCAGGCCAGGAAACTCTGTGGGCATTTCCGCCGGTCATATAATGCCAGTGCTCGGCTGGCTGACCTGCAAAAGGATTACAACCTGCCCAAGAACCGCCTAATCTGTGACATACCCACCAGGTGGAATTCTACATTGGCCATGCTGCTGCAGCTGCACACGCAGCAGAGGGCCATCAATGAGTATCTGTTGCAATATGGCACCAGGACAGGGTCAGGGGAGCTTGGATTTTTTCCCCACACCAGTGGGCCATGATCAGGGATGCATGCACTGTCCTGGCACCATTTGAGGAGGCCACGAGGATGGTGAGCAGTGACAGTGCATTCATCAGTGACCCTGTCCCTCTTGTCCACCTGTTGGAGCACACGCTGCGTGGAATAATGGACAGGGCACCTGAGGCAGAACAGAGGCAGGAAGAGGAGGACTTCCTTACCTCTCGAGGCCCCCTTTATCCAGACAGTGTTCCTGCTCGCCCGGCTATCACACAGGAAGAGGAGGAGGAGGAAGAGGAGGAGGATTATTGTGTCAGCATGGAGGTGGAACCTAGCACTCAGCATCAGCAGCAGTCTTCAAGGGATCAATTACAGTCCCAAGACACCCATGGACTTGTACGTGGCTGGGAGGAGGTCGCTGCGGATCATGTCGTCCTGAGTAACCCAGAGGACCAAATGCCTCAGCAAACCTATGCTGCATGGCCTCCCTGATCCTGCAAAGCCTGCAGAAGAATCCTCGTATTCGTGTGATCAAGGAGAGGGATCATTACTGGCTGGCAACCCTCCATGATCCACGTTACAAGGGTAAGGTTGCGGACCTTATCTTGCCGGCGCAGAGGGAGCAGAGGATGACGCATCTTCGGGAGGCCTTGCAGAAAGCTCTGTGCAACGCGTTCCCAGAGACGGGGGGGTCACAAATTCCTGGTCCTGGACAACGTGTTGCTGAGGCTTCGGTCAGTCAAAGAAGGAGCGGTGGAGAAGGTGGCCGTCTGACCGATGCGTTCAGCCAATTTTTTAGTACGCAGCCCCAAGGTATGATCAGTTCCAGCAACCATCACCAGCGTCTGATTTACATGGTGCAGGAATACCTAGGGGCAAGATCAGACTTGGACACCTTTCCCACCGAAAATCCTCTGGGTTACTGGGCCTTGAGGATGGATCACTGGCCACAGTATGCAATTGAGCTACAGGCCTGTTCTGCATCCAGCGTTCTTTCGGAACGCACATTCAGTGCTGCTGGAGGTTTTGTAACCAATCACAGGGTGCGCCTGTCCACCGATTTGGTCGATCGACTGACCTTCATAAAAATGAATCAGTCTTGGATCACCACCAGCTACCAAGCACCTGATGCATGTCAGATCCCTTCAGGACTGCATATGCTGATGCTGAGTAGGGATGAGCTCGGTGTTCGAGTCGAACATAAGTTCGACTCGAACATCGGCTGTTCGCGCGTTCGGCGAACAACGAACGATTTGGGCCGTTCGCGCCAAATTCGAGTGACGCGAACGGCCCACAATACACTGCGCCATCGCAGTGTAATCCCGGCGCTGTGATTGGCCAAGCATGCACTGTGATCCTGCATGCTTGGCCAATCACAGCGCCGGCAGCGAGGAGAGCAATGATTGGCCACAGGCAGGATGCCTGTGGCCAATTATAGCTGAGGGGGTTTAGTACACGCCCCACACTATAAAAGGCCGCCAGCGCGGCGGCCTCGTGTAGTGTGTTCTGGAGCAGGGAAAGTGAAGGATAGGCAGGGACAGTGTCAAATATATTCTTTGCTAAACCTTGTGTGTAGGGACAGAGAAGGATAGGCAGGGAGAGTGTCAGTGTCATATTCTTTGCTAAACCTTGTGGGTAGGGAGAGAGAAGGATAGGCAGGGAGAGTGTCAGTGTCATATACTTTGATAAACCTTGTGTGCAGGGAGAGAGAAGGATAGGCAGGGGACAGTGTCAGTGTCATTGTTGCTAAGCCTCCTGCACATTATACACCTGAAGTTAGCCCTTATTGCTGCTTTTTCCTGGTGTGTTACACCAACAGGCATTTGCAGCACTTACAGCGGGCGGAGTGTGCCTCCTGATCATATTACACCTGAAGTTAGCCTGTATTGCTGCTTTTTCCTGGTGTGTTACACCAACAGGCATTTGCGGCACTTACAGCGGGCGGAGTGTGCCTCCTGATCATATTACACCTGAAGTTAGCCTGTATTGCTGCTTTTTCCTAGGGTGTTACACCAACAGGCATTTGCAGCACTTACAGCGGGCGGAGTGTGCCTCCTGATCATATTACACCTGAAGTTAGCCTGTATTGCTGCGTTTTCCTGGTGTGTTACACCAACAGGCATTTGCAGCACTTACAGCGGGCGGAGTGTGCCTCCTGATCATATTACACCTGAAGTTAGCCTGTATTGCTGCTTTTTCCTGGTGTGTTACACCAACAGGCATTTGCGGCACTTACAGCGGGCGGAGTGTGCCTCCTGATCATATTACACCTGAAGTTAGCCTGTATTGCTGCTTTTTCCTGGTGTGTTACACCAACAGGCATTTGCGGCACTTACAGCGGGCGGAGTGTGCCTTCTGATCATATTACACCTGAAGTTAGCCTGTATTGCTGCTTTTTCCTGGTGTGTTACACCAACAGGCATTTGCGGCACTTACAGCGGGCGGAGTGTGCCTCCTGATCATATTACACCTGAAGTTAACCTGTATTGCTGCTTTTTCCTGGTGTGTTACACCAACAGGCATTTGCAGCACTTACAGCGGGCGGAGTGTGCCTCCTGATCATATTACACATGAAGTTAGCCTGTATTGCTGCTTTTTCCTGGTGTGTTACACCAACAGGCATTTGCGGCACTTACAGCGGGCGGAGTGTGCCTCCTGATCATATTACACCTGAAGTTAGCCTGTATTGCTGCTTTTTCCTGGTGTGTTACACCAACACGCATTTGTGGCACTTACAGCGGGCGGAGTGTGCCTCCTGATCATATTACACCTGAAGTTAGCCTGTATTGCTGCTTTTTCCTGGTGTGTTACACCAACAGGCATTTGCGGCACTTACAGCGGACGGAGTGTGCCTCCTGATAATATTACACCTGAAGTTAGCCTGTATTGCTGCTTTTTCCTGGTGTGTTACACCAACAGGCATTTGCGGCACTTACAGCGGGCAGAGTGTGCCTCCTGATCATATTACACCTGAAGTTAGCCTGTATTGCTGCTTTTTCCTGGTGTGTTACACCAACAGGCATTTGCAGCACCTACAGCAGGCGTAGTGTGATTCCTGCAAAATATACTCCCGAAGCTAGGCCTTATTGCTGGTTTTTCCATTTCCCTGCAGGCCACTAGAATGTCTGGAAGGCAAACAAGGAGAGGCAGACAGTCAGGAGCCAATAAAAGAGGGCAAGCAGGCTCTGTGTCTAGAGACAACAGTGCTGGTCGTGGACGCGGTGCATCGCCATCAGCACGTGGCCATGGGACACGCTTGTCCTTCTTTTCGGCAGCTGGACGTGTTGAGCCGCATCATGCCGAAGACTTGGTAGAGTGGATGACCAAGCCCTCCTCATCCTCCTCATCCTCTCTCACCCAGGCTCAGGGTACTGGCAAAGCAGCTGCCAAAGCGTCCTCTTCCCTGGTATCAATGTCATCATCAGTCACTCCTTCCCTAGACCAACCATGTCCTCCTGAGGAGTCCCCCGAACTGTTTGAGCACAGTGTTGGGTACATGCTCCAGGAGGATGCCCAGCGTTTCGAAGGGTCTGATGATGATACCCAGCTAGAGAAAGGCAGTAGCGTGAGAGCAGAGAGAGGGGATGCTCAAAAAGGACACCAATCTGGCAGTCATGTTCCAGCAGCTGCAGCATACTGCCAGATTGGTTCCAGTGATGAGGAGGGAGGGGATGATGAGGTCACTGACTCCACGTGGGTGCCTAATAGGAGAGAGGAGGAGGAGGAGGATGAGGAGGAGGCACATCTCCAACGAGGCAGGATGCCCTCGGGGGGCCAGCGTAAGGGCAGCACACCGACAGAATCACACCGCAGAGCTCCGCCTGTGCAGGACGCTGCCTCTGCCCGTTATTCAAAAAGTTCTTTGGTGTGGGCCTTTTTTGAGTCGAGTGCATCAGATCGCACAGCTGCTGTTTGCAACATATGTCTGAAGCGTATATCGCGTGGCCAAAACATCACCCGCTTGGGCACCACATGCTTGACCAGACATATGTTGACCTGCCATGCAGCTCGTTGGCAAGCCTACCTTAAAGACCCACACCAAAGAACAAACCAGACCTCTCCTTGCACCGCATCAGCTGGGATCTCCAACCCCACTATACCTTCAGTCCTCTCTGAAACCTGCACTGAGAGGAATGAAGGTGTAGAATTAGGTGTGTCACAGCCAAGTACTTGCGGGCACTCTGCTAGCAGTACACCGACGTCCGATTCTAGCAGGCAAATTTCCCTGCCCCAGCTGCTGGACCGTCAAAAGAAGTTCACTCCCAGCCATCCACATGGCCAGCGGTTGAATGCTAGCTTGGCTAAATTGCTAGCACTTCAACTGCTGCCTTTTCAGTTGGTAGAATCGGCCCCCTTCCGTGAGTTTGTGCAATGTGCGGTTCCTCAGTGGCAGGTTCCCAAACGCCACTTTTTCTCACGGAAGGCGATTCCGGCTCTCTACCGGCGAGTAGAAGCCAATGTCTTGGCCTCGCTGGACAGGGCGGTCAGCGGTAAGGTGCATATTACCGCTGACTCATGATCCACCAGGCATGGACAGGGACGTTACCTTTCTTTCACGGCCCATTGGGTCACTCTTTTGGCAGCTGGGAAGGATGCAGGACAAGGTGCAGTAGTGTTGGAGGTTGTTCCGCCGCCACGCCTCCAAAATGCTACTACTGGTTGTGACACACCTCTGTCCTCCACCCCCTCCTCTTCTTCTTCCTCCATGGCCTCTTCCTGTGCTTCGTCCTCGGAACCAGCGGTGCTCCGTAGGCGTTCAAGGGGCTACGCAAGTACGCAGGCAAAAAGATGCCATGCCGTGCTTGCGCTGGTGTGTTTGGGGGACAGGAGCCACACTGGGGCAGAGGTTCTGTCTGCTCTGCAGGGGCAGGCCAAAAGGTGGTTGACGCCACGCCAGCTTAAGCCAGGAATGGTAGTTTGCGACAATGGCACCAACCTCCTCTCCACTCTCCGACAGGGACAACTGACCCATGTGCCCTGTGTGGCTCACGTCCTTAACCTGGTGGTGCAGCGGTTCTTGGGCAGGTACCCGGGCTTACAGGATGTCCTGAGGCAGGCCAGGAAAGTCTGTGTGCATTTCCTCAGATCTTATAATGCCAGTGCTCGCCTCACTGAGCTGCAAAAGGAGTTGAACCTGCCCAAGAACCGCCTTATATGTGACATGCCCACCAGGTGGAACTCAACGTTGGCCATGCTGCAGCAGCTGCACACGCAGCAGAGGGCCATCAATGAGTACCTGTGCGACTACGGCACCAGGACAGGGTCAGGGGAGCCTGTTTTTTTTTCACCACGCCAGTGGGGCATGATCAGGGATGCATGCACTGTCCTGGCACCATTTGAGGAGGCCACGAGGATGGTGAGCAGTGACAGTGCATGCACCAGTGACACTGTACCTCTTGTCCACCTGTTGGAACATACGCTGTGTGGAATAATGGACAGGGCACTTGAGGCAGAACAGAGGCAGGAAGAGGAGGACTTCCTTGCCTCTCAAGGCCCCCTTTACCCAGACAGTGTTCCTTCTGTCCCACCCACCGCACAGGAAGAAGAGGAGGAGGAGGAGGAGGATTGTGTCAGCATGGAGGTGGAGCCTGGCACTCAGCATCATCAGCAGCAGTCTTTTAGGGATGATTTACAGTCCCAAGAAACCAGTGGACTTGTACGTGGCTGGGAGGAGGTGGCTGCGGATCATGTCGTCCTTAGTGACCCAGAGGACTCCGGACCGAATGCCTCAGCTAACCTACGCTGCATGGCCTCCCTGATCCTGCAAAGTCTGCGTAAGGATCCTCGTATTCTTCGGATCAAGGAGAGGGAGCAGAGGATGAGACAACTCCGGGAGGCCTTGCAGAAAGGTCTGTGCAACACGTTCCCAGAGACTGGGAGGTTACAAACTCCTGGTCCTGGACAACGAGTTGCTGAGGCTTCGGTCAGTCAAAGAAGGAGCGGTGGGGAAGGTGGCCGTCTGACCGATGCGTTCAGACAATTCTTTAGTCCGCAGCCCCAAGGTATGATCGGTTCCAGCAACCATCGCCAGCGTCTGATATACATGGTGCAGGAATACCTAGGGGCAAGGTCAGACTTGGACACCTTCCCCACCGAAAATCCTCTGGCTTACTGGGTCTTGAGGATGGATCACTGGCCAGAGCTTGCACAGTATGCAATTGAGCTACTGACCTGTCCTGCATCCAGCGTTCTTTCAGAACGCACATTCAGTGCTGCTGGAGGATTTGTCACGGATCACAGGGTGCGCCTGTCCACCGACTCTGTTGCTCGACTGACCTTCATAAAGATGAACCAGTCTTGGATCACCACCAGCTACCAAACACCTGAAGCTGATATAACAGACTAATTTATTTTCAAATGTCACATCCCTTCAAGACTGATGCTGATGCTGAGAGACTGTCCTGTTATGTTGACTGACTATCCTCCTCCTCCTCAATGATCCGATTGATGATGATAGCTTGGAAGAACATTTTTGTTTCTGGGTGCCGCCACCAGTGGCTAAGGCCCAATTTTTCAGCCCCTGTTTAACAGGGGCATGTAATTACAATTTTTGATGCAATACTTTGCAACAGGGCTCATTGCTGTGCTCCAAGTACAGTATCTGTGTGGGGTTGCAGTGTTGTGGCACCAGTGCCTAAGGCCCAATTTTTCTGCCCCTGTTTAACAGGGGCATGTAATTACAATTCTTGATCTAATAATTCACAGCAGGGCCCATTCCTGCGCCCACCAAGAGTAACTGTGAGGCCTTACAGTGTTGTGTCAACACCACCACCACCACCACCAAAGGCCCAATTTTTCAGCCCCTGTTCAACAGGGGCATGCAATTACAATTCTTGATCTAATAATTCACAGCAGGGCCCATTCCCGCTCCCACCAAGAGTAACTGTGAGGCCTTACAGTGTTGTGTCAACACCACCACCACCACCACCACCACCACCAAAGGCCCAATTTTTCAGCCCCTGTTCAACAGGGGCATGCAATTACAATTCTTGATCTAATAATTCACAGCAGGGCCCATTCATGCGCCCACCAAGAGTAACTGTGAGGCCTTACAGTGTTGTGTCAACACCACCACCACCACCACCAAAGGCCCAATTTTTCAGCCCCTGTTCAACAGGGGCATGCAATTACAATTCTTGATCTAATAATTCACAGCAGGGCCCATTCCTGCGCCCACCAAGAGTAACTGTGAGGCCTTACAGTGTTGTGTCAACACCACCACCACCACCACCACCAAAGGCCCAATTCTTCAGCCCCTGTTCAACAGGGGCATGCAATTACAATTCTTGATCTAATAATTCACAGCAGGGCCCATTCCCGCTCCCACCAAGAGTAACTGTGAGGCCTTACAGTGTTGTGTCAACACCACCACCACCACCACCACCAAAGGCCCAATTTTTCAGCCCCTGTTCAACAGGGGCATGCAATTACAATTCTTGATCTAATAATTCACAGCAGGGCCCATTCATGCGCCCACCAAGAGTAACTGTGAGGCCTTACAGTGTTGTGTCAACACCACCACCACCAAAGGCCCAATTTTTCAGCCCCTGTTCAACAGGGGCATGCAATTACAATTCTTGATCTAATAATTCACAGCAGGGCCCATTCCTGCGCCCACCAAGAGTAACTGTGAGGCCTTACAGTGTTGTGTCAACACCACCACCACCACCACCACCAAAGGCCCAATTTTTCAGCCCCTGTTCAACAGGGGCATGCAATTACAATTCTTGATCTAATAATTCCCAGCAGGGCCCATTCATGCGCCCACCAAGAGTAACTGTGAGGGCTCACAGTGTTGTGGCAACACCAACATGTAAGGGGCAAATTTCAGCTGAGTATATACGGCAGGCCCCTACTTTCAAACATCCAACTTACAAACGACTCCTCCTTGCAAACGGAAGGATACAACAGGAAGTGAGGGGAAATCTACCCCTAGGAAGGCAAATTCCCTCCTGTAAGAGTTAATATGGGAAAAAAAGTGTCTCCTCTCCACTGATGCTTTATCACCAATTCTTGTTTCAATAAAAACCCCAAATTTTCAAAAAACAGTTGTCATTGGGACGGAAAGTGAGGTGAACTGTTCTGAACAGGTGCACACTGCACAGACAGCAAAACAAATGTTACAGGGGTGATAACCCTTCCCTATGTTTTCCAAAAAGCTTAAAAATAGATTTCTTGGCTGGAGCTACACTTAAACAATGTACCTGTTCAAAATACACACAGATTCTACATAAGAACAAACCTACAGTCCCTGTCTTGTATGCACCGCCTGTATACGGCTGTTCAGAGTATATAGGGCCTTTTTTATTTTGTGTGCGGGGTTCCCCTTAATATCCATACAAGACCCAAAGGGGCTGGTAATGGGCTGGGGTAGGGGGGGGGGCTGTGATGGGGTAGCTATGCCATTTTTCTTAAAGATTTTCATCCATATTATCGGGACCAGACATTACATTAAAGCCGCAAGAAGTTTTAAATGGCTTTTTTTCCTTCAGAAATTTTATTTTGTGCAGGGACAGTTCTAAACACGGGAAACACGTGGCACTTCACAGGCATACTTTAGACACCCCCCAGGTACGATATTTAAAGGAATATTTGACTTTTTTTTTCACTTTATGCATCATTAAAATGACTGCTCCCGAAAAACGGCCGTTTTTAAAACTTTTTTTTGGATTGATATATGTCCCCTGGTGCAGAACCCGGGTTCCCAAACCCTTTTTAGGACAATAACATGCATAATAGTCGTTATAATTAGAACTTTATATTTCGAACGTTCGCATCCATTGTATTTAATAGGGTTCTAAAGTTCGTGCGAACTTTCGGTCCGTTCGCGGGTTCTGGTGCGAACCGAACCCGGGGGTGTTCGGCTCATCACTAATGCTGAGTGACTATCCTGTTATGCTGAGTGACTATCCTCTTCCTCCTCAATGATCATGCTGATAGCTTTTAAGAACATTTTTGGTTCTGGGCACCGCCACCAGTGCCTAAGGCCCAATTTTTGATGCAATACTTTGCAGCAGGGCTCATTGCTGCGCTCCTAATAGAGTATTTGTGAGGGGTTGCAGTGTTGTGGCACCAGTGCCTAAGGCCCAATTTTTCTGCCCCTGTTTAACAGGGGCGTGTAATTACAATTTTTGATGCAATACTTTGCAGCAGGGCTCATTGCTGCGCTCCAAGTACAGTATTTGTGTGGGGTTGCAGTGTTGTGGCACCAGTGCTTTAGGCCCAATTTTTATGCCCCTGTTCAACAGGGGCATGTAATTACAATTCTTGATGAAATATTTCACAGCTGGGCCCATTCTTGCGCCCACCAAGAGTAACTGTGAGGACTTACAGTGTTGTGGCACCAGCACCACCACCAAAGGCCCAATTTTTCCTACCACTGTTCAACAATGTCATGTAATTACAATTCTTGATATAATAGTTAACAGCAGGGCGTTCCAGCGCCCACCAAGAGTAACTTTGAGGGCTCATAAAGTTGTAGCACCAGCACCACCACCAAATGCCCAATTTTTCCTACCACTGTTCAACAATGGCATGTAATTAAAATTCTTGATATAATAGTTCACAGCAGGGCATTCCAGCGCCCACCAAGAGTAACTGTGAGGGCTAACAGTGTTGTGGCAACACCAACACCTAAGGGCCAAATTTCAGCTGAGTATATACGGCAGGCCCCTACTTTCAAACATCCAACTTACAAACAACTCCTACTTGCAAACTGAAGGAGACAACAGGAAGTGAGAGGAAATCTACCCCTAGGAAGGAAAATTCTCTCCTGTAAGAGTTAATATGGGAAAAAAGTGTCTCCTCTCCACTGATGCTTTATCACCAATCCTTGTTTCAATAAAAACCCCAAATAAAAAAAATAAAAAACATTTGTCATTGGGACAGAAAGTGAGGTGAAATGTTCTGAACAGTTGCACAGACAGCAAAACAAATGTTACAGGGGTAATAACCCTTCCCTATGTTTTCTAAAAAGCTTAAAATAGATTTTTTTGGCTGGAGATACACTTAAAAAATTTACCTGTTCCAAATTACAAACAGATTCTACATAAGAACAAACCTACAGTATTGTATGCACCGCCTGTATACGGCTGTTCAGAGTATATAGGGCCTTTTTTTCTTTTGGGTGCGGGGTTCCCCTTAATATCCATACAAGACCCAAAGGGGCTGGTAATGGGCTGGGGTTGGGGGGGGGGGCGGTGATGGGGTAGCCATGCCATTTTTCTCAATGATTTTCATCCATATTGTTGGGACCAGACATTACATTAAAGACGCAAGCAGTTTTAAATTACTTTTACAGTTCTAAACACGGAAAACACGTGCCACTTCACAGGCATACTTTAGACACCCCCCAGGTACGATATTTAAAGGAATATTTCACTTTTATTGTTTCACTTTAAGCATTATTAAAATTACTGCTCCCAAAAAAACTGCAGTTTTTAAAACTTTTTTTTGCATTGATACATGTCCCCTGGGGCAGGACCCGGGTCCCCAAACCCTTTTTAGGACAATAACTTTCATATTAGCCTTTATAATTAGCACTTTTGATTTTGAATGTTCGAGTCCATTGTATTTAATAGGGTTCTAAAGTTCGCACAAACTTTCGGTCCGTTCGCAGGTTCTGGTGCGAACCGAACCGGGGGGTGTTCGGCTCATCCCTACTAATAAGATATTTCAGGCTGGCAGTGGAGATTCTTTAGCAATCCAGACACAAATCAGAATCAGGATGCTGAAGAAGCTCCACCACCATCTCGAAATTAATACTCTTTTTAAAGTGGAAAGATCACTTCAGACTGGCCCCCTTTGCAGGTGTAGCTATGTAAAATACTATATTGCCAAAAGTATTGGGACACCTGCCTTTGCATGCACATTATTATTATTATTATACAGGATTTATATAGCGCCAACAGTTTGCGCAGTGCTTTACAACATGAGGGAAGACAGTACAGTTACAGTACAATTCAATACAGGAGGGATCAGAGGGCTCCGCTCGTTAGAGCTTACAGTCTAGAAGGGAGGGTCAAGTGGAACAAAGGGTAGTAGCTGTGGGGAATGATCAGATTGACAACATTAAATTACAGTTGTTAGGTATGGGTGGGATAGGCTTCTCTGAAGAGGAGGGTTTTCAGGAATCCTCTAAAAGCTAATAGAGAAGGAGATAGACAGACAGATTGGGGTAAGGAGTTCCATATGCTTGGAGAGGATCTGGAAAAGTCCTGGACACATGAACTTTAATGAAATCCTAGTCTTAGTCTGTAGGGTTCAATATTGAGTTGGCCCCACCCTTTGCAGCTATAACAGCTTCAACTCTTCTGGGAAGGCTGTCCACAAGGTTTAGGAATGTGTCTATGGGAATGTTTGACCATTCTTCCAGACGCACATTTATGAGGCCAGGCACTGATGTTGGACAAGAAGGCCTGGCTCGCAGTCTCCGCTCTAATTTATCCCAAAGGTGTTCTGTTGAGTTGAGGTCAGGACTTTGTACAATCCAGTCAAGTTCCTCCACCCCAGACTCGCTCATCCATGTCTTTATGGACCTTGCTTTGCACACTGGTGCGCAGTCATGTTGGAACGTGAAGGGTCCATCCCCAAACTGTTCCCACAAAGTTGGGAGCATGAAATTGTCCAAAATGTCTTGGTATGCTGACACTTTAACAGTTCACTTCACTGGAACCAAGGGGCCAAGCCCAACCCCTGACAAACAACCCCACACCATAATCCCCCCTCCACCAAATGATTTGGAGGGAGGGCCCAATACTTTTGGCAAAATAGTGTGGATGAGGGAGTTTGGGGTAGAGGAAATTGACTGGCCTGAAAGGGAACTCTTAATGCGTCAGCATACCAAGACATTTTGGACAATTCTCATACTTCCAACTTTGTGGGTACAGTTTGGGGATGGCCCCTTCCTGTTCCAACATGACTGTGCGCCAGTGCACAAAGCAAGGTCCATAAAGACATGGATGAACAAGTTTTGGATGAAAGAACTTGACTGGCCTGCACAGAGTCCTGACCTCAACCCGATAGAACACCTTTTGGGTGAATTAGAGCGGAGACTGCGAGCCAGGCCTTCTCGTCCAACATTAGCGCTTCCTTAATATTAAATAAGCTTAGGTTCGGGCTAGATTTAGTTCTGCCTGAACCAGCGGAAACTGTCACATGATAGGAGGCCCCATTAGTTGCCACAATGGAATATTCTGACCGTAACCTCATATAACAACGAGGTCGGGATGCTAGTGATATCTTTGACCTAAAATGGCCACCTGCGCATATTAAGTCAATGACATTGTCCAAATATGGCCATATTAGGTCAATGATGTCACCATCATCCCCTCCCCTTTGTTACATGCAAGAGAATTCCATTGTCCCCAGCTGATTGTGACAACGGTCTATTGTCATTTGTGAGATTCCTGCAGATTAGGGCCAAACTAAGTTCAACCCGAACCATAGCTCAAGCTCATCCCTACTTAGGACCTGATCTTAATGGGCCTGTTTCATAAACTACAACAAGGCCATGGACCTTGCAGATGTAGCACCTTCCTAGATAAGCAGCTAGCGTATTAGGTAAATTTAGTTATTTTTTTGGCTCCTCTGTAGTTGGGCTGTTCTGGGTCTCACGGGCTGCAGGTTTGACTATTCCATTGCTTTTTAGAGGCTTCAGGAATATAGGAGGGGAGAGTCAAATAGGTAGCCTAATATTTATTGACCCAATCCCTTGGGGGGGGGTGACCCAGTAGATGGCTGTAGAGGCTAAACTCTAGAAAAGCAGTGTCTTCCTGTTAAAAGGATTCCGTCTGTTTGGGTATGGGGGTAGCTACCCCCTTTCCCTGTAGAAGGTTCTATTAAGTCAAGTTGCTGTTCATCGAGATCCCAGGTGTTGCAGAGCTGGGGTGCCTGCACCTAAAATTATCTTCAACACCCTAGGACTTCACCTGAGGGATTGTTGTAGAATCTCATATTAGCCAATGTATTTCATATTATTCATATTGGTTTGCATATGTTTTATTGATAATATAATTATTATTCATATTATTATTCATATTATTATTATTATTATCATTATTATTATTATTATATAGTAGTGGTCTTATCAATATTATTATTCAATAGTAAAGCAATAGTTATTAAATCTTTATTAATATGTTATTCTATAAATATAGAGAAAGTCTTACATTTTTAAATGCTCAACTTTAGGTGACCTCCCTGCTTCATGCTGGTATTTTCTATAAGACAGTCACAAGTTTACTGGGTGAAAGTGTATTAGGATAGTTCATTTTAAGTTTACTAATTAGAAAAGAAACATTTTTACAACAGTTTAAATATAACCTGATAAGATACGCACCGTCAAGGATAAGTGATACAGGTGGTTTAAAATAATTATGTGGAATATGGGAAAGTTATGTACAGTACATTAATTAAGTTTGACAGGGTCAAACAAAGGTCTGCTTGTGCCCTCATTAAAAATGTTAAAACATAACACATAAGTTGGGGTTATTGAAAGTTCATTCTCCCAAAGTCGTAAATCTGTTATCCTTGAAGTTGGTGGAGTCTTATCAGGATGAGGAGGGTTGGATCTAACATGGCTGAGTGCCATACTGTCTCTACACAGGTGTTCTAAATTGGACAAAACCAGTTATAAATCATTTTAATAAACATACAGGAATTAAGTTTGCCTGTGTCACGTACCTGGTAGGAGTCTGATATGACGAGGTCGGCCTCCCTTGTATCTCTTACCCAAGCCCCACTGAAGGTGGAACAGATGGTGGCTAGGGTCAGGAGGAACACGAGTGCCTGGGAATGTTGCTTGTAGAACCTGCGGTGGAAGTAGTAGGCTCGGTGGTACCAGCAGGACAGCAGGTGAAGAGCTGCGGTGGAACTCAGAAGATCAGCAGATGTTAAAGAGGAACTCCAACCAGATTGCAGGTTCAGGCTTGGTGGCTTGTCAGTGCTTCCTATGGTCAGGAGACAGGAGAGCACTGGACACAGGAGAGCTGAGAAGATAGAGAGCCAGCGCAGGTTTCCAGAGGCAGTGTCAGAGCCGGGCAGATGATGAAAGAGGAGTCGTGGAGATAGCCGGGTTCGGTAACAGGCGGGCTGCAGAGTACAAGTACAAGGCATAAGCAGGAGGAAGGTCAGATGCAGGCCGGAGTCAGGTACCCGTAATCAAGCAATCAGAGTCCAGAAGCAGAGTCAGAGGAAGCCAGGATCAGTAACAGGTATCAAGCAGGTAATAGCAGGGTTCAGAGGATCAGGACACAGCTGAAGACCAGTCAGCACTTGTAGAGAGTCAGAGCACCCTTTAAATAGGTCGTCTGACGCCAACTGGCGTTAGGAACGCGCTCCTGCGCGTGCACGCCATTCGTTGCGCATGCGCATTGGCGTTCTGGAATTCTGTTGTTGTCCGGGAATGCGTGCATGCACACGCATATGCGCCAGACGTGAATCAGCAGTTCCCTTACAGTCTGGTTATAGGACAGGTGTCAGATTTATGGTTAGTTACATTGACGTAGATCTTAGCAACCAATCATGTTGTACCTAATAGGCTTGCATCGTAAGAAACTGTATAAATTGGACCTGCATCTTGTAATACTTTGAACATAAACCTGTATGTTCCCATCTGTTAATAAACCTGCATCACTGAGGTCCTGCCTGGTTCGATACTTTATTATTCTACTTCAGGATCCAGTCTTCAAGACCTCACTAGAAGGCATCTGGAGGAAACTTAATGGGCACAGTTGCTTCCTGGCCTCGTGAGTATTGACTGTTTTGCAAGATCCTGGTGACTGAGTACTATTGGGATATTGGAGCCAGGTAATTATTTTCCATGAGGTCCCTACCTCTGGCCTTCCGTTAGTCTCTTGCGAGGAATTGTATTCTGAAGCCTTGCAGAGGATTTATCTCTGAGGAATATAGCACAGAGAAGAGAGTCCTTCTATTAAACATCACAGTCTGGAGTATCCCATACTCTGCACCCTCTCCCATTGTTCAAGTTTAACTCAAAATGCCAAAAAAATACATTACCCTAGACCAGGGGTCTCCAAACTTTCTTAACAAAGGGCCGGTTTACTGTCCTTCAGACTTCAGGGGAGCCAGACTGTGGCCAGTAAGAGTAGAACCTGGCCTAGCATCAGTGGGAGTAGATCGTGTCTCAGGCTTGGTGGTCAGTGAGAGTAAAAATTACATAGCACCCATGGTCATTAGAAGGAGGAATAGTGCCCCATTACTGGAATTAGTGGGGGAATTATGCCTCATCATTGATGTCAGTGGAAGGAGTAGTGCCCCATTATTGGTGTCAGTGGAAGGAATAGTGCCCCACCATTGGTATCAGTGGTAGGAATAGTGCCCCATCACTGGAATTAGTTGGAGGAAGTATGCCCCATCATTGGTATCAGTGGTAGGAATAGTGTTCCATCATTAATGTCAGTGGAAGGAATAGTTCCCCATCATTGGTATCACATTGGTGCACATACCAATTAGCACTTGGCGCCCAGTGGCCTATTTAAACTGCTCTGTCACTGTGAGCAGTTGATGGATGATCTTCAGCTCGTTTCTGACTTAACAAGACCTAATCTGCTGTTCCTGTTTGCTTGTGTACGACCCGGCTTGCCTTTGGACTTCGCCCCTGCTCGTGCTCTATCTCTGTTACCCGGTATCCCGACCTTGGCTTGTTTACTGGATCTGATCTGCCTGGCGACTTGGTACCGCCTTGCCAGACTATTACAGACCTTGGCCTTATGGACTTGTTTTGCCTGCTGATTCGGTACCCTACTGCCTGGTTGTGGCCGACTGCTGCTCCTCTCCTGGTTCTGCTTCCGTCCCATGCTCTGGTGCCAAGCTGCTCTTGCATCCGGTTCCAAGGACTGCGACTATCAGCTCTACCCACCTATAGCGTGGACATCACTAGCCAGCTGCTAAGTCACTCGTGCCACTCCTTGCCTAATGCCGCGTACACACGGTCTGAATTTCCGATGGAACTGGACTTTTCCCGTCTGAATTTTCAACGGACTTAGATAGAGAGCAGGTTCTCTATTTTTCCGTCGGAGATTCCGACTGAGTTTTGCCCGGTCAAAAGTCCGGCTGTGTGTACACTCTCTGTCCCCACCTTCAGAGGTGTTAGACGGGAGGTGCAAGAGAGGCCTTTGCCACATTCCAGTCTTCACCAGGTACAAGATAATATCAGTGGGAGGAACAGCACCTCAAGGGCTAGATAAAGGTAAGCAAAGGCCCACATACTGTCTGACCCACTTAGACCCAGTTTGGAGATCACTGCCTCAGACTGTTTTCTTGTGTCAGTGTGCTTTTGACTGTACTGGGATGTGCTGAAACCCTCTGTACAAGCGGGGAGAGAACCCAAATCATCATTATCTGTGCTGCAGCTCCTGTCATCATCATCGTCCACAAACAGGTCCTATCTGGGGGCCTTCACAATGTTCTTTAGATCCACCAACAATTATGTAGTACGACCCACACATTTTGTTCACTTCTTTGTAAAGCTGGCACCTTTCCATCTTAGTTGCTCCCCTAATCTCAAATCACTCCTTTCGTATTATCTCTTCTTCTTTTGATGTATCTGTGAAGGTTCTCATTTATCCAGGCCATTGTATATATAGTAGTTGGTCACATTCAACTGGACTTGGTTTTGCTATCGTAAAGATGTTTAGCTCGTCAAAACCATTTTTTCATTCTTTTGATGTCGTTTTTTTTTTCTCCTCCCATCTGAACATTCTGTGCTCTTTTTGAGATGTTGTTGTCTTTGATGTCTTTCCCTATATGTTAAATTCTCATCATGAGTCACTCCCTCAGCTTCCTCATCAATCGTTATTGTGTATCCTTCTTCTGAACATTTTCTACTGCCTTCCACACAAATTGAAAAGTACATTTAAACCCTAACTGGAGTTTTTAGTGATTTGATTTAAAATGCTTTTTTTTTTCAATTTTGCAAAAAAAAAAAAAACTTTAATGCTACACTGGAAAAAAAACAAAAACAATAAAAATGTAAAAATTAAATATCATTGGTAAAAAATAAAAAAATAAATCAGCAGAAAAATAATAGCTAAGGGGAGAAGAAGAGGGAGGAGTTAATTAGGGTTTGTTAGAGTTAAAGTGACTGTCTGTAGTCTGTAGTGCCTTTGATCTACTTTAGCTTTATTCAGTCATTTCCCTGTCTGCAAGCGCTTCAAGCTTATATGAGATCTTAGTGATTTGATTTAAAAATATAATTTTAATACAATTTTCTAATACTACACTGAAAAAAAGGAAAAAAACTAAATAAACAATAAAAATTAAAAACAAATAAATAAAACAAAAAAAAATTCAACAGAAAAATAGCTAAGGGGAGAAGGGGAAGGAGGAGTTAATTTGGGCTTGTTAGAGTTAAAGTGTCCTGTCTACATGCACCCACCCCAAGCTTATATGAGATTTTAGTGATTTGATTTACAAATTGGTCTTTTTTCAATTTTGCACACATTTTAAATACTATACTAAAAGAAGAAAAAAAGAAGACAATAAAAATGGAAAAAAAAATCAATAGAAAAATAATAGCTAAGGGTTAGAATTAAAGTGTCCTGTCTACATGCACCCACCTCAAGCTTATGTGAGATTTTAGTGATTTGAATCGATTTTTCAGTTTTTTTAATACTATACTGAAAAAATAAAATCCAAAAAAACAATAAAAATGGAAAAAAATGTATATTATTGGTAAAATTAAAAATAAAAGCTAATGGGAGAAGGGGAGAAAGGCGGTAATTAGGGCTTGTTAGAGTTACAGTGTCCTGGTCTACAGCACATGCACCCACCTCAAGCTTATATGAGATTTAATGATTTGATTTACAAATTGGCCTTTTTTTCAATTTTGCACAATTTTTTAATACTATACAGAAAAGAGAGAAAACAAAGAAAACAATAAGGGGAGGGAGGAGTTAATTAGGGCTTGTTAGAGTTAAAGTGATCCTAAACTATGGTTTCTCCTTTAGCTTCATTTAGTCATTCCCTGTCTACATGCACTCTATCCAAGCCCGCTGTATACATTTTTTTTGTATAGGTGTTCTATCGGGGTGAGGTCAGGACTCTGTGCTGGCCAGTCAAGTTCCTCCACCCCAAACTCGCTCATCCATATCTTTATGGACCTTGCTTTGTGCACTGGTGCGCAGTCATGTTGGAACAGGAAGGGGCCATCCCCAAACTGTTCCCACAAAGTTGGGAGCATGAAATTGTCCAAAATGTCTTTTTATGCTGACGCCTTAAGAGTTCCCTTCACTGGAACTAAGGGGCCAAGCCCAACCCCTGAAAAACAACACCACCCCATAATCCCCCCCTCCACCAAATGATTTGGACCAGTGCACAAAGCAAGGTCCATAAAAACATGGATGAGTGAGTTTGGGGTGGAGGAACTTGACTGGCCTGCACAGAGTACTGACTTCTTTGCTTCATACACTGGTCCAAATCATTTGGTGGAGGGGTGATTTGTGGGGTTGTTTTTCAGGGGTTGGGCTTAGCCCCTAAAGCCTCGTTCACACGATCGGACTTCCATCAGACAAATCCGTGCATTTTTGTCCGAAGGGTGTTGGCTGTGAACTTGTTCTGCATACAGACGGCAGAACTTTTTCATCCAAACATTCACGAAACTACGTGTTTTTTCTGCTCTTTAGCGCCACCCTTTGGGCAACTTCTGCTAATGCTGACTGATGGTTAGCATTGGTTCGTAGCATGCATGTTTGTACTTTGGATTTTAGTCCGACGGATTTGTGTACACGCGCTCAGATAATCCGACGGAACACATTTGTTGTCGGACAATTCGAGAGCATGCACAGCCAACATTTGTTGTCAGAAATTCCGACAACAATTGTCCGATGGAGCGTACAGACGGTCAGATTATCCGACAAAACACGTCTGTCGGACAATTGTTGTCGGAATATCCGATCGTGTGTAGGGGCCTTTAGTTCCATTGAAGTGAACTCTTAAGGCGTCAGCATACCAAGACATTTTGGACAATTTCATGCTCCCAACTTTGTGGGAACATAACAAAGGGTTGGGACTTTGGGTGAAGCACCTGGGAAAAGTGCCTCTATCCCGGTTGGGTAATAGAGAAGGGGGAATGGTGGGACTTTGAATGAGACAGTTGACAGGTAGGGGTTGAAAACAAGTCAAACTCTGGGACCTAAGTATTTAGGTTTCTGTACTCCTTCATTCGCCTTTTTGATGTTCCCTGACTATCTTAATGGACCTACTCATCCATTTTAGATATTTATTCACCATCTTCTTGATCTATCACTGACCACATTGTGGAGATGGCGGTTTACAGCTGCTTGCTTTCTGGGAGTGATACCGGTGCTTTCTGGTTCGGTGCTTTCTTGTTGTCACCTCAGCTCCTGGGATGGACACCTCTTTGGGCCCAGCTCCCACTCACACCACAATCCGGTATATTGTAAGTACCCAGAATTGACACTTTGTGCCTGCTGGTTGTACATTATCAAATTCTTACGGTACTATACTCTGTTATTTCAGATGTCCTTCAACATCCGCCCCTGATGAAGTGTTATTCACAGAAACGTGTCGGGCACCTAGGATGTAGCTACTTGCTATTAGGACTTTTATTACTTTCATGATTTATATACAATTTTATTTATTCTATTTGCATACTTTATTGCTATGTGTTGTCCAGTCCATACAATGCTATTGTTACTATCAAATTTGCCAGGTTTATCATGTTGACTGTTATGTACATACAAATTGTAGGTTATGTCATGTGCACTTGTTAATGCTAACTTTTTCCACTGTGATGCAATAGTACACTATATACACACATGTAATAAATTTGACTTGTTTTCAACCCCTACCTGTCAACTGTCTCATTCAAAGTCCCACCATTCCCCCTTCTCAATAACTTGTGGCCCCTTCCTGTTCCAACATGACTGCGCACCAGTACACAAAGCAAGGTCCATAAAGACATGGATGAGCGAGTTTGGGGTGGAGGAATTTGACTGGCCTGCAAAGAGTCCTGACCTCAACCCGATAGAACACCTTTGGGATGAATTAGAGCTGAAACTGCGTGCCAGGCCTTCTCATCCAACAGTGCCTGACCTCACAAATGCACTTCTGGAAGATTGGTCAAACATTCCCATAGACACACTCCTAAACCTTGTGGATGGCCTTCCCAGAAGTGTTGAAGCTGTTATAGCTGCAAGGGGTGGGCCAACTCAATATTGAACCCTACGGACTAAGACTGGGATGCCATTAAAGTTCATGTGCGTGTAAAGGCAGGTGTCCCAATACTTTTGACAATATAGTGTATTTGTTCTTGAGTATAGATACACTTTACGTGAAAATATACGAGATCTTTCATGAAGTCTAGTAGCTGCTAATAAAAACAAAAAAGGCAGGGCTCATACGGGATTTTGTCTTAACTGCAAAAATAACGGATTATCTGAATGAGCTGCCAAAAAAAAAAAAAAAAAAGTAATCGGCTCATCCTACTATAGAGAACTTAGACTTACCGTCCTGATATGAATCAATGTGACAGCTGTGCTATCCACAGGGCCGTGAGGGCTATATTTGCCTTGGTGATTGACAAGTGGTCTCTCCTGATAGATCATATCATTGAAATTTCATCAGCCTGGAGCAATGCTTGAGGCTTGATTTATGAGACCTGCAATTTAATGGCACTGGGAAGTCTATAAACCAGATTCTTCAAGGGCATTGTTTTTAAAATAGCACTGAAAAACAGTCCAGAAAACACAGAATAATTGCCTTATTCACATTTTATTTTCAAATGCGAGTAGCCGATATTTAAATATTTATGGTAATTACTTTGTACTTTATGTAGACCCCCGTTCCCTATTATTATTAAATGTGAACCTATGAGAAGAGGAGTCCACAGCCTATCACTATTAATTGTTGTCCTAAGGATGAACGCCAGCTAAATAAATTATTTAATTCATTAAAATGACACAATGAACTTTGACTAGACCATAAATAAATAAAAAAAATAAAAAAAAACAGCTTTTTCTGCAACACTCTCTTGAATGCATAGTATTGTTCCTCATAGTAATTCTTTTCCACCACTAGATGTCCTCAGTTATTTAAAATGAACGAAAGCCAGCGTGACCCCAGGCTGTCATGGACCCCCCACCTTCAGAGACCAAAGGCTGCAGTTGGTAATTGACCCATTGGCCTAAGTACTCTTTAAGAGACCCGATGCCCGCCACCAGGGATGAGCCGAACACCCCCCTGTTCGGTTCGCACCAGAACCTGCGAACAGACAAAATGTTCGTGTAAACTTTAGAACCCTATTAAATACAATGGACTCGAACGTTCGAAATCTAAAGTGTTAATTATAAAGGCTGATATGCAAGTTATTGTCCTAAAAAGTGTTTGGGGACCCGGGTCCTGCCCCAGGGGACATGTATCAATGCAAAAAAAAGTTTTAAAAACGGCCGTTTTTTCGGGAGCAGTGATTTTAATAATGCTTAAAATGAAAAAATAAAAGTGAAATATTCCTTTAAATTTCGTACCTGGGGGGTGTGTATGATATGCATGTAAAGTGGCGCATGTTTCCCGTGCTTAGAACTGTCCCTGCAAAAAAAGTCATTTTTGAAAGAAAAAAAGTCATTTAAAACTCACTCGCGGCTATTAATGAATTGTCGGCTCCCGGCAATACATTCAAAAGTCATTGATAAAAAAAAAAAAAGCGTGGGGGTTCCCCAGAATTCAATTACCAGGCCCTTCAGGTCTGGAATGGATATTAAGGGGAAACCTGCCGCAAATTTAAAAAAAAATTGACGTGGGGTTCCCCCACATATCCATTCCAGGCCCTTCAGATCTGGCATGGATTTTAAGGGGAACTCCACCCCAAATTTAAAAAAAAAATGGCGTGGAGACCCCTTAAAAATCCATACCAGACCCCTTATCCGAGCATGCAACCTGGCCGGCCGCAGGGGAAAAGGGGGGGACGAGAGAGCGGCCCCCCTCCCTCCTGAACCGTACCAGGCCACATGCCCTCAACATGGGGAGGATGTCCCCATGTTGATGGGGACAAGGGCCTCATCCCCACAACCCTTGCCCGGTGGTTGTGGGGGTCTGCGGGCGGGGGGCTTATCGGAATCTGGAAGACCCCTTTAACAAAGGGGACCCCCAGATCCCGGCCCCCCCCTATGTGAATTGGTAAGGGGTACATTGTACCCCTACCATTTCACGAAGAAAGCGTAAAAAAATGTTTAAAAAAAACACACAAACACCTTGAAAAAGTCCTTTATTTAAAAAAAAAAAAAAAACATTCCAGCGGTGAAATCCAGTGTCCCGCGGTGATCCCGATGTCCAGCGCTGTCCTTCATTGGTTGTGCCTGAGCGGACCTGATGGGGAACTCCCTCTCAGTATTTTAAATGTATAGACCCGCCCCTTCTAAAGTTCCCCATCAGGTCCGCACAGCGGACCAGATGCGGAACATGAGAAGGGGCGGGTCTATACATGTATTACCAAAGTGAGAGCAGTTCCCCATCAGGTCCGCCCCCTCGGTATGTTGGACCCGCCTACGTCATTGGCTTGAGCGGGGAACTTCCTTCACCATGTAAATTTAAATTACACAGTGAAGGAAGTTCCCCCCTTAAGCCAATGACGTAGGCGGGTCCGACATACCGAGGGAGCGGACCTGATGGGGAACTTTAGAAGGGGCGGGTCTATACATTTAAAATACTGAGAGGGAGTTCCCCATCAGGTCCGCTCAGGCACAACCAATGAAGGACAGCGCTGGACATCGGGATCGCCGCGGGACACTGGATTTCAGCGCTGGAATGTTTTTTTTTTTATTTTTATTTTAAATAAAGGACTTTTTCAAGGTGTTTGTGTGTTTTTTTTAAACATTTTTTTACGCTTTCTTCGTGAAATGGTAGGGGTACAACGTACCCCTTACCAATTCACATGGGGGGCGGGATCTGGGGGTCCCCTTTGTTAAAGGGGTCTTCCAGATTCCGATAAGCCCCCCGCCCGCAGACCCCCACAACCACCGGGCAAGGGTTGTGGGGATGAGGCCCTTGTCCCCATCAACATGGGGACATCCTCCCCATATTGAGGGCATGTGGCTTGGTACGGTTCAGGAAGGAGGGGGGCTGCTCTCTCGTCCCCCCCTCTTCCCCTGCGGCCGGCCAGGTTGCGTGCTCGGATAAGGGGTCTGGTATGGATTTTTAGGGGGACTCCACGCCATTTTTTTAAAATTTGGGGTGGAGTTCCCCTTAAAATCCATGCCAGATCTGAAGGGCCTGGAATGGATATTTGGGGGAACCCCACGTCAATTTTTTTTTTAATTTGCGGCGGGGTTCCCCTTAATATCCATTCCAGACCTGAAGGGCCTGGTAATTGAATTCTGGGGAACCCCCACGCTTTTTTTTTTTTATCAATGACTTTTGTATGTATTGCCGGGAGCCGACAATTCATTAATAGCCGCAAGTCAGTTTTAAAATACTTTTTTTCTTTCAAAAATGACATTTTTTGCAGGGACAGTTCTAAGCACGGGAAACATGCGCCACTTCACATGCATATCATACACACCCCCCAGGTACGAAATTTAAAGGAATATTTCACTTTTATTTTTTCATTTTAAGCATTATTAAAATCACTGCTCCCGAAAAACGGCTGTTTTTAAAACTTATTTTTGCATTGATACATGTCCCCTGGGGCAGGACCCCGGTCCCCAAACACTTTTTAGGACAATAACTTGCATATAAGCCTTTATAATTAGCACTTTAGATTTCTCCCATAGATTTTTCGAATTTGCCGCGAACACCCCAATTTGTTCGCTGTTCGGCGAACGGGCGAACAGGCAATGTTCAAGTCGAACATGAGTTCGACTCGAACTCGAAGCTCATCCCTACCCGCCACTATAGGTCTACCACACAAGGGATTACATCCTTTATTATTATTATTATACTGGGTTTATATAGCGCCAACAGTTTGCGCAGCGCTTTACAACATCAGGGAAGACAGTACAATCATAATACAATTCAATACAGAGGGATCATAGGGCCCTGCTCGTTAGAGCTTACAGTCTAGAAGGGAGGGTCATGTGAAACAAAGGGTATTAGCTGTGGGGGATGATCAGGTGGACAGAACCGAAATATAGTTGTTAGGTGTGGGTGGGATAGGCTTCTCTGAAGAGGAGGGTTTTTAGGGATCCTCTAAAAGCTAATAGAGAAGGAGATAGACGGACAGATTGGGGTAAGGAGTTCCATAGGCTTGGAGAGGCTCTGGAAAAGTCCTGTAGACGAGCATGGGAGGAGGTGATGAGCGAGCTAGAGAGCAGGAGGTCTTGAGAAGAACGAAGAGAACGATTAGGTTGGTATTTAGAGACTAGGTCAGTGATGTATCTAGGGGCGGTGTTGTGGATGGCTTTGTAGGTGGTCGTTAGTATTTTGAATTTAATTTGTTGGGTGAGCGGAAGCCAGTGGAGGGATTGACAGAGAGGAGAAGGAGACACAGAGCGGTTGGTAAGGTGGATGAGTCTGGCAGCAGCATTCATGATGGACTGAAGGGGGGTTAAAGTTTTCCGAGGTAAGCCAATGAGGAGGGAGTTGCAGTAATCGAGGCGAGAAATGACCAGGGAGTGGATAAGGAGCTTTGTTGTATCTTTGGTTAGAAAGGGGCGTATTTTGGAGATGTTGCGGAGGTTGATGCAGCAAGATTTGGACAGTGATTGGATGTGAGGATTAAAGGAGAGTTCAGAGCCTAGAACTACTCCTAGGACCTTGGCGTGTGGGGATGGGCTGATAGTTGTGCCATCAATTTTAACAGAGAGATCGGGGGAGGAGGCACGAGGGGGAGGAAAAATGACCAGTTCAGTTTTGGATAGATTAAGTTTGAGGAAGTGGTGTGACATCCAAACTGATATATCTGATAGTAAATTAGAGATATGTGAGGAGAATGAAGGAGTGAGTTGAGGGGCAGAGAAATAGATTTGAGTGTCATCAGCGTAGAGGTGGTATTGGAAGCCGTGGGAGGCTATCAGCTGACCCAGGGAGGAGGTGTAGATTGAGAATAGGAGAGGTCCAAGAACAGAGCCTTGGGGGACCCCAATTGAGAAAGGAAGGGGAGAGGAGGAAGTAGAGTTGTAAGTAACGCTAAAGGTGCGGTTGGATAAGTAGGTAGAGAACCAGTGAAGAGCACAGTTGCGGAGACCAAAGGCATGGAGTTTTTTGAGGAGGAGGGGGTGGTCAACTGTATCGAAGGCAGCAGAGAGGTCCAGGAGTAGGAGTACGGAGTAGTGTCCCTTAGTTTTGGCCGTTAGTATATCATTTGTTAATTTTAGGAGGGCAGTTTCTGTGGAATGCTGAGGACGAAATCCAGACTGAAGGGGATCAAGAAGGTTATTATCAGCAAGGTGGACGCTCAGTCGGTTGTAGACTAGACGTTCAAGGAGTTTGGATAAGAAGGGGAGCAAAGAGATGGGGCGTAGGTTGTCAAGATTGGATGGGTCCAGAGAGGGCTTTTTAAGTATGGGGCTGACTTGTGCATGTTTCAAAGAGTTAGGGAACATGCCAGAAGAGAGGGAGAGATTGAAGATGTGGGTTATGGAGCGTAGAATAGAGCCAGAGGGTGAACGTAGCATTTGCGAGGGAACAGGATCCAGAGCACTGGTGGTAAGATGGACATTAGCAAGTAATTTAGCAACCTCGTCTATAGTGGTGGGATTGAAAGAGGGAAGTAAAGGTTGTACCTGTGGGCATGAGGTGTATAGCATAGAGGGTATTTGAACCGTAGAGATTTCCTCGCGAATTGTATCAATCTTCTGTTTGAAGTGATTGGCAATCTCCTGGGCAGTGAGTGAGTTAGTGGGTGGAGGCAGTGGGGGACGAAGGAGCGAGTTGAAGGTAGAGAAGAGTTGACGGGGACGGGATGATAAGTTTTTAATGAGGGTGATGAAATAGGTCTGCTTGGCAGTGAGGAGGCTGGAATTGTATATTTGGAGGGCAGATTTATACTGGCCGAAATCTTTCTGGGACTTAGTCTTACACCATAGGCGCTCGAGAGCACGGCTGTGCTTTTTCAGACTTCTAGTATCATCTGTTTGCCAGGGTTGAAGGGGGTGGGGCCTTATTCTGCGTGTAGTGAGGGGGGCCAGTCTGTCCAGTGATGCTAGAAGTGTAGTGTTGTAGACAGAAGTGGCTAGGTGGGTGCAGGACAGGGGTGCAATTTTGTCATAGAGGTGGTCAGTTGCAGAGCATAGAAGAGAAGGGTTGATATTGTGAAGGTTTCTACGTGTAATTGTTAGGCGTTTGGGGGGAGAGGAGGCGGAGGAGAGGGAGAGCGTGAAATTAATAAGGTGGTGATCAGAGAGGGAGTAAGGATAGTTGGAGAGGTTGCATGGAGTGCATAGGTGGGAAAAGACAAGGTCAAGGGCATTACCTTCGGAGTGAGTAGGAGCATGTATCCATTGCTTCAGATCAAAGGAGGAGGTTAGACTGAGAAGTTTGGAAGTTGCAGGAGAGTTATTAATAGGGATGTTGAAGTCACCAAGAATGACCGTGGGGATTTCAGAAGAGAGAAAGTAGGGCAACCAGGCGGAGAAGTCATCAAGAAAGGAAGATAGTGGACCGGGGGGCCGGTAGATCACAGCTATTCTTAATGAAACTGGGGAGAAGAGGCGAATGCAATGTGCCTCAAATGAGGAGAGTGACAGAGAGGGAGGTGGGTGAAGTACCTGAAAGGTGCTATGTGGGGCTAAAAGGATTCCAACACCCCCACCTTTGCGTCCACTGGGTCTGGGGGAGTGAGTCCAGAGAAGACCACCGTGGGATAGAGCAGCAGAAGCCGCAGTGTCGGATTCGTGAAGCCAGGTTTCGGTGACAGCGAGTAGATTAAATGAGTTAGCGATAAAGAGATCGTGGAGGGAGGTGAGTTTATTACAGACAGAGCGAGCATTCCAAAGGGCGCAAGAGAGAGGGAGTCTGGTCTTGGGAAGGAGAGTAATGGGAACTAGATTGTGTGCATTGCGGCTGCA
The DNA here is from genome assembly GCA_029206835.1 of Rana muscosa. NCBI lineage: Eukaryota > Metazoa > Chordata > Amphibia > Anura > Ranidae > Rana > Rana muscosa. The sequence continues at coordinate 322,887,404 of CM055125.1, forward strand.
GCCAGAGGGTGTAGGGTAATGAGTGCGTTGAGCACAGTTAGATGAAGGAGGCCCAGGGTTTGGGGATATATCACCTGAGGCGAGGAGAAGCAGAAGGGTGAGGGAGGTGATGTGGGAATGTGATTTATGTGGGGGGACATGCCTCAGTGGTTTGGAATATTGGGCGTGTGAATATACAATTAGCCAGATTTGGTGAGTGCAGTAATAGGGAGAGGACAGAAGTGAGGATGATATGTATAAGCTGTGGGGTGGAGAAGGGGGGTGTAGGAAGGACAGTTTAAGTATAGAAGATACAGCTGTCAGAAGGAGTGGTAGACAGAGCATTTTAGAAGGGGAAGGAAGAGCTGAAATGAAAAAAAAAAACAAAAAAAACTTGTGATCAAATGCCTTTTGTGTTGCCTCGCTTCGTGCATCCGCTCAAGTGCAGAGTCAGAAGTGCATCACTTATAAAAATCGCCCACTTTTTAAAGAGCCCAAGATGCTAGCCCCCTGCTAAAGCTTCCTCCAAAAAGAATGCCTACATTTATACTGATGGAGATAGGGGAGGTTGTAGTCAATTAGCTAATCAGGAGGTAATAAAGTTTGCTGGTCAGGAGGGGAAGAATTCTTGGTTCGGAAACAGATCAGAAAGAGGGCACTGAAGTCACTGGGCCATAATTTTGGGTAAGACAGGAGAGATAATTAAGCAATGTGATGCGGACAGGTCTAGAGAGGGCTAAGCAAACATAACATGCCAATAATAAATAGACATAAGCAAAGCATATAGCAGTGTTTCACTTCAGGGTGGAATGATCACATCACCTGACACATACCATTGCAAAATTAAACTAGACAAAACACTTTGCAGATTTCACTTCAGGGTGGATGTCTCTCAGCTGACACATACCATTGCAAAATTAAACTAGACAAAACACTTTGCAGATTTCACTTCAGGGTGGATGTCTCTCAGCTGACACATACCTGCAAGGAGACAGAGAATATATCTTCAGATAAGTGCAGAGTCAGAAGTGCATCATTTATAAAAATCGCCCACTTTTTAAAGAGCCCAAGATGCTAGCCCCCTGCTTTGGGCAAGTGATGAAAGATGGCCATTATAGGTGCGGAAAAATTGGTCTTTCTTTGGGTTTTAATTGTGCCCATGAAACCTACACCAAAAAAATCTTCCAGGTGAAATCAACACCCATAACGCTAGGCAGCCTAGAAGTCTTGCAGAGATCCCACATTCCAAAAACACATAATCAGTCACATCGCCATCAGGGGCTTCATAGCTGCTGGTAATCCAGGATTGATTCATTTTGATAAATGTCAGATGGTCCACCGAGTCTGTGGACAGAGGCGTTCTATTATCAGTAACAAAGCCTCCAGCAGCACTGAATGCCCATTCGGAAAGCACGCTGGATGCAGGGCAGCCCAGCAGATCAATAGCATACTGGGCAAGTTCTGGCCAGTGGTCTATTGTCATGACCCAGTAAGCCAGTGGATCGTCGACTGGAAAACTCTCCATCTCTGTTTTAGCCCCTAGATAATCGTCCACCATGTGATGCAGGCGCTGCCGATGGGATGTGGAAGCTGACAGCCCTGGGCGGCGAGGACTAAAAAAATTGTGAATGCATTACTTAGGCGGTCGCCTTCTCCACCGCTCCTCTTTTGACCAACAGAAGCCTCAAAACTACATGTTCCACGACACTGTAACCTACCAAAATTGGGAAAAGCATTGGATAAACTCCTCTTTAAGGTGTCCTCAAGAGATTTAATCTTCTGCACTCTCTGTGGGGACGGGATGAGTTCTGAGACTTTCCCCTTGTAACGGTGGTCAAGGAGGGTTGCCAACCAATAGTGATCCTTCTCCTTTACAGCACGTATTCTTGGGTCCTTTCACAGGCTTTAAAGCATGAGCCCAAATTTGCAGGGGCTCGAGAAGCAGACTCCTCTGGGTCACTGAGGATTATAGTATCTGGAACTGCCTCCTCCCAGCCACGTACTAATCCCAAGTGTTCTACGGATAGAAAACCACCTCTTATTGTATGACATACTGTATGTCTTTCTCTGCTTTAATGCCTCCAAAACTGTCCTCTTCCTCCTCCTCCTCTTCCTCCTCCTCCCTCTCATCTTGTGTGTTCTGTGGCATAGGAACAATGGTGTCTGCATAAAGTGGGCCTTGAGAGGAAAGGAAGTCCTCCTCTTTCTCCCACTGCTCTGCCTCGAGTTCCCTGTCCATAATGCCACGCAAAGTCTGCTCCAGCAAAAAAACAACAGGGATTGTGTCACTGATGCATGTATTGTCACGACTCACCATCCTTGTGGCCTCCTCAAATGGTGACAGTACAGCGCTTGCATCCTTTATGAGCAGACATTGGCATGGGGAAAAAAGCTGAGCCAGCCTGAGCCTGTCGTTGTGCCATACTCACACAGGTACTTATTGACTGCCCTCTGCTGCATGTGCAGCCACTGCAGCATTGCCAAAGTCAAGTTCCACCTGGTGGGCATGTCACAAATCAGGCAGTTTACGGGCAGGTGGGATTCCTGATGAATTTCAGCAAACCGAGCACTGGCTGAGTATGACCGCCTGAAATGGCTACAGACTCTTCTGGCCTGCTTTAGCCGATCTTCCAACTCTGGGTACCTATTTAGGAAATGCTGCACCACCAAATTGAGGACATGTGCCAGGCATGGCACATGTGTCAGCTTTCCCTGTCTAAGGGCGGACAGGAGGTTTGTGCCATTATCGGACACCACCATTCCTGGCTCCAGCTGGCGTGGCATGAACCACCTCTGGGCCTGTCACTGCAGAGCTGCAAGCATCTCTGCTCCGGTGTGGTTACTGTCCCCTAGACACACCAGCTGAAGCTCTGCATGGCATCTTTTAGCCTGACTCCTTGAATAGGCCCTTGAACGCTTAGGAGTACTTGTGGTTCATAGGACAATTCAGCAGAGAAGGGCATTAAGGCGAAGGAGGAGGAGGGGGTAGAGATGACAAATCTCACATCATCACCAGCTGTATGGAGACGTGGGGGAACAACAAGCTGCAAGACTTGCAACTGTCCTGCATCCTTCCAAGTTGCAAGCAGAGTTACCCAGTGTGCTGTGAACGAAATATATCGTCCCTGACCATGCTTGCTGGACCACGTGTCAGCAGTAACATGGACTTTGCGGCTGACTGCCATTCCCAATGATGCCACAACATTGCCTTACACGTGATGGTACAGAGCTGGAATGGCCTTGCGTGAAAAGAAATAGCAACTGGGAACCTGCCATTGTGGTACAGCACATTCTCCTAATTCACGGAAGGGGGCAGAATCCACCAAACGGAAAGGCAGAAGTTGTAGAGCCAGCAGCTTTGACAAGCTTGCATGTAGACGCTGGGCATTTGAGGTTAGTGACTGTATTTTTTTTTTCGCTGCAGCAGATGGGGCAGAGAAATTTGCCGGCTATAGTCTACAGCTGGTGGTGTGCTGCTGGCAGATGTGCTGCAAGGACCTGGGACCCCTTGCGCTATACCATCATCCCTGTCAGTGGAGGCTGCTGAGAGGTCATGAGGTATAGCGGGGGGCAGACTGAGGTGAGTAAGGAGGAGGAACAGATTTGTGGTTTAAGGTGCTCTTGCCAACGGGCTGAGTGGTGGGAGTTTAAATGCCTTGTCAAGCATGTGGTACCCAAATGGCTGGTATTTTTGTCACTCTTAATGTGCTTGAGACAAAGTTTGCAAATTGCAACAGTGCGATCAGCTGCACATGTGCTAAAAAAAGGCCCAGACAGCTGAGCTATGTGGGCCTGGAGACAACAGCTCCACAATGTGATGGAATAGGGTGGCTAGTATATATGGTATCTCCTTGGATGCATGCCTCATATAAAGTCCCACCCTTTTTCCTTTTCGCTCATCTTATTATTGTCATGTTTTTCCACCATCAAGACCAAGCTTAGGTGCCAGAGTAAAGTTAAATGCAGCACCAGAAGTTATGGAAATGGCCTGTTTAGATTTTCCCATGGTTATTGGGTCTATAAACTGGACCAGTGGCCGAAATGGACCATTCTGAAATCCGTGTGCTCCCATGCCCACTATCTGATGTCCTTTAACCAGTTTTCTTTACTGCTACAGTACAGGCTGGCTGTGTAGAATCAAGTATATATACCTGATTCCGATCTTCCGGGTAGGGGGCTTGTTATTGGCACAAGCCGATTAGCAGGTGCCTGCAAATGGATGACCGCCGCCACCTGCTGATCAGCGAGGAGTAAGACAGGACAGGGTTCTAGCCTATGTAAACAATGCAGAGCTCTGTACTGTCAGCGGGGATGTGCAGGATTTTGTTTCCCTGCAAAGCACATCCCATAGTAAAAGCACCTCACAGTACACATAAACACTGGCTAGGCACACAGTTAAGCATGGTATCTTGGTGTGCCGCTTAGGCTCAGTTGGGGTCTGTGTGTGGGTTCCTCCGTATACACTGCTGGGAGTGCTGGCGAGGGATGAAGCCTGTCCCGGCTTCTGCTATAGCTCAAGGGAGAAAAAGGTGGTGATCCCAGATGCCGCATATTCGTATGGTCCTATAGTAGTAATCAGGGTGTTAACCTCAGCCTGGACTCCAACCAGGCCACGCCCTAACATGTTTTGCTCTGTCCACCAGAACTTAGACATGTATCCCCATGACTGAGCTTGGGGGCGGAGCAAAATACATTGAGGGTGTGGCTTGGTTGGAGTCCAGGCTGAGGTTGCCACTCTGATTACTACCATAGGACCATATGAATGTGCAGCATTAGGGATCACCTCCTTTTTCTCCCTTGAGCTATAGCAGGAGCCGGGACAGGCTCCATCTCTTGCCGGTATAGGACCATACGGATATGCGGCATCAGGGATCACCTCCTTTTTCTCCCTTTAGGCACACAGTTAACCCTTTGATTGCCCTAGATGTTTAACCCCTTCCCAGCCAGTATCATTAGTACAGTGACAGTGAATATTTTTAGCACTGATCACTCTATTAGTGTCACTAGTTCCCACAAAGTGTAAAAAGTGTCAGTTAGTGTCAGATTGGCCGCCGCAATATCGCAGTCCTCCTATAAGTCTCTGATCGCTGCCAGTATATATATATACTATAGTTTGTAAACGTTAGATAAAGATAAAAAAACCTTAGCCCTTTACAACCACTTTAAGGGTTCTCTTTATAAAATAGAGAATGTGACTTTCACTAAACATCCTTTGGTGGAAAAACACCCAGGTCCATGTGTTTTAAAACCCATCTCTGGGCAAAAAAAAGAGTTTTCCCATGCTATGGGGCTGTGCCCAGTGCCCAAACTGCATGGGTCAATTTCTCATTTTGTCTAGGGGTGAGGATAAAGCTTATACTTACCCCTATGTTCCACCGGAAAAACGGGGCCCTCCCCATGGTCCAGCAGTGGATTGGTCTATGGAGACTTCTCTGGGGGCGATGACATCAGGAACAGTCCACAACTCAAGACTGCGGGAGCTCGGAGGTGCTGGACCAGTCTTGTGCTAGGTGGATCAGAGGATTAGGTAAGTAAATCTCCTTTCTCCTCTCCCCTAGACAAAAACGAGCAGTCAACACATGCAGTGCGGGCACAGCCCAACTGCATGGGAAAACTTTTCTGTTGCCCGGCAATGGGCTTGTCGCCATGTTAGAGCGGCCTACAGTGATCTGCCCTTTCCCTTGTGGGGATGGCTTTGGAGCAGAAATAAGTTTACACCCAGGACCAGACCTTCCCTTTCTCATACCCGGAGGTCACTGGGTGAGATAGCAGGGGCCAAGAAGTATTAGATCCCGCTAGAATCAGATAGAAGAAGCAGGCAAGTGCGGAGCTCCGATCACACGCGTCCTCTTAGGTCGCCATCCTAACCACGTGCTTCCTGGGCACTTAAACATCCCCCCACCCCCCTCCTGCCCAGACCAATTTTCAGCTTTCAGCGCTGACGCATTTTGAATGACAATTGCGCGGTCATGCTACACTGTACCCGAATGAAATTTTTATCATTTTTTCACACAAATAAAGCTTTCTTTTGGTGGTATTTAATCACCACTGGGATTTTTATTTTTTGCTAAACAAACAAAAAAAGATGGAAAATTTTGAAAAACAAAAAATCATGTTTCATATTTTGTTATTAAATTTTGCAAACAGGTAATTTTTCTCCTTCATTGATATTCGCTGATGAGGCGGCACTGGTGGGCACTGATAGGCCGCACTGGTGGGCACTGATAGGCTGCACTGGTGGGCACTGATAGGCTGCACTGATAGGTACAGATAAGGTGGAACTGATTGGCACAGATAAGGCGGCACTGATTGGTACAGATAAGGCGGTACTGATGGGCACAGATAAGGAGGCACTGATGGCCACTGATAAGTTGGCACTGATGGGCCCTGATGGGTGGCACTGATGGGTGGCACTGATAGGTGTTACTGATAGGTACCACTTATAGATGGCACTGATGGGTGTCACTGATAGGTGTCACTGATGGGCACTGGTAGGTTACACTGATTGGCACTGGTAGGTGACACTGATGGGCAGCACTGTTGATGAGGCACTGATTGGTGACACTGATAGGTGGCACTGTGGGCACTGGAAGGTGTTGCTGGTGGGCACTACTAGGCGGCACTGTTGTGCACTGGTAGGTGGCACTGGCAGGTGGCACAGGTGGGCACAGATAAGCTGGCGGCAGCTCTCCTTGATAGGGACCAATGTCCCTCTAACAGCTTCCGGCTATCAGCGCGAGGAGAAAAAATAGCCGATTACTGGCTCTGTTTACATCACATGATCAGCTGTCATTGGCTGACAGCTGATCACGTGGTAAGGAGTCGGGATCGACCCCTTACTCCAATCTGTGATCCAGCGAGGCTCATAGACAGGGGGCGCGCAGGCCGCTCGAGCACGGGAGGACGTCTATTGACGCCCTCCCGGCAAAGTAGCTCTGCGCTGTAGCCGTCATTCGGCTATAGTGCGGATCTGAACAAGTTAACCTTGCCCCCGGAGATGGGCTTTAAACTAGTACATAGTGTGATTTTCCTCCCAGAGAATGTTTTGTGAAAGTCACATTTCTTTGCTTTTTAAATAGACTCCTAGAGGGTAGCCAAGAAAACGGAAGGACACTGGGGTTGTATAAGACAGTTGTCCTAGATCCCACCAGAATTATGATCCTCCAGCATAAATAAAAACATTCTTTATATCATACCCACTTTTTGCCATAGTAGCAAAAAAGGATGAACTAGCAAAAAAAGACCCACTTCTTTGACCTATATTTTCATCTGCATCCTTTTGTAGAGACATATACATGTCCACATGCAGGATATAGGATAGTGAGGAGGGAGGACATCACTCCACAAGAAGAAGCTTAAGAGCCAGTAATATTGGTGTAATTTTAATTTTGTGGAGAATTTTTCTGCTGCAGAATGGACTGATGGACTGCCAGTTGGGTGGATTTTAAATGACTGACTCACTGGTAGTCAAAGTAGATCAAGAAACAGTATGATAAAGAAATAGGTTTAGACAAGGGATTTATTGTATAATACGGTATGTGACTAAAGTGTATTTCCAGTAAGGGGAACTGGTAACAGTACAGCATACAAAGACATTTATTGTGCTCCTCCAACCTTGTCACAGCAGTTTGGGGAAGGCCCATTTCCGTTTCAGCATGACTGGGCCCCTGCATACAAAGCGAGCTCCATAAAACATGGCTTGATGAGTTTGGTATAAAGAAACTTCAGCAGCCTACAAATAGACCAGACCCCAACCCTACTGAACACCATTTGGATAAATTGGAACTCTGAGCCTATTACACATCAGTACCTGACCTGACCATAAAGACATAGATTGTCCAGTTTGGTGTGGAGGAACTCAAGTGGCCTACAAATAGCCCTAACCTCAACCTTACTAGCACCATTTGGTTTAATTGGAACTCTGAGCTAGGTCTTCCCGTTATGCTACAGTACCTAACCTAACCATAAAGACATGGATTAACAAGTTTGGTATGGAGGAACTTGAGTTGCCGACACAGAGCCATGATTTAATTCTTACTGAATACCATTTGGATTAAGTGGAACTCTGAGCCAGTTCTTCCCACTACACAACAGTACCTGGCCTGACTGTAAAGCCTTGGATTGACCAATTTGGTTTGGAGCAACTCCAGTGGCTTATACAGAGCCCTAACCCCAACCCTACTGAACATCATTTGGATGTATTGGAAATTTGACCAGGTCTTACCATTACACAACAGAACCTGACCTGACCATGACGTGGATGAACAATGACAAGACACGGATTAACAAGTTTGGTGTGGAGGAACTTCAGTTGCTGACAAAGAACCATGACCTCAACCCTACTGAATACAATTTGGATGAATTGGAACTCTGAGCCAGGTCTTCCCATTACACTACAGTACCTAAAGACATGGCGACCATAAACACATGGATAAACAAGTTTGATGGGGAGAAACTTTAGTTGCTAACACAGAGCCATGACCTCAACCCTACTGATTACCATTTGGATGTATTGGAACTTTGAGCTAGTTCTTCCCGTTACACTACAGTACCTGGCCTAACCATAAAAACATGGATTAACAAATTTGGTATGGAGGAACTTGAGTTGCCGACACAGAGCCATGATTTCATTCTTACTGAATACCATTTGGATTAAGTGGAACTCTGAGCCAGGTCTTCCCATTACACTACAGTACCTCACCTAACCATAAAGATATGGATTAACAAGTTTGGTGTGGAGGAACTTGAGTTGCTAACACAGAGCCATGCCCTCAACCCTACTGATTACCATTTGGATGAATTGGAACTCCAAGCCAGGTCGTCCCATTACATATCAGTACCTGACCTGAACAAAAAGTTATGGATTGACCAGTTTGGTGTGGAAGAACTCAAGTGATTCACACAGAGCCCTGACTAATACCCTACTGAACATCATTTGGAAGAATTGGAACTCCAAGCCAGGTCTCCCCATTACAGATCAGTACATGGACTGTCCATAAAGACATAGATTGACCATTTTGGTGTGGAGGAACTGCAGTTGCTTACACAGAGCCCTGAGCTCCACCATACTAAACCCCTTCAGAATGAAGTAAATGAAATAATTACTTCTAGATGGGGTTTCTCATCCAACATCAGTGGGCTAAATGGGCCAAATTCCCACAGACACACTCCAAATTGTAGTTGAAAGCCTTCCCAGAAGAGCAGAGATTCTTTACCTCAAAGAAGAGGCCAACTTTATAATAATGGCCATGGTTTTGGAATGGGATGCCCACCAAGCCCATATAGGTGTAATGGTCAGGTGTCCACAAACCCTAGACTGTACATACCCCAATATATAATGGTAAAATTGTACTTTAAATACAGACAGACAAAAAAAAGTACAGGGAACAACGTGGAAATAAATGATCAAATTTTAACCCCGGTTTTATTACCGGTTTCTTTTCTACGTAATTTTCCTGCTTTCGGTTATGCTTAGTCATTGGATGCGTAAGTCAGGTAATTTTAATTTCGGGTTTAAACCTTTTCTCTTATATTAAAATTAAAACGAGTTTTGAGAAACAGTGGGGAGAAACCAAGCAAGGAAAAGATGCTTTGATTTCTTCCTAGCAGACAGAAGATCTGGGTAGATAACATGCAGTGTGGGAGTTTATATGATGTGACTAGAATAGCTGTATGTATTGCAAAACAGTTCCTGCAACTCAGAAAACTTTCAGAAGCTGAAAATGATGGAACCACAAGATCTTGCTACCCGTGAGCTGCGTGCCATTAAAAAAACCTTGTGCTATATCAGCAGCACTGCCTGTGCTCTCTGTCTAGTCTGTACAGCAACCACACTGGTGCTTTTACTAGGCGACCGACTGGTAAGTGTCCTCGTTTCTCAGCTCATGTCATTCTATTAGTTTCTGTATTTGTACAGTTTGATGGAGGTCTCAAGGTGACTTCAATCACCTGTTCTCAACCGGTGGGGACACATACCCAGGGAGTCCTCCTGATAGGGCCATGGGGCTCCTATTGTATACACAGATCTTAACGGTTTGGAAACTAGGCAAATATTTGAACAAATTTGTAGTTGTCTACAATCATGATGGGTTGTTCATAAGACAATTATACACAATAAGAGGTATCGGTAATAAATTGACCTACTTAAAAAAGTACCCAGAAAGAAAGAAAAGAAAAAAAGAGCTTCTTCCAATAGCACCAAGGGGCAGATCATGTTCAAAAGGGCACCATCACTCATAATAGAGGATAATAGATAGATAGATAGATAGATAGATAGATAGATAGATAGATAGATAGATAGATAGATAGATAGATAGATAGATAGAAATAGATAGATAGATAGATAGATAGATAGATAGATAGATAGATAGATAGATAGATAGATAGATAGATAGAACCCCTGGTACCCAACACATGGCCGGCGGGCTTGGCACCAATGCTGGGGGGTTATTAATACAGCCACTGGCACCAATGCTGTTTTCTTTTATTACAGTCACTGACATCAATGTTGGGGGTTATTGTGTCCACTGATACCAGTGCTGGGGGTTATTATTGCATCTACTAACACCAATGTTGGGGGTAATTATTGCGTTCACTGATGCCAATGTTGGGGGTTATTATTGCCTCTACTGACACCAATGTTGGGGGTTATTATTGCATCTACTAACACCAATGTTGGGGGTTATTATTGCGTTCACTGATGCCAATGTTGGGGGTTATTATTGCCTCTACTGACACCAATGTTGGGGGTTATTATTGCGTTTGCTGATACCAATGTTGGGGGTTATTATTGCGTTCACTGATGCCAATGTTGGGGGTTATTATTGTGTTCAATGATACCAATGTTGGGGTTAATTTTGCATTCAATGATACCAATGTTGGGGGTTATTAATGCGTTCGCTGGCACCAATATTGGGGGTTATTATTGCGTTTGCTGATACCAATGTTGGGGTTAATTTTGCGTTCACTGACACCAATGTTGGGGGTTATTATTGCCTCTACTGACACCAATGTTGGGGATTATTATTGCGTTCGCTGATACCAATGTTGGGGGTTATTATTGCGTTCGCTGATACCAATGTTGGGGGTCATTTTTGTATTCGCTGATACAAATGTTGGGGGTTATTATTGTGTTCACTGATACCAATGTTTAGAATTTATCATTGCGTTTACTGACACCAATGTTGGAAGTTACTATTGGGTCCTCTGACACCAATGGTGGGGGTCATTATTATGTCCACTGACACCAATGCTGGGGGTTATTGTACTCCAGTTTCTTCCGTATGTATTGCGATACACTGCAAAAAATGCTGCAAGATCAACATTTGTAGATAGCTTGAGTTGTTTCCATTGCTCTTTACAGATATATAACCTAAACCCCTGGTGCCCAACACGCAGCCCATGGGGCTGACACCAATGTTGGGGGCTATGATGGCGTTCTCTGACACCAAGGCTATTATTGCATTCACTGACACCACAGTTGGGGGTTAATGTGTCCACTGATTCCAGTTCTAGGGGCTATTATTACGATCACTGACACAAATGTTGGAGTTTATTGCATTTACTGACAACAATGTTGAGGGTTATTATTGCATCCACTGATACCAATGTTGGGGGTTTATTATTGCATCCTCAGACACCAATGCTGGGGGTTATTGTACTCTAGTTTCTTTAGTATGCATTGTGATACACTGCAAAAAATGCTGCAGGACCAACATTTATAGATAGCTCAAGTTTTTTCCTTTGTTTAGAGATTTATACCCTAAACTCCTGGTGCCCAACACACGTCCAATGGGCCTGGCACCAATGCTGGAGGCTAATATTGTGATCACTGACACCAGTGCTGGGGGTTATTGCAGGTACTGACACCTATATTGAGGATTATTACGCATTCAATGACATCAATGTTGGGGGTTAAAATTGTGTTCACTGGTACCAATGTTGGGGTATACTATGGCATCCACTGACACCAATGCTATGGATTATTGTACTCCGATTTCTACAATGTGCATTGCAATACGCTGCAAAAAATGCAGCAGGATCAAAATTTATGGGCATTGATGTGCTATTGTGTGGCCCTCTGGAGGTGTCATGGGCCACACTTGAGGCCCTCTATAATTTTTTAAGTTGACCACCACTGCCCTAAACTCAACTGGTATAAAACAGATAGATAGCTAGATAAAACGTTGTAGATGGAGTTGTTCCCCCTTCATCTTTAGGCGTCTTGCACTCTTTGTATAGCAAGGCTGTAGTTTGAGAGGAAGAAGCAGCACAAGGAACCAATCATTTTATGGGTGGACAATAAGCATGCTGATAGGAGGGGAGAGCAGAGTGGCGTAGAGATGAGCTTATCACTGGGCTGCTTTTCCTTTTACTGTCCAGTCACAGGTTGGGCACGGGTCCAGGATGACCCGAGCCAAGAAGAAGTGGGTTGAATGATGATGGCTGTCAGACTGAGGACACCTAGTGGCAGAAAAAAGAACTTCAGGAGAAATGTCTGAATTGGAGCTGAATATTGCAGCAAATTTTGATATTCTTAACTTATCTTTTAATGGGCTATTCCTTTTTATCCTTTTATTTTTGTGCGTCATTTACATAATAACAGATTCGTTTTTAGGTGGAATGGGGAAGGGTTGAACCTTCTGTCAAGTTTTTTGGTTGTCTCTGTGCCACTGGAGAGATTCTTCTTTTCTTTATTTCCAGCTGGTGAACCTGCCAGTAATACTTCCTTCCTGTCAGGGCTGGCAAAGGGGTGGGCAGGGGGCCAGCTGTCTTGGTCACATAAGCGGGGGGGGGGGGCAGATTTACAGACAGGGCTTTGCAACCTACTTTGCTGAAGGTGTAGTGTGGGGGGTGTTCTTTGGCCTTATTGCCTTGGGTGCTAAAGGACCTTGTCCCAGCTTCCCGTCCTAAGGTGACACTGCTTACACATTATACTTTATCTATAGAGCAGGGGTCTCCAAACTTTCTAAACAAAGGGCCAGTTTACTGTCCTTCAGACCTTAGGGGGGCAGACTGTGGCCAGTGGCAGTGGAAAATCGCAAGTATGCACACCTGGATAAGTCAGCACTGTGAGGGTCATGTTTTCTTACTTCTCCAGTGCTTTTGATACTTTCAGCAGGACTGTTTTTAAGGCAGGGCAAAAGGGGCAGCTGCCCTGGGCCCCATCATTGTTCTGGGGCCCAAAGCAGCTGCCTCATACTTGCCAACTATCCCAGTTTAAAGTCCCTTATCCCTTGAAGTTTTAGTCCCGTACTGTGTCCCGATATCTCAGTGTAAACTTCTGTTGCTGCTGCCCAGCTCTGCCCTTTGGCCATGTACAGATGACTCACCTGCAGACCCTGTGTTTACATTTATTTACAACCTGCATTGATATGTAAATAGCGGCGGCGTTAATATGTAAATAGTAGCGGATCGCGACATTGATATGGTAAATAGAGGCGGCCTTCATATGTATATCATGCCCCCCTGAGGTCATATCTACCATCACTTCTGCTGAATTCTGCCCACTGGGGAGGAAAAGGGGCATGCTTGAAAGACCTGCCTACAACTGTAGTCATTAAGCCTAACATCAGCCTGTTATGCAAAGGTAAGCAAATTGGAGGTGGAACCCTTCTTCAAAATAACATGGTGCCACAGCACCCTGAATTTTGGTGCATGTGAATACGCACATCTCAGCCAATGTGTGAGGGTGTCATTAACAATTAATGGCACTGCTGTGTATCTGCTAAAGGGCAGCATGTTTCTGTGGTGTCAGGAAAGCGATTTTACATGTATTCCTGGCACACACAAATGTGAACGCAGGCTAAATGTCTCAGTTACATTGGTGGTCAGTGTAAATCTTGTCATTACATTGGGGCTTGGTGTACAATCCTTTCATTCACACTAGTGACCAGTGTGAAGGTCCCCCTTACATTGGTGGCCAGCAGGGATGAGCTGAACACCCCCCTGTTCGGTTCGCACCAGAACCTGCGAACAGACAAAATGTTCGTGTAAACTTTAGAACCCTATTAAATACAATGGACTCGAACGTTCGAAATCTAAAGTGTTAATTATAAAGGCTAATATGCAAGTTATTGTCCTAAAAAGTGTTTGGGGACCTGGGTCCTGCCCCAGGGGACATGTATCAATGCAAAAAGAAGTTTTAAAAACGGCCGTTTTTTCGGGAGCAGTGATTTTAATAATGCTTAAAATGAAAAAATAAAAGTGAAATATTCCTTTAAATTTCGTACCTGGGGGGTGTGTATGATATGCATGTGAAGTGGCGCATGTTTCCCGTGCTTAGAACTGTCCCTGCAAAAAATGTCATTTTTGAAAGAAAAAAAATGCATTTAAAACTGACTCGCGGCTATTAATGAATTGTCGGCTCCCGGCAATACATACAAAAGTCATTGAGAAAAAAAAAAAAAAAAAGCGTGGGGGTTCCCCAGAATTCAATTACCAGGCCCTTCAGATCTGGCATGGATTTTAAGGGGAACTCCACCCCAAGTTTAAAAAAAAAATGGCGTGGAGTCCCCCTAAAAATCCATACCAGACCCCTTATCCGAGCACGCAACCTGGCCGGCCGCAGGGGAAAAGGGGGGGACGAGAGAGCGGCCCCCCTCCCTCCTGAACCGTACCAAGCCACATGCCCTCAACATGGGGAGGATGTCCCCATGTTGATGGGGACAAGGGCCTCATCCCCACAACCCTTGCCCGGTGGTTGTGGGGGTCTGCGGGCGGGGGGCTTATCGGAATCTGGAAGACCCCTTTAACAAAGGGGACCCCCAGATCCCGCCCCCCCCTATGTGAATTGGTAACGGGTACATTGTACCCCTACCATTTCACGAAGAAAGCGTAAAAAAAATGTTTAAAAAAACACACAAACACCTTGAAAAAGTCCTTTATTTAAAAAAATAAATAAATAAACATTCCAGCGGTGAAATCCAGTGTCCCGCGGCGATCCCGATGTCCAGCGCTGTCCTTCATTGGTTGTGCCTGAGCGGACCTGATGGGGAACTCCCTCTCAGTATTTTAAATGTATAGACCCGCCCCTTCTAAAGTTCCCCATCAGGTCCGCTCAGCGGACGAGATGCGGAACATGAGAAGGGGCGGGTCTATACATGTATTACCAAAGTGAGAGCAGTTCCCCATCAGGTCCGCCCCCTCGGTATGTCGGACCCGCCTACGTCATTGGCTTGAGCGGGGAACTTCCTTCACTATGTAAATTTAAATTACACAGTGAAGGAAGTTCCCCGCTCAAGCCAATGACGTAGGCGGGTCTGACATACCGAGGGGGCGGACCTGATGGGGAACTGCTCTCACTTTGGTAATACATGTATAGACCCGCCCCTTCTCATGTTCCGCATCTGGTCCGCTGAGCGGACCTGATGGGGAACTTTAGAAGGGGCGGGTCTATACATTTAAAATACTGAGAGGGAGTTCCCCATCAGGTCCGCTCAGGCACAACCAATGACGGACAGCGCTGGACATCGGGATCGCCGCGGGACACTGGATTTCACCGCTGGAATGTTTTTTTTTTTTTTTTTTTAAATAAAGGACTTTTTCAAGGTGTTTGTGTGTTTTTTTAAACATTTTTTTACGCTTTCTTCGTGAAATGGTAGGGGTACAATGTACCCCTTACCAATTCACATAGGGGGGGGGCCGGGATCTGGGGGTCCTCTTTGTTAAAGGGGTCTTCCAGATTCCGATAAGCCCCCCGCCCGCAGACCCCCACAACCACCGGGCAAGGGTTGTGGGGATGAGGCCCTTGTCCCCATCAACATGGGGACATCCTCCCCATGTTGAGGGCATGTGGCTTGGTACGGTTCAGGAGGGAGGGGGGGCCGCTCTCTCGTCCCCCCCTTTTCCCCTGCGGCCGGCCAGGTTGCATGCTCGGATAAGGGGTCTGGTATGGATTTTTAGGGGGACTCCACGCCATTTTTTTTTTTATTTGGGGTGGAGTTCCCCTTAAAATCCATGCCAGATCTGAAGGGCCTGGAATGGATATTTGGGGGAACCCCACGTCAATTTTTTTTTTATTTGCGGCGGGGTTCCCCTTAATATCCATTCCAGACCTGAAGGGCCTGGTAATTGAATTCTGGGGAACCCCCACGCTTTTTTTTTTTTTTATCAATGACTTTTGTATGTATTGCCGGGAGCCGACAATTCATTAATAGCCGCGAGTCAGTTTTAAATGCATTTTTTTCTTTCAAAAATGACACTTTTTGCAGGGACAGTTCTAAGCACAGGAAACATGCGCCACTTCACATGCATATCATACACACCCCCCAGGTACGAAATTTAAAGGAATATTTCACTTTTATTTTTTCATTTTAAGCATTATTAAAATCACTGCTCCCGAAAAAACGGCCGTTTTTAAAACTTCTTTTTGCATTGATACATGTCCCCTGGGGCAGGACCCGGGTCCCCAAACACTTTTTAGGACAATAACTTGCATATAAGCCTTTATAATTAGCACTTTAGATTTCTCCCATAGATTTTTCGAATTTGCCGCGAACACCCCAATTTGTTCGCTGTTCGGCGAACGGGCGAACAGGCAATGTTCGAGTCGAACATGAGTTCGACTCGAACTCGAAGCTCATCCCTAGTGGCCAGTGTATAAAACCCCTTTTTTATATTGGTAATCGTTAACAAAATCCAAACTTGCATTTGTGGTCAGTTTTGAATCATCCCTTACATTGGTGATCCATGTAGAAGCCCCCCTTTAAATTGGTGGTGAGTGTAAATCCCCCTTTATTGGCTGTTGATGTAAACTCCCCCATTACATTGGTTGCCAGTGTAAATTCTTCATAACATTGGTGATCAGTGTACATTTCTCTTTATATTGGTGGTAAGTGCAGAATTGCCCTTACACTGGTGGTCAGTGTAAATCCCCTTTTACATTGGTGGTCAGTGTAAATCCCCCCTAACATTGGTGGTTGGTGTAGAAGTGTCACCTTACATTGGTGGTCAGTACAAATCTCCTCGACAAAGGTTGTCAGTGCAAATTCCCCCTTACATGGAGGTCATTGTATATTCCCCCTTACACTGGTGGTTGGTGTAAATGGTCTAATTACATTGGTGTCAGTGTAGAAATCCCTCTTTTCTATTGTTGGGTGGCGTAAAATCCCCCGTTACATGGTGGTTAGGGCAAATTCCCCCCCACATTGATGGTCAGTGTAAATCCCCTCTCACATTGATGGTCATTGTAAATTCCCCATTACATTGGTAGAATCCCCCACTATATACTTGCCAAAGATTTCCAGCTTTACTCTATATATTTCATAATTTGCCACAGTGTACTGCCTCCTAACTAATCCCATCCCCCCCACCACTGTTACTGATCCCATCAACCCCTCAGAATTGCCACTGATCAATTCATACCACCCCCCCCTCCCCCAGCATTGCCACTGATTCCAGGAGTCCTGGGAACCCTAGGAATTTTCTGTCTATTGATGGGTCCCCTCACCTCAACAGTCTATGGTGCGCAGGCAGTGAGGAGATGATGTGCTGTAACCTTTAGCAACCAATCAGTGAGCAGTAATGCTGTGCACTAACCTCTTGCAACTAATCATTGAGTGGTAAGGATATGCAGTAACCTCTAGGAACCAATCAGTGAGCAGTAATACTGTGCAGTAATCTCTAGCAACCAATTAGTGAGATGTCCAGTAACCTCTAGCAACCAATCACTGAGCAGTATTGAGGTACAGTAACCTCTAGCAACCAATCAACAAGCAGAAGTCATGTGCTGTAACCTCTAGAAAATGAACAGTGAGCCATAATGTGTGCTGAAACCTCTAGCAGGCAGTCAGTGAGCGGTAATGATACACTGTAACCTCTTGCAACCAGTGGCGGTGCGTCCATAGAGGGCGCAGGAGCGCCGCCCCCTCTCGCTCCTGCACCGCCACTAAAAAACAATACATAGATTCATGCATTGCATGAATCTATGTATTGTCACCGGTGCCGCCCACTTTTCAGATGGCCGGCCCCCTGGCGAGCGCCGGCCATCTGAATAACGGCAGCTGGTTGGCTGTGGAAGTGTCTATCAGAGCCAGCGGCTCTGATAGGCTTTCCGATTACAGCCTGAGGGCTGTAATTGGTCTCCAAATAGTTAACCAGGGGACGCACGGGGGGCAAAAATTGATGGGCACAGTGGCGACAATGGCATGGCACAGTGGCTGCGTTTGGCATGGCACAGTGGCAACAATTGATGGGCACAGTGGCGACAATGGCATGGCACAGTAGCGACAATTGATGGCATCGCACAGTGGCGACAATTGATGGGCACAGTGGCGACAATTGATGGCACAGTGGCTGCGTTTGATTTTAGGCACAGTGGCAACAATTGATTGGCACAGTGACTGCGTTTGATGGCATGGCATAGTGGCGACAATTTTATGGCACAGTGCTGCGTTTGATGGGCACAGTGGCGGCAATTGATGGCCACAGTGGCGGCAATCGATGGGCACAGTGAGGCTGCAGTTGATGTTTTTTTTTCTTTCTTTTGTTTGCGCTCCCCAAAAAATTTTGAGCACCAGCCGCCACTGCTGGCAACCAATGCGCAATCTGATTCAGTAAACTGATTTTGAGTCTAGTTGCTACTTATTGTATGTCTCAAAGCATGTGGAGAGTGAAATTGCATGGAATAGGGGGCCCAAGAAAATGTTTGCCCAGGGTCCAGTCAATATTAAAGATGCCCCTGACTACCAGGCCAGATCTTTTGGGGCGAGAAGCTAGCAGCAATACAGGTTGATGATTCCCTTGTGTCATGGATTGTAGACTACCCGATAGGAAGAACGCCGTATGTGCGTTTGCAAGGCTGTGTGTCAGATAGAGTGATCAGCAATATTGGGGTTCCACAGGGGACAGTTCTCTCTCCCTTTCTTTTTACTGTCTACACCACTGATTTCAGCCACCAGACAGAGCATTGCCATCTTCAGAAATTTTCTGATGACTCAGCGGTAGTGGGATGTATCAGGGATGGGGAAGAGAGTGAGTATAGGTCGGTGGTGGAGAACTTTGTTATATGGTGTGAGGTTAATCATCTGTATCTAAATGTGACAAAGACAAAAGGAGCTGGTTGTGTATTTCAGAAAGCAGAAGCCATCAGTGACCCCAATCTCCATCCGGGGAGTGGATGTGGAGGTAGTATAGAGTTACAAGTATCTGGGGGTGCATTTAGATAATAAGCTGGACTGTAGCAAGAACTCTAAAGTGCTCTAAAGGAAGGGCCAGAGCCGCCTCTACTTTTTGAGGAGACTAAGGGTCCTTTAACATCTGCCGGACGATGCTGAAGATGTTTTATGAGTCTGTGGTGGCTAGCGCTCTCCTGTACGCAGTGGCATGCTGGGGAAGCAGGCTTATGCCCCGTACACACGATCCGAAAATCGGACGACAGATCGTCCGACTTTTTTCGTTTACTAGTCCCAAGTAGAAATTGAATAGGCTACTAAAGTCACGAAAATTCTCGTACGACCGAAAAAAATGTCATGTGTTGTAATGTATTTGTATTGTATTTTCGGACGACAACTATACTGACTAAACAAAAATCGTACGATCTGGTGTCGTACGAGGAAAATTTTCGTGCTTGTCCGATCGAATAATACCAGATGAATTGTCGTGATCGGCTCTCGAAAGCTCTGTACTACCGATCCGATTATCCTACGATTCTTCCTCAGACGATCGTTTTTGTACGATATTCGGATCGTGTACGGGCCATTAAGCCCCGTACACACGGTCGGACTTTTGGCCAACAAACTTCATTTTGAGAAAGTTGGACCAACAGTCCGACCGTGTGTACGCTCCATCGGACAAACTTTTTTTGCTTTTTTCTTGTTTTCATCGGACAAAAGTTGGGTCTGCAAACGGACAAACTTTTGCCCAACAAAAGTCAGATGGAGCAAAGTCCGACCGTGTGTACAGAAAACCATCGGACTTTTGTCCGATGGACAAAACAACTAATGTTAAAATCAACCAACAATAGCAGAAGTTGACCAAAGGGTGGCGGTAAAGAGCAGAAAAGAGCAGAAAAACCACGTGATGTTGGAAAAAGTTTTGGGAAAGTTTGCAGAAAAGTCCTGTGGTGTGTATGCTATGGGTGTTCCCGACCAACTCCGTTCGGACAAAAAAAACACGGAAAAATCCGATGGAAGTCCGACCGTGTGTACGAGGCTTTAGGGCAGGGGTACTGAATTAAAATTCACGGGGGTCCGGTCGGAAAAATGTTGTTCCAGCGGAGGTCCGAATGCCATATTGGTGCTATGACTCCACATGATGTCCTCCACTTCACAGCGCCCCCCCACCACCACACACATGCACACACCTTTACGATCCACACACATCACAATTTGTGCTTTTTTTCTTTCAACTTTATTGAAATGTCAAAATACATTTAATTCATTTTTATGCACCACAGCTCAGTTGCGGTGCATAGAAACAGTATGCATTTTGCACCACACTGCTCAGTACGCAGGGGCGCTGTTTCAGTGTGAACAGGACACATAGAAAACAATTGTTTTCTATTGCCCTTGCAGAGACATGTGTTTTGCTAGTGCAGAAATTAGACCTCCTTTTACATCAGTGTCTTCAGTCCCCCACTTCACATCACAGCCCCCCCTTTACATCAGTGTCATCAGCCCCCACTTATGTCACATCCCCCCTGCCTCATCACAAACCCCCCATCACAGACTGACCGCCCAAATCACAGACTGACCCCCCATCACAGTCCCCTCATCACAGACTGACCCCCCATCACAGACCCCTCATTACAGACAGACCCCCCATCACAGACCCCTCATTACAGACTGACCCCCCATCACAGACCCCTTATTCACAGACCCCTCATCACAGACTGACCCCCCATCACAGTCCCCTCATCACAGACTGACCCCCCATCACAGTCCCCTCATCACAGACTGACCCCCCATCACAGACCCCTCATCACAGACTGACCCCCCATCACAGACCCCTTATTACAGACTGACCCCCCATCACAGACCCCTTATTACAGACTGACCCCCCATCACAGACCCCTCATCACAGACTGACCCCCCATCACAGACCCCTCATCACAGACTGACCCCCCATCACAGACCCCTCATCACAGACTGACCCCCCATCACAGACCCCTTATTACAGACTGACCCCCCATCACAGACCCCTTATTACAGACTGACCCCCCATCACAGACCCCTCATCACAGACTGACCCCCCATCACAGTCCCCTCATCACAGACTGACCCCCCCATCACAGACCCCTCATCACAGACCCCTCATCACAGACTGACCCCCCATCACAGACCCCTCATCACAGACCCCTCATCACAGACTGACCCCCATCACAGACCCCTCATCACAGACTGACCCCCCATCACAGTCCCCTCATCACAGACTGACCCCCCATCACAGACCCCTTATTACAGACTGACCCCCCATCACAGACCCCTCATCACAGACTGACCCCCCATCACAGACCCCTTATTACAGACTGACCCCCCATCACAGACCTCTCTCGATATCAAAAACCACTGTGCCTTACAGCACAGCACTCCTCCCCTCCCCACAAAACCCTACCTTTTTCACACAGGACATGAAGTGTGGGCGCTCTAGACAATGGGCGGGACTTTTCACGTTAAAAGTGAGTGATTTATTGCTGGGACCGCCCCGCTGCCTAGCAACCAATCACCCACTTTTTAACTTAAAAGTCCCGCCCTTTGTCCAGAGCGGCCGCGCTTCATGTTTTGTGTGATTTTAGACAGGCAGTATGGGGAGGGGCAGTGCAGAGATATTAAAGAAGGCACAGACCCGCCGCGCCTGCCATGCTGTGTATATAGCAGCGGCAGGCGGGCGAGCCGGCGACAGGGAGAGGACGCTACTTGGCGAGGCTGCGGTCCGGACAGAATGGCCACTGGGGCCGGATCCGGCCGCGGTCCGCCATTTAGTGACGCCCGCTTTAGGGTGTCCGACACCAACAGACTGTCAGAAACCATGAATCAGACTGAGACAGAAGTACAGTTAAATCACACTTGTTTAATAATAAAAATAAAAAGGTAAACAGAGTAAGCGTAGTCAAAACATAGCCAGAGTTCAGTAACCGGATCGGGTAGTCGGCCAAGCCAATGTCCAAGAGCCAGCGATAAAGGTAGTACAGCAAGCAGGATCTGTAGCCAGAGGGAACGTCAGTCAAGCAGGTCTTCAACAGGAACGCAGGAGAAAGTCTCTTGTGATGTTAACACAGGTGAAGGCAAAGAGCAAATGAACTGGAAGGCTTTAAGTAGGCAGAGCTGACGAGCGGATCAACAACAGGTGGATCACTGTGGAGTGATGGGAGCTGGCAATTAGCTGACAGCTGAGCTGCCAGCACAGAGAAGGAAGGGCTGAGCCCAGCCCTGACACAGACTCAACAAACTGATTTGCAAGGCCAGTGATGGTGTTGGATTGGAATTGGAGTCTTTTACAACAGTGTTGGAGAAGGAGAATGTTGTTCAAGTTATGTTCTATCTTGGACAACTCCTCCCACCCGATCCACAATACGCTGGTCAGTCTTCGGAGTACCGTCAGTGACAGATTGTTACACCCACAATGCACCACAGAGCGACACAGGAAATCATTTTTGCCTGTGGCGATCAAGATATATAATTATTTTCTGTGAGGGCTGGAGGTAAAGATTTAATTCTGGTTTATGATCAGGATTTTGTGTTGTTTTTATAGTATGTTGGGTATTGTGTTGGTCATTATCTGGGGTGGTGTTAGAGAAAGTGGTGTAGTATTTGTATTTGGTAGTTTGTCTTATTTATTCTATGTTGTATTTTAATTGTATGCATGTTTTATTTGTAGTGTAGTTTTAGGTTTGTTATTTGGTGTTAATGGCTGTTATTGGTAATTTTGTTGTGTTTTTGCATCTTGTTGAGTTTATTGTTGTGATCCTGTGTTGTCTTTGTTAAGTGTGTCTGTGTCGTAACAATTTCCCAATCCCCTTTGATATTAATAAAGTTTTCTGTAAAATGTCTTGGTGACAGTGGGAGTAAACAATTCCCCACGGTTGTATTAGGGGGAGTAATTGGCATGGAGGAGCTCAGCTATGAGGAAAGATTAGAGGAACTGAATTTATTCACTCTTGAGAAGAGGAGAATAAGGGGGGATATGATCAACATGTACAAATATATAAGGGGTCCATATAGTGAACTTGGTGTTGAATTATTCACTTTACAGTCATCACAGAGGACAAGGGGGCACTCTTTACATCTAGAGGAAAAGAGATTTCATCTCCAAATACGGAAAGGTTTCTTCACAGTTAAGCCCTGTACACACGATCAGATATCCTATGGATTTTCGTCTGATGGATTTGTCCATCAGAAATCCGATGAAACTGTTTTCCATCAGTCTTGCCTACACACCATCAGTCAAAAAACCGACCGTTCCAAACGTGGTGACGTAAAACACTCCGATGAGCTGAGAAAAATGAAATTCAATGCTACTGAGCATGCGTCGACTTGATTCTGAGCATGCTTGGGTTTTTTATCTGATGGATTTCCCCACAGACAATCGGAAATTGCCATCGGTTTTTTATCCATCAGATAATTTTAAAACATGTTTTATTTTTTAAAACCGATGGAAAAAAGACTGATGGGTCCCATACACGATCGGTTTGTCTGATGAAAACAATCCATCGGACGGTTTTCATCAGTCAAACTGACCGTGTGTACGGGGCTTAAGAGCTGTAAAAATGTGGAACAGACTCCCTACAGAGGTGGTTCTGGCCAGCTCAGTAGATTGCTTTAAGAAGGGCCTTGATACTTTCCTAAATGTACATAATATAACTGGGTACTGACATTTATATGTAAAGTTGATCCGGGGAATATCCGATTGCCTCTCGGGGGATCAGGAAGGAATTTTTTCCCCTGCTGTAGCAAATTGGATCATGCTCTGCTGGGGTTTTTTGCCTTCCTCTGGATCAACTGTGGGTAAAGAATTGGGTATATGGGATTGCACGATATTTATTTTATTTTATTTTATTTATTTTTTTATGGTTAAACTGGATGGACTTGTGTCTTTTTTCAACCTGACTAACTATGTAACTATGTAATTGTGCCCCATCATTGGTATCAATGGGAGGAATAGTGCCCCATTATTGGTACTAGTTGGAGGAATAGTGTCCAATCATTGGTGTCAGTGGGAGGATTAGTGCCCATTATTGGTACTAGTTAAAGGAATAGTGCTCCGTCAATGGTGTCAGTAGGAGAAATAGTACCCCATAATTGGTGTCAGTGGGAGGAATAGTGCCCCATCATTCGTGTCAGTGGGAGGAATAGTGCCCCATCATTGGTGTCAGTGGGAGGAATAGTGCCCCATCATTGGTGTCAGTGGGAGGAATCGTGCCCCATCATTGGTATTAGTGAAAGGAATAGTGCCACATCATTGGTGTCAGTAGCAGGAACTATGCCCCAGCATTTATTAATTACATTTACTCTCTTTAAAGTTGTACTGTTGCACTTTAATACTTCCTGAAGAAGCCAACTTGGCGAAACATGTAGAAGACATAAGTGCATTTGGAATCCAGTACATGTTATGACACCCATTGTTGACTGTATATATGTATCTGCGAATAATTATGTATCTATGGATTTTAACTTTTTTATGAAGAAAGTGTATGTGTTGTAGACATACCCTTGTTTTTGCGGGACTTGTATGGCACCTCAAAAATCCCATCATCTTTCGGGATGTGGTACTGTCCTAATATGCCTTCAACAACAGAGTTGTAATTAATATAATAAGCCTCGCTGTTGCTGACAGTAGGGGGGAATAATGCCCCAAGGGCCATATAAAAGCAAGCAAAGGGTTATATTTGGCCCCTGGGCCACAGTTTTGAAGACCGCTGTTATATAGGATCAGCATTGTCAACCTTTATTGCTCTT
Organism: Rana muscosa; assembly: GCA_029206835.1. Classification (NCBI taxonomy): domain Eukaryota; kingdom Metazoa; phylum Chordata; class Amphibia; order Anura; family Ranidae; genus Rana; species Rana muscosa. Next base: position 322,912,276 of record CM055125.1, read on the forward strand.
GATTTAAAGTGGAACTAATATCATTCTCCAAGGTGAGAACCGCTTTACCATCTGGATATAAAGAGTGAGTGAGTGAGTGAGTGAATAACTTGTATAGGGCTACAAATGCGAACTAAATCGCCTCAAGGCGCTTTTTCCATCCAGTGACGTCCTAATCCTTCAGAAGAGGTGGGTCTTAAGTTTTTTCGTGAAGGCCCAAATGTTTTCTTCCATGCGGATGTCCGTGGGAAGAGCGCTCCATAGCCTTGGTCCTTGGACTGCAAATCTTTGTTCTCCCTTCGATTTGAAACGGGACTTGGGGATGTGGAGGAGGTTTTGGTTGGTTGATCAGAGAATGCGATTGGGGGTGTAGTGTTTTATTTTCTCGCATAAGTATTGAGGAGCGTTTCCTTGTGTGCACTTGTGGGTGAGACAGAGGGTCTTGAATGTGACCCGATCCTTTACAGTTAGCCAATGAAGGGTCCTCAGTGAAAGGGTGATGGATTCCCAAGGTTTTTTCCCCGTTACCAGTCTGGCTGCCGTGTTCTGGATGATTTGTAGGCGCAAAATCTGGTATTTAGGTAGTCCTCTGTAGAGGGAGCTTGCGTAGTCGAGTTGGGAATTGATGATTGTTCCAACTACTACTGCTATGTCCTCTTCTGGGATGAAGGGGATGAGTCTACGCGGCAGGCGGAGGAGATGGTGGGATCCGCTGACTACTGATCCTATTTGTGCATCCATCGACATCTCCGAGTCAAAGATGACTCCGAGACTTTTGACTTTGGTGCTCGGGGTGATGGTCTGTCCAAGGATAGTGGGTGGTGTCCATGAAGTCTTAGCTTTTGTCTTTCGGTTTGCGTGGAGGAGAAGAAGTTCTGTAATATAAAGGTATGGTTTTTAGTCTGAAGCCTCGTACACATGACCGGTTTTCTCAGCAAGAAAACAGCTGGGAGAGCTTTTTGCCGAGAAAACCGTTAGTGTGTATGGTTTCTCGGCAGGAAAACTGCTGGGAATCTCGACCAGAAAAATAGAGAACCTGCTCTCTATTTTTTCTCGTCCGGATTCTCAGCAGAGATTTCCTGCCGAGAAAAACAGTCGAAGGTAAACCCGTGCATGCTCGAAAAGACTTTGACGCATGCGCGGTAGCATACAAGGTTAGTGTGGGGTGTAGCAAGATGGCGGCGACGCCGGCTCGTCGTAGTTGATGATGTCACCGCGTTCTTGCCTTTCAAAAGAACGGTGGTTCTTTTGAATGGTTGCTTGTGTACACTTGTGTACACAGGGCTTGGCAAGACAAGCTTGCCAGGAATCCCGTCGAGAAAACCGAAGTTTTTTTTCCGACGGGATTCCTGCCCGTGTGTACAGGGCGTCATACTTTTTTATTGGTTTTACAGGTATGGTTTTTTAATTGGTCCCGTATGTCAGTGCAAAGTCAATGCTTCAAGGTCAATGAACTCTAATGAAAAGGGTTCACCCTTGAAACACGTTACCCAGGGGGCATGCTTGAGGTTAAGACTGTGTGGTGCCATAAGAGATCAATAGTGAACTATTCCTTATGGATATAAGGAGGACTATTGATCTCTTATGGCACCACAGGTCTTACCTTGGATGGATTTTGTACTATGTTTTATGCTGACTTGTCAAGTACCTTTGTGAATATAGCATATTATTTTACAATGAAGGTTTATTGACGATATCACAGGATGCCGGTACATTTTCTATCTGTTTTGTAGTGTTGTGCAGATATTCCCAGTCTGGAGAGCGCTGTACAGCCATGGATATCATTATTTACTACAGAAGGAAACACTTGAATGTATTTTTAATAGCAGCGGGGTGATATCCTTTCATCACTTGCGCGTTGACAGTTTGTATCTATTTGCCAACAATTCCTCAGGCTAGGTGCCTATGGCCAAATCATACATCGCTATGTGTTTTCCCAGGTCCGCTGAGAATACTTGGAAATACTTTTTACTGCATATATCAGCCTTTCTCAACCTTTTTAACACGGAGAAGCCCTCAACATTACTTTTAGGTCTCAAGGAACATCTGCTAATAATTACTACATTTATAGCTCATGGTACGTTGAGAATCGTGGCATGGTACAATGGCATAAAAATATAGAAGTAAATAAAAAAAATAACAATTGCAGCATGCTTGGCATATTTGACATCCAGGGCTGCTCTATTTAACAACATTATTTTCAAAAATGAAAATAAATAATTATAGTAATGGCCAAGAAAGAAACACAGTCATTACAATGGTTTTGTTCCCTCACATTGGTTGTAAGTGGAGAAATGCCTCCGATATTGATAGTCAGCAAAGTGCCTTCTAACATTGGTGGTCATTAAAAGCCTACGCTATACTGGTGGTCAGTAAAAGCCTACCTTACATTGGTGATCAGTGAAAGCCTACCTTACATTGGTGATCAGTGAAAGCCTACCCTACATTGGTGATCAGTGAAAGCCTACTCTACATTGGTGATCAGTGAATACCTACCCTACATTGGTAAAGAAAAAGGGTGGTCGGTAGGTGTGTTCTACTAGATCTAATGCCACATCCAATATAAGTTACAAAAAAGAAAGAGATTCCCCTAAGTGGACTTTGAGAGCATAGATCTAGAAAAATTGTTTGCACAGTATTGTATTTATAATAACAAATATTTATTAATTGCAACAAGGTTTAAAAACATGGATTGGAATGTATACAAATCTGTTTAAGAAACATCAATGTTCAAGCTTAGAAGCAGATGTCGTCTGTCACCCGACGCGTTTCAAAGTAAACAACTTTTTCTTCAGGGGTGTGTTTTAGGCCCCAAGTACACGGGACGCTGGTGAAAAGTCTTCTGAACGAAGGTTGAAACCAGCGTTTAGAAACGCTTGTTTTTCCGCGTTTGCATGCCGCGTTTAGCCGTGTTTAGCGGCGTTTTACCGCGTATTAGTTTAAATGTTGTTGTAGAGCCCATTCACACAGGAGCGGCACGACTTGTCCTGCGACTGTGCTGGGCGTCTTCAAGACGACTTCAAAGGTGACTTCAAAAATGATTTCTGTATTGAAGTCAATGGAAGTCGCCCTGAAGTCGTCTTGAAGTAGTACAGGAACCTTTTTCTAAGTCGGAGCGACTTCAGTCGCTCCGATTAGAACGGTTCCATTGTACAGAATGGGACGCGACTTGTCAGGCGGCTGAGACGCCTGACGAGTCGCCCCTGTGTGAATGGGGTCTTACATGCTTTGTTTGATGTTAACAGAAAAACATTCCAAATATCGTCTTTATGATTAAAACTAATAAGAAAAAAAGAGGTAGTGTGCCTCAATGTAGATGGTGGAAGAAGATTTTTCTTTTGAGGGATAACTTAGAAGGCCTGTATGAGCGGGGTTTCCCAGTATGCCAGGAGGGTAGGTACAGAGACACTGGGGCCGACAAGAGGACAAGAGAGCCTACAAATCAAAGGATATTTGCATGGTAACATATATGTATTGCCTGATAGAACAATTAGATATTATAAAAAAATATAATTATCTATAGCTTTATTAACTTTTACATTTAATTAGTTTTTAAATTCGTATAAAATCAAAATTAATTGTTACATTATACTACATATAATCAATACTATTAAGAAAGTTAATTTATATATGATTTTAGAGTTACTTATTGTTTCTATTTTTTCAATCAATAATAAACCTAGTATAGTAAGTTACAAAAAAGAAAGGGATTCCCCTAAGTGGACTTTGAGAGCATAGATCTAGAAACATTGTTTGCACAGTATTGTATTTATAATAACAAATATTTATTAATTGCAACAAGGTTTAAAAACATGGATTGGAATGTATGCAAATCTGTTTAAGAAACATCAATGTTCAAGCTTAGAAGCAGATGTCGTCTGTCACCCGACGCGTTTCAAAGTAAACAACTTTTTCTTCAGGGGTGTGTTTTAGGCCCCAAGTACACGGGACGCTGGTGAAAAGTCTTCTGAACAAAGGTTAAAACCGGCGTTTAGAAACGCCCGTTTTTCCACGTTTGCATGCCGCGTTTAGCCGTGTTTAGCGGCGTTTTACCGCGTTTGCGTCTAGAAGCGTTTAGTTAAGAAACATCATAAGGACCCTCCCTAAGCTCAAAAAACATTATTATTAACCATTTCAGGCATTTTGTAAGACCAGAGTGAGTAGCAGCAGCTGAGAGAACAGCAGTGTACTTGTATTTAGCGTGTCACTTGCCACATCACCTGCCACAAGTTGTGGATTGTCCACTTGCCACGTCACCTGCCATGTCAACTGGCCACGTCACCTGCCACAAGTTGTAGATTGTCCACTTGTCACGTCACCTGGCCACGTCACATGGCCACGCCACCTGCCACAAGTTGTGGATTTTCCACTTGCCACGTCACCTGCCACGTCACCTGGCCACGTCACCTGCCACAAGTTGTGAATTGTCCACTTGCCACGTCACCTTCCACGTCACCTGGCCACGTCACCTGCCACAAGTTGTGGATTGTCCACTTGCCACGTCACCTGCCACAAGTTGTGGATTGTTCACAATGCAATGCAAGCAATTACAGTTTTTTTTTAGATTTTTTTAATGGTTTTTCATCATTTGCCATAATGTTTGAGATTTTTAATGTAAAAAAATAGGTCACCTTTAAAAATGCTTATAAACGAAAACGCGGTTAGCCGCGTTTGGCGTCTGAAACGTGGAAATCTTTGGCGTCTGAACCCATTTTTTTGCTTTCAGAAAAACAAGGTTAAACGCAACTGCCTAAAAACTAAAATAAACGAGACAGTGTGCATATACACATAGGATAACATTGAATGGGTTCAGGGGCAGTTGAAAAAAGTGTCCAACTGCCTCTGAACACGCGTTTAACAGCGTCTCGTGTACATGGGGCCTTAGAAGACATAGGCGAATATCTACAACATTATACAAAATTTGTATTATAATAGATGTGATACTAATATTCAAGACAATGCATATAGCAATTAGTTTAAATGTTGTTGTAGAGCCCATTCACACAGGGGCGGCACGACTTGTCCCGCGACTGTGCTGGGCGTCTTCAAGACGACTTCAAAGGTGACTTCAAAAATGACTTCTGTATTGAAGTCAATGGAAGTCGCCCTGAAGTCGTCTTGAAGTAGTACAGGAACCTTTTTCTAAGTCGGAGCGACTTCAGTCGCTCCGATTAGAACGGTTCCATTGTACAGAATGGGACGTGACTTGTCAGGCGGCTGAGACGCCTGACGAGTCACCCCTGTGTGAATGGGGTCTTACATGCTTTGTTTGATGTTAACAGAAAAACATTCCAAATATCGTCTTTATGATTAAAACCAATATGAAAAAAGAGGTAGTGTGCCTCAATGTAGATGGTGGAAGAAGATTTTTCTTTTGAGGGATAAAATAGAAGGCCTGTATGAGCGGGGTTTCCCAGTATGCCAGGAGGGTAGGTACAGAGACACTGGGGCCGACAAGAGGACAAGAAAGCCTACAAATCAAAGGATATTTGCATGGTAACATGTATGTTTTGCCTGATAGAACAATTAGATATTATAAAAAAATATAATTATCTATAGCTTTATTAACTTTTACATTTAATTCGTTTTTAAATTCGTATAAAATCAAAATTAATTGTTACAGTATACTACATATAATCAATACTATTAAGAAAGTTAATTTATATATGACTTTAGAGTTACTTACTGTTTCTATTTTTTCAATCAATAATAAACCTAGTATAGTAACAGATAATAATAATAATAATAATAGATAAATAAAAATATTTTGTATGACCTGCATATTTCAAGATAAATAGAGGTCTGTAATGATATATAATATCGATAGAGCAAGGTAACTATATCAAGATAAAGATAAAGCATAGGCATTCCTTAAGTTTTGGATTTTGGAGAGCACACTGTCCTGACATCCAGCCTGAGTGGTGGGGATGCCAAGACTGCGCTCATTTTTGGTCTTTATATGCCCTGTCTAAAGGCAGCACAGCTGAAATTAGTCAGCTGCGTTGATTGCCCTGACAGAGGCCGTGTTGTCCTCTATGGAGAATCCCCTGGGCCACGCGCGCATCCCCCCACCCCAACCGCGCATGCGTGTAACGTCAGCACGGCGGAATAGGGGGAGGCGCGCGCGGCCCACCGACACACAAGGCTTCTCTGGCGGACCGCGCATGCCCCCCGGAGGAGCAAGATGAAGGACACACGGGACGGAGGCCCGTGTGCTCCAAACAAGTCCGCCTCAGGTTGTGAAACCTGGGCAGCTTTGTGTACCCTACATTGGTGGTCAATGGAAGCATTGGAGGTCAGTGGAGAAGCCACCTTAGATTGGTGGTCAGTGGACGAAGGATCCTTATACATTGCCGGCCAGTGGAAAAGGGCCCCATTACAGTGGTGATCAGTGGAAAGAATGTCCTTTACATTGGTTATCAGTGCGAAGAATGTTCCTCCCCTTTTACAGATATCTAAAAAAGATCATTGGTGGTCAGTGAAAACCTCCCCTAGATTGGGGGTTAGTGAAAGCCTACCCTACATTGGTGGTCAGTGAAATCCTACCCTACATTGGCTGTCAGTGGAGAGGCCGCCTTAGATTGGTGATGAGTGGAAGAAGGACCCTTACACATTGCTGGCCATTGAAAAAGTGCCCCATTACACTGGTGATCAGTGGGAAAAATGCCCCTTATATTGGTGATCAGTGGCGAGAATGTCCCTCCCCCAGATATCTAAAAAGGTCATTGGTGTCTGTAGTTATTCATCTGGGAGGCAGAAATTGCCTCTTTACATTAATGGTCAGTGAAAGCCTACCCTAGATGGGGGGTTAGTGAAAGCCTACCCTACTCTGGTGGTCAGCAAAAGCCTACCCTTCAGTGGGGGTCAGTGGAGAAGCCACCTTAGATTGTTGATGAATGGAAGAAGGACCCTTATACAATGCTAGCCATTGGAGAAGGACTCCATTACACTGGTGATCAGTGGGAATAATGCCCCTCACATTTGTGAGCAGTGAGAAGAATGTCCCTCCCCTTTACAGATTTCTAAAAAGATCATTGGTATCTGTAGCTATTCATCTGAGAGGCAGAACTTGTCTCCTTACATTGGTGGTCAGCGAAAGCCTACCCTACAGTGGGGGTCAGTGGTGAAGCCATCTTAGATTGGTGGTCAGTGGAAGGACCCTTATAGATTGCTGGCATTTGGAAAAGGGCCCTAGTGACCAGTGTGAAGAATGTCCCTTATATTGGTGATCAGTAGGAAGAATGCCACTTATATTGGTGATCAGTAGGAAGAATGCCACTTATATTGGTGATCAGTAGGAAGAATGCCCCTTATATTGGTGATCAGTAGGAAGAATTCCCCTACCCCCTTTACAGATATCTAAAAAGATTATTGGCATCTGTAGTTACTGATCAGAGAGGCAGAAATTGCCTCCTTACATTGATGGTCAGTGAAAGTCTACCCTACATTGAGGGTCAGTGAATAAAACACCTTAGATTGGAAATCAGTAGAAGAAGGATCCTTATACATTGGTGGCCATTGGAGAAGGGCCCCATTACACTGTCGGTCAGTGGGAAGAATGTTCCTTACATTGGCACTCAGTAGGAAGAATGCCCCTTACATTGGTGGTCAGTGAAAGCCCACCCTACATTGAGGGTCAGTGCAGAAGCCCCCTTAAATTGGTAGTCAGTAGAAGAAGAACCCTTATACATTGCTGGCCATTGAAAAAGTGCCCCATTACATTGGCACTCACTGGGAAGAATGCACCCCTTCCCTTACAGATATCTAAAAATATCATTGGTGTCTGCAGTTATTCATGTGAGAGGCAATAATTGCCCATTGCTCAATGAACCAATAGCAACCTCTGAAGGAACCCTAGCATAAACTGTGAGTTAATATATAGTAGAAAATAAAAGAATCACAAATGTAGCATGCTTGCCATATTTGACAACCAAGGCATCTTTATTCAACAAAATTATTTTCAATAAAGAAAATGAAAATAAATAATTATAGTAATGACCAGGAAAGAAACACAGTCATTAACAATGGTTTTGTTCCCTCACATTGGTTGTAAGTGGAGAAATGTCTCTGATATTGATAGTAAGCAAAGTGCCTCCTTACATTGGTGGTCATGAAAGCCTACTCTATACTTTAGATTAGTAAAAGCCTACTCTACATTGGTGGTCTTTGAAAGTCTACCCGATATTGGTGGTCAATAATGGTCTACCTTACAATGATGGTCAATGAAAGCCTACCCTACATTGATAGTCATTGAAAGCCTACCCTACATTGATAGTCATTGAAAGCCTACCCTACATTGGTGGTCATTGAAAGCCTACCCTACATTGGTGGTCATTGAAAGCCTACCTACATTTGTGGTCATTGAAAGCCTTCCCTACATTAGGGGACAGTGGAAAAGCTATCTTAGATTGGTGGTCAGGAGAAGAAGGACCTTTATGAATTGCTGGTCATTGGAGAAGGGCCCTATTACACTGGTGATCAGTGGGATGAATGTCCCGTACATTGGTACTCCTTAGGAAGAATGCCCTACAGATGGCTAAGATCATTGGTGTCTATAGTTATTGATCCGAGAGGCAGCAATTGCCCATTGCTCAAGGAACCCCTAGCAACCTTTGGAGGAACCCTAGGGTTCTATGTAATCTTGGTTGAAAATGGTTGGCATATAAGTGTAGCGGGGTCTTTAAATCTAAGGGAATGTTTGAGTGGTAGTTGTACTCAAACACACTATCTGATAGGGTTCTGTAAAACAATTTTTATACTACAGATAGGATGCTGGTGTATAGTTCCCTGTGGCCTGTTGATGGCGCTGCAATCGGAGGCTAGGGTTGAACCGCCGGTACAGTGCTGTGCCTTGGATGTCCCCTCTCGGCGGTGGTATGGTGGGCGTGTCGGCCTGCTGTGCATGCCGGGAGGGGACATAAAAGGGGCAGACCCTGTCGACCCCGGGAGTGTGTGGTCCTGTTCATGGCCACCCCAGGCACCTTTAGCCCTGGGGTGGAGTTCCTGGCCCGGTACACTGGCGGATCAGTCCCAGGCACCTTTAGCCCTGGGGCTGCAACTGAAGGCCTTGGGTCCATTACCTTCAGCTGGAGCCCACAGAGGGAGGAGGAATCCCAGGGTGCTGCCTTGCGAGGAGACCCATATCTAGAGGAGGAGGCCGGGGGGACCGTTCCGAGGGACTGGTGAGGGGTCGCGGTGGGGGAGGGGGCCTGGTGGCTCTCTGGAGGGATGTCATCTTCCTGATAGAGTCCTAATACCAGAACCAACATTCACCAGGTCTGTGGCAGAGACCAAACGTTCACCAGGTCTGTGGCAGAGACCTAACGTTCACCAGGTCTGTGGCAGAGTTTGTGCAGAGACTGTGTGTAATCTAATTCGAGCATCACTCCAGCTGCTAGGATCCACCCTAATGGGAGACTATCCAGATAAGCTGAGGTTACCTGAAGATATGCGTAGTGAATGTGTATTCGTTTGTGCCTGGACCTACTCCAACACCTTTTGCTGTCCTGTTCTCCATCTATCCTTTCCTATTTAGTGACTATGCATATGATAAAATAAACTCTGCGTTGGAGTTGCAATTGGTGTGGACCTTGGAGTTATTGGGGGATAGAGACTTGTCTTTATTGCAGTGAAGACGGGAACCATTCTCTGGAGAACCTGGCCATAGAGACCCAGGTACATTACACCACTCAACCTCTTCACACAGGAGGGTACGGGCATGTGGCATGGTGTGCCCCTTTTCCTATGAGTGAGCCAGAGGTAAGGAAGAGGGGTCTGTGTGCTACACGTGGGGGCTCGAGTCCGGGATTTCTGTGGTCGGAAACCCCCAGAGTTTGGACTTTATTCCCCTTGTGAGGCTCCATGGAGGTCAGCCATCTTTGGAAGAATTTTGACTGTGCCACGAGGAGAGCCCAAGCTGCGTAGTTTGTGGGCATATCAAGGGAAGAGAAAGCCCACGAACATTGCAGGAAAATGGGAGGAGCCTCGCCATGCGGTGAGATGTGCGCCGTGACTTTGGCGCCAAATGGACAGTGCGTGATGGATCGGAGAGTGAGCAACATGGCGACTAATGCCCCATGGATTCCAGTTCCTACAACCATGAACGTTACCTCTTTCGCTGCTCCCTTGATGGATACGGGGATTCAGCTGAAGCCTCGGGTTCGCTTCACTCTCTATGTCTGCAGAGACGCGGAGGCCCTTGGAGTGGTTTGTCCTGGATGCCAGGTACTAGTGGTGCACCTTCGGCCCTTTGGAAGATGTGACAAGTGTAAGGAGTTCATCTTCAAGGTAGAGCAACCTACAGAAAAACCTCGGGCCTACCGTTTGAATTGCCTTACGGGCGCCACTACTCATGAGGAGGAAACCTACGCTTCTACAGCCACCCCCACGCGCACTGTCGTGACTTCGCAGGAAGTCATTGCGGATGTTCCAGGGGTTGAGGAACCGGAGACGGAGAAGCCGGCGGATTCTGCCTCTGTCATTACAGAGTCTTCGCTCCCACCGCCCAAGCGAAAGGTGGGCTATGTGAAAGCCTCCTGCGGCCGTGGTCGAGCTACACCCCAACGCTTGCCTGAATCGGACTGTTTAGTCGGAGGGACCTCCAGACAATCCGCGACAGCTACAGGCCGAGGTAAGCCGGGGAAAGGGACAAAGGTTAGTGTCCGAAGTATCGGGGACGTTTGGGTTCCTGACCCCAAAGGACTTGCTAAGGACAGTGATTCCTCCACCACCAAAAATTATTTTCCAGCGGAGGAGTACGATACCTCTGACCTGGAGTCGTCCTCCGAGGTGGGAGACGATGCAGAGATAGACGAACTGTTTGTTAAAAAGGGCTGGGATAGAATACCCCTATCCTCCGCCAGAAGTAGAAGGGATTCACCCAAAGACTCTGGGGATATCGCACCCCGGGTGGAGGCCCCTGTGCTTGAGGAGGTACCTGACCCCATGCCTACATCATCCAGACCTATAGTGCCTGTGCCTACCACTGTGGCTGAATATGCACCATTGCGGGGTCTCAAGGCAGTGAAAGTGCCTAGGCATCCGGATGCCATTGTCCTACCGGGTGCGGGAGACCGTGCTACTCTTCCTCCACTTTCCAGGATGCAATGGCTGTTCAATTAGAGAGTGGTCGCCGATTAAGGATGGGAGTAACCGTATGTCCCAAGAGACTTGCTTTTTGAGGTTGAGGCCTACAGGGAGAGATGGTACGCCGACTTTCTGTGGGACTATTTGAAAGTGCCTAATGCCCGCAGGTATCTCTCCTGTTCTGCAGCTGTTGCTGAGAGGTACAAGGGGTGTAAGTTGGACTGGGTGCTGGGTCGGCACATACACGCAGATCGGGTGGTTGTGTGTCGGAAGGAGCTGGAGGATTCCGTGTATTCCATTGAAACTTTTGACAAGAACTGGAAGCTCCTTGTTTTACCCGATCCAAAGTGTTATCTCTAAAAGACTGGACTCTAACGTGTTCTATTGTTTTCCGGAGTGTACTCTCTTGTAGTCCAGGGACATTACCCTTGTGAATTGGGGTAGTCTACTCAGCTGGAGAGCTAGTAGAGCTGTTGCCGTTTCTCTCCGCTCACAGCGCCACAAAGACAGACTTTGGGGGTAGATACAGTTAGGGCCACAAAAGAAGAAGAAGAAGATTTATTTTCAAGTGTTTGAGACAATGCTATGACGGTAGCACTTCCACTAGGTGCCGGTGTTGCAAAGAGTTTCTGTGCGCTCAGAAAAAAAATAAAAATATATATATTAATGTTCTCTTTATTTACACTAGGACTAGTGTAATAGGTACTTAATTAAGAAGGAAAATGTCCTCCTTTCGGGGAGGGTAATTTCCTTCCTTTGTAAATAATAGCATAGGATGTTATTATGTTGGTTTTATATGTGTTTTCTCCCTCTGCAGGTGAACGACTGGCAACCGCTGAGCATGGGTGGGTTACTTAGCATAGGAGGGGATGGAGATGTAAATGTGAGTATAGTGATGTGTTTTATATTGATATGTGACATTGAGAATGGGATGTACACATATTTTTTTTCTCTTGTTGATCTTCCTTCATCTCTTTATTCAACCCCTTTCCCCACATTCAGGTTCCGGCACAAACAAACCATTTTTTCTATTTATTTATTTTTGTACATAGTTCTGAGATAAACATGCGTAGACTCAGGCTTGAGGTACGTGGGTTTACCCCAGACACTGGGGACAGTGTCTATCTGTCCTGGGGGAGTGTGTAGCGGGGTCTTTAAATCTAAGGGAATATTTGAGTGGTAGTTGTTCTCAAACACACTATTTGATAGGGTTCTATAAAACCCATTTTATACTACAGGTGGGATGCTGGTGTGTAGTTCCCTGTGGCCTGTTGATGACGCTGCAATCGGAGGCTAGGGTTGAACTGCTGGTACAGTGCTGTGCCTTGGATGTCCCCTCTCGGCGATGGTATGGTGGGCGTGTCGGCCTGCTGTGCATGCCGGGAGAGGATATAAAAGGGTCAGACCCTGTCGGTAGGGGGGGGGGGTTTGGATGGAGTTCCCGGGGGTCCGACCCCGGGAGTGTGTGGTCCTGTTCATGGCCACCCCAGGCACCTTTAGCCCTGGGGTGGAGTTCCTGGTCCAGTACACTGGCGGATCATTCCTAGGCACATTTAGCCCTGGGGCTGCAACTGAAGGCCTTGGGTCCAGCACCTTCGGCTGGAGCCCACAGAGGGAGGAGGAATCCCAGGGTGCTTCCTTGCGAGGAGACCCGTATCTAGAGGAGGAGGCTGAGGGAGGACCATTCCGAGGGACTGGTGAGGGGTCATGGTTGGGGAGGGGGCCCGGTGGCTCTCTGGAGTCATCTTCCTGATAGAGGCCTAATACCAGAACCAACGTTCACCAGGTGTGTGGCAGAGACCTAACGTTCACCAGGTCTGTGGCAGAGTTTGTGTGTAATCTAATTCAAGCATCACTCCGGCTGCTAGGATCCACACTAATGGGAGACTATCCGGATGAGCTGAGGCTACCTGAAGATATGGGTAGTGAATGTGTATTAGTTTGTGCCTGGACCTACTCCAACACCTTTTGCTGTCCTGTTCTCCATCCATCCTTTCCTATTTAGTGACTGTGCATATGAGAAAATAAACTCTGTGTTGGAGTTGCAATTGGTGTGGACCTTGGAGTTTTTGGGGGATAGGGACTTGTCTTTATTGCAGTGAAGACGAGAACCATTCTCTGGAGAACCCGGCCATAGAGACCCAGGTACATTACACCACTCAACCTCTTCACACAGGAGGGTATGGGCATGTGGCATGGTGTGCCCCTTTTCCTATGAGTGAGCCAGAGGTAAGGAAGATGGGTCTGTGTGCTACATAAGTATAAATAAAAGGCTACATGCATTCAACTGTGAAAAGGGAAGCTGCTGCATGTGATCATTTTCTAGCATTGGATCACTTCCCAATTTTTTCCTGATTCATCATTTGCATTCAAATTTCTTCTCGCATACAAACGAATACCCAAAACCGCTAAACCACATGCTGTTTTTACCCATTGATTTAAAGCAGACGCCGGCTTAAAACAAGCAGAAGCATATTTATTTCTCCCCGCTGTGACTTCTTTTTTTTTTTATTGGATTTTGTTTTAATTGTATTTTAATTCTATTAAAAGAAAGGAAAACACATTATGATAAATTTAAACCTCGCCATGATCAGACTGCAGGGAATTAAAAAATAAAAACAGAATTAATCACAAAGAGGAATTATTGTTAAAAATAAAGAATTACATTCTTTTTTTATTATTATTATTCAATTTATTTGCCAACTCTGTGGGGCTTCACAATCCCTTTGGGCATGCAGAACAGGAGTGATTGCTCACATGTTTTGTTCTAGTATTTCTATTTGCTGATTATTGTTACATAAGCATTGCTATGGGCTTGAGAAATTTCACCTCTTAACCACTTAAGCCCCAAACCAACATGCAGCATAAAGACCAGGCCCCTTTTTTGCGATTCGGCACTGCGTCGCTTTAACTGACAATTGCGCGGTAGTGCGACGTGGCTTCCAAACAAAATTGATGTCCTTTTTTTTCCCACAAATAGAGCTTTCTTTTGGTGGTATTTGATTACCTCTGCGGTTTTTAATATTTTTAACTTTTTGCTATAATAAATATCCCCAAACAATATATTAAAAAACATTTTTTTCCTAAGTTTAGGCCGATACGTATTCTTCTACATATTTTTGGTAAAAAAAATATCGCAATTGGCGTTTATTGATTGGTTTGCGCAAAAGTTATAACGTTTACAAAATAGGGGGTAGTTTTATGGCATTTTTATAATTTTTTATTTTTTACTAGTAATGGCGGCGATCAGCGATTTTTTTCGTGACTGCGACATTATGGCGGACACATCGGGGCACTTTTGACAAATTTTTGGGACCATTGTCATTTATACAGCGATCAGTGCTATAAAAATGCACTGGTTACTGTAAAAATGACACTGGCAGTGAAGGGGTTAACCACTAGGGGCGTTGAAGGGTTAAGTGTGCCTAAGGGAGTGATTACTACTGTTAGGGGGCGTGGCTACGAGTGACACGTCACCGATCTCCGCTCTGATTACACAGAGCGGAGAACGGTGACAGTGTCAGTAGGGGAGCGGGGAGATGTTGTGTTTACACTAACATCTCCCCGCTCCATCCCTCCGTGAGATTATCGCGGGGATCCCCGCGGCGATCGAGTCCGCGGGACCCGCGGTCCGACTCACGGGATGACTGCAGGGTCGTGCGCGACCACACGACAGGCAGTTAAAGGGGACGTACAGGTAAGTGATTGTGCCTGTACAAGCCATTCTGCCGACGTATATATGCCGTGAGCGGTCGTTAAGCGGTTAACCCGGTATGAGCATATTTTTTCCTACGGGGCTCATTCTGAATTTTTTTTTCCCTGTTGGAGCAAATTGGACCATGCTTTATAAGGGGCTTTTTTTTCCTTCCTCTGGATCAGCTATGGTTATAGAGTTGTTTTTTAACCACTTGCCGACCAGCGCACGATGATATACGTCGACACAATGGCACGGCTGGGCAGATGGGCGTACAGGTACGTCCCCTTTAAGATGCGGCATTGTGGTCACATGCGCGCGCCTGCTGCTAGCTCCGTGAGTCCGACCGTGGGTCCCGCCGACTCGATGTCCATGGGGATACCCGCGATCATCTCACGGAGAGGAAGAACGGGGAAATGCTGATGTAAACAAGCATTTCCCCAGTCTTCCTAGAGACAGGACACTGATCACAGCTCCCTGTAATTGGGAGCAGCGATCAGTGTCGTGTCACACGTAGCCCATCCCCCCTACAGTTAGAACACATCCCTAGGACACACTTAACCCCCTTTAGCGCCCCCTACTGGTTAACCCCTTCACTGCCAGTGTCATTTTTACAGTAATCTGTGCATTTTTATAGCACTGATTGCTTTATCAATGACAATGGTCCCAAAATGGCATCAAAAATCTCCGATGTGTCCGCCAAAATGTCACAGTCATGATAAAAATCGCATAGTAAAAAAAAAAATTATGAATAAAAATGCCATAAAACTATCCCCTATTTTGTATAACTTTTTCGCAAACCAATCAATAAACGCTTATTGCAATTTTTTTTACCAAAAATATGTAGAAGAATACGTATCGGCCTAAACTGAGGAAAAAAATAGTTTTTTATATTTTTTGGGGGGATATTTATTTTAGCAAAAAGTAAAAAAAAATGGTGCATTTTTTTTGCAAAATTGTCGCTCTATTTTGGTTTATAGCGCTAAAAAGAAAAAAGCGCAGAGGTGATCAAATACCACCAAAAGAATGCTCTATTTGTGGGGAAAAAAGGACGTCAATTTTTATTTTGGAGCCACGTCGCACGACCGCGCAATTGTCAGTTAAAGCGACGCAGTGCCGAATCGCAAAAAGTGCTCTGGTCTTTGGCCAGCCAAATGGTCCGGGGCTGAAGTGGTTAAATTATTTTTGTCCTTTGGTTAAACTCAAATGACATTGTTGTGGACTTGAGGAACTTCCACCTTTTAACCCGATATGGACATATTTTTTTTCTATGGGGCTCATTCTGTTTTTGTTTTTTGCCTGTTGAGCAAATTGGACCATGCTTTATAAGAGCCTTTTTTTTTCTTCCTTTCTCTGGATCAGCTGTACGTACCGGCTTGTTTTTAAAATATGTTTGTCTTTTGGTTGAACTCGAATGACGTTGGTGTGGACATATTGGACCATGCTTTATAAGGTTTTTTTTTTGCCTTCCTCTGGATCATCTGTGGTTGTATAGTTGATTTTATATTAAATTTTTGTCTTTTGGTTGAACTCGAATGACGTTGTTGTGGACTTGAGGAACTTCCACCTTTTAACCCGGTATGGACATATTTTTTCTATGGGGCTCATTCTAAATTTTATTTTGCCTTGTTGGAGCAAATTGGACCATGCTTTATAAGGGGCGAAGAAGAAGTGAAATATTCCTTTAAATATCGTACCTGGGGGGTGTGTATAGTATGCCTGTAAAGTAGCGCTTGTTTCCCGTGCTTAGATCTGTCCCTGCACAAAGTGTCATTTCTGAAGGAAAAAATTTCATTTAAAACTCACTCGCGGGTATAATGAATTGTCGGCTCCCGGCAATACATAGAAAAGTCATTGATAAAAAAAAAAAAAAAGCGTGGGGGTCTCCCCAAATTCAATTACCAGGCCCTTCAGGTCTGGTATGGATATTAAGGGGAACCCTGCTGCAAATTTTAAAAAAAAAATGCGTGGAGTTCCCCCAAATATCCATACCAGGCCCTTCAGGTCTGGTATGGATTTTACGGGGAACTCCACCCCAAATTTAAAAAAAAATGGCGTGGAGTTCCCCCAAAAATCCATACCAGACCCTTATCCGAGCACGCAACCTGGCAGGCCGCAGGAAAAGAGGGGGGGACGAGAGAGCGCCCCCTCCCCCCTCCTGAACCGTACCAGGCCACATGCCCTCAATATGGGGAGGATGTCCCCATGTTGATGGGGACAAGGGCCTCATCCCCACAACCCTTGCCCGGTGGTTGTGGGGGTCTGCGGGCAGGGGGCTTATCGGAATCCGGAAGACCCCTTTAACAAAGGGGACCCCCAGATCCCGCCCCCCCCCATGTGAATTGGTAAGGGGTACATTGTACCCCTACCATTTCACGAAGAAAGTGTAAAAAAAAAAAAAATGTAAAAAAAACACACAGACACCTTGGGAAAGTCCTTTATTAAAAAAAAAAAAACATTCCAGTGATGAAATCCAGTGTCCCGCGCCGATCCGATGTCCAGCGCTGTCCACACGAAACGTCATTGGCTGAGCCTGAGCGGACCTGATGGGGAACTTCCTCTGCAGTGTATTAAATTAATTGATCCGCCCCTTCTAAAGTTCCCCATCAGGTCCGTTCAGCCAATGACATAGGTATAAGGCTGAGGACCTGATGCGTAACGTGAGAAGGGGCGGGTTTATTCATTTATTATACTGCAGAGGAAGTTCCCCATCAGGTCCACCCCCTCGTATGTCAGACCCCGCCTACGTCATTGGCTGAGCGTACCTGATGGGGAACTGCCTCCGCAGTGTAAAAAATGAATAGACCCGCCCCTTCTCACGTTCCGCATCTGGTCCGCTTAGCCTTACACCTACGTCATTGGCTGAACGGACCTAATGGGAAACTTTAGAAGGGGCGGGTCTATTCATTTAATACACTGCGGAGGAAGTTCCCCATCAGGTCCGCTCAGCCAACGACGTAGGTGTAAGGCTAAGCGGACCAGATGCGGAACGTGAGAAGGGGCGGGTCTATTCATTTATTACACTGCGGAGGCAGTTCCCCATCAGGTCCGCTCAGCCAATGACGTAGGCGGGGTCTGACATACGAGGGGAAAGACCTGACAATAACTTGCATATTATGCCGCGTACACACACGACCATTTTTCTCGTCTGGAAAAATGTAATTTTTTTCTCTTTGACGAGAAAAACGACCATGTGTGGGCTTTCCAGAATTTTCCCGACGAGAAAAACGGCAAGAATCACGACGAGAAAAATTAGAACATGCTCTAATTTTTCTCGTCGTGATTCACGGCATTTTTTTCCGCGGCAGTTTTCCCATAGGGAAACACTGCCAGGGAGCCTACACGTGGTCGTTTTTCTCAACCAAAAGAAAAAATGTCATGAAAACCGGCCGTGTGTAGGGGACCAAGCCGTTCCTCGGTTTTCCCGTCTATTTTCTCGACGGTGTTTTCACCGTCGAGAAAATCGATCATGTGTACACGGCATAAGCCTTTAAAATTAGCACTTTAGATTTCTCCCATAGACTTTTAGAATTTGCCGCGAAAACCCCAAATTGTTCGCTGTCCGGCGAACAGGCAATGTTCGAGTCGAACACTGGATTTCATCGCTGGAACATGAGTTTGACTCAAACTCGAAGCTCATCCCTAGTTTTAGAGTTGTTTTTTATTTATTTTTGCCTTTCGGTTAAACTCAAATCACATTGTTGTTGGACTTGAGGAACTTCCACCTTTTAACCCGGTATGGACATATTGGACTATGCTTCATAAGGGTTGGGTTTTTCTTTGCCTTCCTCTGGATCAGCTGTGGTTGTATAGTTGATTTTATATTTTATTTTTGTCTTTTGGTTGAACTCGAATGACATTGTTGTGGACTCGAGGAACTTCCCCCTTTTAACCTAGTGTGGACATATTTTTCCTATGAGGCTCGTTCTGAATTTTATTTCCCTGTTGGATCAAATTGGACCATAAGGATTTTTTCCCCTCCTCTGGATCAGTTGTGGTTATATAGTTTGTTTTTAACCACTTCCCATCTGGCCTATAGCAGATTCATGACCAAGCGGTGACTTTCCCATTCAGAGTGGACGTCTGTGAGAACAGGGAGCGCAGCACGGTGATCCAGGGTGTGGTGTGTCCCTCAGACACACCGCATCACTGATCACGGTAAAGAACCTATGACGTAGGCTCTTTACCATGTGACCAGCTGTGTCCAATCACAGCTGATCACAGTGTAAATAGGAAGTGCCAGTTATCAGCATTCCTCTCCTCACGCTGACAGTGCGCGAGGAGAGGAGAGCCGATAAGTGGCTTTCCTCACTTCCTCACAGAGGAGATCAGTGATGCCTGTAAGTGCCCACTATTGATGCCCACCAGTGCCCACCAATGATGCCAATCAGTGAATACAAGTGATGGCAATCAGTGCTCACCAGTTATGGTAATCAGTGCCCATTAGTGATGCCTGTCAGTGCCCATTAGTGCCTCCCCATCATTGCCCCCTGTCAGTGCCCATAAGTGCCACCTATCAGTGCACATCAGTGCGGCCTATCAGTGCTTATCATTGTCCATCAGTGCCCATAAGTACTGCCTATCAGTGCCCATTAGTGCTGCATATAAGTGCCGCCTATCAGTATGCATCAGTGCTGGATATTAGTGCCTCCTCATCAGTGTTACCTCATTAGTGCCACCTCATCAGTGCCACCTCATCAGTGTTGCCTCATCAGTGCCACCTCATCAGTGTTGCCTCATTAGTGTTGCCTCATCAGTGCCGCCTTATCAGTGTTGCCTCATCAGTGTTGCCTCATCAGTGCCCACCAGTGCCACCTCATCAGTGTTGCCTCATCAGTGCCCACCAGTGCCACCTCATCAGTGTTGCCTCATTAGTGCCCACCAGTGCCACCTCATCAGTGTTTCCTCATCAGTGTCCACCAGTAGCACCTCATCAGTGTTGCCTCATCAGTGCCCACCAGTGCCACCTCATCAGTGTTGTCTCATCAGTGCCCACCAGTGTCACCTCATCAGTGTCCACCAGTGCCACATCATCAGTGTTGCCTCATCAGTGCCCACCAGTGCCACCTCATCAGTGTTGCCTCATCAGTGCCCACAGTGCCAACTCATCAGTGCAGCCTCTCAGTGCCCGTCAGTGTAGCCTCATCAGTGCACATTAGTGAAGGAGAAAATGTACTTATTTAAAACATTTTATAACAAAATTTTGTTTGTTTATTAAAAAATAAAAAACCCCAGTGGTGATTAAATACCACCAAAAGAAAGCTCTATCTGTCTCAAAAAAACGATAAACATTTTGTTTGGCTACAGTGTGGCATGACCGCGCAATTGTCATTCAAAATGTGACAGCGCTGAAAGCTGAAAATTGGCCCGGGCAGGAAGGGGATGAAAGTGTCTGACTGGCCTGCACAGAGTCCTGACCTCAACCTGATAGAACCCTACAAACTAAGATTGGGATGCCATTAAAGTTCATAAGCGTGTAAGGGCAGGCATCCCAATACTTTTGACAATATAGTGTTCATGGGAGCAAGAATTTGTATTTCTGTCCATCCGGCCCTGGGATTTAAACAGCTCTGCCATACAGCACAGTCATTTGATGTCATCAGCTCACATTCAGCAAGCATTGGCTATTACCAGGACTATGACCAGTGGTGTTGCTGGGGGGGGGTGCGGGGGGTGCAGTCCGCACCCGGATGCAACTCACTACAGGGGTGACACCATCCTGAGGGTGACAAAAGCCCTGGCTCCCTTTTGCAGTATTTTTTTTTCAGCTGGAAACCGAGCTCCAGCGCTGTGGCTGCGTCTGCGTTCTCCTCCTCCTCCCCCTCCTCTCTGTCTCTCACTGCTGCCGAACCTGTCACAATCAATTCTGCACCTGGGCGGCGCGGCTCCACACTATCTTCTCCTCTCCAGCTGCCGCCCGGGTGTCCCGTGTACCTAAGCCACCTGAGCTGGTGCAGTAACGGGGGGAGGTAGAAGGGTGTCGGCTTGCGATGGGGGATTACTAATGGAGGGGGTGCTATGTCCTGGGGGGTCTTTACTAATGGGGGGGGTGGTTGTCCTGGGGGGGTCAGTACTAATGGAGGGGGTGCTTTGTCCTGAGGGGGGTCTTTACTAATGGAGGGGGTGGTTGTCCTGGGGGGGTCTGTACTTATGGAGGGGATGCATTGTCCTGAGGGGTCTGTACTTATGGAGAGGATGCATTGTCCTGAGGAGGGTCTTTACTAATGTAGGGGGTGCTTTGTCCTGGGGGGTCTGTACTTATAGAGAGAATGCATTGTCCCGAGGAGGGTCTTTACTAATGGAGGGGGTGCTTTGTCCTGGGGGGTCTGTACTTATGGAGGGAATGCTTTGTCCTGAGGGGGGTCTTTACTAATGGAGGGGGTGCTTTGTCCTGAGGGGGGTCTGTACTTATGGAGAGAATGCATTGTCCCGAGGAGGGTCTTTACTAATGGAGGGGGTGCTTTGTCCTGGGGGGTCTGTACTTATGGAGGGAATGCTTTGTCCTGAGGGGGGTCTTTACTAATGGAGGGGGTACTTTGTCCTGAGGGGGGTCTGTACTTATGGAGGGGATGCATTGTCCTGAGGAGGGTCTTTACTAATGGAGGGGGTGCTTTGTCCTGGGGGGTCTGTACTTATGGAGGGGATGCTTTGTCCCGAGGGGGGTCTTTACTAATGGAGGGGGTGCTTTGTCCTGAGGGGGGTCTGTAATTATGGAGGGGATGCTTTGTCCTGAGGGGGGTCTTTACTAATGGAGGGGGTTCTTTGTCCTAAGAAGGGATCTGTACTTATGGAGGGGATGCTTTGTTTTGTCCTGAGGGGGGTCTTTACTAATGGAGGGGGTGCTTTGTCCTGAGGGGTCTGTACTTATGGAGGGGATGCTTTGTCCTGAGGGGTCTGTACTTATGGAGAGGATGCATTGTCCTGTGGAGGGTCTTTACTAATGGAGGGGGTGCTTTGTCCTGGGGGGTCTGTACTTATGGAGGGGATGCTTTGTCCCGAGGGGGGTCTTTACTAATGGAGGGGGTGCTTTGTCCTGAGGGGGGTCTGTACTTATGGAGGGGATGCTTTGTCCTGAGGGGGGTCTTTACTAATGGAGGGGGTTCTTTGTCCTAAGAAGGGATCTGTACTTATGGAGGGGATGCTTTGTTTTGTCCTGAGGGGGGTCTTTACTAATGGAGGGGGTGCTTTGTCCTGAGGGGTCTGTACTTATGGAGGGGATGCTTTGTCCTGAGGGGTCTGTACTTATGGAGAGGATGCATTGTCCTGAGGAGGGTCTTTACTAATGTAGGGGGTGCTTTGTCCTGGGGGGTCTGTACTTATGGAGAGGATGCATTGTCCTGTGGAGGGTCTTTACTAATGGAGGGGGTGCTTTGTCCTGGGGGGTCTGTACTTATAGAGGGAATGCTTTGTCCTGAGGGGGGTCTTTACTAATGGAGGGGGTGCTTTGTCCTGAGGGGGGTCTGTACTTATGGAGAGGATGCTTTGTCCTGAGAGGGGTCTTTACTAATGAAGGGGGTACTTTGTCCTGAGGGGGGTCTGTACTTATGGAGGGGATGCATTGTCCTGAGGAGGGTCTTTACTAATGGAGGGGGTGCTTTGTCCTGGGGGGTCTGTACTTATGGAGGGGATGCTTTGTCCTGAGGGGTCTGTACTTATGGAGGGGATGCTTTGTCCTGAGGGGGGTCTTTACCAATGGAGGGGGTGCTTTGTCCTGAGGGGGGTCTGTACTTATGGAGAGGATGCTTTGTCCTGAGGGGGTCTTTACTAATGGAGGGGGTTCTTTGTCCTGAGGGGGGTCTGTACTTATGGAGGGGATGGATTGTCCTGAGGAGGGTCTTTACTAATGATGGGGGTGCTTTGTCCTGGGGGGTCTGTACTTATGTAGGGGATGCTTTGTCCTGAGGGGTCTGTACTTATGGAGAGGATGCATTGTCCTGAGAAGGGTCTTTACTAATGGAGGGGGTGCTTTGTCCTGGGGGGTCTGTACTTATGGAGGGGATGCTTTGTCCTGAGGGGTCTGTACTTATGGAGGGGATGCTTTGTCCTGAGGGGGGGTCTTTACTAATGGAGGGGGTGCTTTGTCCTGAGGGGGGTCTGTACTTATGGAGGGGATGCTTTGTCCTGAGGGGGGTCTTTACTAATGGAGGGGGTTCTTTGTCCTAAGAAGGGATCTGTACTTATGGAGGGGATGCTTTGCTTTGTCCTGAGGGGGGTCTTTACTAATGGAGGGGGTGCTATGTCCTGGGGGGGTCTGTACTAATGGAGGGGGGTCTATAATTACTGGAGGGGGTCTACTGAAGTAGGGGGGTCTGTACTGAGGGGCAACTATAGTTGGTGGAGGGGGGGTGACACCATGTTTTACCGCACCAGGTGACACCAACCCTAGTGACGCCACTGACTATGACTGGTTTGACAGCAATCGATGTCTATGCTCGTCTTGATTTGTGAGTGTACACAATGTCTGGATTGGTATTTCTGATTATTGGAATCAGACGAATGCTACGAGAATAAAGCACAGATATTCATTTAATTTCCTTCCTGCACAATAGAGAGTTTAGCTGTTGTGTCCAAAGCTTTGAAAAATGCATTATGAAA
Organism: Rana muscosa; assembly: GCA_029206835.1. Taxonomy (NCBI): domain Eukaryota; kingdom Metazoa; phylum Chordata; class Amphibia; order Anura; family Ranidae; genus Rana; species Rana muscosa. The sequence goes on from CM055125.1 coordinate 322,935,629, forward strand.
CTCATCATGAGAATGCAAATGAGGTCAGGAAGTGGGTATAACGCAGGTTACTTAATAACATAAGAATGCAAGTCACTTACACATCATGAATTGCTGCACAACAGAAGAAAGTGTGAAGGAGTCAGCAGTATTTGTAAGATCTGTGGAAGGGCCGATTCACTAAAAGGGAGAAATAAAAAATACAAAAAGTAGGGTAAGGAAGAGTTAGATCCCCTTTCAAGTCATTTTTGCATTCTGTGACCCACTCATGAGATTTCCCTTCATTTCCTCTACTGGGGGTGCAACGGGAAATCAGAGGAAATTTCCTCAAAGTGAGGGGAATCCCCATCTTAGTTGTCACTGGAACGTTTGTCACCGATGGGTGATTTCCACTTACATCTTGCTCTGGTGACAAAAAAAAAAGTTAAACCCATTCTCACTTAAATGGAACCTGTGGCCACACTATGAAGGTTCAAGTATTTACACATGCTTGGCGAACAGTACATGAGCTTTAAAATAAGCCCTCGTTGAAATATGTAGCTAGAGGCGCTGTGGAGCAAACCATCTTCAAATCTTACTACATAGGCACTGTCATCCAAGTCCTCAGCAGCTGGGGAGAGCTGAGTTTGGAGTTGCCAGCTTTCGGCAAAAGTAGGTGATATTGCCGCGACTAAAAAAATGTAGTGCCGGTGTTCTGACGATATGATTCCTCTATCGGATGCATGCGCAGTCGGAAGCCATGGAAATCTCCTAGCCCGAACAGCTGTTTGTTAGCTGTAAACGGAGCATGCGTAATGAACACTGCGCTCGCTTCCGACGCAATGTTTGGGGTTGGTTATACAAGCCCCCTCCGCTCGCTCTATACAGCAAGGGCCAGTGGTTATACATGCCCCGTCCGCTCGCTGGTTATACACGCCCCCTCCGCTCGCTGAAAACCCACCCTTGAAACTTTGAAAAAGCCGCCCTTGAGTTGTGTAAAGACGCCCTGTGGACGTGTAGTTTATTGATAAAGCCATGCCCCCAAAAAACACTGCTCAATATGACATCCGCCCCTTTGAGAAAAGCGCTGTGATCATCGAGCGGAGGGGGCGTGTATAACCAGCGAGCGGAGGGGGCGTGTATAACCAGCGAGCGGAGGGGGCGTGTATAACCAGCCCCAAGCATCGGGTCGGGAGCGAGCGCAGTGTTCATTGCGCATGCTCCGTTTACAGCTGACAAACAGTTGTTCGGGCTCAGAGATTTCCGTAGCCGCCGACTGCGCATTGCAGATGGTTTGCGGAAGCATTGAACTTAATTTTCTCGGCTCGTCGTAGTGATGTACGTCACTGCGTTCTTGACGGTCGAAAGTTCAGAGAACTTTTGTGTGACCGTCTGTATGCAAGCCAAGCTTGAGTGGAATTCCGTCGGAAAAAACATCCAAGGTTTTTCCGAAGGAAAATCCATTCGTGTGTACGCGGCATTATACTTTCCCCTTGGTAGTTTGAGGTCAGGTCTCCATGTTTCCTAGTATCATATCCAAAATACTGCCCTTCTATACCCTTTTCTCCCCCCTAATGTATTTAACCTCCTGCCCCCCAGGTAATGCATATGTGCAATGGTAAATAGAATGGGCTTTAATGCCCGCATGCCACACATATGAATCCATGGACAGACAGCTCTTGGTGTACAAGCAGCAGCTCATTGGCATGGCACTAAAAGTTGACTTCCAGCTTCGGCCAAAAATGGATTCGGGCCTTACGAAGAGCTAAAACGAAGGTCATCCTCACATATAAGTCCATGGACAGCCATGATTTCTGTGTTGAGAAACAGAAAGCTCTTATGCCGCGTACACACGATCGGAAATTCCGACAAGAAAAGTCCAATGTGAGCTTTTGGTTGGAAATTCCATAGGCTCCATCTGAATTTTTCTGTCGGAATTTCCGCCAAGAAAAATTTGAGAGCTGGTTCTCAAATTTTCCAACAAGAAAAGTTCTAGGAGGAAATTCTGATCGTCTGTATGCAATTCCGAAACACCAAAAACCACACATGCTCGGAATCAAGTTGACGCATGCTCGGAAGCATTGAACTTAATTTTTCTCGGCTCGTCGTAGTGTTGTACGTCACCATGTCCTTGACCGTCGGAATTTGGTGTGACCGTGTGTATGCAAGACAAGTTTGAGCCAAGATTCCGTCGGAAAAAAATCTACGGTTTTCTTGTCGGATTTTCCGATCGTGTGTACGCGGCATTAGTTACTTGGCAGGATCAGGAGGCATCTGGATGAGCTCCTGATCATGTGACCACAGTGGGCACATGATTGGGAAATCCAGTTCCCCCCCTGGGTGTAAAGACCTGCTGAAAAGGACATTGGGACTGGTTGGAAAAGGGTTAAAATTTACAATCAGGTCTCCTTACACCTGGAATGGATCTCTCAGTGTCACTTCAATAGTGATGAATTTGGATGTGGTCTGAACTTGGGTTCTGCTGAATCCAGAAGCAAGCTGTCATTCCTGGGCCAATGAGCTGCAGTGGGACATGGCCTCACGAGCATGATGTCAAGACCATCCTGGCATCTTTGTGAATGTGCAGTTGGGGGGTGAGGACATTGACCTAATATAGCCACATGGCTATATTAGGTCAATAATGTCACGAGCAGCCCTGCGCCTTGGTGTACGAGCAGCAGCATATTGGCATTGCACTAATAGTTGACTTCCAGCTTCGGCTAAACATGGATCTGGACCTTACCCAGAGCTGAAACTAAGGCCATCCTCACATATGAGTCCATGAACGGCCATGGTTTCTGTGTTGAGAAGCAAGATGTCATTCCTGGGCCAATGAGCTTCTGTGGGACATGGCCTCACGAGTAGGGATGAGCCGAACACCCCCCTGTTCGGTTCGCATCAGAACATGCGAACAGGCAATAAATTTGTTCGAACATCCGAACACCGTTAAAGTCTATGGGACTCGAACATGAAAAATCTACAGTGCTAATTTTAAAGGCTTATATGCAAGTTATTGTCATTGGATGGTAAATTCTTCTTAGGCCTGATGCCAAAAACCTCACGTTTTATACCTTTAAATGCTGCTCTGTTATATCCAATGTACGTACCCATGCACACTGGGCACATTTAAGCAAAGTCACATTTCGGAGACAAGGTTAATTTGAGTTTTTAACGCTGTATGCATGTAAACATTTGTGCTAACATAAGCGTGGAGCACAAATGCACTTGAATGGAACCGCCTGCATGGTGGATGCTTGGCGATGGGCTATCTGAGCGCGTGATCACTGTGATTGGCTGTCACACTGTGCACATGATCAGCATTCCCTCCTGATCATAAACAGAGGTCAGTGACAGCTTGGTCACTATGCTGGATGTACACAGTGACTGTGCTCTAGGTGTGATGGGTGTGAAGGCCCACCCTCCCAGCCACCACACATATGTGTTATGTGGTCAGCAAGAAGTTAAGGGTGTGTCCATTCCCTATCAGTTCCTCTCTGATGGCTGGTAGGAGGTGCTGAAATTGCCTATAATTTGTTTGGCCCCATTACAGTAACATTTACAAACATAGGGCCTATGGGCAACAATATACGCTGGATCTTGCTGACAACCTCATGGGTGGGGCAGCATGGTTAACCCCTTCTCGCCCCTTCTAGAGGCCCTTTGAGGGAGTCTTAACACCAGGAGGAGAGGCAGACTTCTTGATCATGTGATCTTTCTGATTGGCTCTCACAGTGGTCACATTATCGGGAGCCCATCCTGCCGACTCCCGATCACAAAGACCAGGAGTTCTTACTGACAGCTCGGTCACTGTGATGAGTACAGACACCATTATATGTTGGATCTTGCTGCCAACTTCATGGGGGGGCCAACATAGCTAACCCCTTCCTGACCTTTCCTGGCTAGCAGCCCTTTGACTAGGTCTTAACACTGTAGGCAGGGCAGACTTCCTGATCATGTGATCACCATTATTGGCTATCACCGTAGTCAGATTATTGGGGGCCAGTGGGAGGGCTCGATCACTGTGCTTGGTACCAACAACATCTTGGATCTTACCGCCAACTGCATGGAAGGGGGACCAACATTGATAACCCCTTCCCACCCCTGATTAATTCTTAACACCAGTAGGCAGGATGGACTTACTGATCACACAATCACTATGATTTGGCTGTCACAGTGGTCATATTATTGGAGGGTGCTGGGAGGGCTCGATCAATGTGCTTGGTACCAGCAACATCTTGGATCTTACCGCCAACTGCATAAAAGGGGGACCAGCATTGATAACCCCTTCCCACCTCTGATTAAGTCTTAACACCCAGGAGGCAGGATGGACTTTCTGGTCACATGATCACTATGATTGGTTGTCACAGTAGTGATATTATTGGGGGGGGGGCTGGCAGGAGGGCTCGATCACTGTGCTTGGTACCAACAACATTTTGGATCTTGCTGCCAACTGCATGGGAGGTGGGCTAACATGGCTTACCCTTTCCCGCCCCTGACTAAGTCTTAACACTGTTAGGCGAGGCTAACTTCCTAATCACACAATCACTATGATTGACTGTTTCAAAGGTTACATTACTTGCGACGTAAGGGCTCGATCACTGTGCAGGGTACGGACAACATCTTGCAACTTGCTGGTGCAGCGTTACCCCCAAAGGAGCTGCTGTAACTTTCCACAGGTTCTTTCGATAATCAGTGTAGGTAGCCAGGCACACGGCAGCATCTCATTCACACAGGCTCAAAAAGCAGTCCCAGAGGGATTGCTGGATAGGTTTAGCAAAAATTAGGCTGAAATGGTCTAGCTTCTAACAGATGCAGGACCATCAGACAATGTACTTTGGAATATGGCTCTACACACAGATCCTAGCAAAGATCAGTCCAGAGATATGACCTCCCGCAGAGTAGCCCAGCTTCCATTCAAGGAACGGGGGTCCAGAGGCAAGCAGTCCTTCTTTTCTTGAACTCCTGGATCCATTCCCCACAGGGGAAGAAAAGAACAGACTCTCCAGGGTTCCAGCCTATTTAACAGTAACCCAGCCACCATCTGGGCATACCTTCTCAGGGATTGGCTAGGCCCTACTAAATATTCAGGCCAGGAATTTACATTCTCCCACCATAAGCTCTAGAAGCATCTCCTAGAGCCAGAGGGAGGTAGTCAAACTCCCAGCCTGTGAAACCCCAAACAGTCTGTATTAAACTATTACTGCTTCTGAGACTACAGCAGAAGCTAACACTAGATCAGTGGCAGTGCGTCCTTAAGGGCGCAGAAGCGCCGCCCCCCCCTCTCCTGTCACTATCTAATTACCATGTATAGATTCATGCATTGCATGAATCTATCTATGGTCGGTGCTGACACCCCCTATTCAGGTGTCCAGCCCCTTTTCGGTCACCGGGCACCTGAATTACAGCAGTGGGGGTGTTTTTTGGAAGCACCTAAATAGAGCCTTTTGCTCTAATAGGCGTCCAAAAAAGTGAGAAGCGGGCGCAACGCTGTCTGTTACCGGTTGCCTGATTGGCTGAAACGTCAGGCACTGTGATTGGATGCCTATCGGAGAGGAGGACGGGAAAAGACGCATGGAGGGGAGAAGACACATGGAGGGGAGAAGACACCACGGGCGGGGGCGGGGGGGGGATCACAGTTGCAGCATTGGATGGCACAGTGGCAGCATTGGATGGCACAGTGGGAGCATTGGATGGCACAGTGGCAGCATTGGATGGCACAGTGGGAGCATTGGATGGCACAGTGGGAGCATTTGATGGCACAGTGACAGCATTGGGAGCATTTGATGGCACAGTGGCAGCATTAGATGGCACAGTGGCAGCATTGGAGGGCACAGTGGCAGCATTGGAGGGCACAGTGGGAGCATTTGATGGCACAGTGGCAGCATTGGGAGCATTTGATGGCACAGTGGCAGCATTTAATGGCACAGTGGCAGCATTGGATGGCACAGTGGGGGCATTGGATGGCACAGTGGCAGCATTGGATGGCACAGTGGGAGCATTTGATGGCACAGTGGTAGCATTGGGAGCATTTGATGGCACAGGGGCAGCATTGGATGGCACAGTGGGAGCATTTGATGGCACAGTGACAGCATTGGGAGCATTGGATGGCACAGTGGCAGCATTGGATGGCACAGTGGCAGCATTGGGAGCATTTTATGGCACAGTGGCAGCATTGGATGGCACAGTGGGAGCATTTGATGGCACAGTGACAGCTTTGGATGGCACAGTGGCAGCATTGGATGGCACAGTGGCAGCATTGGATGGGCACAGTGACTGCAATTGATGAGCACAGTGGCAGCATTTGATGGCACAGTGGCTGCGTTTGATGGCACAGTGACAGCATTGGATGGCACAGTGGCAGCATTGGATGGCACAGTGGCAGCATTGGGAACATTTTATGGCACAGTGGGAGCATTTGATGGCACAGTGACAGCTTTGGATGGCACAGTGGCAGCATTTGATGGCACAGTGGCAGCGTTTGATGGGCACAGTGGCTGCAATTGATGAGCACAGTGGCAGCGTTTGATGGCACAGTGGCTGCGTTTGATGGCACAGTGACAGCATTGGATGGCACAGTGGCAGCATTGGATGGCACAGTGGCAGCATTGGATGGCACAGTGGCAGCTTTTGATGGGCACAGTGGCTGCAATTGATGACACAGTGGCTGCGTTTGATGGCACAGTGAGGCTGCAATTGATGTTTTTTTTTTTTAATTTTTCAATTTGTTTGCGCCCCCACAAAAATTTTGAGCACCAGCCGCCACTGCACTAGATGTACCTAATAGCCTAGTTATGAGGGTGCTACATCGGTATTTGTTGACACTAATTAGCGCAGAGATCGGGCAGTCTTTTATTATTTCAGATTCAGTTGCTTTTTCATTTGTAACTGAAACAGAATATCGTTTAGGTGCAGTTCTGAAGACACTAGTAAGGAAACCATCAACCAACAGTTTCCCAGTTGCCCGCGTTCAATTCTGAGACGGCTTTTTAGCTTATGCATGGAGGTAAATAACAAGTACAGACATGTATACAAACTTGTTCCGGCAAAAGACGTCTGACTTCACACCCCGGCGTATAGTTGGAAAAAGATGAAAACAGAGGAAACCACAATACTGCACACACACTGCAGAAGCTGACTGAGTTATGACCTGAACCACCGAAACTGTGACATCACCCCGATGCCCTAGAAACTGAATTTATTAGTGTTCCTGGCGGTGTGAAAAAAAAAAAAACCCACGGCATTGAGATACCATTGCCCATACTCTTCACAGAAAAGCAACCGCGCTGCAAAAAAAAAAAAAAATACTGTATGGAAAATCTTCTAAAGATCACCCATAAAAAAGACATTGTAGATGCAGCTAGTTCCATCTACATACAGATAATAACAGCACATTGATTGAGGAAAAAATAAATAAATGGGAAGGATTGTTGCTCACAGCTAGGGATGAGCTCGGTGTTCGAGTCGAACATACGTTCGACTCGAACATCGGCTGTTCGATCGTTCGACGAAGATCGAACGATTTGGGCCGTTCGCACCAAATTCGAGTGACGCGAACGACCCACAATGCACTACGCCATCGCAGTGCAATCCAGGTGCTGTGATTGGCCAAGCATGCACTGTGACCCCGCATGCTTGGCCAATCACAGCGCCGGCAGCGAGGAGAGCCATAATTGGCCACAGGCAGGATGCCTGTGGCCAATTATAGATCAGGGGGATTTAGTACACACCCCACAATATAAAAGGCCGCCAGCGCGGCGGCCTTGTGTAGTGTGTTCCGGTTCAGGGAGAGAGAAGGATAGGCAGGGACAGTGTCAGTGCTATTTGTTCATTTAACTTGTGTGCAGGGAGAGAGAAGGATAGGCAGGGACAGTGTCGGTGATATTCTTTGCTAAACCTTGTGTGCAGGGAGAGAGAAGGATAGGCAGGGGACAGTGTCAGTGTCATTTTTGCTAAGCCTCCTGCACAGTATACACCTGAAGCTACCCCTTATTGCTGTGTTTTCCTGTTGTGTAACACAGGCAGGCATCTGCAGCACTTACAGCGGGCGTAGTGTGCTTCCTGCAAAATATACACCTGAAGCTAGCCATTATTGCTGTGTTTTCCTGTTGTGTAACACAGGCAGGCATCTGCAGCACTTACAGCGGGCGTAGTGTGCTTCCTGCAAAATATACACCTGAAGCTAGCCATTATTGCTGTGTTTTCCTGTTGTGTAACACAGGCAGGCATCTGCAGCACTTACAGCGGGCGTAGTGTACCTCCTGCACATTATACATCTGAAGCTAGCCCTTATTGCTCGTGGGTTTTTTTCTTTTGCGTTACACTAACAGGCATCTGCAGCACTTACAGCGGGTGTAGTGTGTTTCCTGCAAAATATACACCTGAAGCTAGCCCTTATTGCTGTATTTTCCTGTTGTGTAACACAGGCAGGCATCTGCTGCACTTACAGCGGGCGTAGTGTGCCTCCTGCACATTATACACCTGAAGCTAGCCCTTATTGCTCATGTTTTTTTTCTTTTGTGTAACACAGGCAGGCATCTGCAGCACTTACAGCGGGCGTAGTGTGCTTCCTGCAAAATATACACCTGAAGCTAGCCATTATTGCTGTGTTTTCCTGTTGTGTAACACAGGCAGGCATCTGCAGCACTTACAGCGGGCGTAGTGTGCCTCCTGCACATTATACACCTGAAGCTAGCCCTTATTGCTCGTGTTTTTTTTCTTTTGTGTTACACTAACAGGCATCTGCAGCGGGCGTAGTGTGCTTCCTGCAAAATATACACCTGAAGCTAGCCCTTATTGCTGTATTTTCCTGTTGTGTAACACAGGCAGGCATCTGCAGCACTTACAGCGGGCGTAGTGTGCCTCCTGCACATTATACACCTTAAGCTAGCCCTTATTGCTCGTGGTTTTTTCTTTTGTGTTACACTAACAGGCATCTGCAGCACTTACAGCGGGCGTAGTGTGCTTCCTGCAAAATATACACCTGAAGCTAGCCCGTATTCCTGTGTTTTCCTGTTGTGTAACACAGGCAGGCATCTGCAGCACTTACAGCGGGCATAGTGTGCCTCCTGCACAGTATACACCTAAAGCTAGCCCTTATTGCTTGTGGTTTTTTTTCTTTTGTGTTACACTAACAGAAATCTGCAGCACTTACAGCGGGCATAGTGTGCTTCCTGCAAAATATACACCTGAAGCTAGCCCTTATTGCTGTGTTTTCCTGTTGTGTAACACAGGCAGGCATCTGCAGCACTTACAGCGGGCGTAGTGTGCCTCCTGCACATTATACACCTGAAGCTAGCCATTATTGCTCGTGTTTTTTTTTCTTTTGTGTTACACTAACAGGCATCTGCAGCACTTACAATGGGCGTAGTGTGCTTCCTGCAAAATATACACCTGAAGCTAGCCATTAGTGCTGTGTTTTCCTGTTGTGTAACACAGGCAGGCATCTGCAGCACTTACAGCGGGCGTAGTGTGCTTCCTGCAAAATATACACCTGAAGCTAGCCCTTATTGCTGTGTTTTCCTGTTGTGTAACACAGGCAGGAATCTGCAGCACTTACAGCGGGCATAGTGTGCTTCCTGCAAAATATACACCTGAAGCTAGCCCTTATTGCTGTGTTTTCCTGTTGTGTAACACAGGCAGGCATCTGCAGCACTTACAGCGGGCGTAGTGTGCCTCCTGCACAGTATACACCTGAAGCTACCCCTTTTTGCTGGTTTTCCCATATCCCTGCAGGCCATTAGAATGTCTGGAAGGCAAACAAGGAGAGGCAGACAGTCAGGAGACAATAAAAGAGGGCAAGCAGGCTCTGTGTCTAGAGACAACAGTGCTGGTCGTGGACGCGGTGCATCGTCATCAGCACGTGGCCATGGGACACGCTTGTCCTTATTTTCGGCAGCTGGACGTGTTGAGCCGCATCATGCCGACGACTTGGTAGAGTGGATGACCAAGCCCTCCTCATCCTCCTCATCCTCTCTCACCCAGGCTCAGGGTACTGGCAAAGCAGCTGCCAAAGCATCCTCTTTCCTCGTATCAATGTCATCATCAGTCACCTTTTCCCTAGACCCACCGTGTCCTCCTTAGGAGTCCCCCGAACTGTTTGAGCACAGTGTTGGGTACATGCTCCAGGAGGATGCCCAGCGTTTCGAAGGGTCTGATGATGATACCCAGCTAGAGGAAGGCAGTAGTGTGAGAGCAGAGAGAGGGGATGCTCAAGAAGGACAGCAATCTGACAGTCATGTTCCAGCAGCTGCAGCATACTGCCAGATTGGCTCCAGTGATGAGGAGGGAGGGGACGATGAGGTCACTGACTCCACGTGGGTGCCTGATAGGAGAGAGGAGGAGGAGAAGGATGAGGAGGAGGCACATCTCCAATGAGGCAGGATGCCCTCGGGGGGCCAGCGTAAGGGCAGCACACCGACTGAATCACACCGCTGAGCTCCGCCTACGCAGGGCGCTGCCTCTGCCCGTTATTCCAAAAGTTCTTTGGTGTGGGCCTTTTTTGAGTCGAGTGCATCAGATCGCACCGCTGCTGTTTGCAACATATGTCTGAAGCGTATCTCGCGTGGCCAAAACATCAGCCGCTTGGGCACCACATGCTTGACCAGACATATGTTGACCTGCCATGCAGCTCGTTGGCAAGCGTATCTTAAAGACCCACACCAAAGAACAATGCGGACCTCTCCTTGCTCCTCATCATCTGGGATCTCCAACCCCACTGTACCTTCAGTTCTCTCTGAAACCTGCACTGAGAGGAATGAAGGTGTAGAATTAGGTGTGTCACAGCCAAGTACTTGCGGGCACTCTGCTAGCAGTACACAGACGTCCGATTCTAGCAGGCAAATTTCCCTGCCCCAGCTGCTGGACCGTCGAAAGAAGTTCAGTCCCAGCCATCCACATGCCCAGCGGTTGAATGCTAGCTTGGCTAAATTGCTAGCAATTCAACTGCTGCCTTTTCAGTTGGTAGACTCGGCCCCCTTCCGTGAGTTTGTGCAATGTGCGGTTCCTCAGTGGCAGGTTCCCAAACGCCACTTTTTCTCATGGAAGGCGATTCCGGCTCTCTACCGGCATGTGGAAGGCAATGTCCATGCCTCGCTGGACAGGGCGGTCAGCAGTAAGGTGCATATTACTGCTGACTCATGGTCCAGCAGGCATGGACAGGGATGTTACCTTTCTTTCACTGCCCATTGGGTCACTCTTTTGGCAGCTGGGAAGGATGCAGGACAAGGTGCAGTAGTGTTGGAGGTTGTTCCGCCGCCACGCATCCAAAATGCTACTACTGGTTGTGACACACCTCTCTCCTCCACCCCCTCCTCTTCTTCTTCCTCCATGGCCTCTTCCTGTGCTTTGTCCTCGGAACCAGCGGTGCTCCGTAGGCGTTCAAGGGGCTACGCAAGTACGCAGGCAAAAAGATGCCATGCCGTGCTTGCGCTGGTGTGTTTGGGGGACAGGAGCCACACTGGGGCAGAGGTTCTGTCTGCTCTGCAGGGGCAGGCCGAGAGGTGGTTGATGCCACGCCAGCTTAAGCCAGGAATGGTGGTTTGCAACAATGGCACCAACCTCCTCTCCGCCCTCCGACAGGGACAACTGACCCATGTGCCCTGTGTGGCTTACGTCCTTAACCTGGTGGTGCAGCGGTACTTGGGCAGGTACCCGGGCTTACAGGATGTCCTGAGGCAGGTCAGGAAAGTCTGTGTGCATTTCCGCAGATCATATAATGCCAGTGCTCGGCTGGCTGAGCTGCAAAAGGAGTTGAACCTGCCCAAGAACCGCCTTATATGTGACATGCCCACCAGGTGGAACTCAACGTTGGCCATGCTGCAGCGGCTGCACACGCAGTAGAGGGCCATCAATGAGTACCTGTGCGACTATGGCACCAGGACAGGGTCAGGGGAGCTCTGGTTTTTTTCACCACGCCAGTGGGGCATGATCAGGGATGCATGCACTGTCCTGTCACCATTTGAGGAGGCCACGAGGATGGTGAGCAGTGACAGTGCATGCATCAGTGACACTGTATCTCTTGTCCACCTGTTGGAGCATACGCTGCGTGGAATAATGGACAGGGCACTTGAGGCAGAACAGAGGCAGGAAGAGGAGGACTTCCTTGCCTCTCAAGGCCCCCTTTACCCAGACAGTGTTCCTTCTGTCCCACCCATCACACAGGAAGAGGACGAGGAGGAGGAGGAGGAGGAGGAGAATTGTGTCAGCATGGAGGTGGAGCATGGCACTCAGCATCAACAGCAGCAGTCTTTTAGGGATGATTTACAGTCCCAACAAACCCGTGGACTTGTACGTGGCTGGGAGGAGGTGGCTGTGGATCATGGCCTCCTTAGTGACCCAGAGGACTCCGGACCGAATGCCTCAGCTAACCTAGGCTGCATGGCCTCCCTGATCCTGCAAAGTCTGCGGAAGGATCCTCGTATTCTTCGGATCAAGGAGAGGGACCATTACTGGCTGGCCACTCTCCTTGATCCACGGTACAAGGGTAAAGTTGCGGACCTCATCTTGCCGTCGCAGAGGGAGCAGAGGATGAGACAACTCCGGGAGGCCTTGCAGAAAGGTCTGTGCAACGCGTTCCCAGAGACTGGGAGGTTACAAACTCCTGGTCCTGGACAACGAGTTGCTGAGGCTTCGGTCAGTAGCAGAAAGAGCGGTGGAGAAGGTGGCCGTCTGACCGATGCGCTCAGACAATTTTTTAGTCCGCAGCCCCAAGGTATGATCGGTTCCAGCAACCATCGCCAGCGTCTGATATACATGGTGCAGGAATACCTTGGGGCAAGGTCAGACTTGGACACTTTTCCCACCGAAAATCCTCTGGTGTTGAGGATGGATCACTGGCCAGAGCTTGCACAGTATGCAATTGAGCTACTGGCCTGTCCTGCATCCAGCGTTCTTTCGGAACGCACATTCAGTGCTGCTGGAGGCTTTGTCACGGATCACAGGGTGCGCCTGTCCACCGACTCGGTTGATTGACTGACCTTCATAAAGATGAACCAGTCTTGGATCACCACCAGCTACCAAGCACCTGAAGCTGATATAACAGAATAATTTATTTTCAAATGTCACATCCCTTCAAGGCTGATGCTGATGCTAAGTGACTGTCCTGTTATGTTGACTGACTATCCTCCTCCTCCTCAATGATCTGATTCTTGATGATAGCTTGGAAGAACTTTTTTGTTTCTGAGTGCCGCCACCAGTGGCTAAGGCCCAATTTTTCAACCCCTGTTTAACAGGGCCATGTAATTACAATTTTTGCTGCAATACTTTGCAACAGGGCTCATTCCTGCACTCCAACTAGAGTATCTGGGAGAGGTTGCAGTGTTGTGGCACCAGCACTAGTGCCTAAGGCCCAATTTTTCAGCCCCTGTTTAACAGGGGCGTGTAATTACAATTTTTGATGCAATACTTTGCAACAGGGCTCATTGCTGTGCTCCAAGTTCAGTATCTGTGAGGGGTTGCAGTGTTGTGGCACCAGTGCCTAAGGCCCAATTTTTCTGCCTCCTGTTTAACAGGGGCATGTAATTACAATTCTTGATGTAATAATTCACAGCAGGGCCCATTCATGCGCCCACCAAGAGTAACTGTGAGGGCTTACAGTGTTGTGGCACCAGCACCACCACCAAAGGCCCAATTTTTCCTACCACTGTTCAACAATGGCATGTAAATACAATTCCTGATATAATAGTTCACAGCAGGGCGTTCCAGCGCCCACCAAGAATAACTGTGAGAGCTCACAGTGTTGTGGCAACACCAACATGTAAGGGGCAAATTTCAGCAGAGTATATACGGCAGGCCCCTACTTTCAAACATCCAACTTACAAATGACTCCTACTTGCAAACGGAAGGAGACAACAGGAAGTGAGAGGAAATCTACCCCTAGGAAGGGAAATTCTCTCCTGTAAGAGTTCATATGGGAAAAAGGTGTCTCCTCTCTACTGATGCTTTATCACCAATCCTTGTTTCAATAAAGACCCCACTTTTCAAAAACATTTGTCATTGGGACGGAAAGTGAGGTAAAATGTTCTGAACAAGGGGCACAGACAGCAAAACAAATGTTACAGGGGTGATAACCCTTCCCTATGTTTTCCAAAAAGCTTAAAAATAGATTTTTTGGCTGGAGCTACACTTAAACAATGTACGTGTTCAAAATTACAAACAGATTCTACTTAAGAACAAACCTACAGTCCCTGTCTTGTTTGCACCGCCTGTATACTGCTGTTCAGAGTAGGGATGAGCTTGGTGTTCGAGTCGAACATAGGTTCGACTCGAACATCGGCTGTTTGCGCGTTCGGCGAACAACGAACAATTTGGGCCGCTCGCGCCAAATTCGAGTGACGCGAACGGCCCACAATACACTGCGCCATCGCAGTGTAATCCCGGTGCTGTGATTGGCCAAGCATGCACTGTGACCCTGCATGCTTGGCCAATCACAGCGCCGGCAGCGAGAAGAGCAATGATTGGCCACAGACAGGATGCCTGTGGCCAATTATAGCTGAGGGGGTTTAGTACACGCCCCACACTATAAAAGGCCGCCAGCGCGGCGGCCTTGTGTAGTGTGTTCCGGAGCAGGGAAAGTGAAGGATAGGCAGGGACAGTGTCAAATCTTGTCAAATCTATTCTTTGCTAAACCTTGTGTGTAGAGCGAGAGAAGGATAGGCAGGGAGAGTGTCAGTGTCATATACTTTGATAAACCTTGTGTGCAGGGAGAGAGAAGGATAGGCAGGGGACAGTGTCAGTGTCATATTCTTTGCTAAACCTTGTGTGCAGGGAGAGAGAAGGATAGGCAGGGAGAGTGTCAGTGTCATATACTCTGATAAACCTTGTGTGCAGGGAGAGAGAAGGATAGGCAGGGGACAGTGTCAGTGTCATTGTTGCTAAGCCTCCTGCACATTAGACACCTGAAGTTAGCCCGTATTGCTGCTTTTTCCTGGTGACAGGATTTTGCGGCACTTACAGCGGGCGGAGTGTGCCTCCTGACCATATTACACATTAACTTAGCCTGTATTGCTGCTTTTTCCTGGTGTGTTACACCAACAGGATTTTGCGGCACTTACAGCGGGCGGAGTGTGCCTCCTGACCATATTACACCTTAACTTAGCCTGTATTGCTGCTTTTTCCTGGTGTGTTACACCAACAGGATTTTGCGGCGCTTACAGCGGGCGGAGTGTACCTCCTGACCATATTACACCTTAACTTAGCCTGTATTGCTGCTTTTTCCTGGTGTGTTACACCAACAGGATTTTGCGGCACTTACAGCGGGCGGAGTGTACCTCCTGACCATATTACACCTTAACTTAGCCTGTATTGCTGCTTTTTTCCTGGTGTGTTACACCAACAGGATTTTGCGGCACTTACAGCGGGCGGAGTGTACCTCCTGACCATATTACACCTTAACTTAGCCTGTATTGCTGCTTTTCCCATTTCCCTGCAGGCCATTAGAATGTCTGGAAGGCAAACAAGGAGAGGCAGACAGTCAGGAGCCAATAAAAGAGGGCAAGCAGGCTCTGTGTCTAGAGACAACAGTGCTGGTCGTGGACGCGGTGCATCGCCATCAGCACGTGGCCAGGGGACACGCTTGTCCTTCTTTTCGGCAGCTGGACGTGTTGAGCCGCATCATGCCGAAGACTTGGTAGAGTGGATAACCAAGCCCTCCTCATCCTCCTCATCCTCTCTCACCCAGGCTCAGGGTACTGGCAAAGCAGCTGCCAAAGCGTCCTCTTACCTGGTATCAATGTCATCATCAGTCACTCCTTCCCTAGACCAACCATGTCCTCCTGAGGAGTCCCCCGAACTGTTTGAGCACAGTGTTGGGTACATGCTCCAGGAGGATGCCCAGCGTTTCGAAGGGTCTGATGATGATACCCAGCTAGAGGAAGGCAGTAGCGTGAGAGCAGATAGAGGGGATGCTCAAGAAGGACACCAATCTGGCAGTCATGTTCCAGCAGCTGCAGCATACTGCCAGATTGGCTCCAGTGATGAGGAGGGAGGGGATGATGAGGTCACTGACTCCACGTGGGTGCCTAAGAGGAGGAGGAGGAGGAGGTGGATGAGGAGGAGGCACATCTCCAACGAGGCAGGATGCCCTCGGGGGGCCAGCGTAAGGGCAGCACACCGAAGGAATCACACCGCAGAGCTCCACCTGTGCAGGGCGCTGCCTCTGCCCGTTATTCAAAAAGTTCTTTGGTGTGGGCCTTTTTTGAGTCGAGTGCATCAGATCGCACAGCTGCTGTTTGCAACATATGTCTCAAGCGTATATCGCGTGGCCAAAACATCACCCGCTTGGGCACCACATGCTTGACCAGACATATGTTGACCTGCCATGCAGCTCGTTGGCAAGCCTACTTTAAAGGCCCACACCAAAGAACAAAGCTGACCTCTTCTTGCACCGCATCAGCTGGGATCTCCAACCCCACTATACCTTCAGTCCTCTCTGAAACCTGCTCTGAGAGGAATGAAGGTGTAGAATTAGGTGTCACAGCTAAGTACTTGCGGGCACTCTGCTAGCAGTACACCGACGTCCGATTCTAGCAGGCAAATTTCCCTGCCCCAGCTGCTGGACCGTCGAAAGAAGTTCACTCCCAGCCATCCACATGCCCAGCGGTTGAATGCTAGCTTGGCTAAATTGCTAGCGCTTCAACGGCTGCCTTTTCAGTTGGTAGACTCGGCCCCCTTCCGTGAGTTTGTGCAATGTGCGGTTCCTCAGTGGCAGGTTCCCAAACGCCACTTTTTCTCACGGAAGGCGATTCCGGCTCTCTACCGGCATGTGGAAGGCAATGTCTTGGCCTCGCTGGACAGGGCGGTCAGCGGTAAGGTGCATATTACCGCTGACTCATGGTCCAGCAGGCATGGACAGGGACGTTACCTTTCTTTCACGGCCCATTGGGTCACTCTTTTGGCAGCTGGGAAGGATGCAGGACAAGGTGCAGTAGTGTTGGAGGTTGTTCCACCGCCACACCTCCAAAATGCTACTACTGGTTGTGACACACCTCTGTCCTCCACCCCTCCTCTTCTTCTTCCTCCGTGGCCTCTTCCTGTGCTTTGTCCTCGGATCCAGCGGTGCTCCATAGGCGTTCAAGGGGCTACGCAAGTACGCAGGCAAAAAGATGCCATGCCGTGCTTGCGCTGGTGTGTTTGGGGGACAGGAGCCACACTGGGGCAGAGGTTCTGTCTGCTCTGCAGGGGCAGGCCGAGAGGTGGTTGACGCCACGCCAGCTTAAGCCAGGAATGGTAGTTTGCGACAATGGCACCAACCTCCTCTCCGCTCTCCGACAGGGACAACTGACCCATGTGCCCTGTGTGGCTCACGTCCTTAACCTGGTGGTGCAGCGGTTCTTGGGCAGGTACCCGGGCTTACAGGATGTCCTAAGGCAGGCCAGGAAAGTCTGTGTGCATTTCCGCAGATCTTATAATGCCAGTGCTCGCCTGGCTGAGCTGCAAAAGAAGTTGAACCTGCCCAAGAACCGCCTTATATGTGACATGCCCACCAGGTGGAACTCAACGTTGGCCATGCTGCAGCGGCTGCACACGCAGCAGAGGGCCATCAATGAGTACCTGTGCGACTATGGCACCAGGACAGGGTCAGGGGAGCTCGGGTTTTTTTCACCACGCCAGTGGGGCATGATCAGGGATGCATGCACTGTCCTGGCACCATTTGAGGAGGCCACGAGGATAGTGAGCAGTGACAGTGCATGCATCAGTGACACTGTACCTCTTGTCCACCTGTTGGAACATACGCTGCATGGAATAATGGACAGGGCACTTGAGGCAGAACAGAGGCAGGAAGAGGAGGACTTCCTTGCCTCTCAAGGCCCCCTTTACCCAGACAGTATTCCTTCTGTCCCACCCATTGCACAGGAAGAAGAGGAGGAGGAGGAGGAGGAGGATTGTGTCAGCATGGAGGTGGAGCCTGGCACTCAGCATCATCAGCAGCAGTCTTTTAGGGATGATTTACAGTCCCAAGAAACCAGTGGACTTGTACGTGGCTGGGGGGAGGTGGCTGCGGATCATGCCGTCCTTAGTGACCCAGAGGACTCCGGACCGAATGCCTCAGCTAACCTACGCTGCATGGCCTCCCTGATCCTGCAAAGTCTGCGGAAGGATCCTCGTATTCTTCAGATCAAAGAGAGGGACCATTACTGGCTGGCCACTCTCCTTGATCCACGGTACAAGGGTAAGGTTGCGGACCTTTAGTTACCGTCGCAGAGTGAGCAGAGGATGAGACAACTCCGGGAGGCCTTGCAGAAAGGTCTGTGCAACGCGTTCCCAGAGACTGGGAGGTTACAAACTCCTGGTCCTGGACAACGAGTTGCTGAGGCTTCGGTCAGTCAAAGTAGGAGCGGTGGGGAAGGTGGCCGTCTGACCGAAGCGTTCAGACAATTCTTTAGTCCGCAGCCCCAAGGTATGATCGGTTCCAGCAACCATCGCCAGCGTCTGATATACATGGTGCAGGAATACCTTGGGGCAAGGTCAGACTTGGACACCTTCCCCACCGAAAATCCTCTGGCTTACTGGGTCTTGAGGATGGATCACTGGCCAGAGCTTGCACAGTATGCAATTGAGCTACTGGCCTGTCCTGCATCCAGCGTTCTTTCAGAACGCACATTCAGTGCTGCTGGAGGATTTGTCATGGATCACAGGGTGCGCCTGTCCACCGACTCTGTTGATCGACTGACCTTCATAAAGATGAACCAGTCTTGGATCACCACCAGCTACCAAACACCTGAAGCTGATATAACAGACTAATTTATTTTCAAATGTCACATCCCTTCAAGACTGATGCTGATGCTGAGAGACTGTCCTGTTATGTTGACTGACTATCCTCCTCCTCCTCAATGATCCGATTGACGATGATAGCTTGGAAGAACATTTTTGTTTCTGGGTGCCGCCACCAGTGGCTAAGGCCCAATTTTTCAGCCCCTGTTTAACAGGGGTGTGTTATTACAATTTTTTATGCAATGCTTTGCAGCAGGGCTCATTCCTGCACTCCAACTAGAGTATCTGGGAGTGGTTGCAGTGTCGTGGCACCAGCACCAGTGGCTAAGGCCCAATTGTTCAGCCCATGTTTAACAGGGGCGTGTAATTACAATTTTTGATGCAATACTTTGCAACAGGGCTCATTGCTGTGCTCCAAGTACAGTATCTGTGAGGGGTTGCAGTGTTGTAGCACCAGTGCCTAAGGCCCAATTTTTCTGCCCCTGTTTAACAGGGGCATGTAATTACAATTCTTGATCTAATAATTCACAGCAGGGCCCATTCCTGCGCCCACCAAAACTAACTGTGAGGCCTTACAGTGTTGTGTCAACACCACCACCACCACCACCACCAAAGGCCCAATTTTTCAGCCCCTGTTCAACAGGGGCATGCAATTACAATTCTTGATCTAATAATTCACAGCAGGGCCCATTCATGCGCCCACCAAGAGTAACTGTGAGGGCTCACAGTGTTGTGGCAACACCAACATGTAAGGGGCAAATTTCAGCAGAGTATATACGGCAGGCCCCTACTTTCAAACATCCAACTTACAAACGACTCCTCCTTGCAAACGGAAGGATACAACAGGAAGTGAGAGGAAATCTACCCCTAGGAAGGCAAATTCTCTCCTGTAAGAGTTAATATGGGAAAAAAAGTGTCTCCTCTCCACTGATACTTTATCACCAATTCTTGTTTCAATAAAAACCCCACATTTTCAAAAAACATTTGTCATTAGGACGGAAAGTGAGGTGAACTGTTCTGAACAGGTGCACACTTCACAGACAGCAAAACAAATGTTACAGGGGTGATAACCCCTCCCTATGTTTTCCAAAAAGCTTAAAAATAGATTTTTTGCCTGGAGCTACACTTAAACAATGTACCTGTTCAAAATTACAAACAGATTCTACATAAGAACAAACCTACAGTCCCTGTCTTGTATGCACCGCCTGTATACGGCTGTTCAGAGTATATAGGGCCTTTTTTATTTTGTGTGCGGGGTTCCCCTTAATATCCATACAAGACCCAAAGGGGCTGGTAATGGGCTGGGGTAGAGGGGGGGTGTGTGTGATGGGGTAGCTATGCCATTTTTCTTAAAGATTTTCATCCATATTACCGGGACCAGACATTACATTAAAGCCGCAAGCAGTTTTAAATGGCTTTTTTTCCTTTAGAAATGTAATTTTGTGCAGGGACAGTTCTAAACACGGGAAACACGACCTTTTTTTTTTTTCACTTTATGCATCATTAAATTGACTGCTCCCGAAAAACTGCCGTTTTTAAAACTTCTTTTTGCATTGATACATGTCCCCTGGTGCAAAACCCGGGTTCCCAAACCCTTTTTAGGACAATAACATGCATAATAGTCGTTATAATTAGCACTTTAGATTTCGAAAGTTCGCATCCATTGTATTTAATAGGGTTCTAAAGTTCGTGCGAACTTTCGGTCCGTTCGCGGGTTCTGGTGCGAACCGAACCCGGGGGGTGTTCGGCTCATCACTAGTTCAGAGTATATAGGGCCTTTTTTATTTTGTGTGCGGGGTTCCCCTTAATATGCATACAATACCCAAAGGGGCTGGTAATGGGCTGGGGTGGGGGGGGGGGGGGCTGGTGGGGTAGCCATGCCATTTTTCTCAAAGATTTTCATTCATATTACCGGGACCAGACATGACATTAAAGCCGCAAGCAGTTTTAAATGTAAATGGCTTTTTTTCCTTTAGAAATGTCATTTTGTGCAGGGACTGTTCTAAGCACGGTAAACACGTGGCACTTTACAGGCATACTTTAGACACCCACCAGGTACGATATTTAAAGGAATATTTCACTTTTTTTTTTTTCACTTTATGCATCATTAAAATGACTGCTCCAGAAAAAACTTCCGTTTTTAAAACTTCTTTTTGCATTGATACATGTTCCCTGGGGCAGAACCCGGGTCCCCAAATCCTTTTTAGGACAATAACATGCATATTAGTCGTTATAATTAGCACTTTAGATTTTGAACGTTGTATTTAATAGGGTTCTAACGTTCGCACGAACTTTCGGTCCGTTCGAAGGTTCTGGTGCGAACCGAACCAGGTAGGTGTTCGGCTCATCCCTACTCAAAGCAGTGCCTGGACAGGCTCACCAATTGTCCAGGAAAAAGATGTAGAACTATGCCCCTCCGCCGCTGCTAATGCATGATGTAGTTGGGTAATCATCCCTGCATGCTCCCCTGGGCCCTAGCGGCTCATGGTTGGCACAGAGGATGCACTGTGCAAGCTTGGCCATTTGCTTGCTTTTTAGCAGCTGGGAGTGGATGGGTGGTTGCCCATGCATGGTGTGTTTTTTTGTGTCTGTTGTGGACAGTTGGAACAAGAAAGGTGGAGTGGGGTATGTTGGAGCATGGTGTGACATCAGTAGCTATCAGAGAAGACTAAAAGCCGCGGTCTGTTAGAAGGGAGTTCTAATTGCCCACCACCAATCTGGAGAATGCCCAGTTTGGTAGCCATGATGGTGCCACATCCCGGTAAATAGACTGATAAACCCTTCACTACGCTTGTAGTCCAGGAGACTGTTGGTTTTCTACTCCTTGATATTATAGACGTTCCTTGGAACATCTTTTGGATACTCTACAAGTTGATATAATACTGTATCTGGGATAAGCATCAGCAACTTTACCAGGGAGGTTGTGAGGGGTTTCCCCCACGGCCATGTGCTCTTGATTCATCTCCCCACTCTTTGATGCACAATAGTGGTATTTCCATTGTCCACGTGGCAAAGGTGAAATTTAAGTTTATGTCCTTTGAATTGTTTTCTACTAGTGGAGGCTTTGGAGGGATCCTGGTGCTCTTGCATGCATGTGTTCTCTGCCATATGTTACAGTTGTTCATTCTGTTGCTCTTAAAATCCCCCAGACGAAGACCCTTGAGTCGAAATGCGTAGGGATACCCATGATTTTTTGGGATCTAGGGCTATGAAGAAAGTCCTTCCATCCTGTGAAAATTTTGGATTTACTGTTGCGTGTATTTTATAAGTGGCTTAAGATTGTATTTAATAAAATTATATTCATATTTTTACATATATATTTGTCATAGTGGTGCCTTTCGAAAAGTTCCTTCCATAAACTTCCTTTCTCAATCTGGAGAATGCAAGTGGCTGCTCCTGCTCCTTTATCCTTGTCCTGGATCACATTAACCAATTAAATAAGAACTTCACCCCCTTCTTTCCATTCCCATCTTAACCAGTTTGCTGGATTATCCTCAACACACATGCTCTCAAGTCAAGCAAATCCAGCATTGCCATATTACACACGCCAGATCCTGCAATGCCATCTTCTTTGCTTTTATCAATGGGAAAAAGGTTGTGTTTTCCAGGTTCTTGCAGCCAGCCCCCTGATGCTGCACAGCCCCAAAGCCTTCTGGGATGCATGAGGTGAACATCTCAGGAGGCTTCGGCAACTGGAAATGTAAGGCTGAAGCATGGCCTGCGTGCCATAAAAAGACATAATTTTCACTCCCAATAAAAATGTTGTATCTACGAATTCTTGAAAAGAGGGATGGAGCAGAATTCTTTAGGGAAGAAGAAAAAAGAGTGAGTTTTTGTTTTAAAGTGGATCTAGACACCAACTGGATGACCTTTAGTTAGCTAAGCCAGGGGTCTCCAAACTTTATGAACAAAGGGCCAGTTTACTGTCTTTTAGACTTTAGAGGGGCCAGACTGTGGCCAGTGGGAGTAGAAAATGATTTGGTGTCAGTGGGAGTAAACAGCTCCCCATCTTTGGTATTAGGGGGAATAGTGTCCCATACTTAGTATCAGTGGGAGGAATAGTGCCCCATCATTGGTATCAGTTGGAGGAAAAGTGTCCCATCATTGGTGTCAGTGGGAGGAATAGTGCCCATAATTGGTGTCAGTGGGAGGAACAATGTCCTGTCGTTAGTGTCAGTGAGAAGACTAGTGCCCCAACATTGGTGTCAGTAGAAAGAATGAAATTATGACCCACTGTTGCTGGGGGGAATAATGCCCCAAGGCCTGGTTAAAAGCAAGCAAATGGCCACATCCATCCTCAGGGCCGCAGTTTGAAGGCCACTGAGCTAAGGCATTGAGGACAATATGCTAAAGGAGCTGAGAATCTTCACTCAATAAATAGTGTGGATATTGAGTTCAGTTATCCAATCATGTGAAAGCAATTCCCTGTATACGTATATCAGCTGCACATGATCGGATAATTGAAGTGAATTTAAACATGACACTCTGGGATATGGGGGGCCTTAGCATTGGAGAACCTGCATGTAAATGGGTGTTGTTGAGTTTCCTTGTAGCCTCTTGTATAGATTGCCCCCCCATCATGTTCAGGAGTTGGATTGATCTGTTTCATCCCTGTCAGACAATTAAGTGGGTGGGTGGATCTAGTAGTAGGGTTCGTATAGTGTGTTCAAGATGGAGAACCATGAGTAGTACCAGGTGCCCAAGTGTAATCCCTTGTGGGCTCCCTGTAATGGCCAATCATAGATGTACCTGGATGTCAATGGGAGACCAAACACCTCGACAGATAAAAGGGTGAGCTTCAAGTTATTGGGAACAGCACAAAATCATATAGCACCACAGCTTATAGATAGCTTATAGGGCGCAGGGTCCTTAATAGGGTACTTAATACAGTAGCTATGCCAAAAAATTTAAACTGGAAATGTTTAGTTCAGATCATTTATATGTATATCAATAATGTAGTTACCAGTACATGGACCAACACTTTGGATCGTCTCGTGGGGAAAAACTAAAAAGTTAAGTAATGCCTCATTATTTTGGCATACGAGTGGGGTACTGGATTAGACCTTAAAAAGAAAAAGCACTGCACATACCTGGGAATGTTATAGCAGCCAGTTTGGGTCAGGAGTCGGTGGTGGTTGGGTGATGGTGGCCTTAGCAATGGAATGGCTGGTAAGTTCCATGGGCTCACTCACTAGGATGTGTGGGCTACTGTTACATGATCCCCAGAAATGGTATCCTCATCTACTGTATGTATCAAACCTAGAACCAACTAAAAAGCAAGGTCCCACAATGTTAAAATTAAGTGTATTTCTAATCAGCTGAAAAAGTGCTGGAACCACTACAGAGTCGAAGCCGGTGGGTTGGAATTGATCCAAGCAGCTGCAAAGCTGTAGCTTTTGGCACCTGGACCGGGAGCGGGCTAAAACAACCTGGCCCCTGCGTGGCCTGTCCTTCATGCAAGAGGCTTTGGGGGACTGGTCATAAAGTGTTAATTTAGTCTGAGTAAAACCATATGGAAGGTCTGCTAGTGTTAGGGCTGGGAAACACAACTTCTGCCATTACAGGGTTCTACTCAGTGGTAAATGGTTATTCTTTCAACTTACAAAACACACCTTCAACAGGCAAGGTCATTGGAGGGGAGATGCTTCTTCCAGAACACCACCATAGTCCATAGGCTCTTCTATAAACAATACAGGGAACCCTTGGTTCCAAATAACCCAGGCAAAGCCCATGAGTGTGAAATTCCAAGCTGTAAGTGGGGTGCTGCGTGGTGTGGAGGCAAGAACACAGTCCAAGTGCGATGAAAGAACTTTTATTGAAATAATGCAAAGACAGTTCACAATAAATAAAGTCAACCCAACTGGGAACACTCGCAGCTGTCACAGGAACTGATAGCGCCTGTTAGGAGGGGCAGAGTGCGGCCTGGCCGTCTCGCCCAAACGGGAAGATGTCCAGAGACATTGCGAACCCTACACTTTCCCCCCTGTCAGACACCTTTCCCTGTCGTTAGTTCTGTCTCTACCAGGCAGCGCGCCTGTGTATGGACTCTACCCACTTGCAAAAAATGCGCGCCAAGCCTGGGAGCCAAGGCTTTAACCCCATCTGCCGACCGCCCCTCAGGCCCTTTAAGAGTTCTAAATGTTGCTGAGGCAGAGGCAGGCATTCGGTCATGTGACCGTTGTGATTGGCTGTCACAGCAGTCACATGATTGGAACGCTCCTGATCGCAAGTATGCATCTGAAACTTACAGATCCCAGCTGGTTACCGTGCTGTGAGCATGCAGGGAGCACACTCTCAGCACGGCAAGTTGTTCACACATATATGCAGCCTCTTGGCGTTAAGGCCCACCAGCCAAGAGGCCACATATACGAACAAGGGGTCAAATAAGCTCTGCCTGGTCCAAGATGGTTGCTAGAGTCACATGGGGCAGCAGCATCCAATTGGATCGCTTCCCCAGTGACCCAGAAAACCTTAGAGGAACCATGTTCCTCTTGACTTTCTCTCTTGCGGCAGGAACAGAGCCCAGCCCAAATCAGTAGAAGGTCCAGTTGGGTTTGAATAAAATAAACTTAAACTCCACAGAGATCAACTATAAATAGGGCCCTTCCTCATTAACCTTTCAGTCTCTTCCCAAGCCAAAGGGTACTCATGAGCCATTGAGCAGTTCCGATGTGAAGACCATTTTAACAACGACCACTTCTCTGCTGACTCCACCCAAAAAAAAAGTTCCTTTTATTCAAACCCAACTGGACCTTCGACTGATTTAGGCTGTGCTCTGTTCCTGCAGCAAGAGTTTTGCATGCAGATGCAGTCTACTTTCTCCACTGCAGGTGGCGCTATTCTGCAGTGGCACTGCAGTTGGAAGGAAGGTCAGGAGGAACATGATTCCTCTATGGTTTTCTTGGTCACTGGGAAAGCGATCCGATTGGATGCTGCCGCCCCATGTGACTCTAGCAACCATCTTGGATCAGGCAGGGCTTATTTGACCCCTTGGCGCCAGCAGTACGCATATATGCGGCCTCTCGGCGGGTGGGCCTTAACGCCAAGAGGCTGCATATATGCGGCTCTGTGTAAATGATTTCATTCCACCCACCTGACTATTTCTATGCTATCTCTAGAGACCTAAAATACAATGTTTTTTTGATAAAGTTGGACTTTAAAATAAATAAATAAATAAAGACTAAAAAAGAAAACTAATGCAGCCATCACATCTAAGAACTGGTAATCTGCAATGTAATAAATGTTTGCTTTTGGGTTTAGTACACTAATGACTCTAATAACAGAATATTATTTCTGCTATTTTTCAGAAATCCAACGAAAAATCAGCTGAAGCCGAACATCAAACACAAAGACAGGGTAAGTTGTTTTTTTTTCACATTCATTTTATAACCCAGGGCAAGGAAATCAATATTTGTGCCCATTCTTTTTGGTTTCTTTTAATAATAAAGTTTTCACTATTAACAATTTGGCATAATAACAGACAAGTCCTCCTATCATATCCAACAGACACATCCAACATATCCAACATCTGCAGGAAGTGCACTTGTGCTCAGATCACAGCTTACGCATTTCCAATATGGTGTGCAGGAAGTGCACATGCGCATGGGGCCCAGCTTACGCATTTCCAGGGCAGACCTCTTTTGCCCTGGAAACACGTAGGCTGTGTTATGGCGAGGAGAAAGGGGGAAGAGGTTAGGGGGAGGGGGACGAGATTGGGGGGGGGGAGAAGTTATGGAGATGAGAAAGGGGAGGAGATGAGGAAGATGGGGTTATGGAGATAAGAAGGGGAGAGGGTATTCAGAGGAAGGGAGGGAGTTATGGAGATGAGGAGGGGAAGGAGATGAGGTGATGAGGGAGAGGGGTTATGGAGATAAGGGAGGTGATGACGGGGAGGGGTTATGGAGATGAGGGGAAGGAGAGGAGGTGATGAGGGGGAGGGGTTATGGAGAGGAGAAGGGGGAGGAGATTAAGGGGAGGGGCATGAAATGAGGGGGAGGAGTTATGGAGATGAGAAAGGGAAGGAGATTAGGTGACGCGGAATGACAAGGGGGAGGAGATGAGGTAATAAGGGGAAGATGGAGATAAGAAGGGGAGAGGGTATTCAGAGGAAGGGAGGGAGTTATGGAGATGAGGAGGGGAAGGAGATGAGGTGATGAGGGAGAGGGGTTATGGAGATGAGGGGAAGGAGAGGAGGTGATGAGGGGGAGGGGTTATGGAGAGGAGAAGGGGGAGGAGATTAAGGGGAGGGGCATGAAATGAGGGGGAGGAGTTATGGAGATGAGAAAGGGAAGGAGATTAGGTGATGCGGAATGACAAGGGGGAGGAGATGAGGTAATGAGGGGAAGGGGTTATGGAGATGGGGGGATGAGGTGATGGGGAGGAGTTATGGAGATAAGGAGGGGGATGAGATAAAGTGATGAGTGGGAGGGGTTATGGAGAGGAGATTAAGGGAAGGGGAAGGAAATGAGAGGGAGGAGTTATGGAGATGAGAAAGGGGAGGAAATGAGGTGATGAGGAAGAGGGGGTATGGAGATGAGGAGGGAGGAAGGAGATGATGGGGTTATGGAGAGGAGAAGGGAGAGGAGATTAAAGGGAGGTGAAGGAAATGAGGGGGAGGAGTTATGTAGATGAGGAAGAGGGGGTTATGGAGATAAGGAGGGGAGAGGGTATTCAGAGGAAGGGAGGGAGTTATGGAGATAAGGAGGGGGAGGTGAGGTGATGAGGGGTTATGGAGATAAGGGAGGTGATGAAGGGGAGGGGTTATGGAGATGAGGAGGGGAAGGGGAGGAGTTATGGAGAGGAGAAGGGGGAGGAGATTAAGGGGAGGGGTAGGAAATGAGGAGGGGGAGTTATGGAGATGAGAAAGGGGAGGAGATTAGTTGATGCGGAATGACAAGGGGAGGAGATGAGGTAATGAGGGGAAGGGGTTATGGAGATGAGGAGGGGGAAGGAGGTGAGGTGATGAGGGGCAGGAGTTATGGAGATGGGGGGGGAGGTGATGGGGAGGAATTATGGAGAGGAGAAGGGGGAGAAGATTAAGGGAAGGGGAAGGAAATGAGAGGGAGGAGTTATGGAGATGAGAAAGGGGAGGAGATGAGGTGATGAGGAAGAGGGGGTATGGAGATGAGGAGGGAGGGAGGAGATGAGGAGGTTGGGAAGGAAATGAGGGGTAGCAGGAGGAGATAAGAAGGAGGGGGAAGAGATGAGGGGTTATGGAAATGAGGAGGGGGGAGATTAGGGGGAGGGGGAGGAAATGAGAGCCAATGGCTCCCACTGCTGTCCTCCAATGAGGAGGAAGAGAGCTGCTACTTTCATGCACATTGCTGGATCAAGATGGGGCTTAAGTATTTGGGGGTCTGCTGCAAACAAACGTTTTTTTTTTTACCTTCTTGCATAGAAGGCATGATGGTAAAAGCCCTTGAGCCTTTACAACCACTTTAACTCCAAAACCTTCAGATCAGAATATAATAGATGTGGTTGATGTCTCTACTACAAAGGTAACAACCTTAGTGGTGCTGCCAGATCTTTGTTACTCAGTGGGAGGCTCCTATATCAGCTGCTGTCTGAAAGTAAGTTTGGTGCGACCATGTGTTTCAGGCGCCGCGCCAGCTTCCAGTTTCACTTCCCCTAATTCAAGCTGGTGATGTACAGAAACTTTGGCCAACTTCCTTTATTGCCGCTTTTCACAGTAACGCTGCATGTGTCCTGAAGTCATTAATTATTTACTCAATATACAGTAAGATGATTTATTTTAAATATTTCATCATTCGCGTCATTTTGAAAATGGCGCTGGGGCAGCTTTGGAACGAATAGCCGCTATCCTTGCCCTGTCCTCAAGTGGTTACTCTTTGAAGAAGTGAGTTATCGGCACTCAATGATGCTGTTAGAAATTATGGGGCCCCTTACAGCCTAGCTGACAGGAACAGTGAACCAAGCCTAACAGGTGGCTCCAGCCGCATGAACAAACCACTCATTTAATCAACCAGATTACCCGTGAGAATAAGCCCTTTATTTTTGTTTGGGGATGGACCCTTCCTGTTCCAACATGACTGCGCACCAGTGCACAAAGCAAGGTCCATAAAGACATGAATGAGCAAGTTTGGGGTGGAGGAACATGACTGGCCTTCACAGAGTCCTGACCTCAACCCGATAGAACACCTTTGGGATGAAATAGAGCGGAGACTGCGAGCCAGGCCTTCTCATCCAACATCAGTTCCTGACCTCACAAATGCGCTTCCGGAAGAATGGTCAAACATTCCCATAGACACCCTCCTAAACCTTGTGGACAGCATTCCCAGAAGAGTTGAAGCTGTTGAAGGGCGGGGCCAACTCAATATTGAACCCTACGGACTAAGACTGGGGTGCCATTAAAGTTCATGTGCGTGTAAAGGCAGGTGTCCCAATACTTTTGGCAATATAGTGTATGTGGCCTGGGCCCTGTACAGGAGGGCAGGTGCTACCCATTTTTTAGGGGCCCTGTTGGCGTTGGAACCCTGTTTTTTTTTGGTCCTTTTTTATATTATGATTGTCATCCAAAGGTATGCCAGTAGTGTAGACCACTGATTCTCAACTAGGGTGCCATGGCACCTTGGGGTGCCATTTGAGTTTCCCCTGGGTGCTGTGAGAACAAGATCCAGTTTGCCCTGGATCAAATATGGATGCAAGGGCTCTGTAAAGAGGGGACTCCATGGTGATGGGGACTCTGTCATGGGGGTACACTGATGTGATTGGGGGTTCTCATGGGGGGGCTCTGTGGTGTTGTGGAGCCTCTAATGTATAAGAAGGAATTTGATGTGATGAGGGATTCTGATTTGAATGGGGGGGGGGGGTCTCTGACTCTGTGATGGGATCTCTGTGGCGATGGGGCAGCCTCTAATGTATTAAGGGACTTTGAGGTGATGGGACAGGGTTAGGTTATAAAAAAATATTCCTCAATAAACTTGAGTTAAAAAAAATATATATACAGTATATACTCGAGTATAAGCCAAGTTTTTCAGCACATTTTTTGTGCTGAAAATGCCCCCCTCGGCTTATACTCGTCCCTTTTGTGCCTGATCTCCCGGACTTTGGAGAGCCAGTACACAAGTAGTTCCACTCTTCCTCTACAAGTGTGCAAAGTTTGTTGTCCTACGGCCGTGGAGCACCGATTTTTTAAAGCCGGGCACCCCTTCCATAGACTCCCATGTTAAATGGTAATTTCTCTGGTGATTTTGGGAACCTGGTACCAGCCGGTCGTAGGTCCCCTAAACTTGGCACACATATAGCCCCATTTCTCCTCTATAAGTGTGCACATTTTTTTGTTTGGAGGACCTATGGCCTGGGAGCACCGATTTTTCAAAGCCGGCACCCCTTCCATAGACTCCCATGTTAAATGGTCATTTCTCCGGTGACTTTGGGGACCTGGTACCGGCCGACCCCATGTTAAACGTCAGTCTAGTCACACAGCGCCGGAGATCAGGTAGGGAGATTGGGCACAGTGGGGCATGGGCACAGTGACAGTGAGGCATGGGCACAGTGGGGCATGGATACAGTGAGGTATGGACACAGTGAGGTATGGGCAGAGTGAGGTATGGGCAGAGTGAGGTATGGGCACAGCGAGGCATGGGCACAGCGAGGCATGGGCACAGCGAGGCATGGGCACAGCGAGGCATGGGCACAGTGAGGCATGGGCACAGTGAGGCATGGGCACAGTGAGGCATGCACATGGACACAGTGAGGCAAAGTGAGTCACAGTGAGGCATGCAGATGGACACCCTAAGCCAGTGATGGTGAACCTTGGCACCCCAGATGTTTTGGAACTACATTTCCCATGATGCTCATGCACTCTGCAGTGTAGTTGAGCTTCATGTGAAATGTAGTTCCAAAACATCTGGGGTGCCAAGGTTCGCCATCACTGCCCCTAGGCTTATACTCGAGTCAATACGTTTTCCCAGTTTTTTTGTGGTAAAATTAGGTGTCTCGGCTTATATTCGGGTCGGCTTATACTCGAGTATATATGGTAAGCTATAAAAAAAAAACAATAAAATACATTTACGTTTTTGGTACAAAGTGAGGAAAATTTCAAGGGGTATGAATACTTTTTCAAGGCACTGTAAATGTTATCTGTGTCTGTAGTTCTATATTTTATATTTAATGGGGTATTTGGAATATTTAGTGAACTGATTTGACATAAATGAAACAAAAAAAAAAAGTGAGAAATGAAAATTGCTCTCAGTTGACTAACAAACAGTTCAAAAGGGACAATAAAAGAAAAATGCCAGAGTGCAGAAACAATGATGGGGCACCCCGCCCATCTTTTTTTTTTTTAGTCCTTGCACCATTGAATTGCAGCATCACCAGCAGTCATCATGGTATGAGGAAGCGGAGAGGTGGTGAAAGCAGGACAGATTTTATTACTCATCATCATCCAATGTGATTTATGGATTACTTACAACCCACCCCTTCTTTTCACTTTGCTCAACATTTTTGGTTTAATTCGGCTCACCGAGAATCTCCACCTCTGCAGAAGAAGGTTCTGGAGAGAAGGCGGACATCCTCGTCAGCAGAATTATTTCTACAGTTCCTATTGTTAGGGAGATCACCTATTTTTGGTGGTATATACAGTATCATACCACAATGATGATGAATATGCAGATGGGGAATTTCCAATCATGACCCAAATTTACACCAAAACATAGAAGAAGGATAGCTGAAAAAAAAAAAAAAGAAAGAATTTAAACATGCTTGGGACAAATATATATATATATATATATATATATATATATATATATATATATATATATATAAAAAGATGAAAAAAGAAAAAAATTAAACATGCTTGGGACAAATATAGAAAAAAAAAAAAAAAGATGAAAAAATGAAAAAAAATAAACATGCTTGGGACAAATAAATAATAAAAAAAAAGATTAAAAAATAAAAAAAATGTAAACATGCTTGGGACAAATATAGAAAAAAAAAAGATGAAAAAATAAAAAAATAAATAAACATGCTTGGGACAAATATTTATATTAAAAAAAAAAGATGAAAAAAGAAAAAAAAAATAAACATGCTTGGGACACCTATATATATAAAAAAAAAAAAGATTAAAAAGAAAAAAGAAAAACAATTTAAACATGCTTGGGACAAATATAGAAAAAAAAAAAAAAAAGATGAAAAAAGAAAAAAAATGTAGTTCTATATTTTTTATTTAATGGGGTATTTGGAATATTTAGTGAACTGTGCCCATGCCTCACTGTCACTGTGCCCATGCCTCACTGTGCCCAATCTCCCTACCTGATCTCCGGCGCTGTATGACTAGACTGACGTTTAACATGGGGCCGGCCAGTACGGAGTCCCCAAAGCCACCGGAGAAATTACCATTTAACATATGGGATTCTATGGAAGGGGTGCCGGCTTTGAAAAATCGGTGCTCCCAGGCCATAGGTCCCCCAAACAAAAAAATGTGCACACTTATAGAGGAGAAATGGGGCTACATGTGTGCCAAGTTCAGGGGACCTACGACCGGCCGGTACCGGGTTCCCAAAATCATCTGAGAAATTACCATTTAACATGGGAGTCTATGGAAGGGGTGCCCGGCTTTGAAAAATCGGTGCTCCCCGGCCGATTATATATATTATATATATTTATATATTATATATATAAAGATTTTTTTTAAAAACCAGCAAAAACAGGCAGACCAAATCTTTTATATATATATTTAAAAAAAAGATAAAAAAAAAACAACAGGTAGAGCAGATGGTCTGCCTGTTTTTGCTGTTTTTATTTTTATTTTTATTTTTTCAGCTATCCTTCTTCTATGTTTTGGTGAAAATTTGGGTCAAGATTGGAAAATCCTGATCTGCCTATTCATCATCATTGTGGTATGATACTTTTTTTTTTTTTTTAATCTTTTTTTTTTCCATATATATATTTGTCCCAAGCATGTTTAAATTCTGAGTCAGGCTTGACTGTTGACTGACTCACTATTTCTAATGGAAGTCTATCCCAAGCGTCACTCTTCCGGGAAAATACTTTCTTAGGTTAGAATCTAAAAAAAAATCCTCTGTGCTTCCCAAATGCAATAAAATCCAATGACAAATAATGATTAATAATGATGTAATAATAATAATGATGATAAAGACTTTCTTAGGTTAGGTTTACATTTTCCTCCTGCAAGTTTGAGGTCGTGTCCTCATGTTCTTGATTTTATCATCCAACGGAAAATCCTGTCCTCCTGAAATTTATTCACACCCTACCTAATACATTCAGGGTTTCAGTCATGTCCTCCCTTCTCCTTCTTTCTTCAAGATTGTACATATTAGATTTATAATCTCTCACATAATAATCAATTTTTGGTACAACTTCATGTATGGCATCAAATATTAGGGAAGTGCTTGCTTAACATTTGATTTCATATTGGTGGTTGAGGATGTGAAGGCAGCAGCTTTATTTATTTCACTTTTTTCAATTTTTTTTTTTTATGCATGTATTATGTATATATTATTATTTTTTCATTATTGATCAAATGATTATTAGTAATAATAATAATAATAATAATAATAATAATAATAATAATATTAGCTTTATTATTTTTATTGTTATAAATAATAATTCACTTTTTTCATTGCATTTGTTATAAATGTAGTTATATTTATTATTGTCAATATTATTATTATTATTATTATTATTATTTATATAAATATTTTCCATTATTATGAGCATTATTAGTGTTGTTGTTAATAATTATCATTATTATCATTAAAATTATTGTTATGAAAAATAGTATTAACAACAACAATAATAATGCTCATAATGCAAAATATGTATATTCCTATTATTATTATTATGAATAATATCAATAAAAAAAAGAATACATATAAATACATTCATAACAAATGCAATGAAATAAGTGAAATATTATTTATATTAATACAAATAACAAAGCGAATATTATTTACAATATTATTATTAATTTTGTAAATATTATTGTTGTTCTTATTAGTATGTATTATTATTATTATTAATAATAATAAGATTTGCATTATTATGATAATTATTATTGTTGTTGTTAATAATTAGTATTATTTTTATTATTATTTTTATGGAAAATAATAATAACAACAATAATAATGCAAAATATTTATATTATTATTATTATTATTATTAATTTGTATTAATATAAATAATAATTCACAATTTTCATTGCATTTTGCATTATTATGAGCATTATTATTGTTGTTGGTAATAATTAGTGTTATTATCATTATTAATATTATTATGAAAAATAATCTTAGCAACATCAATAATAATGCAAAATATTTATATTATTAATTATTATTGTATTAATATAAATAATAATTCACTTTTTTTCATTGCATTTTGCATTATTATGAGCATTATTATTGTTTTTGTTAATAATTAGTATTATTTTCATTATTATTATTATGGAAAATAATATTAGCAACAACAATAATGCAAAATATTTATATTATTATTATTATTATTATTAATAATAATTTGTATTAATATAAATAATAATTCACCTTTTCCATTGAATTTTGCATTATTATCAGCATTATTATTGTTGTTGTTAATAATTAGTATTAAATTATCATTATTATTTTTATGGAAAATAATCTTAGCAACAACAATAATAATGCAAAATATTTATATTATTATTATTATTAATTATTATTATTTTTATTCTTATTAATAATAATAATTTGTATTAATATAAATAACAATTCACTTTTTTCGTTGCATTTGTTATGAATGTATTTATATGTATTATTTTTTTTTTATTGATAATATTATTATTATTATTATTAATAACAACAATAATGATATAAATATTTTGCATTATTATGAGCATTATAAGTGTTGTTGTTAATAATAATAATGATAATAATACTAATTATTATGAAAAATTATATTAACAACAACAATAATAATGCTCATAATAATGCAAAATATTTATATTATTATTATTGTTGTTATTATTAATAATAATAATAATATTATCAATAAAAAAATAATAAAACATAACAAATGCAATAAAAAAATTGAATTATTATTTATATTAATACAAATAATAAAGCTAATATTATTATTAATTGTGTTATTATTATTGTTATTCTTATGAGTATTAATTATTATTATTATTATTATTATTATTACTATTATTAATAATAATAATAATAATAATAATACTAATAAGAATAACAATAATAATATCAAAATTAATAATAATATTGTTAATAACAATAATAAGCATTGATATTGTTGCTATTATTATTAAAGAGGAACTCCAGGCTCCCAGCAAAAAAATTTAAAGTTAGCGGCTACAAATACTGTAGCTGCTGACTTTTAAAACGAAGACAATTACCTGTCTTCACCCAATCAGATGCTTCAATCAGCTATCGGGTGCTAATGACTAGGGATGAGCTTCGTGTTCGAGTCGAACATACGTTCGACTCGAACATCGGCTGTTCGATCGTTCGATGAAGATCGAACGATTTGGGCCGTTCGCGCCAAATTCGAGTGATGCGAACGGCCCACAATGCACTACGCCATCGCAGTGTCATCCAGGCGCTGTGATTGGCCAAGAATGCACTGTGACCCCGCATGCTTGGCCAATCACAGCGCCGGCAGCGAGGAGAGCAATGATTGGCCACAGGCAGGATGCCTGTGGCCAATTATTGCTGAGGGTGTTTAGTACACGCCCCACACTATAAAAGGCCGCCAGCACGGCGGCCTAGTGTAGTGTGTTCCGGAGCAGGGAAAGAGCAGCATAGGCAGGGACAGTGTCATTTTTTTCCTTTACTAATCCTGGATTCCTTGTGTTTAGGGACAAATAAGGATAGGTAGGGAGAGTGTCAGTGACAGTGTGCTATTCTGTGCTAAACCTTGTTTGTAGGGACAGAGAGGTACAGTGAGTGAAACTGTCAGTGTGCTATTCTGTCCTAAACCAATCTTGCTGAACCATATTTGAAATCCTTGAGTTTAGGGACAGAGAAGGACACTCGTGGAAACTATTAGTGTGCTATTCTGTGCTAAATCTTGTTTGTAGGGACAGGGAAGGACAGTGAGGGAAAGTGTCAGTGTGCTATTCTGTCCTAAACCAATCTTGCTGAACCATATTTGAAATTAGGGTTGTCCCGATACCGATACTAGTATCGGTATTGGGACCGATACAGAGCATTTGCGCAAGTACTTGTACTCACACAAATGCTCCCGATGCCTGACCCGATACCTGGTCGGCGGAGTTAGCGAGCGACGAAGGCGGGCGGAGTTAGCGAGCGACGAAGGCGGGCGGAGTTAGCGAGCGACGAAGGCGGGTGGAGTTAGCGAGCGACGAAGGCGGGCGGAGTTTGCGAGCGACGAAGGCGGGCGGAGTTTGCGAGCGACGAAGGCGGGCGGAGTGGGCGGGACACGTCCGTAGGCGGAGTCAGTGGGGCGGAGAGCGAGTCCTCAGCTAGGTAAGCTGGAAGTGTGCAGCCGCATCAGGATTGGGTGACTGTCAGCTTGGACATCCCGACGCCCATCTTGGTACACCCTGCACTTGGCCACAGTAAGCCAGCAGCGGACATCTTGTTACACCCAGCCCAAATAGTTTGGGCTGGGTGTAACAAGATGTCTGCTGTTACTTACTGATGCTGAGTGCAGGGTGTACCAAGATGGCCGTTGCAGCATAACATTTCAGAATCTTTTCCTCATGTCATTTATTGCAGCATTTCAGTGCCTGCACATAAGTGCCAGCCACATATCAGTGCCCATAAGTGCCGACTATCAGTGCCATCCATCAGTGCCCATAAGTGCCGTCAGTGCCAGCCAACTGGCAGTGCCATCAGTGCCCATACGTGCTGCCCATCAGTGCCAGCCACCTGTCAGTGCCAACAGTGCCAGCCACATATCAGTGCCCATAAGTGCCGACTATCAGTGCCATCCATCAGTGCCCATAAGTGCCGTCAGTGCCAGCCAACTGGCAGTGCCATCAGTGCCCATAAGTGCTGCCCATCAGTGCCAACAGTGCCAGTCATCTGTCAGTGCCAACTATCAGTGCAATCCATCATTGCCACCTATCAGTGCCCATAAGTGCCATTAGTGCCGCCCATCAGTGCCAGCCATCAGTGCCAGCCACCTGTCAGTGCCACCTATCAGTGCCCATAAGTTCCGCCTATCAGTGCCATCTTTCAGTGCCCATCAGTCAAACTGTCACATGACATTAAAAAAGTATCGGTAATCGGTATCGGCGAGTACATGAAAAAAAGTATCGGTACTTGTACTCGGTCCTAAAAAAGTGGTATCGGGACAACCCTATTTGAAATCCTTGAGTTTAGGGACAGAGAAGGACACTCGGGGAAACTGTCAGTGTGCTATTCTGTTCTAAACCAATCTTGCTGAACCATATTTGAAATCCTTGAGTTTAGGGACAGAGAAGGACACTCGTGGAAACTATCAGTGTGCTATTCTGTGCTAAACCTTGTTTGTAGGGACAGAGAAGGACAGTGAGGGAAACTGTCAGTGTGCTATTCTGTGCTAAACCAATCTTGCTGAACCATATTGCAAATCCTTGTGTTTAGGGACAGAGAAGGATAGGCAGGGGACAGTGTCAGTGTCTTTGTTGCTAAGCCTCCTGCACAGTATACACCTGAAGGTAGCCCTTATTGCTGTTTTTCCCATCTCCCTGCAGGCCATCCATTAAAATGTCTGGAAGGCAAACAAGGAGAGGCAGACAGTCAGGAGGCAAAAAAAGAGGGCAAGCAGGCTCTGTGTCTGGGGGCAACAGTGCTGGTCGTGGACGCGGTGCATTGTCATCAGCACATGGCCATGGGACACGCTTGTCCTTTTCGGCAGCTGGACATGTTGAGCCACATCATGCCGAAGACTTGGTAGAGTGGATGACCAAGCCCACCTCATCCTCCTCATCCTCTCTCACCCATGCTCAGGGTACTGGCAAAGCAGCTGCCAAAGCGTCCTCTTCTCTGGTATCAAAGTCATCATTAGTCACTCCTTCCCTAGACCCACCATGTCCTCCTCCTGAGGAGTCCCCCGAACTGTTTGAGCACAGTGTTGGGTACATGCTCCAGGAGGATGCCCAGCGTTTCGAAGGATCTGATGATGATACCCAGCTAGAGGAAGGCAGTAGCGTGAGAGCAGAGAGAGGGGATGCTCAAGAAGGACAACAATCTGGCAGTCATGCTCCAGCAGCTGCAGCATACTGCCAGATTGGCTCCAGTGATGAGGAGGGAGGGGATGATGAGGTCACTGACTCCACGTGGGTGCCTAATAGGAGAGAGGAGGAGGATGAGGAGGAGGCACATCTCCAATGAGGCAGGATGCCCTTGGGTGGCCAGGGTATGGGCAGCACACCGACGGAATCACACCGCAGAGCTCCGCCTGTGCAGGGCGCTGCCTCTGCCCGTCATTCAAAAAGTTCTTTGGTGTGGGCCTTTTTTGAGGCGAGTGCATCAGATCGCACAGCTGCTGTTTGCAACATATGTCTCAAGCGTATATCGCGTGGCCAAAACATCAGCCGCTTGGGCACTACATGCTTGATCAGACATATGTTGACCTGCCATGCAGCTCGTTGGCAAGCCTACCTTAAAGACCCACACCAAAGAACAAAGCGGACCTCTCCTTGCACCGCATCAGCTGGGATCTCCAACCCCACTATAACTTCAGTCCTCTCTGAAACATGCACTGAGAGGAATGAAGGTGTAGAATTAGGTGTGTCACAGCCAAGTACTTGCGGCCACTCTGCTAGCAGTACACCGACGTCCGATTCTAGCAGGCAAATTTCCCTGCCCCAGCTGCTGGACCGTCGAAAGAAGTTCACTCCCAGCCATCCACATGCCCAGCGGTTGAATGCTAGCTTGGCTAAATTGCTAGCGCTTCAACTGCTGCCTTTTCAGTTGGTAGACTCGGCCCCCTTCCGTGAGTTTGTGCAATGTGCGGTTCCTCAGTGGCAGGTTCCCAAACGCCACTTTGTCGCACGGAAGGCGATTCCGGCTCTCTACAGGCATGTGGAAGGCAATGTCTTGGCCTCGCTGGACAGGGCGGTCAGCGGTAAGGTGCATATTACCGCTGACTCATGGTCCAGCAGGCATGGACAGGGACGTTACCTTTCTTTCACGGCCCATTGGGTCACTCTTTTGGCAGCTGGGAAGGATGCAGGACAAGGTGCAGTAGTGTTGGAGGTTGTTCCACCGCCACGCCTCCAAAATGCTACTACTGGTTGTGACACACCTCTCTCCTCCACCCCCTCCTCTTCTTCTTCCTCCATGGCCTCTTCCTGTGGTTTGTCCTCGGAACCAGCGGTGCTCCGTAGGCGTTCAAGGGGCTACGCAAGTACGCAGGCAAAAAGATGCCATGCCGTGCTTGCGCTGGTGTGTTTGGGGGACAGGAGCCACACTGGGGCAGAGGTCCTGTCTGCTCTGCAGGGGCAGGCCGAGAGGTGGTTGACGCCACGCCAGCTTAAGCCAGGAATGGTGGTTTGCGACAATGGCACCAACCTCCTCTCCGCCCTCCGACAGGGACAACTGACCCATGTGCCCTGTATGGCTCACGTCCTTAACCTGGTGGTGCAGCGGTTCTTGGGCAGGTACCCGGGCTTACAGGATGTCCTGAGGCAGGCCAGGAAAGTCTGTGTGCATTTCTGCAGATCTTATAATGCCAGTGCTCGCCTGGCTGAGCTGCAAAAGGAGTTGAACCTGCCCAAGAACCGCCTTATATGTGACATGCCCACCAGGTGGAACTCAACGTTGGCCATGCTGCAGCGGCTGCACACGCAGCAGAGGGCCATCAATGAGTACCTGTGCGACTACGGCACCAGGACAGGGTCAGGGGAGCTCGGGTTTTTTCACCACGACAGTGGGGCATGATCAGGGATGCATGCACTGTCCTGGCACCATTTGAGGAGGCCACGAGGATGGTGAGCAGTGACAGTGCATGCATCAGTGACACTGTACCTCTTGTCCACCTGTTGGAGCACACGCTGCGTGGAATAATGGACAGGGCACTTGAGGCAGAACAGAGGCAGGAAGAGGAGGACTTCCTTGCCTCTCAAGGCCCCCTTTACCCAGACAGTGTTCCTTCTGTCCCACCCATCGCACAGGAAGAGGAGGAGGAGGAGGAGGAGGATTGTGTCAGCATGGAGGTGGAGGCTGGCACTCAGCATCATCAGCAGCAGTCTTTTAGGGATGATTTACAGTCCCAAGAAACCAGTGGACTTGTACGTGGCTGGGAGGAGGTGGCTGCGGATCATGTCGTCCTTAGTGACCCAGAGGACTCCGGACTGAATGCCTCAGCTAACCTACGCTGCATGGCCTCCCTGATCCTGCAAAGTCTGCGGAAGGATCCTTGTATTCTTCGGATAGAGGAGAGGGACCATTACTGGCTGGCCACTCTCCTTGATCCACGGTACAAGGGTAAGGTTGCGGACCTTTAGTTACCGTCGCAGAGGGAGCAGAGGATGAGACAACTCCGGGAGGCCTTGCAGAAAGGTCTGTGCAACGCGTTCCCAGAGACTGGGAGGTTACAAACTCCTGGTCCTGGACAACGAGTTGCTAAGGGTTCGGGCAGTCAAAGAAGGAGCGGTAGGGAAGGTGGCCGTCTGACCGATGCGTTCAGACAATTCTTTAGTCCGCAGCCCCAAAGTATGATCGGTTCCAGCAACCATCGCCAGCGTCTGATATACATGGTGCAGGAATACCTAGGGGCAAGGTCAGACTTGGACACCTTCCCCACCGAAAATCCTCAGGCTTACTGGGTCTTGAGGATGGATCACTGGCCAGAGCTTGCACAGTATGCAATTGAGCTACTGGCCTGTCCTGCATCCAGCGTTCTTTCAGAACGCACATTCAGTGCTGCTGGAGGATTTGTCACGGATCACAGGGTGCGCCTGTCCACCGACTCGGTTGATCGACTGACTTTCATCAAGATGAACCAGTCTTGGATCACCACCAGCTACCACACACCTGATGCTGATATAACAGACTAATTGATTTTAAAATGTCACATCCCTTCAAGACTGATGCTGATGCTGAGTGCCTGTGCTGTTATGTTGACTGGCTATCCTCCTCCTCCTCCTCCTCCTCCTCAATGATCCGATTAATGATGATAGCTTGGAAGATCATTTTGGTTTATGGGTGCCGCCACCAGTGGCTAAGGCCCAATTTTTCAGCCCCTGTTTAACAGGGGCGTGTAATTACAATTTTTGATACAAATTATAATTATTGATCTAATAATTTACAGCAGGTCCCATTGCTGCGCCCACCAAGAGTAACTGTCAGGCCTTACAGTGTTGTGTCAACACCACCACCACCACCACCAAAGGCCCAATTTTTCAGCCCCTGTTCAACAGGGGCATGCAATTATAATTATTGATCTAATAATTCACAGCAG
Organism: Rana muscosa; assembly: GCA_029206835.1. NCBI lineage: Eukaryota > Metazoa > Chordata > Amphibia > Anura > Ranidae > Rana > Rana muscosa. The sequence goes on from CM055125.1 coordinate 322,976,678, forward strand.
GGCCCATTGCTGCGCCCACCAAGAGTAACTGTCAGCCCTTACAGTGTTGTGGCACCAGCACCACCATCAAAGGCCCAATTTTTACTACCACTGTTATATGTTTTTACAATTCCTGATATAATAGTTGACAGCAGGGCGTTCCAGCACCCACCAAGAGTAACTGTGAGTGCTTACAGTGTTGTGCCAACACCAACAACTAAGGGGCCAATTTCTGCAGAGTATATACGGCAGGTCCCTACTTTCAAACATCCAACTTACAAACGACTACTACTTGCAAACGGAAGAAGACAACAGGAAGTGAGAGGAAATCTACCCCTAGGAAGGAAAATTCTCTTCTGTAAGAATTAATATGGGAGAAAGGTGTCTCCTCTGTACTGATGCTTTATCACCAATCCTTGTTTCAATAAAAACACCACATTTCAAAAACAGTTGTCATTGGGACGCAAAGTGAGGTGAAATGTTCTGAACAGGGGCACAGACAGCAAAACAAATGTTACAGGGGTGATAACCCTTCCCTATGTTTTCCAAAAAGCTTAAAAACAGGTATTTGGCATGGAGCTACACTTAAACAATGTAGCTGTTCAAAATTACAAACAGATTCTACATAAGAACAAACCTACAGTCCCTGTCTTGTATGCACCGCCTGTATACGGCTGTTCAGAGTATATAGGGCCTTTTTTATTTTGTGTGCGGGGTTCCCCTTAATATCCATACAAGACCCAAAGGGGTTGGTAATGGGCTGGGGTGGGGGGGGGGGGTGATGGGGTAGCTATGCCATTTTTCTTAAAGATTTTCATCCATATTGCCGGGACCAGACATTACATTAAAGCCGCAAGCAGTTTAAATGGCTTTTTTCCCTTTAGAAATGTTATTTTGTGCAGGGACAGTTCTAAACACGGGAAACACATGGCACTTCACAGGCGTACAATATTTAAAGGAATATTTGACTTTTTTTTTTTCACTTTATGCATCATTAAAATGACTGCTCCCGAAAAACGGCCGTTTTTAAAACTTCTTTTTGCATTGATACATGTCCCCTGGTGCAGAACCCGGGTTCCCAAACTCTGTTTAGGACAATAACATGGACAATAGTCGTTATAATTAGCACTTTAGAATTCGAACGTTCGCATCCATTGTATTTAATAGGGTTCTAATGTTCGTGCAAACTTTCGGTCCGTTCGCGGGTTCTGGTGCGAACCGAACCCGGGGGTGTTCGGCTCATCACTACTAATGACTAAGTAAAAGCGGCAGTGAAGCCTTGCAGACAAGTGGAGCTTCCCCTTTTGGGTGGCACTCCACTTTTATTATGATAATAATGATTATTGTTGTTGATTATTGATATTGTTTAATAATAATATATAATAATAATAATAATAATTCGATTCATACTTGGAACTGCTGGTACAGAAAAACCCTCAGGGTATTCAATATGCTACATATTTATTTTTTACAATATCTGTCCATCCTTGTTTTATAATATATTATTATTATTATAATATTATAATATAATAGTCTCTATATCATCATCCATGTGGAATTGTTTGGATTTTTTTTTATTTTATTTTTTTAGTGGTCAGTAAAAAAAAAAAAAAAAAAATTAACCACATTTTTTTTCTTAGATTTATTTGTTTATTAATTAATTTAATTTACTTTAATTAATTTTTTCTGCAGGTTTGCCAAATTTTCACGAGGGCTCCATATGGACCATGTTTGGCAAGTATCTGTATGATGATTTTGAAAAACATGTACCGTATATACTCGAGTATAAGCCGACCCGAATATAAGCCGAGGCACCGAATTTTACCACAAAAAACTGGGAAAACGTATTGACTCGAGTATAAGCCTAGGGTGTCCATCTGCATGCCTCACTGTGCCTCACTGTGTCCATATGCATGCCTCACTGTGCCCATGCCTCACTGTATCCATGCCTCACTGTGTCCATGTGCATGCCTCACTGTGCCCATGCCTCACTGTGCCTCACTGTGCCCATGCCTCACTTTGCCCATGCCTCACTGTGTCCATGCCTCACTGTGTCCATGCCTCACTGTGTCCATGCCTCACTGTGTCCATGCCTCACTGTGCCCAATCTCCCTACCTGATCTCCTGCACTTAGGAGACTAGACTGACGTTTAACATGGGAGTCTATGGAAGGGGTGCCCGGCTTTGAAAAATCGGTGCTCCCCGGCCGTAGGTAAAAAAACTTTTCACACTTGTAGATGAAGAGTGGGGCTACTTGTGTGCCAAGTTTGGGGTCCAGGGCATGGGCGTCTGCTGAACTTTTTTGCAGGGGGGGGGGCATCATTTTAAGGTCATCCATGCATCTTTGGGGCAGTGGAGCAGCACTGTATACACCACTCCTCCACCGCCCCTGCCCATTGAAATAAATGGGCACCGCTTCAACAGCGGCGATACACAGTTGCATTTAACCCTGTCTTCAACCGATAGCTGGGGTTAAAAGCGACCCACTAGCAGCCGAATAGCGCCACTAAAACGATGGCAAAGCACCGCTAAAACTAGCGGCGCTTTACCGATAACGCGGCCAGCTGGCAGTGTGAAATAGGTCTTGAGGATAATTCAGCTTTACTCCACCATGTCCATATAAATATAGCCTAGAGAATGTACATCTTTCTATATTGCAATACATCTGTTGTGGCCATACTGTATAGGTTGTAGACCTGTGCGATTCGTTTCGTACGAATCGGAAATTCGTACGAATTTTGGGAAATTCGTACATTTGTACGAATCAGAATTACGAATTTTTATGAATACGAATTCTGTACGACATACGAAATTTCGTTTACGAATTTCGGATCCAAATTATCCGAATCCAAACTACCAAATAACGATTTTCAACTAATACGAAAGAAACCAACAAAAAAAAAGTTACGAAAGTAGGAGTTGTGTCCAGAATCAACGAAAACAATGTACTCTACCCCGTCCGAAAGTACGAATTATGGTATTGAGCTTCCCTTTAATAGTGCCGTTGTACGTCTTATACGTCACCGTGTTCTTGGCGTTCGGAATTTCCGACAACATTTGTGCGACCGTGTGTATGCAAGACAAGTTTGAGCCAACATCCTTCGGAAAAAAAATACACGGTTTTGTTGTCGGAATTTCCGATCGTCTGTACGCGGCATGAGTCCGTAGAGTTCAATATTAACGATTCGTACGAAATTCGTATTTCGTACGAATCCGAATTAAATTCCATACACGAATTGAGAATTACGTATTTTTTTTAATACGAAACGGAAAGGAACGAAACAAAACAAATTTTTTGACGGCTCCCATGTCTAATAGGTTGTTTTCATCAAGATCAAAATATGGAAGCCCACAACAGATGTATTGCGATACAAAAAGATGTACACAGTGGTGTCATGACACAGGTACTGCTGTTACCTGTAGTTCTTCAGCGATAGGCCCAGGGCCGGCACTGGCAGCATATTCTCTCGTCTTGGCCACTGCACGCCACGCACCTGTGGGAGGTGCTGGCGCATACATTTACACAGGCAGAGGCAGGCTGAGGCAGCAGCCAATCATGGAACAGCCAGGTCACGGACGGTGATGTTAAGCAGAGGCCCGAGCGGCAGAGCCAATCCGATGCTCGGGCCGGGGGGTGAGGAGGGAGGGATGTATGTGTAGTCGGAAAAGACAGAGCAGCCCCAGCCCCCAGGTCAGCAGCAGACTTAGAAAAAAAAGTCCACGGCTGCCGCGGTGGCGGCCATTGCAACACAGGGGGCAAGTGTCTTCACTTTGACTTCCGATTCCAGGGGGGGCAAATGACCCCCCTTGCCCTATGGAGCGGACGCCCATGGTAGGGTGACCACGTGTCCCGGATTCCCCGGGACAGTCCCGCATTTTGCAGGTCTGTCCCGGGCACCTTCATTCCAGGACAATACAGTGTCCCGGAATGAAACTGACACCCCCCTCCCACCCCGGGCCAATCTGATGCCCCCAAAAAAGGCCGCCACATCACCGCTTTACTCACTGACAGTACTTGTCCTGGCCGGGAATGCCTGGAGGAGCACAATCCCGCCCCCTGCTTGTGATTGGAGAAATCATAAATCCCGCCTCTTGTTTTTGGGGTGGTGGGTGTCTCTGAATGGTAGTTTGGAAATGTGGTCACCCTAGCCCATGGTCCAGGGGGATCTAGGTCCGTCCGGTACCGGGTCCCCAAAATCACTGGAGAAATGACCGTTTAACATGGGAGTCTATGGAAGGGGTGCCCGGCTTTGAAAACTCGGGGCTCCCCGGCCGTAGGTCCCCCGGACAACAAACTTTGCACACTTGTAGAGGAAGAGTGGGGCTACATGTGTGCCAAATGTGGGGTCCAGGGGACCTACGGCTGGCCAGTATCAGGTACACAAAGTTGAAGATGGACACAGACTCGAGTATAAGCCGAGGGGGGGGGGCAGGGGCATTTTCAGCACAAAATAATGTGCTGAAAAACTCGGCTTATACTCGAGTATATACGGTATATCTTTAAAGGGAATCTAATCTAAGGTGACCAGATTTTTTAAATGAAATCCGGGGACATATTTTTTTTACTAGTAATGGCGGCAATCAGCGGCTCTCTGCCCATCGCCGCCTGCCTCACAACCTGTCAAGTCTTACTCTCTGGGCCCCGGCTACTACTGGGTGGGGAACAGAGGAAGATCACCCTGCCAGGGAAGGCAAGGAGATAAGCAGGCAGGCGGCTGGCCGGGACTTGAGCCAAGGCAGAAGAACATGTGAGCGGAGCTGAATGGGCATGCCCCCGAAACTGAAGAAATATTCCCTCTGTCCAAACAGCACATGATCATCAGAAAGGGGCACCGATAATGGAAAAAAATACACCCCCCTAAGCTAGCAGCAGTGGCAGAGCGGGAGTGTGTAATTTAGAATTTTTTTTTTTTATTCTGCACTGACTGTCTTTGAAATTGCCCCAGCTCCTGTTCAAATCCAATCTGGGGACAAAACTGGGGACAGACTTTATCCGGGGACAGTGTCCTCAATCCGGGGACTGTCCCCGGAAATCTTGGATGTCTGGTCACCCTAATCTAATCCCAATTACTAAAATCTCATATGATCCATGGCATGGTAATGTGTTTTCAAAAACAGTTTTCAGTCTTTTAAAATCTGCAGCTTTCATGAAATAACCCCTGGAGATCCTGTGCCATGAAAGTTTTTGCTCAGGCACTTCCGATTATTGTGGGACTCTCTTTGGGTCTGTATGAATTTTAAGGCAGAACCCCATGCAAAAAAACAAAAAAAACAAGAGAAAAACAAGAAAGAAAAAAGCATGGGGGTCCCCCCCCCCCACCACCACCCAAAAAATCCACACCAGACCCATATCTGAGCATGCAGTCTGGGAAGTCCTGAACCTTATTAGGCCGCAGATACTGGATACTGTCCCCCGTTCATATGAATGAGCACCACTACTCATTCACAAAAAAAAAATAATAATAATAATAATAATAATAATATAAATTCTACCATTGTGTTGTTTTTTTTTTTTCATTTTTGTCCATTTTATTTTTTTATTTCAGTGTCGCAAAACCAATAAAATGTGCAAAATGAAAAAAATAAATAAACAGCCCTTCTTTTAATTTGCAAATAATTTTGTCATGCTTTGTTCCAGAAATAGTGTTTTTTTAAATGGGAAAATTATAGAAAAAAAATGGAAAAATTTCAATTTTTTTTTATTTACAGTAAAACTACCTTTTTAAAATTACAGAGAACAGAATTTTTTTTTTTTTTTTTTTATGTTTTTTTTTTTTTTGGTCAACAAACCCAGGTTGCGCACGCGTATATGTAAACCGCGGTGGCACCACACGTGTGACATATCGCCGCAAACGTCAGAGTGAGAACAATAACTCTAGCACAAGAGCTCCTAGTTAACTCTAAACGGATGATCTGTAAAAGGCTTTTAACCAGTTCCTGCCCGCGCTGTAGCCATCTTTCCATGGACGTCCTCCCGTGATCGCAATGCCTGTGTGCCCCCCCCCCCTGCGGCGCGCTCTGTGATCGCTACCTCCCTAGGAGGCAGCTGATCACAGATCAGGGTGAAGGGCCAATCATAGCAGCCCTTTATCATGTGATCAGCTGTGTCCAATGACAGCTGATCACATAGTAAACACAGGCCGATTATCAGCATTCCTTTCCTCACGCTGACAGCATGAAGAGAGGATAGGAGAACCAATAACCGGCTTATGTTAAAGGGACATCTACACTGAAAATCAGGGCACTGATTATCAGTGTCCTGATTATCAGTGCAGTTCCAACAGTGACCATCAGTGCTGCCAATTAGTGCCGCCTATCAGTGCCACCTATCAACGCCCATCATTGCCACCTATCAGTGCCCATCAATGAAGCCTCACTAGTGCTTCCTCATCAGTGCCACCTCATCAGCGCCCATCAATGCAGCCTCATCAGTGCCTATCGGTGCCCATTAGTGCCGCCTCATCAGTGTATCCTAGCTTCATCAGTGCCCATCAGTGCTGTCTCATCAGCGATCATTAGTGCTGCCTCATAATTGTAGCCGCACCAGCGCCCATCAGTGCCACCCCATCAGTGTAGCTTCATCAGTGTAGCCTCATTAGTGCCGCCTCATCAGTGTAGCCTCATCAGCACCAATCAGTGCCGCCTCATCAGTGCCCATCAGTGCCACATCATCAGTGTGGCACATAATAGTGAAGTGGAAGAAAAATGATAAATGATTTTCAACATTCTTTACAAATAAATATGTGAAAAGTGTGGGGGGGGGGCATTTATATTCAGCCCCCTTTACTCTGATACACCTAACTAAATCTAGTGGAACCAATTGCCCTCAGAAGTCACCTAATTAGTAAATAGAGTCCACCTGTGTGTCATTTCATCTCAGTATAAATACAGCAGTTTTGTGAAGCCCTCAGAGTTTTGTTAGAGAACCTTAGTGAACAAACAGCATCATGAAGGCCAAGGAACACACCAGACAGGTCAGGGATAAAGTTGTGGAGAAGTATAAAGCAGGGTTAGGTTATAAAAAAAATCTCCCAAGCTTTGAACATCTCACGGAGCTCTGTTCAATCCATCATCAGAAAATAAAAAGAGTATGGCACAACTGCAAACCTACCAAGATATGGCCGTCCACCTAAACTGACCGGGCCGGGCAAGGAGAACATTCATCAGAGAAGCAGCCAAGAGGTCCCATGGTAACTCTGGAGGAGCTGCAGAGATCCACAGCTCAGGTGGGAGAATCTGTCCACAGGACAACTATTAGTCGTGCACTCCACAAATCTGCTCTTTATGGAAGGGTGACAAGAAGAAAGACATTGGTGAAAGAAAGACATAAGAAGTCCTGTTTGCACTTTGTGAGAAGCCATGTGGGGGACACAGCAATCATGTGGGAGACACAGCAAACATGTGGGGGACACAGCAAACATGTGGAAGACACAGCAAACATGTGGAAGACACAGCAAACATGTGGAAGACACAGCAAACATGTGGAAGACACAGCAAACATGTGGAAGACACAGCAAACATGTGGGGGACACAGCAAACATGTGGGGGACACAGCAAACATGTGGGGGACACAGCAAACATGTGGAAGAAGGTGCTCTGGTCAGATGAGACCAAAATTGAACTTTTTGGCCTAAAAGCAAAACTCTATGTGTGGGGGAAAACTAACACTGCACATCACCCTGAACACACCATCCCCACCGTGAAACATGGTGGTGGCAGTGTAGAACGTGTACCGGGGTGAGCTCCCCAGGATACAGCGAAGTCACGAACAAGGAAAATAACTCCATTACCAGCTCTTGTTAAAACTGAATTTTACTTAGACGCGGTAATGAACCCAACCGCCATTTCTGGGAACATACAATAAATGTACAGACACCCAGCCCGAAGGCTGAGACCATTATGCTGCACAGCGCGGCACCCTACATAGGATGCAGGAGAAAGACAAAGTAATTTGCCTACTGGTGGGCACAACCAAACCGCCACACCTTACCTGTTAATACCCTAAAAACAACACAAGAATAACTGTATGGGTGTGTGGTGTGGGCTAGCCTGCTGTGCAGCACAACAGTTTACAAACTTACAAAGCTCTACCGTATTTCCCCCTCCCTTAACCGATGTTGTATCATGCGCCTGCGTGTTCCTCCTGAGCACAACGCCAGTCTATCTTGAGTTTGTAGAAAGTTCATCAGCTCTCCAATTGTGAAGTGTCACTTTAGGTTATGGGGTCCCTGTAGCAGTGGTGGCTGGTGCTCAAAATTTTTGGGGTGGGCGCAAAGAAACTGAAAAAAAAAAAAAAATCAATTGCCGCCACTGTGCCCATTAAACGCACCCACTGTGCCCAAACTCCACAGTTTGCCCCCTCAAATACAGCCAGTTTGTTTCCATATACAGCCAGTGTGCCCCCATATATATATTACCAGTGTGCCCCATATATACAGCCAGTGTGCCCCCCATATACAGCCAGTGTGCTCCCATATACAACCAGTTTGTCCCCATATATAGCCAGTTTGTCCCCATATATAGCCAGTGTGCCCCCATATATATAGCCAGTGTGCCCCATATATATAGCCAGTGTGCCCCCATATACAGCCAGTGTGCCCCCATATATATAGCCAGTGTGCCCCCATATACAGCCAGTTTGTCCCCATATATATAGCCAGTGTGCCCCCATATACAGCCAGTGTGCCCCCATATACAGCCAGTGTTCCCCCATATACAGACAGTTTGTCCCCATATATATAGCCAGTGTGCCCCCATATACAGCCAGTTTGTCCCCATATATATATAGCCAGTGTGCCCCCATATACAGCCAGTTTGGCCCCATATATATAGCCAGTGTGCCCCCATATACAGCCAGTGTACCCCCAAGTGCAGACAGTTTGCCCCCCCATATACAGCCAGTTCCCCCCAAATGCAGCCAGTTTTTCCCCCATATACAGCCAGTGTGCCCCCATATACAGCCAGTTCCCCCCAAATGCAGCCAGTTTGTCCCCCATATACAGCCAGTTCCCCCCATATTCAGCCAGTTTGTCCCCCATATTTAGCCAGTGTGTCCCCCATATTCAGCCAGTGTGTCCCCCCATATTCAGCCAGTTTGTCCCCCATATTCAGCCAGTTTGTCCCCCATATACAGCCAGTTTGTCCCCCATATACAGCCAGTTTGTCCCCCATATTCAGCCAGTTCCCCCCATATTCAGCCAGTGTGTCCCCCATATACAGCCAGTTCCCCCCAAATGCAGCCTGTTCCCCCCCCCAGCCCTGCACTTACCTTCCTCGGGTCCGTGCCGTCCTCGATGTGTTCTCCCGCCCTCGATGTCGCTTCAGCCAATCAGGTTACCGGTAACCAGATCCGGTGAACCTGATTGGCTAAAACCTCCACAGTCTTCTCCAAGGAATGCACCCCCGTGCGTACCTGGGAGGAGTTTTTGGAAGCCGAATACAGCGTGAGAGCTGTATTCGGAAAGCCTATCAGAGCCGCTGGCTCTGATAGACACTTCCAGAACACACCCACCGCCGGCCGCCGCTCTAATTCATATGGCCGGCGCTCACCAGGAGGCCGGCCATATGAATAGTGGGCAGCGCGGCAGCGGTGACAATACACAGATTCATGCAATGCATGAATCTGTGTATTGTCTTTCAGCGGCGGTGCGGGAGCGAGAGGGGGCGGCGCTCCGGCGCCCTCTATGGACGCACCGCCACTGCCCTGTAGTGAACAGTAGCAACACTTGTGGCCTGACACAAACAGAGACCCTACTATCTACAGGCCTGGTCTCTGTCTCTAGGCGCCAACCAAGTAATGGAGTGCGTGCATGATCTTACCGACCCGGGTCTGCTCTGCATCCGCTGGTGACTCCGACCGGAACAAAGTGTCTCTCCAATAAGTATGCGGTCCCACAGTGTATATTGTTTTGTTCCTCAGCTCTCATCCGTCTTCCTGCAAGCAATTCCTCGTTCCTCTGGACAGGATCAGGATCTTGGACACAAGTAGCTTCACTCAGCTGCAGTTCTGGTCACTGAAGTCTGTTTCCAAACCTGGATGCTGTAGGATTCTCTGCACACAGTCCTCAGAACAAAACTCCTTCTCAAAAATGGCTGCCTGCTCATTCTCTCTCTCTCTCATGACTCTCTGTCCAAACAGCCCGTTAGCTGTGTCAGGAAAAAACAGCGGCATCTTGTGGCCAAACAGCAGAATGACAGTTAAATATTTAATTTTAAACAAACAGTGTTCAGACAATGAGAGCTGCTTCCCATCTTACATGAGCATCATGTGGTGGGGATGCTTTTCTTCAGCAGGGACAGGGAAGCTGGTCAGAGTTGATGGGAAGATGGATGGAGCCAAATACAGGGCAATCTTAGAAGAAAACCTGTTAGAGTCTGCAAAAGTCTTGAGACCGGGGCGGAGGTTCACCTTCCAGCAGGACAACGACCCTAAACATACAGCCAGAGCTACAATGGAATGGTTTGGATCAAAGCATATTCATGTGTTAGAATGGCCCAGTCACAGTCCAGACCTAAATCCCATTAAGAATCTGGGGCAAGACTTGAAAATTGCTGATCACAGACGCTCTCCATCCAATCTGACAGAGCTTGAGATATTTTGCAAAGAAGAATGGGCAAAAATGTCCCTCTCTAGATGGGCAAAGCTGGTAGAGACACCCCCAAAAAGACTTGTAGCTGTAATTGCAGAGAAAGGGGGTTCTACAAAGTATTGACTCAGGGGGGCTGAATACAAATGCCCCCCACACTTTTCACATATTTATTTTTAAATCATTATGAAAACCATTTTATCATTTTCCTTCCACTTCACAATTACCGTATATACTCAAGTATAAGCCGAGTTTTTCAGCACATTTTTTTGAAAATGCCCCCCTCGGCTAATGCCACGTACACACAACCGTTTTTAATGTCATTGAAAAAAACAGCATTTTTCTCGACGTGATTCTTCTCAAGCCTGCCTTGCCTACACACTATCGTGGAAAAAAATGCTTGAGTAAAGCGCGGTGACGTACAACACGTACGACGTCACTATAAAGGGGAAGTTCCATTCGGATGGCGCCACCCTTCATGTTAGTAAAGTTTGTTGAGAGACGATTCGCGCTTTTCAGCCTCGTGCTTTTCAGTTCGTTACAGCGTGATGAATATGCTATCTCCATTACGAACGCTAGTTTTACCAGAACGAGCGCTCCCGTCTCATACTTGATTCTGAGAATGCGCTTTTTTTTCACGTCGTTAAAGCCTACACACGGCCAATTTTCATGACGAGAAAAACGACGATGTGAAAAACGACGAGAAAATCTAGAGCATGTTCCAATTTTTTCATAGCCATTTTTCACGTCCTGAAAAACGCTCTGAAGCTCACACACGATCATTTTTAATGACCATTTTAAAAAATTGAATTTTTCTCGTCATTAAAAACGGTCGTGTGTACGCGGCATTATACTCGAGTCACCTTTTTGCGCCTGATCTTCCGGATTTTGGGGACCCGGACCGGCCGGCGGTAGGTTCCCCGGACCCCAAACTTGGCACACGTGTAGCCCCACTCTTCCTTTATAATTGTACAAAGGTTGTTGTCCGGGGGACCTACAGCCGGGGAGCACCAATTTTTCAAAGCCGGGCACCCCTTCCATAGACTCCCATGTTGAACAGTCATTTCTTTGGTTATTTTGGGAACCAGGTACCGTCCGGTCGTAGGTCCCCTGGACCCGAAACTTGGCACACATGTAGCCCCATTTCTCCTCTATAAGTGTGCAAAGTTTGTTGTCTGGGAACCCTACGGCCGGGGAGCACCAATTTTTCAAATCCAGGTACCCCTTCCATTGACTCCCATGTTAAACGTCAGTCTAGTCATGGACACAGTGAGGCATGGGCACAGTGAGGCATGGACACAGTGAGGCACAGTGAGGCATGCACATGGACACAGTGAGGCAAAGTGAGGCACAGTGAGGCATGCAGATGGACACCCTAGGCTTATACTCGAGTCAATACGTTTTCCCCGTTTTTTGTGGTAAAATTAGGTCCCTCGGCTTATATTCGGGTCGGCTTATACTCGAGTATATACGGTATGTGCCACTTTGTGTTGCTCTATCACATAAAATCCCAATAAAACACAATTACTTTTTTTGGTTGTAACATGACAACATGTGTAAAATCTCAAGGGGTATGAATACTTTTTCAAGGCACTGTAGCTGAAGTGTTCATTTACTTGCCTACCCAGATAATATACTTGTTATAAATAATATTGGTGAATATTTTTTGTTTTGTTTTGAAAAGCCAAAAGATCGCCCACGGGGCCACCAAGTTCATTATTCCAGCAGCTCGCTGAAATTAACAATTCATTTTATTTCTGCCAGCCAAATATCGGAGGACTATTGGCTTCCTGCTTCACATCGCAGATCTTTTCATAGATGACAAAAGCAAAAAAAAAAAACAATTACGGTTTCCTGCAACAAAAAAAAAAGAAAAAGCTCTGTGCTTCCCCGCCTGCATCCAGCAGAGGGAGATATTCATTACAGTTAATAGACGCTTGTTATTTTCTAATGATTTTTTTTTTCAGATAGTCTTCAAAGAGTAAAGTGACACAATACCTAAATGTTGGATCAATATAGCAACACAGACCTGCAATATATGAGAGATATAAACCTTGTATATGAAAGTCCAGCAGAATATTTATTGTAACCTCTTCAGTCCCGGACAAACCCCCCCCCCCCCCATGTTCAGCTTCCAGCGCTGTCGCACTTTGAACGATAATTGCGCGGTCATGCAACACTATACCCAAATGACACTTTTATCATTTTTTTGAGACAAATAGAGCTTTCTGTTGGTGGTATTTAATCACCACTGTGTTTTTTTTTTTTGCTAAACAAATGAAACAATTCAGAAAATTTCTAAAAAAATAAAAAAGTTTTTCTTAAGCCCTGTACACACGGCCGGGAATGCCGTCAGGAAAAAAAAACGTAGGTTTTCCTGACGGGATTCCTGGCAAGCTTTCCTTGCCAAGCCGTGCATACAGACGGCCATTCAAAAGAACTGCCGTTCTTTTGAAATGGCAAGAACGCGGTGACGTCATCGACGACGACGAGTCGGCGCTCGTCACATTCGATGCCATCGCCGCCATCTTGCTACACCCTACACTACCCTTGTATGCTACCGCGCATGCATAAAAGTCTTTTCAAGCATGCACGGGTTTACCTTGGGACAGGTTAGCATACACACACTCTGCCGAGAATCCTGACGAGAAAATAAAGAGCAGGTTCTCTATTTTTCTCGTCGGGATTCCCGGCAGTTTTCCTGACAAGAAACCATACACACGAACGGTTTTCTCGGCAAAAAGCTCTCCCAGCAGTTTTCTTGTCGAGAAAAACGGTCGTGTATACGAGGCTTTCGTTTTGTTAATTTTTTTTGTAAATTTGTAATTTTTCTTCTTCACTGATAGGCTGCCCTGATGAGGTGGCACTGATGTGCAGTATTTATGGGCACTGATAGACTAGACTAATGGGCACTGATTGGGTGCACTGATGAGTTGGCACTGAAGGGCACTGATAAGGTTGCACTGATGGGCACTGATGGGCGGCACTTATGGGCACTGATGTGCAGCATTTATGGGCAATGATAGGTGGCAATGATAGGCACTGATAGGTGGCACTGATGGGCACTGACAGGTGGCACTGATGGGCACTAATGAGCACTGATAGGCTGCACTGATGGGCACTGATATGTGGCACTGATGGACACTGATGAGGAGGCACTGATGTGCAGCATTTATGGGCACTGATAGGTGGCAATGATAGGCACTGATAGGTGGCACTGATGGGCACTGACAGGTGGCACTGATGGGCACTGATAGGCGGCACTGATGTGCAGCATTTATGGGCACTGATAGCTGGCAATGATAGGCACTGATAGGTAGCACTGATGGGCACTGATGGACACTAATGAGGCAGCACTGATGTGCAGCATTTATGGACACTGATAGGTGGCAACAATAGGCACTGATAGGTGGCACTGATGGGCACTGACACGTGGCACTGATGGACACTGATGAGGTGGCACTGATGTGCAGCATTTATGGGCACTGATAGGTGGCAATGTTAGGCACTGATAGTTGGCACTGATGGGCACTGACAGGTGGCACTAAACGACACTGATAAAGTGGCACTGATGTGCAGCATTTATGGGCACTGATAGGTGGCAATGATAGGCACTGAGAGGTGGCACTGATGGGCACTGACAGGTGGCACTGATGGGTGCTGATAGGCGGCACTGATGGGCACCGATGTGCAGCATTGATGGGCACTTATAGGTTGCACAGATATGCAGCACTGATGGGCACTGATAGGCGGCAATGATGGGCACTGATAGGTGGCACTGAAAGGCAGCACTGATAAGGAGGCACTGATGGGCATCACTGACGGGGCAGCACTGATAATCATTTTACTTTTCCTTTTAAATTTTTAATTTTTTTTATCACTTTTATTCCTGTCACAAAAAATTTAAACATCCCTTCTTATAGAAATATGGATGACAGGTCCTCTTTATAGAGACTTCTGGACCCCAGATCTCTCCTCTACCCTGGAAATCATGAGATAAAAAAAATAAAAAACACATCGATTTCTGCTTTCCAGGGAAAAATTTAAATATATATATATTTATCTCCTCTACCCTGGAAAGCATTATGCCGCGTACACACGATCGATTTTCTCAACGGTGAAAACACCGTCGAGAAAATCGACGGGAAAAACGAGGAACGGCTTGGTCCCCTACACACGGCCGGTTTTCCCGTCATTTTTTCTCTTGGTCGAGAAAAATGGGCGTGTGTAGGCTCCCCGGCAGTGTTTCCCTATGGGAAAACTGCCGCGGAAAAAAATGCAGTGAATCACGACGAGAAAAATTAGAGCATGTTCTAATTTTTCTCTTCGTGATTCTTGCCGTTTTTCTCGTCGGGAAAAATGACCAAAAGCCCACACACGGCCGTTTTTCTCGTCAAAGAGAAAAAATTTCATTTTTCCCGACGAGAAAAATGGTCGTGTGTACGGGGCATGAGATAAAAAAAAAAAATGGCAGTATTTCCATTTGCCAGAGCCGAAAGCGACGACATGATGTCATTTCTGGCTCTGGAAGATGTAAACACAAATATTGTCAATTTTTTTCCCCTGAAAAGCAGAAATTGATGTTTGTTTTTTTTGTTTGTTTTTTTTTTTATCTCATGCTTTCCAGGGTAGAGGAAAGATTTATATTTTTCCCTGGAAAGCGATTTATTTTTTATTTTTTTATCTTAGGGGTATCTTCCAGGGTAGAGGAGAGATCTGAGGTCTTATAGACCTCAGATGTCTCCATAAAAAGGACCTGTTATGCTTGTTTGTTATTGTAAGAGATGTGTACATGTATTGCGATAGCAATAAAAGTGATTTAAAAAAAATAATAAAGGGACCGTCTAAATATAAAAAAAAAAATAATAAAATATTTTTTTATTTTTTTTGCGATTGAATTTTCTTGCGATAGCAATAAAAGTGATTTTTAAAAAAGGGACCAAGTAAATCTAAAAAAATAAAATAAAAAAATGTAATAAAATAAAATAATATTTTTTTTATTATTATTTAAAGTGCCCCTGTCACTTTTGTGTTTAACCACTTCAGCCCCGGATAACTTTACCCCCTTCCTGACCAGAGCACTTTTTGCGATTCGGCACTGCGTCGCTTTAACTGACAATTGCGTGGTCGTGCGACGTGACACCCAAACAAAATTTACATCCTTTTTTTCCCACAAATAGAGCTTTCTTTTGGTGGTATTTGATCACCTCTGCGGTTTAAATTTTTTGCGCTGTAAACAAAAATAGAGCGACGATTTTGAAAAACAAGCAATAATATTTACTTTTTGCTATAATAAATATCCCCCAAAAAATATATAAAAAAAACTAATTTTTTCCTCAGTTTAGACAGATATGTATTCTTCTACATATTTTTGGTAAAAAAAAATTGCAATAAGCGTTTATTGATTGGTTTGCGCAAAAGTTATAGCATCTACAAAATAGGGGATATATTTATGGCATTTTTATTATAATCTTTTTTTTACTAGTAATGGCGGCGATCAGCGATTTTTATCATGACTGCAACTTTATGGCGGACACATCGGACACTTTTGACGCTATTTTGTGACCATTGTCATTTATAAAGCGATCAGTGCTATAAAATTTTTATGATTACTGTGTAAATGACACTGGCAGGGAAGGGGTTAACAACTAGGGAGCGAGGAAGGGGTTAAGTGTGTCCTAGGGAGTGATTCTTACTGTGGGGGGCATGGGCTACCACTGACATGACAGCGATCACTGCTCCCGATGACAGGGATCAGTAGATCAGTGTCTGTCACTAGGCAGAACAGGGAAATGCCTTGTTTACATTCTCCCTTTCTGTGACACGATCGTGGGCCGCCGGCAAACATCGAGTCCGCGGGGCCAGCAGGCACGGTCACGGTGAGTGTGGCGGTCAGGCGCGCCACATGGCTTCTTAAAGGGGACGTACAGGTACGTCCATTTTCCCACCGCTGCCATTCTGCCGACGTATATCGGCGTGCAGCGGTTGGCAAGTGGTTAGGAGGACCTGCCATGCCTTATTTCTATCACAAGGGATGTTTACATTTCTTCTAATAGGATCAAAAGTGATAAAAAATAAAAAGTAAAGCGCCCCCATCCTTTTGTGCTCGCTCATAGAAGTGATGGCATACATAAGTCGTGGGCTCAGGATTATAGAGATGGCAGGGGACCATGCGGTCCATGGCCAGCTCTGTTGTAACCCATCGCCACCGGCGGATCAGATCCCGGGCTCTCCAATCTCACGAGAGAGCCTGGAGAGGCGCCGGGGGGTTGCGGGGGGGTTGTCCCCCGTCGTTGCCTGGAAAAGCAATCCAGTGGCTAATCAGCTGCTAGGATGGCTTTTACATTGTAGGGCATCGCCAGCTGAAAAGAAAGATATCTGGATGATGCCTGTAGCTGAAAATGTCATCCAGATATCACCACTTAAAGTCCAGGATGTCCTATGGGTGGGAAGTGGTTAACAAAAGATAACTGGGCAGGGCTGACACCATTTCTTGCAGTTTCTAGACAGATCATCGTGTATTCTGTACCCACAGGATCTTTAAAGGGATAAAACATGGTGAAATGTGTATGTATCGAAGAGATGTATCGATTTTTTTTATTTTTTTGCCTTCTAGATTTAGTTTAGCATTTATTTTTTTATTTGTGAGTTTGCTTCCGCCTAATTTACAAATCTTTGTTGCATTTCAGGTAACAGTACAGCGCCTCTCTACCAGACTACAGCGCATGCACAGCTCAAACGTAAGTACAAGGCATTTAGATTTTCCCAACTCAAGAAATACCCCTGCAGTGCCCCCCCCCCCAGCACTGTAAGGGGTAAATGCTTGTTAGCTCTAGAGGACGAGGAATAAGGTACTTACTTCCTCACTCCAGCAGGCTCAGGCTCTCTCCTCCACTTCGGCTTGCAAGTGGCCCCACGCTGTTCTGGCATAGTGCTAAAGGCCCTGCATTGTACTTAACGATGTCATTGTGTGACCATGTCCCACAATTTATAGATGAGGCTTTGAGGGATTGGATGGATAGATGGAGGAAGCACTTCGGCCGTCTCCAGCACTCTCCTCCACTTGATGACGTCATTGAGTGACCATGTCCAGCAGTTTATAAATGAGGCTTTGAGGGACTGGTTAGATAGATAGAGGAAGCCCTTCGGCATTCTCCTTCACTTCAGGTTCTGGGTGGTCCCTCGCTGTCCTCGTGTAAAATGCAGTGCTGATGGCCTTGCATTGTAGTTGATGACGTCATTGAGTCACCATGTCCAGCAGTTTATAGATGAGGCTTTGAGGGACTGATTGGATAGATGGAGGAAGCCCTTCGGCTGAATCCGGCACTCTCCTCCACTTCGGGTTGTGGGTGGTCTCTCGTTGTCCTGGCATAATGCTAAGGACTGGTTGGATACTGTAGATAGAGGAAGCCTTTCAACACTCTCCTTCACTTCAGGTTCTGGGTGGCCCCTCGCTGTCCTCGTGTAAAATGCAGTGCTGATGGCCTTGCATTGTACTTGATGACGTCATTGAGTGACCATGTCCAGCAGTTTATAGATGAGGCTTTGAGGGACTGGTTGGATAGATGGAGGAAGCCCTTCGGCTGACTCCGGCACTCTCCTCCACTTCGGGTTGTGGGTGGTCTCTCGTTGTCCTGGCATAATGCTAAGGACTGGTTGGATACTGTAGATAGAGGAAGCCCTTCGGCACTCTCCTTCACTTCAGGTTCTGGGTGGTCCCTCGCTGTCCTCGTGTAAAATGCAGTGCTGAGGGCCTTGCATTGTACTTGATGACGTCATTGAGTGACCATGTCCAGCAGTTTATAGATGAGGCTTTGAGGGACTGGTTGGATAGATGGAGGAAGCCCTTCGGCTGACTCTGGCACTCTCCTCAACTTTGGAATGTGGGTGGTCTCTAGTTGTCCTGGCATAATGCTAAGGACTGGTTGGATACTGTAGATAGAGGAAGCCCTTTGACATTCTCCTTCACTTCAGGTTCTGGGTGGTCCCTCGTTGTCCTCGAGTAAAGTGCAGTGCTGATGGCCTTGCATTGTACTTAATGATGTCATAGAGTGACCATGTCCAGCAGTTTATAGATGAGGCTTTGACGGACTGGTTGGATAGATGGAGAAAGCCCTTCGGCTGACTCCGGCACTCTCCTCAAATTCGGATTGTGGGTGGTCTCTCGTTGTCCTGGCATAATGCTAAGGACTGGCTGGATACTGTAGATAGAGGAAGCCTTTCGGCACTCTCCTTCACTTCAGGTTCTGGGTGGTCCCTCGCTGTCCTTGTGTAAAATGCAGTGCTGATGGCCTTGCATTGTACTTGATGACGTCATTGAGTGACCATGTCCAGCAGTTTAGGGATGAGGCTTTGAGGGACTGGTTGGATAGATGGAGGAAGCCCTTCGGCTTACTCCGGCACTCTCCTCCACTTCGGGTTGTGGGTGGTCCCTCGTTGTCCTGGCATAATGCTAAGGACTGGTTGGATAGATGGAGGAATTACTTTGGTTGTCTCCGGAAACTCTACTCCACTTTGGCTTCTAGATGGTCCCTCGCTTTCCTCCTGTAAAATGCAGTGATAATGACCCTCATTGTGATGATGTCATTGTGTGACCATATCCTGAAGTGCCTTATAGCTGAGGCAGCGGCATCTCCTTGCAGCAAAGACTGTACAGGTAATCAGGGCACTGATCATCAATGTAGCCCCAACAGTGCCCATCAGTGACACCAATCAGTGCCCATCAGTGCTGCCTTTCAGTGCCTGCTGATCAGTGCTAATCATCAGTGCTGCCCATTAGTACCACCTATTTTGTGCCAACTATCCATGCCCATAAGTGGCACCTATCTGTGCTCATCAGTGCCGCCTATCGGTGCCCATAAGTGCAGCATATTAGTACCTCTTGCTCCACCTAATTAGTGCCCTTTAGTGCCACCTCATCAGTGCCCTTTAAGTTATAGGTATTGGAATTTCCTTTCAAATTTGGCTGTTAGTGAACGTAACAAATACAAATTTATCCGAAGTTACAAATTATCCGAAATAACGAATGCCGCATCTAACAGAACAAATTTATAATAAATAATAATAATAATAAAAAGTTTTCGTTAGTATTAGTGTAATTTATTATTATTAATTTGTTACGTTCTATTCGTTCAGATACAACATTCTTTATTTCGGATCATTTGTGACTTCAGATAAATTCGTATTCGTTACGTTCACTAACAGCTAAATTTGAAAGAAATTCCAATACCTATAATTTAATAGTTAGTAATAGTTAAGTTATTATTAGTTAGTTATTATTTCAGAATTTTGTATTTTTGGGTATTCGAATTTTCCGACTTTCATTCTTATTTTCGGATTTTTGTTCTTTTGAATTTTTCGTTCTTATTTTCGAATTTTCGGATTTCTGATTTTACGAATTTTCGGATTTTTGGATTTCAAATTTCCGTATTTGTGCAAATTTTAAATTTACGAATTTTTGTATTTACGATTTTACGAATTTACGAAATTTTGAATATTCAAATTTACGAATATTTGTAAAAATTTGTTAAACGGGTTTTCGTTCATTCGGATATTTCCAAATTACCAAATTTGCCGAAATTCGTTAAAAAACTAATTCGGAACTAAATGAATTGCACATGTCTAGGCGCTACATTTATATATGGAAACCTGGAGGAAGATGCATGTGACGATTCAAATTTTCAAATTTACGAATTTTACACATTTCCAAATTTTCTAATTTACGATTTTACGAATTTAAGAATTTAAGAATATTCCAAATTACGAATATTTATAAAAAATTGTTAAACGGGTTTTTGTTCAATTGGATATTTCTGAAATAACAAATTTGTCGAAATTTGTTAAAAAAAAACGAATTCGAAACTAAATCAATTGCACGTGTCTAGGCGCTACATTTACATATGAAAACCTAACAAATTTCTATGAATATTCGTAAATTGGAATATTCGAAATTCATTAAAAAGACAAATTCGGAACTAAACGAATTGCACATGTCTAGGCGCTACATTTATATATGGAAACCTAGTGGAAGATGCATGTGACAATTCAAATTTTGCCCAGTTTGTAGTACTTACATCTTCATTTGGGATTTTTTTTTTCTTTATTAATTTATTTAATTTATTTTGCTCTTTAGTGTTGCCCGGCACATCTTCCACTTTGTTATGGAAAAATGACAGGTCCAGCAAAGGAATGAAGTACCAAGATGGAAACCTTACTATTTTGACTAAAGGTCTATATTTTGTCAACTGCCAGCTCCAATTTGTTGTTAGGGAATGTTTAGAAAAAAATGAAGACTTAAGGACTTACCTGGTCTTGAATGGAGAAGAAGAACACCTAACGATGCAGACTTTACAAAGACAAAACGATACAAAACCAAACGAAACCAATCCTTGTAAGATGTTCACCAACCAACACTTCAGCCTCCAGATCAAACTCAAAGTTTCTGACAACATCTCAGTGCATACAAGCCACCCACACTGGCTCAGCGATGACGGCCTGTCAGTGGACAGCAGTGTTTTCGGAGCATTTAAGATATCGGATGACTCCTAAAGGAAAAAAAATAAAATTTAGACTTTATGTTTTATAATAAACCCCGAAAAAAAGTCGTTTAAAGTAGAACTTCACTCAGGGCCGTCTTTAATATTGATTGGACCCTGAGCCAACATATTCTTGGGCCCTCCCGAATCCACTTACCAACTATTTGGGGGCAGTGCAGGGCTCAAGAGGCAGCTGTTCTGAGCGCCACAACAATGACCAGGCCTGGGGCAGCTGCCCCTTTTGCCCTGTGTTAAAGATGGCTGTGTCAGGGCCATCTTTAATATTGATTGGACCCTGAGCAAACATATTCTTGGGCATTCCCGAATCCACTTATCGACTATTTGGGGGCAGTGTAGGGCTTAAGAGGCAGCTGTTCTGGGCCCCACAACAATGACCGAGCCCAGGGCAGCTGCCCTTTTTGCCCTGTGTTAAAGATGGCCCTGTCAGGGCCGTCTTTAATATTGATTGGACCCTGAGCAAACATATTCTTGGACCCTCCCGAATCCACTTATCAACTCTTTGGGGGCAGGGCAGGGCTCAAGAAACAGCTGTTCTGGGTCCCACAACAATGACCGGGCCTGGGGCAGTTGCCCCTTTTGCCCTGTGTTAAAGATGGCCCTGACTTCCTAAAAAAAAAAATTCCCAAGGCTGTGCCCACACTGCATGGGCTAACTGCTCGTTTTGTCCAGGGGTGCACCAAAAGGCCATACTTACCTGATCCTTCGATAATCCAGAAAACAGCGCACCCCCATGTCTAGTGGTGGACTGTTCCTGCCATCCTCACATCCAGGGTCGGTCTATGTGCATGATAAAATCAGGAATAGTCCATACACAAGACCGCTAGCATGCAGGGGGGGCAGGAGCGGCAGGGACCGGTCTTTTGCTTGGAGGATCGGCAGATTAGGTACTATTTCTCCGTTCTCCTCACCCTTGGAGAAAAACAAGCAGCTAACCCATGCAGCATGGGAGAGAGATCCAGTGAACTCCTAATTTCTGTTTAAATTAACAACACAGTTTCTCTGCTGCACTGAAATCCCAACCGGCGTAGTCAGTCTTGCCTCCTGGAATACAGAACACCACTTACCCCCCCCCCCCGCCTCTCTCTGTCCACATGCATACATTGGTTTATTTCCTAGAGAAAAAAAAATTCCTGACAAGAACCTGCCCAGGAACTCTTGGGAGATAGAGTTCTGGGGGGGTGCCTACATGAATAGGAATAGAGCTCCCGGAAGCTGCCCTTGCAGAAATGTTACATCACTTGGAGTAATAAAAGCTGTTTCCCTTTACAGGAACAAGATTAAAAAAATAATAATGTTGGGAAATGTTCTTGAGGGGGAAAAAAAAGTTTGGGGGCAAATTTGAATAATGCCTGGACCTACATTTTAATGCAAATTAATAACCAATTTTAAATGGGTTAGTTATATTAATTATAATAACATATTAATATAATTGCAACTTTTTTATTAATTATTTTTTCAATTGTTTTATTTTTATTTATTTATTTGTTTTTTTAATGGCCGACGATGTTTCGTCACATATGACGTCATCAGGTGCACCATTACATTCATACATACAAGGGACAATTTGAGACAGGATCTATCCAATAAACCTACCAGCATGTCTTTGGAGTGTGGGAGTTTTTTTGTAGATTTTATCTATTAGAATAACGGGTTTGAATTACTCTGGATAGGTGACACGCAGGTCATTGAAAATCTAGTTAATCACCACAGTTATTAAAGAAAATATCTGAATGGCCCAAAAAAAAACTTTCAATCCGGGATCACATTACACACTGGGTTTCAATTCTTCTCTATTGTGAACTGCAAATTGGGAGGGTTCTTCTTTGGTTGACCACCTTGCTACTTGGTCATGTGGATCCATTGGTGGGGTCCTCACAGGGTCCTAGAAACTCCAGTGACGTCAGAGTGAGGAGTGACAACAAGACCAATTGGCCATGGGCTTAGGCTGCATTGGTATTCACCAGTCTTTCCTCACTTCCAGAAGAGGAGTCACAAAAGGTCACATTAGGGTGTATTTCGGGAAGTTATTAAGTGCATAGGATTTTTTTTTCTTCTTTTGTGAATAAGTGGGAGTGAGGTCAGTAGGAGGGATGCTGGTAACCCAGCGGCTGGATTTTTGCAACCCAGCAAGTAAAACAAAAATGAGCAAAAAGTCCCTTTGTAAAGCCTTCTTTTTTTATAGCCATTTACTGTTTGACTTAGTTCCTCTATAGCAGGTGTCTCCATACTTTCTAAACAAAGGCCAGTTTTCTGACCTTCAAACTTTAGGGGGACCAGTGGGGTTAGAAAATGCTATAGCATCGGTAGGATTAAACAATAATAAGTAATAGTGTCCCATCATTGGTATCAGTGGGAGGAATAGTGTCCCGTTATTGGTATCAGTGGGAGGAATAGTGTCCCATCATTGATATCAGTGTGAGGAATAGTGTCCCATCATTGGTATCAGTGGGAGGAATAGTGTCCCATCACTGGTATCAGTGGAAAGAATAGTGTCCTATCATTGGTATCAGTGGGAGGAATAGTGCCCCATCATTGGTATTAGTGGGAGGAATAGTGCCCCTTCATTGGTATCAATGGGAGGAATAGTGTCCCATCATTGGTATCAGTGGGAGGAATAGTGTCACGTCATTGGTATCAGTGGGAAGAATAGTGTCCCATCATTGGTATCAGTGGGAGGAATAGTGTCCCATCATTAATATCAGTGGGAGGAATAGTGTCCCATCATTGGTGTCAGTGGAAGGAATGGTGCCTCATATCAGTGGGAGGAATAGTGCCCCAAGGGCTGGATAAGGGCAAACAAAGGGCCACATCCAGCCTGTGGGCCACAGTTTGGAGACCCCTGCTCTATAGATTCAGTTCTGGATTCCAATCCAATTACAATTGTTTTTGTTATGGCACTCCTTTAGTCACCAGTCTGACCTTCAAACTTTAGGGGGACCAGTGGGGTTAGAAAATGCTCTAGCATCGGTAGGATTAAACAATAATAAGTAATAGTGTCCCATCATTGGTATCAGTGGGAGGAATAGTGTCCCGTTATTGGTATCAGTGGGAGGAATAGTGTCCCATCATTGGTATCAGTGGGAGGAATAGTGTCCCATCATTGGTATCAGTGGGAGGAATAGTGTCCCATCATTGGTATCAGTGGAAAGAATAGTGTCCTATCATTGGTATCAGTGGGAGGAATAGTGCCCCATCATTGGTATCAGTGGGAGGAATAGTGCCCCTTCATTGGTATCAATGGGAGGAATAGTGTCCCATCATTGGTATCAGTGGGAGGAATAGTGTCACGTCATTGGTATCAGTGGGAGGAATAGTGTCCCATCATTGGTATCAGTGGGAGGAATAGTGTCCCATCATTAATATCAGTGGGAGGAATAGTGTCCCATCATTGGTGTCAGTGGAAGGAATGGTGCCTCATATCAGTGGGAGGAATAGTGCCCCAAGGGCTGGATAAGGGCAAACAAAGGGCCACATCCAGCCTGTGGGCCACAGTTTGGAGACCCCTGCTCTATAGATTCAGTTCTGGATTCCAATCCAATTACAATTGTTTTTGTTATGGCACTCCTTTAGTCACCAGTCACCTTTCTCTATATGGATGGGCAAAACATTAAATTGATACAATAAATACTTTTTTTATATATATATATTTTTTTCTATTTATTGATCATCTGATCATTATCTGTTTAAAAGGTATTTTTATTGTAGGATAAGCTTAAGTATCTTTCATTTCTGTTTAGAATTTTAAATAAAAAAAAACTTAAATTGTAAAGAAAACTAAATTTTCGCAACAGATCACATGTATGCCACCCAACAAATTTATCCTGAATGTAGTATTCCCGAAATTCTAACCCTACTCAATGTTTTTTTCAGGGTTTATGAAGATCAGGACAGTGCTTTAAATAATAACTTGGAGAGTTATGCAATTGGTAGCTATTTTCACTGCAAAATCGTAGTTAAAAAAAAATCCAATCTATTTGTGCTGGTGGCCTGGTTGGATGAGAAGACTTGGCTCGCAACTGCCATTCTAATCCCAAAAAGTGCTAAGTAGGATTGAGATTAGGGATCTGTGAAGGCCACTCAAGTTCCTTGGCTCACAAATGGTAATCCAATCCCAAAATGTTAAAGGAGAAGTCCAGCCTGAGCTTTTTAGGCTGGGCTTCTCCTAAGGGTCACAGGAGTGCAATTCGTTTTGCACTCCTGTGACCCGTTTTCAGCAGAGAGCGGTCTGAAGTCCGCTCTCCGCTGACGTCACTGCCATTAGTCGGGGAAGGGCGTCATCACGACTTCCAAGTCGGGTTCCGCCAGCTGCCCTGATTGATGGCAGTCTCAGCGGCTCAGCGAGCCGCTAAGACGCAGAGATAGCCTCTCCCCGCCACTTCACTGCTCATCGCTCCAATGAGCGTGGAGAAGCAGAGATAAAAGACGCTGACTGACAGTCAGCAGCTTTCCTCTCGGGGGTCTGTGAGAACCGAGTCATCGGCGGTGTTCAGTGGCTCGGTTCTCAGTGCAGAGACGGCGGGGGACAGATGGAGCATCAGTCTGATGCTCCATCCACCGAGGTAAGTATGAATAAAACAAAACCCGAAAACCCATACTTCTCTTTTAAGTAGGGTTGAGGTCAGGGACCTTTGAAGGCCATTCAAGTCCCTTGGCTCGCAAATTGGCATTCCAATCCCAAAAAGTGTTTAGGGTTGCGGTCAGGGATCTTTGACGGTCACTCAAGTTCCTTGGCTCGCAAATTGGCATTCCAATAAAAAAAAGTGTTAATTAGGGTTGAGATTAGGGAACTTTGAAGGCCGCTCAAGGTCCTTGGCTCACAATTGGCATTCCAGTCGCAAAAATATTTAGTAGGGTTAAGATCAGGTATCTCTTAAGGCCGATCAAGTTCCTTGGCTCACAAATGGCATTCCAATCCCAAAAAATGTTAAGTAGGGTTGAGATTAGGGATCTGTGAAAGTCACTCAAGTTCCTCGGATCACAATTGGCATTACATTCCCAAAAAGTGTTAAGTAGGGTTGAGATCAGGGATCTTTGAAGGCCACTCAAGTTCCTTGGCTCACATTTGGAATTCCATTCTCAAAAAGTGTTCAGGAGGATTGAGGTCAGAGACCTTTGAAGGCCACTCAAGTTCTTTGGCTCACAATTGGCGTTCCAATCCCAAAGAGTGTTAAGTAGGGTTGATGTCAGGGATCTTTGAAGGCCACTCAAGTTCTTTGGCTCATAATTGGCATTCCAATCCCAAAAAGTGTTAAGTAGGGTTGAGGTCAGGGATCTTTGAAGGCCACTCAAGTTCTTTGGCTCACAATTGGCATTCTAATACTAAAAAGTGTTAAGTAGGGTTGAGATTAGGGATCTGTGAAAGCCACTCAAAATCCTTGGCTCACAATTGGCATTCCATTCCCAAAAAGTGTTAAGTAGGGTTGAGGTCAGGGATCTTTGAAGACCACTCAAGTTCCTCCACGCCAACCTGATCAAACCATGTCTTTATGTAGCTGGCTTTGTACACAGGCATAGTCATGCTGGAACAGAAAAAGGCCATCACCAAACTGTTACCACAAGGCCTGAAGACCACAATTGTCTACGATGTCTTTTTATGCTGTAGTATTAAAGCGATTGTATAGTCACATTTTTTACCTTTACCTACAGGTAAGCCTATAAAAAGGCTTACCTGTAGGTAAAAAGAATATCTGTATGGTTTAGGAGATATTCCCCTTGCAATGCGCCGCTGACTGCAGCGGGGCGCATGCGCATCGGGGATTCTCGGCTGAAAGCTCGGCAGGCGCCGGTCCTTGCCGGAAAGAAGTCTCCCGCGCGCATGCGCGGGAGTGACGACATCGCGGCTCCAGCCACTCAAAGCACTGGAGCCGCGATACCCGGAAAACAAACCAAGGCAGCATGTCATCTCCCTCGGCGTGGACCAGGTAAGTTACAGACGCCTCGTTCTAAGGTAAGTATTTCATAATGAGCTAGTATGCCGTGCAAAAAGTAGCCAAAAAAAAAAGTGTCAGTGGGTATACAACCGCTTTAAGAGTAGCTGCCACTGTAAACACCTGAACTCTATCATTCGTAGGAGCTACTTTTGACCATATAGTATACATCCCAACTTTATTCAGATCTTCAAAAACATTTTGGCTGGATGTATTCTTTAAGAATATCCATAAAAGTATTTAGTGCCCTAAGCAAATAGGCAACTTGATTAAAGCTACACAGTTATATTTTACTTGCCAGTTTTCATACTACTGGCCATAAAAAAATATGTATTTGTTGTCATCATACATTTTTGTTCAATAAAATTTGAAAATAATCATTCTAAAACGATGCAATATTTTAAACACTGCAAGGTGCCCCATGAAATATGGCCCTTGCTGCACATGGTCAAACTAGTCGGTGTCACTAAGGAGTCTATGTATAAAGCATTCGTTGTATGGATGTGAGAAACACCCACATAATCCGGAAGAAAATTGCTGTACTTCCTCCAATATGTGCAGTTTCAATATCGCCAGTGCCATCTAGTGGCTACAGTACATTTTTTTCCCTGATAGAGATATTTCTAGGGACAAAAACACATTATGGCCACTAGGTGGCGATGACGATATAGAAATTACATGTATTTGAGGAAGTACAGCAATTTTTGTCCTTATTGTCTGATGTTGGTCATATCTGCAAAGGCAAATATTTTATGCATAGACCTCTTACAGCTCATTTAAATTGACCTCATTCATTTTGTATGTCACACATTGTAAATAATTATATCTGTTATTTATTTGAACACTGGCATATTATAGATCGATCTTGTGTTACTAAAAAGATTTGTGTGTTTGTTTGTTTTTTAATCTATCTATTTATAAGAACATTTCTCAATATTTGTTTGAAGCTATTTTTCTTTAGTAATTGTAAACCCAATCACTAAATTATTTTATAAACCTGAACATGTTTACAACTATTTAAAAGTTGTTTTTAGTCTTTTTTTTTTTTTTTAATCCTCGGTTTTCATTAAAATAATACCTGGTTACCATTTTTCATTGTATTTATTTATATTTTATGATATTTAATTCATATTTCTATATCATTCTATTTTTTTTTTATTCATAATACCTGGTTATCATTATTTTCTTTTCCAAGAAACTTATTAGAATTTTTGTTACCATTATTTTCATTAAAATTATACCTAAGCCTTATGTTTTTATTATTTATTTTTTTCTAATTTCAGTTGAAAAAATCCAGACTTGCATATCATGATAGTCTGATATTCAACCACTTCCAGGCGGCACGCAGTACATTTATGTCATCCAGTCTGTTGCAGGTTAGGGGTTTGCAGCGTGCTGCTCCTGTGACCGCTGTGTACCGTAATGATTAATATTATATAGGTGACTTGTGATTGGTCATAGCAATCACATGATAACAATGTAAACAAACTGTTAGGAATTGATTTCCATTCATAAACAGTTTGCTTACCGTTGTGATCTGCGATTGGTCCTCAACTATCATATGGTACCTGGCTACCTGTACCATGTTAATAGCTGTAGCCAATCACAGATTACAACCATAAGCAAGCTGTTTATGAATGTTAACCCATTCATGACAGCTGAAACTTTTGCTTATACCGTGATCATCATTGTAAAAGCAAGAACAGTAATAATAATAAAAAAAAAAAAGTACTACAGTGTCACTATTATGAAATTGAACTACTCTGAAGACAAGATGTCCAAAAAAATTGTAAATAAATAAAATTAAAATAAAAACAAAAGTTAAAATTAAAAAAATTGAATAAAACATTATATTCATTTAAATGAATTATATATATTAATTGAATATATATATATATATATATATATATATATATGTATATACATTTTATTAAAATTAATATATATAGATTTATATATATATAAACCAAAAAAGAGAGCGGCACTCACGGGTCTTGAAAGGTGAGCGCACGATGGCAGTTTAACTTGACATTTCGATGAGGCCCAAACTCATCTTCCTCATGTGCCTCATCAAAAATGTTGAATCAAACCGCCATCGTGCGTTCACCTTTCAAGACCTGGGAGTGCCTCTCTCTATTTATTTAAAAAAACAAATGAAAAAAAAAATGTTTTATTTAATTTCTTAATTTTCCAAAAAATAAAAAATTAACTTTAAAAAAACTCACCATGCCTCTTTCTAAATACCTCAGACTGTCTACTTTTCAAAAAGGGGTAATTTGAGGGGTATTTGTCTTGTTCTATGCACTGTGGCTTTATAGATCTCAAGGCCAGGATGGATTCAATTACAAATCCTATAGCTGGTAAAACAGCACCTGAATCTGTGTTTTTAGCTGTTTGCCTGCAGTTTAGATTTAAGGGTGTAATAAATATAAACTCTATCTTGTACTTACAGAAGGTAATTGGCAAAAGTGCGTAAAACATAAAATCCATCCAAGTTTAGACTCATTCAATCCACTGAAAACTGGTGTTCGACTGTTGAATCCATAAAACAACATGTACCGGTAATTGATGCATTAAACACACATAATAGCTTACATGCTTCATGGGCAAAACTACTTCTTTAGGCGGAAGTATATGAATGTGGCGTACTTTGTGTATTTAATAGGCTTGTGCAATTCGTTTCGTAACGAATCAAAATTCGTCCGAATTTAGCAACTTTCGGACATTCGGAAGCATTCGAATTTCCGAACAGAGCAATTACGAATAAAACCGAATCCGAAATAAATTATACCGCAAAATAGCGAATGCCCGAAGGTCTTCGGCATAATTCGTTATGAAAAAAGTTACGAATGTACGAATCCATTCGAAGCACAATAACACTCACTCTGCTCTCTGCTTCTCCCTCACCATGCTGAACTCCCTCTCAAAATGGTGTACAGGGGCGGAGGCTATAGCCGCATGAAAAAACGAAAGTAAAATACGAGATTTCAAATCCATTCGAAGCACAATAACACTCACTCTGCTCTGCTCTCTGCTTCTCCCTCACCGTGCTGAACCCTCTCAAAATGGTGTACAGGGGCGGAGCCTATAGCCGCATGTAAAAAACGAAAGTAAAATACGAGATTTCGAATCGTTACAAATAACCACTATGTATTTAGAAAAGTACAAATCCATTCGAAGCACATTAGGCATAATAGGGCAGCGTCGTTGTGAGAGAGACACGGAAAATTACGAATCAACGAACCCAAAAAAAGTTACGAAAGTAGGAGTTGTGTCCAGAATCAACGAAAAACAACGTACTCTACCGAAAGTACGAATTATAAAGCAACAAAAAATTCAACGAAAAATGTCGCTTGCAAAAATACGAATGAGTCCGAACACGAAAAATCCCGTCTAGCAAAATTACGAATGATTACGAATCAACAGGACCGGAAAGAAACGAACCGAAACGGAACGAATTTTTCCGTTGTGCACAAGTCTAGTATTTAACACCCAGGGTGGCTCTATATGACATAATGATTTTCATTATTAATAATGAAATGAAACAAACAATAGTAATGGCAGGAAAGGTAGTGCAAACTCAAAAATTGCAGTGCTCCTTCCAATTCATGGTCACTATAAAAGTGCCACCTTACATAGGTGGCCATTGGAAAAGTACCGCCTTACATTGGTGGTCAGGGATGTGCCCATTTCCAATGGTGGTCAATGATTTGTCCATTTACACTGGTGGTCAATGTAATGTTCATTTACACTGGTGGTTAGTGAAGTGACCCCTTACATTGACGGTCAGTGATGTGCCCATTTACTCACATGGTCAAGGTAGAGCCAATTGACACTGGTGGTCAGTGAAGCGCCCCCCTTACATTGGTGGTAAGTGAAGTGACAATTTCCACTGGTGTTCAATGATGTGTCCATTTACACTGGTAGTCAGTGAAGTGACTCCATACATTGATAGCCAGTGTAGTACACCCTTACATTGATGGTCAGTGTACACTGAGGGTCAATGAAGTATTCCATTAAATTGGTTGTCAGTGAAGAAGGGTCCCCTTAGATTTGTGGTCTGTGGGGGAAAAACACACTTACATTGGTGATCAGTGGGAGGAATGCCCCCCTATACAAGTAGCTGAAAAAGTCATTAGTATCAATGCTAGCTTAATTGAGAGGCAGAAATTTAGCACTACTCACGGAACCCCTAACAACCTCTGGAGGAACCCTAGAGCTCCATGGAACCCCTAGTAACCTCTAATGGAAAACTAGATTTCCATTGAACCTCTAGCAACCTCTAATGGCAAACTAGAGTTCTATGGAACCCCTAGCAACTTCTGAAGGAGTACTAAAACTCCATGGAGTTCCATTGAACCTCTAGTAACCTCTAATGAAAAACTAGAGTTCCATTGAACCTCTAGCAAACTCTAATGGCAAACTAGAGTTTCATGGAACCCCTAGTAACCTCTAATGGAAAACTAGAGTTCAATTGAACCTCTAGCAACCTCTAATGGCAAACTAGAGTTCCATGGAACCCCTAGCAACTTCTGAAGGAGTACTAAAACTCCATACAATTCCATTGAACCTCTAGTAACCTCTAATGGAAAACTAGAGTTCCATTGAACCTCTAGTAACCTCTAATGAAAAACTAGAGTTCCATTGAACCTCTAGCAAACTCTAATGGCAAACTAGAGTTCCATGGAACCCCTAGTAACATCTAATGGAAAACTAGAGTTCCATTGAACCTCTAGCAACCTCTAATGGTAAACTAGAGTTCCATGGAACCCCTAACAACCTCTGGTGGAACCATGGATTTCCATGGAACCCCTAGCAACCTCTGGAGGAACCCTAGATCTCCATGGATCCCCTAGCAACCTCTGGAGAAACCCTAGAGTTTCATGGACCCCTGGTTGAGAAATACCAATCTACTGTAGACCATAAATTGGTCATTTTTTTACTGATACAAGATACCACCCCAGGTATTTTTGGCTCACCTTTAGTCCTTCACCAACCACAGGTGCTGATTCATAGAATTCCACCTCTCCCCTACCTACCAAATTCAAACAGAAAAAACACACAACCGCCATATTTGTTTTATTTTTATTTCCCTTAAAACTTTATTGCAAAATGGACGTTTTTGGGGAAAACGTTTTTTTGAGGAAAAAGATAAAAGTGAAAGATTTGCTGCATTCTGTAATCGAAAGTTGTAATTCATTACAGAAATCTTAGGTATGATATTTGTTTTAAGAACAGAAAGCAAAATATGTCACAACACAAACAGTTACGGGAAATCTGAACAACGAGTCTTGAGTCATCTCAGTGTATCCCATCTATACACAGAAAACACCAGCTTGCACGTTCCCTCCTCTGCAGTGGTTCCCTACATAGATATCCTCGCCAACGGGAAGTTGCATACAAGATAGTAGCAGCCAGACTATTGAGTCATTCCAGAAGCCCTGTGATAATACGGGTGGGTGAACGTCACATTCCACCATTATCCCAGCCTCTCATAGTTTATCTAAATGACTGTTTTCAAAAATATCTGAAAATGTAAGTTTCCAAGTAGAACTATGGTCAGGATTGCAATTCCCCCTGCTAGATTTTCTCTTCCCTTGTGAAATCTGATGCAAAGGAGAACTTTGAAGGGGACTCTGATGTAAATGGGGGGGGGGGCTCTGGTGTACAGGATATAAAATAAAAAAGGGATCTGGTGTTACCGGTGACCCACCTCCATCCCTGTAATATGCAACAAAAGATTTGCCATTTTGGGACTTTGAATGAGGTGGGCACCATTGGGCTAATAAATATAGTAGCATCTAAATACAGTATAGAGTAGATGCGTTTATTCAGATAGGAGTGATGCATGCATTGATATCATCAACAGTGGGCAATTATAAAACAACATACATATAAATAAACAGTTGGTACATGTATAGTAAAAGACATGTGATACACAGGCATTGAATGTACCAAACGCATTTCGCTAGACCCAGCTCGCTCTTCAGGGGTGGATGCGTGTACAGATGTACCTGGGATGGAAAAAAGTATCACTAATAAAACAATTAATATCAAGCTCGATGTTCAGACCTCTGGGTGATAAAACATCAATTAAAAAAATTGATTGGATTTCACGTTTTGATAGTTCACAGACTAAATTGATGACCCTCCAATGAGGTTCCAAATGCTCCACTCCCCAGAACTCTAAGCAACCTATATAAATAAGACCGCAAGGGCATTTTAATGCATAGACCACATGTGTGCTGTTGTGGGCTATGCAATAAAATGCCCTTGCGGTCTTATTTATATAGGTCGCACCAAGAGAATGCTGAGGGTGCGTATAGCGGAACACATTCAAAATATAAGAATAGGGTTCAAGGATCACAATGTGTCCCTACACTTTAAAATAAAACATAACCAAGACCCATCAGGCTTAGGCCTCGTACACACGGCCGAGATTCTCGTTGAAAAAAACATGTCGTTTTTTTCGACGAGATTCTTGGACAAGAAACTTGTCCCGGCCGAGTGTACACACGCTCGTTTCAAAGAACCCGCGGTTCTTTGAAAGGAGTGTACGCGGTGACGTCATCGACTACGTCGAGCATGCGCTCGTCACATTCGATGCCGTCGCCGTCATCTTGGTATACCCTACGTATGCCTAGGAAGCTACCGCGCATGCGTCGAATTCATTTCGAACATGCGCGGTCTTCCGGGCGGGCAGGTAAGTGTACACACACTCACTTTTCTCGTCGAGAAACACGCAGAGGAGAATCTCGACGAGAAAATAGAGAGCAGGTTCTCTATTTTCTCGTCGAGGTTTCTTGTCGGTTTTCTCGACGAGAAACCCGCTAGCAGCGTACACACGACCGATTTACTCGGCAAGACCTCTCTGCCAGCAAGTTTCTTGCTGGTTCTTGCCGAGAAAATCGGTCGTGTGTACGAGGCCTTAGAGTTCTGGGGAGCAGAGCATTTGGAACCTCATTGGAGGGGCTATCAATTTAGTCCGTGAACTATCAAAACGTGAAACCCAATGGATTTTTTTAATTGATGTTTTATCACCCAGAGGTCTGAACATCGAGCTTGATATTAATTGTTTTATTAGTGATACTTAACACCACCAATATTTAAGTCTTTTATAGCTTTTTATTGATTTTTTGCAGATTTTAATATATTTGTGTCTTTATATATTTTACACATACCCTATATGTTCAGCGCAGCCACGTTAATAGTTGCTTAGTTTTAATGCATACTCATTTGGGGTGCACTGCTTTTAAATCACACGTATTTTTATGCAATTTAGATATTTCTTTAGATATATGTTTATATGCAATTTCAGCTTTGCATATGTTTATCCAGTAGATTCATTATATTGGTTATCCATAGACGCCTTATATCTATATATGTGCATTGAGTATAAATGCCATATGCCCTCATATATGTGCATTAATTATAGATGTATGCATTTGAATAATGTAATTTTGTTCCATGTCTACACAGATGCACTTATGGGGTTAAAATGTCCCACTATCTATATTTTATTTATATTTATATATATTTGTTTAAGCTGACTGCTCTGCTTGCTATATTATTGTAGTGAATGAGCCGTTATCTTATTATTGTTTTTCACTTACGTTAGCTGAAATAGAGAGTGACTGGATATATTGGCCAAGCTCCACTTCTCTAGTATGCTTAATATACATTGGTTGAGTCATTTTCCTGACAGAGAGCATTTGCGACTCATCCAGTGTTTATTATGTTCTTAGCCCTGCAGTCAGCTCGCTCGCTGACAATCGCACTTTGACCAATCACTGATACATAATTTTATCCAGTTCTCGGAGTCTTGTTAACTAGTTGGCAGCCTGTAGCGTGACTGCCGATTGGTTTAGCAGTGAGAAAGGGCGGCGTTACCATGCATACTTAAACCCGGTTGCCGCGTCATGAGGCTACGCTGTCAGACGAAGTCCGGAAGTGACGAAACGCGTCAGTGACGTAGCCTCCGTGGTTAACCGGAAGTGACGTTTGCTGTTCACGGGACGCATGTAACCAGGAAGTGGAGTGGACGGCTAAACACTAACTTCTCCCCCTGATCTGCAGGATTATCCCGGTGAACTTTTCTGCATATAGCAATTCACACTGCCTTATATCTTTTATCTATTGTACGTATATTTGTAGGGGGGATTATTGCTTGGGCCAATAAATTTTTAAGCAATATTACGCTATGTGGGCATTGTCGTTCTTTTCACATGGTACCCCTGCAAACGAGGTGGAGGTTCAATTATAAGCGGTGGATGACCAGGAATTGATTAAAGGCGTGCTGTTTTCCGATTTGTGGTGAGTGCATCCCCAAAGGGGAGATTTCTTCACATGGTGAAAATCTGCTGGTTGAAGGTGTTTGCTAACAAATCAACTGAGCACAAGTCACTGTTTGATCTGGTTCACCATTGTCTTTCTCATATGGACACAGCATATGAAATCTTGTCAAAGTAACTCTTGACAAAGCGCCGCTGCAATAATATTTAAGGACTCTTTCATTCTGAGGACTTTTTACTATTGTGTTTTAACATTGTGTTTGTAGCGATACCTTCAGTTAAGAGGGCCGCAGATTTAGTTTGGGCCCTGAAGACAGCTCCGCCAACCCCCAGCAATTAACTCGACCCCCTACTGGCACAGTTAGTCTAGGGTAATATGTGTAAATCTTATGCTCTATGATTAAATTCAAACACCAAGACAGTGATAGAAGAATAATGAATTTACTTTCTATGGTAATAAAAAAATTAACAGTGATAACAGATCATATGAACCTATCTGCAGAGCCCTGCAGCAATAGTCACACTATAACTATTAAGATATAGCGCACACGCGCCACGTGTAACAGTACTTCACTATGCGCCCTATGGCGCAGAAACTTAATAAACTACCTAGATGGCCAGGCCTGACCATATAACTCAGTCTCTAGGAAGGGTAAAATTCTTTGCATGCAAGTCTTTAAACGGTGGTGCATATTTCAGGAACACATTTGTAATCCGGGGGGGGGGTAAAAATGCCAACACAGTACACTCTACTAGAGATCCGTTTGACTCAGTTCTGCTTTGGATCTCAAGTGGGGAAAATAACTAAAATAGGAACTGGTGAGCCACGGCAGTCTGTAGGCCTAACAATGGTATAAAGTATTTGTGGATTGAGCAAGTGCTCGCTCACCCCTCCGGACGCGATCCCAGTCCGGGAACTTCCACCTGCTGTGTCTCCACACACAGCGTCTGCAGCGGTCTGGTCTTCGGCTCAGCAGCGGTTGAAGAAAACCGAGTCAGATGCCACCCAGGCTCGCGATGGGGTGGAAGGCTCTTTAGGTAGCAGCGCAAGGCCCCAGGCTTCAGGCCTTGCACTACAGCGGATCCGCACAGGAAGATCTCTCCCTTGAAGTCTCGTGTCCCAAAGAGGCCGAGCAAAGCCTCGCCTCCTCCTTTTATAATCCCTCCCATGAGTCTCTGGGGTGGAAACATTGCCAAAAGGGGATCAGGGTAAGGTAGTCCTGGGAGTCTTAAAGGGGACCCCGCTACACACTCCCCCCACTTAAACTCTTTGGTCCCCAAAGACAATTCTAGCATACACTGCGTACAACCCTAGACAACATTCCATATGATGTTGGCATAGGGAATTCCCACCAAAACAAAGGGGTTGAATTTCCTTGCCCACAGGTCACACTATCATGAGTGGCCTGCCTAACTGTGCCAGAGAGTGAGTGGGGGCTGCCCTCCACCAAATGAACAGTGGAGGGATCCGGATTCTCTACACTCCTCCTGGCAGTGACCACAGAATCTTCTGAGCTCTTCCCCATTTGTGGGTAGGTCAACTTTTTGGGAGGCCTTATGACTCTGCGAGCCCTTTGCTCTCTTAGGGTTTCTGGCTCTGGCGCCACAGGCTCTTCTTCTGTAGCAGGCTCGGGCAACACGGCAGGCTCTGTAACATCTGCTTCAGGAGCCGAGGGATACATAGAGTCTCCAGGGTCCTTTTCAGAGTAAGTATCACAAGCATCTTCCCAGTAATCTGATGAAGGACTAGATGGGATGAACTCAGTGGATTCTGCATTCAGTTGTCCATCTATAGTGTCTTCAGTAGTTGGAAGATCTATAGCAGAAGTTCCTGGAGTTGGGGAAGGCCACAGCCAGTCAAGTTCTCTTCCTTCATCTCCACTGAGTTCAGAGGCCTCTCCATCTTCAGCCCGAGAGGTCTGGGACCGAGTGTTTGGCCTGGGGGTATCCAGAATAGAGACTGGTTCAGGGGAGTCCCTCACTGGAGGTATCCTGACCGCTTCAGCAAGTGATAGCAGGTGGTTTCGATGCCACGTCTTCAGTGGTACTACCTTTCCTTCTGGCTTCAACTTGTAGACAGGTAGGCCCGGCAGCTTCCTACAGATGACATAGGGTTCAGATCTCCATCTGTCTGCAAGTTTGTGTTTTCCAGGGACCCCCAGATTGCGTAGCAGTACTCGGTCCCCGGGCTGAAGGTCTTGCACCCGGACCTTCAAGTCGAAGTTTCTTTTGTTTCGAGCTCCCCTTTGATCTGAGGCCGCTTGAGCTTGTTCATAGGCTACTTTCAGGCTGTGTCTGAGCCTGTCCACATATCCTTTGTGGGATGTGGCTGAGGAATGGTCTAAAGAGGTGCCAAAGGCCAGGTCCACAGGTAACCTTGCTTCTCTCCCAAACATGAGTCGATACGGGGAGTAGCCAGTAGCATCACTGGTGGTGCAGTTGTAAGCGTGTACTATAGCCGCTATGTGTTTGCTCCAATGTTGCTTTTTTCTCACTATCCAGAGTTCCCAACATGTTGAGCAGGGTTCGGTTAAACCTCTCCGGCTGAGCATCCCCCTGTGGGTGATAAGGTGTGGTTCGGGTTTTCTTGATTCCTAACGAATCCAGGAAGTTCCGGATCAGCCGACTCTCAAAGTCCCTTCCTTGATCTGAATGGAGTCGCTGTGGCAGCCCATAATGGACAAAATACTTACTATGAGTAAGCGTCAATTCGTGACGTGAAACGCGTTAGCCACCCTTCCCTGCATGCACACCATCTGCATTTGTTGTTTTGGATTTATGGATTTATTTTGAATTTGGATTTTTTACCTGAAATTTTGGAATAAATAACTGTCTATACAGAGTGCGGCAGTCCAGGGTTTCTTTTTCTCCCATGCATCAGTGCAGAGCCAGCACCTGTGTGAGTGACCGGGCGGAAGCAGCTATTTGGTGAATTCTCAAGCTTTTGAGCGGTACGTTTTTCCTTTCCTTTATAGTGTCTTCAGTAGTTGGAAGATCTATAGCAGAAGTTCCTGGAGTTGGGGAAGGCCACAGCCAGTCAAGTTCTCTTCCTTCATCTCCACTGAGTTCAGAGGCCTCTCCATCTTCAGCCCGAGAGGTCTGGGACCGAGTGTTTGGCCTGGGGGTATCCAGAATAGAGACTGGTTCAGGGGAGTCCCTCACTGGAGGTATCCTGACCGCTTCAGCAAGTGATAGCAGGTGGTTTCGATGCCACATCTTCAGTGGTACTACCTTTCCTTCTGGCTTCAACTTGTAGACAGGTAGGCCCGGCAGCTTCCTACAGATGACATAGGGTTCAGATCTCCATCTGTCTGCAAGTTTGTGTTTTCCAGGGACCCCCAGATTGCGTAGCAGTACTCGGTCCCCGGGCTGAAGGTCTTGCACCCGGACCTTCAAGTCGAAGTTTCTTTTGTTTCGAGCTCCCCTTTGATCTGAGGCCGCTTGAGCTTGTTCATAGGCTACTTTCAGGCTGTGTCTGAGCCTGTCCACATATCCTTTGTGGGATGTGGCTGAGGAATGGTCTAAAGAGGTGCCAAAGGCCAGGTCCACAGGTAACCTTGCTTCTCTCCCAAACATGAGTCGATACGGGGAGTAGCCAGTAGCATCACTGGTGGTGCAGTTGTAAGCGTGTACTATAGCCGCTATGTGTTTGCTCCAATGTTGCTTTTTTCTCACTATCCAGAGTTCCCAACATGTTGAGCAGGGTTCGGTTAAACCTCTCCGGCTGAGCATCCCCCTGTGGGTGATAAGGTGTGGTTCGGGTTTTCTTGATTCCTAACGAATCCAGGAAGTTCCGGATCAGCCGACTCTCAAAGTCCCTTCCTTGATCTGAATGGAGTCGCTGTGGCAGCCCATAATGGACAAAATACTTCTCCATAAGTACCTTGGCTACTGTGGAAGCCTTCTGGTCTTTGGTTAGGAAAGCTTGGGCATACCGGGTGAAATGATCGGTTATCACCAGAACATTTCCTAGTCCACTCAGGTCGGGATCGAGGCAGAGAAAATCAATGCATACCAGATCCATCTGGCCTTGACTTTGTAGATGGCCCATTGGGGCAGCTTGATGGGGTAAAGTCTTCCTCTGGATGCAGCGTGCACATGAATGGCAGTACTCTTCCACTTCTGCCCTCATGCAGGGCCAATAGAACCGACTTCTGACAAGTTGAAAGGTCCTTTCCGCCCCTAGGTGGCCGTGATTGTCATGTAGGGCAATCAGAACAGTCTCTCTATGTTTTTCCGGAAGAAACAATTGCCATTTATCTTCCAGGTCATCAGAGGGGCCCCTTCGGTAGACCACTCCCTGATGCACCTGTAACCTGTCCCACTCTTTCCTCAACAGGCGAGTCTGTTTGGATCCTGATTCTCCAGGGCTTCCAGAACCAATTTCCCCATGGGGTCTTCTAATTGGTCGCATCTTAGTTCCTTCTTGGACAACTTTGGCAGATGGTCTTCCTCCAGTTGAGTTACTCCACAGTATTGTTTGGGGACTCCTACCATGGTAACTCCTATCTCTTCCGCCCTTGAGCCTCCTCTGGCTTGTAATTCAGCCCCTTGACAAAGGGCCCGCACCCCGTCAGGTGCCACTTGAGTCCAGTCTTCCATGTCACTGGTGGGGCCATGAGATCTCCTGGACAGAGCGTCTGCATCTCGATTTCCAGTCCCTGGCCTGTACTTTAGGCTGAAATTGAATCCAGACAATGCGGCCAGCCACCTGTGTCCAGTGGCGTCCAGCTTTGCTGTAGTGAAAAGGTAGGTAAGGGGGTTGTTGTCGGTCTTCACAGTGAACTCCGCCCCATACAGGTAGTCTTTGAGCTTGTATACTACCGCCCACTTAAGGGCCAGGAACTCCAGCTTGTGAGTGGCGTAGTTCTTCTCAGAGGGGGTCAGGCTCCTGCTCACGTAGGCAACAGGCCGCAGTTGTCCTTCGTGTTCTTGGTAAAGTACTCCTCCCAGACCATCATGACTAGCATCTACATGTAGTTCATAGGGTTTGGTTGGGTCTGCGTAGGCCAAGACTGGGGCAGTGGTTAGGCTCTTCTTCAATGCCTGGAAGGCCTCTTCACACTTCTGGTTCCACTGATCTCTGACTGACTCTCCCGGCTTCCTGAACCCTGAGTCGTCCTCTTCTCCCTCGGTCTTGAGTAGTTCATTCAATGGTCTAGCAATTCGGGCGAATCCTTCCACAAACCTCCTGTAATAGGAGCAGAACCCTAAGAAGGATCTGAGTTCTGTTACTGTGGTGGGTCGTGGCCAGGAGGTAACTGCCTCCAATTTCTCAGGGTCTGTGGCCACCCCTTCTTCAGACACTATGTGCCCCAGATAGTTCACAGAAGACTGGTAAAACCGACACTTCTCAGGCGAAAGCTTGAGTCCCTCCTCACTGAGTCTTCTCAACACTTTTTCCAGCCTCTCCTCGTGTTCCTCCAAGGTTCTCCCAAAGACAATGACATCGTCCAGGTATACAAGGACTTCAATAAGGTTCATGTCTCCTACAGTCTTCTCCATGAGACGTTGGAAGGTAGCAGGAGCTCCAGACAGTCCCTGGGGCATTCGATCAAACTCAAAGAACCCCACTGGGGTTATGAAGGCTGTCTTCTCCTTGTCTTCTGGATGCATAGGGATCTGATAGTATCCACTCTTGAGATCCATAACGCTGAACCACTTGGCTCCAGACAAGCTCTGTAAAGCGTCCTCTATCCTCGGAGTGGTGTACTCATCGGGTATGGTTCTCCTGTTGAGAGTCCTGTAGTCTATACAGAGCCTCAATGACCCATTCTTCTTCCTGACCACCACTATCGGGGAGGCATAGGGGCTTCTAGACTCCCGGATCACACCAGTCCTCTTGAGTTCTGCGAGCTGTTCCCTTAGATCCTCCAGATCTGCTAGTGGGACCCTCCTGACCCTCTCTCTGAAGGGCTTGTCTTCTTGGAGGCGGATCCGATGGGTGGCACTCCTTGCAC
Source organism: Rana muscosa (assembly GCA_029206835.1). Lineage (NCBI taxonomy): Eukaryota > Metazoa > Chordata > Amphibia > Anura > Ranidae > Rana > Rana muscosa. The sequence goes on from CM055125.1 coordinate 323,017,977, forward strand.
ACCCCACATCGAACTCATCTTTGGAGAAGATCTTCTCCCATCTGGTCAACTGGGCCTTGGCTCTCTCTTTCCAAGCCCTGGGCAGATTCGGGTTTTCCATGGACAGCTTCTCCCAAACATCTCCTCCTTCACCCGTCCCCTTGACTTCTGACAGGGTAACCGGGGCAGCAGGGCTCACCTGGCCCAGCAGAATCCTGGCTGGGATTTCCATGGGGCCACCTGTAGTGTTTCTAACACTCACCGGAACTCTACAATGGGCCTTCTTCAGGGCCTTCAGTGGAATCACTTCTGGTATCACTTCCAGACCGGGGGACTCTTCCCTTGGGTCGGACTCCAGCATGACAAAGGGTCCAGGCTGCTCCCAAGTAAGCTTCACAGTGGCTCTGAGAGAGGTTACTTCGCCGGGCTGCAACACTACCCCTTCTCTTCCAAGTCTCCACACCTTCCCTATCCCCTCTCCAGGGGACTTCTGCTCTAGGACCAGCCATTGGTAGGCCGTCTTCAGCATGGGGTGGATCTTGGTGGCCGCTTGCCCCTTCTCTTTCACTAGAGGGGTCAGGAGTCTTCGGACCAGGTCTGTGTTTGTCCCTATTATGAGGGAACTCTTGTTGGCTCCTGGCGGTCGAGGGCACACAACTGCCAGGGTGTCAAACACTTTGGCCTTCCCAGCCACAGATGGGTCAAAAGTCATCTTGACGGGCAGATAGCCATCATAGGGGAAACTCTGGGTTCCAATCCCACATATTTCCAGTTCCTCTATCTTCTGGATGGGCAGGTGACTCAAGTGCTTATCGTAGAAATCCCGGTATAATAGGGTCACTTGTGCCCCAGTGTCCAAGATGGCTCTGGTGTAGACTCCCTCCACTTGAATGGGCACTATAGGAGATGGGCCTACTAGCTTCTCCGGATATGGCCTGGCAGGGGTCGCCTTCTTCTGGTCCTTTCCCTTCTGACTCTCTCTCGTCCAACTCCCTTTGGACTTTAGTCTTTCTTGAGCCTGGTATGCATTCATTTCCCTCCTTTCTATGGGCGTACAGACCCGCTGAGGGATACTATTATTTTTCTTAGGTGTGCACCCCCTCTGGGGAGTGCTGTGTCTCTTCTGAGGGGTCTTGCCCTCTTTCTCTGGGGTGTATCTCTGTTGAGGAATGTTGTGTTTCCTCTGAGGTGTTTTATCTCCTCTTTTCTTCTGCTTCGCATTCAGCTTGGAGCTCACTGAAGATGATGGGCACCCGGTTGACTCCTTCACCAGGGCCCTCTGGAGTTTGCCGCCGGCTTGCGGTTATCTGTTTTCTTCTTCTTGGGACTGGAACATGTAGCTGCAATATGGCCAATTCCTTCACAGTTAAAGCAGACTATATCTCCCCATTCTTGTAAAGATGCGGGTGCTGAGGCAATTGGGAATAGTTCCTTCCTTGGTACTTCTCTCCTGGGGCCTTCTGGCTCTTTTGCTATCAGAGAGGTCAACATCTCTAACACCTTGGACATTTGTGACTTTAAAGTGTCCACCTCTGAGTCCCTTTCTGGGGCAATTACTGGGTTGACTAACACCTGTGCGGGGACAACATTTGTCTTAATCATTTGCTGGTCCTGTTGTAGTGCCTCCTCATCTCTGATGATTTTTATCAAATCAGCATAAGTCAGTAACCTTCCTCCTCCCGAGGTTTTCAGGTGCAGCCAGACTGGATCCGAGCGCAACGCTCCCTTTAAGACTTGCTTCATTCTTGCCGCATCTGTATCTTGGGGCTTCATTCCCTTTTTCAACACAATCTTGCACAGCAACCTGTTCAGTCTCCTAACATACTCTGAAAGTTTCTCCTTCGGCTGTTGGAAAGTATGTTCAAATTGGTAGACCATCTCTGTCACCTTTTCCAATTGACCAAACTCTTCCTGTAGCATGGCTAGACAGTCTTGAGCCGTGCAGTCTGCATTCCCAAACCGAAAACTTTTCACTGCTTCTGCTGCTGCGCCTTTGAGGCTTTCTATCATTTGTTGCCTCTTCTGCGCTTTGGGCACCTCCCATGCCTCTACTGCTTGTAATGCCTGCTCCACCCAGGTATCAAAATCTTCTTCCCCTGCAGGGACAGGGAGCTTCCCTGAGAATGTCTTCAGTCTCCGGTAGCTAGTCTCTACATGCACCGTGCTTGTCTTCTGACATTTGGTTAGCAGATCCCCTATTGCCTTTATCAATTCTGGTGATATAGCAGTGGCAGGTGCGGGTGCCACCGGGGGCGTCACCCCGTCTCCTCTTTCTGGTGAGGTATGGGCCGCAGCCTGCGGTGATCCCATCGGTGATGGTTCCTTCTTTACAGTTACTGCGTGCGCCAACCTATAGGTTCTGTTGTCTGGTGTCCGCACACACTTGCGCTTGCAAGCCTCTGGCATCCCGTCCCCGTACTCCACTAGTGCATACTGATATGAAGTGTCTGGGTCTGACATTATATCCATCACCCACGGTGTGTGATCTGGGGACACTAACTTCATTAACTCCTCTACCATCTCAGTCGACCATTCCTCCCCAGGGAGGCTGATGACTATCGAGTTGTTTGACTCTGCCCTAGAGGCTTTACACCACTCTTCTACTGCTTGTGGGTCCATGCCGGCACTTCTGGCGTTCACCTGCTGTATCAGGATCCCGGACGAGAACCCCCACGTGTAGCGATACCTTCAGTTAAGAGGGCCGCAGATTTAGTTTGGGCCCTGAAGACAGCTCCGCCAACCCCCAGCAATTAACTCGACCCCCTACTGGCACAGTTAGTCTAGGGTAATATGTGTAAATCTTATGCTCTATGATTAAATTCAAACACCAAGACAGTGGTAGAAGAATAATGAATTTACTTTCTATGGTAATAAAAAAATTAACAGTGATAACGGATCATATGAATCTATCTGCAGAGCCCTGCAGCAATAGTCACACTATAACTATTAAGATATAGCGCACACGAGCCACGTGTTACAGTACTTCACTATGCGCCCTATGGCACAGCAACTTAATGAATTACCTAGATGGCCAGGCCTGACCATATAACTCAGTCTCTAGGAAGGGTAAAATTCTTTGCATGCAAGTCTTTAAACGGTGGTGCACATTTCAGGAACACATTTGTAATCCAAGGGGGGGGGGGGATAAAAATGCCAACACAGTACACTCCACTAGAGATCCGTTTGACTCAGTTCTGCTTTGGATCTCAAGTGGGGAAAATAACTAAAATAGGCCTAACAATGGTATAAAGTATTTGTGGATTGAGCAAGTGCTCGCTCACCCCTCCGGACGCGATCCCAGTCTGGGAACTTCCACCTGCTGTGTCTCCACACACAGCGTCTGCAGCGGTCTGGTCTCCGGCTCAGCAGCGGTTGAAGAAAACCGAGTCAGATGCCACCCAGGCTCGCGATGGGGTGGAAGGCTCTTTAGGTAGCAGCGCAAGGCCCCAGGCTTCAGGCCTTGCACTACAGCGGATCCGCACAGGAAGATCTCTCCCTTGAAGTCTCGTGTCCCAAAGAGGCCGAGCCCAGCCTCGCCTCCTCCTTTTATAATCCCTCCCATGAGTCTCTGGGGTGGAAACATTGCCGAAAGGGGTTCTGGGTAAGGTAGTCCTGGGAGTCTTAAAGGGGACCCCGCTACATGTTTATGATATTAGTGGCTGCTTTTAAGTGATATTTTACTATATTTACTTATTATAATACTGTTTAAGAACACCTATTGCCTGCAACCAATATTGTTTTTTCCTAAGCGCTGAGTGGTGCTTTCTTTTAGGTGGGCAAGTTTGAGGCATCCTTCTTTAGAGAGGAAACATTGCTGGAACTAGCAGCTAGGGATGAGCTTCGTGTTCGAGTCGAACATACGTTCGACTCGAACATTGGCTGTTCGATCGTTCGACGAAGATCGAACGATTTGGGCCGTTCGCGCCAAATTCGAGTGACGCGAACGGCCCACAATGCACTACGCCATCGCAGTGTCATCCAGGCGCTGTGATTGGCCAAGCATGCACTGTGACCCCGCATGCTTGGCCAATCACAGCGCCGGCAGCGAGGAGAGCAATGATTGGCCACAGGCAGGATGCCTGTGGCCAATTATTGCTGAGGGTGTTTAGTACACGCCCCACACTATAAAAGGCCGCCAGCACGGCGGCCTAGTGTAGTGTGTTCCGGAGCAGGGATAGAGTAGCATAGGCAGGGACAGTGACTGTTATTTCTTTCTTGCTTAACCTGGATTCCTTTAGTTTAGGGAAAGAGAAGGATAGGTAGGGAGAGTGTCAGTGTGTTTTGTGCTTCTGCTATAGTGTGCTTAAAAAAAAACATTTATTCTAGGGACAGAAAACTCTAGGTAGGGACAGTGTCAGTTTCTTTCACTCTGCAAGTCCTTGTTTCCAGGGACCTGGAAGGACAGTGAGTGAATTGTCCTTTTGCTATATTGTGATTAAAAAAAACATTTATTCTAGGGACAGAAAACTCTAGGTAGGGACAGTGTCAGTTTCTTTCACTCTGCAAGTCCTTGTTTCCAGGGACCTGGAAGGACAGTGAGTGAATTGTCCTTTTGCTATATTGTGATTAAAAAAAACATTTTTTTCTAGGGACAGAAAACTGTAGGTAGGGAGAGTATTTTTTTTCTTTCACTCTGCAAGTCCTTGTTTCCAGGGACCTGTAAGGACAGTGAGTTAATTGTCCTTGTGCTATATTGTGCTGAAAAAAACATTTATTCCAGGGACAGAAAACTCTAGGTAGGGACAGTGTCAGTTTCTTTCACTCTGCAAGTCCTTGTTTCCAGGGACCTGGAAGGACAGTGAGTGAATTGTCCTTTTGCTATATTGTGATTAAAAAAAACATTTTTTTCTAGGGACAGAAAACTGTAGGTAGGGAGAGTGTTTTTTTTCTTTCACTCTGCAAGTCCTTGTTTCCAGGGACCTGTAAGGACAGTGAGTTAATTTTCCTTGTGCTATATTGTGATTAAAAAAAACATTTATTCTAGGGACAGAAAACTCTAGGTAGGGACAGTGTCAGTTTCTTTCACTCTGCAAGTCCTTGTTTCCAGGGACCTGGAAGGACAGTGAGTGAATTGTCCTTTTGCTATATTGTGATTAAAAAAAACATTTATTCTAGGGACAGAAAACTCTAGGTAGGGACAGTGTCAGTTTCTTTCACTCTGCAAGTCCTTGTTTCCAGGGACCTGGAAGGACAGTGAGTGAATTGTCCTTTTGCTATATTGTGATTAAAAAAAACATTTATTCTAGGGACAGAAAACTCTAGGTAGGGACAGTGTCAGTTTCTTTCACTCTGCAAGTCCTTGTTTCCAGGGACCTGGAAGGACAGTGAGTGAATTGTCCTTTTGCTATATTGTGATTAAAAAAAACATTTATTCTAGGGACAGAAAACTCTAGGTAGGGACAGTGTCAGTTTCTTTCACTCTGCAAGTCCTTGTTTCCAGGGACCTGGAAGGACAGTGAGTGAATTGTCCTTTTGCTATATTGTGATTAAAAAAAACATTTATTCTAGGGACAGAAAACTCTAGGTAGGGACAGTGTCAGTTTCTTTCACTCTGCAAGTCCTTGTTTCCAGGGACCTGGAAGGACAGTGAGTGAATTGTCCTTTTGCTATATTGTGATTAAAAAAAACATTTATTCTAGGGACAGAAAACTCTAGGTAGGGACAGTGTCAGTTTCTTTCACTCTGCAAGTCCTTGTTTCCAGGGACCTGGAAGGACAGTGAGTGAATTGTCCTTTTGCTATATTGTGATTAAAAAAAACATTTTTTTCTAGGGACAGAAAACTGTAGGTAGGGAGAGTATTTTTTTTCTTTCACTCTGCAAGTCCTTGTTTCCAGGGACCTGTAAGGACAGTGAGTTAATTGTCCTTGTGCTATATTGTGCTGAAAAAAACATTTATTCCAGGGACAGAAAACTCTAGGTAGGGACAGTGTCAGTTTCTTTCACTCTGCAAGTCCTTGTTTCCAGGGACCTGGAAGGACAGTGAGTGAATTGTCCTTTTGCTATATTGTGATTAAAAAAAACATTTATTCTAGGGACAGAAAACTCTAGGTAGGGACAGTGTCAGTTTCTTTCACTCTGCAAGTCCTTGTTTCCAGGGACCTGGAAGGACAGTGAGTGAATTGTCCTTTTGCTATATTGTGATTAAAAAAAACATTTATTCTAGGGACAGAAAACTCTAGGTAGGGACAGTGTCAGTTTCTTTCACTCTGCAAGTCCTTGTTTCCAGGGACCTGGAAGGACAGTGAGTGAATTGTCCTTTTGCTATATTGTGATTAAAAAAAACATTTATTCTAGGGACAGAAAACTCTAGGTAGGGACAGTGTCAGTTTCTTTCACTCTGCAAGTCCTTGTTTCCAGGGACCTGGAAGGACAGTGAGTGAATTGTCCTTTTGCTATATTGTGATTAAAAAAAACATTTATTCTAGGGACAGAAAACTCTAGGTAGGGACAGTGTCAGTTTCTTTCACTCTGCAAGTCCTTGTTTCCAGGGACCTGGAAGGACAGTGAGTGAATTGTCCTTTTGCTATATTGTGATTAAAAAAAACATTTTTTTCTAGGGACAGAAAACTGTAGGTAGGGAGAGTATTTTTTTTCTTTCACTCTGCAAGTCCTTGTTTCCAGGGACCTGTAAGGACAGTGAGTTAATTGTCCTTGTGCTATATTGTGCTGAAAAAAACATTTATTCCAGGGACAGAAAACTCTAGGTAGGGACAGTGTCAGTTTCTTTCACTCTGCAAGTCCTTGTTTCCAGGGACCTGGAAGGACAGTGAGTGAATTGTCCTTTTGCTATATTGTGATTAAAAAAAACATTTTTTTCTAGGGACAGAAAACTGTAGGTAGGGAGAGTATTTTTTTTCTTTCACTCTGCAAGTCCTTGTTTCCAGGGACCTGTAAGGACAGTGAGTTAATTGTCCTTGTGCTATATTGTGCTGAAAAAAACATTTATTCCAGGGACAGAAAACTCTAGGTAGGGACAGTGTCAGTTTCTTTCACTCTGCAAGTCCTTGTTTCCAGGGACCTGGAAGGACAGTGAGTGAATTGTCCTTTTGCTATATTGTGATTAAAAAAAACATTTTTTTCTAGGGACAGAAAACTGTAGGTAGGGAGAGTGTTTTTTTTCTTTCACTCTGCAAGTCCTTGTTTCCAGGGACCTGTAAGGACAGTGAGTTAATTTTCCTTGTGCTATATTGTGATTAAAAAAAACATTTATTCTAGGGACAGAAAACTCTAGGTAGGGACAGTGTCAGTTTCTTTCACTCTGCAAGTCCTTGTTTCCAGGGACCTGGAAGGACAGTGAGTGAATTGTCCTTTTGCTATATTGTGATTAAAAAAAACATTTATTCTAGGGACAGAAAACTCTAGGTAGGGACAGTGTCAGTTTCTTTCACTCTGCAAGTCCTTGTTTCCAGGGACCTGGAAGGACAGTGAGTGAATTGTCCTTTTGCTATATTGTGATTAAAAAAAACATTTATTCTAGGGACAGAAAACTCTAGGTAGGGACAGTGTCAGTTTCTTTCACTCTGCAAGTCCTTGTTTCCAGGGACCTGGAAGGACAGTGAGTGAATTGTCCTTTTGCTATATTGTGATTAAAAAAAACATTTATTCTAGGGACAGAAAACTCTAGGTAGGGACAGTGTCAGTTTCTTTCACTCTGCAAGTCCTTGTTTCCAGGGACCTGGAAGGACAGTGAGTGAATTGTCCTTTTGCTATATTGTGATTAAAAAAAACATTTATTCTAGGGACAGAAAACTCTAGGTAGGGACAGTGTCAGTTTCTTTCACTCTGCAAGTCCTTGTTTCCAGGGACCTGGAAGGACAGTGAGTGAATTGTCCTTTTGCTATATTGTGATTAAAAAAAACATTTTTTTCTAGGGACAGAAAACTGTAGGTAGGGAGAGTATTTTTTTTCTTTCACTCTGCAAGTCCTTGTTTCCAGGGACCTGTAAGGACAGTGAGTTAATTGTCCTTGTGCTATATTGTGCTGAAAAAAACATTTATTCCAGGGACAGAAAACTCTAGGTAGGGACAGTGTCAGTTTCTTTCACTCTGCAAGTCCTTGTTTCCAGGGACCTGGAAGGACAGTGAGTGAATTGTCCTTTTGCTATATTGTGATTAAAAAAAACATTTTTTTCTAGGGACAGAAAACTGTAGGTAGGGAGAGTATTTTTTTTCTTTCACTCTGCAAGTCCTTGTTTCCAGGGACCTGTAAGGACAGTGAGTTAATTGTCCTTGTGCTATATTGTGCTGAAAAAAACATTTATTCCAGGGACAGAAAACTCTAGGTAGGGACAGTGTCAGTTTCTTTCACTCTGCAAGTCCTTGTTTCCAGGGACCTGGAAGGACAGTGAGTGAATTGTCCTTTTGCTATATTGTGATTAAAAAAAACATTTTTTTCTAGGGACAGAAAACTGTAGGTAGGGAGAGTATTTTTTTTCTTTCACTCTGCAAGTCCTTGTTTCCAGGGACCTGTAAGGACAGTGAGTTAATTGTCCTTGTGCTATATTGTGCTGAAAAAAACATTTATTCCAGGGACAGAAAACTCTAGGTAGGGACAGTGTCAGTTTCTTTCACTCTGCAAGTCCTTGTTTCCAGGGACCTGGAAGGACAGTGAGTGAATTGTCCTTTTGCTATATTGTGATTAAAAAAAACATTTTTTTCTAGGGACAGAAAACTGTAGGTAGGGAGAGTGTTTTTTTTCTTTCACTCTGCAAGTCCTTGTTTCCAGGGACCTGTAAGGACAGTGAGTTAATTTTCCTTGTGCTATATTGTGATTAAAAAAAACATTTTTTCTAGGGACAGAAAACTGTAGGTAGGGAGAGTGTTTTTTTTCTTTCACTCTGCAAGTCCTTGTTTCCAGGGACAGAGAAGGACACCTGAAGGTAGCCCTTATTGCTTTTTTCCCATCTCCCTGCAGGCCATCTATTAGAATGTCTGGAAGGCAAACAAGGAGAGGCAGACAGTCAGGAGGCAATAAAAGAGGGCAAGCAGGCTCTGTGTCTGGGGGCAACAGTGCTGGTCGTGGACGCGGTGCATTGTCATCAGCACATGGCCATGGGACACGCTTGTCCTTCTTTTCGGCAGCTGGACATGTTGAGCCACATCATGCCGAAGACTTGGTAGAGTGGATGACCAAGCCCTCCTCCTCCTCCTCATCCTCTCTCACCCAGGCTCAGGGTACTGGAAAAGCAGCTGCCAAAGCGTCGTCTTCCCTGGTATCAATGTCAGACAAATCATCAGTCACTCCTTCCCTAGACCCACCATGTCCTCCTCCTGAGGAGTCCCCCGAACTGTTTCAGCACAGTGTTGGGTACATGCTCCAGGAGGATGCCCAGCGTTTCGAAGGGTCTGATGATGAAACCCAGCTAGAGGAAGGCAGTAGCGTGAGAGCAGACAGAGGGGATGCTCAAGAAGGACACCAATCTGGCAGTCATGTTCCAGCAGCTGCAGCATACTGCCAGATTGGCTCCAGTGATGAGGAGGGAGGGGATGATGAGGTCAATGACTCCACGTGGGTGCCTAATAGGAGAGAGGAGGAGGAGGAGGATGAGGAGGAGGCACATCTCCAACGAGGCAGGATGCCCTTTGGTGGCCAGCGTAAGGGCAGTACACCGACGGAATCACACCGCAGAGCTCCGCCTGTGCAGGGCGCTGCCTCTGCCCGTCATTCAAAAAGTTCTTTGGTGTGGGCCTTTTTTGAGGCTAGTGCATCAGATCGCACAGCTGCTGTTTGCAACATATGTCTCAAGCGTATATCGCGTGGCCAAAACATCAGCCGCTTGGGTACCACATGCCTGACCAGACATATGTTGACCTGCCATGCAGCTCGTTGGCAAGCCTACCTCAAAGACCCACACCAAAGAACAAAGCGGACCTCTCCTTGCACCGCATCAGCTGGGATCTCCAACCCCACTATAACTTCAGTCCTCTCTGAAACATGCACTGAGAGGAATGAAGGTGTAGAATTAGGTGTGTCACAGCCAAGTACTTGCGCCCACTCTGCTAGCAGTACACCGACGTCCGATTCTAGCAGGCAAATTTCCCTGCCCCAGCTGCTGGACCGTCGAAAGAAGTTCACTCCCAGCCATCCACATGCCCAGCGGTTGAATGCTAGCTTGGCTAAATTGCTAGCGCTTCAACTGCTGCCTTTTCAGTTGGTAGACTCGGCCCCCTTCCGTGAGTTTGTGCAATGTGCGGTTCCTCAGTGGCAGGTTCCCAAACGCCACTTTTTCTCACGGAAGGCTATTCCGGCTCTCTACCGGCATGTGGAAGGCAATGTCTTGGCCTCGCTGGACAGGGCGGTCAGCGGTAAGGTGCATATTACCGCTGACTCATGGTCCAGCAGGCATGGACAGGGACGTTACCTTTCTTTCACGGCCCATTGGGTCACTCTTTTGGCAGCTGGGAAGGATTCAGGACAAGGTGCAGTAGTGTTGGAGGTTGTCCCACCGCCACGCCTCCAAAATGCTACTACTGGTTGTGACACACCTCTCTCCTCCACCCCCTCCTCTTCTTCTTCCTCCATGGCCTCTTCCTGTGGTTTGTCCTATGAACCAGCGGTGCTCCGTAGCCGTTCACGGGGCTACGCAAGTACGCAGGCAAAAAGATGCCATGCCGTGCTTGCGCTGGTGTGTTTGGGGGACAGAAGCCACACTGGGGCAGAGGTCCTGTCTGCTCTGCAGGGCCAGGCCGAGAGGTGGTTGACGCCACGCCAGCTTAAGCCAGGAATGGTGGTTTGCGACAATGGCACCAACCTCCTCTCCGCCCTCCGACAGGGACAACTGACCCATGTGCCCTGTGTGGCTCACGTCCTTAACCTGGTGGTGCAGCAGTTCTTGGGCAGGTACCCGGGCTTACAGGATGTCCTGAGGCAGGCCAGGAAAGTCTGTGTGCATTTCCGCAGATCTTATAATGCCAGTGCTCGCCTGGCTGAGCTGCAAAAGGAGTTGAACCTGCCCAAGAACCGCCTTATATGTGACATGCCCACCAGGTGGAACTCAACGTTGGCCATGCTGCAGCGGCTGCACACGCAGCAGAGGGCCATCAATGAGTACCTGTGCGACTACGGCACCAGGACAGGGTCAGGGGAGCTTGGTTTTTTTTCTCCACGCCAGTGGGGCATGATCAGGGATGCATGCACTGTCCTGGCACCATTTGAGGAGGCCACGAGGATGGTGAGCAGTGACAGTGCATGCATCAGTGACACTGTACCTCTTGTCCACCTGTTGGAGCACACGCTGCGTGGAATAATGGACAGGGCACTTGAGGCAGAACAGAGGCAGGAAGAGGAGGACTTCCTTGCCTCTCAAGGCCCCCTTTACCCAGACAGTGTTCCTTCTGTCCCACCCATCGCACAGGAAGAGGAGGAGGAGGAGGAGGAGGAGGAGGATTGTGTCAGCATGGAGGTGGAGGCTGGCACTCAGCATCATCAGCAGCAGTCTTTTAGGGATGATTTACAGTCCCAAGAAACCAGTGGACTTGTACGTGGCTGGGAGGAGGTGGCTGCGGATCATGTCGTCCTTAGTGACCCAGAGGACTCCGGAGCGAATGCCTCAGCAAACCTACGCTGCATGGCCTCCCTGATCCTGCAAAGTCTGCGGAAGGATCCTCGTATTCTTCGGATCAAGGAGAGGGACCATTACTGGCTGGCCACTCTCCTTGATCCACGGTACAAGGGTAAGGTTGCGGACCTTATGTTACCGTCGCAGAGGGAGCAGAGGATGAGACAACTCCGGGAGGCCTTGCAGAAAGGTCTGTGCAACGCGTTCCCAGAGACTGGGAGGTTGCAAACTCCTGGTCCTGGACAACGAGTTGCTGAGGCTTCGGCCAGTCAAAGAAGGAGCGGTGGGGAAGGTGGCCGTCTGACCGATGCGTTCAGACAATTCTTTAGTCCGCAGCCCCAAAGTATGATTGGTTCCAGCAACCATCGCCAGCGTCTGATAAACATGGTGCAGGAATATCTAGGGGCAAGGTCAGACTTGGACACCTTCCCCACCGAAAATCCTCTGGCTTACTGGGTCTTGAGGATGGATCACTGGCCAGAGCTTGCACAGTATGCAATTGAGCTACTGGCCTGTCCTGCATCCAGCGTTCTTTCGGAACGCACATTCAGTGCTGCTGGAGGATTTGTCACGGATCACAGGGTGCGCCTGTCCACCGACTCGGTTGATCGACTGACTTTCATCAAGATGAACCAGTCTTGGATCACCACCAGCTACCACACACCTGATGCTGATATAACAGACTAATTGATTTTAAAATGTCACATCCCTTCAAGACTGATGCTGATGCTGAGTGCCTGTGCTGTTATGTTGACTGGCTATCCTCCTCCTCCGAGTCCTCAATGATACGATTGATGATGATAGCTTGGAAGATCATTTTTGTTTATGGGTGCCGCCACCAGTGCCTAACGCCCAATTTTTCAGCCCCTGTTTAACAGGGGCGTGTAATTACAATTTTTGAAGCAATACTTTGCAACAGGGCTCATTGCTGTGCTCCAAGTACAGTATCTGTGAGGAGTTGCAGTGTTGTGCCACCAGTGCCTAAGGCCCAATTTTTCAGCCCCTGTTTAACAGGGGCGTGTCATTACAATTTTTGAAGCAATACTTTGCAACAGGGCTCATTGCTGTGCTCCAAGTACAGTATCTGTGAGGGGTTGCAGTGTTGTGCCACCAGTGCCTAAGGCCCAATTTTTCAGCCCCTGTTCAACAGGGGCATGTAATTACAATTCTTGATCTAATAATTCACAGCAGGGCCCATTGCTGCACCCACCAAGAGTAACTGTCAGGGCTTACAGTGTTGTGGCACCAGCACCACCATCAAAGGCCCAATTTTTACTACCACTGTTCAACAATTATATGTAATTAAAATTCCTGATATAATAGTTGACAGCAGGGCGTTCCAGCACCAACCAAGAGTAACTGTGAGTGCTTACAGTGTTGTGCCAACACCAACAACTAAGGGGCCTATTTCTGCAGAGTATATACGGCAGGTCCCTACTTTCAAACATCCAACTTACAAACGACTCCTACTTGCAAACGCAAGAAGACAACAGGAAGTGAGAGGAAATCTACCACTAGGAAGGAAAATTCTCTCCTGTAAGAATAAATATGGGAGAAAGGTGTCTCCTCTGTACTGATGCTTTATCAGCAATCCTTGTTTCAAGAAAAACACCACATTTCAAAAACAGTTGTCATTGGGACGGAAAGTGAGGTGAAATGTTCTGAACAGGGGCACAGACAGCAAAACAAATGTTACAGGGGTGATAACCCTTACCTATGTTTTCCAAAAAGTTTAAAAATAGATTTTTGGGCTGGAGCTACACTTCAACAATGTACCTGTTCAAAATTACAAACAGATTCTACATAAGAACAAACCTACAGTCCCTGTCTTGTATGCACCGCCTGTATACGGCTGTTCAGAGTATATAGGGCCTTTTTTATTTTATGTGCGGGGTTCCCCTTAATATCCATACAAGACCCAAAGGGGCTGGTAATGGGCTGGGGTAGGGGGGGGGGGGGGTCATGGGGTAGCTATGCCATTTTTCTTAAAGAATTTCATCCATATTACCGGGACCAGACATTACATTAAAGCCGCAAGCAGTTTTAAATGGCTTTTTTTTCCTTTAGAAGTGTCATTTTGTGCAGGGACAGTTCTAAACACGGGAAACACGTGGCACTTCACAGGCATACTTTAGACACCCCCCAGGTACGATATTTAAAGGAATATTTGACTTTTTTTTTTTCACTTTATGCATCATTAAAATGACTGCTCCCGAAAAACGACCGTTTTTAAAACTTCTTTTTGCATTGATACATGTCCCCTGGTGCAGAACCCGGGTTCCCAAACCCTTTTTAGGACAATAACATGCATAATAGTTGTTATAATTAGCACTTTAGAATTCGAACGTTCGCATCCATTGTATTTAATAGGGTTCTAATGTTCGTTCGAACTTCCGGTCCGTTCGCGGGTTCTGGTGCGAACCGAACCCGGGGGTGTTCGGCTCATCACTACTAGCAGCAGAGAAGCACTGAATTTCCATACCATAGATCGATAGGGGAACAATAAGGGAAGGACCTGAGGATCTGGTTGAGAGTGCAAAGTTTGGTCCACCTACGTTGGCCTGGATGATATTTATGTAGCGGAACCCCTGTAGGAGCTACAAAAATATTGTGGTCCACCTGTCACCCTGCCCAGCCTGGCAATCATCTCTCAAATACTCTTATGCCGCGTACACACGATCGTGATTCACGGCGGTGAAAACACCGCCGTGAATCACGATATGAAAAAAAATGAAAAACGAGGGAACGGCATGTTCCCCCGCACACGACCGTTTTTCCCGTCATTTTTTTCTTTGTCGAGAAAAACGACCGTGTGTGGGCTCCGTGGCAGTGTTTCCCTATGGGAAAACTGCCGCGGAAAAAAATGCTGGAAAAAACGATGAGAAAAATTAGAACATGTTCTAATTTTTCTCATCGTGATTAATGCCGTTTTTCCCGTCGGGAAAAACAGCAAAAAGCCCACAGACGATCGTTTTTCTCGTCCAAAGGAAAAAATGTCATTTTTCCCGACGGGAAAAATGATCGTGTGTACGTGGCATAAGACATAGAAAAGTCCATGCACTTTGTTTAATGCTTTATTTGAGGGGATTGTACATGGCTGGTGTAGGGGAAGTATGGAATGCCCATGACTATCGTATAACAGATGTCCTTATTATACTACCCCTTATTTACTATCTTACTTATGACTAAGTAAACGAGACCACACCAGGAGTTGGAGAAATATATATAGGCCGTAGCAGCCTTATTTATTAAAACGCTGTATAACTTTTTTTAACAGTAACCATAAACTCTGTCCTAAAGGACCCTCAGTAAATTACTGGTGTCGATCTCTGCAGGAACCTCTATTAACATCTGTGTCTATTATTGCACTGCGGTACTTCTCAAAATCCGCTAATAGGCCTCAAGCCGACATGCTGGCTCAGAGACAACCCTGACCGCAGTGCACCATCCCAATGCTTCAAGCTAAACCTCCGTTAACTGTAAGCCCACCGTCAGGACCCATACCAATGACAGGTCCTGAACCCTTCTTTCCGAGGTATCATCCTTCCCCTGCAAAGACCATACACCCGCCACTGCCACGACATCTGCAATGACCCCACTTGTACCTGTAAAACAAAATGTAAAGACAACATCCCCAACACCGTCCAAATTCAGGGGAGGGTGGGCGGGAACTTTCTTTGCGCCGCATGTTATCCGGGGAGGGGGCGGAGTCCTCCTTTATACCCTCCATGCCCCCCCTCCCACACAAATTAACCCACCAATCTTATCCCCTCTTCCTCAGCCTTAACCCACCAATCCCCTAATCCTTCACATAAGTCCCTGTTTCCCTAGTCATGTCCGCCCTCCACCCATCCATTGCATTCCTTTGCTCCGGGCTTTTCTTGACTATCGTATAACAGATGTCCTTATTATACTACCCCTTATTTACTATCTTACTTATGACTAAGTAAACGAGACCACACCAGGAGTTGGAGAAATATATATAGGCCGTAGCAGCCTTATTTATTAAAACGCTGTATAACTTTTTTTAACAGTAACCATAAACTCTGTCCTAAAGGACCCTCAGTAAATTACTGGTGTCGATCTCTGCAGGAACCTCTATTAACATCTGTGTCTATTATTGCACTGCGGTACTTCTCAAAATCCGCTAATAGGCCTCAAGCCGACATGCTGGCTCAGAGACAACCCTGACCGCAGTGCACCATCCCAATGCTTCAAGCTAAACCTCCGTTAACTGTAAGCCCACCGTCAGGACCCATACCAACGACAGGTCCTGAACCCTTCTTTCCGAGGTATCATCCTTCCCCTGCAAAGACCATACACCCGCCACAGCACCCGAATGTAAAAGCCTTTACAATTGGGTGCCCCTCCACACCCTGAGAGCCCTCTGTATACCATCCTGTAACCCTAACGCCCATAGGTCTATACCCACATCACTGAGGTGTACCCCATCACCCCGAAGGTACCGCCATGTCTCCAACTCCAGCTCAAAATGACGTATCACCAACCCACCATTCCTAACCATGAACCTGGCCACATCCCGATTAACTTTCCTCCGCGCCCTATTGATGCCCTCTATGGATCTAGCCGTCCGCCATGAAGTACGCGCCACCATGTCGGACCACACTATCACCATTTCTGGGAATGCCATACGAAGACGAAGAATATAAAATTTTATATCTTTCGTCACATCCAGCATAGATCTAACACCTAAGTCATTTCCACCTACGTGCAGAATTAAAACGTCAGGTGGGCGGTCCAGTCGCGCATAACGATGCACTTCTGGAACTGTCCTACTCCACAACATTCCCGGAATTCCCAGCCAGCGAATCCGGGCCTCCTGCCTTGGAAACCCCAATTGCCGACCTTCCGGTCTTGCCTCAGCCCTCTTACCCCCCCTGTACACGAAAGAGTGCCCCAGTATCCAGACCAACGCCGGCGCCACACCTGAAAGAGAGAAAAACATGTATCCACCGTAACCACAGCCAAGCCTGACAACGTAACCTCATTATTTTATTTTCTTTATATTTTTTTTTATTTTTTATTTTTTTTAAACTCCAATCAGCCCTACTCCTACTCTCCTCATACCCCTACTCTTACTCTCCTCACACCCCTACCATTAAGTGAGGGCGAATGTAAGATCGAAATCTCCTCGATTCCCATCTACCAATGCGCTTGACCGACTCCATATCCAACCCACTTCGAGCCGCTTCCGTAGCCGCCCCAATTCTGAATGAATGTGACGAAAATTCTTTCGCCTCTAAACCTAGGCACCCCAAACATTTTCGGAAAACCGATATGAACTGAAACCTGGACAACGGACACCCATCCGCTTGTATCAGAAAGGAACCCACGTTCTCTGGGCGTACCGCCAGAAAACCCTGAACGGCCCCAACTGGACAAAGCGGTGAGCCCGGCAATGAAAAGATCTGAACTCCCTTGCCCTTCCCTTTTTGATCCGTTTTTGATCTACGTAACCACAAGGACACCCTGTCCTCCTGGCAACGCACTTCATTAGCCCCAATCCCCCCATGCACTTTCTTAGACGAGCTAACCAGCTCGCCAATCCTGAACGCCCCAAAAAATGCCAAAGAAAATGCCACTCGGAACAAGGCAGCCTCGTATTCCGAGGTGCAAACCTCCGGTAGCTTAGCCAACACCCCCCTCAGGACCCCAAAGGACACAGGGCGTCTGGTGTCTTTTAACGGCCTAGCCCGCCTGTAACCTTTGAGCGATTGTCGAACCCAGAAGTCTTTCGTGAAATCAGGCAAACCTTGCCATTTAAACAAAAATGCCAACCCAGCAACCTTTTTATCCAGCGTGGATACCGACACCCCTGCTTCCATGCACCTGGAGATAAAGTACAAGACTAGCAACCTCACCTCCGGCCCATCAATATCCACTCCCGCCATTCTACCCAAATCCGCCCATTCCAGCCAAACTTTCTGATATGCAGCCCACGTCGTCTCACTCACCGACTTCCCGATCCATCCGGCGACTAATCTAACGCAATCTTTCACAGCCAGTCTGGACAAGGTACCCCTCGTTGCTCCGCGTCCGGTGCCAACTCTCGGAACCTGTCCCACTGAAAGCGAGATAAAGCGTCAGCCACCACATTGTCCACTCCAGGAAGGTGAACAGCATATATGAAGATGTTTAACTGTAGGCATCTCAACACCAGCTGTTGTAGCAGACGAACCACCGGCGGCGATGCCGCCGATGCTCTGTTAATCACCTGCACCACGCCCATGTTGTCGATGTGGAAACGCACCTTCCGATCCCGGAAAGCCTTGCCCCATAGTTCCACTGCCAGTACTACTGGAAACAGCTCCAGCAGCAACATATTCTTTATGAAGCCCGCCTCCACCCAACTCTGTGGCCACGAACCCGCACTCCATCGGCCTTGGAAAAAAGCCCCAAAACCTGCTGAGCCCGCAGCGTCCGTGAACAGATCCATATCAAAGTTGCTGACCGGGCCCGACATCCATAGTGCCCTACCATTGAAGGACTCCAAGAATGTATGCCAGACCTGCAGATCAGACCTGTGGGAACGTACCAGCCGAACAAAATGTCGCGGCGACTGCACCCCAGCCGTACTTGCTGACAGCCGTCGGCAAAACGCTCTCCCCATCGGCAAAATGCGACAGGCGAAATTCAGCTTCCCCAATAAAGATTGCAGCGTCCGCAGCTGTACCTTGCGCAAACCCAACATCAGTTTAATTTCTTCTTTCAGAGCCGCAAGCTTATCTTCCGGTAAACGGCATTCCATGGCTTCTGAATCCAGCGTTATCCCCAAAAACGTAATGACCGTTCTTGGCCCCTCCGTCTTGTCAGGCGCCAACGGGACGCCAAAACGATCCGCCATATGCTCCAGCGTTGCTAACAGAATCGCACAATTCCTTGATGAAGCCGGGCCCACGCAGAGGAAGTCATCCAGATAGTGTATGACCGAATTTAGACCTGCCACGTCCCTGACCACCCATTCCAGAAAGGAGCTAAACTCCTCAAACAATGCACACGATATGGAACAGCCCATAGGCAGGCACCGGTCCACATAAAACTCCCCATTCCAGTGACACCTCAATAATCGAAAACTATCAGGGTGAACGGGAAGAAGCCGAAAGGCCGCCTCCACATCTGATTTTGCCATGAGAGCCCCCTTTCCATAATGCCGGACCCAAACAACCGCTGCATAGAATGATGTGTAACTCACCGTGCAAGCATCCGGCTCAATGGCGTCATTAACCGACCCCCTTTTGGAAAAGAAAGGTGGTGAATGAGCCGAAATTTATTCGGCTCCTTTTTTGGCACCACACCCAGCGGAGAGACCACCAAATCCTTTAACGGGGGAACTGGAAAAGGGCCGCTCATGCGGCCCAACGCAACTTCCTTTTGTAGTTTCTCAGAAACTACGTCGCAATGTAGCAACGCCGATCGCAAATTGCGCGGCACGGGGGGGACCTCCCTCAACGAGCACGGAATACGAAAACCCTCCGCAAACCCCCTTTCCAACAACCGCGCAGCCGCCCTGTCAGGATACCTACCTAGAAACGGCCGCATCCTTTCCACCATCACCGGCGTCTTCCCTCTTATTCGTAAGCTCTCCGGAACGGTTCTTCCCTTGCTTAAAGCATCTAGACGAGGGGTGGGAACCCCCGCATCCGGAACACTCATGTTTGAAATGGCACGTTCCTCCAAACTTGCATGTACCCGAATTAAACTGCCAACAAACCCCTTTTGCCTTACCGGCCGGTTGTCCAGGGGAAGACGATCCACCGGCCCCCCCCTGAAAAAAATGGTTTGGGGCCCTCGCCGAAGCCATCAATCGCATCCACAAACTAATGTCTTTGTGGTCCCATCTCAACTCCGGCCGCATCGCCATCCTCTGGCGAAACTGCTCGTCGTACCTCAACCAAGCCGTGCCCCCGAAGATTCTGTATGCTTCCCCTACAGCATCCTGGTAGCAAAACAGAGCAGAGCAGAACTCCGGCTTCTTTACCCCTATCACACTTGCCAAAATGCCAAATGCCTGCAGCCAATTTGTAAATGTCCGTGGGATAAGTCGATACCTACGCTTCTCCTCATCTTCCTTCTTGGAGTCATCCGGCTTGACCCTGTCCAAGTTGAACTTCCCCAACGGCAGCAGTGAGAATATCTCCACATACTCACCTTTCCAAATCTTTTCCCGTACCTCCACCTTCAAATGCGCTCCCAACGGTCCCTCAAAACAGATATAGACCTCGCACATCGCCGCGTCAGCCAACCTCACCAGGTCCTGCCTGCCAGCCTCCCCCACTGCCGCCGGCGTATCAACCCCCTCCTTCCTTAGCGGAGGACTGTCCGTCCCCCTGCTGTGGCACCACCACCGCTGCCCCTGCCACCCCGCTCCTGCCATCCCCCCTCACCGGGGGGACCCATGCCGCTGCCGGGCATGGCGCCCCACCTGCTGCATTTTCAAACCTGTCCACCAGTTCCTTGATCCCTGCTAAAAACCCCCCCATACTTGTATCCATCCCCACTACCGACCTCTGACCCTGGCCTGCCAAGTCACCACCCCCAGCCGTGCACCCCCATACTGACGTCCCAGCATCACCCCCACCACTGCAGCCCCCAGCACCCACCTGTGACTGACCCAGGGAAGATAAAGGAAAAACAAACTTACCGGGCTGCCTAGGAAGAGACCCACCAGCCGACCGTCCCGCCTCCATCGATGCTGACCGTCCGAGAGGCTCCCGTTCCTCCTCCGATTCCGACACTGCACCGTCCGACCGTTGCTCCTCCCCTTCAGCTCCAGATGAAAGCCCTCCAGGGGAAGGATCCCTGGATGCCGAGGGTCCCGCTGCCCACCGACTCCCTCTTCGTGCTCTGGACCCGCCCACCGATTTTTTCGTTGCCTTGCCCGAGCCGGGGGGGGGCTCCGTCCAGCCCTGTCGCCTACATCAGCTGCCTCTGCCCTCCGCTCCTCTGCCGCAAGGTCCCCGGCCGCCGCAGTGGAAGGCCCGGCCACCGCCACACTGGATCTCCCCCGCCGAGGCGCCGTCCCCGGTGACATCACTCTGGGGGCGCGGCCCGCTGCCTCCGACTCCAATCGCCGTGCGGGCCTAGTGGCCGCTCCGGAACTCCCGGAACGGCCGCCCGCGGAGCTCCGACTCAGCTGGGGATTCCTTCCGGTGTCCAAACCGGCGACAGCAGCTCGCTTCGCGGGAGGACCCGAAGGGGCCCGCGAATGGGGATTCCCTATTTGTCTGCGAGCTCCGGAGGAGAGGTCAGGAGAGAAGTGCTCCGGCGGTTTTGACTGCCGAGCTCGGGCTGACACTCTCTCCCCATTAACCTCTTCTTCCACCGGACTCCCGAGCAAAGGCCCTAAATGTTCCTGGGCCCACTGTGGGCCTCGCGCTGCTGTCTCTGCCCGCAATTGGGCCAGGAGCTGCTCTAAGTCTGCCATCTCAAACTTTCTTTGCGCCGCATGTTATCCGGGGAGGGGGCGGAGTCCTCCTTTATACCCTCCATGCCCCCTCCCACACAAATTAACCCACCAATCTTATCCCCTCTTCCTCAGCCTTAACCCACCAATCCCCTAATCCTTCACATAAGTCCCTGTTTCCCTAGTCATGTCCGCCCTCCACCCATCCATTGCATTCCTTTGCTCCGGGCTTTTCTGTAGAATTAGAAAAACTTGCTTGGGACAACTATATACACTCCGGGACACACACTCCATTTCTCCTCCTGCACATCGCTTCCTCTCTTATCTTCACTCCTTGAAGTTTCAGGCACAGCTAGCACAAAGTGGGTAGGCCTGACACTGTCTCAGCCAGGCCTTAGCAATTGTCCTTTGCAGGCAGGGACCACGGGCCCCTATAGTGTAGCAAAAAATAGAAAGTTCCTTGCTAGCTGTCCTACATGTGGCTACTGAGCCCAGTAACCCGTCTTCAAGCCCTGCCAGCCCTTCTGGCTGCAGCTGCCCTTCTCCACTGACCATGATACCACAGTCCACTCCTCTGGTTCTGCACCCATCCCAGACTGCATTCTCCCAGTCCTCTCAGGCCTGTGCATGTCACTCACCAGCCCTCCTGGCTGCGACCAGTTTTTCCTCTCCCTGAAGACTTGCAGTACTCTCTCCAGCTGTCCTCTCTTGCTCCACCTGTGCCTTCTGTCCAGGACACCTCGACAATTTCTTGGGGGGCCCAATCCACACCCGAGCCCAGACCCAAGGTCACCCTTCCCCAGACTGGGGAGCTCCCTCCAAGGCCCCGACAGCCTAGTCCTCCATCTCCAGCTCTTCCATCCGAACAACTCCTTTCCAGCTGGGCTGACCCTGGGTATTTAAGGAGGCCTCCCCCTGCCAATCCAAGTTGGGGATTGGTCAGGGCTCCTTAGAATACCTCAGGTGGCTCGACCTCCCCTCCAGCCTCTCTTTCTAGAAAACACTGGAACATTCTAGAAAAAAGTAGTGATTTCACTTGTAAGTCACCCCAGCACTACCCTGAGCCACTCCCAGCCCAGATCAGATCAAAACAAACAGGCCTGGCTGCCAGCCAGCCAGGCCTGCCTACATTTACCTATCCCATTCATAATCTATCTCTAGCACCTACCTACCTAGAGGGTGCTACATTTAACAAAGCGTCATTTGATCTCTGTTTTGGGGATCAGGTTTGCAAGGTGAGAGTGTGTCCAAAGGGAGTGGATGGTAAAATGTTACCTTCGTACTTTTGGTCATGAGAGTAATTTCCTTTATTTGAGTGAGCGAGTGAATAACTTGTATAGCTCTACAATTGCGAACTAAATCGCCTCAAGGCGCTTTGCATCCAGTGACGTCCTGATCCTTCAGAAAAGGTGGGTCTTAAGTTTTTTCCTGAAGGCCCGATGGTTTTCTTCCATGCAGATGTCCATGGGAAGAGCGTTCCATAGCCGTGGTCCTTGGACTGAAAATCTTCATTCTCCCTTCGATTTGTAGCGGGACTTGGGGATGTGGAGGAGGTTTTGTTTGGTTGATCAGAGAATGCGATTGGGGGTGTAGTGTTTTATCTTCTCGCATAAGTATTGAGGAGCGTTTCCTTGTGTGCACTTGTGGGTGAGACAGAGGGTCTTGAATGTGACCCAATCCTTTACGGTTAGCCAATGCAGGGTTCTCAGTGAAGGGGTGATGGATTTGGAGCACTGCATCCACTTTTGAAAATGTCTACGTGGAAGAATGCTTGAATATCCACTTTGACATATCATCACTTTGTATACGTTTGGTGGAGATTTGACTTTGATAATAAATATTGAGAGATTTTGTTGACACATGAACGTGTAGCGGTACATGCACAATACCATCTCTTAACGCACAACACATCCAACCTTGAAGTAGATGGGCTACAGCAGCAGAAGACCACACCGGGTGCCACTCCTGTCAGCTAAGAACTGGGAAATGAGGCTACAATTCGCACAGGATCACCAAAATTGGGCAATAGAAGATTGGAAGAATGTTGCCTGGTCTGAGGAGTCTGGATTTCAGCTGCGACATTCAGATGGTAGGGTCAGAATTTGGCGTATGGATCGATCCTGCCTTGTAATTTAATGGGGGTGTAATGGTGTGGGGGATATTTTCTTGGCACACTTTGGGCCCCTCAGTACCAAATGAGCATGGTTTAAACACCACGGCCTACCTGAGTATTGTTGCTGACCATGTCCATCCCTTTATGACTACAGTGTCCCCATCTTCTGATGGCTCCTTCCATCAGGATAATGCACCATGTTACAAAGCTCCAATCATCTCACCACTGGACAATGAGGTCACTGTACTCCAATGGCCTCCACACTCACCACATCTCATCCAAAAGAGTACCTTTGGGAGATTGGCATCATGGATGTACAGCCTACAAATCTGCAGCAACTGCGTGATGTTATCATGTCACTATGGAGCAAAATCTCTGAAGAACGTTTCCAACACCTTGTTGTATCTATGCCAGGAAGAATGAAGGCCAATGGGGGGTCCAACCCGGTACTAGCAAGTGACCATTGAGTGTATTTGCGTATAGTGTTGCATGACTCAGTAATTGTTATTCAAACGATCACAACACTGAAAACTGATAGATGACCCGATAATGAAAGGGAATTAAGGGCTGGTTGCCCATCTTGTGGTGCACAGGCACGTGCATGAGCTGACAATTCTCTGTTTGCCAAGTTGCATGAGGTCCAGTGTGAAGTTTCCACAGTCCATGATGATTTGGGGAGTCGTGTCATCTGCTGGTGTTGGTCCACTGTGTTTTTTCAAGTCCAAAGTTAGAGCAGCCCTCTACTAGGAAATTCTGGAACACTTCATGTTTCCTTCTGCTGACCAGCTTTATGGAGATGCCGATTTCATTTTCCAGGACTTTGCACCTGCCCACACTGCCAAAAATACCAATACCTGGTCACATGATGAAAGAAGTTACCGCTCAGACGTGGCTGTTGATCTGCTCACTGGATCCGAAGCCGTGGGTGCAGGCGATTGCATATAACAAGCTATGATTAAGCACTGATTTGCAGTGTGAAACATGTCAGCTCCTCTTGCTGTTTTTTGCTGTCATATGTGTTGATGTGACCTTACTTTTTTAAATAAAGAACCAACAATTTTTTGGAGTGCGGCTGTCCAAGCTTTTCTTTAGTTTCTACCTGGTCACATGATCATGGGATCACTGTGCTTGATTGGCCAGCAAACTCACTTGACTCAAACCCCATAGAGAATCTCTGGGGTGTTGCCAAGAGGAAGATGAGAGACACCAGACCCAACAATGCAGATGAAGGCCGCTATTAAAGCAACCTGGGCTTCCATAACACCTCGGCAGTGCCACAGGCTGATCACCTCCATGCCACGCCATATTGATGCAAAAAGGAGCCCCGACCAAGTACTAAGTGGCTACTATACTGTACATGGACATACTTTTCACTAAGCCAACATTTCTGTATTAAAAATCCTTTTTTTTATTGGTCTTATGTAATATTCTAATTTTCTGAGCTACTGAATATTGGGGTGTCACTCGCTGTAAGCCATAATCAACAAAATTGTGTGTATTGAATCTATATAAAATATATGAGTTTCACTTTTTGAATTGAATTACTGAAACAAATTAACTTTTTGATGATATTCTAACTTTATGAGATGCACCTGTATAAAAAATATGTGTAAAAATATAATTTACGTATGTAATAGTGGAGAGTTTTTGGTGTGTAGCGGGTACTTACTTTCCCGGGTGCTTGCTGGGAGAGGGTATAAAGGGGCCGGCCATCTTGGTCACGGGGTCTTCGTCCCAAGCACCTTTAGCTTGCGGACGTGGGTTCGTGCTCGTCCTCTAGGCGGCCTCGGCCTAGAGGACCACCGGAGATCGGGTTCCACCTCAGGCACCTTTAGTCCTGGGGTGAGGTACTTGCAAGAAGGTCCGGAGCTCAGTGCCCAACACTGAGTTCTGCGAGGGAAGGGTCCTAAGGCGCTTCGGGGATGGAGGCCTGAATCTGAGTAAGACGCAATGGACCGGGGAGAGCTCCTCACTCGAAGACCCGGTGCAGCAGACTGCCGGTGACGGGTGAGTCTCTTGTCGGAGACCGTCCAGAAGGATCCCCTTTACCTCGTGCGGAGACCATAGCCCACTCTCCAGGAGGAGAGTGGAGGATCGAATTTGTGTCTGGGCCTATTCACACTCACACCTCCTTTTCTGCTCTATCTACCAAGGAAGTCCCTGTATGGTGTGTTCTAATAAAGGAGTGTTGGACTTTAATGGTGTGAGGCTCAATTCCTGGCGGATGAAGTTCACGGTGACTCTTGGAGGGAGGATCCGGGTGCACAGCACAGACCTGAAGGTAAACAGGACATTGCTGATACCACAGGTATTCTACACGTGGTGGAGGCTAGGCGTAGCCCACCCGCTCTCTCTCTCTCCACCATCGAATACCCCTAGACAAGAGACAGTGCGAGCCGCACGGAGAGAGAAGAGGGGTAGGCACTACACGTGGGGGCTCGTCCGGGATTGTGTTGTGCATCACAGTATGGAACAAGTCTGCTGGATGACTGAATAGGCAAAAGTGCAGCCCTGCTCGAAGTCGTGGAATTGACCCCAGACAAGGGAAAGGCCCGCGCAGGAAGAGCGGTGAACGGGGGGAGCCCAGCCGTGTGAGGTACTACACGTGGGGGCTTCTAATTGCACTGCGCCAACAGACACAACCCCCGCCGCTTAGTTCGTGGGCGTGGCTCAACCAAAGAAAGTGAAAAAGCCTGCGAACTGGAGCAAAGGGGAGGAGTCCAATACGTGAGAGGGCTACACGTGGGACATTGGCGCGAAAACTCTGCAGTGTGCGATGGACCAGCAACAGGTCACCATGTTTGGACATACCTCATGGATTCCAGTTCACCCTGCTACTACCACGATGACTGCTGCTGCTCCGATAACGGATACTGGGATCCGGCTGAAGCCAAGGGGTCGATTCACCCTGTATTTGTGCATGGACGTAGAGGCCCTGGGTGTAATTTGTCCCGGGTGCTCGGGACTGGTGTGCCACCTGAAGCCCTTCGGACAATGTGAGGCCTGTGGGGAGTTCCTGTTCGAGGTGGATCCGGTAGTTGACAGGCCGAGAACCATCTACCCAGGCCGGGCTTCAGGCAACACTACTCGCAGAGGAGGAATTACTGCTGTAAAAGCCATCCCAGCGCACACTGCAGCGTCCGCGGAGGAGGTCGTTAAAACTCAACGGGAGAAATCCGAGGATGCTGACTCGGTCACCACTGTCTCACAGCGTCCGCCACCGAAGAAGAGGACCAGCGTGGTGGCCCCGACCAGCGGTGGTGGCGGACCATCTCGCCAGCTTACGCCAGGCGGGACGGATCTGTTGACGAGTGTTCCGGACGTCCCGCTTCAAGTAAAGGCCGAGGTGAGCCGGGCAAAGAGACTTGGTGCATGGGCGGAGGTGCCGGGAAGGCATGGCCCAGTAAGCCCGCGGGAGGTGGTAGCTCCGTCTCTACAACGGGCTACATACCCGCGGAGGAGTGTGATACCTCGGACCTGGAGTCGCTCTCTGATCTGGGAGATGACACCGCTATTGATGAACTGTTTGCAGAGAAGGGCTGGGACAAAGTACCGCTAGCTTCATTCCGAAGGCCCCGGGGTTCACCCATGTCCACGGGGGAGAGTACACCCCGGGTGCAGGCACCAGCGCCTGAACAAGGGTCCCGTCCCCAGCCCACATCTACATCTCCAGTGCCACCTGCATCAGGTACTGGGGAACAGAAGTTGATGCTACGGGCACCTATGCCCCAACCAGAAGTGGTCAAGGCCCCTCGCCACCCAGACTCTATAGTTTTGCCCGGCGAGAGGACAGAGCCACAATGCCTCCGCTGTCAAGGCTTCAGAGACTCTTCTGCCAGAAAGTTGCTGCTGACTACGGGTGGGAATATCCGTACCTCTCCAAGGAGTTACTTTACGAGGTGGAGGTGTGCCGAGAGCGCTGGTATAATGACTTCGTGTGGACCCACCTTAAGGTCCCACACGCCCGCAGGTATTTGACATGCTCTCCAAAGGCATCTCAGCGGTTCAAAGACTGCAAGGCAGAGTGGATGTTGGGAAGACACATCCATGCAGATAAAGTGTTGATCCGACGCAAAGAAGGTGAAGATGTGGAGTACCATTTGGAGACCATGGACCGGCATTTAAAGCCTCTTGTTCTGCCGCATCCCCGCTTCTACCTCTGAGGAGAAAGAAACTCCATTTGTTTGCTTTTCAAAAGGACCTTGCACCCCCTGAACTTTGCTGTTTGACTTTTTTTTTTGGTGCTCTCATCAATGTTTTGCCCAGCAAGAGGGGTGCTTGTGTCATTCCAAGGAAGAACTGTTCCAGTTGTTGTTCTTTCCTCTCCGGTGAGAAGTTGCAGACTTTGGGGTAGATAGGGCCCGGAGTCAAGCAACAAGAAAAGAGAAGATGGTTCAACGGGTGCAGTTACCGCGAGGCTGTCACCAGGTGGCAGTCTTGTGCAACGTTACACATTGTACACACTCACACTGGAGGAAAAGATATTTCTCTTCGGAGGAGTTTCTTTTTCTCTCACACATACACATGTGTCAGGGTTTTATTGTTTCTTTTCTCTTCCCTCTGCAGGAGAGCGTCTCGTCAAGATTATGGAACCTAGGGTGGTTCTTAGTTAGGATGGGAAGGAAAAGTATAATGTTGGAATGTGATTTCATGTTTAAAATGTTGCCTTTCACTCCTCTTTTGTTGCAAGGGCTCAGACACAACTTCTCTGTTAGGATAGTTTCCTAAAAATTTTTTTGTTTTTCAAATTGTTAGTTGGTTTCTGGATTGGATTATGTCAGCCGTTGAGGGCGTGATTCACTCCAGACACTGGGGTCCAGTGTCAAAAGACAGGGGGGAGAGTGTAGCGGGTACTTACTTTCCCGGGTGCATTTTTTGAATCTGGCGGTGACATCAGTGCTATGTTCCCGGCGGTCCACCAGGTGGCGTTGTCACCGTGGGCGGAGGGACGAATATCACTGTGTGCCGAGCCTCCTTTTTGTCCTCTCTCGGCAGCGGTATGGTGGGGCGGGGAACCCGCCATGCTTGCTGGGAGAGGGTATAAAGGGACCGGCCATCTTGGTCACGGGGTCTTCGTCCCAAGCACCTTTAGCTTGCGGACGTGGGTTCGTGCTCATCCTCTAGGCGGCCTCGGCCTAGAGGACCACCGGAGATCGGGTTCCACCTCAGGCACCTTTAGTCCTGGGGTGAGGTACTTGCAAGAAGGTCCGGAGCTCAGTGCCCAACACTGAGTTCCGCGAGGGAAGGGTCCTAAGGCGCTTCGGGGATGGAGGCCTGAATCTGAGTAAGACGCAATGGACCGGGGAGAGCTCCTCACTCGAAGACCCGGTGCAGCAGACTGCCAGTGACGGGTGAATCTCTTGTCGGAGGATCCCCTTTACCTCGTGCGGAGACCATAGCCCACTCTCCAGGAGGAGAGTGGAGGATCGAATTTGTGTCTGGGCCTATTCACACTCACACCTCCTTTTCTGCTCTATCTACCAAGGAAGTCCCTGTATGGTGTGTTATAATAAAGGAGTGTTGGACTTTAATGGTGTGAGGCTCAATTCCTGGCGGACGAAGTTCACGGTGACTCTTGGAGGGAGGATCCGGGTGCACAGCACATACCCGAAGGTAAACAGGACATTGCTGATACCACAGGTATTCTACACATGGTGGAGGCTAGGCGTAGCCCACCCGCTCTCTCTCTCTCCACCATCGAATACCCCTAGACAAGAGACAGTGCGAGCCACACGGAGAGAGAAGAGGGGCAGGCGCTACAGGTGCAATTTTCTAAAATTGCTGGAATAAAAATGCCTAAAATAAATGTTATTGCGCTTTAAGGTGGTGATGAAATTGTATCTGGGCACCAGAAAAATCTCATCCTTCCTTTTTTGTATTTATTCCTTATAAGTTTACATGTTCCTATCAGAGGGACACACTATAATTATTATTACTCATCATTATTACTCATTATTACTCATTTGCGTAGTTCTGTTTTCCATTTGCATTTGACATACCGTATATACTCGAGTATAAGCTGACTCGAGTATAAGCCGAGGTACATAATGTTGCCACAAAAAACTGGGAAAACTTACTGACTCGAGTATAAGCCGAGGGTCAACAATGCCTCACTGTTCCCATCCTTACTGTTCCCATCCTTACTGTTCCTATCCTCACTGTTCCCATCCTTACTGTTCCTATCCTCACTGTTCCCTATCCTCACTGTTCCCATCCTTACTGTTCCTATCCTCACTGTTTCCTATCCTCACTGTTCCCTAGCTCACTGTTTCCTATCCTCACTGTTTCCTATAAATTTTACATTGTAAATAGTACCTGTAAAGAAGTTGCGGCTGCGGCGTCCATCGTTCAAATTCCGTAGTCTCTTCCTGTTCCTTCCGTGATAGGCGATTCTCATCAGACACTCTCCGCCTATCACGAACATTCTCTCATCCTCAGTTTCCCAGCAGACACTGTGTTGGGAAATCACAATCACAGACGTCTGCTGGGAAACTGAGGATGAGAGAACGTTCGTGACAGGCGGAGAGTGTCTGATGAGAATCGCCTATCACGGAAGGAACAGGAATAGACCGCGGAATTTGAACGATGGACGCCGCAGCCGCATCTTCTTTACAGGTACTATTTCGAATGTAAAAATTTTGCTGACTCGAGTATAAGCCGAGGGGGGGACTTTCAGCCCAAAAAAAGGGCTGAAAATCTCGGCTTATACTCGAGTATATACGGTACTTTGTTGCACAATGCCAAGAACATAGCGCACCTAACACAAGAGGACCAAATTAATTGATTAATTAATTAAAAAGTTTTGGATCTGCATCCGCTCCCCCCAGCAAAGCCTTTGTATTTTTGGGGTGAAATACAAATAGCACCTTCCTACCCTCCTGTGCTTAAAGCTGGTCATACACAGAAAGATTCTCATTGATTTCCACGTGTGACAGGAGTCACTTTGGGTGGGGGGTTTGTGCAACTCAGCTTACCTTGCAGAGCTCTGGAAACTCCGTGTCCAGCTTCCCCGTCACCATCCTATGTGTAAATCTCCCTGTGTCTATTAGGGGCACAGGGTGCCTGAGAACCCCACTATGATCTGTGGTAGTCGGACTCACTGTACAGCCACACTGAAATGTTGTATATATGTATGTATTGTGTGCTGTCTCGTGCTGTTGCACTCTTTGCTGTGATCATTTGGTGTGTGGTTGTATTCCATTGTTTTATTGTGTCTGTCTGCTTTGGAAGAAAAGTATATTATGGGATGGATATCTAGGTGGAGGGGGAACTCCTCCAGCAGCCCCTCCCTGCTGATAAGACTGTTTACTGATGAGAAGTTGGAATATGCCTGACCTGTGTGTCTATTGTTATTGGACAGTTTACCCCACCCTAAATCCAAGGGTGGGGGGGGGAGTGTCTCTGAGTTGTATATCTGTGGTAACATGTGCTTGATTAACCACTTAAGACCCGGACCATTTGGCTGGCCAAAGACCAGGCCACTTTTTGCGATTTGGCACTGCGTCGCTTTAACTGACAATTGCGTGGTCGTGCGACGTGGCTCCCAAACAAACTTGACTTCCTTTTTTTCCCACAAATAGAGCTTTCTTTTGGTGGTATTTGATCACCTCTGCGGTTTTTACTTTTTGCGCTATAAACAAAAATAGAGCTACAATTTTGAAAATAATTCTATATTTTTAACTTTTTGCTATAATAAATATCCCCAAAAAATATATAAAAAATATATTTTTTCCTCAGTTTAGGCTGATATGTAGTCTTCTACATATTTTTGGTAAAAAATCGCAATAAGCATTTATTGATTGTTTTGCGCGAAACTTATAGCGTCTACAAAATAGGGGACAGTTTTATGGCATTTTTATTAATATTTTTTTTTTACTAGTAATGCTGACGATCAGCAATTTTTATCGTGACTGCGACATTATGGCGGACACATCGGACACTTTTGACACAATTTTGGGACCAGTGTAATTTTTACAGCGATCAGTGCAATAAAAATGCACTGATTACTGTAAAAATGACACTGCAGGTAAGGGGTTAACCTGTAGGGGGCGCTGAAGAGGTTAAGTGTGTCCTAGGGAATGATTTTAACTGTTAGGGGGAGGGGGTTTGGCTATGAGTGACACGTCACTGATCGCTGCTCCCGATGAGAGGGAGCATTCGATCAGTGACATGTCACTAGGAAGAACGGGGAGATGTTGTGTTTACACTGACATCTCCCGATTCTTCAGCTCTGTGACCCGATTGTGGGATATTTCCGTCCCGTCCCAAGTGAAGGAGCCTCTCCCACCCACTCTGCAGGAAGGACACCATATTCCCTCTGACTATTACCCCATACAAGATTAATATTACACCTTTCCATCCACTCCAGAAGGGAATCTTTATTGTCCTTATTCAGAGAATTCATCCAAACCTCGCTCTCAGCGTTCATCATATTGTTGTCCATCATTAGAGAATAATCTGCTCTCTCCATGGGCCGTAATCAGTGGGTAGGAGGCTTCCCCCTAGTCCTCTCCAAAAGCTTCTGGCCCAGTTTGGTCTGTCACACAGGGGAACGCAGTTGTGGCACCTCCAGCACTGAATGTATAGTATGTAATGGTAAAGGGTGTCCCCAGGTCTATTGTTGCAGGCTGCTGGGGGATCTATGGTCACAGAAGGATTTATTTGTGAGGGACGTACTGGCCATAATGCATTTGATGTTCTGAGGCACAGGCAAATGTCCTATGGGTGCCCATCTTGCGGTGCATCGGCACATGCATGAGCTGACTATTCTCTGTCTGCCAAGTTGCATGAGGTCCAGTGTGAAATTTCAACAGTCAGTGATGATTTGGGGAGCCGTGTCATCTGCTGGTTTTGGTCCACTGTGCTTTATCAAGTTCAAAGTCAGCGCAACCCTCTAGCAGGAAATTCTAGAACACTTCATGCTTCCCTCTGCTGACCAGCTTTATGGAGATTCCGATTTCATTTTCCAGCAGGACTTGGCACCTGCCCAAAACTACCAATACCTAGTCACATGATCATGTTATCACTGTGCTTGATTGGCCAGCAAACTCACCTGACCCAAACCCCATAGAGAATCTGTGGGGTATTGTCAAGAGGAAGATGAGAGACACCAGACCCTACAATACAGACGAGCTGAAGGCCGCTATCAAAGCAACCTGGACTTAGACAACACCTCAGAAGTGCCACAGGCTGATCACCTCCATGCCACGCCGCATTGATGCAAAAAGGAGCCCTGATCAAGTATTGAGTGTCTACTATACTGTACATGGCTATACCATATATACTAAAGTATAAGCCGACCCGAATATAAGCCGAGGCACATAATTTACCACAAAAAACTGGGAAAACGTATTGACTCGAGTATAAGCCTAGGGTGTCCATCTGCATGCCTCACTGTGCCTCACTTTGCCTCACTGTGTCCATGTGCATGCCTCACTGTGCCCATGCCTCACTGTGCCCATGCCTCACTGTGTCCATGTCAGGGAAATAGCCGAAGAAGGACTGGCAATTCTGCCCAAGACAATCATGGCCGCCATGGTGCACAGCATGACTAAGGTGGGCGGTACTTCCTCCTTGTAACCTGAACAGATCACATGACTAACTTCCTGGTCTATTTAAGCCTGCTGCTGGAGCTGCTCATTGCTGGATTATCTCTTCAGTCTCCTGTGTACCTTGACCTTGTCTCCTGATCCGTGCTTATCCGTTGTGACCCGGCTTGCCTTGACCTCGCTTCCTGATCTCCTGTGTTTGACCCTCTGCCTGCTTCTGGACTCTGCTTCTGCTTCCTGACCACCCAGCTTGACCCTCGGCTTGTACCTGGACCCTGCACGTGTATGACCTTGGCTCGCCCCTGTATATGCTCTGGACTGATCTCCTGTGTTTGACCCCCGGCCTGGCTTTCGATATCTCCATTCATCTGAATATAACAAGCTCAGATCTGCCTGCCTCCGCCATCCCTCAGTGGCTGAGCTCATCAGACTGCAAGCAAGCACCTGGCCAACCGTGCTTCTGTGGGCACCGCGCTCCCTGTTCCCAACTCCAGGGTCGCGCTGCACTCAGCCGCAAGGGGAGCCCTCTTAGCATCTCGATCTCCATACTCTTTCCTGACAGTATAATCCAGCCACGTTCCAGCACTTTGTGAATGACATTTTCCGAGACCATCTTGACAACTTCCTCATTGTATACCTGGATGACATCCTTGTCTTCTCAGCCACGCTGGAGATTCATCGAGTGCACATGAAAAAGGTACTAACTATTCTAAGAACGCATGGACTATATGTAAAAGCCGAAAAATGTGACTTTGAGAAAGAATCTATCCAGTTTTTGGGTCTTGTCATATCTACGAAAGGAGTGGCCATGGATCCCCAGAAAGTAAAAGCGATCCTGGAGTGGCCTGTCCCCTCCGACAAGAAGGGTGTTCAAAGGTTTATTGGCTTTTCAAACTTTTACAGACGATTTATTAAGAACTTTTGAGCCATTATATCACCCATTACCCAACTAACCCGCTTGCATTCCAGATTCCAGTGGTCCCCAGAGGCTCAGGCAGCTTTCGACAGACTTAAAACAGTGTTTGTTTCAGCACCAGTTCTTCAGCATCCTGACCCTGCATTGCCCTACATTTTGGAAGTCGATGCCTCCGAAGTGGCCACAGGAGCTATCCTTTCTCAACGACAGGGCCCCAAATCATTGTTACATCCTGTAGCCTTTTCCTCTAGAAAAATGACACAACCGGAAAGAAATTACAACGTCGGAGATCGGGAGCTTTTGGCCATCAAAACAGCCCTGGAAGAGTGGAGATATTTACTTGAAGGTGCAGCACATCCCATTATGATCTTTACCAATCATAAAAATTTAGAATATCTGAGGACTGCAAAACGTTTGAGACCGCGTCAAGCTCGGTGGGCGTTATTCTTTTCGAGATTCAATTTCCACATCTTGTTTCGTCCCGGATCTAAAAATGGAAAGGCGGATGCTCTGTCTCGGATGTTCCCAGACACCCCTGAAGAAACCACTCCCGGCACAATCCTGTCCACACAAAATTTCCTTCTGATTCAGCCAGACCTAAAAGCATCCATTGTACAAGCCTCTCTTCACTGCCCAGAGTCGGAAATTTCTACCTTAAGGAGTCACAAGGGATTTCTGTGGCATCAGGACAAAATCTTTGTCCCCCAGGAAGTCAGACTGCAGGCCTTGAAAAGATTTCATGATCACCAGCTGGCCGGGCATTTCGGGGTCCGGAAGACGATCGACCTTATCCAACGTTACCTATGGTGGCCTTCCCTAAGATCAGACTGTAAAAAATATGTTGAGTCCTGTTTGGTTTGCCAGCGTAACAAGGGTCCCAAGACCAGGTCTTGGGGTCTATTAAGACCCTTACCAGTTCCGGAGCAGCCTTGGAAAAACATCTCTATGGACTTCATAGTCGATCTCCCTCCATCAGAGAACTTTACAACAATCTTGGTAGTAGTGGACCGACTATCAAAGATGGCCCACTTCCTGCCCATGCTTGGCACCCCCTCCGCCATGGACACTGCAAAATTTTTCATTAAGGAGATAGTCAGACTTCATGGGTTACCCGACAATATAGTCTCCGATAGAGGGGTTCAATTCACCTCTGGTTTCTGGAAGAATCTTTGTAAGATCTTGTCAATTGACTTATGTCTTTCTTCTGCTTACCACCCTCAAAGTAATGGCCAAACAGAAAGAACGAACCAGACCTTAGAGCAATACCTGCGGTGCTTCTGCTCTTTCTCCCAAGATGACTGGGTCTCCTTGCTACCTTGTGCGGAATTTTCATACAATAATACCATACACACGGCCACCAATCAGTCGCCCTTTTGGGCAAACTATGGCTTTCACCCATCCTTTCTTCCCAACACCATTCCTGAATCTCCGGTACCAGTCGTTCAGAATAGGATAAACTTCTTCCAAACCAATTACCGAATCCTTCAAGAGACCATGCGAAAGGCTCAGGAAGACTTCAAGAAACAACATGACAGGAGAAAGAGAGGGAATCCCATCTACAAGGTGGGTGACAAGTAGGGATGAGCTTCGTGTTCGAGTCGAACATACGTTCGACTCGAACATGGGCTGTTCGATCGTTCGACGAAGATCGAACGATTTGGGCCGTTCGCGCCAAATTCGAGTGACGCGAACGGCCCACAATGCACTACGCCATCGCAGTGTCATCCAGGCGCTGTGATTGGCCAAGCATGCACTGTGACCCCGCATGCTTGGCCAATCACAGCGCCGGCAGCGAGGAGAGCAATGATTGGCCACAGGCAGGATGCCTGTGGCCAATTATTGCTGAGGGGGTTTAGTACACGCCCCACACTATAAAAGGCCGCCAGCGCGGCGGCCTTGTGTAGTGTGTTCCGGAGCAGGGAAAGAGAAGCATAGGCAGGGACAGTGTCATTATTTTTCCTTTACTAATCCTGGATTCCTTGTGTTTAGGGACAAATAAGGATAGGTAGGGAGAGTGTCAGTGACAGTGTGCTATTCTGTGCTAATCCTTGTTTGTAGGGACAGAGAGGTACAGTGAGGGAAAGTGTCAGTGTGCTATTCTGTTCTAAACCAATCTTGCTGAACCATATTTTCAATCCTTGAGTTTAGGGACAGAGAGGTACAGTGAGGGAAAGTGTCAGTGTGCTATTCTGTGCTAAATCTTGTTTGTAGGGAGGGACAGAGTAGGACAGTGAGGGAAAGTGTCAGTGTGCTATTCTGTTCTAAACCAATTTTGCTGTTCCATATTTTCAATCCTTGAGTTTAGGGACAGAGAAGGACACTCGTGGCAATTATCAGTGTGCTATTCTGTGCTAAATCTTGTTTGTAGGGAGGGACAGAGTAGGACAGTGAGGGAAACTGTCAGTGTGCTATTCTGTTCTAAACCAATTTTGCTGTTCCATATTTTCAATCCTTGAGTTTAGGGACAGAGAAGGACACTCATGGAAATTATCAGTGTGCTATTCTGTGCTAAATCTTGTTTGTAGGGAGGGACAGAGTAGGACAGTGAGGGAAAGTGTCAGTGGGCTATTCTGTTCTAAACCAATTTTGCTGTTCCATATTTTCAATCCTTGAGTTTAGGGACAGAGAAGGACACTCGTGGCAATTATCAGTGTGCTATTCTGTGCTAAATCTTGTTTGTAGGGAGGGACAGAGTAGGACAGTGAGGGAAAGTGTCAGTGTGCTATTCTGTTCTAAACCAATTTTGCTGTTCCATATTTTCAATCCTTGAGTTTAGGGACAGAGAAGGACACTCGTGGAAATTATCAGTGTGCTATTCTGTGCTAAATCTTGTTTGTAGGGAGGGACAGAGTAGGACAGTGAGGGAAAGTGTCAGTGTGCTATTCTGTTCTAAACCAATTTTGCAGTTCCATATTTTCAATCCTTGAGTTTAGGGACAGAGAAGGACACTCGTGGCAATTATTAGTGTGCTATTCTGTGCTAAATCTTGTTTGTAGGGAGGGACAGAGTAGGACAGTGAGGGAAAGTGTCCTATTCTGTTCTAAACCAATTTTGCTGAACCATATTTTCAATCCTTGGGTTTAGGGACAGAGAGGTACAGTGAGTGAAACTGACAGTGTGCTATTCTGTTCTAAACCAATTTTGCTGTTCCATATTTCAAATCCTTGAGTTTAGGGACAGAGAAGGATAGGCAGGGGACAGTGTCAGTGTCATTGTTGCTAAGACTCCTGCACAGTATACACCTGAAGGTAGCCCTTATTGCTCTTTTTCCCATCTCCCTGCAGGCCATCCATTAAAATGTCTGGAAGGCAAACAAGGAGAGGCAGACAGTCAGGAGGCAAAAAAAGAGGGCAAGCAGGCTCTGTGTCTGGGGGCAACAGTGCTGGTCGTGGACGCGGTGCATTGTCATCAGCACATGGCCATAGGACACGCTTGTCCTTCTTTTCGGCAGCTGGACATGTTGAGCCACATCATGCCGTAGAGTGGATGACCAAGCCCACCTCATCCTCCTCATCCTCTCTCACCCAGGCTCAGGGTACTGGCAAAGCAGCTGCCAAAGCGTCCTCTTCTCTGGTATCATTATCTTCATTAGTCAATCCTTCCCTAGACCCACCATGTCCTCCTCCTGAGGAGTCCCCCGAACTGTTTGAGCACAGTGTTGGGTACATGCTCCAGGAGGATGCCCAGCGTTTGGAAGGATCTGATGATGATACCCAGCTAGAGGAAGGCAGCAGCGTGAGAGCAGAGAGAGGGGATGCTCAAGAAGGACACCAATCTGGCAGTCATGCGCCAGCAGCTGCAGCATACTGCCAGATTGGCTCCAGTGATGAGGAGGGAGGGGATGATGAGGTCACTGACTCCACGTGGGTGCCTAATAGGAGAGAGGAGGAGGAGGAGGAGGATGAGGAGGAGGCACATCTCCAACGAGGCAGGATGCCCTTGAGTGGCCAGCGTATGGGCAGCACACCGACGGAATCACACCACAGAGCTCCGCCTGTGCAGGGCGCTGCCTCTGCCCGTCATTCAAAAAGTTCTTTGGTGTGGGCCTTTTTTGAGGCGAGTGCATCAGATCGCACAGCTGCTGTTTGCAACATATGTCTCAAGCGTATATCGCGTGGCCAAAACATCAGCCACTTGGGCACCACATGCTTGATCAGACATATGTTGACCTGCCATGCAGCTCGTTGGCAAGCCTACCTTAAAGACCCACACCAAAGAACAAAGCTGACCTCTTCTTGCACCGCATCAGCTGGGATCTCCAACCCCACTATACCTTCACTCCTCTCTGAAACCTGCTCTGAGAGGAATGAAGGTGTAGAATTAGGTGTGTCACAGGCAAGTACTTGCGGGCACTCTGCTAGCAGTACACCAACGTCCGATTCTAGCAGGCAAATTTCCCTGCCCCAGCTGCTGGACCGTCGAAAGAAGTTCACTCCCAGCCATCCACATGCCCAGCGGTTGAATGCTAGCTTGGCTAAATTGCTAGCGCTTCAACTGCTGCCTTTTCAGTTGGTAGACTCGGCCCCCTTCCGTGAGTTTGTGCAATGTGCGGTTCCTCAGTGGCAGGTTCCCAAACGCCACTTTTTTGCACGGAAGGCGATTCCGGCTCTCTACAGGCATGTGGAAGGCAATGTCTTGGCCTCCCTGGACAGGGTGGTCAGCGGTAAGGTGCATATTACCGCTGACTCATGGTCCAGCAGGCATGGACAGGGACATTACCTTTCTTTCACGGCCCATTGGGTCACTCTTTTGGCAGCTGGGAAGGATGCAGGACAAGGTGCAGTAGTGTTGGAGGTTGTTCCACCGCCACGCCTCCAAAATGCTACTACTGGTTGTGACACACCTCTCTGCTCCACCCCCTCCTCTTCTTCTTCCTCCATGGCCTCTTCCTGTGGTTTGTCCTCGGAACCAGCGGTGCTCTGTAGGCGTTCAAGGGGCTACGCAATTACGCAGGCAAAAAGATGCCATGCCGTGCTTGCGCTGGTGTGTTTGGGTGACAGGAGCCACACTGGGGCAGAGGTCCTGTCTGCTCTGCAGGGGCAGGCCGAGAGGTGGTTGACGCCACGCCAGTTAAAGCCAGGAATGGTGGTTTGCGACAATGGCACCAACCTCCTCTCCGCCCTCCAACAGGGACAACTGACCCATGTGCCCTGTATGGCTCACGTCCTTAACCTGGTGGTGCAGCGGTTCTTGGGCAGG
The DNA here is from genome assembly GCA_029206835.1 of Rana muscosa. Taxonomy (NCBI): domain Eukaryota; kingdom Metazoa; phylum Chordata; class Amphibia; order Anura; family Ranidae; genus Rana; species Rana muscosa. Next base: position 323,056,714 of record CM055125.1, read on the forward strand.
TACCCGGGCTTACAGGATGTCCTGAGGCAGGCCAGGAAAGTCTGTGTGCATTTCCACAGATCTTATAATGCCAGTGCTCGCCTGGCTGAGCTGCAAAAGGAGTTGAACCTGCTCAAGAACCGCCTTATATGTGACATGCCCACCAGGTGGAACTCAACGTTGTCCATGCTGCAGCGGCTGCACACGCAGCAGAGGGCCATCAATGAGTACCTGTGCGACTACGGCACCAGGACAGGGTCAGGGGAGCTTGGGTTTTTTTCACCACGCCAGTGGGGCATGATCAGGGATGCATGCACTGTCCTGGCACCATTTGAGGAGGCCACGAGGATGGTGAGCAGTGACAGTGCATGCATCAGTGACACTGTACCTCTTGTCCACCTGTTGGAGCACACGCTGCGTGGAATAATGGACAGGGCACTTGAGGCAGAACAGAGGCAGGAAGAGGAGGACTTCCTTGCCTCTCAAGGCCCCCTTTACCCAGACAGTGTTCCTTCTGTCCCACCCATCGCACAGGAAGAGGAGGAGGAGGAGGAGGAGGAGGATTGTGTCAGCATGGAGGTGGAGGCTGGCACTCAGCATCATCAGCAGCAGTCTTTTAGGGATGATTTACAGTCCCAAGAAACCAGTGGACTTGTACGTGGCTGGGAGGAGGTGGCTGCGGATCATGTCGTCCTTAGTGACCCAGAGGACTCCGGACTGAATGCCTCAGCTAACCTACGCTGCATGGCCTCCCTGATCCTGCAAAGTCTGCGGAAGGATCCTCGTATTCTTCGGATCAAGGAGAGGGACCATTACTGGCTGGCCACTCTCCTTGATCCACGGTACAAGGGTAAGGTTGCGGACCTTATCGTACCGTCGCAGAGGGAGCAGAGGATGAGACAACTCCGGGAGGCCTTGCAGAAAGGTCTGTGCCACGCGTTCCCAGAGACTGGGAGGTTACAAACTCCTGGTCCTGGACAACGAGTTGCTGAGGCTTCGGGCAGTCAAAGAAGGAGCGGTGGGGAAGGTGGCCATCTGACCGATGCGTTCAGACAATTCTTTAGTCCGCAGCCCCAAAGTATGATCGGTTCCAGCAACCATCGCCAGCGTCTGATATACATGGTCCAGGAATACCTAGGGGCAAGGTCAGACTTGGACACCTTCCCCACCGAAAATCCTCTGGCTTACTGGGTCTTGAGGATGGATCACTGGCCAGAGCTTGCACAGTATGCAATTGAGCTACTGGCCTGTCCTGCATCCAGCATTCTTTCAGAACGCACATTCAGTGCTGCTGGAGGATTTGTCACGGATCACAGGGTGCGCCTGTCCACCGACTCGGTTGATCGACTGACTTTCATCAAGATGAACCAGTCTTGGATCACCACCAGCTACCACACACCAGATGCTGATATAACAGACTAATTGATTTTAAAATGTCACATCCCTTCAAGACTGATGCTGATGCTGAGTGCCTGTGCTGTTATGTTGACTGGCTATCCTCCTCCTCCTCCTCAATGATACGATTAATGATTGATGATAGCTTGGAAGATCATTTTGGTTTATGGGTGACGCCACCAGTGGCTAAGGCCCAATTTTTCAGCCCCTGTTTAACAGGGGCGTGTAATTAAAATTTTTGATGCAATACTTTGCAACAGGCCTCATTGCTGTGCTCCAAGTACAGTATCTGTGAGGGGTTGCAGTGTTGTGCCACCAGTGCCTAAGGCCCAATTTTTCAGCCCCTGTTCAACAGGGGCATGCAATTATAATTATTGATCTAATAATTCACAGCAGGGCCCATTGCTGCGCCCACCAAGAGTAACTGTCAGGCCTTACAGTGTTGTGGCACCAGCACCACCATCACCACCACCACCACCACCAAAGGCCCAATTTTTCAGCCCCTGTTCAACAGGGGCATGCAATTATAATTATTGATCGAATAATTCACAGCAGGACCCATTGCTGCGCCCACCAAGAGTAACTGTCAGGCCTTACAGTGTTGTGGCACCAGCACCACCATCACCACCACCACCACCACCAAAGGCCCAATTTTTCAGCCCCTGTTCAACAGGGGCATGCAATTATAATTATTGTTCGAATAATTCACAGCAGGGCCCATTGCTGCGCCCACCAAGAGTAACTGTCAGGCCTTACAGTGTTGTGGCACCAGCACCACCATCACCACCACCACCACCACCAAAGGCCCAATTTTTCAGCCCCTGTTCAACAGGGGCATGCAATTATAATTATTGTTCGAATAATTCACAGCAGGGCCCATTGCTGCGCCCACCAAGAGTAACTGTCAGGCCTTACAGTGTTGTGGCACCAGCACCACCATCACCACCACCACCACCACCACCAAAGGCCCAATTTTTCAGCCCCTATTCAACAGGGGCATGCAATTATAATTATTGATCTAATAATTCACAGCAGGGCCCATTGCTGCGCCCACCAAGAGTAACTGTCAGGCCTTACAGTGTTGTGGCACCAGCACCACCATCAAAGGCCCAATTTTTACTACCACTGATCAACAATTATATGTTATTCCAATTCCTGATATAATAGTTGACAGCAGGGCGTTCCAGCACCCACCAAGAATGACTGTGAGTGCTTTCAGTGTTGTGCCAACACCAACACCTAAGGAGCCAATTTCTGCAGAGTATATACGGCAGGTCCCTACTTTCAAACATCCAACTTACAAACTACTACAACTTGCAAACGGAAGAAGACAACAGGAAGTGAGAGGAAATCTACCCCTTGGAAGGAAAATTCTCTCCTGTAAGAATTAATATGGGAGAAAGGTGTCTCCTCTCTACTGATGCTTTATCACCAATCCTTGTTTCAATAAAAACACCACATTTCAAAAACAGTTGTCATTGGGACGCAAAGTGAGGTGAAATGTTCTGAACAGGGGCACAGACAGCAAAAAAAATGTGACAGGGGTGATAACCGTTCCCTATGTTTTCCAAAAAGCTAAAAAAAAGGAATTTGGCATGGAGCTACACTTAAACAATGCAGCTGTTCAAAATTACAAACAGATTCTACATAAGAACAAACCTACAGTCCCTGTCTTGTATGCACCGCCTGTATACGGCTGTTCAGAGTATATAGGGCCTTTTTTATTTTGTGTGCGGGGTTCCCCTTAATATCCATACAAGACCCACAGGGGCTGGTAATGGGCTGGGGTAGGGGGGGGGGGGTTGATGGGGTAGCTATGCCATTTTTCATAAAGATTTTCATCCATATTACCGAGACCAGACACTGCATTAAAGCCGCAAGCAGTTTTAAATGGCTTTTTTTCCTTTAGAAATGTTATTTTGTGCAGGGACAGTTCTAAACACGGGAAACACGTGGCACTTCACAGGCATACTTTAGACACCCCCCAGGTACAATATTTAAAGGAATATTTGACTACTTTTTTTTCACTTTATGCATCATTAAAATGACTGCTCCCGGAAAACGTCCGTTTTTAAAACTTCTTTTTGCATTGATACATGTCCCCTGGTGCAGAACCCGGGTTCCCAAACTCTGTTTCGGACAATAACATGGATAATAGTCGTTATAATTAGCACTTTAGAATCCGAACGTTCGCATCCATTGTATTTAATAGGGTTCTAATGTTCGTGCGATTTTTCGGTCCGTTCGCGGGTTCTGGTGCGAACCGAACCCGGGGGTGTTCGGCTCATCACTAGTGACAAGGTATGGCTGTCCTCTATTAACCTCAGACTTTCTTGCCCTTCCAGGAAGCTTGGTCCAAGGTTTGTGGGTCCATTCGAGATCAAGAAGGAAGTGAACCCTGTGGCTTTTGAACTCGCTTTACCGGCCTCCTACAAGATCCATCCGGTGTTCCACGTCTCCCTTCTGAAACCAGCTGTGTCAAGTCCATTTCCAGGAAGAGAGGAGTTGCCACCTCCACCAGTTATCGTAGGTAACGATACCGAATATGAAGTTGAAGCCATCCTAGATTGCCGGAAAAGAGGTAGGCAGACTCAATTTCTTGTTAAATGGAAGGGGTATTCTTCAGAGGAAAATTCTTGGGAACCAATGGATAATTTACATGCTCCAAGACTTTTGCAAAATTTCCGCAACAGGTACCCAGAAAGATGGTCTAGGTTGGGCATCCAGAGGCTGCCCCTCGGGGGGGGCACTGTCAGGGAAATAGCCGAAGAAGGACTGGCAATTCTGCCCAAGACAATCATGGCCGCCATGGTGCACAGCATGATTAAGGTGGGCGGTACTTCCTCCTTGTAACCTGAACAGATCACATGACTAACTTCCTGGTCTATTTAAGCCTGCTGCTGGAGGTGCTCATTGCTGGATTATCTCTTCAGTCTCCTGTGTACCTTGACCTTGTCTCCTGATCCGTGCTTATCCGTTGTGACCCGGCTTGCCTTGACCTCGCTTCCTGATCTCCTGTGTTTGACCCTCTGCCTGCTTCTGGACTCTGCTTCTGCTTCCTGACCACCCGGCTTGACCCTCGACTTGTACCTGGACCCTGCACGTGTATGACCTTGGCTCGCCCCTGTATATGCTCTGGACTGATCTCCTGTGTTTGACCCCCGGCCTGGCTTCCGATATCTCCGTTCATCTGAATATAACAAGCTCAGTTCTGCCTGCCTCCGTCATCCCTCAGTGGCTGAGCTCATCAGACTGCAAGCAAGCACCTGGCCAACCGTGCTTCTGTGGGCACCGCGCTCCCTGTTCCCAACTCCAGGGTCGCGCTGCACTCAGACGCAAGGGGAGCCCTCTTAGCATCTCGATCTCCATACTCGTTCCTGACAGTCCATGACTAGACTGACATTTAACATGGGAGTCTATGGAAGGGGTGGCAGGCTTTGAAATATCGTTGCTCCACAGCCAGAGGTCCTCCAGACAACAACCTTTGCACAATTGTAGAGGAGAAAAGGGGCTACATGTGTGCAAAGTTTCGGGTCCAGGGGACCTATGACCGGCCAGTACCGGGTCCCCAAATCACCGAAGAAATTACAGTTTAACATGGGAGTCTATGGAAGGGGTGCCAGGCTTTGAAAAATCGTTGCTCCCCGGCCGTAGGTCCCCCGGACAACAAACTTTGCACACTTGTAGAGGAAGAGTGGGGCTACATGTGTGCCAAGTTTCGCCCAGGGGGTACCGGGTCCCCAAAAATCATCGGAGAAATGACCGTTTAACATGGGAGTCTGTGGAAGGGGTGCCCGGCTTTGAAAAATCTGTGCCCCCCGGCCATAGGTCTCCCGGACAACAAACTTTGCACACTTGTAGTAGAAGAGTGGGGCTACATGTGTGCCAAGTTTGGGGTCCAGGGGACCTACGGCCTGCCGGTAGCGGGTCCCCAAATTCCGGGAGATCATGTGCAAAAAGGTGACTCGAGTATAAGCAGAGGGGGGCATTTTCAGCACAAAAAAATGTGCTGAAAAACTCGGCTTATACTCGAGTATATACAGTACTTTTCACTAAGCCAACATTTCTGTATTAAAAATCCTTTTTTTATTGGTCTTATGTAATATAAAAAATTTCTGAGATACTGAATTTTGGGTTTTCACTAGCTGTAAGCCATAATCAACAAAATTAAAAGAAAGAAATGCTCTGTGTGTAATGAATCTATATATAATATATGAGCTTCACTTTGTGAATTGAATTACTGAAACAAATTAACTTTTTGATGATATTCAAATTCTATGAGATGCACCTGTATAAAAAAATATGTGTAAATATATTATTTATGTATATAATAATGGAGAGTTTTTGACGCAATTATCTTAAATTTCTGAAATAAAAATGACTAAAAGAAATGTTATTGCGCTTTAAGGTGGTGATGAAATTGTATCTGGCCACCAGAAAAGTCTCATCCTTCCTTTTTTGTATTTGATGCTTATAAGTTTACATGTTCCTATCAGAGGGACACGCTATAATTATTATTACTCATCATTATTACTCATCATTATTACTTATTTGCGTAGTTTTGTTTTCCATTTTTCTTTGACATACTTTGTTGCACAATACCAAGAACATAGCGTACCTAACACAAGAGGACCAAATTAATTTATGCATTCCCGTTTTGGATCTGCATCCGCTCCCCCCAGCAAAGCCTTTGTATTCTTGGGGCGAAATACAAATAGCATCTTCCTACCCTACTGTGCTTAAAGCTGGTCATACACAGAAAGATTCCCATTGATTTCCATGTGTGACGGGAGTCACTTTGGGTGGGGGATTTGTGCAACTCAGCTTACCTTGGAGAGCTCTGGAAACTCTGTGTCCAGCTTCCCCGGCCCTCTTATGTGTAAATTCCCCTGTGTCCATTAGGGGCACAGGGTGCTTGAGAACCCCACTATGATCTGTGGTAGTCGGACTCACTGTACAGCCACCCTGGAATGTTGTATATATGTATATATTGTGTGTTGTCTCGTGCTGTTGAACTCTTTGCTGGGATCGTTTGGGGTGTGGTTGTATTCCATTGTTTTATTGTGTCTGTCTGCCTTGGAAGGAAAGTATATTATGGGATGGATATCTAGGTGAGGAGGGGGTGGGACTCCTCCAGCAGCCCATCCCTGCTGATAAGACTGTTTACTGATGAGAAGTTTGAGAACACCTGACCTGTGTGTCTATTGTTATTGGACAGTTTACCCCACCCTAAATCCAAGGGTGGGGAGGAGTGTCTCTGAGTTGTATATCTGTGCTTGATTAAAGAGAGTCTGCTGTTTTTCACCCTACACTGTGTTACGGCTGGTGACTGGGTGAGCTAAACCAGACTGGTGGGGATAATATGCTTAACTGGTTATTCTTTGATTTTGTATTAGATGTCTGTGCAATCTTGTGTCATCTGTCCACTAGACAAGTCATCAGAAGACAAACAACTTCCAGCAGTCTGATAAAGTGGAATTAATTTATCTTTATAGATCTCTTGGGGGATCTTGTTGATAAATATTTCCGTCCCAAGTGAAGGAGCCTCTCCCACCCACTCTGCAGGAAGGACACCATATTCCCTCTGACCATTACCCCGTGCAAGATTAATATTACAAATTTACATCCACTTCAGAAGGGAAGCTTTATTGTCCTTATTCAGAGAATTAATCCAAACCTCGCTCTCAGCGTTCATCATATTTTTGTCCATCATTAGAGCATGATCTGCTCTCTCCATGGGGCGTAATCTGTTGATAGGCTTGCCCCTAGTCCTCTCCAAAGGCCTCTGCCCCAGTTTGGTATGTCAGACAGTTGTGGCACCTCTAGCACTGAATGTATAGTATGTAATGGTAAAGTGTTGCCACATCATCCCTTTAATCCAGGACACATATTAATTATAGGTTCTGAGGCTGATTTAATGCAGATAAGGCACCAAGTGAGTTTATTTACCGCCTTAATCAGCCACAGAACCTGTGTAATTAATGTGCGTCCTGGATTAAGGGGATGATGTGGCAACCCACTCCCCAGGTCTATTGTTGCAGGCTGCTGGGGGATCTATGGTCACAGAAGGATCTATTTGTGAGGAACGTACTGGCCATAGTGTAGTTTAGCCACTTGAGGACCGCCGCACGCCGATGTACGTTGGCAGAATGGCACGGCTGGGCACAAGGGCGTACAGGTACGTCCCCTTTAAGATCCCAGCCGTGGGTCGCGAGCGCGCCGCCGGCGGCGCGCTCACGACCCGGTCCTCTTCTCCGTGACTGTCCCCGTGGAAATAGCGGACCCGATCGCCGCCGGTGTCCCGCGATCGGGTCACAGAGAGGAAGAACGGGGAGAGGCAAGTGTAAACAAACCTCTCCCCGTGCTTCCTAGTAAGCCTGTCACTGATCGTCTGTTCCCTGTCATAGGGAACGACGATCAGTGACGTCACATGCTAAGACACGCCCCCCCACAGTAAGAAACACACATCAGGACACACTTAACCCCTACAGTGCCCCCTCCTGGTTAACCCCTTCACTAACAGTGTCATTTTTACAGTAACCAGTGCATTTTTATAGCACTGATCGCTGTAAAAATGACAATGGTCCCAAAATAGTGTCAAAAGTGTCCGATGTGTCCACCATAATGTCGCAGTCACGATAAAAATCGCTGATCGCCGCCATTACTAGAAAAAAAAAAAATATTAATAAAAATGCCATAAAACTATCCCCTATTTGGTAGACGCTATACATTTTGCGGAAACCAATCAATAAACGCTTATTGCGATTTCTTTTACCAAAAATATGTAGAAGAATACGTATCGGCCTAAACTGAGGGAAAAAAATGTTTTTTTATATATTTTTGGGGGATATTTATTATAGCAAAAAATAAAAACCGCAGAGGTGATCAAATACCACCAAAAGAAAGCTCTATTTGTGGGAAAAAAAGGACGCCAATTTTGTTTGGGAGCCATGTCGCACGACCGCGCAATTTTCAGTTAAAACAACGCAGTGCCGAATCGCAAAAAGTGGCCTGGTCTTTAAGCTGCATAATAGTCCGGTCCTTAAGTGGTTAAGTTGCGAGGCACACCCAAATGTCCTATGGGTGCCCATCTTGCGGTGCACAGGCACATGCATGAGCTGACTATTCTCTGTCTGCCAAGTTGCATGAGGTCCAGTGTGAAGTTTCCACAGTCCGTGATGATTTGGGGAGCCGTGTCATCTGCTGGTGTTGGTCCACTGTGTTTTCTCAAGTCCAAAGTTAGAGCAGCCCTCTACCAGGAAATTCTAGAGCACTTCATGCTTCCCTCTGCTGACCAGCTTTATGGAGATGTTGATTTCATTTTCCGGCAGGACTTGGCACCTGCCCACACTGCCAAAACTACAAAACTACCAATACCTAGTCACATGATCATGGGATCACTGTGCTTTATTGGCCAGCAAACTCACCTGACCTAAACCCCATAGAGAATCTGTGGGATATTGTCAAGGGGAAGATGAGAGACACCAGACCGAACAATGCAGACGAGCTGAAGGCCGCTATTAAAGCAACCTGGTCTTCCATAACACCTCAGCAGTGCCACAGGCTGATCACCTCCATGCCACACCATTTTAATGCCGTAATTCATGCAAAAGGAGCCCCGACCAAGTATTGAGTGCATACTATACTGTACATGGACATACTTTTCACTAAGCCAACATTTCTGTATTAAAAATCCTTTTTTTTTTCGGTCTTATGTTCAAATTTTCTGAGATACTGAATTTTGGGGTGTCACACGCTGTAAGCCATAATCATCAAAATTAAAAGAAAGAAATGGTTGAAATCGATCACTCTGTGTGTAACACATCTATATAAAATATATGAGTTTCACTTTTTGAATTGAATTACTGAAACAAATTTACATTTTGATGATATTCTAATTTTATGAGATGCACCTGTAAAAAAAAAATGTGTAAAAATATAATTTATGTACGTAAAGTTTTTGATGCAATTTTCTACATTTTCTCAAATATAAATGACTAAAATAAATGTTATTGCACTTTAAGGTGGTGATGAAATTGTATCTGGGCACCAGAAAAGTCTCATCCTTCCTTTTTTGTATTTGTTCCTTATAAGTTTACATTACATGTTCCTATCAGAGGGATACACTATAATTATTATTATTCATCATTATTACTCATTATTACTCATTTGCGTAGTTCTGTTTTCCATTTTCCTTTGACATACTTTGTTTCACAATACCAAGAACATAGCGTACCTAACACAGGAGGACCAAATTAATTTATGCATTCCGTTTTGTATCTGCATCTTCATATATTTCTTCACAAAGTGAAACTTCAATGTCTATAACATAACCTGTTTTCTTTTTTTCACAGAATCATCTGGCCTTTGTAATGGAGTATCTGAGCAAAGGAGATCTCTGCGACCTGATAAGATATTCCGCTCCACTTCCTCTGGACACCTTAAGGTAAGTTTAATGTCGGCGTCACTTTGGAGTTTGGGGGGGCTGACCACCGAGGACCTAGCCAGGCCCCTCCAGCTGATCCCGTCCATCTATAGCCCTATGTACTATAGGGAGAAGTCACTTTATCTTTACCAGTAACTGGTCTTGGATGATTTTTGATGCTAATCCATGTATTTCTTTCTCCATCAGAAACCTAACAGCGGAAATTATTTGCGGCCTGCAATTCCTGCATGCCAAAGAGATCGTTCACAGAGATCTGAAGCCAGAAAACATTCTCTTAGACAACACTGGCCACGCTAGAATTGCAGATTTTGGATTATCAGTGAAGGGAGTCACCGAGTCTAAGAGAATTAACCAATCTGCGGGGACACCAATTTACATGGCTCCAGAGGTAAGTATGCGCCTGATATCAGACTTAATTATAACATTTATCAAGATATACCAATTATTATATAATTATATAATTACAGTCAGGTCCATAAATATTGGGACATCGACACCATTCTAATCTTTTTGGCTCTATACACCACCACAATGGATTTGAAAACAAGATGCACCTTAACTGCAGACTTCCAGCTTTAATTTGAGGGTATTTACATCCAAATCAGGTGAACGGTGTAGGAATTACAACAGTTTGTATATGTGCCTCCCACTTTTTAAGGGACCAAAAGTAATGGGATAGTTGGCTGCTCAGCTGTTCCATGGCCAGGTGTGTGTTATTCCCTCGTTATCCCATTTACAAGGAGCAGATAAAAGGTCCAAAGTTCATTTCAAGTGTGCTATTTGCATTTGGAATCTGTTGCTGTCAACTATCAATATGAGATCCAAAGAGCTGTCAATATCAGTGAAGCAAGCCATCATTAGGCTGAAAAAAGCAAAACAAACCCATCAGAGAGATAACAAAAACATTAGGTGTGGCCAAATCAACTGTTTGGAATATCCTTAAAAAGAAAGAACGCACCGGTGAGCTCAGCAACACCAAAAGACCCATGAGACCATGGAAAACAACTGTGGTGGATGACCGAAGAATTCTTTCCCTGGTGAAGAAAACACCCTTCACAACAGTTGGCCAGATGAAGAACACTCTCCAAGAGGTAGGTGTATGTGTGTCAGATGAAGAACACTCTCCAGGAGGTAGGTGTATGTGTGTCAGATGAAGAACACTCTCCAGGAGGTAGGTGTATGTGTGTCAGATGAAGAACACTCTCCAGGAGGTAGGTGTATGTGTGTCAGATGAAGAACACTCTCCAGGAGGTAGGTGTATGTGTGTCAAAGTCAACAATCAAGAGAAGACTTCACCAGAGTGAATACAGAGGGTTCACCACGAGATGGAAACCATTGGTGAGCCTCAAAAACAGGAAGGCCAGATTAGAGTTTGCCAAACAACATCTAAAAAAGCCTTCACAGTTCTGGAACAACATCCTATGGACAGATGAGACCAAGATCAACTTGTACCAGAGTGATGGGAAGAGAAGAGTATGGAGAAGGAAAGGAACTGCTCATGATCCAAAGCATATCACCTCATCGGTGAAGCATGGTGGTGGTAGTGTCATGGCGTGGGCATGTATGGCTGCCAATGGAACTGGTTCCCTTGTATTTATTGATGATGTGACTGCTGTCAAAAGCAGCAGGATGAATTCTGAAGTGTTTCGGGCAATATTATTATCTGCTCATATTCAGCCAAATGCTTCAGAACTCATTGGACGGCGCTTCACAGTGCAGATGGACAATGACTCGAAGCATACTGCGAAAGCAACCAAAGAGTTTTTTAAGGGAAAGAAGTGGAATGTTATGCAATGGCCAAGTCAATCACCTGACCTGAATCCGATTGAGCATGCATTTCACTTGCTGAAGACCAAACTGAAGGGAAAATGCCCCAAGAACAAGCAGGAACTGAAGACAGTTGCAGTAGAGGCCTAGCAGAGCATCACCAGGGATGAAACCCAGCGTCTGGTGATGTCATCGCGTTCCAGACTTCAGGCTGTAATTGACTGCAAAGGATTTGCAACCAAGTATTAAAAAGTGAAAGTTTGATTTATGATTGTGAATCTGTCCCATTACTTTTGGTCCCTTAAAAAGTGGGAGGCACATATACAAACTGCTGTAATTCCTACACCGTTCACCTGATTTGGATGTAAATACCCTCAAATTAAAGCTGAAAGTCTGCAGTTAAAGCACATCTTGTTCATTTCATTTCAAATCCATTGTCGTGGTGTATAGAGCCAAAAAGATTAGAATTGTGTCGATGTCCCAATATTTATGGACCTGACTGTATATACCAATTATTATGAGAAAAATTGTAGGAAATCCACGCTTAAGTGATAAAACTAAAGGTTGCAGCCCCCCTGAATAATCACAAAGTGAAAATAAAAGTAAAAGTGGGGTGGTGGCGCTACCTATATTAAATATGCAGGAATTGTATAAACGTGTGTTGCAGAGGGTAATACCTGTAATACCCTATAAAAACAAAAAGTGATCAAAAAATACACAGTTAGCCACACAGTGCGAGTGTAATAAGGTGAACACTTGGACAGTGCTGGGTGGACCACACAATGATAAATAAAATATATCTAATATGTGATGTGGTAATAAACCACCTGTGGTGAATAAGCAAATCTGGTTATAATCAAAAATAAGATAACACAGTTGCATCAAAGACACATGTAAAAACGTAAATCAACCATACACAAGCTAAACCAGTCCAAACATAAAGGGTAGTTGTGCAACTCAGGTGTTGCCAATGGTACCTAAGTGACTTAGCAAGAGCTCATTAAGCACATGCCCTAATGAATGTCCATAAATGGAAAAAAACGGTAGATAATAGCCAACAAAAACTAGAAGCAGAGTTCTTCTTAACATGTAGGCTTTGAAGGCTTGTGCAGGAGGCAATCAAAAACAAACAGCGCTGGGTGCTCCGTAGTGACAGGAATTCAATCCGGTGACTGTGGTGTTCCCCCTCATGTGTCCCCACTCACCAGATCACAGTGCCCCTGCAGGGGCAGACAGCTTAGCCAATAGGCTCCACACCGAGTCTCCTGGTCCTCCTGATGGCTGCTCACCCGCCTGTTTAGATTTTCCTCTCCAGCTCAGTATGGGCAAGTAAAGCACTAGAAGGTCCTCAAAAAAAGCGAAAGGCTCCCATAGTGTAGTAGTTAAAGTAAAAAAGTCTTTATTTAAAAGTTAAAAGTTAATTAAAAAGCAGCACATGCTGCTAGCTAACACAATGCTCCAAAGAAAGTCCTGCGGATCAAAACACATGAACGAGCTAGCGCTAGTAGTCGCGGCGTGCGCTTTACCTGTGTTCCACTGCCTGCTCGAGGATCCGGACATGACGTATGTGCGTAGGCTCCGCCTTACTAGTTTCGTCATATGACGTCGTCTGAGGCAATGCCTACTCCCAGCGCCATACGTCTCTTATGAGAGAGCAGTGAGTATCCAATCAGATCTACAAATCCCCAGATGCATAAACAAGCTAAGAAGACTGTATGCAAGGAAAAACCCTGGGCCTTACTAGATAAATGGCACCTCCGCTCTCTCATGTATGTTTAAAGTAGTAAAGATAATAACATATGTGACATAAACATTAATAAAGGTGCTAGTAATAATATGGATAATAACAAGTAGATAGCTAAGTGAACGCTAGTACAAATACATATGGGCAATATTAGCGGGGGGTAAGATAACCCTCTAATGACTAGGCCAGCAAGAGAGCTGAAGTTAATAAAACAATATATTATACCTAACTGATTCTGAACAGCTACCCGGGGTGCAGGTAGGTATACTATGAAGCTGGCCACAGTAAACAGTACATAAGTGGTGATGACAAACATCACCATCAGCTGGTCAGAAATACCCATATGTTAAATACTACGGGGATCCCCAGCGGCACCGCTTGTTATAACACCCACCGCCCAAAGATCCTACAATCTATGGGGAGTCCCATGACAACCGATAAGTAATAGCTCCCTTGGTAGGAGTGGATCAGTCTAGGGGAGAAGACCTGATATAGAGGGCAGAATATCCCATGGTGGTGGAAAGAAATAAAGGAGGTTGTAGCCACAGCTCCTGGGTAGGACTTATACAAAGTCTGCCAAAATATGGAATCAAAAATAAAAATTAATTAATATTAAAATATAAGGGAACTGTAATAGCAGAGAGAAAAAAACCATTCCATTACATTAAACAACACAGAAATGCATAAGTAAGTATATAGATGGATATATCACCCCATGGACAATACCCCTAGTCCATAGATCCCCATGGGGGCACTAAAAAGGTGTGTGGGCCAGTGAGTATTATAAGTAAAGATAGTCCCGTGTGAGGGCCCCTTGGAGACCATACCCAAAATGGCCCAGGTATGAAGGTGACCAAGCACTGCCAACACATAAACCAATGTATAACAGTAACTACCCAGGCACAATACAAAAATTGGGTGGCAGGATGAAAGGGCCAGGCTAAAAATGTGGACTAGATACTGAACCTATTAAGGGTTGGCTAAAAAGCAATTCAGATCTATTTCTAAGTTTAACCCCTTCGGGACCAGGGTCCCCAGACGATAAATCCAGCTGGTCTCATTTTGAGATATCAGCGTCTGTTTATTCCCTCCTCTCCAGTTATCTCGAATGAGGTCAATCTTATAAAAAATGAGGCCCGTTGGGTCTCTCTGGTGTACCTCATCGAAATGGCGGGATAAATTATGTTTGGGGAACCCCTTTTTTTATATTGTTAATGTGTTCCCATATTCTTATACAAAGGGGGCGGTTGGTCCTCCCGACATACTGCAAGTGACACGGACACTCGATGACATAGGTCACGTGTGTACTATTGCATGTGATCAATTCTTTGATCTCATATTGTTTGTGGTCGGTCCTGGATTTAACCACTTAACGACCGCTCACTGTATATATACGTCGGCAGAATGGCACCGACAGGCACAATCACGTAGAGTGTACGTGATTGCCTTTGTACAGTTGGGGGGTCCAATCGGACCCCCCTTCTGTACAGTGAGCGGTGGCTAAGTGTCCGGGAGCGTTCCGGGATGAGGGGGCAGCCATTCGTTTCTGGCCACCCCCTCGCGATCGCTCCCGGCGAATGGAAATGCCCCCTCTGTCTGTGTCAGACAGAGGGAGCAGGAGGAAGTGATGTCATCTCTGGTGCGGCGCTCACATATACCGAGCGCCGTACAAGAGAAGATATCAGGTCAGTGCACACAACACTACACTGACACCAGGACACATAGGGACATAAATCGCCCCCCCAGGCCCCCCCAGACACCCCAGATCACCCCCCAGATCACCCCCCCAGCCCCCAGTCACAGTGTCACTGATTGCAGTGACCATTTATTTAGTGATCACTGCAATCAGTGACATTTGTGACTGTAAAAGTGTCACCAAAGTTTAGTCTTAGGTCCAGTGTAGCCCCCTAACCCCCCCTAATAAAGGTTTAACCCCCTGATCACCCCCCAGATAACCCTTTCACCCCCTATCACCACTGTCGCTTAGCGATCATTTTTCTGATCGCTGTCTTAGCGTCAGTGATGCCGATCGGCAGCCAGTAATTTTTTTTAGGTTCGCCGCAGGTTTTTATAGCGTCAGGTACCCCAATATATTATCTAATAAAGGTTTAACCCCCTTGATCACCCCCCAGGTAACCCTTTCACCCCCTATCACCACTATCACTAAGCGATCGTTTTTCTAAACGCTGTCTTAGTGTCTGTGATGCAGATCGGTAGCCGGTAATTTTTTTTAGGTTCGCCGCAGGTTTTTATAGTGTCAGGTACCCAAATATATTATCTAATAAAGGTTTAACCCCCTTGATCGCCCCCAGGTAACCCTTTCACCCCCTATTACCACTGTCGCTAAGCAATTGTTTTTCTAAACGCTGTCTTAGTGTCGGTGATGCAGATCGTAGCCAGTAATTTTTTTTAGGTTCGCCGCATGTTTTTATAGCGTCAGGTACCCCAATATATTATCTAATAAAGGTTTAACCCCCTTGATCGCCCCCCAGGTAACCCTTTCACCCCCTATCACCACTGTCACTAAGCAATCGTTTTTCTAAACGCTGTCTTAGTGTCTGTGATGCAGATCGGTAGCCGGTAATTTTTTTTAGGTTCGCCGCAGGTTTTTATAGCGTCAGGTACCCCAATATATTATCTAATAAAGGTTTAACCCCCTTGATCGCCCCCCAGGTAACCCTTTCACCCCCTATCACCACTGTCGCTAAGCAATTGTTTTTCTAAACGCTGTCTTAGTGTCGGTGATGCAGATCATAGCCAGTATTTTTTTTTAGGTTCGCCGCATGTTTTTATAGCATCAGGTACCCCAATATATTATCTAATAAAGGTTTAACCCCCTTGATCGCCCCCCCCCAGGTAACCCTTTCACCCCCATCACCACTGTCGCTAAGCAATCGTTTTTCTAAACGCTGTCTTAGTGTCGGTGATGCAGATCGGTAGCTGGTAATTTTTTTTAGGTTCGCCGCAGGTTTTTATAGCGTCAGCTACCCCCATATATTATCTAATAAAGGTTTTAACCCCCTGATTGCCCCTAGTTAACCCTTTCACCAGTGATCACCATATAAGTGTTACGGGTGACGCTGGTTAGTTAGTTTGCTTTTTATAGTGTCAGGGCACCCGCCGTGTATATAACCCAATAAAGGTTTAACCCCCTGATCGCCCGGCGGGTGATATCAATTAGGTTTTAGTGTCAGAGAGGGTCTGAGTCACACCCCAGGCAGCGTCAGGTTAGTGCCAGTAACGCTAACACCCACGCGTGAAGCATACACCCCCCTTAGTGGTATAGTATCTGAACAGATCAATATCTGATCTGATCAGATCTATACTAGCGTCCCCAGCAGTTTAGGGTTCCCAAAAACGCAGTGTTAGCGGGATCAGCACAGATACCTGCTGGCACCTGCGTTTTGCCCCTCCGTCCAGCCCAGGCCACCCAAGTGCAGTATCGATCGATCACTGTCACTTACAAAACAAAAACACACATAACTGCAGCGTTCGCAGAGACAGGCCTGATCCCTGCGACTCCAGTGCTGTAGGAGGTGATTTCACCACCACAGTTAAAAAAAAAAAGCAAATATGCCGAAGCATTGGGGCAGCAGGGGCGGTGGAGCGATTTTGCTCCTAATGCCGCGTACATACGGTCGAAATTCCGACGGAGGCTTGCCCGTGGAAAAGTCCGACCATGTGTGTGCAGCATAACTTTTTTGCGGGAGGATACCCCCATGCTTCGGCATATATAAATGGTGCGTGTATGCCCATCATTGGAAGTGGGTGGATGAAGGGCGGTATTCTAATGGTGGGCATACCCACCGATCAATCTCTTTTTTCGTTCAGCCAACTGGCTGCATGAAATAAAAAGATTACAATACATGTCCAACAAGGACCAGCAACGTACTGGTATGTTGCTGGACTTTGAATGTTTATACCAGAATGATGCCTGCGGGTTTAGGTATCATCTTGGTATCATTCTTTTCAGCCTGCGGCCGGCTTTCATGTAAAAGCAATCCTAGCGGCTAATTAGCCTCTGGACTGCTTTTACAAGCAGTGGGAGGGAATGCCCCCCCCGGATATAAAAAGCGCCATTGGGAAATTGGGAAAGCATTTTATCACACCGATCTTGGTGTGGTCAGATGCTTTGAGGGCAGAGGAAAAATCTAGGGTCAAGAAGACCCCAGTTTTTTCAAAAAAAGAGTACCTGTCACTACCTATTGCTATCATAGGGGATATTTACATTCCCTGAGATAACAATAAAAATGATAAAAAGAAAAAATACTTGGAAGGAACAATTTAAAAATAAAATAAAAAAGCAAAATTAATAATAAAAAAAAAAAAAAGCACCCCTGTCCTGCCCTGCTCTTGCCCAATGGCGAACGCAAGCGTCGGTCTGGCGTCATATGTAAACAGCAATTGCACCATGCATGTGAGGTATCACCGCAAAGGTCAGATCGAGGGCAATCATTTTAGCAGTAGACCTCCTCTGTAAATCTACTGGGGTAACCTGTAAAGGCTTTTAAAGGCTTTTAAAAATGTATGTAGTTTGTCGCCAATGCGCGTTTGTGCGAAATTTTAAAGCATGTCGTGTTTGGTATCTATGTACTCGGCCTAAGATCATCTTTTTTATTTCATCAAACATTTGGGCAATATAGTGTGTTTTAGTGCATTACAATTAAAAAAAGTGTATTTTTTAACCCAAAAAATGCGTTTGAAAAATCGCTGCGCAAATACTGTGTAGAAAAAAAAATGCAACACCCACCATTTTAATCTGTAGGGCCTTTGCTTTAAAAATATATATAATGTTTGGGGGTTCAACATAATTTTCTTGCAAAAAAAAAAATGTTTTCATGTAAACAAAAAGTGTCAAAAAGGGCTTTGTCTTCAAGTGGTTAGAAGAGTGGATGTAAGCTTCCTAATGTTGTGTATAAAATGCCAGAACAGTTCAAAACCCCCCCAAATGACCTCCATTTTGGAAAGTAGACACCCCAAGCTATATACTGAGAGGCATGTCGAGTCCATGGAATATTTTATATGTTGACACAAGTTGCGGAATGACGACAATTTTTTTTTTTTTTTTTGCACAAAGTTGTCACTAAATGATATATTGCTCAAACATGCCATGGGCATATGTGGAATTACACCCCAAAATACATTCTGTTGCTTCTCCTGAGTACGGGGATACCACATGTGTGAGACTTTTTGGGAGCCTAGCCATGTACGGGACCCCAAAAACCAAGCACCGCCTTCAGGCTTTCTAAGGGTGTAAATTTTTGATTTCACTTCTCACTGCCTATCACAGTTTCGGAGGCCATGGAATGCCCAGATAGCACAAAACCCCCCCAAATGACCCCATTTTGGAAAGTAGACACCCCAAGCTATTTGCTGAGAGGTATTGTGAGTATTTTGCAGATCTCGCTTTTTGTCACAAAGTTTTGAAAATTGAAAAAAAAAAATATATATATATATATTTTCTTTCTTCATTTTCAAAAACAAATGAGAGCTGTAAAATACTCGCCATTCCTCTCAGCAAATAGCTTGGGGTGTCTATATTCCAAAATGGGGTCATTTGGGGGGGTTTTGTGCGATTTTGGCATTTTATGGCCTTCGAAACTGTGATAGGTAGTGAGGAGTGAAATCAAAAAATTGTGCCTAGAAATCCTGAAGGCGGTGCTTGGTTTTCGGGGTCCCGTACGCGGCTAGGCTCCTAAAAAGTCCCACACATGTGGTATCCCCGTACTCAGGAGAAGCAGAAAAATGTATTTTGGGGTGTAATTCCACATATAACCATGGCATGTGTGAGCAATATATCATTTAGTGACAACTTTTTGTAATTTTTTTTTTTTTTGTCATTATTCAATCACTTGGGACAAAAAAATTATATTCAATGGGCTCAACAGGCCTCTCAGCAATTTCCTTGGGGTGTCTACTTTCTAAAATGGGGTCATTTGGGGGGGTTTTGTGCTATTTTGGCATTTTATGGCCTTCGAAACTGTGATAGGTAGTGAGGAGTGAAATCAAAAATTTGCGCCCTTAGAAATCCTGAAGGCGGTGCTTGGTTTCCGGGGTCCCGTACGCGGCTAGGCTCCCAAAAAGTCCCACACATGTGGTATCCCCGTACTCAGGAGAAGCAGCAAAATGTATTTTGGGGTGAAATTCCACATATAACCATGGCATGTGTGAGCAATATATCATTTAGTGACAACTTTTTGTAATTTTTTTTTTTTTTTAGTCATTATTCAATCACTTGGGACAAAAAAATAAAAAATTCAATGGGCTCAACATGCCTCTCAGCAATTTCCTTGGGGTGTCTACTTTCCAAAATGGGGTCATTTGGGGGGGGGTTTGTACTGCCCTGTCATTTTAGCACCTCAAGAAATGAGATAGGCAGTCATGAATTTAAAGCTGTGTAAATTTCAGAAAATGTACCCTAGTTTGTAAACTCTATAACTTTTGCGCAAACCAATAAATATACGCTTATTGACATTTTTTTTTACTAAAAACATGTGGCTGAATACATTTTGGCCTAAATGTATGACTACAATTGAGATTATTCGATTTTTCTTATAACAAAAAGTAGAAAATATCATTTTTTTTCAAAATTTTCGGTCTTTTTCCGTTTATATCGCAAAAAATAAAAATCGCAGAGGCAATCAAATACCATTAAAAGAAAGCTCTATTTGTGGAAAGAAAAGGACGCAAATTTCGTTTGGGTACAACATTGCATGTCCGCACAATTTACAGTTAAAGCAGCGCAGTGCAAAATTCTGAATTCACCTCTGGTCCTCTAGCTACCAAATGGTCCGGGGCTTAAGTGGTTAAACGTTTCTTTTTTCCGCGGTTGTTTTTTACTAACTCTACAGGCCAGACACCTTTGGCATTTGAAAAAGCCTTTCAGCTCCGGGCAGATCTTCACTTCTTTTGGAGGGTTGATCACGTTATGCACGTTATGATTCCGAAGAGTAGGCGCACGCCTATAGACAAACTTGGGTTTGTTAGGCAGAATTTTTGTGAGGACTCGCTCTTCTCTAAGGATGGGCCAGTATTTGTTCAGAATATGTTCAAAATCCCTATATTGGGAATTATACCCTGTAACAAAGGTCATATCTATACGGTCTTTATTTTTCTTTGTCTTTGCAAGCAGGGTATTTCTGTTCATATGTCCAATTAGGTCCTTAGTTTTAAGCAAATTTTCTCTGGCATATCCTTTCCCCTGGAAGCGGTTGATCATCATGTCAGTCTGTATATGGAAATCTTCCATTGAATCACAGTTTCTACGGACCCTCAGTAGTTGCCCTTTGGGTATGCTCCCCTTCCATTTAGGGTGATGGCAGCTAGAAATGGGTATGTATCCGTTACGATCTGTTGTTTTGAAGAATGTCCTTGTTTGTAGCCTACTCCCAACTTTGTAGATTTCCAGATCAAGGTACCGTATATACTCGAGTATAAGCCGAGGCACATAACTTTACCACAAAAAACTGGGAAAACTTATTGACTCGAGTATAAGCCTAGGGTGTCCACCTGCATGCCTCACTGTGTCCATGTGCATACCTCACTGTGTCCATGCCTCCATGTTTCCATGCCTCACTGTGTCCATGCCTCAATGTGTCCATGCCTCACTGTGTCCATGACTAGACTGACGTTTAATATAGGAGTCTATTGAAGGGGTGCACACTTGTAGAGAAGAAAGGGCGCTACATGTGTGCTAAGTTCTGGATCCAGGGGACCTACGGCCGGCCAGTACCGGGTCCCCAAAGTCACCTGAGAAATTACCATTTAACATGGGAGTCTATGGAAGGGGTGCCTGGCTTTGAAAAATCGGTGCTCCCCAGCCGTAGGTCCCCTGGACAACAAACTTTGCACACTTGTATAGGAGTGGGGCTACATGTGTGCTAGGTTTGGGGTCCAGAGGACCTACGGCCGGCCGGTACCGGGTACCCAAAATCTGGGAGATCAGGCGCAAAAAGGTGACTCGAGTATAAGCCGAGGGGGGCATTTTCAGCACAAAAAAAGTGCTCAAAAACTTGGCTTATACTCGAGTATATACGGTACTCAATTTTGTGCTGATCGCACTTTCCAGTGAAGGTCAGACCATACCTATTCTGGTCAAGGTCTCTAAGAAATTTCTCAAACGATTCCACTGTGCCCTCCCAAAGTATAACAAGGTCATCTATGCACCTCCGGTACATCTTTAATTGGGGGGATATTCTTTGCATATATATATTCTTCCTCCCACATATCCATCAGGAGGTTAGCTACGCTAGGTGCATAACGTGCCCCCATAGCGACCCCCTTGGTCTGTACATAGTAGAAATCCTTGTTATACCAAAAATAGTTACACTCCATTGCGATTTTTAAACCTTCTAGGATATAATCAATCTGCTGTTGTTTCATATCTGTAAGTTCATGCAGTGCTTTCTTTATGCCCAACAGCCCATCTCGTTGGATAATGCTTGTATGAAGAGAATTAGCATCTACGGTATCTAACAGATAGTCCTGGGCCCCATCAATGGCCTGGAGGTCTTGTATGAGCTGTAGGCTGTCACGCAGATGTGATTTCCCTTGTTGTACAAGTGGTTTAAGATACTTGTCCAGATATTCTCCTAGTCTTGAGAATGCCGCATTGATACCACTGATAATAGGTCTCCCTGGTGGTTTACAAGTCTTTTGTGAATCTTAGGAGTGTAGTAAATCACTGGGGTTTTAGTGGAATTAGAGACCAAATATTCGGCTTCCTTTTTATTTAAAATTCCCATAGAAAGCCCTTTCTTCACATAAGCCTTAAGCTTTTTCATATACTTAGGTTTGGGGTTCCCTCTAAGCTTTTTATAGGTGTCCTTTACTGTAAGTAGGTTCTTCATCTCATCCTCATAGTCCTTCTTATTTAGAATCACCAGTCCCCCCCCCCCCCCCCCTTTGTCCGCTGGTCTTATCACTACTTCATTTTTCTTCCCTATTTCCTCGATGGTTTTCCATACATGTTTTGTTTTTCTGGTGTTTTTTCTTTCAAGCGGAGGCGGAGCCTACGCACATACGTCACGTCCGGATCCTCGAGCAGGTAGTGGAACGCAGGTGAAGCGCGCGCCGCGACCACTAGCGCTAGCTCGTTCATGTGTTTTGATCCGTAGGACTTTCTTTGGAGCATTGTGTTAGATAGCAGCATGTGCTGCTTTTTAATTAACTTTTAACTTTTAAATAAAGACATTTTTTACTTTAACTACTACACCATGGGAGCCTTTCGCTTTTTTTGAGGACCTTCTAGTGCTTTACTTGCCCATACTAAGCTAAAGAGGAGGATCTAAACAGGCGGGTGAGCAGCCATCAGGAGGACCAGGAGACCCGGTGTGGAGCCTATTTGCTAAGCTGTCTGTCCCTGCAGGGGCGCTGTGATCTGGTGAGTAGGGACACATGAGGGGGAACACCACAGTCACCGGATTGAATTCCTGTCACTACGGAGCACCCAGCGCTGTTTGTCTTTGATTACCTCCTGCACAAGCCTTCAAAGCCTACATGTTAAGAAGAACTCTGCTTCTAGTTTTTGTTGGCGTTTTTTTTTCCATTTATGGACATTCATTAGGGCATGTGCTTAATGAGCTCTTGCTAAGTTGCTTAGGTACCATTGGCAACACCTGAGTTGCACAACTACCCTTTATGTTTGGACTTGTGTATGGTTGATTTACTTTTTTACATGTGTCTTTGATGCAACTGTGTTATCTTATTTTTGATTATAACCAGATCTGCTTATTCACCACAGGTGGTTTATTACCACATCACATATTAGATATATTTTATTTATCATTGTGTGGTCCACCCAGCACTGTCCAAGTGTTTCCCTTATTACTGTGCCGCTAACTGTGTATTTTTTGATCACTTTTTGTGTTTTTTAAAGGCCGGTATTACCCCCTGCAACACACGTTTATACAATTCCTGCATATTTAATATAGGTAGCGCCACCACCCCACTTTTACTTTTATTTTCACTTTGTCCTCCCTTGAGGGGGCTGCAAACTTTAGTTTTATCACCTAAGCGTGGATTTCCTAAAAATATTCTCACTTTTTGATCACCTACTGGGTGTGACTAAGTTCTGCTGCTATGGATATTTTTGGCTACATGAATAACAGGAATATTGACATAGGAGGAATTTTTAGCCAGGAAATAGTAACTAACAGACAAGACATGCACAGTTTGATGAAACAACTCAGACATACACTAGAGCAGTGATTCTCAACCAGGGTTCCGTGGAATTTGAGACCGGAGAACTATTTCAAGGGTTCCTCTGTGTTGAAAAGGTTGAGAAAGGCTGCACTAGAGAAACAGCTCAGGGTATGGTGGGATATCGCCACCCTGGAAATGTATGTCACGGAAAAAATGACACCTAGGAGACTCCGATGGGATATACACCCTAATGGCAGTATTGATGATGCAGCACTCATGAATGTCTAGTATAAGTTCTTTAATACACGTGAAAATGACCTGTTGCAAAATATTGTCAAAAGGAGACAGTTTAAACTCAAACTAGTGGAAGCTAGCATAATAGAAATTAGACATGTGCACACTGAAATATTTTGTTTCGGAATTTCGTTTTCGTTAGAAAAATAAATTTATTTAGTTACTCTCGAAATTCGTTTTTATTTATTTAGTTTTTCGTTAGAAATTGCATTCGTCCGAAAATCTGAATTAATTAAGGTCGAATCTGTCATTGAAGGCTTATGGTGTCTGTCGAATGTTCAAAGAAGATTCGACGGAGCAGCGAAACTGTACGACGCTGCAATCATACATTTCCGGTCGAATGTTCCGCCTACAAGCTAGCTATAGTAGAATTATAATGTTGTATGACTAGTAATAATTATATTTATTAATTACTATTACTAGTCAACCAACATTAGAATTCTTCTATAGCCTATGGGCCGAGCATTTGACCGGAAATATACGATTGCGGCGTTGTACAATTTATCTGCTCCGTCGAATCTTCTTAGAACTTTCAACAGACACCATAAGCCTTCAATGACAGATTCGACGTTTGTATGTTTTTCGATGCTTTGTCGAATCACGTTGAATTGTCAAGTTAGTTCTAGCTATTTTACTGCTCCTCCTCTTTGGTTACAATCAGCCAATAACATTCATCATCATCATTTTTTAATTTTACTTCCCCCACCCAATTCCAGCAGCGATCTTTTCTCTCTATAATGTTGAATCTTTTCTCTCTATGTCGAATCTTTTCTCTCTATAATGTCGATTCTTTTCTCTCTATAATGTCGAATCTTTTCTCTCTATGTCGAATCTTTTCTCTCTATAATGTCAAATCTTTTTTCTCTATGTAGAATAATCTTGGACTAATAGAGTTAAGGCTAGGCACATTCGACCACAGGTTTGATGGACACAGATTGTTATTGTCAGCCTCATGTCGAATCTCCTATCTATATCGAACTGTTGTTGCAACAAAAACGAAAATTAAGCATTTGTTTATGTCGGATCTTTCGGTTTTCGGATTCTGCATTTTCGTTTTCGTTTGTTAAAACGATAACGAAAATACCTGAAATTCGGACGAAAATGCATTCGGACGAAAACGAATGCACATGTCTAATAGAAATTAAGAATTTGCTTTTACATTTTGCTAACCATGCGGACTATAAGGATAATGAAAGAGAATTACAGGAGATTATAAAAAAATATGACACTGAAATACTGGCAAAGAAACAGAAAAAATTTAAGAGAGATGTTCTAGACCAGTGTTTCTCAACTCCAGTCCTCAAGGCGCCCCATCAGTTCATGTTTTCAGGATTTCCCTCAGATGAAATGGCTGTGGTAATTACTAAGGCAGTGAAACTGATCAAATCACCTGTCCAAATTAATGGAAAGCCTGAAAACATGACCTGTTGGGGCGCCTTGAGGACTGGAGTTGAGAAACACTGTTCTAGACTACCAAAATATGAAGGTTTACAAGTGGCAAATGGCATTACAGGACCAAGTTGGTAAGCTGGATGACACACTTATGGAAGATAGTCCAGGCGAAGTCCCAAGTAACCTAGGGACTGAGATGCCAATAAGTACAGCACAGCAATCAGGCAATGCTTACCCGCGGGCACGGAATTGGATAAGATCCAACCTGTCGAATTGGTATCAAGATAGCCCTCATAGGAGGAGAACTAACTATCAGGAACCAGCTGATTATAGAACATTCAACACGCCTAAGTTCAACTTACCTACGTATAACAGATTTTCATCCCTCATAGGGGGATACCATCAAGACACCTACCCTGATTACAGAGGTGACTGTGAACCTGAGTATAGAGATGACCGTGAATATCGAGATGATTCAAGGGACAGGAGGGATTTTCCAAGGGGTGGCCCACGGAACAGACCACCCGGGAGATGGAAAGTCCGAGTTCCCTACAGGAACCCTGCCTGGAGAGTATCGAATGGGAACATAGGGGCATCCAGAGGCAACAATCGCAGAATGCCCAATTATCAGACGTCCGATACTTACCCAGGGAATACCAACCATGGCAACTCAAGAATAGAATGAGACAGCAATCAGGGAAGGGATCTGGTCCCCATAGAAAGACCTATGGAAAGAGGAAATCGACCAGAGGATGTAGGGGAGGGCAGAAGAAAACGACCAAGAGAACACTAGGCAAAGGGATAAATAACTTCAGCAATGTACAGTTTTCTGATGAAGAAATTAAAATTCTAGATGAGGGCCTGAAGTTTGCCCCAGAAAAACCACTGGACAAATTTGAAGTGTTTATTGATTTACAAAAATTTCTAAGAAAGATCAATATAAAAAAACACTTTGTACTCAATACAGACACGAGAACAACGATTGATCCAGATTTTGTCCAGACAAATCTGAAGAATAATTCCATCTTTAATCCGAAAACACCTAACAACCAATGTATTACAGTCTTTAAAAAGATGGTAGAAGATGATCTTGGTAAGCTTGAAAGAAAGTATGGAAAACCATCAAGGAAATAGGGAAGAAAAATTAAGTAGTGATAAGACCAGCGGACAAAGGGGGGGACTGGTGATTCTAAATAAGAAGGACAATGAGGATGAGATGAAGAACCTACTTACAGTAAAGGACACCTATAAAAAGCTTAAAGGGAACCCCAAACCTAATTATATGAAGAACCTTAAGGCTTATGTGAAGAAAGGGCTTTCCATGGGCATTTTAAATGAAAAGGAAGCCGAATATCTGGTCTCTAATTCCACTAAAACCCCAGTGATTTACTACACTCCTAAGATTCACAAAAGACTTGTAAAACCACCAGGGAGACCTATTATCAGTGGTATCAACTCGGTATTCTCAAGACTAGGAGAATACCTGGACAAGTATGTTAAACCACTTGTACAACAAGGGAAATCACATCTGCATGACAGCCTACAGCTCATACAAGACCTCCAGGCCATTGATGGGGCCCAGGACTATCTGTTAGCTACTGTAGATGCTAATTCTCTTTATACAAGCATTATCCAACAAGATGGGCTGTTGGGCATAAAGAAAGCACTGCATGAACTTACAGATATGAAACAATAGCAGATTGATTACGGTATATCCTAGAAGTAAAAGCAGTATTTGGAGGAACACCCAAAGATTATTATAAATAAATAATGTAAAACAATAAAATTATGCACAATAAAAAATTGTAGACAATTAATACCGTAAAACACTAAAATATATATAAAAACTCAGTAAATGTCCATAAATATTGTAGCAGCGCTTCTTGTCATGAATAACAAGCTTCTTTATGTGTTGCCTACACAAAAGGAACTGATGAGCAGAGGGAAAGTGTGATTGATATCTCAAAGTGGTTGATATAGTTCAAAAAGTTCATCCGTCATGTATTGTATATACAGTAGAGAAGTCCCCTTTTGGGGATACACTCACCAAAAGGTAGATATGAATGAGCCTTATCAATGTCACCAGGATCACTTCTTTCCTTTCTTTCACTCCTTCCACCGATATCCAACTTTGTTTGTATAGAAGGCACTCAACCATGCTGGCATGTCAAACAAAAAGCATGATCCCAGTGTGCTTCAACATGGGTGGCTGTGACCGTGGGATGACATCTGAGGGTCTGGCTTCAATTCCCAAACACGTATCGTCCTGGGCTTGGACTTCATCAGTGGAAGATGTACCAGACACTTGTATTTGGCTCCCAGGCTAAAGATTGCCAGCCCTCACCTGCTGGTGAGGCAGCAATCTTTAGCAGGTGAGGGCTGGCAATCTTTAGCCTGGGAGCCAAATACAAGTGTCTGGTACATCTTCCACTGATGAAGTCCAAGCCCAGGACGATACGTGTTTGGGAATTGAAGCCAGACCCTCAGATGTCATCCCACGGTCACAGCCACCCATGTTGAAGCACACTGGGATCATGCTTTTTGTTTGACATGCCAGCATGGTTGAGTGCCTTCTATACAAACAAAGTTGGATATCGGTGGAAGGAGTGAAAGAAAGGAAAGAAGTGATCCTGGTGACATTGATAAGGCTCATTCATATCTACCTTTTGGTGAGTGTATCCCCAAAAGGGGACTTCTCTACTGTATATACAATACATGACGGATGAACTTTTTGAACTATATCAACCACTTTGAGATATCAATCACACTTTCCCTCTGCTCATCAGTTCCTTTTGTGTAGGCAACACATAAAGAAGCTTGTTATTCATGACAAGAAGCGCTGCTACAATATTTATGGACATTTACTGAGTTTTTATATATATTTTAGTGTTTTACGGTATTAATTGTCTACAATTTTTTATTGTGCATAATTTTATTGTTTTACATTATTTATTTATAATAATCTTTGGGTGTTCCTCCAAATACTGCTTTTACATCATTCACACACTTCCAGCAGCTGCTCGTTGTGATTGGGATCCCCATTCCCAATCAGATAGACATTCAGCCCTATATTACTCTAGTCATACCATCAATTGTGTTTATCCCAGGCGCTGAGCGGTGCTCATGCAGGAAGGGCCACTTTAAGCATCTTCATATTTATATATCCTAGAAGGTTTAAAAATCGCAATGGAGTGGGGCGTGGCCTGGATAGCAATGGGATAGGTCGCATGTGATGTGAGCTCCGTCTGCCCATACTCCTAACCTACCATCCTGCCTGCATCCTGCTCGGTTCCTGCCATCCCCTACATCCGAGGACGTGTCCTGCTCTCCCTGTGGTTCCTGAAGCCTGTTAGCCCGCTGGTTTGCCGCCACTGCCGTCGTGGCGCTTCCCGGTCCTCTGCTTCAGGAAAGGCCCCGGCTTCGGCCTAGTTCCTGGTTCGGCGGCCATCTTGGCCCTCCCGACGGCGGCCCTGGACACTTCTCCTTGCCTCCCTGGGCGCACTGGGCTCCATCCTCTTCTACAACGGCCCCCGGATTACCTGCTGCAGCTGCTGGGGTGTCTTTGCACTCTGCACCTGCTGTGTGAGCGGACCGCGGTCTCGGCCTGACTCCCGGAACGGCGGCCATCTTGCTCCACCCGGAGACATCTTTGGCAAGTATTACAGGCCTCCCTGACTCCCCTGAGCTCAGATTCCCCTGCATGCAGCCTGTTGCCATTACAGCTGCTTGAGAGTGACCTGCTGCCTACGTTGGGCCGTCCCTGGGCAGCGGTGGGGGGGGGGAGGTTGTGGAGGACCCGGCCTCCTTAACAGCGGCCATATTGGTGCACCCAGGGATCTTCCCTGTCGCCTTACAGCATGTCTCCGTCTAAAAATAATTCTGAAGCCATCGATAAACTGGCCAGATACCGCCGGCTTGAGGAGGGGGATCGGCAGGTCAGAGACGGCGCTGCTGCTTTCCTGGATGCGGATCACTCTGTGGTGGCTACTAACAAATTACTGGATGCCATCGCCATGTGCCAGAGCACGCTTACCACCAAGATCGAGGAGGTAAAAATTGATGTGTCCCTTATCCGGCAGGATCTCTCTACCCTCAGGGACCGCGTGACGGAGACGGAGACCCGTATTAGCAGAGCAGAGGATATCTTACACCCTTTACAACATACCACCGATGAGGTGCGCCGCCAGTTACAACAGATTAGCGCAAAACAGGATGACATGGAAAATCGCCTTCGGAGATGTAACCTCCGCTTCATCGGTCTTCCTGAGTCTGCTGAGGGCACCGATCCGGAGAGCTTCCTTGAAAACCTCCTAACCTCAACCTTCGGCAGAGATGCATTTTCGGTAATGTTTGCAGTGGAGAGAGCTCATCGAATCCCTGGCCGCCCTCCTCCCCAAGGAGCTCCACCGCGTACCCTGATAGCGAAGTTCCTTAATTTCAGGGATCGCGACAAGATCCTCCGCCTAACCAGAGAGAAGGAGAATATCCCCCATACCAACGCTCGTGTTGCCGTCTTCCCGGACTTCTCCAATGAGGTGCAACGGCAGCGGTCCAGGTTCCAGGATGTTAAGAAGCGCCTCCGCACTCTACACCTCAAATACGCCATGCTGTACCCTGCAAAGCTTCGTGTGGAGTGCAACGGTCGGACCCACTTTTTCGAGGACCCAGAGTCGGCATCCACTTGGATTGACCGGAGAGATCGGCGAGATTGAGCATACCGCGCTGTCTGGGAGCTGTGAGTACTTTTCTTTTCTCTCCCCTGCTGCGCCCTGTGCCGGTGGCACTCCCTGTTCGTGCCCTGGTGATTCGCCTCACGGTTGCTCTGTTGCTAGTGGGTGCCCTCCGCCGGGGCGGGGGAGACAGACCTAAAAGCCTTTTCCGCCCCTCCTCGGATCTCACAGCATGCTCGCCACCTTCGGGTGACCTAACTGTTACTTCCCCGTTCTCCCCACGCATGGGAGATGCTTGTAGAGGGCAGCTTACCGAACGTTGCTGGAACTTCCTATCCTACTTTACGTACCACCCTGATGGCAGGCGGGGCTCCCTTCTGCACGGCTGCAATGGTGTTGTGCTTTTGTGGCCCCTACACCCCATGCACTTCTCAGAGAAGAAGTCGCCCCCCTAGGTTCTCTATGGACTTTTTTCACTCCCCCCGTTTACCTGATTGTTTTTTCCTCCTTTTTTGTTTTCTGTTCATCACAGGTATCTATGTCCCTTTGAAATTAAGTCCCTCGCCTCCAATGCTTTTTTCACGTTGGATGTCCCCGGTTGATACCTGGTTTTGGGATACTATGTTCATGCCGAGTTGGGGTGGCACTGGACTGGGAGGGAGGGGAAATGTTTTGGCTGTTTTTTATTTGCCACTATGTTCACAATTGTTTATTTCTGCTAAAGGTACTATGTCATTGTCATACATGCACTATCAATATTGGTTGCTGATTTGTTCTGTACTGTCTGATGTGTCCTTATCTGCTCTGCTGGTCCTGGTCTGGCTGCGGTCTATTATACACACCATATACCCACCATGAGTTCCCTGAAGTTCCTCACGTGGAATGTTAGAGGCTTACGCAATAAGATCAAACGCACAGCGGTCCTGACATTTCTCAAATCTCAGAGAGCTGACATTATCACACTGGTCGAGACCCATGTCACGGGCCACTTGCAATCCTCCCTTAAAAAACCATGGGTGGGGTGGGCTTATCATGCCACTCACACCTCATATTCCAGAGGAGTATCGGTCCTGGTTGCCAAACGGGTACCTTTTGAGCTTATACTGTTCCGCACGGATCAGCAGGGCAGATATGTGTTTATGCACGCCACCATTAATGGGTCTCCTATCCTGCTACTTGCCTGCTATATTCCCCCCCCCGTACAACTCAGCTGTAATTCAGGAAGGCCTTGCCTTTATGACACAATACCCCTCCGTACCGGCAGTGTGGATGGGGGACTTCAATATGACCCTGATCCCCGCTCTGGACCGTCTGGGCACACTGGATCCCCCCCCTTAACCCACCGACCCATACCAGACTGCACCGCATAATGACCGACTTTGCTCTTGTCGACACTTGGCGCCACAGACACCCGCACACTAAAGTCTTCTCATGCTTTTCAGCCAGTCATAACACAATGTCACGAATTGATTTTGTTTTTATCTCAATGTCCCTGCTGCCTAAGCTAGGAGATGTGGGCTTTGCTCCGAGAGTACTCTCGGATCACGCCCCCTACTGGGTCACGATCCAGCTCCTGAAGGCTTCCCCTGCTCCTTCTTGGCGGCTAAACCCGTTCTGGCTGACTGCCCTGCAGGACCAGGATGACATCCCCACAGAATTGCAATACTATTTTACGGCCAACAGGGACACTGCCACGCATGATGTGGTGTGGGAAATGTTTAAACTTCACGCTCGTTCCCTACTTTCCACACGTATTAACAGGCTTAAACGGTCATCAACATTTATTGTCCAGCAGGCTGCGGAGCACCTGCAGGCACTGGAGGAGGCGTTCCACCGGGACCCCTCGCCCAGCGCGGCCAACAATCTAAAGATTCAGGCGCGCCAGGTCTCCCAATTGCACATAGAGAAGGCTAAACAACGTATCTTCTTCTGTAGACAGAGGGTGTTTGAGTATGGAGAGAGATCGGGCAAACTGCTCGCATATCTCGCCCACTTGGATATGCGTCCCCCTGTGGTGGTGTCCTTGACCGACCCGCAGGGGAATGACATCACCGATCCGCAACTGGTGGCGGAGGAATTTGGGAGATTCTACCGTGCACTCTACACTTCCAGGGTCACCCACACTCCCCAAGACACCAGGGACTACCTAGCGGGAGTTCAATTCCCTAAACTGACAGACGACCAGCTTGAAATTCTCGAAGCCCCTATTACTGAGGAGGACATCTCCGAGGCCATTTCCTGTCTGGCCTCATCCAAGGCCCCAGGATTGGATGGCCTACCTCTTGAATTCTATGCCACCTACTCTGAAATCCTAATCCCTGAACTTAAGTACCTGTATAAATCTATGTTTGACTCAGGAGTTCTACCCCCATCTATGCGAGAAGCCCAAATAGTCGTAATTCCCAAACCCGGAAAGGACCCTAAATACCCGGAGTCGTATAGGCCCATTTCCCTGTTACAGGTAGATATTAAAATATTAGCTAAGATTCTAGCCTCCCGCCTTAACCAGGTTATTCTGTCATTGATACACCCTGACCAAACCGGCTTTATGCCAGGGAAGAACACGGCCATGAATATTCGCCGCCTATTTATGAATATTCAGGGGTCCCATGATGAAATTGGCTCGAGGGTCGTGGTGGCGCTGGATGCCGCCAAGGCCTTCGACTCCATGGAGTGGAACTACCTGTGGGAGTGTCTCTCAAGATTTGGATTTGGCCCCAGCTTTATTCGCTGGGTCCAACTCCTCTATCAATCCCCGAGGGCCAGAGTGTTTGTGAATGGTTGGCTTTCTGACCAGTTCCCGCTGGAGAGAGGGACCCGGCAGGGCTGCCCCCTTTCCCCCATGCTTTACGCATTGGCTGTGGAGCCGTTGGCCATAATGGTCCGTGCGGACACTTGCATCCGAGGTCTCAGGATGGGGAACCTGGAAGAAAAGATTGGGATGTATGCCGACGACACACTTTTGTATCTGGCGGACTCCGGTCCTTCTCTTATAGCAGCCCTCCAGTCCATAGAACGTATGGGTGGCCATTCGGGTCTGAGTATTAATTGGGCTAAGTCCCAGATCCTTCCGATTGACCATTTCCCCTCCTCGTTCGCGTCCCCTCCTCTGGCTCTTCCAAGGGTCTCCCAGATTAAATACCTTGGCGTACAGGTCACCAGATCGCTCTCAGATTATAAACTACTGAACATTGAACCCCTGTTTGCTCTGATCAAGAACAAGACGCAGACTTGGGCCAGACTACCCCTGGGTGTTATGGGTCGCGTCAGCTTAGTTAAGATGATACTCCTTCCCAAGATACTCTATTTGGTCTGGCATGCTCCCCTCTATATACCACAAAAAATTTTCAGGACAATTGAATCCATCCTGAATTCATTTATTTGGGGTCATGGCAGACACAAATTATCCTGGAGAATCCTGAAGAACCCTGTGACGTTGGGAGGAGCTGCTCTCCCTGACTTTCAGGATTATTATTTTGCCTCCCAGCTGTCCCACTTCTATTATTTTGATAAACATGAACTAACGAGATACCAGACACTACTCTGTGAGCACCCAGATGACTCGGCCCACACCCCACTTCAATCGGTCCTAAGAGCCCCATTGACAAGACGCCCCCCCCAACGCACAGCAGACATGTTGACTCACCACCGGAGGGTATGGCGGGCGGCACTGCAGAGAACTGGGACCCCAAGGGTACACTCTCATACCCCTCTCTGGTACAATACATGCTTGCCAGAATTATTGTCCATTCCGGACCCCGCGGCGTGGATACGCCATGGGATCTTATACATACACCAGATCATGACCGATTCAGGCCTTAAGTCATTCCAAATGCTGAAGGATGAATTTTCCCTCCCCAATTGCCTTTTCTTCAGGTATTTGCAACTCCGTCACGCCATACAGGCCCAGTTTTCTGGCTCTTACCCGTCCCTGGCAGTTCCCTCCATAGTGGACACAGTCACGGGTAATGTGCCTGCTCAGCTCATCTCCACTTTGTACTCCGCCATTCGTCTCCCTAGCACCACAGCATTGGCCTATACTGCTAAGACTAGATGGGAGGCGGATGTTGGACTTATAGAGGATGAGGACTGGGGCGAGATTTTGGAGGACGTGAAAAAGGTTTCCCCCAAGCTGTCGGACCGCCTCACACAGCTGTACATTATACATAGAACATATCTGACCCCTCAGAGAGTGGCACGTTTCAGGCCCACGTACAATCCAGGATGCCGCCTCTGTGACCATACCCCGGGCTCCTTTTACCACCTCATATGGTTCTGTCCTACCATTCAGGCATATTGGACACAGGTGATACGCTTCCTACACGATCAGATGGGCTCCCCTGCTACCCTTGACCCAAAGATGTGCCTACTTGGCCTGTTGCCAGACTTGGATGCCGACAAACCCCTCCGTACCTTTTTACATGAGACGCTATTCTTGGCAAGAAAAGTAGTGGCCCGTAATTGGATGCAGGCCCTGCCCCCTACAGTTCAGTGCTGGAAAAAGGCGGTTAACGATGCTCTCCCATATAAAAAACTGATTTATGTACATAGAGGGTGTCCGCTAAAGTATGAGAAGGTCTGGGACAGATGGATGGCGGATGGTGAAACGTGTACCTGACATGTCGATTTTTTATTTTTGTTGTATACCGGCTCTACTTTCACTGCTGTTATTATCTTTGTGACACACAGATGCTTCACTGTGTTCATGTATGTACTATTATATTGGCCATACTGGCTTATGTTGATTTATGTACCATGCATACTTTTCAATAAAGTTGGTTTCCAATTATAAAAATCGCAATGGAGTGTAACTATTTTTGGTATAACAAGGATTTCTACATACAGACCAAGGGGGTCGCTATGGGGGCACGTTATGCACCTAGCGTACCAACCTCCTGATGGATATGTGGGAGGAAGAATATATATATGCAAAGAATATCCCCCCAATTAAAGGAGGTACATAGATGACCTTGTTATACTTTGGGAGGGCACAGTGAAATCGTTTGAGAAATTTCTTAGAGACCTTGACCAGAATAGGTATGGTCTGACCTTCACTGGAAAGTGCGATCAGCACAATATTGAGTACATTGATCTGGAAATCTACAAAGTTGGGAGTAGGCTGCAAACAAGGACATTCTTCAAAACAACAGATCGTAACGGATACATACCCATTTCTAGCTGCCATCACCCTAAATGGAAGGGGAGCATACCCAAAGGGCAACTACTGAGGGTCCGTAGAAACTGTGATTCAATGGAAGATTTCCATATACAGGCTGACATGATGATCAACCGCTTCCAGGATAAAGGATATGCCAGAGAAAATTTGCTTAAAACTAAGGACCTAATTGGACATATGAACAGAAATACCTTGCTTGCAAAGACAAAGAAAAATAAAGACCGTATAGATATGACCTTTGTTACAGGGTATAATTCCCAATATAGGGATTTTGAACATATTCTAAACAAATACTGGCCCATCCTTAGAGAAGAGCGAGTCCTCACAAAAATTCTGCCTAACAAACCCAAGTTTGTCTATTGGCGTGCGCCTACTCTTCGGAATCACATAGTGCATATGTGTTGTTTAATGGAATGGAATGGGTTTTTTCTCTCTGCTATTACAGTTCCCTTATATTTTAATATTAATTAATTTTTATTTTTAATTCCATATTCTGTACTTTGTATAAGTCCTACCCAGGAGCTGTGGCTACAACCTCCTTTATTTCTTTCCACCACCATGGGATGTTCTGCCCTCTATATCAGGTCTTCTCCCCTAGACTGATCCACTCCTACCAAGGGAGCTATTACTTATCGGTTGTCATGGGACTCCCCATAGATTGTAGGATCTTTGGACGGTGGGTGTTATAACAAGCGGTGCCGCTGGGGATCCCCGTAGTATTTAACATATGGGTATTTCTGACCAGATGATGGTGATGTTTGTCATCACCACTTATGTATTGTTTACTGTGGCCAGCTTCATAGTATACCTACCTGCACCCCGGGTAGCTGTTCAGAATCAGTTAGGTATAATATATTAGTAGAAAAGAAAACTGCGCCAAAAAATTATATAAATATATCCCAATCTGGGAGATCTAAGTCCAAAGATGTATCCTCAAGATGGAAAAATCCAGAGGGGGTAAACCAATGGGCTACAGTGTATCCGACAATCTTGTATGTTAGCACATCTTGCTTGGCATCAACACTATTAGACGTCTATTGGTGCCAATGGAAATTCAGGTTCTCTGATTGGCTGAAACGCAGAGCCGTGAGTCTGGCTGCTCCTGCTGTGTCACCTGGGCAACTTCTGGGAGTCTGTCTAAGTGGAGGAACACCGGCCGGGGGGAAAAGTTTATGGCAAATTGATGACGCTCTGGTACTTGTGAGGAGAGCTTTGTGAACTTGTATTGGGCCAGCTCGTGCAGGACACAGGCTGTGGTCAGGTTGCAAATGTTTTTTCACCTTAATGCATAGAATGCATTAAGGTGAAAAAACCTTTATCTTTACAACCCCTTTAACTTTTAACTTTTAAATAAAGAAGTTTTTTAGTTTAACTACTACACCATGGGAGCCTTTTGCTTTTTTTGAGGACCTTCTAGTGCTTTTACTTGCCCATACTGAGCTGGAGAGGAGGATCTAAACAGGCGGGTGAGCAGCCATCAGGAGGACCAGGAGACCCGGTATGGGGCCTATTAGCTGTCTGCCCCTGCAGGGGCGCTGTGATCTGGTGAGTGGGGACACATGAGGGGAACACCACAGTCACCTGATTGAATTCCTGTCACTACGGAGCGCCCAGCGCTGTTTGTTTTTAATTACCATCTTATTACACTCACACTGTGCGGCTAACTGTGTATTTTTGATCACTTTTTGTGGTTTTTATAGGGCAGGTATCACCCCCTGCAACACACGTTTATACAATTCCTGCATATTTAATATAGGTAGCGCCACCACCCCACTTTTACTTTTATTTATACCAATTATTATGATTGGATATAGAGAAGAGATAAAGGGGTGCTCCAGTCCACTAAATGGAGAATGTCTCCACTGGTGCCCCGGTTGCTTTCAGTGGGTTTCCAGGCCAGAACAATATCCCCAACAAAAGCTGGGAAGTTTTGAGTCATGGAGCAGTGTTTGGGCTTCTTTGTAGTGGACATTGAGGCCGGGTGTAGATGGATTCATCTGTCCGGCCCTTTTCACACATATGAATGGGGTAAAACCTCCAGTAACTGCTCACCCGCTGTTTCCCTTCTCCTCTTTAACATGGGGAGCACTTGTGAAATTGAGCTATTGGGGTCAGTACCTTCATCCACCTACTTTAAAAGGGGCAATTAAAGGGCACCTCTAGGCAAAGCCCTAGAGTGTTTAACCCTTTCTATTCTATCCAACATGTAAAAAAAAAAGGTTTTGACTACTCATCCCCTTTAAGCCCCACCTCCAATATTCACAAGCTCCACTTCAGTTTGATGCCATTTCACTGGAATTTTAGTCCTGCATGAGCTTTATACCTAACATATGTCACTATATTGTCATCTATGTCCTCTGCCTAGTCTGATAATGTGCTCATCCCTCTTTCTCTTATGTTCCTACAGGTCTTGCAAAAAATGGATTATTTCAGCATGGTTGACTATTTCTCCCTTGGAGTAATAGTATACGAGATGGTGTTTGACAAACATCCCTTCATCACCAGCACAGATAACTGGGAACAAATAAAGAAAAAAATTATTGAAATGGAGCCGGATTATGAGGAGGGTGTGGACCCTGACCTCCATAACCTCTTAGTTATGCCGCGTACACACGATCGGAAATTCCGTCAAGAAAAGTCCGATGTGTGCTTTTTGTTGGAAATTCCGACCGTGTGTAGGCTTCCTGTCGGAATTTCCGCCAACAAAAGATTGAGAGCAGGTTCTCTATTTTTCAGACGGAAAAAGTTTCTATCGGAAAATCCGCTCGTCTGTATGCAATTCCGACACGCAAAAAAACAAGCATGCTCAGAATCAAGCAGAAGAGTCAAACTGCCTATTGAACTTCATTGATCTCGGCTCGTCGTACGTGTTGTACGTCACTGCGTTCTTGACGGTCGGAATTTCCGACAAGATTTGTGTGACCGTGTGTATGCAAGACAAGTTTGAGTCAACATTCCGTCAGAAAAAATCCATGTGTGTACGCGGCATTAGGGTAAGTCTCAGAGAGCCTCAGCTTCTCTTTTGCTCAGATATTGTTATTGGTCATTCAGCGTCTCGTTATATTTCATTCCTATATATTTCATTCTTCATTACAGCTTCTGTGGAAAGACCAAGTGGGCCGAAACCATCTAGTCAGTGAACTCAGGAGCCATCCATTCTTCAAGTCCATCGATTGGGCAGAGTTAGAGGGAAGAAAGTCACACATGTCATCTGAATCTGAACCAGTAAGTATACGGATAATAGAGTCCAAACACATTGGAGGGGGAGGGGAGATTTTAAGTAGCAGGCTCTTTACCATTAGGGATGAGCTTCGAGTTCGGGTCGAACTCATGTTCGACTCGAACATTGCCTGTTCACCCGTTCGCCGAACAGCGAACAAATTAGGGTGTTTGCGGCAAATTCGAAAAGTCTATGGGAGAAATCTAAAGTGCTAATTATAAACGCTTATATGCAAGTTATTGTCCTAAAAAGTGTTTGGGGACCCGGGTCCTGCCCCAGGGGACATGTATCAATGCAAAAAAAAACTTAAAAACTGCAGTTTTTTCGGGAGCAGTGATTTTAATAATGCTTAAAGTGAAACAATAAAAGTGAAATATTCCTTTAAATTTCGTACCTGGGGGGTGTGTATGATATGCATGTAAAGTGGCGCATGTTTCCCGTGCTTAGAACTGTCCCTGCACAAAGTGTCATTTTTGAAAGAAAAAAAGTCATTTAAAACTGACTCGCGGCTATTAATGAATTGTCGGCTCCCGGCAATACATACAAAAGTCATTGATAAAAAATTTTTAAAAAAGCGTGGGGGTTCCCCAGAATTCAATTACCAGGCCCTTCAGGTCTGGAATGGATATTAAGGGGAACTCCGCCGCAAATTAAAAAAAAATTGACGTGGGGTTCCCCCAAATATCCATTCCAGGCCCTTCAGATCTGGCATGGATTTTAAGGGGAACTCCACCCCAAATTTAAAAAAAATGGCGTGGAGTCCCCCTAAAAATCCATACCAGACCCTTATCCGAGCACGCAACCTGGCCGGCCGCAGGGGAAGAGGGGGGGACGAGAGAGCGCCCCCCCTCCCTCCTGAACCGTACCAGGCCACATGCCCTCAACATGGGGAGGATGTCCCCATGTTGAAGGGGACAAGGGCCTCATCCCCACAACCCTTGCCCGGTGGTTGTGGGGGTCTGCGGGCAGGGGGCTTATCGGAATCTGGAAGACCCCTTTAACAAAGGGGACCCCCAGATCCCGGCACCCCCCCTATGTGAATTGGTAAGGGGTAGATTGTACCCCTACCATTTCACGAAGAAAGCGTAATTTTTTTTAAAAAAAAACACACAAACACCTTGAAAAAGTCCTTTATTAAAAAAAAACAAAAAAACATTCCAGCAGTGAAATCCAGTGTCCCGCGGCGATCCCGATGTCCAGCGCCGTCCGTCATTGGTTGTGCCTGAGCGGACCTGATGGGGAACTTCCTCCTCAGTGTTTTAAATGTATAGACCCGCCCCTTCTAAAGTTCCCCATCAGGTCCGCTCAGCGGACCAAATGCGGAACATGAGAAGGGGCGAGTCTATACATGTATTACACAGCGAATGAAGTTCCCCATCAGGTCCGGCCCCTCGGTATGTCGGACCCGCCTACGTCATTGGCCTGAGCGGGGAACTTCCTTCACTGTGTAATTTAAATTTACACAGTGAAGGAAGTTTCCCGCTCAGGCCAATGACGTAGGCGGGTCCGACATACCGAGGGGGCGGACCTGATGGGGAACTTCTCTCTCTTTGGTAATACATGTATAGACCCGCCCCTTGTCATGTTCCGCATCTGGTCCGCTGAGCGGACCTGATGGGGAACTTTAGAAGGGGCGGGTCTATACATTTAAAACACTGCGGAGGAAGTTCCCCATCAGGTCCGCTCAGGCACAACCAATGACGGACAGCGCTGGACATCGGGATCGCCGCGGGACACTGGATTTCACCGCTGGAATGTTTTTTTTTTTTTAATAAAGGACTTTTTCAAGGTGTTTGTGTGTTTTTTTTAAACATTTTTAATGAAATGGTAGGGGTACAACGTACCCCTTACCAATTCACATAGGGGGGGCCAGGATCTGGGGGTCCCCTTTGTTAAAGGGGTCTTCCAGATTCCGATAAGCCCCACGCCCGCAGACCCCCACAACCACCGGGCAAGGGTTGTGGGGATGAGGCCCTTGTCCCCATCAACATGGGGACATCCTCCCCATGTTGAGGGCATGTGGCCTGGTACGGTTCAGGAGGGAGGGGGGGCCGCTCTCTCGTCCCCCCCTCTTCCCCTGCGGCCGGCCAGGTTGCGTGCTCGGATAAGGGTCTGGTATGGATTTTTAGGGGGCTCTGCGACATTTTTTTTAAAATTTGGGGTGGAGTTCCCCTTAAAATCCATGCCAGATCTGAAGGGCCTGGTATGGATATTTGGGGGAACCCCACGTCATTTTTTTTTTACATTTGCGGCAGGGTTCCCCTTAATATCCATTCCAGACCTGAAGGGCATGGTAATTGAATTTTGGGGAACCCCCACGCTTTTATTTTTATCAATGACTTTTGTATGTATTGATAAAAGCCGACAATTCATTAATAGCCGCGAGTGAGTTTTAAATGACTTTTTTTCTTTCTAAAATGACATTTTGTCCAGGGACAGTTCTAAGCACGGGAAACATGCGCCACTTTACATGCATATCATACACACCCCCCAGGTACGAAATTTAAAGGAATATTTCATTTTTATTTTTTCATTTTAAGCATTATTAAAATCACTGCTCCCGAAAAAACGGCCGTTTTTAAAACTTTTTTTTGCATTGATACATGTCCCCTGGGGCAGGACCCGGGTCCCCAAACACTTTTTAGGACAATAACTTGCATATTAGCCTTTATAATTAGCACTTTAGATTTTGAACGTTCGAGTCCATTGTATTTAATAGGGTTCTAAAGTTCACACGAACATTTTGTCTGTTCGCAGGTTCTGGTGCGAACCGAACAGGGGGGTGTTCGGCTCATCCCTGTTTACCATCTAAGACATTTGTTTTAACAGACTTTTCAGACCTGTCTATGAATTTGTGATCTCTACACAATCATA
Organism: Rana muscosa; assembly: GCA_029206835.1. NCBI lineage: Eukaryota > Metazoa > Chordata > Amphibia > Anura > Ranidae > Rana > Rana muscosa. Next base: position 323,097,814 of record CM055125.1, read on the forward strand.
CGGCCTGGTCTGAATGATTTCTGTTTAGTATTGGAGATGATTATTGTGTATGTCATCTGACCACTAGAGGGAGCTTGGGTGGAAGGAGCCTGCTCGGTGAAATCTGCTGCACCTCGGGGGTGAGATTCGCCATACTTTGTTTCCATTCTCTGTATAAATTAGAAACAGTGATAAATGTCTTTTTCTCTTTCTAGATTTGTGATGAACCATCAAACAACTGCATGCCATTGAATGAATTTATCAACTACCTGGACCGGGAGGCTCCAATATCACCAAAGGAGCAGGAGTATTTCAAAGGCTTTTCATACATGAGCGACAGTTTGATGATGTCACCATTGGACTTATTTTTACCTCCTCCATCATTGCCAAAGAACCAGGAGGCTCATAAACTGGAAGAGCCAGAGGAGAAGCTTCATTTCACTGACTGTAGTGACGAGAGTGAGCTTCAGAAGGTGGAACCAATTGACTGGTCTCCACTATTACAACTGAACAACCATGGGCCAGTACCGACTGCAATGGAAAACCATTATAAGGAGGCTCTTCAACAATTGGCAGAGAAAATGGTATTTTTTCAGCCACCACCAGCAGTCAGACAGGAAAATCTCTTCATGCCCTGGCCAATGGATTATGAAGAGGCTCATAAGAACCTAAAAGAGCCAGAGGAGCAGAATTATATCTATGACCTTGGTTACAAGAGCGTTAGTCAGATTCAGCAGCCACATGGCTTTTTCCCATCAGCAGCCAACCAGGAGAATCTCTTCACACCCTGGCCAATATGCCATGAAGAGGCTCATAACAACGTCATAGAGCCAGAGGGGCAGCAATACTTGTGTGACATCTTTCTACCATCAGAGAGACAGGACAATGGACTTACACCCTGGCCCATGTATTATGAGGAGGCTTATGACAACATCATAGAGCCAAATGTCCAGTTTTTCCCAAGTGCCTACGTCTAGTGCACACCCATTCCACCTAGGTGCACATGGGCCAGTTTTTATCAGTGTGCTTTTCTTATATTTGTATGCTTTTCTTATATTTGTGTGCTTTTCTTATATTCGTGTGCATCTCTTATATTCGCGTTCTTCCCCTGTTGGAAGAACAGCAGCAATCTGCTTTTATATATATATATATATATATATATATATATATATATATATATATATAGTCTGAACTTTGCACTGTGTGCTTTATATCTATATATCCAGCAGGTGGCACTATAGTGTGTATTCTGTGGTACAAAGTAATAACAGGATGTACCGTCTATATCTAAATGTGTACTCCTCGTGAGCAGGGTGAACCTGGGGGTTGTGACCTGGGGTCAGCATGCAGCTAAGTCCAAACTCCCGTGAGGAGGTCCCTGGCAGAACACTGGCTGGCCCATAGGGATCCCGTGTCACCTGCTCACATACGGGCTCAACAGCAGTGGCGCCGTGACAATCACCTACTGAGGGACAATCAAGAGCAAGGTGTTATTGACATTTAATACTGCCCATCAGAGAAGGTGACTGCTGATGCACTCACCAAACCTTTATTGAAGGAACGTCAAAGTTATTTCCGAAATTGGGCACAGATCAAAGCCTAGCATTGGACACATCAGAGTGTTTGGATGTAAAGCATATGCCTATATTCCAAGTAAAAAATTATCTAAGCTGGAGAACAGGTTTTTGGCGTCATCGCGCTGGGCGTGAGTTTCTCCATCTCAGCCGGCGCCAGCTGGGTAACATGAGTGTCCCCTGTGGGCGGGTCCCGCCCACGTCGGCATTCTTCCTGGTTCACGCCGCGCCCGCGTGATGCTGGAGGTGTGTTAGCGTGCACCTGTGCGGGGTGGTTATATTGAGGCCCTCCCCCAACACTCTTTTGCCTGCTATTTTGAGACGCCATATCACACCACCTTACCCTCTGGATGTTTGTGAATCCAAGACGCCAGCATAAGGTTACTTCACCCATCTCTACATTTGGGCTGTCTATCCTATACTTGGCTCCAATATAGACTGACATCATGACATTGCATTTTAGATTCCCCTTGGCTACCACCATTGGCTTTCCTCCTTGCTACACCATACATGTCAGCACACTGTGTCCTGTGTTTATATGGGAGGGATCCTCGGTGCCCCCTGCCTGTGTGTGCTGCACATCGCCTAAGCTCCCGGGGCGGACCCATCCTTTGGCCATGGCTCCATACCCACCACACCCACTTACCAAAGATTCCATGTGAGTACCTAAGGTGGACCTTCCTGCTCCATCTTCAATTTGTTCTGATCACTTACCATATCAACCAATTATTTGTAGATATCCCAAGCATCCGCCCCTGATAAATGTCATATACATGAAACGCGTCGGTCACCAGAATGCAATATATGTCCTCTTTGTACCATTCAATTGATCAACAATATATTCTACTCCTCATCTTTTTACTGGTCTTTTTTATTTTTATTTTTCTCGCTATTTGCTGTCAATATAATATCTGTACATATGTATATTCATTGAATGTATCCATCAATCCACACAGATCACTATGTGGCACCTGGTTATGCACTGTGGTATCCTTGGTGCTCATACTGCACATACACATACTTATGTGTTTGGCTAGTATTAAGAAATTACATTTACTTTGTTTTCAGTTTTTGAGACATGCATTTTTATGATCAATAAATACCGTATGTACCTTTATTTTCACCACCCGCACCATGTCTGCAGCCTCATTCAAAGTCCCAAACCCTCGCCTCCAAATTTCTGAACCAGGGATGGAGGTGCACCACATATGCACCTCATTTAAAGTCCCAAACTTCCCCCCTCCCCTTTTTAAGCTGGAGAACAGAGCCATAGAGGGCATTCTAGTAGGCTACAGCGAGCAAACTATGGGTTTATAGAATCCTACACCCAAAGACTGGCAAAGTGACAATGATCCATAGTGTTTATTTTGATGAGAGTACATCACCAGAAACACAGATCCCTGAAAGCTGTGAAGTGAATATGCCAAGCACACCAGAAGAAAAGATCGACCAAAGCAAACCTGTGCAGGAGTCAGAACAAGAGGTGGAACTCACATCGCCTAAATCAAGTTCCCCACCAGACAGGGGAGGACTGGGCCTGGGGGCAGAGGGGCAATTGCCCCCCAGGCCACTCTGATGCCCCGTAAAAAGGTTGCACCACAGACATGCCTAAAGGATGCCTGGTGAATAGAAGTAAAAAGTCCCAGCCGATGACCTACTGAGTGCGGGATGAGGACAAGGACAGAGCGCAGGCCGCCCGCCCCCCCCCCCCCTGGCATGGATGGTGTAAACTGTGGCCGAGCAGGGGCTGGTTCCATGTCCCACTGGAGACTCTCCTCGGAACCCCAAGTCAGGCCGTGAGTAGAGAGTACCTGAAGCGGAGCTTCAGCCTGGGATGGGGGTCAGGAGGAGGCAGGGAAGAGGGAGAGCGGGGGGGGGGCTGCACCATGGGCCTCTGGGTTGTACTTGCCCCCTGGCCCAAAAGTTGCCAGTCAGCCCGTGCCACCAGATCCTGCTGAACTGCCTGAAGTCAGAATATCCACTCGGACTACAAAGGGGATACCACACCGTAAGCTGTTATACACTGTCAAAACACACAGCATACTTGGACCAACATCCTAGGAAGACATAGAAAAACTGCAAAAACATGAAGCCAATAAATGGAGAAAAGCAGCAGAAGAAGAATTAAAATCACTTCAAGAAAATAAAACCTGGACACTCACAGAGCTCCCTCCTAACCGCAAAACGAGAGGAAGAAACTTGACTTTCAAAGTAAAGTCGGACACAGAAGGGAATATCCACAAATACAAAGCCAGCTGCCAGACTAGTAGCCAAGGGTTACTCTCAGAAATTTGGTGAAGATTAGATTTGATGAAAGTTTCACTCCACCATCAGAGTGCTTCTTAGCGTTGCAGCCGGAAAGGGCATGCAAGTGAAACACCTAGACGTTAAAACTGCTTTCTTAAATGGAGACATTAAGGAAGATCTCTACATGGAGCAACCACCAGGGTTTGAGCAAGGAGACAACCTTGTGTGTAAACATCAGAAGAGCATCTACGGTCTTAAACAATCTGCAAGGATGTGGAATGCGTATGTGAACGAAGTACTTACTATGTACTATCACCCTCTGGCCAGCTGTACCCGCACATGGTCATTTGGGGTTCACCCTGGGCTGATCTCGCTGCTCCTCCCGAGTTGGTGGTGCTTTTTATCCGATTTGGGGGCTGCGATGTGCAAAGGGGAGGTTTTCCTGACCTCCTGCTGTTCCGCCCGTCCTTCTGGATGGGCATGGCCACCTGCGCATCGGCGCCATGTTCTCCACGTCCATACATAGACGTCTCCTGACATCAATTGTGTGTGGGCTGTGTGGAACATCCTGGATGGATGGGCGGCTGCTGCGAAGGCGAACCCCCACTGATGGCTGGTGTCTCACTGACGGCAGCATGTCGTCACCCGTACATGGTGTTGGGGGCGGAGCTCTCCTATCCTCCATGGAGATATCAGGATGTCTGACATGGCTAGGACTCGCATTTGCAGTCTGGCGGTCTGGCGCTATGGTCACAGTGTGGGGAACGCATCAGCAACAACTTAGTTTGGCTTATTCCATTCAAGGTAAACACATTCCTTTTTTCAGGACTCTACATGCATTTTTTTACCATCTCTCAAACACACATTAGATTTTATCCATTATCATAGTTTATACCCATATGCCTTATGTTGGTTCACAGTGTTACTACTCTTATATTGCCCCTCAGCCTCTCTGCCCATACTACCTGTGGTTCATGTTGGTCTCTACAGTCGCATACCACATTCCACATTCCAGCATATTGTACACATGTACACAATACAGCAAGCTTAGTTTATTTCATTCTAATTTGCACTATCTTTGGCAATTCCATGCCCTAGAATTTTCTACATCAAGTCTATGTTGTCACTATTATGCTGTTTGACAATGTGCATTGTCATATATACTTTCTATAAACAACCTCCATGGGCCTCCTGTGACCATTGGCCAAGTACCCCCATGCAGACCACGCTGTTTATCCTGGTGTTCTTCCGTGGGTGTGTCTGTTTGCCTTGCCCTCTCAGCTCCCAAACCGGATATACACTTTGCCGCCATCTCGGTACCCAGCGACTAGCAACTCAGCCCAGAGCATTGGTGAGTAAGGGGTTCTTTTCAGACCTTTCACCAATCATTTTATGCCCCCCATCAATATTAATATAAACCTACTGTCTCTACATTTTTATAACAGATACAATTATCATGCATCCGCCCCTGAGGAAGCGAGCGGAGTCTCGTGAAACGCGTAGGGAACCCTTGATGCTTTTTGTATGCCTGTATGTGTTGAGGATCAATGTCATCCGCAAGACGCTCACATATTGTCTCAATTATATTATTTTTCAAATGAGCATTTTTTTTATTTTGTGTAGATGCATTTACTGGCCCAGCAATTGACAATTATCACTACTGTTCTTTATGGATGTACCACAATTGTAATGTAACATATTTATCTTGTACTCATGTTGTGAACATTGGCCACTATGCCTGGTGACGCACAATTATTGCTGTCTCTGTTTTGTTTCTACAGCATTTTGTTACTAATAAACTGTTTTATTGCAACTCTGTGTGAACATGTGCCAATCTCTCCCACCTCATTTAAAGTCCCAGGGCGATTTTTCCTCTTGTTCCAGTATTAGGGATGGAGGTGTTAGAGTGGCTGCACCAGACCTGACCCCCCTTTTCTCTACTTACTAAAGAGGGATTCTCAAGAAGTAAAGCTGACCCTCGTCTCTACTCCAGGAATCAAGAAGACAGATGGATATACATCCTTAACCATGTTGATGACATTATACCCTGTTTTGAACAAGAAGGGGATTACAATCAGATAGTTCACAAGCTGAAAGAAATTTTTGAAATCAAAGAACTTGTAAACATTAGCTACTATCTGGGTATCCAAATAGAGAAAAAGATGGAAGTTATCGTCTCAGAAAATCTCCGAAATCTTGCAACAATTCCATATGCAATATGCAAAGGAAGTGAAAACGACTATTGAACCAGGCTATCAAAAGAGCAATGAAGGAGAAAACTTGCTACCCAACAATGATACGTATCGCAGAGCAATTGGTAAGCTGCTATATGTTGCCACTGTGACAAGACCAGACATAGCTGCAGAAGTGGGATCCAGCGCCATCCTCATTTTGCCATCCTCAGGATTTTTCCTCCCACACTTCAAAGACATTCCTCGCGTTGGTGGTGCAGTGGTGAGCATAGCTGCTTATCCAGCAGCTGACCCGGGTTCAATTCCCGGCCAACGCAATTGCCAATATGGCTGCCTCGACTGGTAACTGCTTTTTGTCCCCATGGAGAAATCTGCTGTGAAAATTAAATGCTGATGGAATAAAATTTAAACCAAAAGCTATGTGTTTATGTAAGTATTTTGTTAAGCACTTTTGAATAATATATTTTTTTGAACAAGAATATGATTGTTTTGTATTCTCATTTTCAGCCAGTAGGTGGAGCACTTAGCTCTTTTTCAGGTATTTTTTGGGCTATCCTTAGAAACTTGCCTGACAAAAAAGCCTGCTGTTTACTATATAGCTCAATAGCTCTCTCTAACACTAACCATCCCTGTAACCCCAATACTATCCCTCCCTATATCCCCAAGAATAACCCTCCCTGTAAACCCAATACTATTCCTCCCTATGTAGCGATGTGAACTGTAACCAGAAAGTTTTGTACCTTCCAGTGTTTTGAATATTGTTGGCCCCGTGATTATTTGACAGCCAGTGACCTCATACCTGTGCACCAGCAGAGTGAGTTATGGAGCGTATAATCCTTCTGGAATCTGCTGCTATATATTCCCGTACTCTAACACTATAAATCCCAGGGACCCTTACAGTGGCCTGAAGGTTGCTGGGACGGATGATAAAAGGAGCTTTTGAAGCCCGGGCACGCTCTTAGTGAGTACACCCCTAAGTGAAAATGTCCAAATTGGGCCAATTAGCCATTTTCCCTCCCCGATGTCATGTGACGTGTTAGTGTTACAAGGTCTCAGGTGTCAATGGGGAGCAGGTGTGTTAAATTTGGTGTTATCACTCTCACTCTCTCATACTGGTTACTGGAAGTTCAACATGGCACCTCATGACAAAGAACTCTCTGAGGATCTGAAAAAAAAGAATTCTTGCTCTACATAAAGATGGCCGAGGCTATAAGAAGATTGCCAAGACCCTAAAACTGAGCTGCAGCATGGTTTAACAGGACAGGTTCCACTCAGAACAGGCCTGCGCCATGGTCGACCAAAGAAGTTGAGTGCACGTGCTCAGCGTCATATCCAGAGGTTGTCTTTGGGAAATAGACGTATGAGCCTAGCAGCCCGGGGCGTACGACACGCGTCTTTTCACACAGCAGTCCGGGTGGCACAGAACATAGATCACCTGACCACACCCGAATACATAGGTTCTTCCAGCAGGCCAAGGAATTCAAGAAAACCCCTGCCCATTGGCCGAGACCTCCCATATACCCATAACTTGACCTTGAATGTCGATCTCTCACATCAAATGCCACCAAGTGCCTGGCCACCTAGTGGCAGAAGAGAAAAGTACAACAAGGCCTAACTTAGGGAGAAATCAATGGATCTCTAACAACTAACTACAGTACAGTAGCTACTCCTGACAAGGAACTTGGTGAGGAGCTCCCTGACTAAATCTAAGGGCGCTACATAACAAAATATAGATAGTCCTCTTTCCCAGGTGTGAAATAGTTTGTATCTATTAATGCTCCCAGTCCCAGTGATAATGCCCACACAGGCTATCCCATATTCTAAAAGTATTCTCTGTCAGTGCATTTGTGATATTTGCTAAATCTCGATATGACCGTGGAATCCACACCATCTTACCTAAATCTACATTACATTGTGCAAAATTCTATCTCCACCCATCTTTTATTTTTATTATTGTGAATCCAATCTAATAACTGTGAAATAGTGACTGCCTGGTAATATTTTTTAAGATCTGGCAGTGCCAGCCTGCCTGCTTTCTTCTCCTTGGCCAGCACAGCATATGAAATTCTAGGATGTCTACGTGCCCATATATACTTCAATATGAGAGTTCTACGTTTCTTAAAATATTCCCGTGGGAGGGAGATTGGGAGCATTTTAAATTTATACAGCACTTTAGGCATAATACTCATTTTAAATGTATTTATTCTTCCCAACCAGGAGATTGGTCTATATTTCAGGGAATTTAAATTGTCTTTAATTGTATTAAGTAAAGGAATATAATTAGCCTTATACTGTGTCTTCAGTGATGTTGTTAATTTAATTCCAAGATACCCTAATTCTCCCTTGCACCACACAAAGGTAAACATGGGCCATATTGCCAACTTCTCTCGCAGCGGCACTGTAATATTCAGAATCTCTGATTAATTTTAAAGTTTGATAGTGACCCATATCTCCTAACTTCCTCCAGTAAGTTTGGTAGTGTCAGCCTGGGGTTATAAATATAAAAAAGAATGTCATCTGCATACGCAGCCATCTTGTGTTCCTTCTCCCCAATTCTAACTCCCTTGATGTCCACACTCTCCATAATTGTCATCAGCAGGGGCTCCAGAACATTGGTGAGAGGGGTGATCCTTGCCTAGTTCCATTAAATAATTCCAAAGGTAAAGATAAGTTTCCGTTTATCCTACTTTTCACTGTTGGATGATGGTATAGTGTCCCAATCCAATGCATCATCTTATTCCATATTCCTAGATGTCTTAAGGTTGCAAACATAAATCCCCAGTCTACCCTGTCGAAAGCTTTCTCAGCATCCATTGACAGGAGTAGCACTGGGTCTCCTCTCCGTTTAACTTCATGGATCAGGAATAATGTCTTAAGGCAAATATCTTTCCCCTCCCGTTCTGATACGAATCCCACCTGATCATTATGGATCCATTTAGGCATCAAGGGTTTTAACCTATCTGATAATATCTTCGCAAATATCTTTACATCGACATTTAGCAAAGATATCGGCCTGTAACTTGTAGGGGGCCAATGGATCTTTTCCTTCCTTAAAGATGAGGGTTAAGTATGGTAGTAATGACTCTTCCCATATCTTTATCCCCTTTTCAAGTGTATTTAAATATTTACACAGCCTAGGTAATAATGATGTCTGGAACCTTCTATAGTGCATAATATTGTATCTGTCAGGGCCTGGGCTTTTCCCTGCCACCATATTTTTTATTGGCTTTATCACTTCCTCCTGTGTGATTGGGCATTCTAACTGATCTTACTTCAGGCACAGTTGGAACATCCAAGCCCCGAAGGTACTGTTGTATTTCAAGGTCTTTCTTTTGTCTCCCGACATGATCTTCTGACTGACTCACATTATATAGTTTACTGTAAAATGTATGAAAGACCTTAGCCATTTCTGAAGATGAATGTACCATTTCACATTTCTCATCTCTTATTTTTAAAACAAAGGATGCATTTTTATTTTCCTGACTTTAGCTAGCCACTTCCCGGGTTTGTTTACCCATTGATGTTTCTCCTTCGTAACCATATGAAATGCACTCTTTGTTTCTTGTCCCATAAAAAATGTCAACTCCTCCCTTTTCCCGATTAGCTCCTGCCTCTCTGGAATACCTCTGGGTGGGGACTGCTGTTCTATTTCATAGATTTCTTTTAGGAGGATTCTCTTTTGAAGAGAAAAAAAAAAAGAAAAAAAAGAAAACGAGGAAAAAGAGACCATCACTCCCCCCCTCCAGCCGCAACCACTGCTTATTTCCCAGAAAAAATAGATGGTCCCTTTTCTTCTCCCATCCAAGAAGGGCAGGCAGAGATAGGTCTAATTTAGTACAAAAGTCTAGCAGATCTTCGGGAAATCTTAGCACCGCCGTACGCCCATCCTTTGTTCCTTTAAGACAAGATGGAAATCCCCACCAATATTGAACATTGCCTTGGAGCATTTGCTCTATTAATGGCTTCAAAAGCCTTCTTCTTCATCAGCGTTTCAACTGCCAAGTCTGCGTAGGTCTGTAGAGTTGTTCCTTTAAACGTTATTCCAGATGACCGCCGTGCTTTCTCCGTTATTATGGCTTTTTCAGTATTTCTGATGTTTGTCTCTCCAATAACGGGTTAAACATTTCTCTCATTACTGCAGGTGAATCTCCATCCCCGTGTTTCTCAGATAGGCCTTTTATATGCAGATTTTTGCATCAACTTCAGTTCTCTTGGTCTTCCATTTTATATAATGGGGATCTATGAGTTTTCTGTAGGGTTTTCATCTGCTCTCGCATCTCCACCCATGTCTGGTCATGTACCTCCAATCATTCTTCTACCTCCTCCACTTGGTTTAGGACCTGTCCCAGATCAGCTCTGGCTGCTGTGATGTCTGTTTTCAATGAGCCTTCCAGCTTTGATAACAGCGCCACTAAGACATGCATTGTCAATGGTATGCTTGCTTGAGCTTCCTGGGTCATCACAGTCTCCTCGAATGACATCTCTGCCTCTCCCATGGGAGCTTCCTTCAACTTCTTATTATGTGTTTTATGGTTTCCCATCGGGTTTCCCCCCACAGTTCTTGGGCGGTCAGAGGGTTGACCATTGAAGTATGTCCCCTTTGTGGCCTCTATTGCAGGTTTTTGCTTCTCTGCTCGAGTTGGCATCACCTTTGGACTGTTGGAGCTTCCTTCTGTTAGACTTGTATCTGCTGTCATGTAACGTTGAATTTCCTCTGGGCTAGGGGTTGTCTGCATCGCCCCCCCACGCCTTATTTGGTTTACCTTTCATCCTTTCCCTCTTATAGCAAATTAATTCACCAATCCTTCCCTTTCCAGGGGAGACAGTTAATTCTTCAGCTGTTATACTGAACGTGGAGAAGAAACAAGGAAAAAGAAGGATAGAAAAAATGCAGTTCTAGCTTCACCTTTTTAGATATATAGATGCATAGCTAGTTATATAGTTGGCTGATTAACTAGGTAGATGGGTGAATGGGTGGATGGGTGGATCAATGGGGGACTAAGCGGAGTGGGAAGTTTGTTAGCTATACACACACCAAGCTGCGGGCATGGGGAAAGTTCATGCAGAGGTGGCTGTTAATTGCGTAGGATACTTTACTATATCCAGTTATTTATCAGTCACATAGGCACAGAGGGGTAGGTGGGTGGGTGGATGAGTGGGTAGGCAGTTGGGTGAGCAGGTGGATAGACAAATGGGTGGGTGAATGGATCTCAAATGTATGGTTATTGCATACAGGACAATCCCATTAAAGCGTCAAATGCCTTTCCAGTCCCATTAATTCCTATTTGCAACAAACATAAATTAATTTCACTGGTTCCCAACTTCAGTTCTTTTTCATTTCTACACCCACCTTATATGTTCTCTGAGAGAGGAAGCTCACCTTTGTCCAGGTCTAGAGCCAGGATGTCACAAGCTTCACCTTCCTATGCTTCCCTGCCCTTCCTCTTCTTGTTCTCATCCACAGCCTTGGATAAACAGTCTGCTGGCTGTCCTGTATAGTGATGAGCCGAACACCCCCGGGTTCGGTTCGCACCAGAACCCGCGAACGGACCGAAAGTTCGTACGAACATTAGAACCCTATTAAATACAATGGATGCGAACGTTCGAATTCTAAAGTGCTAATTATAACAACTATTATGCATGTTATTGTTCTAAAAAGGGTTTGGGAACCCGGGTTGTGCACCAGGGGACATGTATCAATGCAAAAAGAAGTTTTAAAAACGGTCGTTTTTCGGGAGCAGTCATTTTAATGATGCATAAAGTGAAAAAAAAAAAGTCAAATATTCCTTTAAATATCGTACCTGGGGGGTGTCTAAAGTATGCCTGTGAAGTGCCACGTGTTTCCCGTGTTTAGAACTGTCCCTGCACAAAATTACATTTCTAAAGGAAAAAAAGCCATTTAAAACTGCTTGCGGCTTTAATGTAATGTCTGGTCCCGGTAATATGGATGAAAATCTTTAAGAAAAATGGCATAGCTACCCCATGACCCCCCCCCCTACCCCAGCCCATTACCAGCCCCTTTGGGTCTTGTATGGATATTAAGGGGAACCCCGCACATAAAATAAAAAAGGCCCTATATACTCTGAACAGCCGTATACAGGCGGTGCATACAAGACAGGGACTGTAGGTTTGTTCTTATGTAGAATCTGTTTGTAATTTTGAACAGGTACATTGTTGAAGTGTAGCTCCAGCCCAAAAATCTATTTTTAAACTTTTTGGAAAACATAGGTAAGGGTTATCACCCCTGTAACATTTGTTTTGCTGTCTGTGCCCCTGTTCAGAACATTTCACCTCACTTTCCGTCCCAATGACAACTGTTTTTGAAATGTGGTGTTTTTCTTGAAACAAGGATTGCTGATAAAGCATCAGTACAGAGGAGACACCTTTCTCCCATATTTATTCTTACAGGAGAGAATTTTCCTTCCTAGTGGTAGATTTCCTCTCACTTCCTGTTGTCTTCTTGCGTTTGCAAGTAGGAGTCGTTTGTAAGTTGGATGTTTGAAAGTAGGGACCTGCCGTATATACTCTGCAGAAATAGGCCCCTTAGTTGTTGGTGTTGGCACAACACTGTAAGCACTCACAGTTACTCTTGGTTGGTGCTGGAACGCCCTGCTGTCAACTATTATATCAGGAATTTTAATTACATATAATTGTTGAACAGTGGTAGTAAAAATTGGGCCTTTGATGGTGGTGCTGGTGCCACAACACTGTAAGCCCTGACAGTTACTCTTGGTGGGTGCAGCAATGGGCCCTGCTGTGAATTATTAGATCAAGAATTGTAATTACATGCCCCTTTTGAACAGGGGCTGAAAAATTGGGCCTTTCGTGGTGGTGGTGGTGGTGGCGTTGCCACAACACTGTAAGCCCTCAGAGTTACTCTTGGTGGGTGCAGCAATGGGCCCTGCTGTGAATTATTAGATCAAGAATTGTAATTGCATGCCCCTGTTGAACAGGGGCTGAAAAATTGGGCCTTTCGTGGTGGTGGTGGTGGTGGTGGTGTTGCCACAACACTGTAAGCCCTCAGAGTTACTCTTGGTGGGTGCAGCAATGGGCCCTGCTGTGAATTATTAGATTAAGAATTGTAATTACATGCCCCTTTTCAACAGGGGCTGAAAAATTGGGCCTTTCGTGGTGGTGGTGGTGGTGGCGTTGCCACAACACTGTAAGCCCTCAGAGTTACTCTTGGTGGGTGCAGCAATGGGCCCTGCTGTGAATTATTAGATCAAGAATTGTAATTGCATGCCCCTGTTGAACAGGGGCTGAAAAATTGGGCCTTAGGCACTGGTGGCACAACACTACAACCCCTCACAGATACTGTACTTGGAGCACAGCAATGAGCCCTGTTGCAAAGTATTGCTTCAAAAATTGTAATGACACGCCCCTGTTAAACAGGGGCTGAAAAATTGGGCCTTAGGCACTGGTGCCACAACACTCCAACCCCTCACAGATACTGTACTTGGAGCACAGCAATGAGCCCTATGGCAAATTATTGCTAAAAAAATTGTAATTACACGCCCCTGTAAAACAGGGGCTGAAAAATTGGGCCTTAGCCACTGGTGGCGGCACCCATAAACAAAAATGATCTTCCAAGCTATCATCATCAATCGTATCATTGAGGACTCGGAGGAGGAGGATAGCCAGTCAACATAACAGCACAGGCACTCAGCATCAGCATCAGTCTTGAAGGGATGTGACATGTTAAAATCAATTAGTCTGTTATATCAGCATCAGGTGTGTGGTAGCTGGTGGTGATCCAAGACTGGTTCATCTTGATGAAAGTCAGTCGATCAACCGAGTCGGTGGACAGGCGCACCCTGTGATCCGTGACAAATCCTCCAGCAGCACTGAATGTGCGTTCCGAAAGAACGCTGGATGCAGGACAGGCCAGTAGCTCAATTGCATACTGTGCAAGCTCTGGCCAGTGATCCATCCTCAAGACCCAGTAAGCCAGAGGATTTTCGGTGGGGAAGGTGTCCAAGTCTGACCTTGCCCCTAGATATTCCTGCACCATGTTTATCAGACGCTGGCGATGGTTGCTGGAACCGATCATACTTTGGGGCTGCGGACTAAAGAATTGTCTGAACGCATCGGTCAGACGGCCACCTTCCCCACCGCTCCTTCTTTGACTGGCCGAAGCCTCAGCAACTCGTTGTCCAGGACCAGGAGTTTGTAACCTCCCAGTCTCTGGGAACGCGTTGCACAGACCTTTCTGCAAGGCCTCCCGGAGTTGTCTCATCCTCTGCTCCCTCTGCGACGGTAACATAAGGTCCGCAACCTTACCCTTGTACCGTGGATCAAGGAGAGTGGCCAGCCAGTAATGGTCCCTCTCCTTGATCCGAAGAATACGAGGATCCTTCCGCAGACTTTGCAGGATCAGGGAGGCCATGCAGCGTAGGTTTGCTGAGGCATTCGCTCCGGAGTCCTCTGGGTCACTAAGGACGACATGATCCGCAGCCATCTCCTCCCAGCCACGTACAAGTCCACTGGTTTCTTGGGACTGTAAATCATCCCTAAAAGACTGCTGCTGATGATGCTGAGTGCCAGCCTCCACCTCCATGCTGACACAATCCTCCTCCTCCTCCTCCTCCTCCTCCTCGTCCTCTTCCTGTGCGATGGGTGGGACAGAAGGAACACTGTCTGGGTAAAGGGGGCCTTGAGAGGCAAGGAAGTCCTCCTCTTCCTGCCTCTGTTCTGCCTCAAGTGCCCTGTCCATTATTCCACGCAGCGTGTGCTCCAACAGGTGGACAAGAGGTACAGTGTCACTGATGCATGCACTGTCACTGCTCACCATCCTCGTGGCCTCCTCAAATGGTGCCAGGACAGTGCATGCATCCCTGATCATGCCCCACTGGCGTGGAGAAAAAAACCAAGCTCCCCTGACCCTGTCCTGGTGCCGTAGTCGCACAGGTACTCATTGATGGCCCTCTGCTGCATGTGCAGCCGCTGCAGCATGGCCAACGTTGAGTTCCACCTGGTGGGCATGTCACATATAAGGCGGTTCTTGGGCAGGTTCAACTCCTTTTGCAGCTCAGCCAGGCGAGCACTGGCATTATAAGATCTGCGGAAATGCACACAGACTTTCCTGGCCTGCCTCAGGACATCCTGTAAGCCCGGGTACCTGCCCAAGAAGCGCTGCACCACCAGGTTAAGGACGTGAGCCACACAGGGCACATGGGTCAGTTGTCCCTGTCGGAGGGCGGAGAGGAGGTTGGTGCCATTGTCGCAAACCACCATTCCTGGCTTAAGCTGGCGTGGCGTCAACCACCTCTCGGCCTGGCCCTGCAGAGCAGACAGGACCTCTGCCCCAGTGTGGCTTCTGTCCCCCAAACACACCAGCGCAAGCACGGCATGGCATCTTTTTGCCTGCGTACTTGCGTAGCCCCTTGAACGCCTACGGAGCACCGCTGGTTCCGAGGCCAAACCACAGGAAGAGGCCATGGAGGAAGAAGAAGAGGAGGGGGTGGAGGAGAGAGGTGTGTCACAACCAGTAGTAGCATTTTGGAGGCGTGGCGGTGGAACAACCTCCAACACTACTGCACCTTGTCCTGCATCCTTCCCAGCTACCAAAAGAGTGACCCAATGGGCCGTGAAAGAAAGGTAACGTCCCTGTCCATGCCTGCTGGACCATGAGTCAGCGGTAATATGCACCTTACCGCTGACCGCCCTGTCCAGCGAGGCCAAGACATTGCCTTCCACATGCCGGTAGAGAGCCGGAATAGCCTTCCGTGAGAAAAAGTGGCGTTTGGGAACCTGCCACTGAGGAACCGCACATTGCACAAACTCACGGAAGGGGGCCGAGTCTACCAACTGAAAAGGCAGCAGTTGAAGCGCTAGCAATTTAGCCAAGCTAGCATTCAACCGCTGGGCATGTGGATGGCTGGGAGTGAACTTCTTTCGACGGTCCAGCAGCTGGGGCAGGGAAATTTGCCTGCTAGAATCGGACGTCGGTGTACTGCTAGCAGAGTGGCCGCAAGTACTTGGCTGTGACACACCTAATTCTACACCTTCATTCCTCTCAGTGCATGTTTCAGAGAGGACTGAAGTTATAGTGGGGTTGGAGATCCCAGCTGATGCGGTGCAAGGAGAGGTCCGCTTTGTTCTTTGGTGTGGGTCTTTGAGGTAGGCTTGCCAACGAGCTGCATGGCAGGTCAACATATGTCTGGTCAGGTATGTGGTACCCAAGCGGCTGATGTTTTGGCCACGCGATATACGCTTGAGACATATGTTGCAAACAGCAGCTGTGCGATCTGATGCACTAGCCTCAGAAAAGGCCCACACCAAAGAACTTTTTGAATGATGGGCAGAGGCAGCGCCCTGCACAGGCGGAGCTCTGCGGTGTGATTCCGTCGGTGTACTGCCCTTACGCTGGCCACCAAAGGGCATCCTGCCTCGTTGGAGATGTGCCTCCTCCTCATCCTCCTCCTCCTCCTCTCTCCTATTAGGCACCCACGTGGAGTCAGTGACCTCATCATCCCCTCCCTCCTCATCACTGGAGCCAATCTGGCAGTATGCTGCAGCTGCTGGAACAGGACTGCCAGATTGGTGTCCTTCTTGAGCATCCCCTCTGTCTGC
The DNA here is from genome assembly GCA_029206835.1 of Rana muscosa. Taxonomy (NCBI): domain Eukaryota; kingdom Metazoa; phylum Chordata; class Amphibia; order Anura; family Ranidae; genus Rana; species Rana muscosa. The sequence goes on from CM055125.1 coordinate 323,114,378, forward strand.
TCTCACGCTACTGCCTTCCTCTAGCTGGGTTTCATCATCAGACCCTTCGAAACGCTGGGCATCCTCCTGGAGCATGTACCCAACACTGTGCTCAAACAGTTCGGGGGACTCCTCAGGAGGAGGACATGGTGGGTCTAGGGAAGGAGTGACTGATGATGAGTCTGACATTGATACCAGGGAAGAGGACGCTTTGGCAGCTGCTTTTCCAGTACCCTGAGCCTGGGTGAGAGAGGATGAGGAGGAGGAGGAGGGCTTGGTCATCCACTCTACCAAGTCTTCGGCATGATGTGGCTCAACATGTCCAGCTGCCGAAAAGAAGGACAAGCGTGTCCCATGGCCATGTGCTGATGACAATGCACCGCGTCCACGACCAGCACTGTTGCCCCCAGACACAGAGCCTGCTTGCCCTCTTTTATTGCCTCCTGACTGTCTGCCTCTCCTTGTTTGCCTTCCAGACATTCTAATAGATGGCCTGCAGGGAGATGGGAAAAAAGCAATAAGGGCTACCTTCAGGTGTCCTTCTCTGTCCCTTTACTTAAGGATTTCTAAATATGGTTGAGGATGATTGCTTTTGCACAGAATAGCACAACGACAATTTCCCTGACTGTGCAAAAAAACAAGGATTTCAAAGATGGTTGATGAGGAATGCTTTAGCACACTATAGCACAAGGAGAATTCCCTCACTGTCCTTCCCTGTCCCTAGAAACAAGGATTCGCACAGTAAAACACACTGACACTCTCCCTACCTATAGTTTTCTGTCCCTAGAAAAAATGTTTTTTTAAAGCACACTATAGCACAAGGAGAATTCCCTCACTGTCCTTCCCTGTCCCTAGAAACAAGGATTCGCACAGTAAAAGACACTGACACTCTCCCTACCTATAGTTTTCTGTCCCTAGAAATTTTTTTTTTTAAAGCACACTATAGCACAAGGAGAATTCCCTCACTGTCCTTCCCTGTCCTTAGAAACAAGGATTCGCACAGTAAAAGACACTGACACTCTCCCTACCTATAGTTTTCTGTCCCTAGAAAAAATGTTTTTTTAAAGCACACTATAGCACAAGGAGAATTTCACTCACTTTCCTTCTTTGTCCCTAGAAACAAGGTTTATCACAGTGAAAGAAACTGACACTCTTCCTTCCTATAGTTTTCTGTCCCTAGAAAAAATGTTTTTTTAAAGCACACTATAGCACAAGGAGAATTCCCTCACTGTCCTTCCCTGTCCCTAGAAACAAGGATTCGCACAGTAAAAGACACTGACACTCTCCCTACCTATAGTTTTCTGTCCCTAGAAAAAATGTTTTTTTAAAGCACACTATAGCACAAGGAGAATTTCACTCACTTTCCTTCTTTGTCCCTAGAAACAAGGTTTATCACAGTGAAAGAAACTGACACTCTTCCTTCCTATAGTTTTCTGTCCCTAGAAAAAAATGTTTTTTTAAAGCACACTATAGCACAAGGAGAATTCCCTCACTGTCCTTCCCTGTCCCTAGAAACAAGGATTCGCACAGTAAAACACACTGACACTCTCCCTACCTAGAGTTTTCTGTCCCTAGAAAAAATGTTTTTTTAAAGCACACTATAGCACAAGGAGAATTCACTCACTGTCCTTCCCTGTCCCTAGAAACAAGGTTTATCACAGTGAAAGAAACTGACACTCTTCCTTCCTATAGTTTTCTGTCCCTAGAAAAAAATGTTTTTTTAAAGCACACTATAGCACAAGGAGAATTCCCTCACTGTCCTTCCCTGTCCCTAGAAACAAGGATTCGCACAGTAAAACACACTGACACTCTCCCTACCTATAGTTTTCTGTCCCTAGAAAAAATGTTTTTTTAAAGCACACTATAGCACAAGGAGAATTCCCTCACTGTCCTTCCCTGTCCCTAGAAACAAGGATTCGCACAGTAAAAGACACTGACACTCTCCCTACCTATAGTTTTCTGTCCCTAGAAAAAATGTTTTTTTAAAGCACACTATAGCACAAGGAGAATTTCACTCACTTTCCTTCTTTGTCCCTAGAAACAAGGTTAATCACAGTGAAAGAAACTGACACTCTTCCTTCCTATAGTTTTCTGTCCCTAGAAAAAAATGTTTTTTTAAAGCACACTATAGCACAAGGAGAATTCCCTCACTGTCCTTCCCTGTCCCTAGAAACAAGGATTCGCACAGTAAAACACACTGACACTCTCCCTACCTATAGTTTTCTGTCCCTAGAAAAAATGTTTTTTTAAAGCACACTATAGCACAAGGAGAATTCCCTCACTGTCCTTCCCTGTCCCTAGAAACAAGGATTCGCACAGTAAAAGACACTGACACTCTCCCTACCTATAGTTTTCTGTCCCTAGAAAAAATGTTTTTTTAAAGCACACTTTAGCACAAGGAGAATTCCCTCACTGTCCTTCCCTGTCCCTAGAAACAAGGATTCGCACAGTAAAACACACTGACACTCTCCCTACCTATAGTTTTCTGTCCCTAGAAAAAATGTTTTTTTAAAGCACACTATAGCACAAGGAGAATTCCCTCACTGTCCTTCCCTGTCCCTAGAAACAAGGATTCGCACAGTAAAAGACACTGACACTCTCCCTACCTATAGTTTTCTGTCCCTAGAAAAAATGTTTTTTTAAAGCACACTATAGCACAAGGAGAATTCCCTCACTGTCCTTCCCTGTCCCTAGAAACAAGGATTCGCACAGTAAAAGACACTGACACTCTCCCTACCTATAGTTTTCTGTCCCTAGAAAAAATGTTTTTTTAAAGCACACTATAGCACAAGGAGAATTCCCTCACTGTCCTTCCCTGTCCCTAGAAACAAGGATTCGCACAGTAAGAGACACTGACACTCTCCCTACCTATAGTTTTCTGTCCCTAGAAAAAATGTTTTTTTAAAGCACACTATAGCACAAGGAGAATTCCCTCACTGTCCTTCCCTGTCCCTAGAAACAAGGATTCGCACAGTAAAAGACACTGACACTCTCCCTACCTATAGTTTTCTGTCCCTAGAAAAAATGTTTTTTTAAAGCACACTATAGCACAAGGAGAATTTCACTCACTTTCCTTCTTTGTCCCTAGAAACAAGGTTTATCACAGTGAAAGAAACTGACACTCTTCCTTCCTATAGTTTTCTGTCCCTAGAAAAAAATGTTTTTTTAAAGCACACTATAGCACAAGGAGAATTCCCTCACTGTCCTTCCCTGTCCCTAGAAACAAGGATTCGCACAGTAAAACACACTGACACTCTCCCTACCTATAGTTTTCTGTCCCTAGAAAAAATGTTTTTTTAAAGCACACTATAGCACAAGGAGAATTCCCTCACTGTCCTTCCCTGTCCCTAGAAACAAGGATTCGCACAGTAAAAGACACTGACACTCTCCCTACCTATAGTTTTCTGTCCCTAGAAAAAATGTTTTTTTAAAGCACACTATAGCACAAGGAGAATTCCCTCACTGTCCTTCCCTGTCCCTAGAAACAAGGATTCGCACAGTAAAAGACACTGACACTCTCCCTACCTATAGTTTTCTGTCCCTAGAAAAAATGTTTTTTTAAAGCACACTATAGCACAAGGAGAATTCCCTCACTGTCCTTCCCTGTCCCTAGAAACAAGGATTCGCACAGTAAAAGACACTGACACTCTCCCTACCTATAGTTTTCTGTCCCTAGAAAAAATGTTTTTTTAAAGCACACTATAGCACAAGGAGAATTCCCTCACTGTCCTTCCCTGTCCCTAGAAACAAGGATTCGCACAGTAAAACACACTGACACTCTCCCTACCTATAGTTTTCTGTCCCTAGAAAAAATGTTTTTTTAAAGCACACTATAGCACAAGGAGAATTTCACTCACTTTCCTTCTTTGTCCCTAGAAACAAGGATTATCACAGTGAAAGAAACTGACACTCTCCCTACCTATAGTTTTCTGTCCCTAGAAAAAAAGTTTTTTTAAAGCACACTATAGCACAAGGAGAATTCCCTCACTGTCCTTCCCTGTCCCTAGAAACAAGGATTCGCACAGTAAAATACACTGACACTCTCCCTACCTATAGTTTTCTGTCCCTAGAAAAAATGTTTTTTAAAGCACACTATAGCACAAGGAGAATTTCACTCACTTTCCTTCTTTGTCCCTAGAAACAAGGATTATCACAGTGAAAGAAACTGACACTCTTCCTTCCTATAGTTTTCTGTCCCTAGAAAAAAAATTTTTTTAAAGCACACTATAGCACAAGGAGAATTCCCTCACTGTCCTTCCCTGTCCCTAGAAACAAGGATTCGCACAGTAAAACACACTGACACTCTCCCTACCTATAGTTTTCTGTCCCTAGAAAAAATGTTTTTTTAAAGCACACTATAGCACAAGGAGAATTCCCTCACTGTCCTTCCCTGTCCCTAGAAACAAGGATTCGCACAGTAAAAGACACTGACACTCTCCCTACCTATAGTTTTCTGTCCCTAGAAAAAATGTTTTTTTAAAGCACACTATAGCACAAGGAGAATTTCACTCACTTTCCTTCTTTGTCCCTAGAAACAAGGATTATCACAGTGAAAGAAACTGACACTCTCCCTACCTATAGTTTTCTGTCCCTAGAAAAAATGTTTTTTTAAAGTACACTATAGCACAAGGAGAATTCCCTCACTGTCCTTCCCTGTCCCTAGAAACAAGGATTCGCACAGTAAAACACACTGACACTCTCCCTACCTATAGTTTTCTGTCCCTAGAAAAAATGTTTTTTTAAAGCACACTATAGCACAAGGAGAATTCCCTCACTGTCCTTCCCTGTCCCTAGAAACAAGGATTCGCACAGTAAAACACACTGACACTCTCCCTACCTATCCTTCTCTTTCCCTAAACTAAAGGAATCCAGGTTAAGCAAGAAAAAAATAAATGTCACTGTCCCTGCCTATGTTTCTCTTTCCCTGCTCCGGAACACACTACACTAGGCCGCCGTGCTGGCGGCCTTTTATAGTGTGGGGCGTGTACTAAACACCCTCAGCAATAATTGGCCACAGGCATCCTGCCTGTGGCCAATCATTGCTCTCCTCGCTGCCGGCGCTGTGATTGGCCAAGCATGCGGGGTCACAGTGCATGCTTGGCCAATCACAGCGCCTGGATGACACTGCGATGGCGTAGTGCATTGTGGGCCGTTCGCGTCACTCGAATTTGGCGCGAACGGCCCAAATCGTTCGATCTTCGTCGAACGATCGAACAGCCGATGTTCGAGTCGAACGTATGTTCGACTCGAACACAAAGCTCATCCCTAGTCCTGTATGTCTTCCAGCCAGGGGCACTCAAAGAGGGGCAAGTAATACTTCATATTCCCATCGCACACGTTCCTGGTATAAGCTCTCAAAATTTGGGTTCTGCAGCAACAACCAGCTGGATACTGGTTCAAGTCACTAAGTAGATATTTTCCAGCACACCTAGGATCGGCACAAAGTGGCGTCCAAATGGGTAGTTTATTGCATGATCACAACACAAGAAAGGTGCAACGTTTCGAAGTCACGCAGGACCCCTTCGTCAGGCATGTGATGTTTTTTAAAGAGGGGCAAGGTCACAGGCTGGCATCTACTCCCCTGTTCCTCCCACGTTCCGGTATCCAGGCTAATAGATGGCAAGCAGGGGGTCTGTGGACAAGCTGAAGAATGCTGTGGACAGGCAGCGGGAGGCCGCAGACGGGCTCCGGGGAGTTCCGACTGGCCGGCTGGTGGCCATGGATAGGTGGCAGGGGGCCGAGATTAGACACCTAAGAGATTGAGCAGGCGCCGAGGAGCCACGAGCGGACAGCGGGGGATTCAAGACACTTAAAGGCAGCAATTCATGCCTGTCTCCATGGCTGTCTCGGGGTGTCTGGAGGTCTGTGTGGTGGTCTACAGGAGGAGGCAGCGTGAACAGCGTGGACAGCATCACGTGCACGGAGCACCTCCCCCATTATATATAGTTTTAAACATGAGTCTTCGAGCGAATAAATGCATATCTTTGACAATGTCAAACTTATCAGGATTAGCATCCAGGAAAAAGGTTAAGCCTAACTGTAGTGGGGAAAGAGAGTGGGAAGATAGGTTTATGATTTCGAATTACGTCTTTCCATGTGTGTCTGTATAATCGAGCTCTTTGGGGTCCCTTTGTCCCGAGGCTCTAGAGTGCTGTTGGTTATAAAAATCGGGGCTATTTTGGGGTCTATATGTGGTTGGCCATTAGTGCAAAGCATAATGGAATAACTCACAGAGGTGTCGGTATTTCCTTTGCGTTTCTTGGAGGATCTTTCATCCGTGATATCGTGATAGATTGTGGACTGACTAGAGGATACAGAAGACATAGATAATACATCAGAAACGTGATTACTATGGTTAGGTGGTGCTTGATTATTCTGTCGAGAAAAGGGTCTAGGTTGTGTCTTTTGATTCCATTTACAGTATCTCACAAAAGTGAGTACACCCCTCACATTTTAGAATTTTTTTATCCTATCTTTTTTTATGTGACAACACTGAAGAAATTACACTTTGCTACAATGTAAAGTAGTGAGTGTACAGCTTGTATAACAGTGTAAATTTGCTGTCCCCTCAAAATAACTCAACACACAGCCATTAATGTCTAACAACAAAAGTGAGTACCCCCTAAGTGAAAATGTCCAAATTGGGCCCAATTGGCCATTTTCCCTCCCCGGTGTCATGTGACTCATTAGTGTTCCAAAGTCTCAGGCGTGAATGGGGGGCAGGTGTGTTTAGTTTGGTGTCATCGGTCTCACTCTCTCATACTGGTCACTGGAAGTTCAACATGGCGCCTCATGGCAAAGCACTCTCTGAGGATCTGAAAAAAATAACTATTGCTCTACATAAAGATGGCCTAGGCTATAAGAAGATTGCCAAGACCCTGAAACTGAACTTCAGCATGGTGGCCAAGACCATACAGCGGTTTAACAGGACAGGTTCCACTCAGAACAGGCCTCGCCATGGTCGGCCAAAGAAGTTGCGTGCACGTGCTCAGCGTCATATCCAGAGGTTGTCTTTAGGAAATAGACGTATGAGTGCTGCCAGCATTGCTGCAGAGGTTGAAGGGGTGGGGGGGGTCAGCCTGTCAGAGCTCAGACCATACGCCACACACTGCATAAAATTGGTCTGCATACCTGTCGTCCCAGAAGGAAGCCTCTTCTAAAGATGATGCACAAGAAAGCCTGCAAAGTTTGCTAATGACAAGCAGACTAAGGACATGGATTACTGGAACCATGTCCTGTGGTCTGATGAGACCAAGATAAACTTATTTAGTTCAGATGGTGTCAAGCGTGTGTGGCGGCAACCAGGTGAGGAGTACAAAGACAAGTGTTTCTTGTCTACAGTGAAGCATGGTGGTGGAAGTGTCATTTTCTGGGGCTGCATTAGTGCTGCCGGCACTGGGGAGCTACAGTTCATTGAGGGAACCATGAATGCCAACATGTACTGTGACATACTGAAGCAGAGCATGATCCCCTCCCTTCAGAGACTGGACCGCAGGGCAGTATTCCAACATGATTCCGCCCCCAAACACACCTCCAAGATGACCACTGCCTTGCTAAAGAAGCTGAGGGTAAAAGTAATGGACTGGCCAACCATGTCTCCAGACCTAAACCCTATTGATCATCTGTGGGGCATCCTCAAACGGAAGGTGGAGGAGCGCAAGGTCTCTAACATCCACCAGCTCCGTGATGTCATCATTGAGGAGGGGAAGAGGACTCCAGTGGCAACCCGTGAAGCTCTGGTGAACTCCATGCCCAAGAGGGTTAAGGCAGTGCTGGAAAATAATGGTGGCCACACAAAATATTGACACTTTGGGCCCAATTTGGACATTTTCACTTAGGGGTGTACTCACTTTTGTTCCCAGCGGTTTAGACATTAATCAGTGTTGAGTTATTTTGAGGGGACAGCAAATTTACACTGTTATACAAGCTGTACACTCACTACTTTACATTGTAGCAAAGAGTAATTTCTTCAGTGTTGTCCCATGAAAAGATAGAATAAAATATTTACAAAAATGTGAGGGGTGTACTTACTTTTGTGAGATACTGTATATGCATATCATGAGCTGATTTATCACGTAAATATTTGTTTTCTTTGTTATTAATAATATCAATGGTATATTTTTCAATATGTTCCTTAAGAGCCGGTTCACACAGGGGCAACACGACTTTGTGCGCGACTTTGCGAGGCGACTTGAACGCGACTTGAGCCTGAACCACAGCGCGACTTGGGGCGACTTACAACACGACTTGAAGTCGCCTCCAGGACAGGGGACTTTGCTAGTGGCCAATCAAAGAATAATCAGCTCTGTGGGAGGGAGGGGTTTGCCTGAGAAAACTATTTTCTCTTCCTGTAAAGTTGCTTCAGTTAAGACACTGATCCGACTTTTCAAAGCCTCGTCAATTTTTTTGGAGACTTGGAAAAATTGGAATTCTCATACCCCAAGGGGTGACTCTATTTTCAATATATTTTTTTAAATTTTTTTTATGTCTTTTTTTTTCCCCACTAAACGTTGAAGTTTCAAAAAGGATTTATCAAGATTAGCTTCCTTAGCTTCGGATGCATTTTGAGAAAGATACATTTTGGATAGAAAACCCTCCCATGCCTCTCCGCAACACAATTGGTCTCACGCCAGCAAGCCTGGGGTGTTTTGGCTATGCTGATAGAAAGCAGAAGGGAAAATAAATAAAATAAATAAATCACTAACTAATTACTCATCAGGGTGCTCGACACGACTAGAGTTCAGAATGGGATTTTCAAACGCATTTCTGCATTTTGTTTTTCCTCTTTACACAAATTAGCCTGTGGTAAACACACGACTCAGTCCTCATGTATGGAAACTGGGATATTCATTGACTAATTGGAAATTCCCACTATTACTAGGATGCAAAGAGGGGAGCTTTGTAAACCGAATTCCAGTCCTGAAATCTTAGTCACTGTTTAAAATCTTTTGTAGCTCACCTCCTAAAGAGCTGCCGGTGAACCTAGTCCTACTCTTCAGTAGGGATGAGCCCGGTGTTCGATACGAACCTATGTTCGAATCAAACATCGGCCGTTCGTCCGTTCGACGAAGCCAGAACTTTGTGGGGCGTTCGCATCAAATTCGTGTGATACAAACGGCCTACAATGCACTGCGCCAGTCGCAGTGCATTGCTGGCTGATGATTGGCCAAGCAAGCACTGTGACCCCGCATGCTTGGCCAATCACAGCGCCGGCAGCGAGGAGAGCCATAATTGGCCACAGGCAGGATGCCTGTGGCCAATTATAGCTCAGAGGGTTTAGTACACACCCCACACTATATAAGGCCACCAGCGCGGCAGCCTTGTGTAATGTGTTCCGGCGTGCAGGGAAAGAGCTAGATAGGCAGGGACAGTGTGTTCTTTTCTCAGGCATCTGCAGGAGTTAGTGGGTGTCTTGTGCCTCCAGCACAATATACACCTGTATCTACCCTTTATTGCTGGTGTTCTCTAATACAGAAATCTGCAGGAGTTAGTGGGTGTTGTGTGCCTCCAGCACAGCACAGTATACACCTGTATCTACCCTTTTTTGCTGGTGTTCTCTAATAAAGGCATCTGCAAGAGTTAGTGGGTGTTGTGTGCCTCCAGCACAATATACACCTGTATCTACCCTTTATTGCTGGTGGTTTTTAATACAGGCATCTGCAGGAGTTAGTGGGTGTTGTGTGCCTCCAGCACAATATACACCTGTATCTACCGTTTATTGCTGGTGTTCTCTAATACAGGCATCTGCAGGAGTTAGTGGGTGTTGTGTGTCTCCAGCACAGCACAGTATACACCTGTATCTACCCTTTTTTGCTGGTGTTCTCTAATAAAGGCATCTGCAGGAGTTAGTGGGTGTTGTGTGCCTCCAGCACAGCACAGTATACACCTGTATCTACCCTTTTTTGCTGGTGTTCTCTAATAAAGGCATCTGCAGGAGTTAGTGGGTGTTGTGTGCCTCCAGCACAGCACAGTATACACCTGTATCTACCCTTTTTTGCTGGTGTTCTCTAATAAAGGCATCTGCAGGAGTTAGTGGGTGTTGTTTGCCTCCAGCACAATATACACCTGTATCTACCCTTTATTGCTGGTGTTCTCTAATACAGGAATCTGCAGGAGTTAGTGGGTGTTGTGTGCCTCCAGCACAGCACAGTATACACCTGTATCTACCCTTTTTTGCTGGTGTTCTCTAATAAAGGCATCTGCAGGAGTTACTGGGTGTTGTGTGCCTCCAGCACAATATACACCTGTATCTACCCTTTATTGCTGGTGTTCTCTAATACAGGAATCTGCAGGAGTTAGTGGGTGTTGTGTGCCTCCAGCACAGCATAGTATACACCTGTATCTACCCTTTTTTGCTGGTGTTCTCTAATAAAGGCATCTGCAAGAGTTAGTGGGTGTTGTGTGCCTCCAGCACAATATACACCTGTATCTACCCGTTATTGCTGGTGGTTTTTAATACAGGCATCTGCAGGAGTTAGTGGATGTTGTGTGCCTTCAGCACAATATACACCTGTATCTACCCTTTATTGCTGGTGTTCTCTAAAACAGGCATCTGCAGGAGTTAGTGGGGGTTGTGTGCCTCCAGCACAGCACAGAATACACCTGTATCTACCCTTTTTTGCTGGTGTTCTCTAATAAAGGCATCTGCAGGAGTTAGTGGGTGTTGTGTGCCTCCAGCACAATATACACCTGTATCTACCCTTTATTGCTGGTGTTCTTTAATACAGGCATCTGCAGGAGTTAGTGGGTGTTGTGTGCCTCCAGCACAGCACAGTATACACCTGTATCTACCCTTTATTGCTGGTGTTCTCTAATACAGGCATCTGCAGCCTTTACAGTGGGTGTTGTGTGCCTCCAGCACAAAATACACTACCCAATTGCTGGTTTTCCCATCTCCCTGCAAGCCATTACTATGTCTGGAAGGCCAACAAGGAGAGGCAGACAGTCACGAGCCAATAAAAGAGGGCAAGCAGGCTCTGTGTCTAGAGACAACAGTGCTGGTCGTGGACGCGGTGCATCGTCATCAGCACGTGGCCATGGGACACGCTTGTCCTTATTTTCGGCAGCTGGACGTGTTGAGCCGCATCATGCCAAAGACTTGGTAGAGCGGATGACCAAGCCCTCCTCATCCTCCTCATCCTCTCTCACCCAGGCTCAGGGTACTGGTAAAGCAGCTGCCAATGCGTCCTCTTCCCTCGTATCAATGTCAACATCAGTCACTCCTTCCCTAGACCCACCATGTCCTCCTGAGGAGTCCCCCGAACTGTTTGAGCACAGTGTTGGGTACATGCTCCAGGAGGATGCCCAGCGTTTTGAAGGGTCTGATGATGATACACAGCTAGAGGAAGGCAGTAGCGTGAGCGCAGAGAGAGGGGATGCTCAAGAAGGACAGCAATCTGGCAGTCATGTTCCAGCAGCTGCAGCATACTGCCAGGTTTGCTCTAGTGATCAAGAGTGAGGGGATGATGAGGTCACTGACTCCACGTGGGTGCCTGGTAGGAGAGGGGAGGAGGAGGAGGATGAGGAGGAGGCACATCTCCAACGAGGCAGAATGCCCTCCGGGGGCCAGCGTAAGGGCAGCACACCGACTGAATCACACCGCAGAGCTCCACCTGTGCAGGGCGCTGCCTCTGCCCGTTATTCCAAAAGTTCTTTGGTGTGGGCCTTTTTTGAGTTGAGTGCATCAGATCGCACCACTGCTATTTGCAACATATGTCTCAAGCGTATCTTGCGTGGCCAAAACATCAGCCTCTTGGGCACCACATGCTTGACCAGACATATGTTGACCTGCCATGCAGCTCGTTGGCAAGCATACCTTAAAGACCCACACCAAAGAACAAAGCGGACCTCTCCTTGCTCCTCATCAGCTGGGATCTCCAACCCCACTATACCTTCAGTCCCCTCTGAAACCTGCACTGAGAGGAATGAAGGTGTAGAATTAGGTGTGTCACAGCCAAGTACTTGCGGGCACTCTGCTAGCAGTACACCGACTTCCGATTGTAGCAGGCAAATTTCCCTGCCCCAGCTGCTGGACCGTCGAAAGAAGTTCACTCCCAGCCATCCACATGCCCAGCGGTTGAATCCTAGCTTGGCTAAATTGCTAGCACTTCAACTGCTGCCTTTTTAGTTGGTAGACTCGGCCCCCTTCCATGAGTTTGTGCAATGTGCGGTTCCTCAGTGGCAGGTTCCCAAACGCCACTTTTTCTCACGGAAGGCGATTCTGGCTCACTACCGGTATGTGGAAGGCAATGTCCATGCCTCGCTGGACAGGGCGGTCAGCGGTAAGGTACATACAGTAGGTGCCGCCGATATTGTGTCAATCTCGCCACTTCTAGCGGCGAGATTGACACCCTATGAGCTCCGTCGCGAGAGCCAGCGCCGAGCTGTCTCGTCATCGGGAAAGGAAAAAATGTTCCTTTCACGATGAGCGACACGCATTGCCGATAGACGGGGATCCGACGTGGATTCCCGCCAATACCAGGCACTGCGTTTGGTATGAATCCTGAGCGGGAACTCCACGCCAATTTTTAAAGAAAAAACCGGCATGGGTTCCCCCTCCAGGAGCATACCAGGCCCTTGGGTCTGGTCTGGATTTGAAGGGCAAGCCTACGCCGAAAAAACAGCGTGGGGGTCCCCCTCAAAATGCAAACCAGACCCTTATCCGAGCACGCAACCTGGCAGGCCTCAGGGGAAGAGGGGGGGACGAGAGAGCGGCCCCCCTCCCTCCTGAACCGTACCAGGCCACATGCCCTCAACATGGGGGGTTTGGTGCTCTGGGGCAGGGGGGCGACCTGCGGCCCCCCCACCCCAGAGCACCCTGCCCCCATGTTGATGAGGACAGGGCCTCTTCCCGACAACCCTGGCTGTTGGTTGTCGTGGTCTGCGGGCGGGGGGCTTATCGGAATCCGGGAGCCCCCTTTAATAAGGGGGCCCCCAGATCCCGGCCCCCCCACCCTATGTGAATGAGTATGGGGTACATCGTACCCCTACCCATTCACCTGGTGGAAAAAAATGGCAATAAAAACAGAACACAGTTTTTAAAAGTATTTTATTGCACAGCTCCGGGGGTCTTCTTCCGACTTCGGGGTCTCCGGTGTCGTCGCCGCGCTCTCCGGTTCTTTCTTCCGCCGGGCCTCCGCTAACTTCTTTTAGCTCTTTTTCTAGCGGAGGCCCGGTCTTCTCCGTCGTCTCGTCCGGCTCTCCGTTGTCCTTCTGCCGGGCCCCCCACTAACTTCTTGTAGCTCTTTTGCTAGTGGAAAGGCCTGTCTTCCCGTCGTCGCCGTTGGCGTCTTCTTCCCTCTTCTCCTCCTTGATGTTGACTCGTCGCTTCCTCTCGCAGTAATGCTAAATCTTGGGTCCGCAGAGATTTATATAGGCTTCTCATGACGTCACAGTCACATGCTCCGGGTGGCCCCGGAGCATGTGACTGTGACGTCATGGGAACATGTGACTGTGACATCATGAGAAGCCTATATTAATCTCTGCGGACCGAAGATTTAGCATTACTGCGAGAGGAAGCGACGAGTCAACATCGAGGAGGAGGAGAAGAGGGAAGAAGACGCCGACGGCGACGACGGGAAGACTGGCCCTTCCACTAGCAAAAGAGCTACAAGAAGTTAGTGGAGGGGCCGGCAGAAGGACAACGGAGAGCCGGACGAGACGACGGAGAAGACCGGGCCTCCGCTAGAAAAAGAGCTAAAAGAAGTTAGCGGAGGCCCGGCGGAAGAAGGAAAGAACCGGAGATCGGGAGAAGAAGAAGGCGACGAAGAAGACCGGGCCCCGCTAGCAAAAGAGTTGGAAAAAGATAGCGGTGGCCCGGCAGAAGAAAGAACCGGAGAGCGCGGCGACGACAGCGGAGACCCCCGACGTCGGAAGAGACCCCCGGAGCTGTGCAATAAAATACTTTTAAAAACTGTGTTGTGTTTTTATTGCCATTTTTTTCCACCAGGTAAAATGGGTAGGGGTACGATGTACCCCATACTCATTCACATAGGGTGGGGGGGCCGGGATCTGGGGGCCCCCTTATTAAAGGGGGCTCCCGGATTCCGATAAGCCCCCCGCCCGCAGACCCCGACAACCAACAGCCAGGGTTGTCGGGAAGAGGCCCTGTCCTCATCAACATGGGGGCAGGGTGCTCTGGGGTGGGGGGGCCGCAGGTCGCCACCCTGCCCCAGAGCACCAAACCCCCCATGTTGAGGGCATGTGGCCTGGTACGGTTCAGGAGGGGGGGGCGCTCTCTCGTCCCCCCCTCTTCCCCTGCGGCCTGCCAGGTTGCGTGCTCGGATAAGGGTCTGGTTTGGATTTTGAGGGGGACCCCCACGCCGTTTTTTCGGCGTAGGGTTCCCCTTCAAATTCAGACCAGACCCAAGGACCTGGTATGCCCCCGGACGTGGAGTTCCCGATCAGGATTCATACCAAACGCAGTGCCTGGTATTGGCGGGAATCCACGTCGGATCCCCGCTCAATACAGTGTCGCATCTCCCTCTCGCTAATGCAGCGAGCGTGACACGTGTCGCCACCCTGTTGCCGAGATCTCGGCACTCCTGTCACCGAGAATCTCGGCGATGGGAGCGCGATAGATATACAATATCGGCGGCACCTACTGTATTACCGCTGACTCATGGTCCAGCAGGCATGGACAGGGACGTTACCTTTCTTTCACGGCCCATTGGGTCACTCTTTTGGCAGCTGGGAAGGATGCAGGACAAGGTGCAGTAGTGTTGGAGGTTGTTCCGCCGCTACGTCTCCAAAATGCTACTACTGGTTGTGACACACCTCTCTCCTCCACCCCCTCCTCTTCTTCTTCCTCCATGGCCTCTTCCTGTGCTTTGTCCTCGGAACCAGCAGTGCTCCATAGACGTTCAAGGGGCTACGCAAGTACGCAGGCAAAAAGATGACATTTCGTGCTTGCGCTGGTGTGTTTGGAGGACAGGAGCCACACTGGGGCAGAGGTTCTGTCAGCTCTAGAGGGGCAGGCTGAGAGGTGGTGGACACCACGCCAGCTTAAGCCAGGAATGGTGTTTGCGACAATGGCACCAACCTCCTCTCCGCCCTCTGACAGGGACAACTGACCCATGTGCCCTGTGTGGCTCCCGTCCTTAACCTGGTGGTGCAGCGATTCTTGGGCAGGTACCCGGGCTTACAGGATGTCCTGAGGAAGGCCAGGAAAGTCTGTGTGCATTTCCGCAGATCATATAATGCCAGTGCTCGGCTGGCTGAGCTGCAAAAGGAGTTGAACCTGCCCAAGAACCGCCTTATATGTGACATGCCCACCAGGTGGAACTCAACGTTGGCCATGCTGCAGCGGCTGCTCACGCAGCAGAGGGCCATCAATGAGTACCTGTGCGACTACGGCACCAGGACAGGGTCAGGGGAGCTCCGTTTTTTTTCACCACGCCAGTGGAGCATGATCAGGGATTAATGCACTGTCCTGGCACGATTTGAGGGGGCCACAAGGATGGTGAGCAGTGACAGTGCATGCATCAGTGACACTGTACCTCTTGTCCACCTGTTGGAGCATACGTTGCATGGAATAATGGACAGGGCACTTGAGGCAGAACAGAGGCAGGAAGAGGAGGACTTCCTTGCCTCTCAAGGCCCCCTTTACCCAGACAGTGTTCCTTCTGTCCCACCCATCACACAGGAAGAGAATGAGGAGGAGGAGGAGGATTGTGTCAGCATGGAGGTGGAGCCTGGCACTCAGCATCAACAGCAGCAGTCTTTTAGGGATGATTTACAGTCCCAAGAAACCCGTGGACTTATATGTGGCTGGGAGGAGGTGGCTGCGGATCATGTCGTCCTTAGTGACCCAGAGGACTCCGGACTGAATGCCTCAGCTAACCTACGCTGCATGGCCTCCCTGATCCTGCAAAGTCTGCGGAAGGATCCTTGTATTCTTTGGATCAAGGAGAGGGACCATTACTGGCTGGCCACTCTCCTTGATCCACGGTACAAGGGTAAGGTTGCCGACTTTATCTTGCCGTCGCAGAGTTGCTGAGGCTTCGGTCAGTAGCAGAAGGAGCGGTGGAGAAGGTTGCCGTCTGACCGATGCGTTCAGACAATTATTTAGTCCGCAGCCCCAAGGTATGATCGGTTCCAGCAACCATCGCCAGCGTCTGATATACATGGGGCAGGAATACCTAGGGGCAAGGTCAGACTTGGACACCTTTCCCACCGAAAATCCTCTGGCTAACTGGGTCTTGAAGATGGATCACTGGCCAAAGCTTGCACAGTATGCAATTGAGCTACTGGCCTGTCCTGCATCCAGCGTTCTTTCGGAACGCACATTCAGTGCTGCTGGAGGCTTTGTCACCGATCACAGGGTGCACCTGTCCACCGACTCGGTTGATCGACTGACCTTCATAAAGATGAATCAGTCTTGGATCACTACCAGCTACCAGGCACCTAAAGCTGATGTAACAGAATAATTTATTTTGAAATGTCACATCCCTTCAAGACTGCCTATGCTGATGCTGAGTGACTGTCCTGTTATGTTGACTGACTATCCTCTTCCTCCTCAATGATCCTGATGATAGCTTGGAAGAACATTTTTGTTTCTGGGTGCCGCCACCAGTGGCTAAAGCCCAATTTTTCAGCCCCTGTTTAACAGGGGCATGTAATTACAGTTTTTATGCAATGCTTTGCAGCAGGGCTCATTCCTGCACTCCAACTAGAGTATCTGGGAGAGGTTGCAGTGTCGTGGCACCAGCACCAGTGATGCAATACTTTGCAACAGGGCTCATTGCTGTGCTCCAAGTACAGTATCTGTGAGGGGTTGCAGTGTTGTGGCACCAGCACCAGTGCCTAAGGCCCAATTTTTCAGCCCCTGTAATTACAATTTTTATGCAATGCTTTGCAGCAGGGCTCATTCCTCCACTCCAACTAGAGTATCTGGGAGAGGTTGCAGTGTTGTGGCACCAGCACCTAAGGCCCAATTTTTCAGCCCCTGTTTAACAGGGGCGTGTAATTACAATTTTTGATGCAATACTTTGCAACAGGGCTCATTGCTGTGCTCCAAGTACAGTATCTGTGAGGGGTTGCAGTGTTGTGGCACCAGCACCAGTGCCTAAGGCCCAATTTTTCAGCCCCTGTTTAACAGGGGCGTGTAATTACAATTTTTGATGCAATACTTTGCAACAGGGCTCATTGCTGTGCTCCAAGTACAGTATCTGTGAGTGGTTGCAGTGTTGTGGCACCAGCACCAGTGCCTAAGGCCCAATTTTTCAGCCCCTGTTTAACAGGAGCGTGTATTTACAATTCTTGATCGAATAATTCACTGCAGGGTCCATTCCTGCGCCCACCAACAGTAACTGTGAGGGCTTACAGTGTTGTAGCACTAGCATCACCACCAAAGGCCCAATTTTTCCTACCACTGTTCAACAATGGCATGTAATTACAATTCCTGATATAATAGTTCACAGCAGGGCGTTCCAGCGCCCACCAAGAGTAACTGTGAGGGCATAGGCGTGCCCACGGGGTGTGCCGGGTGTGCCCAGGCACACCCTAATCATCCCTGTGCGCCTCTCACTGCTGGTGCTAATTGTGACTGCTGCGAGCCTGCAACATTGTCTGTGGAGCTCATGTCACCACTGTGGTTGGACCAGGCAAGAAAAAACATCTGGGTGCTGTGGGGGGGGGAGGTGATAAAGCAGGGACAAGGGAATCGCCGGGACCACAGCCGCGGAGAAACCCAGCCGCATTTGCTGATGGGTCTTCTATAGTTCCGGCTCCAGGTCCCGCCCGCAGGCGGAGGAGTGATTTACATCTGCACTCCGCCCCCCCCTCTGCCTTCTCTCTCTCCCTTCGAAGAAGCAGCGGAGCCTCAGCCTGGATAGCGGCAGGCGGGTGGCTTAGTGAGGCGAGCAGTGAGACAGCACTGAGCAGGGCAAGCAGCAAGACACACGATGGACCACAAAAAAAAAAGAAAAAGGCAACTCGACATGAACCCTGCCTGACTTGTCAGCAAAAAAGTATATATATAAATGCACACTTACTTTTTTTCTAACAAGTCAGGCAGGGTTCATATTGATTTGAATTGTATATGATATATTTATATATTTTTTATATATGTATGTAGCGCTACCCTCAGCTAAGAGAGAGCCGCAGTATTAATTTTGGGCCCTGAAGACAGCTCCGCCAACCCCCGGCAATTCACTCGACCCACTCTGGCACAGTTAGTCTAGGGTAATATATCTTATGCTCTATGGAAAATTTAGACGCCAATGCAAATAGTAAAAGTATAATGAGTTTACTCTCACTTAGAAAAATGAATCTACAGTAAAACAGATAACATATGCTTCTAGCAGAGCCCTGCAGCAAATGGTACACTACACATTAATGAAACACAGTAATGGCGTGCCACGTGGGGCGACCATTAACCTAACGCCCTGTGGCGCAGCTACTAAACTCCAATACCCGGTCAGGCCTGACCCTATAACTCAGTCTCTAGGAAATGAATTCTTCGCATGCAGGTCTGTAATGGTGGTGCACATTTCAGGAACACATTTGTAATCCAAAAGGGGGGGGGGTCAAAGTAACAACACGGAGTACTTCACTAGAGATCCGCTTGACTCAGTTCTGCTAGGGATCTGCAGCGGGGACTCAAATATGAACTGGTGGGCCACGGCAGTCTTAGGCCTAACAATAGTGTAAAGTATATGGATTGAGCAGGTGCTCGCTCTCCCCTCCGGACGCAATCCCAGTCCGGGACTTCCACCTGCTGTGTCTCCCCACACAGCGTCTGCAGCCGTCGGGCCTCCGGTCCAGCAATGGTTGAGGATGACCAAGTCAGATGCCACCCAGGCTTGCAATAGGGTGGAAGGCTCTTTGGGTAGCTGCGCAAGGCCCCAGGCTTCAGGCCTTGCACCACGGCAGATCCGCACAGGAATATCTATCCACTGAAGTCTCGTGTCCCAAAGAGAGCGAGCCTAGCCTCGCCCCTTCCCTTTATAGCCCCCCCATAAGTCTCTGCGGTGGCAACAATGCACCCTGGGTGCCAAATGGGGTTCTGGGTAAGGTAGTCCTGAGAGTCTTAAAAGGAGACCCCCCTACACACTCCCCCCACTTAAACTCTTTGGTCCCCAAAGATAATTTCAGCATACACTACGTACAACCCTAGACAAAGTTGCGTATGATGTTGGCATAGGGAATTCCCACCAAAACTGAGGGGCTTAATTCCCTTGCCCACAGGTCACATTATCATGAGTGGCCTGCCTAACTGTGCCAGAGAGTGAGTTGGGGATGCCCTCCACCAAATGAACAGTGGAGGGATCCGGATTCTCTGCACTCCTTCTGGCAGTAACCACAGAATCTTCTGAGCTCTTCCCCATTTGTGGGTAGGTCAACTTCTTGGGAGGCCTTATGACTCTTCGAGCCCTTTGCTCTCTTGGAGTTTCTGGCTCTGGCGCCACAGGTTCTTCTTCCGGAGCAGGCTCGGGGGACACGGCAGGCTCCGGAACATCTGATTCAGGAACTGGAAAATATATAGAGTCCCTGGGGTCCTCCTCCGAGTAAGTGTCACAGGCATCCTCCCTGTGATCTGATAAAGGACTAGATGGAATGAACTCAGTAGTTTCTGCATTCAGTGTACTGTCTGCAGTGTCTTCAGTAGGTGGAAGATCTATAGCAGAAGCTCTTGGAGTTGGGGAGGGCCACAACCAATCAAGTTCTTTTTCTTCATCTCCACTTAGTTCAGAGGCCTCGATATCTTCAGCTCGAGAAGTCTGGGACCGGGTGTTTGGCCTGAGAGTATCCAGAATGGAGGCTGGTTCAGGTGAGTCCCTCACTGGAGGTATCCTGACTGCTTCGGCAAGTGGGAGCAGATGGTTCCGATGCCAGGTCTTCAGTGGCCCTACCTTCCCCTCTGGTTTCAACTTGTAAACAGGTAGGCCTGGCAGCTTCTTACAAATGACATAGGGTTCAGGTCTCCATCTGTCTGCAAGTTTGTGTTTTCCAGGGACCCCCAGATTGCGTAGCAGTACTCGGTCCCCAGGCTGCAGGTCCTGGATCCGGACCTTCAGGTCAAAGTTCCTTTTATTGCGGGCTCCCCTTTGATCTGAGGCCGCTTGGGCCTGTTCATAGGCTAACTTCAAGCTGTGTCTGAGTCTGTCCACATATCCTTTGTGGGATGTGGCTGAGGAATGGTCTAAGGAAGTGCCAAAGGCCAGGTCTACGGGTAACCTTGCTTCTCTCCCAAACATGAGTCGGTAGGGGGAGTAGCCTGTAGCATCACTAGTGGTACAGTTGTAAGCATGTACCATGGCTGCTATGTGTCGGCTCCAATGTTGTTTCTTCTCGCTATTCAGGGTCCCCAACATGTTGAGCAGGGTTCGGTTAAACCTCTCCGGCTGAGCATCTCCTTGTGGATGGTAAGGGGTGGTTCGGGTTTTCTTGATCCCTAAAGAATCCAGGAGTTTCCGGATCAGCCGACTCTCAAAGTCTCTCCCTTGATCTGAATGGAGTCGCTGCGGTAGCCCATAGTGGACGAAATACTTCTCCATAAGTACCTTGGCCACCGTGGAAGCCTTCTGGTCTTTGGTTGGGAAAGCTTGGGCATACGGGGTGAAATGATCGGTTATCACCAGAACCTTTCCTAGTCCACTCAGGTCGGGCTCGAGGCAGAGGAAATCAATGCATACCAGATCCATTGGGCCTTGACTTTGTAAATAGCCCATTGGGGCAGCTTGATGGGGTAAAGTCTTCCGCTGGATGCAGCGTGCACATGAATGGCAGTACTCCTCTACTTCAGCCCTCATGTAGGGCCAATAGAACCGACTTCTGACGAGTTGAAAGGTTCTTTCGGCCCCTAGGTGGCCGTGGTTGTCATGTAAAGTGACCAGGACAGTTTTGGTGTTTCTCGGGGAGAAACAATTGCCATTTATCTTCCAGGCCATCAAAGGGGCCCCTTCGGTAGACCACTCCCTGATGTACCTGCAACCTGTACCACGCTTTCCTCAATAGGCGAGCTTCCCTTGAGGGGTGACGCAGGAGCCCATTTGGATCCTGATTCTCCAGGGCCTTCAGGACCAATCTTCCCATAGGGTCTTCCAGTTGGTCACCTCTCAGCTCCTTCTTTGACAGTTTTGGCAGATTGTCTTCTTCCAGTTGAGTCACTCCACAGTATTGTTTAGGAACTTCTACTATGGTAACTCCTTTCTCTTCTGCCCTTGAGCCTCCTCTGGTTTGTAATTCAGCCCCTTGACAAAGGGCCCGCACCCCGTCAGGTGCCACTTGGGTCCAGTCTTCTGTCTCACTGGTGTGGGCATGAGATCTCCTAGACAAGGCGTCCGCATCTCGATTTCCATCCCCTGGTCTGTACTTCAGGCTGAAATTGAACCCAGACAGGGCGGCCAGCCATCTGTGTCCTGTGGCATCCAGCTTTGCTGTGGTGAAGAGGTAGGTGAGGGGGTTGTTGTCCGTCTTCACAGTGAACTCTGCCCCATACAGGTAGTCTTTAAGCTTGTCAACTACCGCCCACTTAAGGGCCAGGAACTCCAACTTGTGAGTGGGGTAGTTCTTTTCAGAGGGGGTCAGGCTCCTGCTCACGTAGGCAACAGGCCGCAGTTGCCCTTCATGCTCTTGATAGAGCACTCCTCCCAGACCGTCATGACTGGCATCTACGTGTAGTTCATAGGGTCTTGTTGGGTCTGCGTAGGCCAAGACTGGGGCAGTGGTTAGGCTCTTCTTCAATGCCTGGAAGGTCTCTTCACACTTCTGGTTCCACTGATCTTTGACTGACTCTTCTGGCTTCCTGGGCCCTGAGTCGTCCTCTTCCCCTTCTGTCTTGAGTAGTTCATTCAACGGCCTGGCGATTCGAGCAAATCCCTCCACAAACCTCCTGTAATAAGAGCAGAACCCCAAGAAGGATCTGAGTTCTGTTACTGTTGTGGGTCTTGGCCAGGAGGTAACTGCCTCCAATTTCTCAGGATCTGTGGCCACCCCTTCTTCAGACACTATGTGCCCCAGATAGTTCAGAGAGGACTGGTAGAACCGACACTTCTCAGGCGAAAACTTGAGTCCCTCCTCATGGAGTCTTCTCAACACCTTTTCCAGCCTCTCTTCATGTTCCTCCAAGGTTCTCCGAAAGACAATGACGTCGTCCAGGTACACAAGGACCTCAATAAGATTCATGTCTCCCACAGTCTTCTCCGTGAGACGTTGGAAGGTGGCAGGAGCTCCCGACAGTCCCTGAGGCATTAGATCAAACTCAAAGAACCCCATTGGGGTTATGAAGGCTGTCTTCTCCTTGTCTTCTGGATGCATAGGTATCTGGTAGTATCCACTCTTGAGATCCATAACGCTGAACCACTTGGCTCCTGATAAACTCTGTAAAGCGTCCTCTATCCTCGGAGTGGTGTACTAGTCGGGGATGGTTCTCCTGTTGAGAGTTCTGTAATCTATACATAACCTCAACGACCCATTCTTCTTCCTAACCACCACTATCAGGGAGGCATAGGGGCTTCTGGACTCCCGGATCACACCAGTCCTCTTGAGTTCTGCGAGTTGTTCCCTCAGATCCTCCAGATCTGCTAGTGGGACCTGCCTGACCCTCTCTCTGAAGGGCTTGTCTTCTTGGAGGCGGATTCGATGGGTGGCACTCCTTGCACACCTCACATCGAACTCATCTTTGGAGAAGATCTTCTCCCATCGGGTCAACTGGGCCTTGGCTCTCTCTTTCTAAGCCCTGGGTAGATTCGGGTTCTCCATGGACAGTTTCTCGTAAACATCTCCCCCTTCACCCGTCCCCTTGACTTCTGACAGGGTAACCGGGGCAGCAGGGCTCACCTGGCCCAACAGCATTCTGGCTGGGATCTCCATGGGGCCACCTATAGTGTTCCTTACACTCACCGGAACTCTACAATGGGCCTTCTTCAGGGCATTCGGCGGAATCACTTCTGGTATCACTTCCAGACCGGAGGACTCCTCCCTTGGGTCGGACTCCAGCATGACAAAGGGTCCGGGTTGTTCCCAAGTAAGCTTCACAGTGGCCCTGAGACAGGTTACTTCGTTGGGTTGTAACACTACCCCTTCTCTTCCAAGTCTCCATACCTTCCCTATCCCATCTCCAGGGGTCTTCTGCTCTAGGACCAGTCGTTGGTAGGCCGTCTTCAGCATGGGATGGATTCTGGTGGCTGCATGGCCCCTCTCTTTCACTAGAGGGGTCAGGAGTCTCCGGACCAGGTCCGCGTTTGTCCCTATTATAAGGGAACTCTTGTTAGCTCCAGGCGGCCGAGGGCACACAACTGCCAGGGTGTCAAACACTTCGGCCTTCCCAGCCACAGATGGGTCGAACGTCATCTTTATGGGCAAATAGCCATCGTAAGGGAAGCTCTGAGTTCCTATTCCCCATATTTCCAGTTCCTCTATCTTCTGGATGGGTAGATGACTCAAGTGCTTATCGTAGAAATCCCGGTATAGTAGGGTCACTTGTGCCCCAGTATCCAAGATGGCTCTGGTGTAGACTCTCTCCACTTGAATGGGCACTACAGGAGATGGGCCTACCAGCTTCTCCAGATATGGCCTGGCAGTGGTTGCCTTCTTCTGGTCTTTTCCCTTCGCACTCTCTCTTGTCCAACTCCTTTTGGACTTTAGTCTTTCTTGAGCCTGGTATGCATTGATTTCCCTCCTTTCAATGGGTGTACAGACCCGCTGAGGGATATTATTGTTTTTCTTAGGTGTATGCCCCTTTTGGGGAATGTTATGCCTCCTCTGGGGGGTCTTACCCCCTTTCTCTGGGGTGTATCTCTGTTGAGTGAAGCTGTGTTTCCCTTGAGGGTTTTTTTCTCCTCTTTTCTTCTGCTTCTCATTCAGTTTGGAGCTCACTGAAGATGATGGGCACCCGGTTGACTCCTTCACCGGGGCCCTCTGGAGTTTCCCGCTGGCTTGCGGTTATCTGTTTTCTTCTTCTTGGGACTAGAACATATAGCTGCAATATGGCCAACTCCCAGACAATTAAAACAGACTATATCTCCCCATTCTTGTGGAGATGCGGGTGCTAAGGCAATTGGGAATAGTTCCTTCCTCGCTACCTCTTTCTCGGGACCCTGTGTGTCTTTCGCCATCAGAGAGGTCAGCATCTCTAACACCTGAGACATTTGTGATTTCAAAGTGTCCACTTCTGAGTCCCTTTCTGGGGTCATCAGCGAGTTGACCATCACTGGTGTAGGAGCATGACTTGTCTTTATCATTTGCTGATCCTTCTGCAGTGCCTCTTCATCTCTGATGATTTTTATCAAATCAGAGTAAGTCAGTGACGTTCCTCCTCCCGAGGTTTTCAGGTGCAACCAGACTAGATCCGAGCGCAACGCTCCCTTTAAGACTTGCTTCATTCTTGCCGCATCTGTATCTTGGGGCATCATCCCCTTCTTCAAGACAATCTTACACAGCAACCTGTTCAGTCTTCTCACATACTCTGAAAGCTTCTCATTCGGCTGTTGGAAAGTATGTTCAAATTGGTAGACCATCTCTGTCACCTTTTCTAACTGACCGAACTCTTCCTGTAGCATTGCTAGACAGTCTTGAGCCGTGCAGTCTGTATTCCCAAACCGGAAACTTTTCACTGCTTCTGCTGCTGCGCCTTTAGGGTTTCTATCACTCGTTGCCTCTTCTGCGCTTCAGGCACCTCCCATGCCTCCACTGCTTGTAATGCCTGTTCCACCCAAGTATCGAAGTCTTCCTCCCCTGCAGGGACAGGGAGCTTCCCTGAGAATGTCTTTAGTCTCCGGTAGCTAGTCTCCACATGCACCGTGCTTGTCTTCTGACACTTGGTTAGCAGATCCCCTATTGCATTTATCAGTTCTGGTGATAAAGCAGCGACGGGTGCAGGTGCCACCGGAGGCGTCGCCCTGTCTCCTCTTTCAGGTGGGGCACGGGCCACAGCCTGCGGTGATCCCGTTGGTGATGGTTCCTTCTTTACAGTTACTGCGTGCGCCAATCTATAGGTTTTGTTGTCTGGCGTCCGCACACAGTTGCGCTTGAAAGTCTCTGGCATCCCGCCCCAGTACTCCACTAGTGCATACTAATACGAGATATCTGGATCTGATTTTATCTTCGTCACCCACGGTGTATGATCTGGGGACACGGACAGCATTAGCTGCTCTATCGTCTCTGTTGACCACTCCTCCCCCAGCAGGCTGATGACTACCGACTTGTCTGGCTCTGCTTTAGATGCTTCGCACCACGCTGTTACTGTTAGCGGGTCCATGCCGGTACTTCTGGCGTGTTCACTTGCTGTATCAGGATCCCGGACGAGAACCCCCACGTGTAGCGCTACCCTCAGCTAAGAGAGAGCCGCAGTATTAATTTTGGGCCCTGAAGACAGCTCCGCCAACCCCCGGCAATTCACTCGACCCACTCTGGCACAGTTAGTCTAGGGTAATATATCTTATGCTCTATGGAAAATTTAGACGCCAATGCAAATAGTAAAAGAATAATGAGTTTACTCTCACTTAGAAAAATGAATCAACAGTAAAACAGATAACATATGCTTCTAGCAGAGCCCTGCAGCAAATGGTACACTACACATTAATGAAACACAGTAATGGCGTGCCACGTGGGGCGACCGTTAACCTAACGCCCTGTGGCTCAGCTACTAAACTCCAACACCCGGTCAGGCCTGACCCTATAACTCAGTCTCTAGGAAATGAATTCTTCGCATGCAGGTCTGTAATGGTGGTGCACATTTCAGGAACACATTTGTAATCCAAAAGGGGGGGGGTTCAAAGTGACAACACGGAGTACTTCACTAGAGATCTGCTTGACTCAGTTCTGCTAGGGATCTCCAGCGGGGACTCAAATATGAACTGGTGGGCCACGGCAGTCTTTAGGCCTAACAATAGTGTAAAGTATATGGATTGAGCAGGTGCTCGCTCTCCCCTCCGGACGCGATCCCAGTCCGGGACTTCCACCTGCTGTGTCTCCCCACACAGCGTCTGCAGCGGTCGGGCCTCCGGTCCAGCAATGGTTGAGGATGACCAAGTCAGATGCCACCCAGGCTTGCAATAGGGTGGAAGGCTCTTTGGGTAGCTGCGCAAGGCCCCAGGCTTCAGGCCTTGCACCACGGCGGATCCGCACAGGAAGATCTATCCACTGAAGTCTCGTGTCCCAAAGAGAGCGAGCCTAGCCTCGCCCCTTCCCTTTATAGCCCCCCCATAAGTCTCTGCGGTGGCAACAATGCACCCTGGGTGCCAAATGGGGTTCTGGGTAAGGTAGTCCTGAGAGTCTTAAAGGAGACCCCGCTACATATATATATGTAGCGCCCTCCTCACTCCCCTCTTTGTCTTCAGCTCGCCTTTTCTCTTGTCTAGGGGTACCTTAGAGGGGAAGGGAGCAAGGACAGCACGCCTGGCCTTCACCACAGGTGTCAGTGTGGTAAAAGCAAAGTTCCTTTACCTTCGGGTCAGTGCTGTGCACCTGGAGCCTCCACCAAGAGTTACCTTGAACAATGTCTGTCAGGAAATGAGCCCCACACCATTAAAGTTCAACACTCCTTTATTCTTCTCGAATGAACACAATCAGTTGAACTCCCTTGTAGAAACAGAACACAAAAGGAGGCGTGGATGCGAATAGGCCCAGACACAATGTGTTCTCCACTTTCCTCCCTGAAAGTGGGTTGCGGTCTCCGAGCGAGGGGGGGATTTCATTCCAGGCGGTCTCCGATGAGAGGCTCACCCGTCACTGGCAATATGCTGCACCAGGTCTTCAAGTGAGGAGCTCCCCCGGTCCATTACGCCTTCCGGATTCGGGTTCCCAACCCCTGGGTTCCCTAGGATCTCCTTCCCTCGCGGAACTCAGTGTTGGGCACTGAGCTCCGGACCTCCATCCGAGTACCTCACCCCAGGCTAAAGGTGCCTGGGATGGAACATGACCTCCGACTGTCCTCTAGGCCTAGGCCTGCCTAGAGAACCGACACGAACCACCGACCGCAGGCTGAAGGTGCCTGGGACTCGACCCCGTGACAAAGATGGCGGCCCCTTTATACCCTCTCCCGGCAAGCACGGAAGGTTCTCCGCCCCACCATACCGCTGCCGAGGGAGGACAAAAAGGAGGCACGACACACAGCAATGATTCAACCCCAGCCCAGGGCGACAGCGCCACCTGCTGGGCTGCAGGGAATTACACATCACTAATGTCTCGGCCAAGTTCAAATTACACCCGGGAAAGTACATACCCGCTACACTCTCCCCCTGGTGGTTTGACACTGGTCCCCAGTGTCTGGAGTAAACCATGCCCTCAACGGCTGACATAATCCAATCCAGAAACTGACTAACAATTGTACAAAAATAACACTTTAGAAAAAAACTACCCAACTGAAACATTGTGTCTGAGCCCTGTAATAAAAAGGGAAGAAGGAAGGGAGAAAACAACAGCATTAAACCATAACTTTGAACCACATATTCACATTTTACTTTTCCCACCCATCCTGACTAAGACCCACCCCATACTAAGTGGTCTTGATAGGATGCTCTCCTGCAGAGGGAAAAGAAAAGGGATTAGCACACATAACCCTGACACATGTATTCGTGTGAGAGAAAAGAAACTTCTCCTGGAAGAAATCCCTTTTCTCCAAGAGTGAGTGCGTGAAACCAGGCCATTGTTTGCTATTTAACTGCGCTACTGACAATTGCGCAGCCATGCAACACTTTACCCAAATTAATTTTATATCATTTTTTTCATGCAAATAGAGCTTTCTTTTGGTTGTATTTGAACCCAACTAGGTTTTTTCTTTTTTGCTAAAGACAAACAGAATCAAAAATTGAAAAAAAAAACATATTTTCTACTTACTACTGTTACTACTACTACTACTACTGTTATAAAACCTATCCAATAAAATACATTTTCTTCAAAAATGTAGGCAAAAATGAATTCTACTACATGTCTTTGGTATACAAAGAAAAAACCTAAGTGTATATTAACTACTTCCTGTATGCCCACAGCCCCAATATATGGCGGACAGGAAACACTGCCAATGTGGGTTAACGTACCTGTACGTCAGCCCACATTGGAGGCTCCTGCGCGGCTCACAGAGCGCGCACCTGGGAACCCTGTGATCAGTGTGTGGCCTTTACACAGTGAATCCTATTACCGCTGGTCTTGTACCATGTGATGGATGTGTCCAATCAGAGCGTCCTAATCATCGCCATAACCCACACCAACGTCCTGATCACCGCCATACCCCATACCAGCATCCTGATCAATTGTAATACATATAAAGTATACCATAGTGTGTAGACTGTATAACTTTCACACAGACCAAATCTGGAGAGATCTATTGTTGCTGGGGGGGGGGATATTGTTGCTGGTGAATCTATAGTTTCCGTGAGGGATCTATTGTTGCTGGGGAGATGTCTTGTTCCTGGGGGGATCTATTGTTTCTGAGGGAATCTATGGTTGCTGGGGGATCTAACAAGTTTATTTAACCACTTAACGACCGCTCACTGTATATGTACGTCGGCAGAATGGCACCGACAGGCACAATCACGTACAGTGTACGTGATCGCCTTTGTACAGTTGGGGGGTCCAATCGGACCCCCCTCCTATACAGTGAGCGGCCGTTTATCGTTGGGGAGCGATCCGAGATGAGGGGACGGCCGTTCGATTCTTGCCACCCCCTCGCGATCGCTCCCGGCGAATGAAAATGCTTCCTCTGCCCGTGTAATTTAAACACAGGCAGAGGAAGTGATGTCATCTCCCTTGCGGCGGTCTTTTCGTTCCCGGCGCAGAGGAGAGAAGAAGCAGGTTAGTGCACCAACAGTCCACTGACACTTAGGTACACATAGGCACACATTTCACCCCCCAGTCACCCCCAGATCACCCCCCAGGTCACCCCCCAGCCCCCAATCACAGTGTCACTGATTGCAGTGATCATTTATTTTACTGATCACTGCATTTAGTGTCATCTGTGATAGTAAAAAGTTGCAGGGCAGTTAGGTTTAGGCCCCTTTAGGTCCAGGGTAGCCCCCTAACCCCCCCTAATAAAGGTTTAACCCCTTGATCGCCCCCCAGGTAACCCTTTCACCCCCTAACTCCAGCGTCACTAAGCGATCGTTTTTCCGATTGCTGTATTCGTGTCGCTGGTGTCCTAGGTAGCCAGTTATTTATTTTTAGGTTCGCCGCAGGTTTTTATTAGCGTCAGGTACCCCCATATACTATTTTAACCCCCTGATTGCCCCTAGAGTTAACCCTTTCACCAGTGATCACCGTATAAGCGTCACTGGTGTCACTGGTTACCCAGTTAGTTATTTAGTTATTTAGGTAACCCGTCAGGTTTTTATATAGTACCCCCATATTTAACCTAATAAAGGTTTTAACCCCCTGATTGCCCCTAGTTAACCCTTTCACCAGTGATCACCATATAAAGGTTACGGGTGACGCTGGTTGGTTAGTTTGCTTTTTATAGCATCAGGGCACCCGCCGTATATAACCCAATAAAGGTTTAACCCCCTGATCGCCCGGCGGGTGAGATCAATTAGGTTTTAGCGCCAGAGAGGGTCTGCGTCGCCCCAGGCAGCGTTAGGTTAGTGCCAGTAACGCTAACACCCACGCGCAAAGCATACACCTCCCTTAGTGGTATAGTATCTGATCAGATCTATACTAGCATCCCCAGCAGTTTAGGGTTCCCAAAAACGCAGTGTTAGCGGGATCAGCCCAGATACCTGCTAGCACCTGCGTTTAGCCCCTCCGCCCAGCCCAGCCCAGCCCAGCCCACCCAAGTGCAGTAAAGATCGATCACTGTTACCAGAGGCGGCTCTAGGCTTTGTGAGGCCTTAGGCAAAACTTGGACATGAGGCCCCACTCACGCCCATAATGGGAAAAATAATTAAAGCAATAAAAAATAATGGTGTTATTCAGGATGGAGGCCGGAAAAAGGGGCTGGTTAATGTCATTTACCAGCCCCTATCTTTACTAAAAGAACACAGTGAGTGATCGGTACTGATCACTCACTGTGTTCATTCATAACTGAAGCACAGTAAACTGTGTTTACTATGCTTTAGTTTATGAATTAACAGGAGTCTCTGTCTCCTGCTCATTCATCTGCAGTGCAGCTGAGGTTACAGAGAAAGGAACTGGGGAATGCGTTTCCTCAGTCCCTTTCTCTGTCTCAACAGTGAAACTTGAGGGGTCCATTTAGACCCCTGATATCTAAAGAAACCAAAAGGGGTGCGGAGTGTATGGAGGTGGGTGGTATGTACATGAGAGGGGTGCGGAGTGTATGGAGGTGGATGTTATGTACATGAAAGGGGTGCGGAGTGTATGCAGGTGGGTGGTATGTACATGAGAGGGGTGCGGAGTGTATGGAGGTGGATGTTATGTACATGAAAGGGGTGTGGAGTGTATGGCGGTGGGTGGTATGTACATGAGAGGGGTGCGGAGTGTATGGCGGTGGGTGGTATGTACATGAGAGGGGTGCGGAGCGTGTGGGAGGTATGTACGAGAGGGGTGCGGAGTATATGGGAGGTGGGAGGTATGTACAAGAGGGGTGCGGAGTATATGGGAGGTGGGAGGTATGTACGAGAGGGGTGCGGAGCGTGTGGGAGGTATGTACGAGAGGGGTGCGGAGTATATGGGAGGTGGGAGGTATGTACGAGAGGGGTGCGGAGTATATGGGAGGTGGGAGGTATGTACGAGAGGGGTGCGGAGTATATGGGAGGTGGGAGGTATGTACAAGAGGGGTGCGGAGTGTATGGGAGGTGGGAGGTATGTACGAGAGGGGTGCGGAGTGTATGGGAGGTATGTACGAGAGGGGTGCGGAGTGTATGGGAGGTATGTACGAGAGGGGTGCGGAGTGTATGGGAGGTATGTACGAGAGGGGTGCGGAGTGTATGGGAGGTATGTACGAGAGGGGTGCGGAGCGTGTGGGAGGTATGTACGAGAGGGGTGCAGAGTATATGGGAGGTGGGAGGTATGTACGAGAGGGGTGCGGAGTGTATGGGAGGTATGTACGAGAGGGGTGCGGAGTATATGGGAGGTGGGAGGTATGTACGAGAGGGGTGCGGAGTGTATGGGAGGTATGTACGAGAGGGGTGCGGAGTGTATGGGAGGTATGTACGAGAGGGGTGCGGAGTGTATGGGAGGTATGTACGAGAGGGGTGCGGAGCGTGTGGGAGGTATGTACGAGAGGGGTGCGGAGTATATGGGAGGTGGGAGGTATGTACGAGAGGGGTGCGGAGTGTATGGGAGGTATGTACGAGAGGGGTGCGGAGTGTATGGGAGGTATGTACGAGAGGGGTGCGGAGTGTATGGGAGGTATGTACGAGAGGGGTGCGGAGTGTATGGGAGGTATGTACGAGAGGGGTGCGGAGTGTATGGGAGGTATGTACGAGAGGGGTGCGGAGCGTGTGGGAGGTATGTACGAGAGGGGTGCGGAGTATATGGGAGGTATGTACGAGAGGGGTGCGGAGTGTATGGGAGGTATGTACGAGAGGGGTGCGGAGTATATGGGAGGTATGTACGAGAGGGGTGCGGAGTGTATGGGAGGTGGGAGGTATGTACGAGAGGGGTGCGGAGTGTATGGGAGGTGGGAGGTATGTACGAGAGGGGTGCGGAGTGTATGGGAGGTATGTACGAGAGGGGTGCGGAGTGTATGGGAGGTATGTACGAGAGGGGTGCGGAGCGTGTGGGAGGTATGTACGAGAGGGGTGCGGAGTATATGGGAGGTGGGAGGTATGTACGAGAGGGGTGCGGAGCGTGTGGGAGGTATGTACGAGAGGGGTGCGGAGTATGTGGGAGGTATGTACGAGAGGGGTGCGGAGTGTATGGGAGGTGGGAGGTATGTACGAGAGGGGTGCGGAGTGTATGGGAGGTATGTACGAGAGGGGTGCGGAGTGTATGGGAGGTATGTACGAGAGGGGCGCGGAGTGTATGGGAGGTATGTATGAGAGGGGTGCGGAGTGTATGGGAGGTATGTACGAGAGGGGTGCGGAGTGTATGGGAGGTATGTACGAGAGGGGTGCGGAGCGTGTGGGAGGTATGTACGAGAGGGGTGCGGAGTATATGGGAGGTGGGAGGTATGTACGAGAGGGGTGCGGAGTGTATGGGAGGTATGTACGAGAGGGGTGCGGAGTATATGGGAGGTGGGAGGTATGTACGAGAGGGGTGCGGAGTGTATGGGAGGTGGGAGGTATGTACGAGAGGGGTGCGGAGTGTATGGGAGGTGGGAGGTATGTACGAGAGGGGTGCGGAGTGTATGGGAGGTATGTACGAGAGGGGTGCGGAGTGTATGGGAGGTATGTACGAGAGGGGTGCGGAGTGTATGGGAGGTATGTACGAGAGGGGTGCGGAGCGTGTGGGAGGTATGTACGAGAGGGGTGCGGAGTATATGGGAGGTATGTACGAGAGGGGTGCGGAGCGTGTGGGAGGTATGTACGAGAGGGGTGCGGAGTATATGGGAGGTGGGAGGTATGTACGAGAGGGGTGCGGAGTGTATGGGAGGTGGGAGGTATGTACGAGAGGGGTGCGGAGTATATGGGAGGTGGGAGGTATGTACGAGAGGGGTGCGGAGTATATGGGAGGTGGGAGGTATGTACGAGAGGGGTGCGGAGTGTATGGGAGGTATGTACGAGAGGGGTGCGGAGTGTATGGGAGGTATGTACGAGAGGGGTGCGGAGTGTATGGGAGGTATGTACGAGAGGGGTGCGGAGTGTATGGGAGGTATGTACGAGAGGGGTGCGGAGTGTATGGGAGGTATGTACGAGAGGGGTGCGGAGCGTGTGGGAGGTGGGAGGTATGTACGAGAGGGGTGTGGAGCGTGTGGGAGGTATGTACGAGAGGGGTGCGGAGTATATGGGAGGTGGGAGGTATGTACGAGAGGGGTGCGGAGTGTATGGGAGGTGGGAGGTATGTACGAGAGGGGTGCGGAGTGTATGGGAGGTGGGAGGTATGTACGAGAGGGGTGCGGAGCGTGTGGGAGGTATGTACGAGAGGGGTGCGGAGTATATGGGAGGTGGGAGGTATGTACGAGAGGGGTGCGGAGCGTGTGGGAGGTATGTACAAGAGGGGTGCGGAGTATATGGGAGGTGGGAGGTATGTACGAGAGGGTGCGGAGCGTGTGGGAGGTATGTACGAGAGGGGTGCGGAGTATATGGGAGGTATGTACGAGAGGGGTGCGGAGCGTGTGGGAGGTGGGAGGTATGTACGAGAGGGGTGCGGAGTATATGGGAGGTATGTACAAGAGGTGTGCGGAGTATATGGGAGGTGGGAGGTATGTACGAGAGGGGTGCGGAGTATGTGGGAGGTATGTACGAGAGGGGTGCGGAGTGTATGGGAGGTATGTACGAGAGGGGTGCGGAGCGTGTGGGAGGTATGTACGAGAGGGGTGCGGAGTATATGGGAGGTGGGAGGTATGTACAAGAGGGGTGCGGAGTGTATGGGAGGTGGGAGGTATGTACGAGAGGGGTGCGGAGCGTGTGGGAGGTATGTACGAGAGGGGTGGGGAGTATATGGGAGGTGGGAGGTATGTACAAGAGGGGTGCGGAGTGTATGGGAGGTATGTACGAGAGGGGTGCGGAGCGTGTGGGAGGTATGTACGAGAGGGGTGCGGAGTATATGGGAGGTGGGAGGTATGTACGAGAGGGGTGCGGAGCGTGTGGGAGGTATGTACGAGAGGGGTGCGGAGTATATGGGAGGTGGGAGATATGTACGAGAGGGGTGCGGAGTGTATGGGAGGTGGGAGGTATGTACGAGAGGGGTGCGGAGCGTGTGGGAGGTATGTACGAGAGGGGTGCGGAGTATATGGGAGGTATGTACAAGAGGGGTGCGGAGTGTATGGGAGGTGGGAGGTATGTACGAGAGGGGTGCGGAGCGTGTGGGAGGTATGTACGAGAGGGGTGCGGAGTATATGGGAGGTATGTACAAGAGGGGTGCGGAGTGTATGGGAGGTGGGAGGTATGTACGAGAGGGGTGCGGAGCGTGTGGGAGGTGGGAGGTATGTACGAGAGGGGTGCGGAGCGTGTGGGAGGTATGTACGAGAGGGGTGCGGAGTATATGGGAGGTATATACGAGAGGGGTGCGGAGCGTGTGGGAGGTATGTACGAGAGGGGTGCGGAGTATATGGGAGGTATGTACGAGAGGGGTGCGGAGTATATGGGAGGTGGGAGGTATGTACAAGAGGGGTGCGGAGTGTATGGGAGGTGGGAGGTATGTACGAGAGGGGTGCGGAGCGTGTGGGAGGTATGTACGAGAGGGGTGCGGAGTATATGGGAGGTGGGAGGTATGTACGAGAGGGGTGCGGAGCGTGTGGGAGGTATGTACGAGAGGGGTGCGGAGTATATGGGAGGTGGGAGGTATGTACGAGAGGGGTGCGGAGTGTATGGGAGGTGGGAGGTATGTACGAGAGGGGTGCGGAGCGTGTGGGAGGTATGTACGAGAGGGGTGCGGAGTATATGGGTGGTATGTACGAGAGGGGTGCGGAGCGTGTGGGAGGTATGTACGAGAGGGGTGCGGAGTATATGGGAGGTATGTACGAGAGGGGTGCGGAGTGTATGGGAGGTGGGAGGTATGTACGAGAGGGGTGCGGAGCGTGTGGGAGGTATGTACGAGAGGGGTGCGGAGTATATGGGAGGTGGGAGGTATGTACAAGAGGGGTGCGGAGTGTATGGGAGGTATGTACGAGAGGGGTGCGGAGCGTGTGGGAGGTATGTACGAGAGGGGTGCGGAGTATATGGGAGGTGGGAGGTATGTACGAGAGGGGTGCGGAGTATATGGGAGGTGGGAGGTATGTACAAGAGGGGTGCGGAGTGTATGGGAGGTGGGAGGTATGTACGAGAGGGGTGCGGAGCGTGTGGGAGGTATGTACGAGAGGGGTGCGGAGTATATGGGAGGTGGGAGGTATGTACAAGAGGGGTGCGGAGTGTATGGGAGGTATGTACGAGAGGGGTGCGGAGCGTGTGGGAGGTATGTACGAGAGGGGTGCGGAGTATATGGGAGGTGGGAGGTATGTATGAGAGGGGTGCGGAGCGTGTGGGAGGTATGTACGAGAGGGGTGCGGAGTATATGGGAGGTGGGAGGTATGTACGAGAGGGGTGCGGAGCGTGTGGGAGGTATGTACGAGAGGGGTGCGGAGTGTATGGGAGGTGGGAGGTATGTACGAGAGGGGTGCGGAGTGTATGGGAGGTGGGAGGTATGTATGAGAGGGGTGCGGAGTGTATGGGAGGTATGTACGAGAGGGGTGCGGAGCGTGTGGGAGGTATGTACGAGAGGGGTGCGGAGTATATGGGAGGTGGGAGGTATGTACAAGAGGGGTGCGGAGTGTATGGGAGGTATGTACGAGAGGGGTGCGGAGCGTGTGGGAGGTATGTACGAGAGGGGTGCGGAGTATATGGGAGGTGGGAGGTATGTACGAGAGGGGTGCGGAGTATATGGGAGGTGGGAGGTATGTACAAGAGGGGTGCGGAGTGTATGGGAGGTGGGAGGTATGTACGAGAGGGGTGCGGAGCGTGTGGGAGGTATGTACGAGAGGGGTGCGGAGTATATGGGAGGTGGGAGGTATGTACAAGAGGGGTGCGGAGTGTATGGGAGGTGGGAGGTATGTACGAGAGGGGTGCGGAGCGTGTGGGAGGTATGTACGAGAGGGGTGCGGAGTATATGGGAGGTGGGAGGTATGTATGAGAGGGGTGCGGAGCGTGTGGGAGGTATGTACGAGAGGGGTGCGGAGTATATGGGAGGTGGGAGGTATGTACGAGAGGGGTGCGGAGCGTGTGGGAGGTATGTACGAGAGGGGTGCGGAGTGTATGGGAGGTGGGAGGTATGTACGAGAGGGGTGCGGAGTGTATGGGAGGTGGGAGGTATGTATGAGAGGGGTGCGGAGTGTATGGGAGGTATGTACGAGAGGGGTGCGGAGCGTGTGGGAGGTATGTACGAGAGGGGTGCGGAGCGTGTGGGAGGTGGGAGGTATGTACGAGAGGGGTGTGGAGCGTGTGGGAGGTATGTACGAGAGGGGTGCGGAGTATATGGGAGGTGGGAGGTATGTACGAGAGGGGTGCGGAGTGTATGGGAGGTGGGAGGTATGTACGAGAGGGGTGCGGAGTGTATGGGAGGTGGGAGGTATGTACGAGAGGGGTGCGGAGCGTGTGGGAGGTATGTACGAGAGGGGTGCGGAGTATATGGGAGGTGGGAGGTATGTACGAGAGGGGTGCGGAGCGTGTGGGAGGTATGTACAAGAGGGGTGCGGAGTGTATGGGAGGTGGGAGGTATGTACGAGAGGGGTGCGGAGCGTGTGGGAGGTGGGAGGTATGTACGAGAGGGGTGTGGAGCGTGTGGGAGGTATGTACGAGAGGGGTGCGGAGTGTATGGGAGGTGGGAGGTATGTACGAGAGGGGTGCGGAGTGTATGGGAGGTATGTACGAGAGGGTGCGGAGCGTGTGGGAGGTATGTACGAGAGGGGTGCGGAGTATATGGGAGGTGGGAGGTATGTACGAGAGGGGTGCGGAGCGTGTGGGAGGTGGGAGGTATGTACGAGAGGGGTGCGGAGTATATGGGAGGTGGAAGGTATGTACGAGAGGGGTGCGGAGTGTATGGGAGGTGGGAGGTATGTACGAGAGGGGTGCAGAGTGTATGGGAGGTGGGAGGTATGTACAAGAGGGGTGCGGAGTATATGGGAGATGGGAGGTATGTACGAGAGGGGTGCGGAGTGTATGGGAGGTATGTACGAGAGGGGTGCGGAGCGTGTGGGAGGTATGTACGAGAGGGGTGCGGAGTATATGGGAGGTGGGAGGTATGTACAAGAGGGGTGCGGAGTGTATGGGAGGTGGGAGGTATGTACGAGAGGGGTGCGGAGCGTGTGGGAGGTATGTACGAGAGGGGTGCGGAGTATATGGGAGGTGGGAGGTATGTACAAGAGGGGTGCGGAGTGTATGGGAGGTATGTACGAGAGGGGTGCGGAGCGTGTGGGAGGTATGTACGAGAGGGGTGCAGAGTATATGGGAGGTGGGAGGTATGTACGAGAGGGGTGCGGAGCGTGTGGGAGGTATGTACGAGAGGGGTGCGGAGTATATGGGAGGTGGGAGGTATGTACGAGAGGGGTGCGGAGTGTATGGGAGGTGGGAGGTATGTACGAGAGGGGTGCGGAGTGTATGGGAGGTGGGAGGTATGTACGAGAGGGGTGCGGAGTGTATGGGAGGTGGGAGGTATGTACGAGAGGGGTGCGGAGTATATGGGAGGTGGGAGGTATGTACGAGAGGGGTGCGAAGTGTATGGGAGGTCTGAGGTATGTACGAGAGGGGTGCGGAGCGTGTGGGAGGTATGTACGAGAGGGGTGCGGAGTATATGGGAGGTATGTACAAGAGGGGTGCGGAGTGTATGGGAGGTGGGAGGTATGTACGAGAGGGGTGCGGAGCGTGTGGGAGGTATGTACGAGAGGGGTGCGGAGTATATGGGAGGTGGGAGGTATGTACGAGAGGGGTGCGGAGCGTGTGGGAGGTATGTACGAGAGGGGTGCAGAGTATATGGGAGGTGGGAGGTATGTACGAGAGGGGTGCGGAGTGTATGGGAGGTATGTACGAGAGGGGTGCGGAGTGTATGGGAGGTGGGAGGTATGTACGAGAGGGGTGCGGAGTGTATGGGAGGTGGGAGGTATGTACGAGAGGGGTGCGGAGTATATGGGAGGTGGGAGGTATGTACGAGAGGGGTGCGGAGCGTGTGGGGGGTATGTACGAGAGGGGTGCGGAGTATATGGGAGGTGGGAGGTATGTACAAGAGGGGTGCGGAGTGTATGGGAGGTATGTACGAGAGGGGTGCGGAGCGTGTGGGAGGTATGTACGAGAGGGGTGCGGAGTATATGGGAGGTGGGAGGTATGTACAAGAGGGGTGCGGAGTGTATGGGAGGTGGGAGGTATGTACGAGAGGGGTGCGGAGTGTATGGGAAGTGGGAGGTATGTACGAGAGGGGTGCGGAGTATATGGGAGGTGGGAGGTATGTACGAGAGGGGTGCGGAGTGTATGGGAGGTGGGAGGTATGTACGAGAGGGGTGCGGAGTGTATGGGAGGTGGGAGGTATGTACGAGAGGGGTGCGGAGTGTATGGGAGGTGGGAGGTATGTACGAGAGGGGTGCGGAGTGTATGGGAGGTGGGAGGTATGTACGAGAGGGGTGCGGAGCGTGTGGGAGGTATGTACGAGAGGGGTGCGGAGTATATGGGAGGTGGGAGGTATGTACAAGAGGGGTGCGGAGTGTATGGGAGGTGGGAGGTATGTACGAGAGGGGTGCGGAGCGTGTGGGAGGTATGTACGAGAGGGGTGCGGAGTATGTGGGAGGTGGGAGGTATGTACGAGAGTGCTGCGGAGTGTATGGGAGGTGGGAGGTATGTACGAGAGGGGTGCGGAGTGTATGGGAGGTGGGAGGTA
The DNA here is from genome assembly GCA_029206835.1 of Rana muscosa. NCBI lineage: Eukaryota > Metazoa > Chordata > Amphibia > Anura > Ranidae > Rana > Rana muscosa. The sequence goes on from CM055125.1 coordinate 323,152,688, forward strand.
TGTACGAGAGGGGTGCGAAGCGTGTGGGAGGTATGTACGAGAGGGGTGCAGAGTATATGGGAGGTGGGAGGTATGTACGAGAGGGGTGCGGAGTGTATGGGAGGTATGTACGAGAGGGGTGCGGAGTGTATGGGAGGTGGGAGGTATGTACGAGAGGGGTGCGGAGTGTATGGGAGGTGGGAGGTATGTACGAGAGGGGTGCGGAGTATATGGGAGGTGGGAGGTATGTACGAGAGGGGTGCGGAGCGTGTGGGAGGTATATACGAGAGGGGTGCGGAGTATATGGGAGGTGGGAGGTATGTACGAGAGGGGTGCGGAGTGTATGGGAGGTGGGAGGTATGTACGAGAGGGGTGCGGAGCGTGTGGGAGGTATGTACGAGAGGGGTGCGGAGTATATGGGAGGTGGGAGGTATGTACGAGAGGGGTGCGGAGCGTGTGGGAGGTATGTACGAGAGGGGTGCGGAGTATATGGGAGGTGGGAGGTATGTACGAGAGGGGTGCGGAGTGTATGGGAGGTGGGAGGTATGTACGAGAGGGGTGCGGAGTGTATGGGAGGTGGGAGTTATGTACGAGAGGGGTGCGGAGTGTATGGGAGGTGGGAGGTATGTACGAGAGGGGTGCGGAGTGTATGGGAGGTGGGAGGTATGTACGAGAGGGGTGCGGAGCGTGTGGGAGGTATGTACGAGAGGGGTGCGGAGTATATGGGAGGTGGGAGGTATGTACAAGAGGGGTGCGGAGTGTATGGGAGGTGGGAGGTATGTACGAGAGGGGTGCGGAGCGTGTGGGAGGTATGTACGAGAGGGGTGCGGAGTATGTGGGAGGTGGGAGGTATGTACGAGAGTGCTGCGGAGTGTATGGGAGGTGGGAGGTATGTACGAGAGGGGTGCGGAGTGTATGGGAGGTGGGAGGTATGTACGAGAGGGGTGCGAAGCGTGTGGGAGGTATGTACGAGAGGGGTGCAGAGTATATGGGAGGTGGGAGGTATGTACGAGAGGGGTGCGGAGTGTATGGGAGGTATGTACGAGAGGGGTGCGGAGTGTATGGGAGGTGGGAGGTATGTACGAGAGGGGTGCGGAGTGTATGGGAGGTGGGAGGTATGTACGAGAGGGGTGCGGAGCGTGTGGGAGGTATGTACGAGAGGGGTGCGGAGTATATGGGAGGTGGGAGGTATGTACGAGAGGGGTGCGGAGCGTGTGGGAGGTATGTACGAGAGGGGTGCGGAGTATATGGGAGGTATGTACGAGAGGGGTGCGGAGTGTATGGGAGGTATGTACGAGAGGGGTGCGGAGTGTATGGGAGGTGGGAGGTATGTACGAGAGGGGTGCGGAGCGTGTGGGAGGTATGTACGAGAGGGGTGCGGAGTATATGGGAGGTGGGAGGTATGTACGAGAGGGGTGCGGAGTGTATGGGAGGTGGGAGGTATGTACGAGAGGGGTGCGGAGTGTATGGGAGGTGGGAGGTATGTATGAGAGGGGTGCGGAGTGTATGGGAGGTGGGAGGTATGTACGAGAGGGGTGCGGAGTGTATGGGAGGTATGTACGAGAGGGGTGCGGAGCGTGTGGGAGGTATGTACGAGAGGGGTGCGGAGTGTATGGGAGGTGGGAGGTATGTACGAGAGGGGTGCGGAGTATATGAGAGGTGGGAGGTATGTACGAGAGGGGTGCGGAGTGTATGGGAGGTGGGAGGTATGTACGAGAGGGGTGCAGAGTGTATGGGAGGTGGGAGGTATGTACGAGAGGGGTGCGGAGCGTGTGGGAGGTATGTACGAGAGGGGTGCGGAGTGTATGGGAGGTATGTACAAGAGGGGTGCGGAGTGTATGGGAGGTGGGAGGTATGTACGAGAGGGGTGCGGAGCGTGTGGGAGGTATGTACGAGAGGGGTGCGGAGTGTATGGGAGGTGGGAGGTATGTACGGGAGGGGTGCGGAGCGTGTGGGAGGTATGTACGAGAGGGGTGCGGAGTATATGGGAGGTGGGAGGTATGTACAAGAGGGGTGCGGAGTGTATGGGAGGTATGTACGAGAGGGGTGCGGAGCGTGTGGGAGGTATGTACGAGAGGGGTGCAGAGTATATGGGAGGTGGGAGGTATGTACGAGAGGGGTGCGGAGCGTGTGGGAGGTATGTACGAGAGGGGTGCGGAGTGTATGGGAGGTGGGAGGTATGTACGAGAGGGGTGCGGAGTGTATGGGAGGTGGGAGGTATGTACGAGAGGGGTGCGGAGCGTGTGGGAGGTATGTACGAGAGGGGTGCGGAGTAAATGGGAGGTATGTACGAGAGGGGTGCGGAGCGTGTGGGAGGTATGTACGAGAGGGGTGCGGAGTATATGGGAGGTGGGAGGTATGTACGAGAGGGGTGCGGAGTGTATGGGAGGTGGGAGGTATGTACGAGAGGGGTGCGGAGTGTATGGGAGGTGGGAGGTATGTACGAGAGGGGTGCGGAGTGTATGGGAGGTGGGAGGTATGTACGAGAGGGGTGCGGAGTGTATGGGAGGTGGGAGGTATGTACGAGAGGGGTGCGGAGTATATGGGAGGTGGGAGGTATGTACGAGAGGGGTGCGGAGTGTATGGGAGGTGGGAGGTATGTACGAGAGGGGTGCGGAGTGTATGGGAGGTGGGAGGTATGTACGAGAGGGGTGCGGAGTGTATGGGAGGTATGTACGAGAGGGGTGCGGAGTGTATGGGAGGTATGTACGAGAGGGGTGCGGAGTGTATGGGAGGTGGGAGAGATGTACGAGAGGGGTGCGGAGTGTATGGGAGGTGGGAGGTATGTACGAGAGGGGTGCGGAGTGTATGGGAGGTGGGAGGTATGTACGAGAGGGGTGCGGAGTGTATGGGAGGTGGGATGTATGTACGAGAGGGGTGCGGAGCGTGTGGGAGGTATGTACGAGAGGGGTGCGGAGTGTATGGGAGGTGGGAGGTATGTACGAGAGGGGTGCGGAGTGTATGGGAGGTGGGAGGTATGTACGAGAGGGGTGCGGAGCGTGTGGGAGGTATGTACGAGAGGGGTGCGGAGTGTATGGGAGGTGGGAGGTATGTACGAGAGGGGTGCGGAGTGTATGGGAGGTGGGAGGTATGTACGAGAGGGGTGCGGAGCGTGTGGGAGGTATGTACGAGAGGGGTGCGGAGTATATGGGAGGTGGGAGGTATGTACGAGAGGGGTGCGGAGCGTGTGGGAGGTATGTACGAGAGGGGTGCGGAGTGTATGGGAGGTGGGAGGTATGTACGAGAGGGGTGCGGAGTGTATGGGAGGTATGTACGAGAGGGGTGCGGAGTATATGGGAGGTGGGAGGTATGTACGAGAGGGGTGCGGAGTGTATGGGAGGTGGGAGGTATGTACGAGAGGGGTGCGGAGTATATGGGAGGTGGGAGGTATGTACAAGAGGGGTGCGGAGTATATGGGAGGTGGGAGGTATGTACAAGAGGGGTGCGGAGTGTATGGGAGGTGGGAGGTATGTACGAGAGGGGTGCGGAGCGTGTGGGAGGTATGTACGAGAGGGGTGCGGAGTATATGGGAGGTGGGAGGTATGTACAAGAGGGGTGCGGAGTGTATGGGAGGTGGGAGGTATGTACGAGAGGGGTGCGGAGCGTGTGGGAGGTATGTACGAGAGGGGTGCGGAGTATATGGGAGGTGGGAGGTATGTACAAGAGGGGTGCGGAGTGTATGGGAGGTGGGAGGTATGTACGAGAGGGGTGCGGAGCGTGTGGGAGGTGGGAGGTATGTACGAGAGGGGTGCGGAGTGTATGGGAGGTGGGAGGTATGTACGAGAGGGGTGCGTAGTGTATGGGAGGTGGGAGGTATGTACGAGAGGGGTGCGGAATGTATGGGAGGTGGGAGGTATGTACGAGAGGGGTGCGGAGTCTATGGGAGGTGGGAGGTATGTACGAGAGGGGTGCGGAGTGTATGGGAGGTGGGAGGTATGTACGAGAGGGGTGCGTAGTGTATGGGAGGTGGGAGGTATGTACGAGAGGGGTGCGGAGTGTATGGGAGGTGGGAGGTATGTACGAGAGGGGTGCGGAGCGTGTGGGAGGTATGTACGAGAGGGGTGCGGAGTATATGGGAGGTGGGAGGTATGTACGAGAGGGGTGCGGAGTGTATGGGAGGTGGGAGGTATGTACGAGAGGGGTGCGGAGTGTATGGGAGGTGGGAGGTATGTACGAGAGGGGTGCGGAGTGTATGGGAGGTGGGAGGTATGTACGAGAGGGGTGCGGAGTGTATGGGAGGTGGGAGGTATGTACGAGAGGGGTGCGGAGTGTATGGGAGGTGGGAGGTATGTACGAGAGGGGTGCGGAGTGTATGGGAGGTGGGAGGTATGTACGAGAGGGGTGCGGAGTGTATGGGAGGTGGGAGGTATGTACGAGAGGGGTGCGGAGTGTATGGGAGGTGGGAGGTATGTACGAGAGGGGTGCGGAACGTGTGGGAGGTATGTACGAGAGGGGTGCGGAGTGTATGGGAGGTGGGAGGTATGTACGAGAGGGGTGCGGAGTGTATGGGAGGTGGGAGGTATGTACGAGAGGGGTGCGGAGTGTATGGGAGGTGGGAGGTATGTACGAGAGGGGTGCGGAGTGTATGGGAGGTATGTACGAGAGGGGTGCGGAGTATATGGGAGGTGGGAGGTATGTACGAGAGGGGTGCGGAGTGTATGGGAGGTGGGAGGTATGTACGAGAGGGGTGCGGAGTGTATGGGAGGTGGGAGGTATGTACGAGAGGGGTGCGGAGTGTATGGGAGGTGGGAGGTATGTACGAGAGGGGTGCGGAGTGTATGGGAGGTGGGAGGTATGTACGAGAGGGGTGCGGAGTATATGGGAGGTGGGAGGTATGTACGAGAGGGGTGCGGAGTGTATGGGAGGTGGGAGGTATGTACGAGAGGGGTGCGGAGTGTATGGGAGGTGGGAGGTATGTACGAGAGGGGTGCGGAGTATATGGGAGGTGGGAGGTATGTACGAGAGGGGTGCGGAGTGTATGGGAGGTGGGAGGTATGGGAGGTGGGAGGTATGTACGAGAGGGGTGCGGAGTGTATGGGAGGTGGGAGGTATGTACGAGAGGGGTGCGGAGTATATGGGAGGTGGGAGGTATGTACGAGAGGGGTGCGGAGTGTATGGGAGGTGGGAGGTATGTACGAGAGGGGTGAGGAGCGTGTGGGAGGTATGTACGAGAGGGGTGCGGAGTGTATGGGAGGTGGGAGGTATGTACGAGAGGGGTGCGGAGTGTATGGGAGGTGGGAGGTATGTACGAGAGGGGTAAGGAGCGTGTGGGAGGTGAGAGGTATGTACGAGAGGGGTGCGGAGTATATGGGAGGTGGGAGGTATGTACGAGAGGGGTGCTGAGTGTATGGGAGGTGGGAGGTATGTACGAGAGGGGTGCGGAGCGTGTGGGAGGTATGTACGAGAGGGGTGCAGAGTATATGGGAGGTGGGAGGTATGTACAAGAGGGGTGCGGAGTATATGGGAGGTGGGAGGTATGTACGAGAGGGGTGCGGAGCGTGTGGGAGGTATGTACGAGAGGGGTGCGGAGTATATGGGAGGTGGGAGGTATGTACGAGAGGGGTGCGGAGTGTATGGGAGGTGGGAGGTATGTACGAGAGGGGTGCGGAGTATATGGGAGGTGGGAGGTATGTACGAGAGGGGTGCGGAGTATATGGGAGGTGGGAGGTATGTACAAGAGGGGTGCGGAGTGTATGGGAGGTGGGAAGTATGTACGAGAGGGGTGCGGAGCGTGTGGGAGGTATGTACGAGAGGGGTGCGGAGTATATGGGAGGTGGGAGGTATGTACAAGAGGGGTGCGGAGTGTATGGGAGGTGGGAGGTATGTACGAGAGGGGTGCGGAGCGTGTGGGAGGTATGTACGAGAGGGGTGCGGAGTGTATGGGAGGTGGGAGGTATGTACGAGAGGGGTGCGGAGTGTATGGGAGGTGGGAGGTATGTACGAGAGGGGTGCGGAGCGTGTGGGAGGTATGTACGAGAGGGGTGCGGAGTGTATGGGAGGTATGTACGAGAGGGGTGCGGAGCGTGTGGGAGGTATGTACGAGAGGGGTGCGGAGTGTATGGGAGGTGGGAAGTATGTACGAGAGGGGTGCGGAGTGTATGGGAGGTGGGAGGTATGTACGAGAGGGGTGCGGAGTGTATGGGAGGTGGGAGGTATGTACGAGAGGGGTGCGGAGTGTATGGGAGGTGGGAGGTATGTACGAGAGGGGTGCGGAGTATATGGGAGGTGGGAGGTATGTACAAGAGGGGTGCGGAGTATATGGGAGGTGGGAGGTATGTACGAGAGGGGTGCGGAGCGTGTGGGAGGTATGTACGAGAGGGGTGCGGAGTATATGGGAGGTGGGAGGTATGTACGAGAGGGGTGCGGAGTATATGGGAGGTGGGAGGTATGTACGAGAGGGGTGCGGAGTATATGGGAGGTGGGAGGTATGTACAAGAGGGGTGCGGAGTATATGGGAGGTGGGAGGTATGTACGAGAGGGGTGCGGAGCGTGTGGGAGGTATGTACGAGAGGGGTGCGGAGTATATGGGAGGTGGGAGGTATGTACGAGAGGGGTGCGGAGTATATGGGAGGTGGGAGGTATGTACAAGAGGGGTGCGGAGTGTATGGGAGGTGGGAAGTATGTACGAGAGGGGTGCGGAGCGTGTGGGAGGTATGTACGAGAGGGGTGCGGAGTATATGGGAGGTGGGAGGTATGTACAAGAGGGGTGCGGAGTGTATGGGAGGTGGGAGGTATGTACGAGAGGGGTGCGGAGCGTGTGGGAGGTATGTACGAGAGGGGTGCGGAGTGTATGGGAGGTGGGAGGTATGTACGAGAGGGGTGCGGAGTGTATGGGAGGTATGTACGAGAGGGGTGCGGAGCGTGTGGGAGGTATGTACGAGAGGGGTGCGGAGTATATGGGAGGTATGTACGAGAGGGGTGCGGAGTGTATGGGAGGTGGGAGGTATGTACGAGAGGGGTGCGGAGCGTGTGGGAGGTATGTACGAGAGGGGTGCGGAGTATATGGGAGGTGGGAGGTATGTACGAGAGGGGTGCGGAGTGTATGGGAGGTATGTACGAGAGGGGTGCGGAGTGTATGGGAGGTATGTACGAGAGGGGTGCGGAGTGTATGGGAGGTGGGAGGTATGTACGAGAGGGGTGCGGAGTGTATGGGAGGTATGTACGAGAGGGGTGCGGAGTGTATGGGAGGTGGGAGGTATGTACGAGAGGGGTGCGGAGTGTATGGGAGGTGGGAGGTATGTACGAGAGGGGTGCGGAGTGTATGGGAGGTGGGAGGTATGTACGAGAGGGGTGCGGAGTGTATGGGAGGTGGGAGGTATGTACGAGAGGGGTGCGGAGTGTATGGGAGGTGGGAGGTATGTACGAGAGGGGTGCGGAGTGTATGGGAGGTATGTACGAGAGGGGTGCGGAGTGTATGGGAGGTATGTACGAGAGGGGTGCGGAGCGTGTGGGAGGTATGTACGAGAGGGGTGCGGAGTGTATGGGAGGTGGGAGGTATGTACGAGAGGGGTGCGGAGTGTATGGGAGGTGGGAGGTATGTACGAGAGGGGTGCGGAGTGTATGGGAGGTGGGAGGTATGTACGAGAGGGGTGCGGAGCGTGTGGGAGGTATGTACGAGAGGGGTGCGGAGTGTATGGGAGGTGGGAGGTATGTACGAGAGGGGTGCGGAGTGTATGGGAGGTGGGAGGTATGTACGAGAGGGGTGCGGAGTATATGGGAGGTGGGAGGTATGTACGAGAGGGGTGCGGAGTGTATGGGAGGTGGGAGGTATGTACGAGAGGGGTGCGGAGTGTATGGGAGGTGGGAGGTATGTACGAGAGGGGTGCGGAGTGTATGGGAGGTGGGAGGTATGTACGAGAGGGGTGCGGAGCGTGTGGGAGGTATGTACGAGAGGGGTGCGGAGTGTATGGGAGGTGGGAGGTATGTATGAGAGGGGTGCGGAGTGTATGGGAGGTGGGAGGTATGTACGAGAGGGGTGCGGAGCGTGTGGGAGGTATGTACGAGAGGGGTCCGGAGTGTATGGGAGGTGGGAGGTATGTACGAGAGGGGTGCGGAGTGTATGGGAGGTGGGAGGTATGTACGAGAGGGGTGCGGAGTGTATGGGAGGTGGGAGGTATGTACGAGAGGGGTGCGGAGTGTATGGGAGGTATGTACGAGAGGGGTGCGGAGTGTATGGGAGGTGGGAGGTATGTACGAGAGGGGTGCGGAGTGTATGGGAGGTGGGAGGTATGTACGAGAGGGGTGCGGAGTGTATGGGAGGTGGGAGGTATGTACGAGAGGGGTGCGGAGTGTATGGGAGGTGGGAGGTATGTACGAGAGGGGTGCGGAGTGTATGGGAGGTGGGAGGTATGTACGAGAGGGGTGCGGAGTGTATGGGAGGTATGTACGAGAGGGGTGCGGAGTGTATGGGAGGTGGGAGGTATGTACGAGAGGGGTGCGGAGTGTATGGGAGGTGGGAGGTATGTACGAGAGGGGTGCGGAGTGTATGGGAGGTGGGAGGTATGTACGAGAGGGGTGCGGAGTGTATGGGAGGTGGGAGGTATGTACGAGAGGGGTGCGGAGTGTATGGAAGGTGGGAGGTATGTACGAGAGTGGTGCGGAGTGTATGGGAGGTGGGAGGTATGTACGAGAGGGGTGCGGAGTGTATGGGAGGTGGGAGGTATGTACGAGAGGGGTGCGGAGTGTATGGGAGGTGGGAGGTATGTACTAGAGGGGTGCGGAGTGTATGGGAGGTGGGAGGTATGTACGAGAGGGGTGCGGAGTGTATGGGAGGTTGGGAGGTGGGAGGTATGTACTAGAGGGGTGCGGAGTGTATGGGAGGTGGCAGGTATGTACGAGAGGGGTGCGGAGTGTATGGGAGGTATGTACGAGAGGGGTGCGGAGTGTATGGGAGGTGGGAGGTATGTACGAGAGGGGTGCGGAGTATATGGGAGGTGGGAGGTATGTACGAGAGGGGTGCGGAGTGTATGGGAGGTGGGAGGTATGTACGAGAGGGGTGCGGAGTGTATGGGAGGTGGGAGGTATGTACGAGAGGGGTGCGGAGTGTATGGGAGGTGGGAGGTATGTACGAGAGGGGTGCGGAGTGTATGGGAGGTGGGAGGTATGTACGAGAGGGGTGCGGAGTGTATGGGAGGTATGTACGAGAGGGGTGCGGAGTGTATGGGAGGTATGTACGAGAGGGGTGCGGAGCGTGTGGGAGGTATGTACGAGAGGGGTGCGGAGTGTATGGGAGGTGGGAGGTATGTACGAGAGGGGTGCGGAGTGTATGGGAGGTGGGAGGTATGTACGAGAGGCGTACGGAGTATATGGGAGGTGGGAGGTATGTACGAGAGGGGTGCGGAGTGTATGGGAGGTGGGAGGTATGTACGAGAGGGGTGCGGAGTATATGGGAGGTGGGAGGTATGTACGAGAGGGGTGCGGAGTGTATGGGAGGTGGGAGGTATGTACGAGAGGGGTGCGGAGTATATGGGAGGTATGTACGAGAGGGGTGCGGAGTGTATGGGAGGTATGTACGAGAGGGGTGCGGAGTATATGGGAGGTGGGAGGTATGTACAAGAGGGGTGCGGAGTGTATGGGAGGTGGGAGGTATGTACGAGAGGGGTGCGGAGTGTATGGGAGGTATGTACGAGAGGGGTGCGGAGTGTATGGGAGGTGGGAGGTATGTACGAGAGGGGTGCGGAGTGTATGGGAGGTGGGAGGTATGTACGAGAGGGGTGCGGAGTGTATGGGAGGTGGGAGGTATGTACGAGAGGGGTGCGGAGCATGTGGGAGGTGGGAGGTATGTACGAGAGGGGTGCGGAGTGTATGGGAGGTGGGAGGTATGTACGAGAGGGGTGCGGAGTGTATGGGAGGTGGGAGGTATGTACGAGAGGGGTGCGGAGTGTATGGGAGGTGGGAGGTATGTACGAGAGGGGTGCGGAGTGTATGGGAGGTATGTACGAGAGGGGTGCGGAGTGTATGGGAGGTATGTACGAGAGGGGTGCGGAGTGTATGGGAGGTGGGAGGTATGTACGAGAGGGGTGCGGAGTGTATGGGAGGTGGGAGGTATGTACGAGAGGGGTGCGGAGTATATGGGAGGTGGGAGGTATGTACGAGAGGGGTGCGGAGTGTATGGGAGGTATGTACGAGAGGGGTGCGGAGTGTATGGGAGGTAGGAGGTATGTACGAGAGGGGTGCGGAGTGTATGGGAGGTGGGAGGTATGTATGAGAGGGGTGCGGAGTGTATGGGAGGTGGGAGGTATGTACGAGAGGGGTGCGGAGTATATGGGAGGTATGTACGAGAGGGGTGCGGAGTGTATGGGAGGTATGTACGAGAGGGGTGCGGAGCGTGTGGGAGGTATGTACGAGAGGGGTGCGGAGTATATGGGAGGTATGTACGAGAGGGGTGCGGAGTGTATGGGAGGTGGGAGGTATGTACGAGAGGGGTGCGGAGCGTGTGGGAGGTATGTACGAGAGGGGTGCGGAGTATATGGGAGGTGGGAGGTATGTACGAGAGGGGTGCGGAGTGTATGGGAGGTATGTACGAGAGGGGTGCGGAGTGTATGGGAGGTATGTACGAGAGGGGTGCGGAGTGTATGGGAGGTGGGAGGTATGTACGAGAGGGGTGCGGAGTGTATGGGAGGTATGTACGAGAGGGGTGCGGAGTGTATGGGAGGTGGGAGGTATGTACGAGAGGGGTGCGGAGTGTATGGGAGGTGGGAGGTATGTACGAGAGGGGTGCGGAGTGTATGGGAGGTGGGAGGTATGTACGAGAGGGGTGCGGAGTGTATGGGAGGTGGGAGGTATGTACGAGAGGGGTGCGGAGTGTATGGGAGGTGGGAGGTATGTACGAGAGGGGTGCGGAGTGTATGGGAGGTATGTACGAGAGGGGTGCGGAGTGTATGGGAGGTGGGAGGTATGTACGAGAGGGGTGCGGAGTGTATGGGAGGTGGGAGGTATGTACGAGAGGGGTGCGGAGTGTATGGGAGGTGGGAGGTATGTACGAGAGGGGTGCGGAGTATATGGGAGGTGGGAGGTATGTACGAGAGGGGTGCGGAGTGTATGGGAGGTGGGAGGTATGTACGAGAGGGGTGCGGAGTGTATGGGAGGTGGGAGGTATGTACGAGAGGGGTGCGGAGTGTATGGGAGGTGGGAGGTATGTACGAGAGGGGTGCGGAGTGTATGGGAGGTGGGAGGTATGTACGAGAGGGGTGCGGAGTGTATGGGAGGTGGGAGGTATGTACGAGAGGGGTGCGGAGTGTATGGGAGGTATGTACGAGAGGGGTGCGGAGTGTATGGGAGGTGGGAGGTATGTACGAGAGGGGTGCGGAGTGTATGGGAGGTGGGAGGTATGTACGAGAGGGGTGCGGAGTGTATGGGAGGTGGGAGGTATGTACGAGAGGGGTGCGGAGTGTATGGGAGGTGGGAGGTATGTACGAGAGGGGTGCGGAGTGTATGGGAGGTATGTACGAGAGGGGTGCGGAGTGTATGGGAGGTGGGAGGTATGTACGAGAGGGGTGCGGAGTGTATGGGAGGTGGGAGGTATGTACGAGAGGGGTGCGGAGTGTATGGGAGGTGGGAGGTATGTACGAGAGGGGTGCGGAGTGTATGGGAGGTGGGAGGTATGTACGAGAGGGGTGCGGAGTGTATGGGAGGTATGTACGAGAGGGGTGCGGAGTGTATGGGAGGTGGGAGGTATGTACGAGAGTGGTGCGGAGTGTATGGGAGGTGGGAGGTATGTACGAGAGGGGTGCGGAGTGTATGGGAGGTGGGAGGTATGTACGAGAGGGGTGCGGAGTGTATGGGAGGTGGGAGGTATGTACTAGAGGGGTGCGGAGTGTATGGGAGGTGGGAGGTATGTACGAGAGGGGTGCGGAGTGTATGGGAGGTGGGAGGTATGTACTAGAGGGGTGCGGAGTGTATGGGAGGTGGCAGGTATGTACGAGAGGGGTGCGGAGTGTATGGGAGGTATGTACGAGAGGGGTGCGGAGTATATGGGAGGTGGGAGGTATGTACGAGAGGGGTGCGGAGTGTATGGGAGGTGGGAGGTATGTACGAGAGGGGTGCGGAGTGTATGGGAGGTGGGAGGTATGTACGAGAGGGGTGCGGAGTGTATGGGAGGTATGTACGAGAGGGGTGCGGAGTGTATGGGAGGTGGGAGGTATGTACGAGAGGGGTGCGGAGTGTATGGGAGGTATGTACGAGAGGGGTGCGGAGTGTATGGGAGGTATGTACGAGAGGGGTGCGGAGCGTGTGGGAGGTATGTACGAGAGGGGTGCGGAGTGTATGGGAATTGGGAGGTATGTACGAGAGGGGTGCGGAGTGTATGGGAGGTGGGAGGTATGTACGAGAGGCGTACGGAGTATATGGGAGGTGGGAGGTATGTACGAGAGGGGTGCGGAGTGTATGGGAGGTGGGAGGTATGTACGAGAGGGGTGCGGAGTATATGGGAGGTGGGAGGTATGTACGAGAGGGGTGCGGAGTGTATGGGAGGTGGGAGGTATGTACGAGAGGGGTGCGGAGTATATGGGAGGTATGTACGAGAGGGGTGCGGAGTATATGGGAGGTGGGAGGTATGTACGAGAGGGGTGCGGAGTGTATGGGAGGTGGGAGGTATGTACGAGAGGGGTGCGGAGTATATGGGAGGTATGTACGAGAGGGGTGCGGAGTGTATGGGAGGTGGGAGGTATGTACGAGAGGGGTGCGGAGTGTATGGGAGGTGGGAGGTATGTACGAGAGGGGTGCGGAGTGTATGGGAGGTGGGAGGTATGTACGAGAGGGGTGCGGAGTGTATGGGAGGTGGGAGGTATGTACGAGAGGGGTGCGGAGTGTATGGGAGGTGGGAGGTATGTACGAGAGGGGTGCGGAGTGTATGGGAGGTGGGAGGTATGTACGAGAGGGGTGCGGAGTGTATGGGAGGTATGTACGAGAGGGGTGCGGAGTGTATGGGAGGTATGTACGAGAGGGGTGCGGAGTGTATGGGAGGTGGGAGGTATGTACGAGAGGGGTGCGGAGTGTATGGGAGGTGGGAGGTATGTACGAGAGGGGTGCGGAGTGTATGGGAGGTGGGAGGTATGTACGAGAGGGGTGCGGAGTGTATGGGAGGTGGGAGGTATGTACGAGAGGGGTGCGGAGTGTATGGGAGGTGGGAGGTATGTACGAGAGGGGTGCGGAGTATATGGGAGGTGGGAGGTATGCACGAGAGGGGTGCGGAGTGTATGGGAGGTATGTACGAGAGGGGTGCGGAGTGTATGGGAGGTAGGAGGTATGTACGAGAGGGGTGCGGAGTGTATGGGAGGTGGGAGGTATGTACGAGAGGGGTGCGGAGTATATGGGAGGTATGTACGAGAGGGGTGCGGAGTGTATGGGAGGTATGTACGAGAGGGGTGCGGAGCGTGTGGGAGGTATGTACGAGAGGGGTGCGGAGTATATGGGAGGTATGTACGAGAGGGGTGCGGAGTGTATGGGAGGTGGGAGGTATGTACGAGAGGGGTGCGGAGCGTGTGGGAGGTATGTACGAGAGGGGTGCGGAGTATATGGGAGGTGGGAGGTATGTACGAGAGGGGTGCGGAGTGTATGGGAGGTATGTACGAGAGGGGTGCGGAGTGTATGGGAGGTATGTACGAGAGGGGTGCGGTGTGTATGGGAGGTGGGAGGTATGTACGAGAGGGGTGCGGAGTGTATGGGAGGTATGTACGAGAGGGGTGCGGAGTGTATGGGAGGTGGGAGGTATGTACGAGAGGGGTGCGGAGTGTATGGGAGGTGGGAGGTATGTACGAGAGGGGTGCGGAGTGTATGGGAGGTGGGAGGTATGTACGAGAGGGGTGCGGAGTGTATGGGAGGTGGGAGGTATGTACTAGAGGGGTGCGGAGTGTATGGGAGGTGGGAGGTATGTACGAGAGGGGTGCGGAGTGTATGGGAGGTGGGAGGTATGTACTAGAGGGGTGCGGAGTGTATGGGAGGTGGCAGGTATGTACGAGAGGGGTGCGGAGTGTATGGGAGGTATGTACGAGAGGGGTGCGGAGTATATGGGAGGTGGGAGGTATGTACGAGAGGGGTGCGGAGTGTATGGGAGGTGGGAGGTATGTACGAGAGGGGTGCGGAGTGTATGGGAGGTATGTACGAGAGGGGTGCGGAGTGTATGGGAGGTAGGAGGTATGTACGAGAGGGGTGCGGAGTGTATGGGAGGTGGGAGGTATGTATGAGAGGGGTGCGGAGTGTATGGGAGGTGGGAGGTATGTACGAGAGGGGTGCGGAGTATATGGGAGGTATGTACGAGAGGGGTGCGGAGTGTATGGGAGGTGGGAGGTATGTATGAGAGGGGTGCGGAGTGTATGGGAGGTGGGAGGTATGTACGAGAGGGGTGCGGAGTGTATGGGAGGTGGGAGGTATGTATGAGAGGGGTGCGGAGTGTATGGGAGGTGGGAGGTATGTACGAGAGGGGTGCGGAGCGTGTGGGAGGTATGTACGAGAGGGGTGCGGAGTGTATGGGAGGTGGGAGGTATGTATGAGAGGGGTGCGGAGTGTATGGGAGGTGGGAGGTATGTACGAGAGGGGTGCGGAGCGTGTGGGAGGTATGTACGAGAGGGGTGCGGAGTATATGGGAGGTATGTACGAGAGGGGTGCGGAGCGTGTGGGAGGTATGTACGAGAGGGGTGCGGAGTATATGGGAGGTGGGAGGTATGTACGAGAGGGGTGCGGAGTGTATGGGAGGTGGGAGGTATGTACGAGAGGGGTGCGGAGTGTATGGGAGGTGGGAGGTATGTACGAGAGGGGTGCGGAGTGTATGGGAGGTGGGAGGTATGTACGAGAGGGGTGCGGAGCGTGTGGGAGGTATGTACGAGAGGGGTGCGGAGTGTATGGGAGGTGGAAGGTATGTACGAGAGGGGTGCGGAGTGTATGGGAGGTGGGAGGTATGTACGAGAGGGGTGCGGAGTGTATGGGAGGTGGGAGGTATGTACGAGAGGGGTGCGGAGTGTATGGGAGGTATGTACGAGAGGGGTGCGGAGTGTATGGGAGGTATGTACGAGAGGGGTGCGGAGTGTGTGGGAGGTGGGAGGTATGTACGAGAGGGGTGCGGAGTGTATGGGAGGTGGGAGGTATGTACGAGAGGGGTGCGGAGTGTATGGGAGGTATGTACGAGAGGGGTGCGGAGTATATGGGAGGTGGGAGGTATGTACGAGAGGGGTGCGGAGTGTATGGGAGGTGGGAGGTATGTACGAGAGGGGTGCGGAGTATATGGGAGGTGGGAGGTATGTACGAGAGGGGTGCGGAGTATATGGGAGGTGGGAGGTATGTACGAGAGGGGTGCGGAGTGTATGGGAGGTGGGAGGTATGTACGAGAGGGGTGCGGAGCGTGTGGGAGGTGGGAGGTATGTACGAGAGGGGTGCGGAGTGTATGGGAGGTGGGAGGTATGTACGAGAGGGGTGCGGAGTGTATGGGAGGTGGGAGGTATGTACGAGAGGGGTGCGGAGTGTATGGGAGGTGGGAGGTATGTACGAGAGGGGTGCGGAGTGTATGGGAGGTGGGAGGTATGTACGAGAGGGGTGCGGAGTGTATGGGAGGTGGGAGGTATGTACGAGAGGGGTGCGGAGCGTGTGGGAGGTATGTACGAGAGGGGTGCGGAGTGTATGGGAGGTGGGAGGTATGTACGAGAGGGGTGCGGAGTGTATGGGAGGTGGGAGGTATGTACGAGAGGGGTGCGGAGTGTATGGGAGGTGGGAGGTATGTACGAGAGGGGTGCGGAGTATATGGGAGGTGGGAGGTATGTACGAGAGGGGTGCGGAGTGTATGGGAGGTGGGAGGTATGTACGAGAGGGGTGCGGAGCATGTGGGAGGTATGTACGAGAGGGGTGCGGAGTGTATGGGAGGTGGGAGGTATGTACGAGAGGGGTGCGGAGCGTGTGGGAGGTATGTACGAGAGGGGTGCGGAGTATATGGGAGGTGGGAGGTATGTACGAGAGGGGTGCGGAGTGTATGGGAGGTGGGAGGTATGTACGAGAGGGGTGCGGAGCGTGTGGGAGGTGGGAGGTATGTAAGAGAGGGGTGCGGAGTATATGGGAGGTGGGAGGTATGTACGAGAGGGGTGCGGAGTGTATGGGAGGTGGGAGGTATGTACGAGAGGGGTGCGGAGTGTATGGGAGGTGGGAGGTATGTACGAGAGGGGTGCGGAGTGTATGGGAGGTGGGAGGTATGTACGAGAGGGGTGCGGAGTGTATGGGAGGTATGTACGAGAGGGGTGCGGAGTGTATGGGAGGTAGGAGGTATGTACGAGAGGGGTGCGGAGTGTATGGGAGGTGGGAGGTATGTATGAGAGGGGTGCGGAGTGTATGGGAGGTGGGAGGTATGTACGAGAGGGGTGCGGAGTGTATGGGAGGTGGGAGGTATGTATGAGAGGGGTGCGGAGTGTATGGGAGGTGGGAGGTATGTACGAGAGGGGTGCGGAGCGTGTGGGAGGTATGTACGAGAGGGGTGCGGAGTGTATGGGAGGTGGGAGGTATGTATGAGAGGGGTGCGGAGTGTATGGGAGGTGGGAGGTATGTACGAGAGGGGTGCGGAGCGTGTGGGAGGTATGTACGAGAGGGGTGCCGAGTATATGGGAGGTATGTACGAGAGGGGTGCGGAGCGTGTGGGAGGTATGTACAAGAGGGGTGCGGAGTATATGGGAGGTGGGAGGTATGTACGAGAGGGGTGCGGAGTGTATGGGAGGTGGGAGGTATGTACGAGAGGGGTGCGGAGCGTGTGGGAGGTATGTACGAGAGGGGTGCGGAGTATATGGGAGGTATGTACGAGAGGGGTGCGGAGTGTATGGGAGGTGGGAGGTATGTACGAGAGGGGTGCGGAGTGTATGGGAGGTGGGAGGTATGTACGAGAGGGGTGCGGAGTGTATGGGAGGTGGGAGGTATGTACGAGAGGGGTGCGGAGTGTATGGGAGGTGGGAGGTATGTACGAGAGGGGTGCGGAGTGTATGGGAGGTGGGAGGTATGTACGAGAGGGGTGCGGAGCGTGTGGGAGGTATGTACGAGAGGGGTGCGGAGTGTATGGGAGGTGGGAGGTATGTACGAGAGGGGTGCGGAGTGTATGGGAGGTGGGAGGTATGTACGAGAGGGGTGCGGAGTGTATGGGAGGTGGGAGGTATGTACGAGAGGGGTGCGGAGTGTATGGGAGGTGGGAGGTATGTACGAGAGGGGTGCGGAGCGTGTGGGAGGTATGTACGAGAGGGGTGCGGAGTGTATGGGAGGTGGGAGGTATGTACGAGAGGGGTGCGGAGTGTATGGGAGGTGGGAGGTATGTACGAGAGGGGTGCGGAGTGTATGGGAGGTGGGAGGTATGTACGAGAGGGGTGCGGAGCGTGTGGGAGGTATGTACGAGAGGGGTGCGGAGTGTATGGGAGGTGGGAGGTATGTACGAGAGGGGTGCGGAGTGTATGGGAGGTATGTACGAGAGGGGTGCGGAGTGTATGGGAGGTGGGAGGTATGTACAAGAGGGGTGCGGAGTATATGGGAGGTGGGAGGTATGTACGAGAGGGGTGCGGAGCGTGTGGGAGGTATGTACGAGAGGGGTGCGGAGTGTATGGGAGGTGGGAGGTATGTACGAGAGGGGTGCGGAGTATATGGGAGGTGGGAGGTATGTACGAGAGGGGTGCGGAGTGTATGGGAGGTGGGAGGTATGTACGAGAGGGGTGCGGAGTATATGGGAGGTGGGAGGTATGTACGAGAGGGGTGCGGAGTGTATGGGAGGTGGGAGGTATGTACGAGAGGGGTGCGGAGCGTGTGGGAGGTATGTACGAGAGGGGTGCGGAGTGTATGGGAGGTGGGAGGTATGTACGAGAGGGGTGCGGAGTGTATGGGAGGTGGGAGGTATGTACGAGAGGGGTGCGGAGTGTATGGGAGGTGGGAGGTATGTACGAGAGGGGTGCGGAGTATATGGGAGGTGGGAGGTATGTACGAGAGGGGTGCGGAGTGTATGGGAGGTGGGAGGTATGTACGAGAGGGGTGCGGAGTATATGGGAGGTGGGAGGTATGTACGAGAGGGGTGCGGAGTATATGGGAGGTATGTACGAGAGGGGTGCGGAGTGTATGGGAGGTGGGAGGTATGTACGAGAGGGGTGCGGAGTGTATGGGAGGTGGGAGGTATGTACGAGAGGGGTGCGGAGTGTATGGGAGGTGGGAGGTATGTACGAGAGGGGTGCGGAGTGTATGGGAGGTGGGAGGTATGTACGAGAGGGGTGCGGAGTATATGGGAGGTGGGAGGTATGTACGAGAGGGGTGCGGAGTGTATGGGAGGTGGGAGGTATGTACGAGAGGGGTGCGGAGCATGTGGGAGGTATGTACGAGAGGGGTGCGGAGTGTATGGGAGGTGGGAGGTATGTACGAGAGGGGTGCGGAGCGTGTGGGAGGTATGTACGAGAGGGGTGCGGAGTATATGGGAGGTGGGAGGTATGTACGAGAGGGGTGCGGAGTGTATGGCAGGTGGGAGGTATGTACGAGAGGGGTGCGGAGCGTGTGGGAGGTATGTACGAGAGGGGTGCGGAGTGTATGGGAGGTGGGAGGTATGTAAGAGAGGGGTGCGGAGTATATGGGAGGTGGGAGGTATGTACGAGAGGGGTGCGGAGTGTATGGGAGGTGGGAGGTATGTACGAGAGGGGTGCGGAGTGTATGGGAGGTGGGAGGTATGTACGAGAGGGGTGCGGAGTGTATGGGAGGTGGGAGGTATGTACGAGAGGGGTGCGGAGTGTATGGGAGGTGGGAGGTATGTACGAGAGGGGTGCGGAGTGTATGGGAGGTGGGAGGTATGTACGAGAGGGGTGCGGAGTGTATGGGAGGTAGGAGGTATGTACGAGAGGGGTGCGGAGTGTATGGGAGGTGGGAGGTATGTACGAGAGGGGTGCGGAGTGTATGGGAGGTGGGAGGTATGTATGAGAGGGGTGCGGAGTGTATGGGAGGTGGGAGGTATGTACGAGAGGGGTGCGGAGTGTATGGGAGGTGGGAGGTATGTACGAGAGGGGTGCGGAGCGTGTGGGAGGTATGTACGAGAGGGGTGCGGAGCGTGTGGGAGGTATGTACGAGAGGGGTGCGGAGCGTGTGGGAGGTATGTACGAGAGGGGTGCGGAGTATATGGGAGGTGGGAGGTATGTACGAGAGGGGTGCGGAGTGTATGGGAGGTGGGAGGTATGTACGAGAGGGGTGCGGAGCGTGTGGGAGGTATGTACGAGAGGGGTGCGGAGTATATGGGAGGTGGGAGGTATGTACGAGAGGGGTGCGGAGTGTATGGGAGGTGGGAGGTATGTACGAGAGGGGTGCGGAGTGTATGGGAGGTGGGAGGTATGTACGAGAGGGGTGCGGAGTGTATGGGAGGTGGGAGGTATGTACGAGAGGGGTGCGGAGTGTATGGGAGGTGAGAGGTATGTACGAGAGGGGTGCGGAGTGTATGGGAGGTGGGAGGTATGTACGAGAGGGGTGCGGAGTGTATGGGAGGTGGGAGGTATGTACGAGAGGGGTGCGGAGTGTATGGGAGGTGGGAGGTATGTACGAGAGGGGTGCGGAGTGTATGGGAGGTATGTACGAGAGGGGTGCGGAGTGTATGGGAGGTAGGAGGTATGTACGAGAGGGGTGCGGAGTGTATGGGAGGTGGGAGGTATGTAAGAGAGGGGTGCGGAGTATATGGGAGGTGGGAGGTATGTACGAGAGGGGTGCGGAGTGTATGGGAGGTGGGAGGTATGTACGAGAGGGTTGCGGAGTGTATGGGAGGTGGGAGGTATGTACGAGAGGGGTGCGGAGTGTATGGGAGGTGGGAGGTATGTACGAGAGGGGTGCGGAGTGTATGGGAGGTGGGAGGTATGTACGAGAGGGGTGCGGAGTGTATGGGAGGTGGGAGGTATGTACGAGAGGGGTGCGGAGTGTATGGGAGGTATGTACGAGAGGGGTGCGGAGTGTATGGGAGGTGGGAGGTATGTATGAGAGGGGTGCGGAGTGTATGGGAGGTGGGAGGTATGTACGAGAGGGGTGCGGAGCGTGTGGGAGGTATGTACGAGAGGGGTGCGGAGCGTGTGGGAGGTATGTACGAGAGGGGTGCGGAGCGTGTGGGAGGTATGTACGAGAGGGGTGCGGAGTATATGGGAGGTATGTACGAGAGGGGTGCGGAGCGTGTGGGAGGTATGTACAAGAGGGGTGCGGAGTATATGGGAGGTGGGAGGTATGTACGAGAGGGGTGCGGAGTATATGGGAGGTGGGAGGTATGTACGAGAGGGGTGCGGAGTATATGGGAGGTGGGAGGTATGTACGAGAGGGGTGCGGAGTGTATGGGAGGTGGGAGGTATGTACGAGAGGGGTGCGGAGTGTATGGGAGGTGGGAGGTATGTACGAGAGGGGTGCGGAGCGTGTGGGAGGTATGTACGAGAGGGGTGCGGAGTATATGGGAGGTGGGAGGTATGTACGAGAGGGGTGCGGAGTGTATGGGAGGTGGGAGGTATGTACGAGAGGGGTGCGGAGTGTATGGGAGGTGGGAGGTATGTACGAGAGGGGTGCGGAGCGTGTGGGAGGTATGTACGAGAGGGGTGCGGAGTGTATGGGAGGTGGGAGGTATGTACGAGAGGGGTGCGGAGTGTATGGGAGGTGGGAGGTATGTACGAGAGGGGTGCGGAGTGTATGGGAGGTGGGAGGTATGTACGAGAGGGGTGCGGAGTGTATGGGAGGTGGGAGGTATGTACGAGAGGGGTGCGGAGTGTATGGGAGGTGAGAGGTATGTACGAGAGGGGTGCGGAGTGTATGGGAGGTGGGAGGTATGTACGAGAGGGGTGCGGAGTGTATGGGAGGTGGGAGGTATGTACGAGAGGGGTGCGGAGTGTATGGGAGGTGGGAGGTATGTACGAGAGGGGTGCGGAGTGTATGGGAGGTATGTACGAGAGGGGTGCGGAGTGTATGGGAGGTGGGAGGTATGTACGAGAGGGGTGCGGAGTATATGGGAGGTGGGAGGTATGTACGAGAGGGGTGCGGAGTGTATGGGAGGTGGGAGGTATGTACGAGAGGGGTGCGGAGTGTATGGGAGGTGGGAGGTATGTACGAGAGGGGTGCGGAGTTTATGGGAGGTGGGAGGTATGTACGAGAGGGGTGCGGAGCGTGTGGGAGGTATGTACGAGAGGGGTGCGGAGTATATGGGAGGTGGGAGGTATGTACGAGAGGGGTGCGGAGTGTATGGGAGGTGGGAGGTATGTACGAGAGGGGTGCGGAGTGTATGGGAGGTGGGAGGTATGTACGAGAGGGGTGCGGAGTGTATGGGAGGTGGGAGGTATGTACGAGAGGGGTGCGGAGTGTATGGGAGGTGGGAGGTATGTACGAGAGGGGTGCGGAGTGTATGGGAGGTGGGAGGTATGTACGAGAGGGGTGCGGAGTGTATGGGAGGTGGGAGGTATGTACGAGAGGGGTGCGGAGTGTATGGGAGGTGGGAGGTATGTACGAGAGGGGTGCGGAGTGTATGGGAGGTGGGAGGTATGTACGAGAGGGGTGCGGAGTTTATGGGAGGTGGGAGGTATGTACGAGAGGGGTGCGGAGTATATGGGAGGTGGGAGGTATGTACGAGAGGGGTGCGGAGTATATGGGAGGTGGGAGGTATGTACGAGAGGGGTGCGGAGTATATGGGAGGTGGGAGGTATGTACGAGAGGGGTGCGGAGTGTATGGGAGGTGGGAGGTATGTACGAGAGGGGTGCGGAGCATGTGGGAGGTATGTACGAGAGGGGTGCGGAGTGTATGGGAGGTGGGAGGTATGTACGAGAGGGGTGCGGAGCGTGTGGGAGGTATGTACGAGAGGGGTGCGGAGTATATGGGAGGTGGGAGGTATGTACGAGAGGGGTGCGGAGTGTATGGGAGGTGGGAGGTATGTACGAGAGGGGTGCGGAGCGTGTGGGAGGTATGTACGAGAGGGGTGCGGAGTGTATGGGAGGTGGGAGGTATGTAAGAGAGGGGTGCGGAGTATATGGGAGGTGGGAGGTATGTACGAGAGGGGTGCGGAGTGTATGGGAGGTGGGAGGTATGTACGAGAGGGGTGCGGAGTGTATGGGAGGTGGGAGGTATGTACGAGAGGGGTGCGGAGTGTATGGGAGGTGGGAGGTATGTACGAGAGGGGTGCGGAGTGTATGGGAGGTGGGAGGTATGTACGAGAGGGGTGCGGAGTGTATGGGAGGTGGGAGGTATGTACGAGAGGGGTGCGGAGTGTATGGGAGGTATGTACGAGAGGGGTGCGGACTGTATGGGAGGTAGGAGGTATGTACGAGAGGGGTGCGGAGTGTATGGGAGGTGGGAGGTATGTATGAGAGGGGTGCGGAGTGTATGGGAGGTGGGAGGTATGTACGAGAGGGGTGCGGAGTGTATGGGAGGTGGGAGGTATGTATGAGAGGGGTGCGGAGTGTATGGGAGGTGGGAGGTATGTATGAGAGGGGTGCGGAGTGTATGGGAGGTGGGAGGTATGTACGAGAGGGGTGCGGAGCGTGTGGGAGGTATGTACGAGAGGGGTGCGGAGCGTGTGGGAGGTATGTACGAGAGGGGTGCGGAGCGTGTGGGAGGTATGTACGAGAGGGGTGCGGAGTATATGGGAGGTATGTACGAGAGGGGTGCGGAGCGTGTGGGAGGTATGTACGAGAGGGGTGCGGAGTGTATGGGAGGTGGGAGGTATGTACAAGAGGGGTGCGGAGTATATGGGAGGTGGGAGGTATGTACGAGAGGGGTGCGGAGTGTATGGGAGGTGGGAGGTATGTACGAGAGGGGTGCGGAGCGTGTGGGAGGTATGTACGAGAGGGGTGCGGAGTATATGGGAGGTGGGAGGTATGTACGAGAGGGGTGCGGAGTGTATGGGAGGTGGGAGGTATGTACGAGAGGGGTGCGGAGTGTATGGGAGGTGGGAGGTATGTACGAGAGGGGTGCGGAGTGTATGGGAGGTGAGAGGTATGTACGAGAGGGGTGCGGAGTGTATGGGAGGTGGGAGGTATGTACGAGAGGGGTGCGGAGTGTATGGGAGGTGGGAGGTATGTACGAGAGGGGTGCGGAGTGTATGGGAGGTAGGAGGTATGTACGAGAGGGGTGCGGAGTATATGGGAGGTGGGAGGTATGTACGAGAGGGGTGCGGAGTGTATGGGAGGTGGGAGGTATGTACGAGAGGGGTGCGGAGTGTATGGGAGGTGGGAGGTATGTACGAGAGGGGTGCGGAGTGTATGGGAGGTGGGAGGTATGTACGAGAGGGGTGCGGAGTGTATGGGAGGTGGGAGGTATGTACGAGAGGGGTGCGGAGTGTATGGGAGGTGGGAGGTATGTACGAGAGGGGTGCGGAGTGTATGGGAGGTGGGAGGTATGTACGAGAGGGGTGCGGAGCGTGTGGGAGGTATGTACGAGAGGGGTGCGGAGTGTATGGGAGGTATGTACGAGAGGGGTGCGGAGCGTGTGGGAGGTATGTACGAGAGGGGTGCGGAGTGTATGGGAGGTGGGAGGTATGTACGAGAGGGGTGCGGAGCGTGTGGGAGGTATGTACGAGAGGGGTGCGGAGTGTATGGGAGGTGGGAGGTATGTACGAGAGGGGTGCGGAGTGTATGGGAGGTGGGAGGTATGTACGAGAGGGGTGCGGAGTGTATGGGAGGTGGGAGGTATGTACGAGAGGGGTGCGGAGTGTATGGGAGGTGGGAGGTATGTACGAGAGGGGTGCGGAGTATATGGGAGGTGGGAGGTATGTACGAGAGGGGTGCGGAGTGTATGGGAGGTGGGAGGTATGTACGAGAGGGGTGCGGAGTGTATGGGAGGTGGGAGGTATGTACAAGAGGGGTGCGGAGTGTATGGGAGGTGGGAGGTATGTACGAGAGGGGTGCGGAGTGTATGGGAGGTGGGAGGTATGTACGAGAGAGGTGCGGAGTGTATGGGAGGTGGGAGGTATGTACGAGAGGGGTGCGGAGCGTGTGGGAGGTATGTACGAGAGGGGTGCGGAGTGTATGGGAGGTGGGAGGTATGTACGAGAGGGGTGCGGAGTATATGGGAGGTGGGAGGTATGTACGAGAGGGGTGCGGAGTGTATGGGAGGTGGGAGGTATGTACGAGAGGGGTGCGGAGTGTATGGGAGGTGGGAGGTATGTACGAGAGGGGTGCGGAGTATATGGGAGGTGGGAGGTATGTACGAGAGGGGTGCGGAGTGTATGGGAGGTGGGAGGTATGTACGAGAGGGGTGCGGAGTGTATGGGAGGTGGGAGGTATGTACAAGAGGGGTGCGGAGTGTATGGGAGGTGGGAGGTATGTACGAGAGGGGTGCGGAGTGTATGGGAGGTGGGAGGTATGTACGAGAGAGGTGCGGAGTGTATGGGAGGTGGGAGGTATGTACGAGAGGGGTGCGGAGCGTGTGGGAGGTATGTACGAGAGGGGTGCGGAGTGTATGGGAGGTGGGAGGTATGTACGAGAGGGGTGCGGAGCGTGTGGGAGGTATGTACGAGAGGGGTGCGGAGTGTATGGGAGGTGGGAGGTATGTACGAGAGGGGTGCGGAGTGTATGGGAGGTGGGAGGTATGTACGAGAGGGGTGCGGAGTATATGGGAGGTGGGAGGTATGTACGAGAGGGGTGCGGAGTGTATGGGAGGTGGGAGGTATGTACGAGAGGGGTGCGGAGTGTATGGGAGGTGGGAGGTATGCACGAGAGGGGTGCGGAGTGTATGGGAGGTGGGAGGTATGTACGAGAGGGGTGCGGAGTGTATGGGAGGTGGGAGGTATGTACGAGAGAGGTGCGGAGTGTATGGGAGGTGGGAGGTATGTACGAGAGGGGTGCGGAGCGTGTGGGAGGTATGTATGAGAGGGGTGCAGAGTATATGGGAGGTGGGAGGTATGAACGAGAGGGGTGCGAGTGTATGTTGTCATGGCGGAGGATGAGGTGGGAGGTATGTACGAGAGGGGTGCGGAGTAGTATGGGAGGTGGGAGTGGTACGATGTACGAGAGGGGTGCGGAGTGTATGGGAGGTGGGAGGTATGTACGAGAGGGGTGTGCGGAGTGTATGGGAGGAGGGAGGTATGTACGAGAAGGGGTGCGGGGGGTGCGGAGCGTGTGGGAGGTATGTACGAGAGGGGTGCGGAGTATATGGGAGGTGGGAGGTATGTACGAGAGGGGTGCGGAGTGTATGGGAGGTGGGAGGTATGTACGAGAGGGGTGCGGAGTGTATGGGAGGTAGGAGGTATGTACGAGAGGGGTGCGGAGTGTATGGGAGGTGGGAGGTATGTAAGAGAGGGGTGCGGAGTATATGGGAGGTGGGAGGTATGTACGAGAGGGGTGCGGAGTGTATGGGAGGTGGGAGGTATGTACGAGAGGGGTGCGGAGTGTATGGGAGGTGGGAGGTATGTACGAGAGGGGTGCGGAGTGTATGGGAGGTATGTACGAGAGGGGTGCGGAGTGTATGGGAGGTGGGAGGTATGTACGAGAGGGGTGCGGAGTGTATGGGAGGTGGGAGGTATGTACGAGAGGGGTGCGGAGTGTATGGGAGGTATGTACGAGAGGGGTGCGGAGTGTATGGGAGGTGGGAGGTATGTACGAGAGGGGTGCGGAGTGTATGGGAGGTGGGAGGTATGTAAGAGAGGGGTGCGGAGTATATGGGAGGTATGTACGAGAGGGGTGCGGAGTGTATGGGAGGTGGGAGGTATGTACGAGAGGGGTGCGGAGTGTATGGGAGGTGGGAGGTATGTACGAGAGGGGTGCGGAGTGTATGGGAGGTGGGAGGTATGTACGAGAGGGGTGCGGAGTGTATGGGAGGTGGGAGGTATGTACGAGAGGGGTGCGGAGTGTATGGGAGGTGGGAGGTATGTACGAGAGGGGTGCGGAGTGTATGGGAGGTATGTACGAGAGGGGTGCGGAGTGTATGGGAGGTAGGAGGTATGTACGAGAGGGGTGCGGAGTGTATGGGAGGTGGGAGGTATGTAAGAGAGGGGTGCGGAGTATATGGGAGGTGGGAGGTATGTACGAGAGGGGTGCGGAGTGTATGGGAGGTGGGAGGTATGTACGAGAGGGTTGCGGAGTGTATGGGAGGTGGGAGGTATGTACGAGAGGGGTGCGGAGTGTATGGGAGGTGGGAGGTATGTACGAGAGGGGTGCGGAGTGTATGGGAGGTGGGAGGTATGTACGAGAGGGGTGCAGAGTGTATGGGAGGTGGGAGGTATATACGAGAGGGGTGCGGAGTGTATGGGAGGTGGGAGGTATGTATGAGAGGGGTGCGGAGTGTATGGGAGGTGGGAGGTATGTACGAGAGGGGTGCGGAGTGTATGGGAGGTAGGAGGTATATACGAGAGGGGTGCGGAGTGTATGGGAGGTGGGAGGTATGTATGAGAGGGGTGCGGAGTGTATGGGAGGTATGTACGAGAGGGGTGCGGAGTGTATGGGAGGTGGGAGGTATGTATGAGAGGGGTGCGGAGTGTATGGGAGGTGGGAGGTATGTACGAGAGGGGTGCGGAGCGTGTGGGAGGTATGTACGAGAGGGGTGCGGAGCGTGTGGGAGGTATGTACGAGAGGGGTGCGGAGTATATGGGAGGTATGTACGAGAGGGGTGCGGAGCGTGTGGGAGGTATGTACAAGAGGGGTGCGGAGTATATGGGAGGTGGGAGGTATGTACGAGAGGGGTGCGGAGTGTATGGGAGGTGGGAGGTATGTACGAGAGGGGTGCGGAGCGTGTGGGAGGTATGTACGAGAGGGGTGCGGAGTATATGGGAGGTGGGAGGTATGTACGAGAGGGGTGCGGAGTGTATGGGAGGTGGGAGGTATGTACGAGAGGGGTGCGGAGTATATGGGAGGTGGGAGGTATGTACGAGAGGGGTGCGGAGTGTATGGGAGGTGGGAGGTATGTACGAGAGGGGTGCGGAGTGTATGGGAGGTGGGAGGTATGTACGAGAGGGGTGCGGAGTGTATGGGAGGTGGGAGGTATGTACGAGAGGGGTGCGGAGTATATGGGAGGTGGGAGGTATGTACGAGAGGGGTGCGGAGTGTATGGGAGGTGGGAGGTATGTACGAGAGGGGTGCGGAGTGTATGGGAGGTGGGAGGTATGTACGAGAGGGGTGCGGAGTGTATGGGAGGTGGGAGGTATGTACGAGAGGGGTGCGGAGTGTATGGGAGGTGAGAGGTATGTACGAGAGGGGTGCGGAGTGTATGGGAGGTGGGAGGTATGTACGAGAGGGGTGCGGAGTGTATGGGAGGTGGGAGGTATGTACGAGAGGGGTGCGGAGTGTATGGGAGGTGGGAGGTATGTACGAGAGGGGTGCGGAGTATATGGGAGGTGGGAGGTATGTACGAGAGGGGTGCGGAGTGTATGGGAGGTGGGAGGTATGTACGAGAGGGGTGCGGAGTGTATGGGAGGTGGGAGGTATGTACGAGAGGGGTGCGGAGTTTATGGGAGGTGGGAGGTATGTACGAGAGGGGTGCGGAGTGTATGGGAGGTGGGAGGTATGTACGAGAGGGGTGCGGAGTGTATGGGAGGTGGGAGGTATGTACGAGAGGGGTGCGGAGTGTATGGGAGGTGGGAGGTATGTACGAGA
Organism: Rana muscosa; assembly: GCA_029206835.1. NCBI lineage: Eukaryota > Metazoa > Chordata > Amphibia > Anura > Ranidae > Rana > Rana muscosa. The sequence goes on from CM055125.1 coordinate 323,180,174, forward strand.
GGGGTGCGGAGTGTATGGGAGGTGGGAGGTATGTACGAGAGGGGTGCGGAGTGTATGGGAGGTATGTACGAGAGGGGTGCGGAGTGTATGGGAGGTAGGAGGTATGTACGAGAGGGGTGCGGAGTGTATGGGAGGTGGGAGGTATGTAAGAGAGGGGTGCGGAGTATATGGGAGGTGGGAGGTATGTACGAGAGGGGTGCGGAGTGTATGGGAGGTGGGAGGTATGTACGAGAGGGGTGCGGAGTGTATGGGAGGTGGGAGGTATGTACGAGAGGGGTGCGGAGTGTATGGGAGGTATGTACGAGAGGGGTGCGGAGTGTATGGGAGGTGGGAGGTATGTACGAGAGGGGTGCGGAGTGTATGGGAGGTGGGAGGTATGTACGAGAGGGGTGCGGAGTGTATGGGAGGTATGTACGAGAGGGGTGCGGAGTGTATGGGAGGTAGGAGGTATGTACGAGAGGGGTGCGGAGTGTATGGGAGGTGGGAGGTATGTATGAGAGGGGTGCGGAGTGTATGGGAGGTGGGAGGTATGTACGAGAGGGGTGCGGAGTATATGGGAGGTATGTACGAGAGGGGTGCGGAGTGTATGGGAGGTGGGAGGTATGTATGAGAGGGGTGCGGAGTGTATGGGAGGTGGGAGGTATGTACGAGAGGGGTGCGGAGTGTATGGGAGGTGGGAGGTATGTATGAGAGGGGTGCGGAGTGTATGGGAGGTGGGAGGTATGTACGAGAGGGGTGCGGAGCGTGTGGGAGGTATGTACGAGAGGGGTGCGGAGTGTATGGGAGGTGGGAGGTATGTATGAGAGGGGTGCGGAGTGTATGGGAGGTGGGAGGTATGTACGAGAGGGGTGCGGAGCGTGTGGGAGGTATGTACGAGAGGGGTGCGGAGTATATGGGAGGTATGTACGAGAGGGGTGCGGAGCGTGTGGGAGGTATGTACGAGAGGGGTGCGGAGTATATGGGAGGTGGGAGGTATGTACGAGAGGGGTGCGGAGTGTATGGGAGGTGGGAGGTATGTACGAGAGGGGTGCGGAGCGTGTGGGAGGTATGTACGAGAGGGGTGCGGAGTATATGGGAGGTGGGAGGTATGTACGAGAGGGGTGCGGAGTGTATGGGAGGTGGGAGGTATGTACGAGAGGGGTGCGGAGTGTATGGGAGGTGGGAGGTATGTAAGAGAGGGGTGCGGAGTATATGGGAGGTGGGAGGTATGTACGAGAGGGGTGCGGAGTGTATGGGAGGTGGGAGGTATGTACGAGAGGGGTGCGGAGTGTATGGGAGGTATGTACGAGAGGGGTGCGGAGTGCATGGGAGGTATGTACGAGAGGGGTGCGGAGTGTATGGGAGGTGGGAGGTATGTACGAGAGGGGTGCGGAGTGTATGGGAGGTGGGAGGTATGTACGAGAGGGGTGCGGAGTGTATGGGAGGTATGTACGAGAGGGGTGCGGAGTGTATGGGAGGTAGGAGGTATGTACGAGAGGGGTGCGGAGTGTATGGGAGGTGGGAGGTATGTATGAGAGGGGTGCGGAGTGTATGGGAGGTGGGAGGTATGTACGAGAGGGGTGCGGAGTATATGGGAGGTATGTACGAGAGGGGTGCGGAGTGTATGGGAGGTGGGAGGTATGTATGAGAGGGGTGCGGAGTGTATGGGAGGTGGGAGGTATGTACGAGAGGGGTGCGGAGTGTATGGGAGGTGGGAGGTATGTATGAGAGGGGTGCGGAGTGTATGGGAGGTGGGAGGTATGTACGAGAGGGGTGCGGAGCGTGTGGGAGGTATGTACGAGAGGGGTGCGGAGTGTATGGGAGGTGGGAGGTATGTATGAGAGGGGTGCGAAGTGTATGGGAGGTGGGAGGTATGTACGAGAGGGGTGCGGAGCGTGTGGGAGGTATGTACGAGAGGGGTGCGGAGTATATGGGAGGTATGTACGAGAGGGGTGCGGAGCGTGTGGGAGGTATGTACGAGAGGGGTGCGGAGTATATGGGAGGTGGGAGGTATGTACGAGAGGGGTGCGGAGCGTGTGGGAGGTATGTACGAGAGGGGTGCGGAGTATATGGGAGGTGGGAGGTATGTACGAGAGGGGTGCGGAGTGTATGGGAGGTGGGAGGTATGTACGAGAGGGGTGCGGAGCGTGTGGGAGGTATGTACGAGAGGGGTGCGGAGTATATGGGAGGTGGGAGGTATGTACGAGAGGGGTGCGGAGTGTATGGGAGGTGGGAGGTATGTACGAGAGGGGTGCGGAGTGTATGGGAGGTGGGAGGTATGTACGAGAGGGGTGCGGAGTGTATGGGAGGTGGGAGGTATGTACGAGAGGGGTGCGGAGTGTATGGGAGGTGGGAGGTATGTACGAGAGGGGTGCGGAGTGTATGGGAGGTGGGAGGTGTGTACGAGAGGGGTGCGGAGCGTGTGGGAGGTATGTACGAGAGGGGTGCGGAGTGTATGGGAGGTGGGAGGTATGTACGAGAGGGGTGCGGAGTGTATGGGAGGTGGGAGGTATGTACGAGAGGGGTGCGGAGTGTATGGGAGGTGGGAGGTATGTACGAGAGGGGTGCGGAGTGTATGGGAGGTATGTACGAGAGGGGTGCGGAGTGTATGGGAGGTATGTACGAGAGGGGTGCGGAGTGTGTGGGAGGTGGGAGGTATGTACGAGAGGGGTGCGGAGTGTATGGGAGGTGGGAGGTATGTACGAGAGGGGTGCGGAGTGTATGGGAGGTGGGAGGTATGTACGAGAGGGGTGCGGAGTATATGGGAGGTGGGAGGTATGTACGAGAGGGGTGCGGAGTGTATGGGAGGTGGGAGGTATGTACGAGAGGGGTGCGGAGTATATGGGAGGTGGGAGGTATGTACGAGAGGGGTGCGGAGTGTATGGGAGGTATGTACGAGAGGGGTGCGGAGCGTGTGGGAGGTATGTACGAGAGGGGTGCGGAGTGTATGGGAGGTGGGAGGTATGTACGAGAGGGGTGCGGAGTGTATGGGAGGTGGGAGGTATGTACGAGAGGGGTGCGGAGTGTATGGGAGGTGGGAGGTATGTACGAGAGGGGTGCGGAGTGTATGGGAGGTGGGAGGTATGTACGAGAGGGGTGCGGAGTGTATGGGAGGTGGGAGGTATGTACGAGAGGGGTGCGGAGCGTGTGGGAGGTATGTACGAGAGGGGTGCGGAGTGTATGGGAGGTGGGAGGTATGTACGAGAGGGGTGCGGAGTGTATGGGAGGTGGGAGGTATGTACGAGAGGGGTGCGGAGTGTATGGGAGGTGGGAGGTATGTACGAGAGGGGTGCGGAGTATATGGGAGGTGGGAGGTATGTACGAGAGGGGTGCGGAGTGTATGGGAGGTGGGAGGTATGTACGAGAGGGGTGCGGAGCATGTGGGAGGTATGTACGAGAGGGGTGCGGAGTGTATGGGAGGTGGGAGGTATGTACGAGAGGGGTGCGGAGCGTGTGGGAGGTATGTACGAGAGGGGTGCGGAGTATATGGGAGGTGGGAGGTATGTACGAGAGGGGTGCGGAGTGTATGGGAGGTGGGAGGTATGTACGAGAGGGGTGCGGAGCGTGTGGGAGGTATGTACGAGAGGGGTGCGGAGTGTATGGGAGGTGGGAGGTATGTACGAGAGGGGTGCGGAGTGTATGGGAGGTGGGAGGTATGTACGAGAGGGGTGCGGAGTGTATGGGAGGTGGGAGGTATGTACGAGAGGGGTGCGGAGTGTATGGGAGGTATGTACGAGAGGGGTGCGGAGTGTATGGGAGGTAGGAGGTATGTACGAGAGGGGTGCGGAGTGTATGGGAGGTGGGAGGTATGTATGAGAGGGGTGCGGAGTGTATGGGAGGTGGGAGGTATGTACGAGAGGGGTGCGGAGTGTATGGGAGGTGGGAGGTATGTATGAGAGGGGTGCGGAGTGTATGGGAGGTGGGAGGTATGTACGAGAGGGGTGCGGAGCGTGTGGGAGGTATGTACGAGAGGGGTGCGGAGTGTATGGGAGGTGGGAGGTATGTACGAGAGGGGTGCGGAGTGTATGGGAGGTGGGAGGTATGTACGAGAGGGGTGCGGAGTGTATGGGAGGTATGTACGAGAGGGGTGCGGAGTGTATGGGAGGTGGGAGGTATGTACGAGAGGGGTGCGGAGTGTATGGGAGGTGGGAGGTATGTACGAGAGGGGTGCGGAGTGTATGGGAGGTATGTACGAGAGGGGTGCGGAGTGTATGAGAGGTGGGAGGTATGTACGAGAGGGGTGCGGAGTGTATGGGAGGTGGGAGGTATGTAAGAGAGGGGTGCGGAGTATATGGGAGGTGGGAGGTATGTACGAGAGGGGTGCGGAGTGTATGGGAGGTGGGAGGTATGTATGAGAGGGGTGCGGAGTGTATGGGAGGTGGGAGGTATGTACGAGAGGGGTGCGGAGCGTGTGGGAGGTATGTACGAGAGGGGTGCGGAGTATATGGGAGGTATGTACGAGAGGGGTGCGGAGCGTGTGGGAGGTATGTACAAGAGGGGTGCGGAGTATATGGGAGGTGGGAGGTATGTACGAGAGGGGTGCGGAGTGTATGGGAGGTGGGAGGTATGTACGAGAGGGGTGCGGAGCGTGTGGGAGGTATGTACGAGAGGGGTGCGGAGTATATGGGAGGTGGGAGGTATGTACGAGAGGGGTGCGGAGTGTATGGGAGGTGGGAGGTATGTACGAGAGGGGTGCGGAGTGTATGGGAGGTGGGAGGTATGTACGAGAGGGGTGCGGAGTGTATGGGAGGTGGGAGGTATGTATGAGAGGGGTGCGGAGTGTATGGGAGGTGGGAGGTATGTACGAGAGGGGTGCGGAGCGTGTGGGAGGTATGTACGAGAGGGGTGCGGAGTATATGGGAGGTATGTACGAGAGGGGTGCGGAGCGTGTGGGAGGTATGTACAAGAGGGGTGCGGAGTATATGGGAGGTGGGAGGTATGTACGAGAGGGGTGCGGAGTGTATGGGAGGTGGGAGGTATGTACGAGAGGGGTGCGGAGCGTGTGGGAGGTATGTACGAGAGGGGTGCGGAGTATATGGGAGGTGGGAGGTATGTACGAGAGGGGTGCGGAGTGTATGGGAGGTGGGAGGTATGTACGAGAGGGGTGCGGAGTGTATGGGAGGTGGGAGGTATGTACGAGAGGGGTGCGGAGTGTATGGGAGGTGGGAGGTATGTACGAGAGGGGTGCGGAGTGTATGGGAGGTGGGAGGTATGTACGAGAGGGGTGCGGAGTGTATGGGAGGTGGGAGGTATGTACGAGAGGGGTGCGGAGCGTGTGGGAGGTATGTACGAGAGGGGTGCGGAGTGTATGGGAGGTGGGAGGTATGTACGAGAGGGGTGCGGAGTGTATGGGAGGTGGGAGGTATGTACGAGAGGGGTGCGGAGCATGTGGGAGGTATGTACGAGAGGGGTGCGGAGTGTATGGGAGGTGGGAGGTATGTACGAGAGGGGTGCGGAGCGTGTGGGAGGTATGTACGAGAGGGGTGCGGAGTGTATGGGAGGTGGGAGGTATGTACGAGAGGGGTGCGGAGTGTATGGGAGGTGGGAGGTATGTACGAGAGGGGTGCGGAGCGTGTGGGAGGTATGTACGAGAGGGGTGCGGAGTGTATGGGAGGTGGGAGGTATGTACGAGAGGGGTGCGGAGTGTATGGGAGGTGGGAGGTATGTACGAGAGGGGTGCGGAGTGTATGGGAGGTATGTACGAGAGGGGTGCGGAGTGTATGGGAGGTATGTACGAGAGGGGTGCGGAGTGTATGGGAGGTGGGAGGTATGTACAAGAGGGGTGCGGAGTATATGGGAGGTGGGAGGTATGTACGAGAGGGGTGCGGAGCGTGTGGGAGGTATGTACGAGAGGGGTGCGGAGTGTATGGGAGGTGGGAGGTATGTACGAGAGGGGTGCGGAGTGTATGGGAGGTGGGAGGTATGTACGAGAGGGGTGCGGAGTATATGGGAGGTGGGAGGTATGTACGAGAGGGGTGCGGAGTGTATGGGAGGTGGGAGGTATGTACGAGAGGGGTGCGGAGCGTGTGGGAGGTATGTACGAGAGGGGTGCGGAGTGTATGGGAGGTGGGAGGTATGTACGAGAGGGGTGCGGAGTGTATGGGAGGTGGGAGGTATGTACGAGAGGGGTGCGGAGTGTATGGGAGGTGGGAGGTATGTACGAGAGGGGTGCGGAGTATATGGGAGGTGGGAGGTATGTACGAGAGGGGTGCGGAGTGTATGGGAGGTGGGAGGTATGTACGAGAGGGGTGCGGAGTGTATGGGAGGTGTGAGGTATGTACGAGAGGGGTGCGGAGTGTATGGGAGGTGGGAGGTATGTACGAGAGGGGTGCGGAGTGTATGGGAGGTGGGAGGTATGTACGAGAGGGGTGCGGAGTATATGGGAGGTGGGAGGTATGTACGAGAGGGGTGCGGAGTGTATGGGAGGTATGTACGAGAGGGGTGCGGAGCGTGTGGGAGGTATGTACGAGAGGGGTGCGGAGTGTATGGGAGGTGGGAGGTATGTACGAGAGGGGTGCGGAGTGTATGGGAGGTGGGAGGTATGTACGAGAGGGGTGCGGAGTGTATGGGAGGTGGGAGGTATGTACGAGAGGGGTGCGGAGTGTATGGGAGGTGGGAGGTATGTACGAGAGGGGTGCGGAGTATATGGGAGGTGGGAGGTATGTACGAGAGGGGTGCGGAGTATATGGGAGGTATGTACGAGAGGGGTGCGGAGTGTATGGGAGGTGGGAGGTATGTACGAGAGGGGTGCGGAGTGTATGGGAGGTGGGAGGTATGTACGAGAGGGGTGCGGAGTATATGGGAGGTGGGAGGTATGTACGAGAGGGGTGCGGAGTGTATGGGAGGTGGGAGGTATGTACGAGAGGGGTGCGGAGCATGTGGGAGGTATGTACGAGAGGGGTGCGGAGTGTATGGGAGGTGGAAGGTATGTACGAGAGGGGTGCGGAGCGTGTGGGAGGTATGTACGAGAGGGGTGCGGAGTATATGGGAGGTGGGAGGTATGTACGAGAGGGGTGCGGAGTGTATGGGAGGTGGGAGGTATGTACGAGAGGGGTGCGGAGCGTGTGGGAGGTATGTACGAGAGGGGTGCGGAGTGTATGGGAGGTGGGAGGTATGTAAGAGAGGGGTGCGGAGTATATGGGAGGTGGGAGGTATGTACGAGAGGGGTGCGGAGTGTATGGGAGGTGGGAGGTATGTACGAGAGGGGTGCGGAGTGTATGGGAGGTGGGAGGTATGTACGAGAGGGGTGCGGAGTGTATGGGAGGTAGGAGGTATGTACGAGAGGGGTGCGGAGTGTATGGGAGGTGGGAGGTATGTACGAGAGGGGTGCGGAGTGTATGGGAGGTGGGAGGTATGTACGAGAGGGGTGCGGAGTGTATGGGAGGTGGGAGGTATGTACGAGAAGGGTGCGGAGTGTATGGGAGGTGGGAGGTATGTACGAGAGGGGTGCGGAGTGTATGGGAGGTATGTACGAGAGGGGTGCGGAGTGTATGGGAGGTAGGAGGTATGTACGAGAGGGGTGCGGAGTGTATGGGAGGTGGGAGGTATGTATGAGAGGGGTGCGGAGTGTATGGGAGGTGGGAGGTATGTACGAGAGGGGTGCGGAGCGTGTGGGAGGTATGTACGAGAGGGGTGCGGAGCGTGTGGGAGGTATGTACGAGAGGGGTGCGGAGCGTGTGGGAGGTATGTACGAGAGGGGTGCGGAGTATATGGGAGGTATGTACGAGAGGGGTGCGGAGCGTGTGGGAGGTATGTACAAGAGGGGTGCGGAGTATATGGGAGGTGGGAGGTATGTACGAGAGGGGTGCGGAGTGTATGGGAGGTGGGAGGTATGTACGAGAGGGGTGCGGAGCGTGTGGGAGGTATGTACGAGAGGGGTGCGGAGTATATGGGAGGTGGGAGGTATGTACGAGAGGGGTGCGGAGTATATGGGAGGTGGGAAGTATGTACGAGAGGGGTGCGGAGTGTATGGGAGGTGGGAGGTATGTACGAGAGGGGTGCGGAGTGTATGGGAGGTGGGAGGTATGTACGAGAGGGGTGCGGAGTGTATGGGAGGTGGGAGGTATGTACGAGAGGGGTAGGGAGTGTATGGGAGGTGGGAGGTATGTACGAGAGGGGTGCGGAGTGTATGGGAGGTGGGAGGTATGTACGAGAGGGGTGCGGAGTGTATGGGAGGTGGGAGGTATGTACGAGAGGGGTGCGGAGTATATGGGAGGTGGGAGGTATGTACGAGAGGGGTGCGGAGTGTATGGGAGGTGGGAGGTATGTACGAGAGGGGTGCGGAGTGTATGGGAGGTGGGAGGTATGTACGAGAGGGGTGCGGAGTGTATGGGAGGTGGGAGGTATGTACGAGAGGGGTGCGGAGTGTATGGGAGGTGGGAGGTATGTACGAGAGGGGTGCGGAGTGTATGGGAGGTGGGAGGTATGTACGAGAGGGGTGCGGAGCGTGTGGGAGGTATGTACGAGAGGGGTGCGGAGTGTATGGGAGGTGGGAGGTATGTACGAGAGGGGTGCGGAGCGTGTGGGAGGTGGGAGGTATGTACGAGAGGGGTGCGGAGTGTATGGGAGGTATGTACGAGAGGGGTGCGGAGTGTATGGGAGGTGGGAGGTATGTACGAGAGGGGTGCGGAGTATATGGGAGGTGGGAGGTATGTACGAGAGGGGTGCGGAGTGTATGGGAGGTGGGAGGTATGTACGAGAGGGGTGCGGAGTGTATGGGAGGTGGGAGGTATGTACGAGAGGGGTGCGGAGTGTATGGGAGGTGGGAGGTATGTACGAGAGGGGTGCGGAGTGTATGGGAGGTGGGAGGTATGTACGAGAGAGGTGCGGAGTGTATGGGAGGTGGGAGGTATGTACGAGAGGGGTGCGGAGCGTGTGGGAGGTATGTACGAGAGGGGTGCGGAGTGTATGGGAGGTGGGAGGTATGTACGAGAGGGGTGCGGAGCGTGTGGGAGGTATGTACGAGAGGGGTGCGGAGTGTATGGGAGGTGGGAGGTATGTACGAGAGGGGTGCGGAGTGTATGGGAGGTGGGAGGTATGTACAAGAGGGGTGCGGAGTATATGGGAGGTGGGAGGTATGTACGAGAGGGGTGCGGAGTGTATGGGAGGTGGGAGGTATGTACGAGAGGGGTGCGGAGTGTATGGGAGGTGGGAGGTATGTACGAGAGGGGTGCGGAGTGTATGGGAGGTGGGAGGTATGTACGAGAGGGGTGCGGAGTGTATGGGAGGTGGGAGGTATGTACGAGAGAGGTGCGGAGTGTATGGGAGGTGGGAGGTATGTACGAGAGGGGTGCGGAGCGTGTGGGAGGTATGTACGAGAGGGGTGCGGAGTGTATGGGAGGTGGGAGGTATGTACGAGAGGGGTGCGGAGTGTATGGGAGGTGGGAGGTATGTACGAGAGGGGTGCGGAGTATATGGGAGGTATGTACGAGAGGGGTGCGGAGTGTATGGGAGGTGGGAGGTATGTACGAGAGGGGTGCGGAGTGTATGGGAGGTGGGAGGTATGTACGAGAGGGGTGCGGAGCGTGTGGGAGGTATGTACGAGAGGGGTGCGGAGTATATGGGAGGTGGGAGGTATGTACGAGAGGGGTGCGGAGTGTATGGGAGGTGGGAGGTATGTACGAGAGGGGTGCGGAGTGTATGGGAGGTAGGAGGTATGTACGAGAGGGGTGCGGAGTGTATGGGAGGTGGGAGGTATGTAAGAGAGGGGTGCGGAGTATATGGGAGGTGGGAGGTATGTACGAGAGGGGTGCGGAGTGTATGGGAGGTGGGAGGTATGTACGAGAGGGGTGCGGAGTGTATGGGAGGTGGGAGGTATGTACGAGAGGGGTGCGGAGTGTATGGGAGGTATGTACGAGAGGGGTGCGGAGTGTATGGGAGGTGGGAGGTATGTACGAGAGGGGTGCGGAGTGTATGGGAGGTGGGAGGTATGTACGAGAGGGGTGCGGAGTGTATGGGAGGTATGTACGAGAGGGGTGCGGAGTGTATGGGAGGTGGGAGGTATGTACGAGAGGGGTGCGGAGTGTATGGGAGGTGGGAGGTATGTAAGAGAGGGGTGCGGAGTATATGGGAGGTGGGAGGTATGTACGAGAGGGGTGCGGAGTGTATGGGAGGTGGGAGGTATGTACGAGAGGGGTGCGGAGTGTATGGGAGGTGGGAGGTATGTACGAGAGGGGTGCGGAGTGTATGGGAGGTGGGAGGTATGTACGAGAGGGGTGCGGAGTGTATGGGAGGTGGGAGGTATGTACGAGAGGGGTGCGGAGTGTATGGGAGGTATGTACGAGAGGGGTGCGGAGTGTATGGGAGGTAGGAGGTATGTACGAGAGGGGTGCGGAGTGTATGGGAGGTGGGAGGTATGTAAGAGAGGGGTGCGGAGTATATGGGAGGTGGGAGGTATGTACGAGAGGGGTGCGGAGTGTATGGGAGGTGGGAGGTATGTACGAGAGGGTTGCGGAGTGTATGGGAGGTGGGAGGTATGTACGAGAGGGGTGCGGAGTGTATGGGAGGTATGTACGAGAGGGGTGCGGAGTGTATGGGAGGTGGGAGGTATGTACGAGAGGGGTGCGGAGTGTATGGGAGGTGGGAGGTATGTACGAGAGGGGTGCGGAGTGTATGGGAGGTATGTACGAGAGGGGTGCGGAGTGTATGGGAGGTAGGAGGTATGTACGAGAGGGGTGCGGAGTGTATGGGAGGTGGGAGGTATGTATGAGAGGGGTGCGGAGTGTATGGGAGGTGGGAGGTATGTACGAGAGGGGTGCGGAGTGTATGGGAGGTGGGAGGTATGTATGAGAGGGGTGCGGAGTGTATGGGAGGTGGGAGGTATGTACGAGAGGGGTGCGGAGCGTGTGGGAGGTATGTACGAGAGGGGTGCGGAGCGTGTGGGAGGTATGTACGAGAGGGGTGCGGAGCGTGTGGGAGGTATGTACGAGAGGGGTGCGGAGTATATGGGAGGTATGTACGAGAGGGGTGCGGAGCGTGTGGGAGGTATGTACAAGAGGGGTGCGGAGTATATGGGAGGTGGGAGGTATGTACGAGAGGGGTGCGGAGTGTATGGGAGGTGGGAGGTATGTACGAGAGGGGTGCGGAGCGTGTGGGAGGTATGTACGAGAGGGGTGCGGAGTATATGGGAGGTGGGAGGTATGTACGAGAGGGGTGCGGAGTGTATGGGAGGTGGGAGGTATGTACGAGAGGGGTGCGGAGTGTATGGGAGGTGGGAGGTATGTACGAGAGGGGTGCGGAGTGTATGGGAGGTGGGAGGTATGTACGAGAGGGGTGCGGAGTGTATGGGAGGTGGGAGGTATGTACGAGAGGGGTGCGGAGTGTATGGGAGGTGGGAGGTATGTACGAGAGGGGTGCGGAGTGTATGGGAGGTGGGAGGTATGTACGAGAGGGGTGCGGAGTGTATGGGAGGTGGGAGGTATGTACGAGAGGGGTGCGGAGTGTATGGGAGGTGGGAGGTATGTACGAGAGGGGTGCGGAGTGTATGGGAGGTGGGAGGTATGTACGAGAGGGGTGCGGAGTGTATGGGAGGTGGGAGGTATGTACGAGAGGGGTGCGGAGTTTATGGGAGGTGGGAGGTATGTACGAGAGGGGTGCGGAGTATATGGGAGGTGGGAGGTATGTACGAGAGGGGTGCGGAGTATATGGGAGGTGGGAGGTATGTACGAGAGGGGTGCGGAGTATATGGGAGGTGGGAGGTATGTACGAGAGGGGTGCGGAGCGTGTGGGAGGTATGTACGAGAGGGGTGCGGAGTGTATGGGAGGTGGGAGGTATGTACGAGAGGGGTGCGGAGCGTGTGGGAGGTATGTACGAGAGGGGTGCGGAGTAAATGGGAGGTATGTACGAGAGGGGTGCGGAGCGTGTGGGAGGTATGTACGAGAGGGGTGCGGAGTGTATGGGAGGTGGGAGGTATGTACGAGAGGGGTGCGGAGTATATGGGAGGTGGGAGGTATGTACGAGAGGGGTGCGGAGTGTATGGGAGGTGGGAGGTATGTACGAGAGGGGTGCGGAGTGTATGGGAGGTGGGAGGTATGTACGAGAGGGGTGCGGAGTATATGGGAGGTGGGAGGTATGTACGAGAGGGGTGCGGAGTATATGGGAGGTGGGAGGTATGTACGAGAGGGGTGCGGAGTGTATGGGAGGTGGGAGGTATGTACGAGAGGGGTGCGGAGTGTATGGGAGGTATGTATGAGAGGGGTGCGGAGTGTATGGGAGGTGGGAGGTATGTACGAGAGGGGTGCGGAGTGTATGGGAGGTGGGAGGTATGTACGAGAGGGGTGCGGAGTGTATGGGAGGTGGGAGGTATGTACGAGAGGGGTGCGGAGTATATGGGAGGTGGGAGGTATGTACGAGAGGGGTGCGGAGTATATGGGAGGTGGGAGGTATGTACGAGAGGGGTGCGGAGCGTGTGGGAGGTATGTACGAGAGGGGTGCGGAGTGTATGGGAGGTGGGAGGTATGTACGAGAGGGGTGCGGAGTATATGGGAGGTGGGAGGTATGTACGAGAGGGGTGCGGAGTATATGGGAGGTGGGAGGTATGTACGAGAGGGGTGCGGAGTATATGGGAGGTGGGAGGTATGTACGAGAGGGGTGCGGAGTGTATGGGAGGTGGGAGGTATGTACGAGAGGGGTGCGGAGTGTATGGGAGGTATGTATGAGAGGGGTGCGGAGTGTATGGGAGGTGGGAGGTATGTACGAGAGGGGTGCGGAGTGTATGGGAGGTGGGAGGTATGTACGAGAGGGGTGCGGAGTGTATGGGAGGTGGGAGGTATGTACGAGAGGGGTGCGGAGTATATGGGAGGTGGGAGGTATGTACGAGAGGGGTGCGGAGTATATGGGAGGTGGGAGGTATGTACGAGAGGGGTGCGGAGCGTGTGGGAGGTATGTACGAGAGGGGTGCGGAGTGTATGGGAGGTGGGAGGTATGTACGAGAGGGGTGCGGAGTATATGGGAGGTGGGAGGTATGTATGAGAGGGGTGCGGAGTATATGGGAGGTGGGAGGTATGTACGAGAGGGGTGCGGAGTGTATGGGAGGTGGGAGGTATGTACGAGAGGGGTGCGGAGTATATGGGAGGTGGGAGGTATGTACGAGAGGGGTGCGGAGCGTGTGGGAGGTATGTACGAGAGGGGTGCGGAGTGTATGGGAGGTGGGAGGTATGTACGAGAGGGGTGCGGAGCGTGTGGGAGGTATGTACGAGAGGGGTGCGGAGTATATGGGAGGTGGGAGGTATGTACGAGAGGGGTGCGGAGTGTATGGGAGGTGGGAGGTATGTACGAGAGGGGTGCGGAGTGTATGGGAGGTGGGAGGTATGTACGAGAGGGGTGCGGAGTATATGGGAGGTGGGAGGTATGTACGAGAGGGGTGCGGAGCGTGTGGGAGGTATGTACGAGAGGGGTGCGGAGTGTATGGGAGGTGGGAGGTATGTACGAGAGGGGTGCGGAGTGTATGGGAGGTGGGAGGTATGTACGAGAGGGGTGCGGAGTGTATGGGAGGTGGGAGGTATGTACGAGAGGGGTGCGGAGTATATGGGAGGTGGGAGGTATGTACGAGAGGGGTGCGGAGTGTATGGGAGGTGGGAGGTATGTACGAGAGGGGTGCGGAGCATGTGGGAGGTATGTACGAGAGGGGTGCGGAGTGTATGGGAGGTGGGAGGTATGTACGAGAGGGGTGCGGAGCGTGTGGGAGGTATGTACGAGAGGGGTGCGGAGTGTATGGGAGGTATGTACGAGAGGGGTGCGGAGTGTATGGGAGGTGGGAGGTATGTACGAGAGGGGTGCGGAGTGTATGGGAGGTGGGAGGTATGTACGAGAGGGGTGCGGAGTATATGGGAGGTAGGAGGTATGTACGAGAGGGGTGCGGAGTGTATGGGAGGTGGGAGGTATGTACGAGAGGGGTGCGGAGTGTATGGGAGGTGGGAGGTATGTACGAGAGGGGTGCGGAGTGTATGGGAGGTGGGAGGTATGTACGAGAGGGGTGCGGAGTGTATGGGAGGTGGGAGGTATGTACGAGAGGGGTGCGGAGTGTATGGGAGGTGGGAGGTATGTACGAGAGGGGTGCGGAGTATATGGGAGGTGGGAGGTATGTACGAGAGGGGTGCGGAGTGTATGGGAGGTGGGAAGTATGTACGAGAGGGGTGCGGAGTATATGGGAGGTGGGAGGTATGTACGAGAGGGGTGCGGAGTATATGGGAGGTGGGAGGTATGTACGAGAGGGGTGCGGAGTGTATGGGAGGTGGGAGGTATGTACGAGAGGGGTGCGGAGTGTATGGGAGGTGGGAGGTATGTACGAGAGGGGTGCGGAGTGTATGGGAGGTGGGAAGTATGTACGAGAGGGGTGCGGAGTATATGGGAGGTGGGAGGTATGTACGAGAGGGGTGCGGAGTATATGGGAGGTGGGAGGTATGTACGAGAGGGGTGCGGAGTATATGGGAGGTGGGAGGTATGTACGAGAGGGGTGCGGAGTGTATGGGAGGTGGGAAGTATGTACGAGAGGGGTGCGGAGTATATGGGAGGTGGGAGGTATGTACGAGAGGGGTGCGGAGTGTATGGGAGGTGGGAGGTATGTACGAGAGGGGTGCGGAGTATATGGGAGGTGGGAGGTATGTACGAGAGGGGTGCGGAGTATATGGGAGGTGGGAGGTATGTACGAGAGGGGTGCGGAGTGTATGGGAGGTGGGAGGTATGTACGAGAGGGGTGCGGAGTATATGGGAGGTGGGAGGTATGTACGAGAGGGGTGCGGAGTATATGGGAGGTGGGAGGTATGTACGAGAGGGGTGCGGAGTGTATGGGAGGTGGGAGGTATGTACGAGAGGGGTGCGGAGCGTGTGGGAGGTATGTACGAGAGGGGTGCGGAGTGTATGGGAGGTGGGAGGTATGTACGAGAGGGGTGCGGAGTGTATGGGAGGTGGGAGGTATGTACGAGAGGGGTGCGGAACGTGTGGGAGGTATGTACGAGAGGGGTGCGGAGTGTATGGGAGGTGGGAGGTATGTACGAGAGGGGTGCGGAGTATATGGGAGGTGGGAGGTATGTACGAGAGGGGTGCGGAGTATATGGGAGGTGGGAGGTATGTACGAGAGGGGTGCGGAGTGTATGGGAGGTGGGAGGTATGTACGAGAGGGGTGCGGAGTATATGGGAGGTGGGAGGTATGTACGAGAGGGGTGCGGAGCGTGTGGGAGGTATGTACGAGAGGGGTGCGGAGTGTATGGGAGGTGGGAGGTATGTACGAGAGGGGTGCGGAGTGTATGGGAGGTGGGAGGTATGTACGAGAGGGGTGCGGAGTGTATGGGAGGTGGGAGGTATGTACGAGAGGGGTGCGGAACGTGTGGGAGGTATGTACGAGAGGGGTGCGGAGTGTATGGGAGGTGGGAGGTATGTACGAGAGGGGTGCGGAGTATATGGGAGGTGGGAGGTATGTACGAGAGGGGTGCGGAGTGTATGGGAGGTGGGAGGTATGTACGAGAGGGGTGCGGAGTATATGGGGGGTGGGAGGTATGTACGAGAGGGGTGCGGAGTATATGGGAGGTGGGAGGTATGTACGAGAGGGGTGCGGAGTGTATGGGAGGTGGGAGGTATGTACGAGAGGGGTGCAGAGTATATGGGAGGTGGGAGGTATGTACGAGAGGGGTGCGGAGTGTATGGGAGGTGGGAGGTATGTACGAGAGGGGTGCGGAGTATATGGGAGGTGGGAGGTATGTACGAGAGGGGTGCGGAGTATATGGGAGGTGGGAGGTATGTACGAGAGGGGTGCGGAGTATATGGGAGGTGGGAGGTATGTACGAGAGGGGTGCGGAGTGTATGGGAGGTGGGAGGTATGTACGAGAGGGGTGCGGAGTGTATGGGAGGTGGGAGGTATGTACGAGAGGGGTGCGGAGTATATGGGAGGTGGGAGGTATGTACGAGAGGGGTGCGGAGTGTATGGGAGGTATGTACGAGAGGGGTGCGGAGCATGTGGGAGGTATGTACGAGAGGGGTGCGGAGTGTATGGGAGGTGGAAGGTATGTACGAGAGGGGTGCGGAGCGTGTGGGAGGTATGTACGAGAGGGGTGCAGAGTATATGGGAGGTGGGAGGTATGTACGAGAGGGGTGCGGAGTGTATGGGAGGTGGGAGGTATGTACGAGAGGGGTGCGGAGCGTGTGGGAGGTATGTACGAGAGGGGTGCGGAGTGTATGGGAGGTGGGAGGTATGTAAGAGAGGGGTGCGGAGTATATGGGAGGTGGGAGGTATGTACGAGAGGGGTGCGGAGTGTATGGGAGGTGGGAGGTATGTACGAGAGGGGTGCGGAGTGTATGGGAGGTATGTACGAGAGGGGTGCGGAGTGTATGGGAGGTAGGAGGTATGTACGAGAGGGGTGCGGAGTGTATGGGAGGTGGGAGGTATGTACGAGAGGGGTGCGGAGTGTATGGGAGGTGGGAGGTATGTACGAGAGGGGTGCGGAGTGTATGGGAGGTGGGAGGTATGTACGAGAAGGGTGCGGAGTGTATGGGAGGTGGGAGGTATGTACGAGAGGGGTGCGGAGTGTATGGGAGGTATGTACGAGAGGGGTGCGGAGTGTATGGGAGGTAGGAGGTATGTACGAGAGGGGTGCGGAGTGTATGGGAGGTGGGAGGTATGTATGAGAGGGGTGCGGAGTGTATGGGAGGTGGGAGGTATGTACGAGAGGGGTGCGGAGCGTGTGGGAGGTATGTACGAGAGGGGTGCGGAGCGTGTGGGAGGTATGTACGAGAGGGGTGCGGAGCGTGTGGGAGGTATGTACGAGAGGGGTGCGGAGTATATGGGAGGTATGTACGAGAGGGGTGCGGAGCGTGTGGGAGGTATGTACAAGAGGGGTGCGGAGTATATGGGAGGTGGGAGGTATGTACGAGAGGGGTGCGGAGCGTGTGGGAGGTATGTACGAGAGGGGTGCGGAGTGTATGGGAGGTGGGAGGTATGTACGAGAGGGGTGCGGAGTGTATGGGAGGTGGGAGGTATGTACGAGAGGGGTGCGGAACGTGTGGGAGGTATGTACGAGAGGGGTGCGGAGTGTATGGGAGGTGGGAGGTATGTACGAGAGGGGTGCGGAGTATATGGGAGGTGGGAGGTATGTACGAGAGGGGTGCGGAGTATATGGGAGGTGGGAGGTATGTACGAGAGGGGTGCGGAGTGTATGGGAGGTGGGAGGTATGTACGAGAGGGGTGCGGAGTATATGGGAGGTGGGAGGTATGTACGAGAGGGGTGCGGAGCGTGTGGGAGGTATGTACGAGAGGGGTGCGGAGTGTATGGGAGGTGGGAGGTATGTACGAGAGGGGTGCGGAGTGTATGGGAGGTGGGAGGTATGTACGAGAGGGGTGCGGAACGTGTGGGAGGTATGTACGAGAGGGGTGCGGAGTGTATGGGAGGTGGGAGGTATGTACGAGAGGGGTGCGGAGTATATGGGAGGTGGGAGGTATGTACGAGAGGGGTGCGGAGTATATGGGAGGTGGGAGGTATGTACGAGAGGGGTGCGGAGTGTATGGGAGGTGGGAGGTATGTACGAGAGGGGTGCGGAGTATATGGGAGGTGGGAGGTATGTACGAGAGGGGTGCGGAGTATATGGGAGGTGGGAGGTATGTACGAGAGGGGTGCGGAGTGTATGGGAGGTGGGAGGTATGTACGAGAGGGGTGCGGAGTGTATGGGAGGTGGGAGGTATGTACGAGAGGGGTGCGGAGTGTATGGGAGGTGGGAAGTATGTACGAGAGGGGTGCGGAGTATATGGGAGGTGGGAGGTATGTACGAGAGGGGTGCGGAGTATATGGGAGGTGGGAGGTATGTACGAGAGGGGTGCGGAGTATATGGGAGGTGGGAGGTATGTACGAGAGGGGTGCGGAGTGTATGGGAGGTGGGAAGTATGTACGAGAGGGGTGCGGAGTATATGGGAGGTGGGAGGTATGTACGAGAGGGGTGCGGAGTATATGGGAGGTGGGAGGTATGTACGAGAGGGGTGCGGAGTGTATGGGAGGTGGGAGGTATGTACGAGAGGGGTGCGGAGTATATGGGAGGTGGGAGGTATGTACGAGAGGGGTGCGGAGTATATGGGAGGTGGGAGGTATGTACGAGAGGGGTGCGGAGTGTATGGGAGGTGGGAGGTATGTACGAGAGGGGTGCGGAGCGTGTGGGAGGTATGTACGAGAGGGGTGCGGAGTGTATGGGAGGTGGGAGGTATGTACGAGAGGGGTGCGGAGTGTATGGGAGGTGGGAGGTATGTACGAGAGGGGTGCGGAACGTGTGGGAGGTATGTACGAGAGGGGTGCGGAGTGTATGGGAGGTGGGAGGTATGTACGAGAGGGGTGCGGAGTATATGGGAGGTGGGAGGTATGTACGAGAGGGGTGCGGAGTATATGGGAGGTGGGAGGTATGTACGAGAGGGGTGCGGAGTGTATGGGAGGTGGGAGGTATGTACGAGAGGGGTGCGGAGTATATGGGAGGTGGGAGGTATGTACGAGAGGGGTGCGGAGCGTGTGGGAGGTATGTACGAGAGGGGTGCGGAGTGTATGGGAGGTGGGAGGTATGTACGAGAGGGGTGCGGAGTGTATGGGAGGTGGGAGGTATGTACGAGAGGGGTGCGGAGTGTATGGGAGGTGGGAGGTATGTACGAGAGGGGTGCGGAACGTGTGGGAGGTATGTACGAGAGGGGTGCGGAGTGTATGGGAGGTGGGAGGTATGTACGAGAGGGGTGCGGAGTATATGGGAGGTGGGAGGTATGTACGAGAGGGGTGCGGAGTATATGGGAGGTGGGAGGTATGTACGAGAGGGGTGCGGAACGTGTGGGAGGTATGTACGAGAGGGGTGCGGAGTGTATGGGAGGTGGGAGGTATGTACGAGAGGGGTGCGGAGTATATGGGAGGTGGGAGGTATGTACGAGAGGGGTGCGGAGTGTATGGGAGGTGGGAGGTATGTACGAGAGGGGTGCGGAGTATATGGGGGGTGGGAGGTATGTACGAGAGGGGTGCGGAGTATATGGGAGGTGGGAGGTATGTACGAGAGGGGTGCGGAGTGTATGGGAGGTGGGAGGTATGTACGAGAGGGGTGCAGAGTATATGGGAGGTGGGAGGTATGTACGAGAGGGGTGCGGAGTGTATGGGAGGTGGGAGGTATGTACGAGAGGGGTGCGGAGTATATGGGAGGTGGGAGGTATGTACGAGAGGGGTGCGGAGTATATGGGAGGTGGGAGGTATGTACGAGAGGGGTGCGGAGTATATGGGAGGTGGGAGGTATGTACGAGAGGGGTGCGGAGTGTATGGGAGGTGGGAGGTATGTACGAGAGGGGTGCGGAGTGTATGGGAGGTGGGAGGTATGTACGAGAGGGGTGCGGAGTATATGGGAGGTGGGAGGTATGTACGAGAGGGGTGCGGAGTGTATGGGAGGTATGTACGAGAGGGGTGCGGAGCATGTGGGAGGTATGTACGAGAGGGGTGCGGAGTGTATGGGAGGTGGAAGGTATGTACGAGAGGGGTGCGGAGCGTGTGGGAGGTATGTACGAGAGGGGTGCGGAGTATATGGGAGGTGGGAGGTATGTACGAGAGGGGTGCGGAGTGTATGGGAGGTGGGAGGTATGTACGAGAGGGGTGCGGAGCGTGTGGGAGGTATGTACGAGAGGGGTGCGGAGTGTATGGGAGGTGGGAGGTATGTAAGAGAGGGGTGCGGAGTATATGGGAGGTGGGAGGTATGTACGAGAGGGGTGCGGAGTGTATGGGAGGTGGGAGGTATGTACGAGAGGGGTGCGGAGTGTATGGGAGGTATGTACGAGAGGGGTGCGGAGTGTATGGGAGGTAGGAGGTATGTACGAGAGGGGTGCGGAGTGTATGGGAGGTGGGAGGTATGTACGAGAGGGGTGCGGAGTGTATGGGAGGTGGGAGGTATGTACGAGAGGGGTGCGGAGTGTATGGGAGGTGGGAGGTATGTACGAGAAGGGTGCGGAGTGTATGGGAGGTGGGAGGTATGTACGAGAGGGGTGCGGAGTGTATGGGAGGTATGTACGAGAGGGGTGCGGAGTGTATGGGAGGTAGGAGGTATGTACGAGAGGGGTGCGGAGTGTATGGGAGGTGGGAGGTA
The DNA here is from genome assembly GCA_029206835.1 of Rana muscosa. NCBI lineage: Eukaryota > Metazoa > Chordata > Amphibia > Anura > Ranidae > Rana > Rana muscosa. Next base: position 323,200,224 of record CM055125.1, read on the forward strand.
TGTATGAGAGGGGTGCGGAGTGTATGGGAGGTGGGAGGTATGTACGAGAGGGGTGCGGAGCGTGTGGGAGGTATGTACGAGAGGGGTGCGGAGCGTGTGGGAGGTATGTACGAGAGGGGTGCGGAGCGTGTGGGAGGTATGTACGAGAGGGGTGCGGAGTATATGGGAGGTATGTACGAGAGGGGTGCGGAGCGTGTGGGAGGTATGTACAAGAGGGGTGCGGAGTATATGGGAGGTGGGAGGTATGTACGAGAGGGGTGCGGAGTGTATGGGAGGTGGGAGGTATGTACGAGAGGGGTGCGGAGCGTGTGGGAGGTATGTACGAGAGGGGTGCGGAGTATATGGGAGGTGGGAGGTATGTACGAGAGGGGTGCGGAGTGTATGGGAGGTGGGAGGTATGTACGAGAGGGGTGCGGAGTGTATGGGAGGTGGGAGGTATGTACGAGAGGGGTGCGGAGTGTATGGGAGGTGGGAGGTATGTACGAGAGGGGTAGGGAGTGTATGGGAGGTGGGAGGTATGTACGAGAGGGGTGCGGAGTGTATGGGAGGTGGGAGGTATGTACGAGAGGGGTGCGGAGTGTATGGGAGGTGGGAGGTATGTACGAGAGGGGTGCGGAGTATATGGGAGGTGGGAGGTATGTACGAGAGGGGTGCGGAGTGTATGGGAGGTGGGAGGTATGTACGAGAGGGGTGCGGAGTGTATGGGAGGTGGGAGGTATGTACGAGAGGGGTGCGGAGTGTATGGGAGGTGGGAGGTATGTACGAGAGGGGTGCGGAGTGTATGGGAGGTGGGAGGTATGTACGAGAGGGGTGCGGAGTGTATGGGAGGTGGGAGGTATGTACGAGAGGGGTGCGGAGCGTGTGGGAGGTATGTACGAGAGGGGTGCGGAGTGTATGGGAGGTGGGAGGTATGTACGAGAGGGGTGCGGAGCGTGTGGGAGGTATGTACGAGAGGGGTGCGGAGTGTATGGGAGGTGGGAGGTATGTACGAGAGGGGTGCGGAGTGTATGGGAGGTGGGAGGTATGTACGAGAGGGGTGCGGAGTATATGGGAGGTGGGAGGTATGTACGAGAGGGGTGCGGAGTGTATGGGAGGTGGGAGGTATGTACGAGAGGGGTGCGGAGTGTATGGGAGGTGGGAGGTATGTACGAGAGGGGTGCGGAGTGTATGGGAGGTGGGAGGTATGTACGAGAGGGGTGCGGAGTGTATGGGAGGTGGGAGGTATGTACGAGAGAGGTGCGGAGTGTATGGGAGGTGGGAGGTATGTACGAGAGGGGTGCGGAGCGTGTGGGAGGTATGTACGAGAGGGGTGCGGAGTGTATGGGAGGTGGGAGGTATGTACGAGAGGGGTGCGGAGCGTGTGGGAGGTATGTACGAGAGGGGTGCGGAGTGTATGGGAGGTGGGAGGTATGTACGAGAGGGGTGCGGAGTGTATGGGAGGTGGGAGGTATGTACAAGAGGGGTGCGGAGTATATGGGAGGTGGGAGGTATGTACGAGAGGGGTGCGGAGTGTATGGGAGGTGGGAGGTATGTACGAGAGGGGTGCGGAGTGTATGGGAGGTGGGAGGTATGTACGAGAGGGGTGCGGAGTGTATGGGAGGTGGGAGGTATGTACGAGAGGGGTGCGGAGTGTATGGGAGGTGGGAGGTATGTACGAGAGAGGTGCGGAGTGTATGGGAGGTGGGAGGTATGTACGAGAGGGGTGCGGAGCGTGTGGGAGGTATGTATGAGAGGGGTGCAGAGTATATGGGAGGTGGGAGGTATGTACGAGAGGGGTGCGGAGTGTATGGGAGGTATGTACGAGAGGGGTGCGGAGTGTATGGGAGGTGGGAGGTATGTACGAGAGGGGTGCGGAGTATATGGGAGGTGGGAGGTATGTACGAGAGGGGTGCGGAGTGTATGGGAGGTGGGAGGTATGTACGAGAGGGGTGCGGAGTGTATGGGAGGTGGGAGGTATGTACGAGAGGGGTGCGGAGCGTGTGGGAGGTATGTACGAGAGGGGTGCGGAGTATATGGGAGGTGGGAGGTATGTACGAGAGGGGTGCGGAGTGTATGGGAGGTGGGAGGTATGTACGAGAGGGGTGCGGAGTGTATGGGAGGTAGGAGGTATGTACGAGAGGGGTGCGGAGTGTATGGGAGGTGGGAGGTATGTAAGAGAGGGGTGCGGAGTATATGGGAGGTGGGAGGTATGTACGAGAGGGGTGCGGAGTGTATGGGAGGTGGGAGGTATGTACGAGAGGGGTGCGGAGTGTATGGGAGGTGGGAGGTATGTACGAGAGGGGTGCGGAGTGTATGGGAGGTATGTACGAGAGGGGTGCGGAGTGTATGGGAGGTGGGAGGTATGTACGAGAGGGGTGCGGAGTGTATGGGAGGTGGGAGGTATGTACGAGAGGGGTGCGGAGTGTATGGGAGGTATGTACGAGAGGGGTGCGGAGTGTATGGGAGGTGGGAGGTATGTACGAGAGGGGTGCGGAGTGTATGGGAGGTGGGAGGTATGTAAGAGAGGGGTGCGGAGTATATGGGAGGTGGGAGGTATGTACGAGAGGGGTGCGGAGTGTATGGGAGGTGGGAGGTATGTACGAGAGGGGTGCGGAGTGTATGGGAGGTGGGAGGTATGTACGAGAGGGGTGCGGAGTGTATGGGAGGTGGGAGGTATGTACGAGAGGGGTGCGGAGTGTATGGGAGGTGGGAGGTATGTACGAGAGGGGTGCGGAGTGTATGGGAGGTATGTACGAGAGGGGTGCGGAGTGTATGGGAGGTAGGAGGTATGTACGAGAGGGGTGCGGAGTGTATGGGAGGTGGGAGGTATGTAAGAGAGGGGTGCGGAGTATATGGGAGGTGGGAGGTATGTACGAGAGGGGTGCGGAGTGTATGGGAGGTGGGAGGTATGTACGAGAGGGTTGCGGAGTGTATGGGAGGTGGGAGGTATGTACGAGAGGGGTGCGGAGTGTATGGGAGGTGGGAGGTATGTACGAGAGGGGTGCGGAGTGTATGGGAGGTGGGAGGTATGTACGAGAGGGGTGCGGAGTGTATGGGAGGTGGGAGGTATGTACGAGAGGGGTGCGGAGTGTATGGGAGGTGGGAGGTATGTACGAGAGGGGTGCGGAGTGTATGGGAGGTATGTACGAGAGGGGTGCGGAGTGTATGGGAGGTAGGAGGTATGTACGAGAGGGGTGCGGAGTGTATGGGAGGTGGGAGGTATGTATGAGAGGGGTGCGGAGTGTATGGGAGGTGGGAGGTATGTACGAGAGGGGTGCGGAGTGTATGGGAGGTGGGAGGTATGTATGAGAGGGGTGCGGAGTGTATGGGAGGTGGGAGGTATGTACGAGAGGGGTGCGGAGCGTGTGGGAGGTATGTACGAGAGGGGTGCGGAGCGTGTGGGAGGTATGTACGAGAGGGGTGCGGAGCGTGTGGGAGGTATGTACGAGAGGGGTGCGGAGTATATGGGAGGTATGTACGAGAGGGGTGCGGAGCGTGTGGGAGGTATGTACAAGAGGGGTGCGGAGTATATGGGAGGTGGGAGGTATGTACGAGAGGGGTGCGGAGTGTATGGGAGGTGGGAGGTATGTACGAGAGGGGTGCGGAGCGTGTGGGAGGTATGTACGAGAGGGGTGCGGAGTATATGGGAGGTGGGAGGTATGTACGAGAGGGGTGCGGAGTGTATGGGAGGTGGGAGGTATGTACGAGAGGGGTGCGGAGCGTGTGGGAGGTATGTACGAGAGGGGTGCGGAGTGTATGGGAGGTGGGAGGTATGTACGAGAGGGGTGCGGAGTGTATGGGAGGTGGGAGGTATGTACGAGAGGGGTGCGGAGTGTATGGGAGGTGGGAGGTATGTACGAGAGGGGTGCGGAGTGTATGGGAGGTGGGAGGTATGTACGAGAGGGGTGCGGAGTGTATGGGAGGTGGGAGGTATGTACGAGAGGGGTGCGGAGTGTATGGGAGGTGGGAGGTATGTACGAGAGGGGTGCGGAGTGTATGGGAGGTGGGAGGTATGTACGAGAGGGGTGCGGAGTGTATGGGAGGTGGGAGGTATGTACGAGAGGGGTGCGGAGTGTATGGGAGGTGGGAGGTATGTACGAGAGGGGTGCGGAGTGTATGGGAGGTGGGAGGTATGTACGAGAGGGGTGCGGAGTGTATGGGAGGTGGGAGGTATGTACGAGAGGGGTGCGGAGTGTATGGGAGGTGGGAGGTATGTACGAGAGGGGTGCGGAGTGTATGGGAGGTGGGAGGTATGTACGAGAGGGGTGCGGAGTGTATGGGAGGTGGGAGGTATGTACGAGAGGGGTGCGGAGTGTATGGGAGGTGGGAGGTATGTACGAGAGGGGTGCGGAGTGTATGGGAGGTGGGAGGTATGTACGAGAGGGGTGCGGAGTGTATGGGAGGTGGGAGGTATGTACGAGAGGGGTGCGGAGTGTATGGGAGGTGGGAGGTATGTACGAGAGGGGTGCGGAGTTTATGGGAGGTGGGAGGTATGTACGAGAGGGGTGCGGAGTATATGGGAGGTGGGAGGTATGTACGAGAGGGGTGCGGAGTATATGGGAGGTGGGAGGTATGTACGAGAGGGGTGCGGAGTATATGGGAGGTGGGAGGTATGTACGAGAGGGGTGCGGAGCGTGTGGGAGGTATGTACGAGAGGGGTGCGGAGTGTATGGGAGGTGGGAGGTATGTACGAGAGGGGTGCGGAGTGTATGGGAGGTGGGAGGTATGTACGAGAGGGGTGCGGAGCGTGTGGGAGGTATGTACGAGAGGGGTGCGGAGTAAATGGGAGGTATGTACGAGAGGGGTGCGGAGCGTGTGGGAGGTATGTACGAGAGGGGTGCGGAGTATATGGGAGGTGGGAGGTATGTACGAGAGGGGTGCGGAGTATATGGGAGGTGGGAGGTATGTACGAGAGGGGTGCGGAGTGTATGGGAGGTGGGAGGTATGTACGAGAGGGGTGCGGAGTATATGGGAGGTGGGAGGTATGTACGAGAGGGGTGCGGAGTGTATGGGAGGTGGGAGGTATGTACGAGAGGGGTGCGGAGTGTATGGGAGGTGGGAGGTATGTACGAGAGGGGTGCGGAGTATATGGGAGGTGGGAGGTATGTACGAGAGGGGTGCGGAGTATATGGGAGGTGGGAGGTATGTACGAGAGGGGTGCGGAGTGTATGGGAGGTGGGAGGTATGTACGAGAGGGGTGCGGAGTGTATGGGAGGTATGTATGAGAGGGGTGCGGAGTGTATGGGAGGTGGGAGGTATGTACGAGAGGGGTGCGGAGTGTATGGGAGGTGGGAGGTATGTACGAGAGGGGTGCGGAGTGTATGGGAGGTGGGAGGTATGTACGAGAGGGGTGCGGAGTATATGGGAGGTGGGAGGTATGTACGAGAGGGGTGCGGAGTATATGGGAGGTGGGAGGTATGTACGAGAGGGGTGCGGAGCGTGTGGGAGGTATGTACGAGAGGGGTGCGGAGTGTATGGGAGGTGGGAGGTATGTACGAGAGGGGTGCGGAGTATATGGGAGGTGGGAGGTATGTACGAGAGGGGTGCGGAGTATATGGGAGGTGGGAGGTATGTACGAGAGGGGTGCGGAGTATATGGGAGGTGGGAGGTATGTACGAGAGGGGTGCGGAGTGTATGGGAGGTGGGAGGTATGTACGAGAGGGGTGCGGAGTGTATGGGAGGTATGTATGAGAGGGGTGCGGAGTGTATGGGAGGTGGGAGGTATGTACGAGAGGGGTGCGGAGTGTATGGGAGGTGGGAGGTATGTACGAGAGGGGTGCGGAGTGTATGGGAGGTGGGAGGTATGTACGAGAGGGGTGCGGAGTATATGGGAGGTGGGAGGTATGTACGAGAGGGGTGCGGAGTATATGGGAGGTGGGAGGTATGTACGAGAGGGGTGCGGAGCGTGTGGGAGGTATGTACGAGAGGGGTGCGGAGTGTATGGGAGGTGGGAGGTATGTACGAGAGGGGTGCGGAGTATATGGGAGGTGGGAGGTATGTACGAGAGGGGTGCGGAGTATATGGGAGGTGGGAGGTATGTACGAGAGGGGTGCGGAGCGTGTGGGAGGTATGTACGAGAGGGGTGCGGAGTGTATGGGAGGTGGGAGGTATGTACGAGAGGGGTGCGGAGCGTGTGGGAGGTATGTACGAGAGGGGTGCGGAGTATATGGGAGGTGGGAGGTATGTACGAGAGGGGTGCGGAGTGTATGGGAGGTGGGAGGTATGTACGAGAGGGGTGCGGAGTGTATGGGAGGTGGGAGGTATGTACGAGAGGGGTGCGGAGTATATGGGAGGTGGGAGGTATGTACGAGAGGGGTGCGGAGCGTGTGGGAGGTATGTACGAGAGGGGTGCGGAGTGTATGGGAGGTGGGAGGTATGTACGAGAGGGGTGCGGAGTGTATGGGAGGTGGGAGGTATGTACGAGAGGGGTGCGGAGTGTATGGGAGGTGGGAGGTATGTACGAGAGGGGTGCGGAGTATATGGGAGGTGGGAGGTATGTACGAGAGGGGTGCGGAGTGTATGGGAGGTGGGAGGTATGTACGAGAGGGGTGCGGAGCATGTGGGAGGTATGTACGAGAGGGGTGCGGAGTGTATGGGAGGTGGGAGGTATGTACGAGAGGGGTGCGGAGCGTGTGGGAGGTATGTACGAGAGGGGTGCGGAGTATATGGGAGGTATGTACGAGAGGGGTGCGGAGTGTATGGGAGGTGGGAGGTATGTACGAGAGGGGTGCGGAGTGTATGGGAGGTGGGAGGTATGTACGAGAGGGGTGCGGAGTGTATGGGAGGTGGGAGGTATGTACGAGAGGGGTGCGGAGTGTATGGGAGGTGGGAGGTATGTACGAGAGGGGTGCGGAGTATATGGGAGGTAGGAGGTATGTACGAGAGGGGTGCGGAGTGTATGGGAGGTGGGAGGTATGTACGAGAGGGGTGCGGAGTGTATGGGAGGTGGGAGGTATGTACGAGAGGGGTGCGGAGTGTATGGGAGGTGGGAGGTATGTACGAGAGGGGTGCGGAGTGTATGGGAGGTGGGAGGTATGTACGAGAGGGGTGCGGAGTGTATGGGAGGTGGGAGGTATGTACGAGAGGGGTGCGGAGTATATGGGAGGTGGGAGGTATGTACGAGAGGGGTGCGGAGTGTATGGGAGGTGGGAAGTATGTACGAGAGGGGTGCGGAGTATATGGGAGGTGGGAGGTATGTACGAGAGGGGTGCGGAGTATATGGGAGGTGGGAGGTATGTACGAGAGGGGTGCGGAGTGTATGGGAGGTGGGAGGTATGTACGAGAGGGGTGCGGAGTGTATGGGAGGTGGGAGGTATGTACGAGAGGGGTGCGGAGTGTATGGGAGGTGGGAAGTATGTACGAGAGGGGTGCGGAGTATATGGGAGGTGGGAGGTATGTACGAGAGGGGTGCGGAGTATATGGGAGGTGGGAGGTATGTACGAGAGGGGTGCGGAGTATATGGGAGGTGGGAGGTATGTACGAGAGGGGTGCGGAGTGTATGGGAGGTGGGAAGTATGTACGAGAGGGGTGCGGAGTATATGGGAGGTGGGAGGTATGTACGAGAGGGGTGCGGAGTATATGGGAGGTGGGAGGTATGTACGAGAGGGGTGCGGAGTGTATGGGAGGTGGGAGGTATGTACGAGAGGGGTGCGGAGTATATGGGAGGTGGGAGGTATGTACGAGAGGGGTGCGGAGTATATGGGAGGTGGGAGGTATGTACGAGAGGGGTGCGGAGTGTATGGGAGGTGGGAGGTATGTACGAGAGGGGTGCGGAGCGTGTGGGAGGTATGTACGAGAGGGGTGCGGAGTGTATGGGAGGTGGGAGGTATGTACGAGAGGGGTGCGGAGTGTATGGGAGGTGGGAGGTATGTACGAGAGGGGTGCGGAACGTGTGGGAGGTATGTACGAGAGGGGTGCGGAGTGTATGGGAGGTGGGAGGTATGTACGAGAGGGGTGCGGAGTATATGGGAGGTGGGAGGTATGTACGAGAGGGGTGCGGAGTATATGGGAGGTGGGAGGTATGTACGAGAGGGGTGCGGAGTGTATGGGAGGTGGGAGGTATGTACGAGAGGGGTGCGGAGTATATGGGAGGTGGGAGGTATGTACGAGAGGGGTGCGGAGTATATGGGAGGTGGGAGGTATGTACGAGAGGGGTGCGGAGTGTATGGGAGGTATGTACGAGAGGGGTGCGGAGCGTGTGGGAGGTATGTACGAGAGGGGTGCGGAGTGTATGGGAGGTGGGAGGTATGTACGAGAGGGGTGCGGAGTGTATGGGAGGTGGGAGGTATGTACGAGAGGGGTGCGGAACGTGTGGGAGGTATGTACGAGAGGGGTGCGGAGTGTATGGGAGGTGGGAGGTATGTACGAGAGGGGTGCGGAGTATATGGGAGGTGGGAGGTATGTACGAGAGGGGTGCGGAGTGTATGGGAGGTGGGAGGTATGTACGAGAGGGGTGCGGAGTATATGGGAGGTGGGAGGTATGTACGAGAGGGGTGCGGAGTATATGGGAGGTGGGAGGTATGTACGAGAGGGGTGCGGAGTGTATGGGAGGTGGGAGGTATGTACAAGAGGGGTGCGGAGTGTATGGGAGGTGGGAGGTATGTACGAGAGGGGTGCGGAGTGTATGGGAGGTGGGAGGTATGTACGAGAGGGGTGCGGAACGTGTGGGAGGTATGTACGAGAGGGGTGCGGAGTGTATGGGAGGTGGGAGGTATGTACGAGAGGGGTGCGGAGTGTATGGGAGGTGGGAGGTATGTACGAGAGGGGTGCGGAGTATATGGGAGGTGGGAGGTATGTACGAGAGGGGTGCGGAACGTGTGGGAGGTATGTACGAGAGGGGTGCGGAGTGTATGGGAGGTGGGAGGTATGTACGAGAGGGGTGCGGAGTATATGGGAGGTGGGAGGTATGTACGAGAGGGGTGCGGAGTATATGGGAGGTGGGAGGTATGTACGAGAGGGGTGCGGAGTGTATGGGAGGTGGGAGGTATGTACGAGAGGGGTGCGGAGTATATGGGAGGTGGGAGGTATGTACGAGAGGGGTGCGGAGTATATGGGAGGTGGGAGGTATGTACGAGAGGGGTGCGGAGTATATGGGAGGTGGGAGGTATGTACGAGAGGGGTGCGGAGTGTATGGGAGGTGGGAGGTATGTACGAGAGGGGTGCGGAGTATATGGGAGGTGGGAGGTATGTACGAGAGGGGTGCGGAGTATATGGGAGGTGGGAGGTATGTACGAGAGGGGTGCGGAGTGTATGGGAGGTGGGCAGTATCAAGTACACCACTGGTCACTGATGCATTGCTGACCAGTGTCAGTGTTTATGAACCCTTGCATGCTGCATCATATAGGGGTTATTTAACACTGACACTGGTGTCACTAATGCAGCACAAAGGGGTTAATTAACTGCCACTGGTCAGCAATGCATCAGTGACCAGTGGCAGTACATTAAATCCCTCCATGCTGCATATTAAAAATACAATTGTAAATTAACCCTCCCCCCCCTCCCCAAAGAGTTAATCACTTCAGTCAGTTAACACAGCAAAGCCACTGTGAAAACACTGCCTTAGGTAAGGTTTTTACCCTCTGAAAACGTACTTGAAATTTTGCACGGCGCTTCACTCGCTACTCGCAGGTCTTTGCAGCAGCTCTCTTCCGCCTCCCGGTCTGTGAATGACATCACGCCGGGCGGGACTAGGAAGCTCCTGTCGGGTGGAGATCACTCCGCCTGACAGGGAAGACAGTGAATGCATCAGTGATCGGTTGGACACAGCACTAAGCACGGTCGCACCGCTCTGCTGAAAATATAACCCAGACAGTGTAGCGGTGGCCGGCGGGTGTCACGGCTGTCTGCTGCGGTACAGACTAATCACATTTTTACGAGGCCTCCCCTGCCCCCCCGGCCAAGTCCGCCCCTACCTCCTGGCGAGTTCAGCAGCTCCGCCTCCACCTCCACCTCCTCGGCGCAATCCTTTACCAGCCTGTCCCGCTCACCCTGCCAGCTTGGGGACACTGACCGGGTACAATCCCTCCCATTCTCCTACGCACAAATCAGGCAAATTAGGCAGCAATGAGGCCCCTGGGAGGGCGAGGCCTTAGGCGACCGCCTTTTTTGCCTAATTAGAGAGCCGCCTCTGACTGTTACTTACCAAACACAACACACATAACTGCAGCGTTCGCAGAGACAGGCCTGATCCCTGCGATCGCTAACAGTTTTTTTTGTAGCGTTTGATACATTTGGTGACAGTCAGGTGCTTTTTTTTACCTGTGAATCTTACTAGTGTACCCCTAAATTTAGAGCCCAAAATGGCAAGACGAAGGTACACTAGTAAAGAGGCCTACGAGATTCTGAGCATGACAGATAGTGAAGAGGAGGTCACGTATCTGTCAGATTCAGGCTCAGAATATCTTCCCGTAGAAGACAGTGACGTCAGCGGCCCCACGTCAGATAGCTCTGACGACGAAGTTGAGGTCCCTGCTAAGGTCAGGCGTACCCGATCCCGATCTTCTGAGGTTGTTGAGGAGCAAGAACCGCAGGTCTCTCGTATCATGGAGCAGAGTAGTACTAGCGCCGCTATTCCTTCTGGTGAACTGGCAAGCACCAGCGGCCTAGTACAGCCTGGACGTACATCCAGCACTGCAGTATCACGTGGTGACGTGGCGAGTCCCATAAGTGCAGTTCAAGCTGGCGAGGTGGCAAGCACAAGTAGTGTCCCGCTGCCACCAAAAAGACAAAGGCAGGCCCGTCGTGCCCATACTGCTCTTCCTGCAGAATTCGCCTATCCTGATTGGGTCCCCACCACTTCTGCAGAACCCGTACTTCCCCCATTCACTGCCCAACCCGGTATTCAGGTGGAAACAGCTGATTTTATTCCAATTGATTTTTATTCGCTGTTTTTCACGGAAGATCTCTATAGATCTATTGTGGACCAGAGTAATTTATATGCTGGTCAATTTATCGCCGCTAACCCCCAGTTGCCTAAAATTGCCAGAAATTGGAAACCAATTACGGTTTCCGAATTTAAGACCTTTCTGGGCCTTTCCCTCAACATGGGCACACATAAATTTCCGTCATTGCGTGCTTATTGGTCCACGCACCCAATTGACCACATGCCCGTGTTCTCTGCCTCCATGTCCAGGGCACGATACGAGCAGATTTTGCGGTTCATGCACTTCAACGACAATGAACTTTGTCGTCCACGTGGGGACCCTGAATACGACCGGCTCTATAAAATTCGGCCCCTCATAAACCACTTCAACGAACGTTTTGCAGCCTTGTTTACTCCCGATCAAGTTGTCTGCGTTGATGAGTCCCTGATTAAATTTTCTGGCCGCTTGTCTTTCAAGCAGTACCTTCCCAGCAAGCGTGCCAGATACGGGGTCAAGCTCTATAAGTGCTGTGACAGGGCAACAGGCTATGTAGTGAACTTTACGGTTTATGAGGGAAAAGACAGTCAGATTGAGTCGGTCAACTGCCCGGATTACATAGGGAGCGCTGGCAAGATAGTGTGGAACTTGGTGTCACCCTTATTCGGAAAGGGGTACCACTTGTATGTGGACAATTATTACACGAGCGTGCCACTGTTTAGTCACTTGTTTGATCATCAGATTGGAGCATGTGGCACCGTGCGACCTAATCGCCGGGGCTTTCCCCAGCGGCTTGTAGATGCCCGTCTTAGGCTGGGGGAGAGAGCCTGCTTGAAGTGTAATAACTTGCTCGCTATGAAGTGGAGGGACAATAAGAATGTTTTCCTTCTTACCTCCCTTCATGCAGACACGACAGTCCAAATTCCTACGGCGACTGGTGTTGTGGAGAAACCCCTCTGTGTCCACGAATATAACCAAAATATGGGAGGGGTGGACCTCAACGACCAGTTGATGGCGCCGTATCTAATTGACCGTAAGGCGAGACGCTGGTACAAAAAAGTGTCTCTATCATTATTCCAATTGGCTTTGCTGAACGCTCATGTGCTATACAGAGCTTCAGGCGGGACGTTATCTCTTCTAAAATTCCAGAATGAGATAGTCACAGAACTCCTGTATCCAGGCGGTTCTGCACCTCACCATCCCCAACCAAATGCAGTAAGCCGGCTGCATGAGAGGCATTATATGCATCTCCTCCCGAGTACCCCTACCCAACGAGCCCCCCAAAAAAGATGTCGTGTCTGTAGCAAGCGCGGATTTAGGCGTGACACCCGTAGTTTTTGTCCACTCTGTCCTGACAAGCCTGGTCTTTGCCAAGGTGAATGTTTTGATCGCTACCACTCAAAAGTGAAGTTTTAGCGTAGGGTACAGCATTTCACAGACTAGGACACACTTACACAGGGTCTCCCAAGATGCCATTACATTTTGAGAGACCCGAACCATTACAGTTGTTAAAGTTACAAAAAAAAGTGTAAAAAAGAAAAAAAAAACGTAAAAAACAAAACACAAAAAAAATATAAAATAAAAAAAACAAAAATAGTTGTCGTTTTATTGTTCTCTCTCTCTCTCTATTTTCTCTCTATTGTTCTGCTCTTTTTTACTGTATTCTATTCTGCAATGTTTTATCATGCTTGCTTTTCAGGTATGTAATTTTTTGTTTTCAGGTGCGCCATTCAGTTGCAGCGCGGATCTATTTATCTTGACAGCAACAGCGTTTGCTCCCACGATACATAAAGCCGTGACTCCAGTGCTGTAGGAGGTGATTTCACCACCACAGTTAAAAAAAAGAGCATATATGCCGAAGCATTGGGGCAGCAGGGGCGGAGGAGCGATTTTGCTCCTAATGCCGCGTACATACGGTCGAAATTCCGACGGAGGCTTGCCCGTGGAAAAGTCTGACCGTGTGTACGCGGCATAACTTTTTTGCGGGAGGATGCCCCCATGCTTCGCCATATATAAATGGTGCATGTATGCCCATCATTAGAAGTGGGTGGATGAAGGGAGGTATTCTAATGGTGGGCATACCCACCGATCAATCTCTTTTTTTCGTTCAGCCAACAGGCTGCATGAAAAAAAAGATTACAATACATGTCCAACAAAGACCAGCAACGTACTGGTATGTTGCTGGACTTTGAATGTTTATACCAGAATGATGCCTGCAGGTTTAGGTATCATCTTGGTATCATTCTTTTCAGCCAGTGGCCGGATTTCATGTAAAAGCAATCCTAGTGGCTAATTAGCCTCTGGACTGCTTTTACAAGCAGTGGGAGGGAATGTCCCCCCCCCCCCGGATATAAAAAGCGCCATTGGGAAATTGGGGAAGCATTTTATCACACCGATCTTGGTGTGGTCAGATGCTTTGAGGGCAGAGGAAAGATCTAGGGTCTAACCCCCCAATTTTTTTTCAAAAAAAGAGTACCTGTCACTACTTATTGCTATCATAGGGGATATTTACATTCCCTGAGATAACAATAAAAATGGTAAAAAAAATAAATATGGAAGGAACAGTTTAAAAATAAAATAAAAAGGCAAAATAAATAATAATAAAATAAAAAAAAGCACTGCTGTCCCCCCCTGCTCTTGCGCGAAGGCGAACGCAAGCGTCGGTCTAGCGTCATATGTAAACAGAAATTGCATCATGCATGTGAGGTATCACCGCAAAGGTCAGATTGAGGGCAGTAATTTTAGCAGTAGACCTCCTCTGTAAATCTAACGTGGTAACCTGTAAAGGCTTTTAAATGCTTTTAAAAATGAATGTAGTTTGTCGCCGCTGCGCGTTTGTGCGCAATTTTAAAGTATGTTGTGTTTGGTATCCATGTACTCGGCCTAAGATCATCTTTTTTATTTCATCAAACATTTGGGCAATATAGTGTTTTTTAGTGCATTAAAAATAAAAAAAGTGTGTTTTTCCCCCAAAAAATGCGTTTGAAAAATCGCTGCGCAAATACTGTGTGGAAAAAAAAAATGCAACACCCACTATTTTAATCTGTAGGGCCTTTGCTTTAAAAAAATATATAATGTTTGGGGGTTCAACATAATTTTCTTGCAAAAAAAAAAATGTTTTCATGTAAACAAAAAGTGTCAGAAAGGGCTTTGTCTTCAAGTGGTTAGAAGAGTGGATGATGTGTGACATAAGCTTCCTAATGTTGTGCATAAAATGCCAGGACAGTTCAAAACCCCCCCAAATGACCCCATTTTGGAAAGTAGACACCTCAAGCTATTTGCTGAGAGGCATGTTGAGCCCATTGAATATTTTTTTTTGTCCCAAGTGATTGAATAATGACAAAAAGAAGAAAAAAAAAAAATTTACAAAAAGTTGTCACTAAATTATATATTGCTCAAACATGCCATGGTTATATGTGGAATTGCACCCCAAAATACATTCTGTTTTCTCTCCTGAGTACGGGGATACCACATGTGTGAGACATTTTGGGAGCCTAGCCGCGTACGGGACCCCGAAAACCAAGCACCGCCTTCAGCATTTCTATGGGTGTAAATTTTTGATTTCACTTCTCACTGCCTATCACAGTTTCAGAGGCCATGGAATGCCCAGATGGCACAAAACCCACCAAATGACCCCATTTTGGAAAGTAGACACCCCAAGCTATTTGCTGAGAGGTATTGTGAGTATTTTGCAGATCTCGCTTTTTGTCACAAAGTTTTGAAAATTGAAAAAAGAAAAAAATATATATCTTTCTTCATTTTCAAAAACAAATCAGAGCTGTAAAATACTCACCATGCCTCTCAGCAAATAGCTTGGGGTGTCTACTTTCCAAAATGGGGTCATTTGTGGGGATTTTGGGCTATCTTGGCATTTTATGGCCTTCAAAACTGTGATAGGTAGTGAGTAGGGATGAGCTTCGAGTTCGAGTCCAACTCATGTTCGACTCGAACATTGCCTGTTCGCCGAACAGCGAACAAATTGGGGTGTTCGCGGCAAATTCGAAAAATCTATGGGAGAAATCTAAAGTGCTAATTATAAAGGCTTATATGCAAGTTATTGTCCTAAAAAGTGTTTGGGGACCGGGGTCCTGCCCCAGGGGACATGTATCAATGCAAAAAGAAGTTTTAAAAACGGCCGTTTTTTCGGGAGCAGTGATTTTAATAATGCTTAAAATGAAAAAATAAAAGTAAAATATTCCTTTAAATTTCATACCTGGGGGGTGTGTATGATATGCATGTAAAGTGGCGCATGTTTCCCGTGCTTAGAACTGTCCCTGCAAAAAATGTCATTTTTGAAAGAAAAAAATGCATTTAAAACTCACTCGCGGCTATTAATGAATTGTCGGCTCCCGGCAATACATACAAAAGTCATTGATAAAAAAAATAAAAAAAAAAGCGTGGGGGTTCCCCAGAATTCAATTACCAGGCCCTTCAGGTCTGGAATGGATATTAAGGGGAACCCCCCGCAAATTAAAAAAAAAAATTGACGTGGGGTTCCCCCAAATATCCATTCCAGGCCCTTCAGATCTGGCATGGATTTTAAGGGGAACTCCACCCCAAATTTAAAAAAAAAATGGCGTGGAGTCCCCCTAAAAATCCATACCAGACCCCTTATCCGAGCACGCAACTTGGCCGGCCGCAGGGGAAAAGGGGGGACGAGAGAGTGGCCCCCCTCCCTCCTGAACCGTACCAAGCCACATGCCCTCAACATGGGGAGGATGTCCCCATGTTGATGGGGACAAGGGCCTCATCCCCACAACCCTTGCCCGGTGGTTGTGGGGGTCTGCGGGCGGGGGGCTTATCGGAATCTGGAAGACCCCTTTAACAAAGGGGACCCCCAGATCCCGGCCCCCCCCTATGTGAATTGGTAAGGGGTACATTGTACCCCTACCATTTCACGAAGAAAGCGTAAAAAAATGTTTAAAAAAACACACAAACACCTTGAAAAAGTCCTTTATTTATAAAAAAAAAAAAAAAAAAACATTCCAGCGGTGAAATCCAGTGTCCCGCGGCGATCCCGATGTCCAGCGCTGTCCTTCATTGGTTGTGCCTGAGCGGACCTGATGGGGAACTCCCTCTCAGTATTTTAAATGTATAGACCCGCCCCTTCTAAAGTTCCCCATCAGGTCCGCTCAGCGGACCAGATGCGGAACATGAGAAGGGGCGGGTCTATACATGTATTACCAAAGTGAGAGCAGTTCCCCATCAGGTCCGCCCCCTCGGTATGTCGGACCCGCCTACGTCATTGACTTGAGCGGGGAACTTCCTTCACTGTGTAATTTAAATTTACATAGTGAAGGAAGTTCCCCGCTCAAGCCAATGACGTAGGCGGGTCTGACATACCGAGGGTGCGGACCTGATGGGGAACTGCTCTCACTTTGGTAATACATGTATAGACCCGCTCCTTCCATAAGTGCCGCATCTGGTCCGCTGAGCGGACCTGATGGGGAACTTTAGAAGGGGCGGGTCTATACATTTAAAATACTGAGAGGGAGTTCTCCATCAGGTCCGCTCAGGCACAACCAATGAAGGACAGCGCTGGACATCGGGATCGCCGCGGGACACTGGATTTCACCGCTGGAATGTTTTGTTTTTTTTTGTTTTTTTTTAATAAAGGACTTTTTCAAGGTGTTTGTGTGTTTTTTTTAAACATTTTTTTACGCTTTCTTCGTGAAATGGTAGGGGTACAATGTACCCCTTACCAATTCACATAGGGGGGGGCCGGGATCTGGGGGTCCCCTTTGTTAAAGGGGTCTTCCAGATTCCGATAAGCCCCCCGCCCGCAGACCCCCACAACCACCGGGCAAGGGTTGTGGGGATGAGGCCCTTGTCCCCATCAACATGGGGACATCCTCCCCATGTTGAGGGCATGTGGCCTGGTACGGTTCAGGAGGGAGGGGGGGCGCTCTCTCTTCCCCCCCTTTTCCCCTGCCGGCCGGCCAGGTTGCGTGCTCGGATAAGGGGTCTGGTATGGATTTTTAGGGGGACTCCACGCCATTTTTTTTTAAATTTGGGGTGGAGTTCCCCTTAAAATCCATGCCAGATCTGAAGGGCCTGGAATGGATATTTGGGGGAACCCCATGTCAATTTTTTTTAAATTTGCGGCAGGGTTCCCCTTAATATCCATTCCAGACCTGATGGGCCTGGTAATTGAATTCTGGGGAACCCCCACGCTTTTTTTTTTTTTTTTTATCAATGACTTTTGAATGTATTGCCGGGAGCCGACAATTCATTAATAGCCGCGAGTCAGTTTTAAATGCATTTTTTCTTTCAAAAATGACATTTTGTGCAGGGACAGTTCTAAGCACGGGAAACATGCGCCACTTTACATGCATATCATACACACCCCCCAGGTACGAAATTTAAAGGAATATTTCACTTTTATTTTTTCATTTTAAGCATTATTAAAATCACTGCTCCCGAAAAAACGGCCGTTTTTAAAACTTCTTTTTGCATTGATACATGTCCCCTGGGGCAGGACCCGGGTCCCCAAACACTTTTTAGGACAATAACTTGCATATTAGCCTTTATAATCAACACTTTAGATTTCGAACGTTCGAGTCCATTGTATTTAATAGGGTTCTAAAGTTCACACGAACATTCTGTCTGTTCGCAGGTTCTGGTGCGAACCGAACAGGGGGGTGTTCGGCTCATCACTGGTAGTGAGGTTTGAAATCAAAAATTTGTGCCCTCAGAAATCCTGAAGGCGGTGCTTGGTTTTCAGGGCCCCGTACGCGGCTAGACTCTCAAAAAGTCCCACACATGTGGTATCCCCGTACTCAGAAGAAGCAGCCAAATGTATTTTGGGGTGCAATTCCGCATATAACCATGGCATGTTTGAGCAATATATCATTTAGTGACAACTTTTTGTACATTTTTTTTTCTTTTTGTCATTATTCAATCACTTGGGACAAAAAAAAAATATTCAATGGGCTCAACATGCCTCTCAGCAATTTCCTTGGGGTGTCTACTTTCCAAAATTGGGTCATTTTGGGGGGTTTTGTGCTATCTTGGCATTTTATGGCCTTCAAAACTGTGATAGGTAGTGAGGAGTGAAATCAAAAATTTATGCCCTTAGAAACCTTGAAGGCGGTGATTGGTTTTTGGGGTCCCGTACGCAGCTAGGCTCCCAAAAAGTCACACACATGTGGTATCCTCGTACTCAGGAGAAGCAGCAGAATGTATTTTGGGGTGTAATTTCACATATGCCCATGGCATGTGTGAGCAATATATCATTTAGTGACAACTTTGTGCAAAAAAAAAAAAGTTTGTCATATTCCCGCAACTTGTGGCAAAATATAAAATATTCCATGAACTAATCATGCCTCTCAGTAAATAGCTTGGGGTGTCTACTTTCCAAAATGGGGTCATTTGGGGGGGTTTTGTGCTATTTTGGCATTTTATGGCCTTCAAAACTGTGATAGGTAGTGAGGAGTAGTGATGAGCCGAACACCCCCGGGTTCGGTTCGCACCAGAACCCGCGAACGGACCGAAAGTTCGTACGAACATTAGAACCCTATTAAATACAATGGATGCGAACGTTCGAATTCTAAAGTGCTAATTATAACGACTATTATGCATGTTATTGTCCTAAAAAGGGTTTGGGAACCCGGGTTCTGCACCAGGGGACATGTATCAATGCAAAAAGAAGTTTTAAAAACGGTCGTTTTTCGGGAGCAGTCATTTTAATGATGCATAAAGTGAAAAAAAAAGAGTCAAATATTCCTTTAAATATCGTACCTGGGGGGTGTCTAAAGTATGCCTGTGAAGTGCCACGTGTTTCCCGTGTTTAGAACTGTCCCTGCACAAAATTACATTTCTAAAGGAAAAAAAGCCATTTAAAACTGCTTGCGGCTTTAATGTAATGTCTGGTCCCGGTAATATGGATGAAAATCTTTAAGAAAAATGTCATAGCTACCCCATGACCCCCCCCCCCCTACCCCAGCCCATTACCAGCCCCTTTGGGTCTTGTATGGATATTAAGGGGAACCCCGCACATAAAATAAAAAAGGCCCTATATACTCTGAACAGCCGTATACAGGCGGTGCATACAAGACAGGGACTGTAGGTTTGTTCTTATGTAGAATCTGTTTGTAATTTTGAACAGCTGCATTGTTTAAGTGTAGCTCCAGCCCAAAAATCTATTTTTAAACTTTTTGGAAAACATAGGTAAGGGTTATCACCCCTGTAACATTTGTTTTGCTGTCTGTGCCCCTGTTCAGAACATTTCACCTCACTTTCCGTCCCAATGACAACTGTTTTTGAAATGTGGTGTTTTTCTTGAAACAAGGATTGGTGATAAAGCATCAGTACAGAGGAGACACCTTTCTCCCATATTAATTCTTACAGGAGAGAATTTTCCTTCCTAGGGGTAGATTTCCTCTCACTTCCTGTTGTCTTCTTCCGTTTGCAAGTAGGAGTCGTTTGTAAGTTGGATGTTTGAAAGTAGGGACCTGCCGTATATACTCTGCAGAAATAGGCCCCTTAGTTGTTGGTGTTGGCACAACACTGTAAGCACTCACAGTTACTCTTGGTTGGTGCTGGAACGCCCTGCTGTCAACTATTATATCAGGAATTTTAATTACATATAATTGTTGAACAGTGGTAGTAAAAATTGGGCCTTTGATGGTGGTGCTGGTGCCACAACACTGTAAGCCCTGACAGTTACTCTTGGTGGGTGCAGCAATGGGCCCTGCTGTGAATTATTAGATCAAGAATTGTAATTGCATGCCCCTGTTGAACAGGGGCTGAAAAATTGGGCCTTTCGTGGTGGTGGTGGTGGTGGTGGTGTTGCCACAACACTGTAAGCCCTCAGAGTTACTCTTGGTGGGTGCAGGAATGGGCCCTGCTGTGAATTATTAGATCATGTATTGTAATTGCATGCCCCTTTTGAACAGGGGCTGAAAAATTGGGCCTTTCGTGGTGGTGGTGGTGGTGGCGTTGCCACAACACTGTAAGCCCTCAGAGTTACTCTTGGTGGGTGCAGCAATGGGCCCTGCTGTGAATTATTAGATCAAGAATTGTAATTACATGCCCCTGTTGAACAGGGGCTGAAAAATTGGGCCTTAGGCACTGGTGGCACAACACTCCAACCCCTCACAGATACTGTACTTGGAGCACAGCAATGAGCCCTATGGCAAATTATTGCTTAAAAAATTGTAATTACACGCCCCTGTAAAACAGGGGCTGAAAAATTGGGCCTTAGCCACTGGTGGCGGCACCCATAAACAAAAATGATCTTCCAAGCTATCATCATCAATCGTATCATTGAGGACTCGGAGGAGGAGGATAGCCAGTCAACATAACAGCACAGGCACTCAGCATCAGTCTTGAAGGGATGTGACATGTTAAAATCAATTAGTCTGTTATATCAGCATCAGGTGTGTGGTAGCTGGTGGTGATCCAAGACTGGTTCATCTTGATGAAAGTCAGTCGATCAACCGAGTCGGTGGACAGGCGCACCCTGTGATCCGTGACAAATCCTCCAGCAGCACTGAATGTGCGTTCCGAAAGAACGCTGGATGCAGGACAGGCCAGTAGCTCAATTGCATACTGTGCAAGCTCTGGCCAGTGATCCATCCTCAAGACCCAGTAAGCCAGAGGATTTTCGGTGGGGAAGGTGTCCAAGTCTGACCTTGCCCCTAGATATTCCTGCACCATGTTTATCAGACGCTGGCGATGGTTGCTGGAACCGATCATACTTTGGGGCTGCGGACTAAAGAATTGTCTGAACGCATCGGTCAGACGGCCACCTTCCCCACCGCTCCTTCTTTGACTGGCCGAAGCCTCAGCAACTCGTTGTCCAGGACCAGGAGTTTGTAACCTCCCAGTCTCTGGGAACGCGTTGCACAGACCTTTCTGCAAGGCCTCCCGGAGTTGTCTCATCCTCTGCTCCCTCTGCGACGGTAACATAAGGTCCGCAACCTTACCCTTGTACCGTGGATCAAGGAGAGTGGCCAGCCAGTAATGGTCCCTCTCCTTGATCCAAAGAATACGAGGATCCTTCCGCAGACTTTGCAGGATCAGGGAGGCCATGCAGCGTAGGTTTGCTGAGGCATTCGCTCCGGAGTCCTCTGGGTCACTAAGGACGACATGATCCGCAGCCACCTCCTCCCAGCCACGTACAAGTCCACTGGTTTCTTGGGACTGTAAATCATCCCTAAAAGACTGCTGCTGATGATGCTGAGTGCCAGCCTCCACCTCCATGCTGACACAATCCTCCTCCTCCTCCTCCTCCTCTTCCTGTGCGATGGGTGGGACAGAAGGAACACTGTCTGGGTAAAGGGGGCCTTGAGAGGCAAGGAAGTCCTCCTCTTCCTGCCTCTGTTCTGCCTCAAGTGCCCTGTCCATTATTCCACGCAGCGTGTGCTCCAACAGGTGGACAAGAGGTACAGTGTCACTGATGCATGCACTGTCACTGCTCACCATCCTCGTGGCCTCCTCAAATGGTGCCAGGACAGTGCATGCATCCCTGATCATGCCCCACTGGCGTGGAGAAAAAAAACCAAGCTCCCCTGACCCTGTCCTGGTGCCGTAGTCGCACAGGTACTCATTGATGGCCCTCTGCTGCGTGTGCAGCCGCTGCAGCATGGCCAACGTTGAGTTCCACCTGGTGGGCATGTCACATATAAGGCGGTTCTTGGGCAGGTTCAACTCCTTTTGCAGCTCAGCCAGGCGAGCACTGGCATTATAAGATCTGCGGAAATGCACACAGACTTTCCTGGCCTGCCTCAGGACATCCTGTAAGCCCGGGTACCTGCCCAAGAACCGCTGCACCACCAGGTTAAGGACGTGAGCCACACAGGGCACATGGGTCAGTTGTCCCTGTCGGAGGGCGGAGAGGAGGTTGGTGCCATTGTCGCAAACCACCATTCCTGGCTTAAGCTGGCGTGGCGTCAACCACCTCTCGGCCTGGCCCTGCAGAGCAGACAGGACCTCTGCCCCAGTGTGGCTTCTGTCCCCCAAACACACCAGCGCAAGCACGGCATGGCATCTTTTTGCCTGCGTACTTGCGTAGCCCCTTGAACGGCTACGGAGCACCGCTGGTTCAGAGGACAAACCACAGGAAGAGGCCATGGAGGAAGAAGAAGAGGAGGGGGTGGAGGAGAGAGGTGTGTCACAACCAGTAGTAGCATTTTGGAGGCGTGGCGGTGGAACAACCTCCAACACTACTGCACCTTGTCCTGCATCCTTCCCAGCTGCCAAAAGAGTGACCCAATGGGCCGTGAAAGAAAGGTAACGTCCCTGTCCATGCCTGCTGGACCATGAGTCAGCGGTAATATGCACCTTACCGCTGACCGCCCTGTCCAGCGAGGCCAAGACATTGCCTTCCACATGCCGGTAGAGAGCCGGAATAGCCTTCCGTGAGAAAAAGTGGCGTTTGGGAACCTGCCACTGAGGAACCGCACATTGCACAAACTCACGGAAGGGGGTCGAGTCTACCAACTGAAAAGGCAGCAGTTGAAGCGCTAGCAATTTAGCCAAGCTAGCATTCAACCGCTGGGCATGTGGATGGCTGGGAGTGAACTTCTTTCGACGGTCCAGCAGCTGGGGCAGGGAAATTTGCCTGCTAGAATCGGACGCCGGTGTACTGCTAGCAGAGTGGCCGCAACTACTTGGCTGTGACACACCTAATTCTACACCTTCATTCCTCTCAGTGCATGTTTCAGACAGGACTGAAGTTATAGTGGGGTTGGAGATCCCAGCTGATGCGGTGCAAGGAGAGGTCCGCTTTGTTCTTTGGTGTGGGTCTTTGAGGTAGGCTTGCCAACGAGCTGCATGGCAGGTCAACATATGTCTGGTCAGGCATGTGGTACCCAAGCGGCTGATGTTTTGGCCACACGATATACGCTTGAGACATATGTTGCAAACAGCAGCTGTGCGATCTGATGCACTAGCCTCAAAAAAGGCCCACACCAAAGAACTTTTTGAATGACGGGCAGAGGCAGCGCCCTGCACAGGCGGAGCTCTGCGGTGTGATTCCGTTGGTGTACTGCCCTTACGCTGGCCACCAAAGGGCATCCTGCCTCGTTGGAGATGTGCCTCCTCCTCATCCTCCTCCTCCTCCTCTCTCCTATTAGGCACCCACGTGGAGTCAGTGACCTCATCATCCCCTCCCTCCTCATCACTGGAGCCAATCTGGCAGTATGCTGCAGCTGCTGGAACATGACTGCCAGATTGGTGTCCTTCTTGAGCATCCCCTCTGTCTGCTCTCACGCTACTGCCTTCCTGTAGCTGGGTTTCATCATCAGACCCTTCAAAACGCTGGGCATCCTCCTGGAGCATGTACCCAACACTGTGCTCAAACAGTTCGGGGGACTCCTCAGGAGGAGGACATGGTGGGTCTAGGGAAGGAGTGACTGATGATGAGTCTGACATTGATACCAGGGAAGAGGACGCTTTGGCAGCTGCTTTGCCAGTACCCTGAGCCTGGGTGAGAGAGGATGAGGAGGAGGAGGAGGGCTTGGTCATCCACTCTACCAAGTCTTCGGCATGATGTGGCTCAACATGTCCAGCTGCCGAAAAGAAGGACAAGCGTGTCCCATGGCCATGTGCTGATGACAATGCACCGCGTCCACGACCAGCACTGTTGCCCCCAGACACAGAGCCTGCTTGCCCTCTTTTATTGCCTTCTGACTGTCTGCCTCTCCTTGTTTGCCTTCCAGACATTCTAATAGATGGCCTGCAGGGAGATGGGAAAAAAGCAATAAGGGCTACCTTCAGGTGTCCTTCTCTGTCCCTTTACTTAAGGATTTCTAAATATGGTTGAGGATGATTGCTTTCGCACAGAATAGCACAACGACAATTTCCCTGACTGTCCAAAAAACAAGGATTTCAAAGATGGTTGATGAGGAATGCTTTAGCACAGTATAGCACAATGAGAATTTCCCTCACTGTCCTTCCCTGTCCCTAGAAACAAGGATTATCACAGTGAAAGAAACTGACACTCTTCCTACCTATAGTTTTCTGTCCCTAGAAAAAATGTTTTTTTAAAGATGGTTGATGATCAATGCTTTAGCACACTATAGCACAAGGAGAATTTCCCTCACTGTCCTTCCCTGTCCCTAGAAACAAGGATTATCACAGTGAAAGAAACTGACACTCTTCCTACCTATAGTTTTCTGTCCCTAGAAAAAATGTTTTTTTAAAGACGGTTGATGATCAATGCTTTAGCACACTATAGCACAAGGAGAATTTCCCTCACTGTCCTTCCCTGTCCCTAGAAACAAGGATTATCACAGTGAAATTAACTGACACTCTTCCTACCTATAGTTTTCTGTCCCTAGAAAAAATGTTTTTTTAAAGTTGATTGATGATCAATGCTTTAGCACACTATAGCACAAGTAGAATTTCCCTCACTGTCCTTCCCTGTCCCTATACTTTTATATCAAAAGGCATAGGCAGAACAGAACACATGCAACTTGCTTACAGAGCCCTGTAGCAATAGGTGTAGCACACAACAATGGCCCAGCGCGGTAACCCACCGCGCGCAGCTATTATGGTGTACGCGCCTTGTGGCGCACTAAACAATATTCTATCTCCCCTCCCTGACATAGAAGAAATCTCAGTCTTTTCACTTAGTATTTCTTTGCATGCAAACTTTCGGTGGTGCACTTGATGAAACAGTATTTGTAATCCACAAGTAGGCAGTCCCAAGGAACACTATACTGGAGACCCTTTAACTCTGTCCTGCTACTGGTCTCCTAATGGAACAACAAACAAACGATAGGTGGGCCAAGGCAGTCTATAGGCCTAAACACGGTACAGTCTATTGGATTGAGCAAGTGCTTGCTTACCACTCCGGACACGATCCCAGTCCGGGACTTCCACCTGCTGTGTCTCCGCACACAGCGTCTGCCACGATCGGGTCCCCGATCCACCGATGTCCTCACTCGACAAGTCAGGCGCCACCCAGGCTCCGCAGTGGGGTGGAAGGCTCTTTGGAAGTTGCACAAGGCCCCAGGCTTCAGGCCTTGTACTCAAACAGATCCGCACAGGAAGAAGCTGTTGGTTGCAGCGCGGTGTCCAAAATAAGAGCGAGCTCTGCCTCGCCTCCTCCTTAAATAGCCCCTCCCATGAGTCTCTGCAGTCTCTGCAGTGGCCAACTGCACTCTGGGTGCCGAACGGGGTTCTGGGTAACGTAGTCTTAAAGGAGACCCCGCTACATAGGGTTTTAGGTATAGGGTTTTATTTTGGGTGCAGGGTTCCCCTTAATATCCATACAAGACCCAAAGGGGATGGTAATGGGGTAGCCATGCCATTTTTCTCAAAGATTTTCATCCATATTGCCAGGACAAGACATGACATTAAAGCCGCAAGCAGTTTTAAATTACCTTTTTTCCTTTAGAAATGTCATTTTGTGCAGGGACAGTTCTAAACACGGGAAACACATGCCACTTCACAGGCATACTTTAGACACCCCCCAGGTACAATATTTAAAGGAATATTTCACTTTATGCATCATTAAAATGACTGCTCCCGAAAAAACGGCCGTTTTTAAAACTTCTTTTTGCATTGATACATGTCCCCTGGGGCAGGACCCGGGTCCCCAAACCCTTTTTAGGACAATAACTTGCATATTAGTCGTTGTAATTAGCACTTTAGATTTCGAACGTTTGAGACCATTATATTTAATAGGGTTCTAAAGTTTGCGCGAACGTTCGGTCCGTTCGCAGGTTCTGGTGCGAACCGAACCGGGGGGTGTTCGGCTCATCCCTACTGAAGATGTGCAAAAGGTTTTAGAGAGCGCTTGGTGTATAAGTTCCGTATGTGCTTAATACCCTTTTCCCACCATGATGTGATGGAGAAATGATCGATCAAGTGTTTCAGAACCTCTATTGGAATGTCCATAGTAACTGTTGGTTCAGACGAGTGCTTGTGTGCTAGTAAGTTGAGCCATGTTTGGATGGAAATTAGCATCGAGGGTGGTAGATGAGATGAGTGAGTGAGTGAGTGAAAAACTTGTATAGCGCTAACAAATGCGAACTAAATCGCCTCAAGGCGCTTAGCATCCAGTAGCTTCATGATCCATCAGAAGAGGTGGGTCTTAAGTTTTTTCCTAAAGGCCCGATTGTTTTCTTCCATACGGATATCCGTGGGTAGCGCGTTCCATAGCCGTGGTCCTTGGACTGCAAATCTTCGTTCTCCCTTTGATTTGTAGCGAAATTTGGGGATGTGAAGGAGGTTTTGGTTTGTTGATCGGAGACTGCGTTTAGGGGTGTAATGCTTTATCTTCTCGCATAAATATTGCGGAGCGATTCCTTGTGTGCACTTGTGGGTGAGACAGAGGGTCTTGAATGTGACCCGATCCTTTACGGTTAACCAATGAAGGGTCCTCAGTGCAGGGGTGATGGATTCCCAGGTTTTTTTTCCTGTTATCAGTCTGGCTGCCGTGTTCTGGACGACTTGTAGGCGTGACATTTGGTATTTGGGTAGTCCGAGGTAGAGGGAGTTTGCATAGTCGAGTCGGGAGTTGATAATTGATCCAACTACTACTGCTGTGTCCTCTTCTGGGATGAAGGGAATGAGTTTACGCAGCAGGCGGAGGAGATAATGAGATCCGCTGATTACTGATCCTATTTGAGCGTCCATCGACATCTCCGAGTCAAAAATGACTCCGAGACTTTTGACTTTGGTGCTCGGGGTGATGGTCTGTCCAAGAATGGTGGGTGGTGTCCAGGAGGTTTTAGTTTTTGTCTTTCGATTAGCGTGGAGGAGAAGCAGTTCTGTTTTGGATCCGTTGAGTTTAAGTGAACTCTCAGTCATCCAATCATCGATCAATGTGAGGCATTTTTCCAATCCGTGATATTGGTCTTTTTTTCCAGTGATACGAAAGTAGAGTTGGGTGTCATCCGCGTATGAGTGGTAGCATAAGTCCTGTTTGCTAATGATTTTTAGGAGTGGGCGGAGGTAGATGTTAAAGAGCAGGGGTGACAGTGGTGATCCTTGAGGGACTCCGCAAGAAATTGCGCGAGTTTCAGAGGTGAAGGCACCTAATTTCACTGTCTGAGAACGATTCTCAAGAAAGGAAGCGAACCAAGGAAGGTCAGGGTCTGCGACTCCTGCTACTTCTTTAAGACGAATGAGTAGAGTTTTGTGGTCTACTGTGTCGAACGCTGCACTGAGGTCCAGCAGCACCAGGAGACATGATTCTCCGTCATCTGCGGCTTCGAGGACATCATCCCATATTTTGAGAAGTGCCGTTTCTGTGCCATGGCCTGGGCGGAAGCCTGATTGTAGTGGATCCAAGAGTTTGTAAGTGTCCAAATGGCCTTGTAGCTGTTGTACTACTGCTTTCTCCATGATCTTGGAAATGGTGTTGAGGCTTGTTACCGGTCTGCGGTAATTTGGGTCCTTAGGGTCAAGATTGGGTTTCTTTAGGAGGGGTTTGATTATACCTTGCTTGAGGGAGTTCGGAACCATACCTTCTTTGAATGAAAGATTTACGATGTGTGTAATGGTAGGAGCTAAAATGTCGGTACATTCTTTCAGGAGTTTTGTGGGAATTATGTCATTTGACGATGTAGTGTCTCTGAGGCTTCTGATGATGTTTTCAGTGGTGTCAATGGTGACCGGGACCAGCGAAAATTTTGCTAGTTGTATAATGTTCGTATTGATTTTCTCTGTTTGCTTTGGCTGTGTGAAGTTGGTTGTTTTTTTCTGTTGAATTATTTCCCGAATATTTTCGATTTTGTCGATAAAAAAATCCGATAGCTCATTGCAGAACTCTTGGGTTTCGTTTGCTGGAGGCTCTAGACAGGTAGGGTTCATGGTCCAAGTGACCAGTTTGAAGAGTTCACGAGGCCGGTTTAGGGCTTTTTTTATGGTGTTTGAGATGGGGTCCTCTGTCCTAATTGGGCGCTGAACAACCATAGAGTTGTCGGGCCAAATGTGCTCTAAGCTGATTCTATAGCTCCCCACGTGGCCAAGGGTACAGGAAGGAACCATTCTCACAATTGGGTCAAAGCTAAGGCTGAAAAATAGTCTCAGAAATCTACATAGCCCACCCCGCCGATTAATCTATGTTTTATCAATTTCGTATGTGAGCATCTAGAATGTTTCCCTTTCCAAATGAATCTGGCCAATATTGTTTGTAGGGATCTAAAGTAGCTGTTAGGGATAGGAATTGGAAGGTCCTGGAAGAGATAGAGAATTTGGGGGAGTTGGATCATCTTAAATGCAGCTAGTCTACCTCACCATGAGAATTCGGATTTGTCCATTTTGTGAAGGTCATTTTGAATCTTGGTTCACATCTGAATGTAATTATGTGTAAATAGGGATTTTGTAGAGCTGGTAAGGTTGATACCTAGGTAGGGAATACTCGGTTACTTCCTTTTGATATCTACCAGGTTCTTCCAAGAGAGGGAGCCGCTGTAGACTCACATCACCATAGTTATAGCCATCAACTTCCATCTGGCTCTCTCCCATGAGCTTCTCCAGACCCAACTTGGTCTCTGGGCTTGAACTTGCGACTAGCTGGGACCCCAGTGTCTTTCTGAAGACTTCCTCTAGGGTCCTGCACCAGGGGCTGAGCCCCTGTCTAGGGGTTTCCTCCTGCAGGACTGGACCCAGGAACTCTGCAACACTGCTGCCCAAGCCTCAGAATATTTATGGGCTCTCTCACTATCTACTGGGCACGCCTCCTCAGGGATTGGCTAAACTCACATAAATATTCAGGCTGCATGCCCCATCCTTCCTCCCACTATGATTCTAGAACCCTCTAGAACAGGGGTTTCCAATTTTTGAAAGAAAGGGTCAGTTTATTGTCCTTAAAGCGGAGCTCCACCCTAAAGTGGAACTTCCACTCATCGGATTCCCCCCCCCCCTCCGGTGCCACAATTGCCACCTTTCAGGGGGGAGGGGGGTGCAGATACCTGTCTAAGACAGGTATTTGCACCCACTTCCGGGCATACACTCTGTGGGAAACTTCGGGTAGTTCGTCAGTCCCCCCCCCCCCGATTTGTTCTGGGAAACAGAACGACTCGCGCATGCGCACTAGGGAACCGGGCAGTGAAGCTGCAACGCTTCACTTCCTGATTCCCTCACCGATGATGGAGGCGGGGGAAGCCGAGAGACAAGCGATCATCTTCTGCTGCCAACGTCGCTGGACTCCAGGACAGGTAAGTGTCCATTTATTAAAAGTCAGCAGCTGCAGTATTTGTAACTGCTGGCTTTTAATATTTTTTTACAGCGGAGCTCCGCTTTAACCACTTCCTGACCAACGATATTTTGAATTTGCCACCGTGTGGGCGCGCACGGCGCGCCACGGGCCTCGGGAGTGTGCTCACGGGTCCCGGGAACTCGATGTTCGCCGGCGGCCCGCGATCATGAGACCGAGAGGCAGAACGGGCAGATGCATATGTAAGCAAGCATTTCCCTGTTCTGCCTAGTGACATGTCAGGGATCTACTGCTCCCTGTGATCGGGAGCAGTGATCGCTGTCATTTCACTGGCAGCCCATCCCCCCACAGTTAGAATCACTCCCTAGGACACACTTAAGGACACACTTAACCCCTTGATCGCCCCCTAGTGTTTAACACCTTCCCTGCCAGTGAAATGTTTACAGTAATCAGTGCATCTTTATAGTACTGATCGCTGTATAAATGCCAATGGTCCGAAAAATGTGTCAAAAGTGTCCGATGTGTCCGCCATCATGTCGCAGTCACGATAAAAATCGCTGCCATTACTAATAAAAATAATAATTTTAATAAAAATGCTAAAAATCTATCCCCTATTTTGTAGCCGCTATAACTTTTGCGCAAACCAATCAATATACGCTTATTGCTATTTTTTTTACCAAAAATATGTAGAAGAATACGTATCGGCCTAAACTGAGAAAAAAATTGGATATTTATTATAGCAAAAAGTACAAAATATTGTGTTTTTTTTTTCAAAATTGTCGCTCTTCTTTTGTTTATAGCGCAAAGAATAAAAACCGCAGAGGTGATCAAATACCACCAAAAGAAAGCTCTATTTGTGGGAAAAAAAGGACGTCAATTTTGTTTGGGTACGTCGTCGCACGATCGCGCAATTGTTAGTTAAAACGACGTAGTGCCAAATCGCAAAAAATGGTCATTGGGCAGTCAATTCTTCCGGGGCTGAAGTGGTTTAAGACTAAAGGAGGGCCGGACTGTGGCCAGTGAGAGTAGAAAATGCGTATGGCTTGGTGGTCAATGAAAGTAAAAAAAGAAAAATATGGTCAATAGGAATCGTCATCTTGACTATGGGAGCGGGCTGTCACTTCCTGCAGTTTCACAACCGGCTCCCCCACTGCACATGTGAAAGATCATGCTGTGCTTTCTGACTGGGCCTCTTGGGACATGTGACGTGTCTCAGGAGGTTGCTGGTGGGGATAGGGTTTGCGGACCGAACTTCCATCATTTTTGCCTAGTTGACAAGTGCAGAAGTGAAATTGGGTTTCTATCAGAAGAAAGGTACTCGCTTTTCTGTAAAGAATAAAAAATATAAAAACGTTCAAAAATGGCAGAGCAGATGTATGAGTCCAGGGCTTACTACGCATGCACCAATGGCGCATTGCCGCAAGAGGAAATCCGTGCCAACTGAGCATGCGCCAAAGACGCCTCAGTGTGCCAAACCTGCACCTGCGCAGAAGACTTGATGGAAAAAGGCAGGAAAATACCCAGGAGGCGCACAGGAAGTGACCTCAACCTGATGGAAAAAAAGGCAGGAAAATGCCCAGGAGGCGCACAGGAAGTGACCTCAACCTGATGGAAAAAAGGTGGGAAAATGCCCAGGAGGCACACAGGAAGTGACCTCAACCTGATGGAAAAAAGGCGGGTAAATACCCAGGAGGCGCATAGGAAGTGACCTCAACCTGATGGAAAAAAGGTGGGAAAATGCCCAGGAGGCACTCAGGAAGTGACCTCAAACTTCCCTATATAAGCCCAGCCTTGACACTGCCAAATTGCTGGATTATTTTCAGTCCCCCCTTGTTCCTGTGCTAGTGTGTGATCTGTCTGAACTTGTTGTGACTTGGAAACCTATTTGACTACTCTTGATTGCTGCTTGCCATTTGACCTCGGATTTGTACCTTGACTATTCTACTTCTTTGCCCCTTTTGTACTCAGCTGCCAGATTGTAACCGACCCCGGCTTGGATCTCGACCATTCTTCTTCTGAATAACCCTTCTGTACTTCATTGCCAGAGTGGACTTGACCTCGGCTCGGATCTCGGACCTAAAGTGGTTGTAAACCCAATTTTGGGGGGAAAAAAAAAATTACACCTGCAAGAAAAAGACATAATGAGCTAGTATGCTATGCATACTAGCTCATTATGTGACACTTACCTCAGATCGAAGCCCCCGAAGCGCTCCTTGTCCCCCTCCGCCGCCGCCATGTCCGCTCCGACCGTCTTCCTGTTATCGCCGCTCCGGCGCTGTGATTGGCCGGAGCGGCGGTGACGTCAGACGCATGCTTGCGGGGCCGGCTTTCTCCATTGTAACAACCGGCAGTCTCCATTGAGAAAACCGGCAATGTGCAGTGCTCCTGCGCCGTTGTCTATGGCGCGCATGCACCGTACACACATCGGTGCAGGATTTTCTCAAAATATCTCCTTGACCGTGTAGGTTAAGGAGATATTTCTTGCACCTACAGGTAAGCCTTAATCTAGGCTTACCTGTAGGTACAAGTTGTGTGGTTGGGTTTACAACCACTTTAAGCCCTTTACACACGGGCGAGAATCCCGTCGGAAAAAAAAAACGTCGGTTTTCTCTACGGGATTCCTGGCAAGCTTTTCTTGCCAAGCCCTGTGTACACACGGCACATTCAAAAGAACCGCCGTTCTTTAGAATGGCAAGAACGCGGTGGCGTCATCGACTACGACGAGCATGCGCTCGTCACATTCAATGCCGTCGCCGCCATCTTGCTTCACCCTACACTACTCATCGAGCATGCGCGGGCTTACCTGGGGACAGTTAAGTATGTAGCCTCGTCTGGATTCTCGTCGGCCTGTTTCCCGAGAAAATAGAGAGCTGGTTCTCTATTTTTCTCATTGAGATTCCCAGC
This sequence comes from Rana muscosa, assembly GCA_029206835.1. Lineage (NCBI taxonomy): Eukaryota > Metazoa > Chordata > Amphibia > Anura > Ranidae > Rana > Rana muscosa. The sequence goes on from CM055125.1 coordinate 323,232,084, forward strand.
AGTTTTTCCGACGAGAAACCATACACACGAACGGTTTTCTCGGCAAAAAGCTCTCCCAGCAGTTTTCTTGCCGAGAAAACCGGTCGTGTGTACGAGGCTTAAGGCTTGCATGATGCTCCGCACCCCTGGCACCCGTGCCACTTGGTGTCCACCAAGTCTCTGTCTGCATCTCCAGAGGCTTCAAGGACCTCAGGTGCAAGGGAGGCCTCCCCACTACTTCGGTCTCACCTCAGGTACGTGGCCCCTCATGACAGCAGAGGGGAGGAGGAGGATTTGTTTACTTTGCCGCAGTATATGTACGGTGGGTAGTTGTAAAGTGGTTAAAGGGGCGGGGTGGTGGCAGCGATAGGTTAATGTTGCACCACTGAGGGTTTATCTGGCCAATCAGTGTAAGCCATTATAGGACAGTGATAGAAGCTGAAAAACAGTGAGAGTTTACTGCAGTCAAACAGGTTTTTAAGAACGCGGAAAAAAAGCAGGATGACAAGATTTGGAATGCATGGAATGCTAAGTGTACCTGCAGAGATGTGAAGAAAGTCAATGGAAAGTGGAAAGACCTGAGGTAGGGGATAGCCATGTGCTTAACCACTTGTGTACCAGCTTGTTTTACCCCTTTGTTTCCGGGCCATATTTCAGTTTTCAGCATTGTGATAGTTTGACTGACAATTATTCCATCGTGCAGCACTGTACCCAAATTGATTTTATATCATTTGATTGAGATAGAGAGGGCTTTATTTTGGTGGTAATAAGTAGCCGCTGGGCTTTTTATATTTTACTATAAAAAGGGGAAAAAAGACCAAAAATGTATAAAAAAAGGAAAAATTTTCCCTTGCTTTCTGCTAAAATAAAAAAATGCCAGAATAGTATGTAGCCCTAACCCCGAAGGAGCCGCTGCAATTTAACTGGGTCTTTCCCAAACTAGTGCAGAGGCAGCAGTTCATTTACTCTGGCTCATTAACCACTTGACCTCCGGAAGTCAAGTTCCTCAACTCTTCTGGGAAGGCTGTCCACAAGGTCAGGACTCTGGGCAGGCCAATCAAGTTCCTCCACCCCAAACTCGCTCACCCATGTCTTTATGGTCCTTGCTTTGTGCACTGGTCCAAACCATTTGGTGGAGGGGGGATTATGGTGTAGGTTTTTTTTTTTTCGGGGGTTGGACTTGGCCCCTTAGTTCCAGTGAAGGGAACTCTTAAGGCGTCAGCATACCAAGACATTTTGGACAGTTTCATGCTCCCAACTTTGTGGGAACAGTTTGGAGATGGTCCCTTCCTGTTCCAACAAGACTGCCCACCATTGCACAGAGCAAGGTCCATAAAGACATGGATGAGCGAGTTTGGGGTGGGGGAAATTGACTGGCCTTCACAGCGTCCTGACCTCAACCTGATAGAACACCTTTGGGATTATTTAGAATGGAGACTGTAAGCCAGGCCTTCTTGTCCAACATCAGTGCCTGATCTCACAAATTTGCTTCTGGACGAATGGTCAAACATTCCCATAGACCAGTAGGGATGAGCTTCGAGTTCGAGTCAAACCCATGTTCAACTCGAACATCGGCTGTTCGACCGTTTGTCAAATTTTGAACATTATGGGCCGTTTATGCCAAATTCGAGTGGCGCGTCACGGCCCATAATTCACTGCGGCATCACACTGATGCACTATGACCCGCATGCTTTGGCCAATCATAGCACCGTAGGTACAGAGAGCCGTAATTGGCCATAGCCAGGGTGGCTTTGGCCAATCATGGCTCAGAGGAGTAGGTACACCCCCCACACTATATAAGGCCGCCGGCTTCGGCGGCCTTGTGTAGTGTGTTGGCATTGGTTAAAGGAAGGAGACAGAGAGAGAGAGACAGTGTAATTTGATTTGAGTTAGATAGAGCAGGCAGGCAAGTCAATTAGCTGCAGTTACAGTGTGTAGAGGATATACAGTATATGCATCCCAGGTGTTGTATATATATTTACACACTGTATTCAGTTTAGCTAGATCCATTCCTGTTATTCTCTATACTGACAGGCAGGCAGGTGATTGTGCTAGCTGCAGTTTTCACTTAGTGTACTGTGCCCTTTGCACAGTGTGCACCAAAAGCTTACCTCAATACAATTGCTAGTGTTCTGATACAAATACAGGCAGGGAGCTTCAGTATTTTGCTTTAGTGTCCTTTGCACAGTGTGCACCTAAAGCTTACCTCACTACAATTGCTGGTGTTCTGATACAAATACAGGCAGGGAGCTTCAGTATTTTGCTTTAGTGTCCTTTGCACAGTGTGCACCTAAAGCTTACCTCACTACAATTGCTGGTGTTCTGATACAAATACAGGCAGGGAGCTTCAGTATTTTGCTTTAGTGTCCTTTGCACAGTGTGCACCTAAACTTACCTGAATACAATTGCTGGTGTTCGCATACTAATACCACAGGCAGGGAGTTCAAAATTACAAACAGATTCTACGTAACAACAAACCTACAGTCCCTGTCTTGTTTGCACCACCTGTATACTGCTGTTCAGAGTATATAGGGCCTTTCCTTGTTTTAATTTGGGTGCAGGATTCCCTTTAATATCCATACAAGACCCAAAGGGGCTGGTAATGGGGTGGGGGTGGGGGGGGTACCCATGCCATTTTACATTAAAGCCGCAAGCAGTTTTAAATGACTTTTTTTCCTTTAGAAATGTCATTTTGTGCAGGGACAGTTCTAAACAGGGGAAACACATGCCACTTAGCACGCATACTTTAGACACCCCCCAGGTACGATTTAAAAGAAATATTTCACCTTTTACTTTTCACTTTATGCATCATTAAAATCACTGCTCCCGAAAAAACGACATTGATACTTTTTTTGCATTGATACATGTCCCCTGGGGCAGGACCCGGGTCCCCAAACCCTTTTTAGGACAATAACTTACATATTAACCTTCATAATTAGCACTTTTGATTTCGAACGTTCGAGTCCCATAGACTTTAATAGGGTTCTAAAGTTTGCGCAAACTTTCGGTCCGTTCGCAGGTTCTGGTGCGAACCGAACCACCAGGGGGGGTTTGGCTTATCCCTATAGACCAGGGGTCTCAAAATGGTGGGCCTCCAGCTGTTGTGAAACTACAAGTTCCATCATGCCTCTGCTGGAGGGCCACCAGTTTGAGACCCCTGGCCTAAACAGACCCCTGTTGTCTCACTTTTGAGGACCCTAATCCATAAAGACATGGATGAGCGAGTTTGGGGTGGAGGAACTTGACTGGCCTGCACAACAGAGTCCTCACCTCAACCCGATAGAACACCTTTTGGGGTGAATTAGAGTGGAGACTGGGAGCCAGGCCTTCTTGTCCAACATCAGTGCCTGACCTCACAAATACCCTTCTGGAATTATAGTCAAACATTCCCATAGACACACTCCTAAACCTTGTGGACAGCCTTCCCAGAAGAGTTGAAGCTGTTATAGCTGCAAAGGGTGGGGCAACTCAATATTGAACCCTACGGACTAAGACTGGGATACCATTACATTTCATGTGCCTGTAGTGTAAAGGCAGGTGTCCCAATACTTTTGGTAATATAGTGTATGACTATGTGCGTCCATAACTTCCAGGGAACCCCCCTCCCTTATCGAATGGTTTCAAAACCACGTCTCTCCGGCAGATAAGATCTTTTAAAGCTGAGCATTCAGTATATGTTATTGTGTTAGCTATACAATCTCTGGAATTCAATCCAGATGCAAAGACTCTACACCCGATGTGTTACCTCTTTACCATCAGTCTCTACTACTACTACTTGTTTATACTGGTTACTTGGGAACGTGAATGTTACTTTCGGTCTGTTACCTTTATCTTGAGATACACCTGTGTTATTTACAAACTGGAAAAAGCGGAGTTCACTTGAAAAGGATATTTTGGACTGCAAAGCATTGCACAACAAGAATATAACATATTTCCATAAGGCATTGTATTAGGATATGCTCTGTCTGCACAAGAAATGACACAAAGGCCAAAAATGCCCTACATGTAAAAATGCAGTCGACAGCGAATAGGGAGCGATGTTTGTATAGGTGAGTCATAATCAGTCTACAGACACACCCGAGAGGGATCGGTAACTTCTCAAAAATAAAAATAAAAAAATAAAATAAAAATGATATACATATATTTAGGGAAGTGGCCGATCACTCTGGGGTATATTCTGCAGACTGATTATGACTCACCTATACATGTAGGACATTTTTGGCCCTTGTGTCATATCTTGTGCAGACAAAACATATCCTAATACAATACCCTATGGAAATATGTTATATTCTATGGGACACGAACGCGAAAAATCAAAAGCATTAATTTTAAGGGCTTACATGCAAGTTATTGCCATAAAAAGTGTTTGGGGACCCGGGTCCTGCCCCAGGGGACATGTATCAATGCAAAAAAAAAGGTTTTAAAAGAATCGTTTTTTTAGGAGTAGTGATTTTAATAATGCTTAAAGTGAAACAATAAAAATTAAATATTCCTTTAAATATCGTGCCTGGGGGGGGGGTCTCCTTAGTCTGCTTGTAAAGTAGTGCATCTTTCCTATGTTTATAACAGTAACACAGCAAAATGACATTTCTAAAGGAAAAAAAGTCATTTAAAATAGCTTGCGTCTGTAATGTATTGCCGGATCCCGGCAATATACATAAAAAAATCACAAAAAAAACAGCATGCCCCCCCCCCCCAGTCAATAACAGGCCCTTCAGGTCTGGTATAGATTTTAAGGGGAACCCCGCACCAAAATGTAAAAAAAAATGGTGTGGGGGTCCCCCCCATGATCCATGCCAGACCCTTATCCGAGCATGCAACCTGGCAGGCCGCAGGAAAAGGGGGGGCGAGAGAGTGCCCCCCCTTCCTGAACCGTACCAGGCCACATGCCCTCAACATGGGGAGGGTGCTTTGTGGTCCACCCCAAAACACCTTGTCCCCATGTTGATGGGGACAAGGGCCTCTTCCCCACAACCCTTGCCGGGTGGTTGTGGGGGTCTGCGGGCAGGAGGCCCCCAGATCCCGCCCCTTCCCCTTTTGTGAATGGGTATCGGGTACATTGTACCCCTACACATTCATCAAAAAAGTAGAATTGACAGGAGACAGTTTTTGACAATTAATTTATTTTAAAAAAAAGTGTCTCGCAATGTAAATCCATCTTCAATCACGGCGCTGATGACCCGAGAAAAACCCGAGAAAAACTCCGCCTCCATGGGAGGCGTCCCGAAGACTGAAGCCTTTTCACGATGACAGCTGTTATATATCTGAGGGTGGGGACACTCAGTGACGTAACTGGGTGACCCCACTCCTTCAGGCATCATGTGCCGTCACGTGACATGGCTGCAGTCGCGGAGGCAGAGTTCTTCAGTTTTTTTTCTCGGGTCATCGGCGCTGTGATTGAAGATGGATTTACATCGCGGGACACTTTTTTTTTTTAATAAAGGAATTGTCAAAAACCGTCTCCTGACAATTTTACTTTTTTGATGAACGTGTAGGGGTACAATGTACCCAATACCCATTCACAAGGGGGGGTAGGATCTGGGGGCCCCCTTGTTAAAGGGGGCTTCCATATTCCGATAAGCCCCCCGCCGGCAGGCCCCCACAACCTCCTGGCAAGGGTTGTGGGGAAGAGGCCCTTGTCCCCATCAACATGGGGACAAGGTGTTTTGGGGGGGACCCCAAAACACCCTCCCATTTAGAGGGCATGTGGCCTGGTATGGTTTAGGAAAAGGATGGGCACTCTCTCACCCCCCCCTTTCCTTCAGCCTGCCAGGTTGCGTGCTCGGATAAGGGTCTGGTATGTATTTTGGGGGGGAGGGGGCACGCCGTTTTTTTTGTGATTTTTTTTTATGTATATTGCCGGGATTTGGCAATACATTACAGCCGCAAGCAATTTTAAATGACTTGTTTTCCTTTAGAAATGTCATGTTGCTGTGGTACTGTTCTAAACATGGGAAAGATGCGCAACTTTACAGGCAGACTAACGGGACCCCCAGGCACGATATTTAAAGGAATATTTCATTTTTTTGTTTCACTTTAAGCATTATTAAAATCACTGCTTCCGAAAAAACGTCCGTTATTTAAAACTTTTTTTCGCATTGATACATGTCCCCTGGGGCAGGACCCGGGTCCCCAAACACTTTTTATGACAATGACTTGCATATTAACCTTTAGAATTAGCACTTTTGATTTTTTGCATTCGTGTCCCATAGAATATAACATATTTCCATAAGGAATTGTATTAAGATATGTTTTGTCTGCACAAGAAATTACACAAGGGCGAAAAATGCCCAACATGTAAAAATGCTGTCGACAGCGAATAGGGAGCAATATTTGTATAGGTGACTCATTCTCAGTCTACAGAACATACCCGAGAGTGATCGGCCACTTCCCTATATATATATATATATAATTTTTATTTTATTTTATTTTTTATTTATTTTTTAGGGAAGTGGCCGATCCCTCTCGGGTATATTCTGTAGACTGATTATGACTCACCTATACAAACATCGCTCCCTATTCGCAGTCGACTGCATTTTTACATGTAGGGCATTTTTGGCCCTTGTGCCATTTCTTGTGCCGACAAAACATATCCTAATACAATTCTCTATGGAAATATGTTATATTCTTGTTGTGCAATTCTTTGCAGTCCAAAATATCTTTTTCAAGTGAACTCCGCTTTTTCCAGTTTGTAAATAACACAGGTGTATCTCAAGCTAAAGGTGACAGACCGAAAGTAACATTCACGTTCCCAAGTAACCAATATAAACAAGTAGTAGTAGAGACTGATGGAAAAGAGGTAACACCGGGTGTAGAGTCTTCGCATCAGGATTGAATTCCAGAGATTGTATAGCTAACACAATAACATATACTGAACACTTAGCTTTAAAAGATCTTATCTGCCAGAGAGACGTGGTTTTGAAACCATCTGATAAGGGAGGGGGTTCCCTGGAAGTTATGGACGCACATACACTATATTACCAAAAGTATTGGGACACCTGCCTTTACACGCACATGAAATTTAAAGGGGTTGTAAAGGTTCACGTTTTTTCACCTTAATGCATCCTATGCATTAGGGTGAAAAAACATCTGACAATACCAGCCCCCCGTTTTACTTACCTGAGCCCGTTTACCTGCTGCGCTCGCCCCCGATGTCTTCTTCGCCGCTCAGCCTGGCCGTTGATTGGCTACAGTGGATGGATTGAAAGCAGCGCAGCCATTGGCTCGCGCTGCTGTCAATCACATCCAATGACAAGACTCGCCGGGGGCGGGGTTGAGTGATACAGTGAGCGGCTATATCACGGGAGCGCACCCGCAAGAACTAACCCCCATGGGAGAGAGCTTGCATGAAGGTGGTTAGTTCTTGTGGGGAGGAGCCGAGACAGCTGCCGAGGGACCCCAGAAGACTAGGTTCGGGGCCACTCTGTGCAAAACGAGCTGCACAGTGGAGGTAAGTATAACATGTTTGTTATTTAAAAAAAATTGCCTTTACAACCCCTTTATTGGCATCCCAGTCTTATGCCCTGTACACACGATCGGATTTTCAGTCGGGAAAACCTTATATGATTTTTCCGACGGAATTCCACTCAAGCTTGGCTCTGAACTTTCGACCGTCAAGAACGCAGTGACGTCCAACATTACGACGAGCCGAGAAAATTAAGTTCAATGCTTCCGTACATGCGTCGAATTGTTTCCGAGCATGCGTCGGAATTTTGCGTGTCAGAATTGCTACAGACGATTGGAATTTCCTATCAGAATATTTCCCGTCTGAAAAATTGAGAACCTGCTCTCAATCTTTTGCTGGCGGAAATTCCGACAGCAAAAGTCCGATGGAGCCTACAGACGGTCGGAATTTCCGACCAAAAGCTCACATCTGACTTTTTCTGGCGGAATTTCCGACCGTGTGTATGCGGCATAAGTCTATAGGGTTCAATATTGAGTTGGCCCACCCTTTGCAGCTATAACAGCTTCAACTCTTCTGGGAAGGCTGTCCACAAGGTTTAGGAGTGTGTCTATGGGAATGTTTGACCATTCTTCCAGAGGCACATTTGTGAGGTCAGGCACTGATGTTGGGTGAGAAGGCCTGGCTCACAGTCTCCACTCTAATTCACCCCGCATGCAGACAGGGAATGACTGAATAATACTAAAGTAGACCAAAGGCAAAGTGTTCTTTCGGGTTGAGGTCAAGACTCTGTGCAGGCCAGTCAAGTTCCTCCACCCCAAACTCGCTCATCCGTGTCTTTATGGACCTTGCTTTGTGCACTGGTTTAAATCATTTGGTGGAGGGGGGATTATGGTGTGGGGGGTTGTTTTTTAGGGGTTGGGCTTGGCCCCTTAGTTCCAGTGAAGGGAACACTTAAGGCGTCAGCATACCAAGACATTTTGGACAATTTCATGCTCCCAACTTTGTGGGAACAGTTTGGAGACGGCCCCTTCCTGTTCCAACATGACTGCGCACCAGTGCACCCCAAACTCCCTCATCCATGTCTTTATGGACCTTGCTTTGTGCAATGGTGCACGGTCATGTAGGAACAGGAAGGGGCTGTCCCCAAACTGTTCCCACAAAGTTGAGAGCATGAAATTGTCCAAAATTGTCCAAGAACTAAGGGGCCAGGCCCAGCCACTGAAAAACAACCCCACACCATAATCCCCCCCCACCAAATGATTTAAACCAGTACACAAAGCAAGGTCCATAAAGACATGGATGAGCGAGTTTGGGGTGGAGGAACTTGACTGACTCAACCCGATAGAACACCTTTGGGATGAATTAGACCGGAGACTGCGAGCCAGTCCTTTAGTTCAACATCAGTGCCTGACCTCACAAATGTGCTTCTGGAAGAATGGTCAAACATTCCCATAGACACCCTCCTAAACCTTGTGGACAGCCTTCCCAGAAGAGTTGAAACTTTTATAGCTGCAAAGGGCGGGGCCAACTCAATATTGAACCCTACGTCCTAAGACTGGGATGCCATTAAAGTTCAAGGCAGGCGTCCCAATACTTTTGGTAATGTAGTTGTATTGGGGGTTCCGAATTTAAGGACTGCTATACCAAATTTAGGGGTGATTTGAGTGGTAGTTGACTCAAATCTTTTCAATTGCTGGACTCTGTCTTGTTGCTATTTCACCTGGTGTGCAGTTCCCCTAAGAAGTATGGGTGGCGCTGTCATCTATACTTGGGGTTGAACTACAGGTGATGGGGCAGTGATTTGGTGTCTCCTCTCGGCAGCCGTACAGTGGGTGTGGTGGACCTGCTGTGCATGCCGGGAGGGGGTACAGAAGGGGCAGACGCCGGAGGAGTTGTAGTTTTTTTCGAGTGGGAGTCGAGTTGCCACCCCGGGGACCTGTACCCGGGGGAAGGTATTGTGTGGAGTCCAGTTTCGAGTGCATGGCCCTCCAGGCCATGGGGCCACGTGGGCCTCAGTACCAGGCACCTTTAGTCCTGGGACTGCAACTTCAGCCCTGTGCCCAGCACCTTTAGCTGGAGCCCACTTCGGGGAGGAGGAATCCCAGAGTGCCGCCTTGCGAGGGGACCCATTTCTGGAAGAGGAGGCTGGGGGAGGACCGTTCCGAAGGACTGGTGAGAAAATCACAGTGCAGGCAGGGGCCCAGTAACTCTCCGGAGGGATGTCATCCATCTGGAAACCAGGGGCCTAACATCTGGACCATCAGGAGGTTTGGGGGACCATAGATCCTGTGGCAGAGGATCTCCTAGACGCATCCATTAAGGAACTAAATTGACTTTTCGAGTTACACGCCGGCTGCTAGTGCCATTGGGTGACTATCCGGGTGAGCTGTACCCACTTGGGATCAAGTTGCGACGAAGCCAGGAGTGCCTGAACTCCATCTGTCTTCCTAACACCTTTCTCCTTTCATGCATAAGAAAATAAAGCTCTACGTTGGAGTGATATACCGGTGTGGACCTTGGAGTTACTTGGGGCATAGAGACTTTGTCCTTACACACTAGGGACAGAGACCAACATTGAGGGGACCGCTGCAAAGACCCGTAAGGAAACTAAGTGTGCCTAACCTCTGTAACCCAGGGGGTATGGGCAGGGGAGAGCTGGGCCAGGGGGCAGGGTGGCAATTGCCTCCCAGGCCGCTCTAACTTATGTTCAAAATGGCCGGCAGCCACTGCCCTCTTTCTTTTTTATTCTGGTCTAGGAAGTCGGGCCGGGGGCACGGCCATGGCGGCCGACCACTAGCTGTTGCAATCCGGGAGTTGTACTCCACGCTCAAGCTTCCGGTGGGTGGAAAACACAGCAGCGCAGAGGAAACTACAACTTCCTGGGACCGGATTCTTGGAAGTAGACAGAGGCAGGGCGTGCCAGGGAGTCGGGACGCAGGGCTGCGGGGCTAGGCTCTGGCTGCAACTTGACCCCAGGATCAGGAGCGTTACCCGCCCCCAGGAGACCGTGGCGTACAAGGACCTGCTAAGCTGAGATTGCTGAGGTGAGAGACCCTGACACCCCTAGCTGACCCCATCTCCCCCACCATACACCCCATGTAACCTGCCCCAGTATTCAGACTGAATTGATGGGCACTGGAGTTGGCTGCACTGATAAGCACTGATGAGGCTGCATTGAAAAACCAGGTGGGCTATGGATGGTGAGCTGATTCGGCGGTTCAGTGGGCCACTTGACTGGACTTGCCCCCCAGGCCTAAGGCTACCAGCCCTCCCCTGGGTACGGGCATGGAAGAGACCACACGCTCCTTCCTCTCCAGTGAATGAGCCAAAGAGTGGAGAAGGAGGGAGGCGGGTGGCCGCTTCATAGTGTAGACTGTAGTGATTTGGAATACGGTATTTTTGTATACTGGTTACCATGGGAATGATACTTCTGGCTTCACACCCATGCGATTTTCAGTTATACACGGAAAAAAAAATGTGCTTCACTCTATGTTGTTTTTAAGTTGTAAAGTTATTTTGGAGTACAAAAACAAACAAGTTACATGACGGGGATATCCCACCCGTATTGGACTTGCGCGCCTGGCACTGTAAGATTGTGTCTGGAATGTAAAAAGTAAAGATTAACGGATAAAATGCCGCAATCCCCAGTGATAGTAAATAGACACCAATCACCCAAAACATGACTGACTGGTTAAGTGAATATCAGTGAGAATGGCAGCCGAAAGTGGGTGGAAATATATTAGTCAGCAAGTAAACAAGTATTCCCCGAAGTTGATGAATTAAAAAGCAGTAAAAATAGCCATTGCAGTTTGTTGTGCAAGGGGCTACGCAGCCCCATACACAACAAACTGTGATGGCTATTTTTACTGCTTTCAATTCATCAACTTTGGCGAAAACTTGTTTACTTGCTGACTAATATATTTCCCGGTCAGGGGGCCCATGCTGACTCGTGTCCACAGCCAAAAGAACCTAAAATGGCCACGTAAGCATCAGAACTGGACCACTAGGGTGACCACGTGTCCCGGATTGCCCGGGACAGTCCTGCATTTTGCAGGTCTGTCCCGGGCACATTCATTCCAGGACAATACAGTGTCCCGGAATGAAACTGAAGCCTCGTACACACGGCCGATAATCTCGTCAGGAAAAAACACGTCGTTTTTCCTGACGAGATTCTTGAACAAGAAATCTTGTCCCGGCCGAGTGTACACACATACGATTCAAACGAACCGTCGTTCTTTTGAATGGCACGAACGTGGTGACGTCATTGACTCAGTGACGCCATCTTGCTACACCCTACCTATGCCTAGGAAGCTACCGCGCATGCATCAAAGTCATTTCGAGCATGCGCGGGTTTCCATGGCGACAGGTAAGTGTACACACTCTCAGGTTCTCTATTTCTCTCGTCGAGATTCCGGCCAGTTTTCCTGATGAGAAACCTGAAAGCCTCGTACACACGGCCGGTTTTCTCGGCAAGAAAGCTCTCCCGGCAGTTTTCTTGTCGTTTCTTGACAAGAAAACTGGCCGTGTGTACGAGGCTTGACACAGCCACCCCCCCCCCCCCCCCCCGGGCCAATCTGATGCCCCCAAAAAGGCCGCCACATCACCGATTTACTCACTGACAGTACTTGTCCTGGCCGGGAATGCCTGGAGGAGCACAATCCCCGCCCCCTGCTTCTGATTGGAGAAATCATAAATCCCACCTCTTGTGTTCAATCACTGTGCTGTGATTCGTTACAGCACAAGCTGATTTTTGGGAAGGGAGGGTGTCCCTGAATGGTAGTTTGGAAATGTGGTCACCCTATGGACCACAAAGCAATGGAAGAAGGTGGCCTGGTCTGATGAAGTGCCTTTTCATTTGTGGATGGCCGGGTGCATGCGCGTCACTTACCTGGGGAAAAGATGGCACCAGGATGCAGTATGGGAAGAAGGCAAGCCAAGTGGAGGCAGTGTGATCCAAAGTTCTTGGGTGCTGTTGCCCACAGAACTTTGGTTTCAGATAGTGGCTGGCCCAGGTTGTGGGGGAGGAGGGAGGTATTATTGTGTGTGCTGAGGTTTCCGGGCTTTTTGGATCAGCCTCCCCACCGGCGATATAAATATGGGGGAAGGCAGGGTTTGGCGCAGCTAGCAGGCCACACCAAGAAGGACATGCAGTAATAACTGTCGAGGAGGATTGCAGTCCGTCTGAGGCACCGGGGATCCAGAGATAGGGTGACCACATTTCCAAACTACAATTCCGGGACACCCCTCCCTCCACTTCCAAAAAATCAGCTTGTGCTGTAACGAATCACAGCACAGTCATTGGACACAAGAGGCGGGATTTATGATTTCTCCAATCACAAGCAGGGGGGCGGGGATTGTGCTCCTCCAGGCATTCCCAGCCAGGACAAGTACTGTCAGTGAGTAAAGCAGTGATGTGGCGGCCTTTTTTAGGGGGCATCAGATTGGCCCAGGGGGGGTGGCTGTGTCAGTTTTATTCTGGGACACTGTATTGTCCTGGCATAAAGGTACCCGAGACAGACCTGCAAAATGCGGGCAATCCAGGACACGTGGTAACCCTATCCAGAAATCAACCAAGACTTGGAGGACTACTACCTTGTAAAGATATGCCTGGGCAGCCAGGATAGATAGGGTTCTTCTGATGACATTGTTCATTGTGGACTGTTATGCTGGAGGACACTAACCACTTAAGGACCGCCTCACGCCGATATACGTCGGCAGAATGGCACGGCTGGGCACAAGCCTCTTTATGAAGCCCAGCCGCGGGTTGCACGCGCGCCGCCACCGGCGGGCTCGTGACCCGGTCCTGAGTTCCGTGACCGCGCCCGCGGGACCCGCGGACCCGATCGCCGCCGGTGTCCCATGATCGAATCACAGAGCTGAAGAACAGGGAGAGGTAAGTGTAAACAAACCTCTCCCATGCTTCCTAGTGAGACTGTCACTGATCGTCTATTCCCTGTCATAAGGAACGACGATCAGTGATGTCACACGCGAAGCCACGCCCCCCTACAGTAAGAATCACTCATTAGGTCACACTTAACCCCTACAGCGCCACCTAGTGGTTAACCCCTTCACTGCCAGTGTCATTTTCACAGTAATCACTGCATTTTTATAGCACTGATCGCTGTAAAAATGACAATGGTCCCAAAAATGTGTCAAAAGTGTCCAATGTGTCCGCCATAATGTCGCAACTATCCCCTATTTTGTAGACGCTATAACTTTTGCGCAAACCAATCACTAAACGCTTATTGCGATTTTTTTTTACCAAAAATATGTGGAAGAATACGTATCGGCCTAAACTGAGGGAAAAAAAAACGTTTTTTATATATTTTTGGGGGATTTTTATTATAGCAAAATGTAAAAATGATAGCATTTCTTTCAAAATTGTCACTTTATTTTTGTTTATAGCGCAAAAAATAAAAACGTTCACAGCGTCTCCCCACAGGGATGTGGTCCCAAGGGAGGGGGCGAGCACGCTGACTAACCCCCAGCCAGAATGGCTCGGACAATGGGGGCAAGCTTACAGGAAGTGAGAAATTCAAACAAAGAAAAAAAGTGAACCAACAATGCACTAGCTTAAAGTGGATGTAAACCCACTCTCATCCTTTCTAAACTACTGCCATAGTGCTGATCTATAAGGATATAGATGCCTCCTGCATGTATCCTTATCTGTCAAATGTCTCCCCTCTGTCTGTTATAAGAACTGAAAAACTGCAGATTCTGTGGGTGGATCTGTTGTCTGGAGCTCGGTGGGTGGAGTCGTGATGTCAGTAGACTCCCCGCCCACCTCTACACTCCCCTTGTCAACATGCATTTTCTCCTGTGTATTCCTTCTGCTATGATCACTAACATCCAGTTAAAATCCAGAAAAGTAACCACATGACTTCAGAAAAGGAGTGGGGGTGGGAATTAAAAAATAATGCCTGTCTAAAGATAGTGCACGAGATATGTAAATAACCTGTCACTCAAAGCAAGGGGGCGGAACGGACAAAGGTTTTTCTCTGTTTGTCCGTTTTATCTCACTGAACAATAAAAGAGGATTGCTCAGAGCTGGATTAACTCTTTGTGGCAAGACCTGGCACAAATGATAGGAAATCTTATACTCTACATTGTGACAGCAAAAAAAAAAAAAAACATTTCGGGTTTACATCCACTTTAAAGGAATCTATTTAGAAAATAAAAAACCTTTACAACCCCTTTAAGTAAAGTTGCATCGACTGTTCTGATCCTGGTCTGAAGTTATTCAAAAAGAGGCATGTTGGATCTGGCAAATGGACAATGTCAGTCAGTAGAGCAGAGGATGGTGTCAGTAGAGCAGTGGACACATCAGTGGGTCAGTGGACGTGTCAGTAGGGCAGAGGTTGGTTTTTAGTAGGGCAGACTTTGGTGTCAGTGGGGTAGTGTACAATGTCGGTAAAGCAGTGGATGTGTCAGTAGGACATTGGATGGTGTCAGCAGGACAGTTGATTTGCCAGTAGAGCAGTGGACGGTGTCAGTAGAGAAGTGGACGGATTCTGACCAGCTTCTCTGATGAAGAAAAACATCCCCACCACATGATGCTGCCACCACCATGTTTCATGGTGGGGATGGTGTGTTCAGGGTGATGTGCAGTGTTAGTTTTCCGCCACACAAAACGTTTTTCTTTTGGCCAAAAAGTTCAATTTTGGTCTCATCTGACCAGAGCACCTTCTTCCACATGTTTGCTGTGTCCTCCACATGGCTTCTCACAAACTGAAAACAGGACTTCTTATGACTTTCTTTCACCAATGTCTTTCTTCTTGTCACTCTTCCATAAAGGGCAGATTTGTGGAGAAGCACGACTAATAGTTGTCCTGTGGACAGATTCTCCCACCTGAGCTGTGGATCTCTGCAGCTCCTCCAGAGTTACCATGGGCCTCTTGGCTGCTTCTCTGATGAATGCTCTCCTTGCCCGGCCCGGTCAGTTTAGGTGAACGGCCATGTCTTGGTAGGTTTGCAGTTGTGCCATACTCTTTCCATTTTCCGATGATGGATTGAACAGAGCTCCGTGAGATGTTCAAAGCTTGGGATGTTTTTTTTATAACCTAACCCTGCTTTATACTTCGCCACAACTTTATCCCTGACCTGTCTGGTGTGTTCTTGGCCTTCATGATGCTGTTTGTTCACTAAGGTTCTCTAACAAACCTCTGAGGGCTTCACAGAACAGCTGTATTTATACTGAGATGAAATTACACACAGGTGGACCAGGGGTCGGCCTGTCCTCCTCTGTCACGCCGTCCCTTACATGACAAATGGATAGATTCATGCATTGCGTTGCATGAATCTATCCATGGCCGCTGTAGCCACCCCCTATTCAGGCGTCCGGCCCCCTTTCGGACGGCGGGCACCTGAATTACAACGGCGGGGGTGTTTTTTTGAAGCACCAGATTGGAGCCAGAGGCTCTAATAGGCTTCAAAAAAGGTGGACTTGGAGCGCTGAGCATTGCGCTTGCAGTCCACCATCCATGGATCATACTCTCATGGGTCGTAGTGTAATAGATTGATTCTGGTCCAGTACCAGAAAACTATTCCCTTATTCTGCCGCTGGTTCTAATGTGTGCTGATGTGAATTTGCTTGCATGCTAGCTAGAAGAAATCAGGCTGGGATACATTGATCAGCATGGCTTCTTCACCACAACAACACTTTTATTCTGGCTCTCAGCCCTTTTAAAGACAAAGTAATACAAGCACTCGTCACAAGAAACGTGTACACATGATTGGCTGAGTCCACATATTGTCATCTTCCTCTGTGACGTCCTCTCTCTTCACGTGTCTGCATTCCATTCTCTCTTAGCCATTTTGTTTCACTCGATGGGTTGGGCCGGATGGAGGGACTTAGAGCAACACTCTAGCAGTGTGGGGAGGGGTCGGGAAATCGACTCCAAGCCCAACATCTGTCACGTGGTTACTCAAGGAAAATAATACTTATCGTAATAAGATTTAACCAAACACACACAACATACTAACCTATATTTCCTAGCTAACATACATTCAACCTATACTAAATTTCTGATATGAACACCAACAAGCTTATTATTGTAGGAATATATCTTAATGTGTATTTCTGTCTCTTAGCAGACACATTTCTATGCTATGTTACTCCAAATTCTTGAGGAGGGGCAGCACACTCTCTTTTCACAGACTGAAGAAAATAACATTTTAACCCTTGCTAAACTTCTCAAACTATATTTAAGTAGATACCAGAAAGTTAAGTCATATATAAAAATATTTATTTTATATACTCCATCACAGTAGTCTCGGAGTTGTACTCTCGGGGGTCGTACTGTCAGGGGGTCGTACTCTCATGGGTCGTACTCTTTGGAATTGTACTCTCAGGGATCGTACTCTCGGGGGACGTATTCTCAGGGATCGTACTCTCAGGGTCGTACTCTCGGGGGTCGTACTCTTGGATATTGTACTGTCTGGGGTCGTACTGTCGGGGATCGTACTCTCGGGGGTCATACTCTCGGGGATCGTACTTTCAGTGGTTGTACTCTCGGGGGTCGTACTCTCGGGGTCGTACTCTCAGGGATCATACTCTCGGGGTCATACTCTCGGGGGTCGTACTCTCAGATATTGTACTCTCGGGGGTCGTACTCTCGGATATTGTACTCTCGGGGGTCGTACTCTCGGATATTGTACTGTCGGGGGTCGTACTCTCGGGGATCGTACTCTCGGGGGACATACTCTCGGGGATTGTACTTTCAGTGGTTGTACTCTCGGGGGTCGTACTCTTGGATATTGTACTGTCTGGGGTCGTACTCTCGTGGGTCATACTCTCAGGGATCGTACTTTCAGTGGTTGTACTCTCAGGGATCGTACTCTCGGGGGTCGTACTCTCGGGGGTCGTACTCTCAGGGATCGTACTCTCAGGGATCGTACTCTCGGGGGTCGTAGTCTTGGATATTGTACTGTCGGGGGTCGTACTCTTGGATATTGTACTGTCGGGGGTCGTACTATCGGGGATCGTACTCTTGGGAATTGTACTCTTGGGGCTCGTACTCTCTGGGATTGTTCTCTCGTGGGTCGTACTCTCGGGGATCGTACTTTCGGGGGTTGTACTCTCGGGGGTTGTACCCTCGGGGGTCGTACTCTCGGGATCGTACTCTCGGGGGTCGTACTCTCGGAGGTCATAATCTCAGGGGTCGTACTCTCGGGGGTCGTACTCTCGGGGGTCGTACTCTCGGGGATCGTACTCTCGGGGATCGTGTTCTCGGAGATCATACTCTCGGGGATCGTACTTTCAGTGGTTGTACTCTCGGGGGTCGTACTCTCGGGGGTCGTACTCTTGGATATTGTACTGTCTGGGGTCGTACTGTCTGGGGTCGTACTGTCGGGGATCGTACTATTGGGGGTCGTACTCTCGTGGGTCGTAGTCTCGGGGATCGTACTTATGGGAATTGTACTCTCGTGGGTCGTACTCTTGGGGATCGTACTCATGGGAATGGTACTCTCGGGGGTGGTACTCTCGGGGGTCATACTCTTGGGGATCATACTCTCTGGGATCATACTTTCAGTGGTTGTACTCTTGGGGGTGGTACTCTCGGGGGTCATACTCTTGGGGATCATACTCTCTGGGATCATACTTTCAGTGGTTGTACTCTTGGGGGTAGTACTCTCGGGGGTCGTACTCTTTGGGATCGTACTCTCGGGGGTCGTTCTTTTGGGGGTTGTTCTCTTGGGAATCAAAGTCTCGGGGGTCGTAGTCTCGGTGGTCGTACTCTTGGGGGTCGAACTCTCGGGGGTCGTACTCTCTGGGATCATACGCTCATGGATCGTACTCTCGGGGGTCGTACTCTTGGGGGTTGTACTCTCGGGGATCGTACTCTCAAGGGACGTAATCTCAGGGATCGTACTCTCAAGGGACGTAATCTCGGGGATCGTACTCTCAGGGTCGTACTCTCGGGGGTTGTACTCTTGGATACTGTACTGTCGGGGGTCGTACTCTCTGGGATTGTACTCTCGGGGATTGTGCTCTCGGGGGTCGTACTCTCGGGGATCGTACTCATGGGAATTGTACTCTCGAGGGATTGTACTCTTGGGGGTTGTACTCTCGTGGGTCATACTCTCGGGGATCGTCCTCTCGGGGATCGTACTTTCAGTGGTTGTACACTTGGGGGTCGTAGTCTCGGGGATCGTACTCTCGGGGGTCGTTCTTTTGGGGGTTGTGCTCTTGGGAATCATACTCTCGGGGGTCGTACTCTCAGGGATCGTACTTTCAGTGGTTGTACTCTCGGAGGTCGTACTCTCGGGGTCGTACTCTCGGATATTGTACTGTCGGGGGTTGTACTTTCGGGGGTCGTACTCTCATGGGTTGTACTCTCGTGGGTCATACTCTCAGGGATCGTACTCTCGGGGGTCATACTCTCGGATATTGTACTGTCGGGGGTCGTACTATCGGGGATAGTACTCTTGGGAATTGTACTCTTGGGGCTCGTATTCTCTGGGATTGTTCTCTCGTGGGTCGTACTCTCGGGGATCGTACTTTCGGGGGTTGTACTCTCAGCGGTTGTACCCTCGGGGGTCGTACTCTCGGGATCGCACTCTCGGGGGTCGTACTCTCGGGGGTCGTACTCTCGGAGGTCGTAATCTCAGGGGTTGTACTCTCGGGGGTCGTACTCTCGGGGGTCGTACTCTCGGGGATCGTGTTCTCGGGGATCATACTCTTGGGGATCGTACTTTCAGTGGTTGTACTCTCGGGGGTTGTACTCTCGGGGGTCGTACTCTCGGGGGTCGTACTCTTGGATATTGTACTGTCTGGGGTCGTACTGTCTGGGGTCGTACTGTCGGGGATCGTACTCTTGGGGGTCGTACTCTCGTGGGTCGTAGTCTCGGGGATCGTACTTATGGGAATTGTACTCTCGTGGGTCATACTCTCAGGGATCGTAGTCTCGGGGGTCGTACTCTTGGGGGTCGAACTCTTGGGGATCGTACTCATGGGAATGGTACTCTCGGGGGTGGTACTCTCGGGGGTCAAACTCTCTGGGATCGTACTTTCAGTGGTTGTACTCTTGGGGGTAGTACTCTTGGGGGTAGTACTCTCGGGGGTCGTTCTTTTGGGGGTTGTTCTCTTGGGAATCATACTCTCGGGGGTCGTAGTCTCGGGGGTCGTACTCTTGGGGGTCAAACTCTCGGGGGTCGTACTCTCGGGGGTCGTACTCTCTGGGATCATACGCTCATGGATCGTACTCTCGGGGGTCGTACTCTTGGGGGTTGTACTCTCGGGGATCGTACTCTCAAGGGACGTAATCTCGGGGATCGTACTCTCAAGGGACGTAATCTCGGGGATCGTACTCTCAGGGTCGTACTCTCGGGGGTTGTACTCTTGGATACTGTACTGTCGGGGGTCGTACTCTCTGGGATTCTACTCTCGGGGATTGTGCTCTCGGGGGTCGTACTCTCGAGGATCGTACTCATGGGAATTGTACTCTCGGGGATTGTACTCTTGGGGGTTGTACTCTCGTGGGTCATAATCTCGGGGATCGTACTTTCAGTGGTTGTACACTTGGGGGTCGTAATCTCGGGGATCGTACTCTCGGGGGTCGTGCTCTTGGGAATCATACTCTCGGGGGTCGTACTCTCAGGGATCGTACTTTCAGTGGTTGTACTCTCGGAGGTCGTACTCTCGGGGTCGTACTCTCGGATATTGTACTGTCGGGGGTTGTACTTTCGGGGGTCGTACTCTCGTGGGTCGTACTCTCGTGGGTCGTACTCTCGTGGCTCATACTCTCGTGGCTCATACTCTCGTGGGTCATACTCTCGTGGGTCATACTCTCAGGGATCGTACTCTCGGGGGTCGTACTCTCGGGGGTCGTACTCTTGGATATTGTACTGTCGGGGGTCGTATTATCGGGGATGGTACTCTTGGGAATTGTACTCTTGGGGCTCATATTCTCTGGGATTGTTCTCTCGGGGATCGTACTTTCGGGGGTTGTACTCTCGGGGGTTGTACCCTCGGGGGTCGTACTCTCGGGGGTCGTACTCTCGGGGGTCGTACTCTCGGAGGTCGTACTCTCGGAGGTCGTAATCTCAGGGGTTGTACTCTCAGGGGTCGTACTCTCGGGGGTCGTACTCTCGGGGGTCGTACTCTCGGGGGTCATACTCTCGGGGATCGTGTTCTCGGGGATCGTACTCTCGGGGATCGTACTTTCAGTGGTTGTACTCTCGGGAGTTGTACTCTCGGGGGTCGTACTCTCGGGGGTCGTACTCTCGGGGGTCATACTCTTGGATATTGTACTGTCTGGAGTCGTACTGTCTGGGGTCGTACTGTCGGGGATCGTACTCTTGGGGGTCGTACTCATGGAAATTGTACTCTCGTGGGTCGTACTCTTGGGGATCGTACTCATGGGAATAGTACTCTCGGGGGTGGTACTCTCGGGGGTCATACTCTCGGGATCGTACTCTCGGGGGTCGTGCTCTTGGGGATCGTACTCTCGGGGGTCGTTCTTTTGGGGGTTGTGCTCTTGGGAATCATACTCTCGGGGGTCATACTCTCAGGGATCGTACTTTCAGTGGTTGTACTCTCGGAGGTCATACTCTCGGATATTGTACTGTCGGGGGTCGTACTTTCGGGGGTCGTACTCTCATAGGTCGTACTCTCGTGGGTCGTACTCTCGTGGGTCGTACTCTCGTGGGTCATACTCTCGTGGGTCATACTCTCGTGGGTCATACTCTCAGGGATCGTAATCTCGGGGGTCGTACTCTCAGGGATCGTAGTCTCGGGGGTCGTACTCTTGGGGGTCGAACTCTTGGGGATCGTACTCATGGGAATGGTACTTTCGGGGGTGGTACTCTCGGGGGTCATACTCTCGGGGATCATACTCTCTGGGATCATACTTTCAGTGGTTGTACTCTTGGGGGTCGTACTCTCGGGGGTCGTGCTCTTGAGGATCGTACTCTCGGGGGTCGTTCTTTTGGGGGTTGTGCTCTTGGGAATCATACTCTCGGGGGTCGTACTCTCAGGGATCGTACTTTCAGTGGTTGTACTCTCGGAGGTCGTACTCTCGGATATTGTACTGTCGGGGGTCGTACTTTCGGGGGTCGTACTCTCATAGGTCGTACTCTCGTGGGTCATACTCTCGTGGGTCATACTCTCAGGGATCGTATTCTCGGGGGACGTACTCTTGGGGGTCGAACTCTCGGGGGTCGTACTCTCTGGGATCATACGCTCATAGATCGTACTCTCGGGGGTCGTACTCTCGGGGATCGTACTCTCAAGGGACGTAATCTCGGGGATCGTACTCTCAAGGGACGTAATCTCGGGGATCGTACTCTCAGGGTCGTACTCTCGGGGGTTGTACTCTTGGATACTGTACTGTCGGGGGTCGTACTCTCTGGGATTGTACTCTCGGGGATTGTACTCTCGGGGGTCGTACTCTCGGGGATCGTACTCATGGGAATTGTACTCTCGGGGATTGTACTATTGGGGGTTGTACACTCGTGGGTCATACTCTCGGGGATCGTCCTCTCTGGGATCGTACTTTCAGTGGTTGTACTCTTGGGGGTCGTAGTCTCGGGGATCGTACTCTCGGGGGTCGTTCTTTTGGGGATTGTGCTCTTGGGAATCATACTCTCGGGGGTCGTACTCTCAGGGATCGTTCTTTCAGTGGTTGTACTCTCGGAGGTCGTGCTCTTGGGGATCGTACTCATGGGAATGGTACTCTCGGGGGTGGTACTCTCGGGGGTCATACTCTCGGGGGTCATACTCTTGGGGATCGTACTCTCGGGGGTCGTTCTTTTGGGGGTTGTGCTCTTGGGAATCATACTCTCGGGGGTCGTACTCTCAAGGATCGTACTTTCAGTGGTTGTACTCTCGGAGGTCATACTCTCGGATATTGTACTGTCGGGGGTCGTACTTTCGGGGGTCGTACTCTCATAGGTCGTACTCTCGTGGGTCGTACTCTCGTGGGTCATACTCTCGTGGGTCATACTCTCAGGGATCGTAGTCTCGGGGGTCGTACTCTCAGGGATCGTAGTCTCGGGGGTCGTACTCTTGGGGGTCGAACTCTTGGGGATCGTACTCATGGGAATGGTACTTTCGGGGGTGGTACTCTCGGGGGTCATACTCTCGGGGATCATACTCTCTGGGATCATACTTTCAGTGGTTGTACTCTTGGGGGTCGTACTCTCGGGGGTCGTGCTCTTGGGGATCGTACTCTCGGGGGTCGTTCTTTTGGGGGTTGTGCTCTTGGGAATCATACTCTCGGGGGTCGTACTCTCAGGGATCGTACTTTCAGTGGTTGTACTCTCGGAGGTCGTACTCTCGGATATTGTACTGTCGGGGGTCGTACTCTCATAGGTCGTACTCTCGTGGGTCATACTCTCGTGGGTCATACTCTCGTGGGTCATACTCTCAGGGATCGTATTCTCGGGGGACGTACTCTTGGGGGTCGAACTCTCGGGGGTCGTACTCTCTGGGATCATACGCTCATAGATCGTACTCTCGGGGGTCGTACTCTCGGGGATCATACTCTCAAGGGACGTAATCTCGGGGATCGTACTCTCAAGGGACGTAATCTCGGGGATCGTACTCTCAGGGTCGTACTCTCGGGGGTTGTACTCTTGGATACTGTACTGTCGGGGGTCGTACTCTCTGGGATTGTACTCTCGGGGATTGTACTCTCGGGGGTCGTACTCTCGGGGATCGTACTCATGGGAATTGTACTCTCGGGGATTGTACTATTGGGGGTTGTACACTCGTGGGTCATACTCTCGGGGATCGTCCTCTCTGGGATCGTACTTTCAGTGGTTGTACTCTTGGGGGTCGTAGTCTCGGGGATCGTACTCTCGGGGGTCGTTCTTTTGGGGATTGTGCTCTTGGGAATCATACTCTCGGGGGTCGTACTCTCAGGGATCGTTCTTTCAGTGGTTGTACTCTCGGAGGTCGTGCTCTTGGGGATTGTACTGATGGGAATGGTACTCTCGGGGGTGGTACTCTCGGGGGTGGTACTCTCGGGGGTCATACTCTCGGGGATCGTACTCTCGGGGGTCGTGCTCTTGGGGATCGTACTCTCGGGGGTCGTTCTTTTGGGGGTTGTGCTCTTGGGAATCATACTCTCGGGGGTCGTACTCTCAGGGATCGTACTTTCAGTGGTTGTACTCTCGGAGGTCATACTCTCGGATATTGTACTGTCGGGGGTCGTACTTTCGGGGGTCGTACTCTCATAGGTCGTACTCTCGTGGGTCGTACTCTCGTGGGTCATACTCTCGTGGGTCATACTCTCAGGGATCGTAGTCTCGGGGGTCGTACTCTTGGGGGTCGAACTCTTGGGGATCGTACTCATGGGAATGGTACTTTCGGGGGTGGTACTCTCGGGGGTCATACTCTCGGGGATCATACTCTCTGGGATCATACTTTCAGTGGTTGTACTCTTGGGGGTCGTACTCTCGGGGGTCGTGCTCTTGGGGATCGTACTCTCGGGGGTCGTTCTTTTGGGGGTTGTGCTCTTGGGAATCATACTCTCGGGGGTCGTACTCTCAGGGATCGTACTTTCAGTGGTTGTACTCTCGGAGGTCGTACTCTCGGATATTGTACTGTCGGGGGTCGTACTTTCGGGGGTCGTACTCTCATAGGTCGTACTCTCGTGGGTCATACTCTCGTGGGTCATACTCTCAGGGATCGTAGTCTCGGGGGACGTACTCTTGGGGGTCGAACTCTCGGGGGTCGTACTCTCTGGGATCATACGCTCATAGATCGTACTCTCGGGGGTCGTACTCTCGGGGATCGTACTCTCAAGGGACGTAATCTCGGGGATCGTACTCTCAAGGGACGTAATCTCGGGGATCGTACTCTCAAGGGACGTAATCTCGGGGATCGTACTCTCAGGGTCATACTCTCGGGGGTTGTACTCTTGGATACTGTACTGTCGGGGGTCGTACTCTCTGGGATTGTACTCTCGGGGATTGTACTCTCGGGGGTCGTACTCTCGGGGATCGTACTCATGGGAATTGTACTCTCGGGGATTGTACTATTGGGGGTTGTACACTCGTGGGTCATACTCTCGGGGATCGTCCTCTCTGGGATCGTACTTTCAGTGGTTGTACTCTTGGGGGTCGTAGTCTCGGGGATCGTACTCTCGGGGGTCGTTCTTTTGGGGATTGTGCTCTTGGGAATCATACTCTCGGGGGTCGTACTCTCAGGGATCATTCTTTCAGTGGTTGTACTCTCAAAGGTCGTGCTCTCGGGGTCGTACTCTCGGATATTGTACTGTCGGGGGTCGTACTTTCGGGGGTCGTACTCTCATGGGTCGTACTC
The DNA here is from genome assembly GCA_029206835.1 of Rana muscosa. Classification (NCBI taxonomy): domain Eukaryota; kingdom Metazoa; phylum Chordata; class Amphibia; order Anura; family Ranidae; genus Rana; species Rana muscosa. Next base: position 323,256,737 of record CM055125.1, read on the forward strand.
TCGTGGGTCATACTCTCGTGGGTCATACTCTCAGGGATCGTACTCTCGGGGGTCGTACTCTCGGATATTGTATTGTCGGGGGTAGTACTTTCGGGGGTCGTACTCTCGTGGGTCTTATTTTCAGTGGTTGTACTCTCGGGGGTCGTACTCTCGGGGGTCGTACTGTCGGGGGTCATACTGTCGGGGGTCATACTGTCGGGGGTCATACTCTCGGGGGACGTACTCTCGGGGGACGTACTCTCGGGGGACGTAATCTCGGGGGACATAATCTCGGGGATCGTACTCTCACTGTCGTACTCTTGGATATTGTACTGTCGGGGGTCGTACTCTCGGGGGTCGTACTCTCGGGGGTTGTACTCTCGTGGGTCATACTCTCTGGGATCGTCCTCTCGGGGATCGTACTTTCAGTGGTTGTACTCTTGGGGTCGTACACTTGGGGATCGTACTCTCGGGGGTCGTTCTTTTGGGGGTTGTGCTCTTGGGAATCATACTCTCGGGGGTCATAGTCTCGGGGGTCGAACTCTCGGGGATCGTACTCTCTGGGATCATACGCTCATGGATCGTACTCTCGGGGGTCGTACTCTTGGGGGTCGTACTCTCGGGGATCGTACTCTCAAGGGACGTAATCTCGTGGATCGTACTCTCAGGGTCGTACTCTCGGGGGTTGTACTCTTGGATATTGTACTGTCGGGGGTCGTACTCTCGGGGATTGTACTCTCGGGGATTGTACTCTCTGGGGTTGTACTCTCTGGGATCGTACTCATGGGAATTGTACTCTCGGGGATTGTATTCTTGGGGGTTGTACTCTCATGGGTCATACTCTCGGGGATCGTCCTCTCAGGGATCGTACTTTCAGTGGTTGTACTCTTGGGGGTCGTAGTCTCGGGGATCGTACTCTCGGGGGTCTTTCTTTTGGAGGTTGTGCTCTTGGGAATCATACTCTTGGGGGTAGTACTCTCAGGGATCGTACTCTCGGAGGTCGTACTCTCGGGGTCGTACTCTCATGGGTCATACTCTCGTGGGTCATACTCTCAGGGATCGTACTCTCGGGGGTCGTACTCTCGGATATTGTACTGTCGGGGGTCGTACTTTCGGGGATCGTACTTTCAGTGGTTGTACTCTCGGGGGTCGTACTCTTGGATATTGTATTGTCTGGGGTCGTACTGTCGGGGGTCGTACTCTCGTAGGTCATACTTTCAGTGGTTGTACTCTCGGGGATCGTACTCTCGGGGCTCGTACTCTCGGCTATTGTACTGTCGGGGGTCATACTGTGGGGGGTCGTACTCTCGGGGGGTCGTAATCTCGGGGATCGTACTCTCACTTTCGTACTCTTGGATATTGTACTGTCGGGGGTCGTACTCTCGGGGATTGTACTCTCGGGGGTCGTACTCTCGGGGGTCGTACTCATGGGAATGGTACTCTCGGGGGTTGTACTCTCGTGGGTCATACTCTCGGGGATCGTACTTTCAGTGATTGTACTCTTGGGGGTCGTAGTCTCGGGGATCGTACTTTCAGTGGATGTAATCTTGGGGGTCGTTCTTTTGTGGGTTGTGCTCTTGGGAATCATACTCTCGGGGGTCGTAGCCTCGTGGGTCGTACTCTCGGGGGTCCTACTCTCGGGGGTCATAGCCTCGTGGGTCGTACTCTCGGGGGTTGTACTCTTGCGGGTCGTAGTCTCGGGGATTGTCCTCTCGGGGATCGTACTTTCTGTGGATGTAATCTTGGGGGTCGTAGTCTCGGGGATCGTACTCTCGGGGGTCATTCTTTTGGGGGTTGTGCTCTTGGGAATCATACTCTCGGGGGTCGTAGTCTCGGGGGTTGTACTCTTGGGGGTCGTAGTCTCGGGGATCGTCCTCTCGTGGGTCATACTCTCGGGGGTCATACTCTCGGGGGTCGTTCTTTTCGGGGTTGTGCTCTTGGGAATCATACTCTCGGGGGTCATAGTCTCGGGGGTCGAACTCTCGGGGATCGTACTCTCTGGGATCATACGCTCATGGATCGTACTCTCGGGGGTCATACTCTTGGGGGTCGTACTCTCGGGGATCGTACTCTCAAGGGACGTAATCTCGTGGATCGTACTCTCAGGGTCGTACTCTCGGGGGTTGTACTCTTGGATATTGTACTGTCGGGGGTCGTACTCTCGGGGATTGTACTCTCGGGGATTGTACTCTCTGGGGTTGTACTCTCTGGGGTTGTACTCTCGGGGATTGTATTCTTGGGGGTTGTACTCTCGTGGGTCATACTCTCGGGGATCGTCCTCTCAGGGATCGTACTTTCAGTGGTTGTACTCTTGGGGGTCGTAGTCTCGGGGATCGTACTCTCGGGGGTCTTTCTTTTGGGGGTTGTGCTCTTGGGAATCATACTCTCGGGGGTCGTACTCTCAGGGATCGTACTTTCAGTGGTTGTACTCTCGGAGGTCGTACTCTCATGGGTCATACTCTCGTGGGTCATACTCTCAGGGATCGTACTCTCGGGGGTCGTACTCTCGGATATTGTACTGTCGGGGGTCGTACTTTCGGGGATCGTACTTTCAGTGGTTGTACTCTTGGGGGTCGTACTCTTGGATATTGTATTGTCTGGGGTCGTACTGTCGGGGGTCGTACTCTCGTAGGTCATACTTTCAGTGGTTGTACTCTCGGGGGTCGTACTCTCGGCTATTGTACTGTTGGGGGTCATACTGTAGGGGGTCGTACTCTCGGGGGGGTCGTAATCTCGGGGATCGTACTCTCACTTTCGTACTCTTGGATATTGTACTGTCGGGGGTCGTACTCTCGGGGATTGTACTCTCGGGGGTCATACTCTCGGGGATCGTACTCATGGGAATGGTACTCTCGGGGGTTGTACTCTCGTGGGTCATTCTCTCGGGGATCGTCCTCTCGGGGATCGTACTTTCAGTGATTGTACTCTTGGGGGTCGTAATCTCGGGGATCGTACTTTCAGTGGATGTAATCTTGGGGGTCGTTCTTTTGTGGGTTGTGCTCTTGGGAATCATACTCTCGGGGGTCGTAGCCTCGTGGGTCGTACTCTCGGGGGTCGTACTCTCTGGGGTCATAGCCTCGTGGGTCGTACTCTCGGGGGTTGTACTCTTGCGGGTCGTAGTCTCGGGGATCGTACTTTCTGTGGATGTAATCTTGGGGGTCGTAGTCTCGGGGATCGTACTCTCGGGGGTCATTCTTTTGGGGGTTGTGCTCTTGGGAATCATACTCTCGGGGGTCGTACTCTCGGGGGTCGTAGCCTCGTGGGTCGTACTCTTGGGGGTTGTACTCTCGGGGATCGTCCTCTCGGGGATCGTACTTTCAGTGGATGTAATCTTGGGGGTTGTAGTCTCGGGGATCGTACTCTCGGGGATCGTACTTTCACTTGATGTAATCTTGGGGGTTGTAGTCTCGGGGATCGTACTCTCGGGGGTCATTCTTTTGGGGGTTGTGCTCTTGGGAATCATACTCTCGGGGGTCATACTCTCGGGGGTCGTAGCCTCGTGGGTCGTACTCTTGGGGGTTGTACTCTCGGGGGTTGTCCTCTCGGGGATCGTACTTTCAGTGGATGTAATCTTGGGGGTTGTAGTCTCGGGGATCGTACTCTCGGGGATCGTACTTTCACTTGATGTAATCTTGGGGGTTGTAGTCTCGGGGATCGTACTCTCGGGGGTCATTCTTTTGGGGGTTTTGCTCTTGGGAATCATACTCTCTGGGGTCGTAGTCTCGGAGGTCGTACTCTTGGGGGTCGTACTCTCGTGGATTGTACTCTTGGAGTCCCTCTCTCACATGGACACACACATTAGGACGGTAGCCAACCACATTCCCCCGCAGTCTTGTTAGTTTGTTTTGGGAAAGTCGTTGTCTGTGAATGTTGTGTCTTCTCCTCTCTCCTCTCCCCACCACCACCACCCGGGGCTCAGAACTTCTCCTTTCACTCTCTCGTCTTTCGTACACAATAAAGAATAAAACTTGGAAGAGTCCCCGTTGGTTGAAGGCGGATCTCGTACTTCCTCGTTGGTTTCGCTCTCGCCCACACACTATCATTATCCTATCGCCTCTTGTGGGACTTTCCTCGCACAACGTCTTCTCCATTCATTCGAGTATCGGGCGTATCGGTTGTGGGCGGAGCCCCCCCTCTCTCTCGGGAATGGGAGGGGCGGAAGCGGACGATGGTGGGAGAAGGGAGGGGGCGTTTTTTTTTTTTTCGGTGCCTTTATTTATCGGTCAATGGAGGAAGGAAGGAGAAGCTTGTGGTCGGGCGGCGTAACGACTTTATGGAGGGGAATGTGGAAGCCGGAGTGGACATGCTGCAGGAAGAGGCGACTCGGAGGCTGATCATCGTGCAGCGGGCTCAGGACGGGAGGCTCAGGAGGCTCCAATGGGCCGTCACCGTCTCCTCCGTCTGCTTCCTCCTATTGCTCTGCCTCACCCTCTACCAGACCTTCGGGAACCTTCCTCCTCCTCCTCCTTCTCCTCCCAATCCCGGCAAGGTAAACCCAAAAGCCTGTATAAAGCTGGCCATACACTATGCAATCTGATTGTACGAAATCCATTAGACCGGTCGGCTCTGCAGAGAAAAGGAGGCTCATCTGATTGGATACAAATTGGATGCCTTGTCCTCCTTCAATTACATAGAATGGGAAAACCTCACGGTGGCCACACACGCTATACAATCTGATTGTATAACCTAATCAGGGCTCACCTGATTGGCTACAAATTGGATACCTTGTGTAGGGTTGTCCTCTTATTACATAGAATGGGAAAATCTCAGTCTGGCCACACACACTGTACAATCTGATTGTATGATATCCTTAAAAGTGGCCACACACTATACAATCTGATTGTACAAAGTCCATTAGACCGGTCGGCTCTGCAGAGAAAGATGGCTCATCTGATTGGCTACAAATTGGATACCTTGTGTAGGGGTTGTCCTCTTATTACATAGAATGAGAAGATCTCAGTCTGGCCACACACACTGTACAATCTGATTGTATGATGTCCTTAAAAGTGGCCACACACTATACAATCTGATTGTACGACCTAATCAGGGCTCAACTGATTGGCCACAAATTGGATACGTTGTGTGGGGGGTTGTCCTTTTTATTACATAGAATGGGAAAATCTCACTGTACAATCTGATTGTACAAAGTCCATTAGACTGATTGGCTCTGCAGAGAAAGGAGGCTCATCTGATTGGATACAAATTGGATGCCTTGTGTCGGGGGGGGGGGTTGTCCTCCTTCAATTACGTAGAATGGGAAAACCTCACGGTGGCCACACACGCTATACAATCTGGTTGTATGATATCCTTCAAAGTGGCCACACGCTATACAATCTGATTGTACAACCTAATCAGGGCTCACCTGATTGGATACAAATTGGAATACGTTGTGTGGGGGGGTTGTCCTTCTATTACATAGAATGTGGAAAATCTCATGGTGGCCACACGCTGTACAATCTGATTGTACAACCTCCCATCAACTATGAGAGGGCTTATCCGATTGGATACAAATTGGATGCATTGTGTGGGTTTGTCCTTATATTACATGGTATCGGTAACTCTCATGGTGGATACACACTGTACAATCTGATTGTATGACATCTCTTAAAAGTGGCCATACACTATACAATCTGATTGTACAAAGTCCATTAGACTGGTCAGCTCTGCAGAGAAAGGAGGCTCACCTGATTGGATACAAATTGGATGCATTGTGTCGGGGGGGTTGTCCTCCTTCAATTACATAGAATGGGAAAATCTCATGGTGGCCACACACACACACACTATACAATCTGATTGTACAACCTAATCAGGGCTCAACTGATTGGATACAAATTGGATGCATCGTGTAGAGTTGTCCTTCTATTACATGGTATCGGTAACTCCTATGGTGGCCATCCACTATACACTCTGATTGTATGATATCCTTAAAAGTCACCATACACCATACAATCTGATTGTACAAACTACCTTTAACTCTGCAGACATAGGGCTCACCCTAATTGGATACTTAGGTTTGTCCGTGTAATACATGGTGTCAGTCATCTTTTTCATGTCAGCCATATACTCTACAATCTGATTGTATGATATTGTTAAAAGTGATCATATACCATACAATCCGATTGTACAATCTGCTTCAGATCTGCCTATCAACTATGTAGTGAAAGGGCTCATCTGATTGGATACGCTATGTAGGTTTCTTCCTGTGTTGCATCGTTTTGGTCCCATATGCCATACAATCTGATTGTACGATATCCTTAAAGGTTGACCGTACGCTTTACAATCTGATTGCACAGAGTCCACTAGCTCTGCAGAGGAAAGGGGCTCACCTGATTGGATACAAATTGGATACATTGTGTAGGGTTGTCCTTCTATTACACAATTTTGGTAACTCTCATGGTGGCCATACACTATACAATCTGATTGTACAAACTACCGTGCAGTGAAAGGGTTCCACTGATTGGATACTTAGTGTAAGCTTGTCCTTATGTCGTATAGTTTTGGTCATTCTCATGGTGGCCATACACTATACAATCTGATTGTACAGCCTCCCTTAGATCTCCCGTCATGTATGTAGTAAAAAGGCTTCTCTGATTGGATACTTTTGTGTAAGTTTGTCCTTCTATTACATCGTTTATCTCACTGCTGCTGATTGTTGCAAATTGATTGATAATCGGGACGTTCCACTCGGTTTGATGTAAACTGATATAAAACGATCGGAGGGGAAGTTCAACTGCCTTCCTTCTGTGTGAGTGGTGAAAAAAATCGAACGTTATTAGGCTATTTTCTCTCCAGATCGAATGTTATTCATTTATACGGAATAGAGTGACTCAGGAAAATACCATGTTATGACCCATCATTGCCTATCAGTGCCGCCTCATCATTGCCCATCAGTGCCACCTATCAGTGCGGCTTCAGTAGTGGCCATCAGTGCCGCCTATTAGTGCCACCTCATCAGTACTCATCAGTGCAGCCCATCAGTGCCCATCAGTGCCACCTATTAGTGCCCATCAGTGCCACCTATTAGTGCCCATCAGTGCCGCTTCAGCAGTGCCCATCAGTACCGCCTATCAATGCCGCTTCAGTAGTGCCCATCAGTGCCGTCTATCAGTGCCACCTCATCAGTGCCCATCGGTGCAGCCTCAGCAGTGGCACCTATTAGTACTTATCAGTGCCGCCTATTAGTGCCCACCAGTGCCTCCTCTGCAGTGCCCATCATTGCAGCCTCATCAGTGCCCATCATTGCAGCCTCATCAGTGCCCATTAGTGCAGCCTCAGCAGTGGCATCTTTTAGTACTCATCAGTGCCGCCTATTAGTGCCCACCAGTGCCTCCTCAGCAGTGCCCATCATTGCAGCCTCATCAATGCCCATCATTGCAGCCTCATCAATGCCCATCATTGCAGCCTCATCAGTGCCCATCATTGCAGCCTCATCAGTGCCCATTAGTGCAGCCTCAGCAGTGGCACCTATTAGTACTCATCAGTGCCGCCTATTAGTGCCCACCAGTGCCTCCTCAGCAGTGCCCATCATTGCAGCCTCATCAGTGCCCATCATTGCAGCCTCATCAGTGCCCATCATTGCAGCCTCATCAGTGCCCATTAGTGCAGCCTCAGCAGTGGCACCTATTAGTACTCATCAGTGCCTATCAGTGCAGCCTCAGCAGTGCCTTCTCATTCGTGCCCATCGGTGCTGCCTTTCAGTGCCTCCTATTAATGCCAATCAGTGCCGCCTCATCAGTGGCACCTATCAGTACTCATCAGTGGCACCTATCAGTACTCATCCGTGCCCATCAGTGAAGGAGAACAATTACTTAATTACAAAATTGTATCAAAGATTTTTTTTTTTCCAATTTTTTCTTTTTTTAAAGTTTCATTTTCCCCAAAAAAATGGTGAACAACAAATACCGCGTGACATAAAAAAATTGCAACCGTCGTCATTTTATTTTCTAGGGTCTCTGCTAAAAAAAAAATATGTGTGTGTATATTGTGTGTGTGTATATATTGTATATATATTGTGTGTGTGTGTATATAGTGTGTGTATATAGTGTGTGTATATAGTGTGTGTATATAGTGTGTGTATATAGTGTGTGTATTGTGTGTGTGTGTATTGTGTGTGTGTGTATATAGTGTGTGTATATAGTGTGTGTATATAGTGTGTGTATATAGTGTGTGTATATAGTGTGTGTATATAGTGTGTGTATATAGTGTGTGTATATAGTGTGTGTATATAGTGTGTGTATTGTGTGTGTGTGTATATAGTGTGTGTATATAGTGTGTGTATATAGTGTGTGTATATAGTGTGTGTATATAGTGTGTGTATATAGTGTGTGTATATAGTGTGTGTATTGTGTGTGTATATAGTGTGTGTATATAGTGTGTGTATTGTGTGTGTGTGTATATAGTGTGTGTATATAGTGTGTGTATATAGTGTGTGTATATAGTGTGTATATAGTGTGTGTATATAGTGTGTGTATATAGTGTGTGTATATAGTGTGTGTATTGTGTGTGTGTGTATATAGTGTGTGTATATAGTGTGTGTATATAGTGTGTGTATATAGTGTGTGTATATAGTGTGTGTATATAGTGTGTGTATTGTGTGTGTGTGTATATAGTGTGTGTATATAGTGTGTGTATATAGTGTGTGTATATAGTGTGTGTATATAGTGTGTGTATATAGTGTGTGTATTGTGTGTGTGTGTATATAGTGTGTGTATATAGTGTGTGTATATAGTGTGTGTATATAGTGTGTGTATATAGTGTGTGTATTGTGTGTGTGTGTATATAGTGTGTGTATTGTGTGTGTGTGTATATAGTGTGTGTATATAGTGTGTGTATATAGTGTGTGTATATAGTGTGTGTATTGTGTGTGTGTGTATATAGTGTGTGTATATAGTGTGTGTATATAGTGTGTGTATATAGTGTGTGTATATAGTGTGTGTATTGTGTGTGTGTGTATATAGTGTGTGTATATAGTGTGTGTATATAGTGTGTGTATATAGTGTGTGTATATAGTGTGTGTATTGTGTGTGTATTGTGTGTGTGTGTATATAGTGTGTGTATATAGTGTGTGTATATAGTGTGTGTATATAGTGTGTGTATATAGTGTGTGTATATAGTGTGTGTATATAGTGTGTGTATTGTGTGTGTGTGTATATAGTGTGTGTATATAGTGTGTGTATATAGTGTGTGTATTGTGTGTGTGTGTATATAGTGTGTGTATATAGTGTGTGTATATAGTGTGTGTATATAGTGTGTGTATATAGTGTGTGTATTGTGTGTGTGTGTATATAGTGTGTGTATATAGTGTGTGTATATAGTGTGTGTATATAGTGTGTGTATATAGTGTGTGTATATAGTGTGTGTATTGTGTGTGTGTGTATATATTGTGTAAAAATAAGAAAAAAGGTGTCAGAAAAAGGGCAGTCATCGAGAGGTTAAAGTCAGATCTGGCAGCCGTGACGGCCACGTGATCATCACTCTGACATCACAGTGATCACATGACATTGTTTGTAAACAAGCCAGCCGTTGAACTCTGGTAACCTCACGGGAGATCAGCAGGCTCCGGCTCTTAAAGGGAAAGGCAGACTAAAAATAAATATTATAAAAGTAAAACTATATATATATATATATATATATATATATATATATATATATATATATATATATATAAGTGTAAGTAAGTTTTGGCTTTAATAAGTAATTAGGCTTCCAACTCAATCTGGTGACGCCCCCGAAATCTCGGTGATACAGACAATTATAACCAATGCAACTTTATTCATCGGATCCATTTATCTCATCTGGCTGATCGAACTATAAAATAAATATATATATATATATATATATATATATATATATAAAAATCTCTGAACTTCTCCTTTTGGTGAACTCACGAGTCTGCCTTGGAGCCCTGAACAGTTTTTTATTCTTTTTCGGAACAATGTAGCAAATGATGTACTGTCCCTTTAAGAAACGTCACAACTGGTGCGCTGTCCTTTTAACCATTTGTCTACAGGGGCGGGAATTGAAAAAATTCACACACTCGTTAAAAAAATTTTTTTTGCTAGAAATTGCTGTAAACCCCACAAAAAAAGTATATATTTCCAGAAAGCTGAGACCCTGGAGAATAAAATAGTGGCAGTTGAAATTTTTTATGTTGCATGATATTTGCGCAGCTATTTATCAAACATTTATTTTCGGGAAAATAAATACACTAAAGTGAATTTTAGTGCAATCAAACGCAATATTATACCCAATGTTTTTTGGTAAAATATAAAAGAAGGGGTTGTGTCGAGTAAATAGATACCATATCCTTTTTTTTTTTATTATTTATTTACTTTTTTTTGTTGTTTCGATTATTATTATTTATTTATTTTTTTTACTTAATTGCTATCACAAAGAGTTAACAAGCCTACTGTGTGATAACAAAAACATGGGTGACAGGTCCTTTTTATAGAGATATTGGGGGTCTACTTTTTATAAGGGGGTGTGGGGGTGACAGGGATGCTTAAAAACATTTATTTTAATTATTTTATATAATTATTTTTTTGTAAAGGTTTTCTTTAATTTATTTTCTATCCTATGTGATAACATGGGCAGGTGGCAGGTCCTCCTTATAGAGACATTGGGGGGGGGGGTCTACTTTTTGTATGGGGGTGACGGGGGTGCTTAAAACATTTTTTTAATACATTTTATTTATTTCTATATATTTTATTTTTTTTTACACATTTAAAAACATTTATTTTATATCTTTTATATCATTTTTTTTTTTTTTTATGTTTTCGTTAATTTATTTTCTATCCCAAATTGGCTAACAAGCCTCCTATGTGATAACATGGACAGGTGACAGGTCCTCTTTATGGAGATATTGGAAATCTGCTTTTAACATGAGGTGTGTATGGGAGTGACAGAGGTGCTTTAAAACATTTTTATTAATTATTCTTATACATTTTTCATAATTATTGTTTATTTAAAAAAAAAAAAAGACACTTTTATTTATTTATTTATTTATTTTTTACTTTATTGCTAGCACAAGGATGCTAACAAGCCTACTATGTGATAACATGGACGTATGACAGGTCCTCTTTATGGAGACATTAGGGGTCTACTTTTTATATGGGGTGTGTGTGGAAGTGACAGGGGTTCTCAAACGCATTTATTTTTATTATTTGTGTATATATATATATATATATATATATATTGTATATAAAAAAATGTAAGTGTAATATATATATAAATACATATATATATATATATATATATATATATATATATATATATATATATATATATATATATAATATATATATATTGTATATATATATATATATATATATATAATATATATATTGTATATAAAAAAATGTAAGTGTAATATGTGTGTGTGTGTGTGTGTGTATATATATATATATATATTTATTGTATATAAAAAAAATTTTAAGTGTAATATATATATATATATATATAAATATATTACACTTGAATTTTTTCATATACAGTATATATTTTTATATATATATATATATATATTTATATAAGTGTAAAAAATTATACTGTGTATATAAAAAAATGTGATATATATATATATATATATATATATATATTGTATATAAATAAAAAGAAAAAAAACGCGCCAATTATTAATTGGTAAATTAAGCTGCTCCTCAAATAATCAGTGATTACTGAAAACAAAGTGAAAAAATTGGTAAAAAAGTGAGGGCGCTGATTACGGGTCCCAAAAAAAAATTGTATAAGGACCCCTATATATGTAGAACGTGAAATGAGATAAATGACACCCACCTATCTCAATTGTGCTAGTGAAAGTGGCAAAAATGAAAAATTGAACAATTAATTTGTGAAGTGATAAACGCAGTCCTACACAACAGATAGGAACAAGCAATAAAATAACCACACTCAAAATGTGAATTGTGCAATGGACAATGTACAGAAAAAAGTCCAAAAATAAATAAACACAAAAGTCCTCCCAGCAGTAGTGCACAATCTTAATCAAAAGAAATCTCTGCATGTGTTAGGAGTCTTCCAAGTGCTCAATGTTCAAAGTGATGATCAAATGAATCTCGTGGCTTTATAATCCACCTTCACCGTAATCAATATCACCCGATAGTGCTATGATAAAGATGGCAGCTTACCCCAGAGAGTTGACCCTTTTAACTAAAAAAGAGGTCTAGTACGCTTTCTGCAAGTATCCACTTGCTGGGTAGTGTGGAAGGTGGTATCAGCTATATACAGGCGATATAAGGCTCTGAGATAACTCCGGTGGTATGCAAATGAGAGAAGAGAAGCCGAAAATAGTGTAATCCTATTTAATGAACAATAAAAATGCACAAAAGCCAAAAACGCGCTTACTTTGAAAGTGCCCCGAACCTGCCACTGAGGCTGTAATGGCGTGGGTACAAATGAATGGAAGTCCCGGTCCTGTGGGAGCTGGCGTGCGTTCCACCTCTAGGAACAGACAACCAAGCGGGACCGGAAGTGACGTCAGTTGCGTGACCTGTATTGCGCCTCGACGTACGTTTCGTATTCCGTCATCAGGAAGCGTACCAGGTCACGCTAGAGGTGCAGTATATATGTGTCACTCAATTTGCATATGGGAGGGGATGAATTGGCAAACAGCCTCTGTCCCGGCACGGCGGCACAGCGTATTGTAAACACCAATGCAGTGGCATATACAATTCATATGAATTTGATAAAACATTCTATATTTATTAATGCAATGAAATAAAAAGTAATTCTAGAATACTGATTAAAATGATGATTAAAATAATAGGAATCACATAATCATTGTAAAATTTATATAAGTGTAAAAAAATATACTGTATATGAAAATATACTGTATATGAAAAAATTCAAGTGTATATTACACTTTATTTATATAAGTGTAAACATTTTTTTTTTATATACAGTATATTTTTTTACACTTATATAAATAAAGTGTAATATACACTTTAATTTTTTCATATACAGTATATTTTCATATGCAGTATATTTTTTTTACACTTATATATATATATATATATATATATATATATATATATTACACTTAAATTTTTTTATATACAGTATTTTTTTTACACATATATAAATATTTATATGTATATAAGTGTAAAAAAATATACTGTATATAAAAATAAATAAAGTGTAATATATATATATATATATATATATATATATATATATATATATATTTATTACACTTTATTTTATTATTTTCTATACAGTATATAGTTTTTTACACTTTTATTTTTTATATATATATATATATATATATATATATATATATATATATGCACTTTTATTTTTATTTAATTATTGCCTCTTTTGTGATAATAATAATTTTTATTTATTTTATAAAATTATTATTATTTTTTACACTTTTTTAAAACTTTTTTTGCTATCAGAAGGGGGCTAAGAAGCCTCCTATGTGATAACATGGGCAGGTGAAAGATCCTCTTTATGGAGACATTGGGGGTCTACACTTTATATGGGGTGTGTGTGGGGGTCACAGGGGTGCTTAAGATCTATTTTTAATTATTTTTCTATGTGGTATATAATTATTTTTTTTTTATTTTTATACTTTAATTTCTTTTTAACTTTATTGCAATCACATGGGGGCTAACAAGCTTCCTATGTGATAACATGGGCGGGTAGCAGGTCCCCTTTATGGAGACATTGGGGTGTCTACTTTCTATATGGGGTGTGTATTAGGGTGACGGGGAGCTTAAAAATGTTTTTTTTTATTTTTTTTATGTATTTTATAGTTTCGTTTATCTAGCAAACACTAATTTAATGCAATGGCCTCTATGTATCCTACGTAGCTGAAATGTCTTCCTGCTGTGACTATGCAATACCATCTATTACACCATCGCCTGATGAAAGAAACCGCCAGCTGAAAATGTGGCAATTCTGTATTGCAGAGGAGAAATGCAAAGCTAAAAATAAGAGAGACAAACACCGAAACACGAGGAACTTCTTCTATACAGAGACCATGGGGCACTTACAATGCAGCACCTAATAGGGAGTCTATTGGTAACAAGGCCCCATCATTGGTGTCAGTGGGAGGAATAGTTTCCCATCATTGGTATCAGTGGGAGGAATAGTGCCCCATCATTGGTGTCAGTGGGAGGAATAGTGCCCCATCATTGGTGTCAGTGGGAGGAATAGTTTCCCATCATTGGTATCAGTGGGAGGAATAGTGTCCCATCATTGGTATCAGTGGAAGGAATGGTGCCCCATCATTGGTATCAGTAGGTGGAATAGTGTCCCATCATTGGTATCAGTGGGAGGAATAGTGCCCCATCATTGGTGTCAGTGGGAGGAATAGTGCCCCATCATTGGTGTCAGTGGGAGGAATAGTTTCCCATCATTGGTATCAGTGGGAGGAATAGTGTCCCATCATTGGTATCAGTGGAAGGAATGGTGTCCCATCATTGGTATCAGTGGGAGGAATAGTGTCCCATCATTGGTATCAGTGGGAGGAATAGTGTCCCATCATTGGTATCAGTGGGAGGAATAGTGTCCCATCATTGGTATCAGTGGGAGGAATAGTGTCCCATCATTGGTATCAGTAGGTGGAATAGTGTCCCATCATTGGTATCAGTGGGAGGAATAGTGTCCCATCATTGGTATCAGTGGGAGGAGTGGTGCCCCATCATTGGTGTCAGTGGGGGGAATAGTGCCCCATCATTGGTGTCAGTGGGAGGAATAGTGCCCCATCATTGGTGTCAGTGGGAGGAATAGTGTTCCATCATTGGTATCAGTGGGAGGAATAGTGCTCCATCATTGGTATCAGTGGGAAGAATAGTGCCCCATCATTGATATCAGTGGGAGGAATAGTGTCTCATCATTGGTATCAGTGGAAGGAATAGTGTCCCATCATTGGTGTCAGTGGGAAGAATAGTGTCCCATCGTTGGTATCAGTGGGTGGAATAGTTTCCCATCATTGGTATCAGTGGGAGGAATAGTGTCCCATCATTGGTATCAGTGGAAGGAATGGTGCCCCATCATTGGTATCAGTGGGAGGAATAGTGTCCCGTCATTGGTATCAGTGGGAGGAATAGTGTCCCATCATTGGTATCAGTGGGTGGAATAGTGTCCCATCATTGGTATCAGTGGGAGGAATAGTGTCCCATCATTGGTGTCAGTGAGAGGAATAGTGTCCCATCATTGGTATCAGTGGGAGGAATAGTGTCCCATCATTGGTATCAGTGGGAGGAATAGTGTCCCATCATTGGTATCAGTGAGAGGAATAGTGTCCCATCATTGGTGTCAGTGGGAGGAATAGTTTCCCATCATTGGTATCAGTGGGAGGAATAGTGTCCCATCATTGGTATCAGTGGAAGGAATGGTGCCCCATCATTGGTATCAGTAGGTGGAATAGTGTCCCATCATTGGTATCAGTGGGAGGAATAGTGCCCCATCATTGGTGTCAGTGGGAGGAATAGTGCCCCATCATTGGTGTCAGTGGGAGGAATAGTTTCCCATCATTGGTATCAGTGGGAGGAATAGTGTCCCATCATTGGTATCAGTGGAAGGAATGGTGCCCCATCATTGGTATCAGTAGGTGGAATAGTGTCCCATCATTGGTATCAGTGGGAGGAATAGTGCCCCATCATTGGTGTCAGTGGGAGGAATAGTGCCCCATCATTGGTGTCAGTGGGAGGAATAGTTTCCCATCATTGGTATCAGTGGGAGGAATAGTGTCCCATCATTGGTATCAGTGGAAGGAATGGTGTCCCATCATTGGTATCAGTGGGAGGAATAGTGTCCCATCATTGGTATCAGTGGGAGGAATAGTGTCCCATCATTGGTATCAGTGGGAGGAATAGTGTCCCATCATTGGTATCAGTGGGAGGAATAGTGTCCCATCATTGGTATCAGTAGGTGGAATAGTGTCCCATCATTGGTATCAGTGGGAGGAATAGTGTCCCATCATTGGTATCAGTGGGAGGAGTGGTGCCCCATCATTGGTGTCAGTGGGGGGAATAGTGCCCCATCATTGGTGTCAGTGGGAGGAATAGTGCCCCATCATTGGTGTCAGTGGGAGGAATAGTGTTCCATCATTGGTATCAGTGGGAGGAATAGTGCTCCATCATTGGTATCAGTGGGAAGAATAGTGCCCCATCATTGATATCAGTGGGAGGAATAGTGTCTCATCATTGGTATCAGTGGAAGGAATAGTGTCCCATCATTGGTGTCAGTGGGAAGAATAGTGTCCCATCGTTGGTATCAGTGGGTGGAATAGTTTCCCATCATTGGTATCAGTGGGAGGAATAGTGTCCCATCATTGGTATCAGTGGAAGGAATGGTGCCCCATCATTGGTATCAGTGGGAGGAATAGTGTCCCGTCATTGGTATCAGTGGGAGGAATAGTGTCCCATCATTGGTATCAGTGGGTGGAATAGTGTCCCATCATTGGTATCAGTGGGAGGAATAGTGTCCCATCATTGGTGTCAGTGAGAGGAATAGTGTCCCATCATTGGTATCAGTGGGAGGAATAGTGTCCCATCATTGGTATCAGTGGGAGGAATAGTGTCCCATCATTGGTATCAGTGAGAGGAATAGTGTCCCATCATTGGTGTCAGTGGGAGGAATAGTTTCCCATCATTGGTATCAGTGGGAGGAATAGTGTCCCATCATTGGTATCAGTGGAAGGAATGGTGCCCCATCATTGGTATCAGTAGGTGGAATAGTGTCCCATCATTGGTATCAGTGGGAGGAATAGTGCCCCATCATTGGTGTCAGTGGGAGGAATAGTGCCCCATCATTGGTGTCAGTGGGAGGAATAGTTTCCCATCATTGGTATCAGTGGGAGGAATAGTGTCCCATCATTGGTATCAGTGGAAGGAATGGTGCCCCATCATTGGTATCAGTGGGAGGAATAGTGTCCCATCATTGGTATCAGTGGGAGGAATAGTGTCCCATCATTGGTATCAGTGGGAGGAATAGTGTCCCATCATTGGTATCAGTGAGAGGAATAGTGTCCCATCATTGGTGTCAGTGGGAGGAATAGTTTCCCATCATTGGTATCAGTGGGAGGAATAGTGTCCCATCATTGGTATCAGTGGAAGGAATGGTGCCCCATCATTGGTATCAGTAGGTGGAATAGTGTCCCGTCATTGGTATCAGTGGGAGGAATCGTGCCCCATTATTGGTGTCAGTGGGAGGAATAGTGCCCCACCCATCATTGGAGCACAGGTGTGTCAGGAAGAAGGTGCCTCTGAAGCTGCTCTGTGAGAAGGGAGTGGTGGTGAAATCTATCCCAGCTCCCTGGCCCCCTTTCTGGGGAGGCCATGGAGGGCAGCGGGGCTTCTCCTGCTGGAGGCTCCCAGCCATCTCCTGGGCCGTCGGGTGAACTGCCTGCCTCTGCACAAGCCGATCTCTCTGCCCCTGGTGAGGATGAAGGCTCGGAGGCCATTCGGGAGCGAGTGGTGGCCGGGATTAAGGTCCTGAACAGGGAGAGGGACAAGCTGTACAAGCTGAGAGCGGAGTTGAAGCGCCTGCGAAGGCAACGTGAGGGCTTACATAGCCAGAAACGGGGATCCATGGATCCGGAAATCCAGCTGGCCAAAGTCCGTGTGGATCATCAGGAAACCATCGTGGCCATGATGGAAGGCAGAGATGGGCCCTTTAAAGAGAAGTTTTGCAACGACAAGAGGTTTGGAAGGGTGACAAAGATGGAGGTGGAGGAGGAGGAGACCCCCAGTTCTGACCCCCTGCCCCCCCAGGGAGAGGTAAGAAGCCCCAGGCCTTCCCAGGACTCAGGAGGCATGCTAAGGGCCATCCAGGTAATGGAGTCTCCTATGCGGGGGGATCAGATGGTGTTTAACGAGGAAGACATTACTGATGATGTGCCTGATAAAGTAAAGCCTGCTAAGTCCCATGTTGTGGATAAGACTGTTTTTGTGCCATCTAGCACCATGACTGATAATGTGCCTAATGACAATGTTGTGCCTGCTGAGGCTGCAATGCAGCAAGACTTGCATTCAAAAACTGTCATTTCTGTAAATGAACTGCAAGTGTCAGAAGAGCCCATTAACCTTTCTTTGGCTGAGTCCAAAGCTGTTTGCCCCACTGCTGCTGAGGGCTCTACAGTGCAGCATCAGGAGACAACTGGTATTGCAGCAACTGTGACTATTGCTGATGGGAATGTGTGTGTGGCTGAAAAAAATCCTCCCAGTTCAGGTGTGATGAACAATGGTCCCAGTACACGTGTGATGAACAATGGTCCCAGTACAAGTGTGATGGACAATCCTACCAACTCTGTTCATGCAGATAATGTGCAGACTAATGTGACTTCAGTGTGGGCCCCTGGCCCTGAGAAACCTACATTTGCAGAGGTGGCACACTCTGCTCCTGGTAGTCCCGCTCCCAAGCGGGGTTTTCCCCTACAAGCTGCCACTTTGAGCGCCCCAGGATCTGGTCTTGGGTCTCTGGCTTCTGCTGGGGGTCCCAGACGGAATGTAGTTATTCTGAAATGGGAAGGTGGTGCCATCCCTCCAGCACGGCGTGCGGTGGTAGAAATGATATTGGAGATGGGTTTTGGTGCAAATGACCTGTATGCCTTTATACATGTAGCTGGGACAAGGGACTATACGGTTAGTTTCACCAGGCCAGAGGGTCTTGACCTGTTCTGGGAGCGATATGAGGCTCGGTGCAGGTCAAGACCTGAATGGGAAGGTCTGGTCCCAGTTGCGGTTTCTCAGAGGTCAACAGTAAAAAAAATTACCATTATCCTGACCAATGAGAGTGTTCCTGCTCGGGATCTAGAGGTCTGGTTAAGGAACTATGGGGAGGTTTTGACCAAACCTAATAAAATCCATGATGAGCGTAACATCTGGACTGGGGGATGGTCGGTAACAGTCAGGTTGGCCAGGGATGGGAATGTTGTCCGTCACCTGCCCTCCTCAGCTTTCATAGGGAGGGATAGGATGACTGTTTTCTACCCTGGTCAGCCGAAGCTGTGTCACCGCTGTGGAGAAAAGGGGCACTTGAGCTCCTCCTGTTCAGCCTTGATGTGTTCAGTGTGTCGGGGGCAGGGTCATTTGGCTAAGGACTGTACCAGGAAGATCAGGTGCAACCTGTGCCTGCGCCTTGGCCACCCCTACAGCAGGTGTCCTGAAGCCTGGCACAATATGGAGAAGGAGGTAGTAGATGACATGTCAAGGCTGGACAGGATGGAGGGTGAGACCCCTGGTGTACCATCCTCCTCTGCGGTGACCCCCTCCCCCGGTCCTGCTCAGGATCCCTCTCCAGTTCCTGTGGCCACCCCTCCTGTGTCTGTAAGTACTCCTTCTGTTTCTGTCTCTGTGTCCCCCCAGCCTACTGTACCCTCTCCTCTTGTGTCAGAACCTTCCAAGTCTGTGCCCCCCGAGTCAGTTACCCCCCAGGAGTCTACCCCTCCTGAGTCTGACTTAAAGGGATCACCCCCCCACCAGCGTGTACTAAAAAGGTTGCTTCTTCCTCTGTAAAGAAGTCTTCTAGAAAGACTTTAAAGAAAAAAGTAAGAGATGAGGGCATCTCTGAGGCTGACCTGCAGTACCTGGAAGAGAGAAGGAAGGTTGGGAGGCGGAAGAGGCAGGCGGTGAGGACGGAACGGGGACGGGAAGCTCCGGTTCCTGTCTCCAGCCGTCATAGGTCCTCCAAGTGGGATATTTCTTCATCCGGAGCTTCTTCTGAGAGAAGTTCCGATTCTGAAATGGACTTTGAGGCGGCCTCTAGAAAGAGAGAGGCTTCTGGTGATGAGCAGCAGAGGGGAGCTAAGAAGCAATCCACCCAATAACCCAAATGGCGGTTCCCCCTCCGTTAAAAGTGATGACAATTAATGTCGCCAGCATTAAGTCAGTAAGAGCTCGTTCTATGGCCTTCTTTTTGTTCAGCCAATTAGATGCTGAAATTTTATTTTTGCAAGAGACTAGGCTCACCTCCTTGGCAGATATACATATGGCCAAGAGAGAGTGGAGGTATGGTCCATCTTACTGGTCTCTTGCGGCCGAGCCTTACGGCGGTGTGGCGGTGTTGTTTAAAACCGGCATGGTAACTGTCCGGCGGGTTATTGAGGTGGAGATTGGGAGATGTATGGTCTTAGACGTCCTTGTGGGAGGGCAGGACCTGCGCCTAATCAATGTTTATGGGCCGCACACAAAGTGGGACAGGAAATGCCTTTTTACAAGGATCAAGCCATTTCTTTTTACATCCCGGCAAGTGGTCTTTGGAGGTGACTTTAATACAATAACTAGGCCCAAGGACAGGAAGGACTTCAAGGACAGGCTGGGATATGATAGCGTTTTTTTAAATAGTATGGTTAGGGATGCTGGTCTTGTGGATGTGCACATTAAGCACCTCCCAGATGACACCGGGTTCACTTTTCATCGTGGTAATAGTCAGAGTAGGATAGATAGGTTTTTTTTGAAGGAGGCCTCTGCTTTCTCGCCCCCAGTGGTGCAGGCAGTAGAGTTCTCTGATCACTGTATGCTATCTGTGGTACTGAATGCTTCAGACGCCCCTCAGAGGGGCAAGGGCATCTGGAGATTAAATTCGACACTACTCAAGGAAGAACATGTTAGACAATCCTTTGAGGAATTCTTTCAGGCACAGGTGACCATCCTGGACTTTTGTAGCAGCAAGGCTGAGTGGTGGGAGCTGACCAAAAAGAGGATCGCTGGATTCTTCAGGGGCCTAGCCAATAGAAATCAGTTTAATAAATACATGACCTACCAACGTTTACGGAGGAAGCTGGATATTCTTGTCTCGAGAGGAGGAGATCCTGGGGCAATCTCCGAAGTGAAACTCCTTCTCAGGAAGTGTCAATATGACCGGCATGCCTCTTTGGTTCTGGAGAGGGACTATGGGAAGTACCACTCGCCTGACCCTTACCAGAACTGCAAACAAGGTGTAGCTGTTAAAACGGTCGTTGGCCTTAAGGACAGTACAGGTTCCTTGACAAAGTCCAGGTCAGGGATTCTGGAGGTCGTGAGGTCCTTTTATGCCGAAGTTCTTGGGAGGAAAGAGCTTGATCGTGACAAGATGGAAAGCTTTTTGGACTCTACTCCAGGTCTAAATGGTGGAGATGTTCCATTGATGAATTTGACAGAGGAGATCACAGTCGAAGAGGTGATGAGGGCAATTGAACAGCTTGCCATCAAAAAGTCGCCTGGACCGGATGGCTTGACGGCTGAGTTTTACAAAGCCTTTAAGTCTATTCTGGCCCCGCATTTGGTAGAGGTTTTTAACAGTTGCCTTGCTGAGGGGGTGCTTTCCCCTTCCATGAGGCACTCGGCTGTGATTCTTCTTTCAAAGGGTAAAGATCCTTCGATGATTGAGAATTGGCGCCCCATCAGCCTTCTTAATGTCGATAGAAAGATACTGGCAAAGATATTTTTCTGGCGCCTATCGTCAGTGGCAGAGTCTTTGCTTTCTCGCCATCAGCACTGTTCGGTCCAGGGTAGGAGCACCTTCACAGCGGTTTTAGCTGTCCGGGAGGCCTTGGAGCGGTGCAGGGCTGCAGGCTGGGGAAAGTATTTGCTGACATTGGATCAGGCAAAGGCTTTTGATCGTGTTAACCATGAGTACCTGTGGTTGCTCCTTAGTAAGTACGGTCTGCCGGGTGGTTTTGTCGATTGGCTGAAAGTCTTGTATAAGGGGGCAGAAAGCTTCCCTCTTGTTAATGGTTGGGTTGGACAGTCCTTTGGGGTTGGCTCCGGGGTGCGCCAGGGTTGTCCCCTGAGTCCCCTGCTCTATGTGTTTGCAATCGACCCCTTCGTCAGGAGGCTAGAGAGCGGCATGTTGTGTGGGGTACCAGTGGGGCTCCCGGGTGAGCCGCCATTGAGGGTTGTTGCCTATGCGGATGATGTGTCGGTGATTGTCACTGGGACGGATGAAGCGGAGGAGGTGGTCTCTCTGACATCACGGTATTCTGAAGCATCAGGCTCCAAGATCAATCAGGAAAAGACTGAAGTTTTCTGGATGGGAAAGGAAGGTGAGGGGTTTGATCTCCCGGGCACCTTTCCAGTGCCCCAGGAAAGAATTAAGATACTAGGCATTGAATTTGGACCCGGCGATTATGGCCTCAAAAACTGGGAAGGCAGACTGGAAATTGCCAATACTAAGGTGGTCAGCTGGAAGAGATGGAAGTTATCTATGAGGGAAAGGGTTGATCTGATTAAGACTTACCTGATTCCGATCTTCTTGTATGTCAGCTTTGTCTGCATCTTGCCAGTGTCTCTCTATGCTAGGGTCAGTAGTGTGTTCTTCCAGATGCTGTGGGGGAACAGACTGAACCCCATCAAGAGGAATGTCACCTACCTATCCAGGAGGGAGGGTGGCTTAGGTATGGTCAACCCAGTTCTTTTCTTTTCACTGCTATTTCTAAAGTTTAACATTGGTAATATGCTTGCAGTGGAACCTCCTGGATGGGTAGGCATATTTAGATCTTGGTTTAGGCCTTTTCTACGACTTTGGGAAGAAGGTGGCCAAGTGAAGAATCGCAGGGGTCATCGTGGTCAGCTACCAGCCTATGTCGCTCCGTGCCTGAAGTTACTGCGGCAGTGGCGATTGTCGGCTGAAGATCTCAGATCGGTTCCAAGGAAAGTCCTTATGAGTCGAGTCTTGAGCGAAGTCTTTCATGACCCACTGGCCTTAAGGGATTGCCCGGGCCCAGTTTTGAGGGCGGGGTTAAGACTGATTAATTTAAATAGAGTACCCCCTAAATTTAGGGATCTGGCCTGGTTGTGCTTCCATGGGAAGCTCTATGTTCGGGGCAATTTGAAATTCCGCAGTGGGATGGATCGTAGCTGTCCTCGGGAGGAGTGTGCAGATGAGGAGGAGACTATGGATCATTTTCTGCTTCATTGCCCTTTTAACATAGAGGTGTACAAACAGGTGGGGCGGGCCCTCGGTGTCCCTTTCCTCTCCAGGCTGGGTTATGCTGAGTGGGTGTACGGAGCATTCAATACCGGTGGAGTTTTTTGTTTGGATACACTTTTTTTAGTTAGCCTAGTAGTCCGTTATTTCACCTGGAATGCACGGTGTCAGGTCAGCATTCGGCAAAAACTCCTTCCTGTTGAGGTGGTGGTGTATGACATTTTGCATGAGGTGGGGAAGATTCGGGAGTTTGAGAGAGACAAGCGGGGTCAGGGGGCTTGGTTGAAGGCGTGGAGGGGTTTCAAGCCTCCCTGACTGCCAGGAGTCTCTTTCCCGGGTGTGGCTGTCTGTCTCTTATCACCCTAGATTATCAGTATTTTTGATGAATTTTTGATAAATGGCTGCGTACATAGGTGATGGGTTGTGCCTCTTAGGCCCTCTCTGCTGCCTTATGTAGATAGTTTTCTAGGGATGTTTTGGTAGTGGATTATGTGTATATTGTATATATTCTGAACATGGATGTGTATTGTACTATGGTTTTGTTTTTTACTTTTGTATAAAATTGGTTGCTTGATTCTTTTCAATAAAAGATCAATAGTGTCCCATCATTGGTATCAGTGAGAGGAATAGTGTCCCATCATTGGTATCAGTGGGAGGAATAGTGTCCCATCATTGGTATCAGTGGGAGGAATAGTGTCCCATCATTGGTATCAGTGGGAGGCATAGTGTCCCATCATTGGTATCAGTGGGAGGAATAGTGTCCCATCATTGGTATCAGTGGGAGGAATAGTGTCCCATCATTGGTATCAGTGGGAGGAATAGTGTCCCATCATTGGTATCAGTGGGAGGAATAGTGTCCCATCATTGGTATCAGTAGGTGGAATAGTGTCCCATCATTGGTATCAGTGGGAGGAATAGTGTCCCATCATTGGTATCAGTGGGAGGAGTGGTGCCCCATCATTGGTGTCAGTGGGGGGAATAGTGCCCCATCATTGGTGTCAGTGGGAGGAATAGTGCCCCATCATTGGTGTCAGTGGGAGGAATAGTGTTCCATCATTGGTATCAGTGGGAAGAATAGTGCCCCATCATTGATATCAGTGGGAGGAATAGTGTCTCATCATTGGTATCAGTGGAAGGAATAGTGTCCCATCATTGGTGTCAGTGGGAAGAATAGTGTCCCATCGTTGGTATCAGTGGGTGGAATAGTTTCCCATCATTGGTATCAGTGGGAGGAATAGTGTCCCATCATTGGTATCAGTGGAAGGAATGGTGCCCCATCATTGGTATCAGTGGGAGGAATAGTGTCCCGTCATTGGTATCAGTGGGAGGAATAGTGTCCCATCATTGGTATCAGTGGGTGGAATAGTGTCCCATCATTGGTATCAGTGGGAGGAATAGTGTCCCATCATTGGTGTCAGTGAGAGGAATAGTGTCCCATCATTGGTATCAGTGGGAGGAATAGTGTCCCATCATTGGTATCAGTGGGAGGAATAGTGTCCCATCATTGGTATCAGTGAGAGGAATAGTGTCCCATCATTGGTGTCAGTGGGAGGAATAGTTTCCCATCATTGGTATCAGTGGGAGGAATAGTGTCCCATCATTGGTATCAGTGGAAGGAATGGTGCCCCATCATTGGTATCAGTAGGTGGAATAGTGTCCCATCATTGGTATCAGTGGGAGGAATAGTGCCCCATCATTGGTGTCAGTGGGAGGAATAGTGCCCCATCATTGGTGTCAGTGGGAGGAATAGTTTCCCATCATTGGTATCAGTGGGAGGAATAGTGTCCCATCATTGGTATCAGTGGAAGGAATGGTGCCCCATCATTGGTATCAGTGGGAGGAATAGTGTCCCATCATTGGTATCAGTGGGAGGAATAGTGTCCCATCATTGGTATCAGTGGGAGGAATAGTGTCCCATCATTGGTATCAGTGAGAGGAATAGTGTCCCATCATTGGTGTCAGTGGGAGGAATAGTTTCCCATCATTGGTATCATTGGGAGGAATAGTGTCCCATCATTGGTATCAGTGGAAGGAATGGTGCCCCATCATTGGTATCAGTAGGTGGAATAGTGTCCCATCATTGGTATCAGTGGGAGGAATAGTGCCCCATCATTGGTGTCAGTGGGAGGAATAGTGCCCCATCATTGGTGTCAGTGGGAGGAATAGTTTCCCATCATTGGTATCAGTGGGAGGAATAGTGTCCCATCATTGGTATCAGTGGAAGGAATGGTGCCCCATCATTGGTATCAGTGGGAGGAATAGTGTCCCGTCATTGGTATCAGTGGGAGGAATCGTGCCCCATTATTGGTGTCAGTGGGAGGAATAGTGCCCCACCCATCATTGGAGCACAGGTGTGTCAGGAAGAAGGTGCCTCTGAAGCTGCTCTGTGAGAAGGGAGTGGTGGTGAAATCTATCCCAGCTCCCTGGCCCCCTTTCTGGGGAGGCCATGGAGGGCAGCGGGGCTTCTCCTGCTGGAGGCTCCCAGCCATCTCCTGGGCCGTCGGGTGAACTGCCTGCCTCTGCACAAGCCGATCTCTCTGCCCCTGGTGAGGATGAAGGCTCGGAGGCCATTCGGGAGCGAGTGGTGGCCGGGATTAAGGTCCTGAACAGGGAGAGGGACAAGCTCTACAAGTTGAGAGCGGAGTTGAAGCGCCTGCGAAGGCAACGTGAGGGCTTACACAGCCAGAAACGGGGATCCATGGATCCTGAAATCCAGCTGGCCAAGGTCCGTGTGGATCATCAGGAGACCATCGTGGCCATGATGGAAGGCAGAGATGGGCCCTTTAAAGAGAAGTTTTGCAACGACAAGAGGTTTGGAAGGGTGACAAAGATGGAGGTGGAGGAGGAGGAGACCCCCAGTTCTGACCCCCTGCCCCCCCAGGGAGAGGTAAGAAGCCCCAGGCCTTCCCAGGAATCTGGAGGTATGCTGAGGGCCATCCAGGTAATGGAGTCTCCTATGCGGGGGGATCAGATGGTGTTTAATGAGGAAGACATTACTGATGATGTACCTGATAAAGTGAAGCCTGCTAAATCCAATGTTGTGGATAAGACTGTTTTTGTTCCTTTTAACACTGTGACTGACAATGTGCCTAATGACAATCAGGCTGCTAGTCCTGTGTGCAGCAATGTTGTGCCTGCTGAGGCTGCAATGCAGCAAGAGATACGTTTAAAAAATGTCATTTCTGTGGATGGACTGCAAGTGTCAGCACAGCCCATTAACCCTTCTTTGGCTGAGTCCAAAGCTGTTTGCCCCACTGCTGCTGAGGACTCTACAGTGCAGCATCAGGAGACAGCTGGTATTGCAGCAACTGTGACTATTCCTGATGGGAATTTGAATAGTTCTGTGACTGATAACAATCACCCCAGTACCAGTGTGATGAACAATCCTGCTACAGATCCTGCCATTTCAGTTCATACAGTTGATAATAATAATAATATACAGAGTGATGTGGCTTCAGTGTCAGCCCTTGGCCCTGATAAACCTACTTTTGCACAGGTGGCACACTCTGCTCCTGGTAGTCCCGCTCCCAAACGGGGTTTTCCACTGCAAGCTGCCACTTTGAGCACCCCAAGATCTGGTCTTGGGTCTCTGGCTTCTGCTGGGGGTCCCAGGCGGAATGTAGTTATTCTGAAATGGGAAGGTGGTGCCATCCCTCCAGCACGGCGTGCAGTGGTGGACTTGATATTGGAGATGGGTTTTGGTGCAAATGACCTGTATGCCTTTATACACGTAGCTGGGACAAGGGACTATACAGTTAGCTTCACCAGGCCAGAGGGTCTTGACCTGTTCTGGGAGCGATATGAGGCTCGGTGCAGGTCAAGACCTGAATGGGAAGGTCTGGTCCCAGTTGCGGTTTCTCAGAGGTCAACAGTAAAAAAAATAACCATTATCCTGACTAATGAGAGTGTTCCTGCTCGGGATCTAGAGGTCTGGTTAAGGAACTATGGGGAAGTTTTGACCAAACCTAATAAAATCCATGATGAGCGTAACATCTGGACTGGGGGATGGTCGGTAACAGTCAGGTTGGCCAGGGATGGGAATGTTGTCCGTCACTTGCCCTCCTCAGCTTTCATAGGGAGGGATAGGATGACTGTTTTCTACCCTGGTCAGCCGAAGCTGTGTCACCGCTGTGGAGAAAAGGGGCACTTGAGCTCCTCCTGTTCAGCCTTGATGTGTTCAGTGTGTCGGGGTCAGGGTCATATGGCTAAGGATTGTACCAGGAAGATCAGGTGCAACCTGTGCCTGCGCCTTGGCCACCCCTACAGCAGGTGTCCTGAAGCCTGGCACAATATGGAGAAGGAGGTAGTAGAGGACATGTCAAGGCTGGACGGGATGGAGGGTGAGACCCCTGGTGTACCATACTCCTCTGCGGTGACCGCCTCCCCCGGTCCTGCTCAGGATCCCTCTCCAGTTCCTGTGGCCACCCCTCCTGTGTCTGTAAGTACTCCTTCTGTTTCTGTCTCTGTGTCCCCCCAGCCTACTGTACCCTCTCCTCTTGTGTCAGAACCTTCCAAGTCTGTGCCCCCCGAGTCAGTTACCCCCCAGGAGTCTACCCCTCCTGAGTCTGACTTAAAGGGATCACCCCCCCCAACTAAACAGGGCGCCCCTTCCTCTGTAAAGAAGTCTTGTGGAAAAACTTTAAAGAAAAAAGTAAGAGATGAGGGCATCTCTGAGGCTGACCTGCGGTACCTGGAGGAGAGAAGGAAGGTTGGGAGGCGGAAGAGGCAGGCGGTGAGGACGGAACGGGGACGGGAAGCTCCGGTTCCTGTCTCCAGCCGTCATAGGTCCTCCAAGTGGGATATTTCTTCATCCGGAGCTTCTTCTGAGAGAAGTTCCGATTCTGAAATGGACTTTGAGGCGGCCTCTAGAAAGAGAGAGGCTTCTGGTGATGAGCAGCAGAGGGGAGCTAAGAAGCAATCCACCCAATAACCCAAATGGCGGTTCCCCCTCCGTTAAAAGTGGTGACAATTAATGTCGCCAGCATTAAGTCAGTAAGAGCTCGTTCTATGGCCTTCTTTTTGTTCAGCCAATTAGATGCTGAAATTTTATTTTTGCAAGAGACTAGGCTCACCTCCTTGGCAGATATTCATATGGCCAAGAGAGAGTGGAGGTATGGTCCATCTTACTGGTCTCTTGCGGCCGAGCCTTACGGCGGTGTGGCGGTGTTTTTTAAAACCGGCATGGTAACTGTCCGGCGGGTTATTGAGGTGGAGATTGGGAGATGTATGGTCTTAGTTGTCCTTGTGGGAGGGCAGGACCTGCGCCTAATCAATGTTTATGGGCCGCACACAAAGTGGGACAGGAAATGCCTTTTTACAAGGATCAAGCCATTTCTTTTTACATCCCGGCAAGTGGTCTTTGGAGGTGACTTTAATACAGTAACTAGGCCCAAGGACAGGAAGGACTTCAAGGACAGGCTGGGATATGATAGCGTTTTTTTAAATAGTATGATTAGGGATGCTGGTCTTGTGGATGTGCACATTAAGCACCTCCCAGATGACACCGGGTTCACTTTTCATCGTGGTAATAGTCAGAGTAGGATAGATAGGTTTTTTTTGAAGGAGGCCTCTGCTTTCTCGCCCCCAGTGGTGCAGGCAGTAGAGTTCTCTGATCACTGAATGCTATCTGTGGTACTGAATGCTTCAGACGCCCCTCAGAGGGGCAAGGGCATCTGGAGATTAAATTCGACACTACTCAAGGAAGAACATGTTAGACAATCCTTTGAGGAATTCTTTCAGGCACAGGTGACCATCCTGGACTTTTGTAGCAGCAAGGCTGAGTGGTGGGAGCTGACCAAAAAGAGGATCGCTGGATTCTTCAGGGGCCTAGCCAATAGAAATCGGTTTAATAAATACATGACCTACCAACGTTTACGGAGGAAGCTGGATATTCTTGTTTCGAGAGGAGGAGATCCTGGGGCAATCTCCGAAGTGAAACTCCTTCTCAGGAAGTGTCAATATGACCGGCATGCCTCTTTGGTTCTGGAGAGGGACTATGGGAAGTACCACTCGCCTGACCCTTACCAGAACTGCAAACAAGGTGTAGCTGTTAAAACGGTCGTTGGCCTTAAGGACAGTACAGGTTCCTTGACAAAGTCCAGGTCAGGGATTCTGGAGGTCGTGAGGTCCTTTTATGCCGACCTTCTTGGGAGGAAAGAGCTTGATCGTGACAAGATGGAAAGCTTTTTGGACTCTACTCCAGGTCTAAATGGTGGAGATGTTCCATTGATGAATTTGACAGAGGAGATCACAGTCGAAGAGGTGATGAGGGCAATTGAACAGCTTGCCATCAAAAAGTCGCCTGGACCGGATGGCTTGACGGCTGAGTTTTACAAAGCCTTTAAGTCTATTCTGGCCCCGCATTTGGTAGAGGTTTTTAACAGTTGCCTTGCTGAGGGGGTGCTTTCCCCTTCCATGAGGCACTCGGCTGTGATTCTTCTTTCAAAGGGTAAAGATCCTTCGATGATTGAGAATTGGCGCCCCATCAGCCTTCTTAATATCGATAGAAAGATACTGGCAAAGATATTTTTCTGGCGCCTATCGTCAGTGGCAGAGTCTTTGCTTTCTCGCCATCAGCACTGTTCGGTCCAGGGTAGGAGCACCTTCACAGCGGTTTTAGCTGTCCGGGAGGCCTTAGAGCGGTGCAGGGCTGCAGGCTGGGGAAAGTATTTGCTGACATTGGATCAGGCAAAGGCTTTTGATCGTGTTAACCATGAGTACCTGTGGTTGCTCCTTAGTAAGTACGGTCTGCCGGGTGGTTTTGTCGATTGGCTGAAAGTCTTGTATAAGGGGGCAGAAAGCTTCCCTCTTGTTAATGGTTGGGTTGGACAGTCCTTTGGGGTTGGCTCCGGGGTGCGCCAGGGTTGTCCCCTGAGTCCCCTGCTCTATGTGTTTGCAATCGACCCCTTCGTCAGGAGGCTAGAGAGCGGCATGTTGTGTGGGGTACCAGTGGGGCTCCCGGGTGAGCCGCCATTGAGGGTTGTTGCCTATGCGGATGATGTGTCGGTGATTGTCACTGGGACGGATGAAGCGGAGGAGGTGGTCTCTCTGACATCACGGTATTCTGAAGCATCAGGCTCCAAGATCAATCAGGAAAAGACTGAAGTTTTCTGGATGGGAAAGGATGGTGAGGGTTTTGATTTCCCGGACACCTTTCCAGTGCCCCAGGAAAGAATTAAGATACTAGGCATTGAATTTGGACCCGGCGATTATGGCCTCAAAAACTGGGAAGGCAGACTGGAAATTGCCAATACTAAGGTGGTCAGCTGGAAGAGATGGAAGTTATCTATGAGGGAAAGGGTTGATCTGATTAAGACTTACCTGATTCCGATCTTCTTGTATGTCAGCTTTGTCTGCATCTTGCCAGTGTCTCTCTATGCTAGGGTCAGTAGTGTGTTCTTCCAGATGCTGTGGGGGAACAGACTGAACCCCATCAAGAGGAATGTCACCTACCTATCCAGGAGGGAGGGTGGCTTAGGTATGGTCAACCCAGTTCTTTTCTTTTCACTGCTATTTCTAAAGTTTAACATTGGTAATATGCTTGCAGTGGAACCTCCTGGATGGGTAGGCATATTTAGATCTTGGTTTAGGCCTTTTCTACGACTTTGGGAAGAAGGTGGCCAAGTAAAGAATCGCAGGGGTCATCGTGGTCAGCTACCAGCCTATGTCGCTCCGTGCCTGAAGTTACTGCGGCAGTGGCGATTGTCGGCTGAAGATCTCAGATCGATTCCAAGGAAAGTCCTTATGAGTCGAGTCTTGAGCGAAGTCTTTCATGACCCACTGGCCTTAAGGGATTGCCCGGGCCCAGTTTTGAGGGCGGGGTTAAGACTGATTAATTTGGATAGAGTACCCCCTAAATTTAGGGATCTGGCCTGGTTGTGCTTCCATGGGAAGCTCTATGTTCGGGGCAATTTGAAATTCCGCAGTGGGATGGATCGTAGCTGTCCTCGGGAGGAGTGTGCAGATGAGGAGGAGACTATGGACCATTTTCTGCTTCATTGCCCTTATAACATAGAGGTGTACAAACAGGTGGGGCGGGCCCTCGGTGTCCCTTTCCTCTCCAGGCTGGGTTATGCTGAGTGGGTGTACGGAGCATTCAATACCGGTGGAGTTTTTTGTTTGGATACACTTTTTTTAGTTAGCCTAGTAGTCCGTTATTTCACCTGGAATGCACGGTGTCAGGTCAGCATTCGGCAAAAACTCCTTCCTGTTGAGGTGGTGGTGTATGACATTTTGCATGAGGTGGGGAAGATTCGGGAGCTTGAGAGAGACAAGCGGGGTCAGGGGGCTTGGTTGAAGGCGTGGAGGGGTTTCAAGCCTCCCTGACTGCCAGGAGTCTCTTTCCCGGGTGTGGCTGTCTGTCTCTTATCACCCTAGATTATCAGTATTTTTGATGAATTTTTGATAAATGGCTGCGTACATAGGTGATGGGTTGTGCCTCTTAGGCCCTCTCTGCTGCTTTATGTAGATAGTTTTCTAGGGATGTTTTGGTAGTGGATTATGTATATATTGTATATATTCTGAACATGGATGTGTATTCCTTTGTTTTCTGTTGAAGTTTTGTACCATGGTTTTGTTTTTTACTTTTGTATAAAATTGGTTGCTTGATTCTTTTCAATAAAAGATCAATAGTGTCCCATCATTGGTATCAGTGGGAGGAATAGTGTCCCATCATTGGTGTCAGTGAGAGGAATAGTGTCCCATCATTGGTATCAGTGGGAGGAATAGTGTCCCATCATTGGTATCAGTGGGAGGAATAGTGTCCCATCATTGGTATCAGTGAGAGGAATAGTGTCCCATCATTGGTATCAGTGGGAGGAATAGTGTCCCATCATTGGTATCAGTGGGAGGAATAGTGTCCCATCATTGGTATCAGTGGGAGGAATAGTGTCCCATCATTGGTATCAGTTAGAGGAATAGTGCCCCATCATTGGTATCAGTGGGAGGAATAGTGTCCCGTCATTGGTATCAGTGGGAGGAATAGTGTCCCATCATTGGTATCAGTGGGTGGAATAGTGTCCCATCATTGGTATCAGTGGGAGGAATAGTGTCCCATCATTGGTGTCAGTGAGAGGAATAGTGTCCCATCATTGGTATCAGTGGGAGGAATAGTGTCCCATCATTGGTATCAGTGGGAGGAATAGTGCCCCGCCCATCATTGGAGCACAGGTGTGTCAGGAGGAAGGTGCCTCTGAAGCTGCTCTGTGAGAAGGGAGTGGTGGTGAAATCTCTCCCAGCTCCCTGGCCCCCTTTCTGGGGAGGCCATGGAGGGCAGCGGGGCCTCTCCTGCTGGAGGCTCCCAGCCATCTCCTGGGCCGTCAGGTGAACTGCCTGCCTCTGCACAAGCTGATCTCTCTACCCCTGGTGAGGATGAAGGCTCGGAGGCCATTCGGGAGCGAGTGGTGGCCGGGATTAAGGTCCTGAACAGGGAGAGGGACAAGCTGTACAAGCTGAGAGCGGAGTTGAAGCGCCTGCGAAGGCAACGTGAGGGCTTACATAGCCAGAAACGGGGATCCATGGATCCGGAAATCCAGCTGGCCAAGGTCCGTGTGGATCATCAGGAAACCATCGTGGCCATGATGGAAGGCAGAGATGGGCCCTTTAAAGAGAAGTTTTGCAACGACAAGAGGTTTGGAAGGGTGACAAAGATGGAGGTGGAGGAGGAGGAGACCCCCAGTTCTGACCCCCTGCCCCCCCAGGGAGAGGTAAGAAGCCCCAGGCCTTCCCAGGACTCAGGAGGCATGCTAAGGGCCATCCAGGTAATGGAGTCTCCTATGCGGGGGGATCAGATGGTGTTTAACGAGGAAGACATTACTGATGATGTGCCTGATAAAGTAAAGCCTGCTAAGTCCCATGTTGTGGATAAGACTGTTTTTGTGCCATCTAGCACCATGACTGATAATGTGCCTAATGACAATGTTGTGCCTGCTGAGGCTGCAATGCAGCAAGACTTGCATTCAAAAAATGTCATTTCTGTAAATGAACTGCAAGTGTCAGAAGAGCCCATTAACCTTTCTTTGGCTGAGTCCAAAGCTGTTTGCCCCACTGCTGCTGAGGGCTCTACAGTGCAGCATCAGGAGACAACTGGTATTGCAGCAACTGTGACTATTGCTGATGGGAATGTGTGTGTGGCTGAAAAAAATCCTCCCAGTTCAGGTGTGATGAACAATGGTCCCAGTACACGTGTGATGAACAATGGTCCCAGTACAAGTGTGATGGACAATCCTACCAACTCTGTTCATGCAGATAATGTGCAGACTAATGTGACTTCAGTGTGGGCCCCTGGCCCTGAGAAACCTACATTTGCAGAGGTGGCACACTCTGCTCCTGGTAGTCCCGCTCCCAAGCGGGGTTTTCCCCTACAAGCTGCCACTTTGAGCGCCCCAGGATCTGGTCTTGGGTCTCTGGCTTCTGCTGGGGGTCCCAGACGGAATGTAGTTATTCTGAAATGGGAAGGTGGTGCCATCCCTCCAGCACGGCGTGCGGTGGTAGATATGATATTGGAGATGGGTTTTGGTGCAAATGACCTGTATGCCTTTATACACGTAGCTGGGACAAGGGACTATACGGTTAGTTTCACCAGGCCAGAGGGTCTTGACCTGTTCTGGGAGCGATATGAGGCTCGGTGCAGGTCAAGACCTGAATGGGAAGGTCTGGTCCCAGTTGCGGTTTCTCAGAGGTCAACAGTAAAAAAAATTACCATTATCCTGACCAATGAGAGTGTTCCTGCTCGGGATCTAGAGGTCTGGTTAAGGAACTATGGGGAGGTTTTGACCAAACCTAAAAAAATCCATGATGAGCGTAACATCTGGACTGGGGGATGGTCGGTAACAGTCAGGTTGGCCAGGGATGGGAATGTTGTCCGTCACCTGCCCTCCTCAGCTTTCATAGGGAGGGATAGGATGACTGTTTTCTACCCTGGTCAGCCGAAGCTGTGTCACCGCTGTGGAGAAAAGGGGCACTTGAGCTCCTCCTGTTCAGCCTTGATGTGTTCAGTGTGTCGGGGACAGGGTCATATGGCTAAGGACTGTACCAGGAAGATCAGGTGCAACCTGTGCCTGCGCATTGGCCACCCCTACAGCAGGTGTCCTGAAGCCTGGCACAATATGGAGAAGGAGGTAGTAGATGACATGTCAAGGCAGGACAGGATGGAGGGTGAGACCCCTGGTGTACCATCCTCCTCTGCGGTGACCCCCTCCCCCGGTCCTGCTCAGGATCCCTCTCCAGTTCCTGTGGCCACCCCTCCTGTGTCTGTAAGTACTCCTGTTTCTGTCTCTGTGTCCCCCCAGCCTACTGTACCCTCTCCTCTTGTGTCAGAACCTTCCAAGTCTGTGCCCCCCGAGTCAGTTACCCCCCAGGAGTCTACCCCTCCTGAGTCTGACTTAAAGGGATCACCCCCCCCACCAGCGTGTACTAAAAAGGTTGCTTCTTCCTCTGTAAAGAAGTCTTCTAGAAAGACTTTAAAGAAAAAAGTAAGAGATGAGGGCATCTCTGAGGCTGACTTGCAGTACCTGGAAGAGAGAAGGAAGGTTGGGAGGCGGAAGAGGCAGGCGGTGAGGACGGAACGGGGACGGGAAGCTCCGGTTCCTGTCTCCAGCCGTCATAGGTCCTCCAAGTGGGATATTTCTTCATCCGGAGCTTCTTCTGAGAGAAGTTCCGATTCTGAAATGGACTTTGAGGCGGCCTCTAGAAAGAGAGAGGCTTCTGGTGATGAGCAGCAGAGGGGAGCTAAGAAGCAATCCACCCAATAACCCAAATGGCGGTTCCCCCTCCGTTAAAAGTGGTGACAATTAATGTCGCCAGCATTAAGTCAGTAAGAGCTCGTTCTATGGCCTTCTTTTTGTTCAGCCAATTAGATGCTGAAATTTTATTTTTGCAAGAGACTAGGCTCACCTCCTTGGCAGATATACATATGGCCAAGAGAGAGTGGAGGTATGGTCCATCTTACTGGTCTCTTGCGGCCGAGCCTTACGGCGGTGTGGCGGTGTTGTTTAAAACCGGCATGGTAACTGTCCGGCGGGTTATTGAGGTGGAGATTGGGAGATGTATGGTCTTAGACGTCCTTGTGGGAGGGCAGGACCTGCGCCTAATCAATGTTTATGGGCCGCACACAAAGTGGGACAGGAAATGCCTTTTTACAAGGATCAAGCCATTTCTTTTTACATCCCGGCAAGTGGTCTTTGGAGGTGACTTTAATACAATAACTAGGCCCAAGGACAGGAAGGACTTCAAGGACAGGCTGGGATATGATAGCGTTTTTTTAAATAGTATGGTTAGGGATGCTGGTCTTGTGGATGTGCACATTAAGCACCTCCCAGATGACACCGGGTTCACTTTTCATCGTGGTAATAGTCAGAGTAGGATAGATAGGTTTTTTTTGAAGGAGGCCTCTGCTTTCTCGCCCCCAGTGGTGCAGGCAGTAGAGTTCTCTGATCACTGTATGCTATCTGTGGTACTGAATGCTTCAGACGCCCCTCAGAGGGGCAAGGGCATCTGGAGATTAAATTCGACACTACTCAAGGAAGAACATGTTAGACAATCCTTTGAGGAATTCTTTCAGGCACAGGTGACCATCCTGGACTTTTGTAGCAGCAAGGCTGAGTGGTGGGAGCTGACCAAAAAGAGGATCGCTGGATTCTTCAGGGGCCTAGCCAATAGAAATCAGTTTAATAAATACATGACCTACAAACGTTTACGGAGGAAGCTGGATATTCTTGTCTCGAGAGGAGGAGATCCTGGGGCAATCTCCGAAGTGAAACTCCTTCTCAGGAAGTGTCAATATGACCGGCATGCCTCTTTGGTTCTGGAGAGGGACTATGGGAAGTACCACTCGCCTGACCCTTACCAGAACTGCAAACAAGGTGTAGCTGTTAAAACGGTCGTTGGCCTTAAGGACAGTACAGGTTCCTTGACAAAGTCCAGGTCAGGGATTCTGGAGGTCGTGAGGTCCTTTTATGCCGACCTTCTTGGGAGGAAAGAGCTTGATCGTGACAAGATGGAAAGCTTTTTGGACTCTACTCCAGGTCTAAATGGTGGAGATGTTCCATTGATGAATTTGACAGAGGAGATCACAGTCGAAGAGGTGATGAGGGCAATTGAACAGCTTGCCATCAAAAAGTCGCCTGGACCGGATGGCTTGACGGCTGAGTTTTACAAAGCCTTTAAGTCTATTCTGGCCCCGCATTTGGTAGAGGTTTTTAACAGTTGCCTTGCTGAGGGGGTGCTTTCCCCTTCCATGAGGCACTCGGCTGTGATTCTTCTTTCAAAGGGTAAAGATCCTTCGATGATTGAGAATTGGCGCCCCATCAGCCTTCTTAATGTCGATAGAAAGAT
Source organism: Rana muscosa (assembly GCA_029206835.1). Lineage (NCBI taxonomy): Eukaryota > Metazoa > Chordata > Amphibia > Anura > Ranidae > Rana > Rana muscosa. Next base: position 323,292,920 of record CM055125.1, read on the forward strand.
ACTGGCAAAGATATTTTTCTGGCGCCTATCGTCAGTGGCAGAGTCTTTGCTTTCTCGCCATCAGCACTGTTCGGTCCAGGGTAGGAGCACCTTCACAGCGGTTTTAGCTGTCCGGGAGGCCTTGGAGCGGTGCAGGGCTGCAGGCTGGGGAAAGTATTTGCTGACATTGGATCAGGCAAAGGCTTTTGATCGTGTTAACCATGAGTACCTGTGGTTGCTCCTTAGTAAGTACGGTCTGCCGGGTGGTTTTGTCGATTGGCTGAAAGTCTTGTATAAGGGGGCAGAAAGCTTCCCTCTTGTTAATGGTTGGGTTGGACAGTCCTTTGGGGTTGGCTCCGGGGTGCGCCAGGGTTGTCCCCTGAGTCCCCTGCTCTATGTGTTTGCAATCGACCCCTTCGTCAGGAGGCTAGAGAGCGGCATGTTGTGTGGGGTACCAGTGGGGCTCCCGGGTGAGCCGCCATTGAGGGTTGTTGCCTATGCGGATGATGTGTCGGTGATTGTCACTGGGACGGATGAAGCGGAGGAGGTGGTCTCTCTGACATCACGGTATTCTGAAGCATCAGGCTCCAAGATCAATCAGGAAAAGACTGAAGTTTTCTGGATGGGAAAGGAAGGTGAGGGGTTTGATCTCCCGGGCACCTTTCCAGTGCCCCAGGAAAGAATTAAGATACTAGGCATTGAATTTGGACCCGGCGATTATGGCCTCAAAAACTGGGAAGGCAGACTGGAAATTGCCAATACTAAGGTGGTCAGCTGGAAGAGATGGAAGTTATCTATGAGGGAAAGGGTTGATCTGATTAAGACTTACCTGATTCCGATCTTCTTGTATGTCAGCTTTGTCTGCATCTTGCCAGTGTCTCTCTATGCTAGGGTCAGTAGTGTGTTCTTCCAGATGCTGTGGGGGAACAGACTGAACCCCATCAAGAGGAATGTCACCTACCTATCCAGGAGGGAGGGTGGCTTAGGTATGGTCAACCCAGTTCTTTTCTTTTCACTGCTATTTCTAAAGTTTAACATTGGTAATATGCTTGCAGTGGAACCTCCTGGATGGGTAGGCATATTTAGATCTTGGTTTAGGCCTTTTCTACGACTTTGGGAAGAAGGTGGCCAAGTGAAGAATCGCAGGGGTCATCGTGGTCAGCTACCAGCCTATGTCGCTCCGTGCCTGAAGTTACTGCGGCAGTGGCGATTGTCGGCTGAAGATCTCAGATCGGTTCCAAGGAAAGTCCTTATGAGTCGAGTCTTGAGCGAAGTCTTTCATGACCCACTGGCCTTAAGGGATTGCCCGGGCCCAGTTTTGAGGGCGGGGTTAAGACTGATTAATTTGGATAGAGTACCCCCTAAATTTAGGGATCTGGCCTGGTTGTGCTTCCATGGGAAGCTCTATGTTCGGGGCAATTTGAAATTCCGCAGTGGGATGGATCGTAGCTGTCCTCGGGAGGAGTGTGCAGATGAGGAGGAGACTATGGATCATTTTCTGCTTCATTGCCCTTTTAACATAGAGGTGTACAAACAGGTGGGGCGGGCCCTCGGTGTCCCTTTCCTCTCCAGGCTGGGTTATGCTGAGTGGGTGTACGGAGCATTCAATACCGGTGGAGTTTTTTGTTTGGATACACTTTTTTTAGTTAGCCTAGTAGTCCGTTATTTCACCTGGAATGCACGGTGTCAGGTCAGCATTCGGCAAAAACTCCTTCCTGTTGAGGTGGTGGTGTATGACATTTTGCATGAGGTGGGGAAGATTCGGGAGTTTGAGAGAGACAAGCGGGGTCAGGGGGCTTGGTTGAAGGCGTGGAGGGGTTTCAAGCCTCCCTGACTGCCAGGAGTCTCTTTCCCGGGTGTGGCTGTCTGTCTCTTATCACCCTAGATAATCAGTATTTTTGATGAATTTTTGATAAATGGCTGCGTACATAGGTGATGGGTTGTGCCTCTTAGGCCCTCTCTGCTGCCTTATGTAGATAGTTTTCTAGGGATGTTTTGGTAGTGGATTATGTGTATATTGTATATATTCTGAACATGGATGTGTATTCCTTTGTTTTCTGTTGAAGTTTTGTACTATGGTTTTGTTTTTTACTTTTGTATAAAATTGGTTGCTTGATTCTTTTCAATAAAAGATCAATAGTGTCCCATCATTGGTATCAGTGAGAGGAATAGTGTCCCATCATTGGTATCAGTGGGAGGAATAGTGTCCCATCATTGGTATCAGTGGGAGGAATAGTGTCCCATCATTGGTATCAGTGGGAGGCATAGTGTCCCATCATTGGTATCAGTGGGAGGAATAGTGTCCCATCATTGGTATCAGTGGGAGGAATAGTGTCCCATCATTGGTATCAGTGGGAGGAATAGTGTCCCATCATTGGTATCAGTGGAAGGAATAGTGTCCCATCATTGGTATCAGTGGGAGGAATAGTGTCCCATCATTGGTATCAGTGGGAGGAATAGTGTCCCATCATTGGTATCAGTGGGAGGAATAGTGTCCCATCATTGGTATCAGTGGGAGGAATAGTGTCCCATCATTGGTATCAGTAGGTGGAATAGTGTCCCATCATTGGTATCAGTGGGAGGAATAGTGTCCCATCATTGGTATCAGTGGGAGGAGTGGTGCCCCATCATTGGTGTCAGTGGGGGGAATAGTGCCCCATCATTGGTGTCAGTGGGAGGAATAGTGCCCCATCATTGGTGTCAGTGGGAGGAATAGTGTTCCATCATTGGTATCAGTGGGAGGAATAGTGCTCCATCATTGGTATCAGTGGGAAGAATAGTGCCCCATCATTGATATCAGTGGGAGGAATAGTGTCTCATCATTGGTATCAGTGGAAGGAATAGTGTCCCATCATTGGTGTCAGTGGGAAGAATAGTGTCCCATCGTTGGTATCAGTGGGTGGAATAGTGTCCCATCATTGGTATCAGTGGGGGGAATAGTGTCCCATCATTGGTATCAGTGGAAGGAATGGTGCCCCATCATTGGTATCAGTAGGTGGAATAGTGTCCCATCATTGGTATCAGTGGGAGGAATAGTGCCCCATCATTGGTGTCAGTGGGAGGGATAGTGCCCCATCATTGGTGTCAGTGGGAGGAATAGTTTCCCATCATTGGTATCAGTGGGAGGAATAGTGTCCCATCATTGGTATCAGTGGAAGGAATGGTGTCCCATCATTGGTATCAGTGGGAGGAGTGGTGCCCCATCATTGATATCAGTGGGAGGAATAGTGTCTCATCATTGGTATCAGTGGAAGGAATAGTGTCCCATCATTGGTGTCAGTGGGAAGAATAGTGTCCCATCGTTGGTATCAGTGGGTGGAATAGTGTCCCATCGTTGGTATCAGTGGGTGGAATAGTGTCCCATCATTGGTATCAGTGGGTGGAATAGTGTCCCATCATTGGTATCAGTGGGGGGAATAGTGTCCTATCATTGGTATCAGTGGGAGGAATAGTGTCCTATCATTGGTATCAGTGGGAGGAATAGTGTCCCATCATTGGTGTCAGTGGGAGGAATAGTGCCCCATCATTGGTATCAGTGGGAGGAATAGTGTCCCATCATTGGTGTCAGTGGGAGGAATAGCGCCCCATCATTGGTGTCAGTGGGAGGAATAGTGCCTCATCATTGGTGTCAGTGGGAGGAATAGTGTCCCGCCCATCATTGGAGCACAGGTGTGTCAGGAGGAAGGTGCCTCTGAAGCTGCTCTGTGAGAAGGGAGTGGTGGTGAAATCTCTTCCAGCTCCCTGGCCCCCTTTCTGGGGAGGCCATGGAGGGCAGCGGGGCCTCTCCTGCTGGAGGCTCCCAGCCATCTCCTGGGCCGTCAGGTGAACTGCCTGCCTCTGCACAAGCTGATCTCTCTACCCCTGGTGAGGATGAAGGCTCGGAGGCCATTCGGAAGCAAGTGGTGGCCGGGATTAAGGTCCTGAACAGGGAGAGGGACAAGCTGTACAAGCTGAGAGCGGAGTTGAAGCGCCTGCGAAGGCAACGTGAGGGCTTACATAGCCAGAAACGGGGATCCATGGATCCGGAAATCCAGCTGGCCAAGGTCCGTGTGGATCATCAGGAAACCATCGTGGCCATGATGGAAGGCAGAGATGGGCCCTTTAAAGAGAAGTTTTGCAACGACAAGAGGTTTGGAAGGGTGACAAAGATGGAGGTGGAGGAGGAGGAGACCCCCAGTTCTGACCCCCTGCCCCCCCAGGGAGAGGTAAGAAGCCCCAGGCCTTCCCAGGACTCAGGAGGCATGCTAAGGGCCATCCAGGTAATGGAGTCTCCTATGCGGGGGGATCAGATGGTGTTTAACGAGGAAGACATTACTGATGATGTGCCTGATAAAGTAAAGCCTGCTAAGTCCCATGTTGTGGATAAGACTGTTTTTGTGCCATCTAGCACCATGACTGATAATGTGCCTAATGACAATGTTGTGCCTGCTGAGGCTGCAATGCAGCAAGACTTGCATTCAAAAAATGTCATTTCTGTAAATGAACTGCAAGTGTCAGAAGAGCCCATTAACCTTTCTTTGGCTGAGTCCAAAGCTGTTTGCCCCACTGCTGCTGAGGGCTCTACAGTGCAGCATCAGGAGACAACTGGTATTGCAGCAACTGTGACTATTGCTGATGGGAATGTGTGTGTGGCTGAAAAAAATCCTCCCAGTTCAGGTGTGATGAACAATGGTCCCAGTACACGTGTGATGAACAATGGTCCCAGTACAAGTGTGATGGACAATCCTACCAACTCTGTTCATGCAGATAATGTGCAGACTAATGTGACTTCATTGTGGGCCCCTGGCCCTGAGAAACCTACATTTGCAGAGGTGGCACACTCTGCTCCTGGTAGTCCCGCTCCCAAGCGGGGTTTTCCCCTACAAGCTGCCACTTTGAGCGCCCCAGGATCTGGTCTTGGGTCTCTGGCTTCTGCTGGGGGTCCCAGACGGAATGTAGTTATTCTGAAATGGGAAGGTGGTGCCATCCCTCCAGCACGGCGTGCGGTGGTAGATATGATATTGGAGATGGGTTTTGGTGCAAATGACCTGTATGCCTTTATACACGTAGCTGGGACATTGGACTATACGGTTAGTTTCACCAGGCCAGAGGGTCTTGACCTGTTCTGGGAGCGATATGAGGCTCGGTGCAGGTCAAGACCTGAATGGGAAGGTCTGGTCCCAGTTGCGGTTTCTCAGAGGTCAACAGTAAAAAAAATTACCATTATCCTGACCAATGAGAGTGTTCCTGCTCGGGATCTAGAGGTCTGGTTAAGGAACTATGGGGAGGTTTTGACCAAACCTAATAAAATCCATGATGAGCGTAACATCTGGACTGGGGGATGGTCGGTAACAGTCAGGTTGGCCAGGGATGGGAATGTTGTCCGTCACCTGCCCTCCTCAGCTTTCATAGGGAGGGATAGGATGACTGTTTTCTACCCTGGTCAGCCGAAGCTGTGTCACCGCTGTGGAGAAAAGGGGCACTTGAGCTCCTCCTGTTCAGCCTTGATGTGTTCAGTGTGTCGGGGGCAGGGTCATATGGCTAAGGACTGTACCAGGAAGATCAGGTGCAACCTGTGCCTGCGCCTTGGCCACCCCTACAGCAGGTGTCCTGAAGCCTGGCACAATATGGAGAAGGAGGTAGTAGATGACATGTCAAGGCTGGACAGGATGGAGGGTGAGACCCCTGGTGTACCATCCTCCTCTGCGGTGACCCCCTCCCCCGGTCCTGCTCAGGATCCCTCTCCAGTTCCTGTGGCCACCCCTCCTGTGTCTGTAAGTACTCCTTCTGTTTCTGTCTCTGTGTCCCCCCAGCCTACTGTACCCTCTCCTCTTGTGTCAGAACCTTCCAAGTCTGTGCCCCCCGAGTCAGTTACCCCCCAGGAGTCTACCCCTCCTGAGTCTGACTTAAAGGGATCACCCCCCCACCAGCGTGTACTAAAAAGGTTGCTTCTTCCTCTGTAAAGAAGTCTTCTAGAAAGACTTTAAAGAAAAAAGTAAGAGATGAGGGCATCTCTGAGGCTGACTTGCAGTACCTGGAAGAGAGAAGGAAGGTTGGGAGGCGGAAGAGGCAGGCGGTGAGGACGGAACGGGGACGGGAAGCTCCGGTTCCTGTCTCCAGCCGTCATAGGTCCTCCAAGTGGGATATTTCTTCATCCGGAGCTTCTTCTGAGAGAAGTTCCGATTCTGAAATGGACTTTGAGGCGGCCTCTAGAAAGAGAGAGGCTTCTGGTGATGAGCAGCAGAGGGGAGCTAAGAAGCAATCCACCCAATAACCCAAATGGCGGTTCCCCCTCCGTTAAAAGTGGTGACAATTAATGTCGCCAGCATTAAGTCAGTAAGAGCTTGTTCTATGGCCTTCTTTTTGTTCAGCCAATTAGATGCTGAAATTTTATTTTTGCAAGAGACTAGGCTCACCTCCTTGGCAGATATACATATGGCCAAGAGAGAGTGGAGGTATGGTCCATCTTACTGGTCTCTTGCGGCCGAGCCTTACGGCGGTGTGGCGGTGTTGTTTAAAACCGGCATGGTAACTGTCCGGCGGGTTATTGAGGTGGAGATTGGGAGATGTATGGTCTTAGACGTCCTTGTGGGAGGGCAGGACCTGCGCCTAATCAATGTTTATGGGCCGCACACAAAGTGGGACAGGAAATGCCTTTTTACAAGGATCAAGCCATTTCTTTTTACATCCCGGCAAGTGGTCTTTGGAGGTGACTTTAATACAATAACTAGGCCCAAGGACAGGAAGGACTTCAAGGACAGGCTGGGATATGATAGCGTTTTTTTAAATAGTATGGTTAGGGATGCTGGTCTTGTGGATGTGCACATTAAGCACCTCCCAGATGACACCGGGTTCACTTTTCATCGTGGTAATAGTCAGAGTAGGAGAGATAGGTTTTTTTTGAAGGAGGCCTCTGCTTTCTCGCCCCCAGTGGTGCAGGCAGTAGAGTTCTCTGATCACTGTATGCTATCTGTGGTACTGAATGCTTCAGACGCCCCTCAGAGGGGCAAGGGCATCTGGAGATTAAATTCGACACTACTCAAGGAAGAACATGTTAGACAATCCTTTGAGGAATTCTTTCAGGCACAGGTGACCATCCTGGACTTTTGTAGCAGCAAGGCTGAGTGGTGGGAGCTGACCAAAAAGAGGATCGCTGGATTCTTCAGGGGCCTAGCCAATAGAAATCAGTTTAATAAATACATGACCTACCAACGTTTACGGAGGAAGCTGGATATTCTTGTCTCGAGAGGAGGAGATCCTGGGGCAATCTCCGAAGTGAAACTCCTTCTCAGGAAGTGTCAATATGACCGGCATGCCTCTTTGGTTCTGGAGAGGGACTATGGGAAGTACCACTCGTCTGACCCTTACCAGAACTGCAAACAAGGTGTAGCTGTTAAAACGGTCGTTGGCCTTAAGGACAGTACAGGTTCCTTGACAAAGTCCAGGTCAGGGATTCTGGAGGTCGTGAGGTCCTTTTATGCCGACCTTCTTGGGAGGAAAGAGCTTGATCGTGACAAGATGGAAAGCTTTTTGGACTCTACTCCAGGTCTAAATGGTGGAGATGTTCCATTGATGAATTTGACAGAGGAGATCACAGTCGAAGAGGTGATGAGGGCAATTGAACAGCTTGCCATCAAAAAGTCGCCTGGACCGGATGGCTTGACGGCTGAGTTTTACAAAGCCTTTAAGTCTATTCTGGCCCCGCATTTGGTAGAGGTTTTTAACAGTTGCCTTGCTGAGGGGGTGCTTTCCCCTTCCATGAGGCACTCGGCTGTGATTCTTCTTTCAAAGGGTAAAGATCCTTCGATGATTGAGAATTGGCGCCCCATCAGCCTTCTTAATGTCGATAGAAAGATACTGGCAAAGATATTTTTCTGGCGCCTATCGTCAGTGGCAGAGTCTTTGCTTTCTCGCCATCAGCACTGTTCGGTCCAGGGTAGGAGCACCTTCACAGCGGTTTTAGCTGTCCGGGAGGCCTTGGAGCGGTGCAGGGCTGCAGGCTGGGGAAAGTATTTGCTGACATTGGATCAGGCAAAGGCTTTTGATCGTGTTAACCATGAGTACCTGTGGTTGCTCCTTAGTAAGTACGGTCTGCCGGGTGGTTTTGTCGATTGGCTGAAAGTCTTGTATAAGGGGGCAGAAAGCTTCCCTCTTGTTAATGGTTGGGTTGGACAGTCCTTTGGGGTTGGCTCCGGGGTGCGCCAGGGTTGTCCCCTGAGTCCCCTGCTCTATGTGTTTGCAATCGACCCCTTCGTCAGGAGGCTAGAGAGCGGCATGTTGTGTGGGGTACCAGTGGGGCTCCCGGGTGAGCCGCCATTGAGGGTTGTTGCCTATGCGGATGATGTGTCGGTGATTGTCACTGGGACGGATGAAGCGGAGGAGGTGGTCTCTCTGACATCACGGTATTCTGAAGCATCAGGCTCCAAGATCAATCAGGAAAAGACTGAAGTTTTCTGGATGGGAAAGGAAGGTGAGGGGTTTGATCTCCCGGGCACCTTTCCAGTGCCCCAGGAAAGAATTAAGATACTAGGCATTGAATTTGGACCCGGCAATTATGGCCTCAAAAACTGGGAAGGCAGACTGGAAATTGCCAATACTAAGGTGGTCAGCTGGAAGAGATGGAAGTTATCTATGAGGGAAAGGGTTGATCTGATTAAGACTTACCTGATTCCGATCTTCTTGTATATCAGCTTTGTCTGCATCTTGCCAGTGTCTCTCTATGCTAGGGTCAGTAGTGTGTTCTTCCAGATGCTGTGGGGGAACAGACTGAACCCCATCAAGAGGAATGTCACCTACCTATCCAGGAGGGAGGGTGGCTTAGGTATGGTCAACCCAGTTCTTTTCTTTTCACTGCTATTTCTAAAGTTTAACATTGGTAATATGCTTGCAGTGGAACCTCCTGGATGGGTAGGCATATTTAGATCTTGGTTTAGGCCTTTTCTACGACTTTGGGAAGAAGGTGGCCAAGTGAAGAATCGCAGGGGTCATCGTGGTCAGCTACCAGCCTATGTCGCTCCGTGCCTGAAGTTACTGCGGCAGTGGCGATTGTCGGCTGAAGATCTCAGATCGGTTCCAAGGAAAGTCCTTATGAGTCGAGTCTTGAGCGAAGTCTTTCATGACCCACTGGCCTTAAGGGATTGCCCGGGCCCAGTTTTGAGGGCGGGGTTAAGACTGATTAATTTGGATAGAGTACCCCCTAAATTTAGGGATCTGGCCTGGTTGTGCTTCCATGGGAAGCTCTATGTTCGGGGCAATTTGAAATTCCGCAGTGGGATGGATCGTAGCTGTCCTCGGGAGGAGTGTGCAGATGAGGAGGAGACTATGGATCATTTTCTGCTTCATTGCCCTTTTAACATAGAGGTGTACAAACAGGTGGGGCGGGCCCTCGGTGTCCCTTTCCTCTCCAGGCTGGGTTATGCTGAGTGGGTGTACGGAGCATTCAATACCGGTGGAGTTTTTTGTTTGGATACACTTTTTTTAGTTAGCCTAGTAGTCCGTTATTTCACCTGGAATGCACGGTGTCAGGTCAGCATTCGGCAAAAACTCCTTCCTGTTGAGGTGGTGGTGTATGACATTTTGCATGAGGTGGGGAAGATTCGGGAGTTTGAGAGAGACAAGCGGGGTCAGGGGGCTTGGTTGAAGGCGTGGAGGGGTTTCAAGCCTCCCTGACTGCCAGGAGTCTCTTTCCCGGGTGTGGCTGTCTGTCTCTTATCACCCTAGATTATCAGTATTTTTGATGAATTTTTGATAAATGGCTGCGTACATAGGTGATGGGTTGTGCCTCTTAGGCCCTCTCTGCTGCCTTATGTAGATAGTTTTCTAGGGATGTTTTGGTAGTGGATTATGTGTATATTGTATATATTCTGAACATGGATGTGTATTCCTTTGTTTTCTGTTGAAGTTTTGTACTATGGTTTTGTTTTTTACTTTTGTATAAAATTGGTTGCTTGATTCTTTTCAATAAAAGATCAATAGTGTCCCATCATTGGTATCAGTGAGAGGAATAGTGTCCCATCATTGGTATCAGTGGGAGGAATAGTGTCCCATCATTGGTATCAGTGGGAGGAATAGTGTCCCATCATTGGTATCAGTGGGAGGCATAGTGTCCCATCATTGGTATCAGTGGGAGGAATAGTGTCCCATCATTGGTATCAGTGGGAGGAATAGTGTCCCATCATTGGTATCAGTGGAAGGAATAGTGTCCCATCATTGGTATCAGTGGGAGGAATAGTGTCCCATCATTGGTATCAGTGGGAGGAATAGTGTCCCATCATTGGTATCAGTGGGAGGAATAGTGTCCCATCATTGGTATCAGTGGGAGGAATAGTGTCCCATCATTGGTATCAGTGGAAGGAATGGTGTCCCATCATTGGTATCAGTGGGAGGAGTGGTGCCCCATCATTGATATCAGTGGGAGGAATAGTGTCTCATCATTGGTATCAGTGGAAGGAATAGTGTCCCATCATTGGTGTCAGTGGGAAGAATAGTGTCCCATCGTTGGTATCAGTGGGTGGAATAGTGTCCCATCGTTGGTATCAGTGGGTGGAATAGTGTCCCATCATTGGTATCAGTGGGTGGAATAGTGTCCCATCATTGGTATCAGTGGGGGGAATAGTGTCCTATCATTGGTATCAGTGGGAGGAATAGTGTCCTATCATTGGTATCAGTGGGAGGAATAGTGTCCCATCATTGGTGTCAGTGGGAGGAATAGTGCCCCATCATTGGTATCAGTGGGAGGAATAGTGTCCCATCATTGGTGTCAGTGGGAGGAATAGCGCCCCATCATTGGTGTCAGTGGGAGGAATAGTGCCTCATCATTGGTGTCAGTGGGAGGAATAGTGTCCCGCCCATCATTGGAGCACAGGTGTGTCAGGAGGAAGGTGCCTCTGAAGCTGCTCTGTGAGAAGGGAGTGGTGGTGAAATCTCTTCCAGCTCCCTGGCCCCCTTTCTGGGGAGGCCATGGAGGGCAGCGGGGCCTCTCCTGCTGGAGGCTCCCAGCCATCTCCTGGGCCGTCAGGTGAACTGCCTGCCTCTGCACAAGCTGATCTCTCTACCCCTGGTGAGGATGAAGGCTCGGAGGCCATTCGGGAGCGAGTGGTGGCCGGGATTAAGGTCCTGAACAGGGAGAGGGACAAGCTGTACAAGCTGAGAGCGGAGTTGAAGCGCCTGCGAAGGCAACGTGAGGGCTTACATAGCCAGAAACGGGGATCCATGGATCCGGAAATCCAGCTGGCCAAGGTCCGTGTGGATCATCAGGAAACCATCGTGGCCATGATGGAAGGCAGAGATGGGCCCTTTAAAGAGAAGTTTTGCAACGACAAGAGGTTTGGAAGGGTGACAAAGATGGAGGTGGAGGAGGAGGAGACCCCCAGTTCTGTCCCCCTGCCCCCCCAGGGAGAGGTAAGAAGCCCCAGGCCTTCCCAGGACTCAGGAGGCATGCTAAGGGCCATCCAGGTAATGGAGTCTCCTATGCGGGGGGATCAGATGGTGTTTAACGAGGAAGACATTACTGATGATGTGCCTGATAAAGTAAAGCCTGCTAAGTCCCATGTTGTGGATAAGACTGTTTTTGTACCATCTAGCACCATGACTGATAATTTGCCTAATGACAATGTTGTGCCTGCTGAGGCTGCAATGCAGCAAGACTTGCATTCAAAAAATGTCATTTCTGTAAATGAACTGCAAGTGTCAGAAGAGCCCATTAACCTTTCTTTGGCTGAGTCCAAAGCTGTTTGCCCAACTGGTATTGCAGCAACTGTGACTATTGCTGATGGGAATGTGTGTGTGGCTGAAAAAAATCCTCCCAGTTCAGGTGTGATGAACAATGGTCCCAGTACAAGTGTGATGGACAATCCTACCAACTCTGTTCATGCAGATAATGTGCAGACTAATGTGACTTCAGTGTGGGCCCCTGGCCCTGAGAAACCTACATTTGCAGAGGTGGCACACTCTGCTCCTGGTAGTCCCGCTCCCAAGCGGGGTTTTCCCCTACAAGCTGCCACTTTGAGCGCCCCAGGATCTGGTCTTGGGTCTCTGGCTTCTGCTGGGGGTCCCAGACGGAATGTAGTTATTCTGAAATGGGAAGGTGGTGCCATCCCTCCAGCACGGCGTGCGGTGGTAGAAATGATATTGGAGATGGGTTTTGGTGCAAATGACCTGTATGCCTTTATACATGTAGCTGGGACAAGGGACTATACGGTTAGTTTCACCAGGCCAGAGGGTCTTGACCTGTTCTGGGAGCGATATGAGGCTCGGTGCAGGTCAAGACCTGAATGGGAAGGTCTGGTCCCAGTTGCGGTTTCTCAGAGGTCAACAGTAAAAAAAATTACCATTATCCTGACCAATGAGAGTGTTCCTGCTCGGGATCTAGAGGTCTGGTTAAGGAACTATGGGGAGGTTTTGACCAAACCTAATAAAATCCATGATGAGCGTAACATCTGGACTGGGGGATGGTCGGTAACAGTCAGGTTGGCCAGGGATGGGAATGTTGTCCGTCACCTGCCCTCCTCAGCTTTCATAGGGAGGGATAGGATGACTGTTTTCTACCCTGGTCAGCCGAAGCTGTGTCACCGCTGTGGAGAAAAGGGGCACTTGAGCTCCTCCTGTTCAGCCTTGATGTGTTCAGTGTGTCGGGGGCAGGGTCATATGGCTAAGGACTGTACCAGGAAGATCAGGTGCAACCTGTGCCTGCGCCTTGGCCACCCCTACAGCAGGTGTCCTGAAGCCTGGCACAATATGGAGAAGGAGGTAGTAGATGACATGTCAAGGCTGGACGGGATGGAGGGTGAGACCCCTGGTGTACCATCCTCCTCTGCGGTGACCCCCTCCCCCGGTCCTGCTCAGGATCCCTCTCCAGTTCCTGTGGCCACCCCTCCTGTGTCTGTAAGTACTCCTTCTGTTTCTGTCTCTGTGTCCCCCCAGCCTACTGTACCCTCTCCTCTTGTGTCAGAACCTTCCAAGTCTGTGCCCCCCGAGTCAGTTACCCCCCAGGAGTCTACCCCTCCTGAGTCTGACTTAAAGGGATCACCCCCCCCACCAGCGTGTACTAAAAAGGTTGCTTCTTCCTCTGTACAGAAGTCTTCTAGAAAGACTTTAAAGAAAAAAGTAAGAGATGAGGGCATCTCTGAGGCTGACCTGCAGTACCTGGAAGAGAGAAGGAAGGTTGGGAGGCGGAAGAGGCAGGCGGTGAGGACGGAACGGGGACGGGAAGCTCCGGTTCCTGTCTCCAGCCGTCATAGGTCCTCCAAGTGGGATATTTCTTCATCCGGAGCTTCTTCTGAGAGAAGTTCCGATTCCGAAATGGACTTTGAGGCGGCCTCTAGAAAGAGAGAGGCTTCTGGTGATGAGCAGCAGAGGGGAGCTAAGAAGCAATCCACCCAATAACCCAAATGGCGGTTCCCCCTCCGTTAAAAGTGGTGACAATTAATGTCGCCAGCATTAAGTCAGTAAGAGCTCGTTCTATGGCCTTCTTTTTGTTCAGCCAATTAGATGCTGAAATTTTATTTTTGCAAGAGACTAGGCTCACCTCCTTGGCAGATATTCATATGGCCAAGAGAGAGTGGAGGTATGGTCCATCTTACTGGTCTCTTGCGGCCGAGCCTTATGGCGGTGTGGCGGTGTTGTTTAAAACCGGCATGGTAACTGTCCGGCGGGTTATTGAGGTGGAGATTGGGAGATGTATGGTCTTAGACGTCCTTGTGGGAGGGCAGGACCTGCGCCTAATCAATGTTTATGGGCCGCACACAAAGTGGGACAGGAAATGCCTTTTTACAAGGATCAAGCCATTTCTTTTTACATCCCGGCAAGTGGTCTTTGGAGGTGACTTTAATACAATAACTAGGCCCAAGGACAGGAAGGACTTCAAGGACAGGCTGGGATATGATAGCGTTTTTTTAAATAGTATGGTTAGGGATGCTGGTCTTGTGGATGTGCACATTAAGCACCTCCCAGATGACACCAGGTTCACTTTTCATCGTGGTAATAGTCAGAGTAGGATAGATAGGTTTTTTTTGAAGGAGGCCTCTGCTTTCTCGCCCCCAGTGGTGCAGGCAGTAGAGTTTTCTGATCACTGTATGCTATCTGTGGTACTGAATGCTTCAGACGCCCCTCAGAGGGGCAAGGGCATCTGGAGATTAAATTTGACACTACTCAAGGAAGAACATGTTAGACAATCCTTTGAGGAATTCTTTCAGGCACAGGTGACCATCCTGGACTTTTGTAGCAGCAAGGCTGAGTGGTGGGAGCTGACCAAAAAGAGGATCGCTGGATTCTTCAGGGGCCTAGCCAATAGAAATCAGTTTAATAAATACATGACCTACCAACGTTTACGGAGGAAGCTGGATATTCTTGTCTCCAGAGGAGGAGATCCTGGGGCAATCTCCGAAGTGAAACTCCTTCTCAGGAAGTGTCAATATGACCGGCATGCCTCTTTGGTTCTGGAGAGGGACTATGGGAAGTACCACTCGCCTGACCCTTACCAGAACTGCAAACAAGGTGTAGCTGTTAAAACGGTCGTTGGCCTTAAGGACAGTACAGGTTCCTTGACAAAGTCCAGGTCAGGGATTCTGGAGGTCGTGAGGTCCTTTTATGCCGACCTTCTTGGGAGGAAAGAGCTTGATCGTGACAAGATGGAAAGCTTTTTGGACTCTACTCCAGGTCTAAATGGTGGAGATGTTCCATTGATGAATTTGACAGAGGAGATCACAGTCGAAGAGGTGATGAGGGCAATTGAACAGCTTGCCATCAAAAAGTCGCCTGGACCGGATGGCTTGACGGCTGAGTTTTACAAAGCCTTTAAGTCTATTCTGGCCCCGCATTTGGTAGAGGTTTTTAACAGTTGCCTTGCTGAGGGGGTGCTTTCCCCTTCCATGAGGCACTCGGCTGTGATTCTTCTTTCAAAGGGTAAAGATCCTTCGATGATTGAGAATTGGCGCCCCATCAGCCTTCTTAATGTCGATAGAAAGATACTGGCAAAGATATTTTTCTGGCGCCTATCGTCAGTGGCAGAGTCTTTGCTTTCTCGCCATCAGCACTGTTCGGTCCAGGGTAGGAGCACCTTCACAGCGGTTTTAGCTGTCCGGGAGGCCTTGGAGCGGTGCAGGGCTGCAGGCTGGGGAAAGTATTTGCTGACATTGGATCAGGCAAAGGCTTTTGATCGTGTTAACCATGAGTACCTGTGGTTGCTCCTTAGTAAGTACGGTCTGCCGGGTGGTTTTGTCGATTGGCTGAAAGTCT
The DNA here is from genome assembly GCA_029206835.1 of Rana muscosa. NCBI lineage: Eukaryota > Metazoa > Chordata > Amphibia > Anura > Ranidae > Rana > Rana muscosa. The sequence continues at coordinate 323,308,112 of CM055125.1, forward strand.
TGTATAAGGGGGCAGAAAGCTTCCCTCTTGTTAATGGTTGGGTTGGACAGTCCTTTGGGGTTGGCTCCGGGGTGTGCCAGGGTTGTCCCCTGAGTCCCCTGCTCTATGTGTTTGCAATCGACCCCTTCATCAGGAGGCTAGAGAGCGGCATGTTGTGTGGGGTACCAGTGGGGCTCCCGGGTGAGCCGCCATTGAGGGTTGTTGCCTATGCGGATGATGTGTCGGTGATTGTCACTGGGACGGATGAAGCGGAGGAGGTGGTCTCTCTGACATCACGGTATTCTGAAGCATCAGGCTCCAAGATCAATCAGGAAAAGACTGAAGTTTTCTGGATGGGAAAGGATGGTGAGGGTTTTGATCTCCCGGACACCTTTCCAGTTCCCCAGGAAAGAATTAAGATACTAGGCATTGAATTTGGACCCGGCGATTATGGCCTCAAAAACTGGGAAGGCAGACTGGAAATTGCCAATACTAAGGTGGTCAGCTGGAAGAGATGGAAGTTATCTATGAGGGAAAGGGTTGATCTGATTAAGACTTACCTGATTCCGATCTTCTTGTATGTCAGCTTTGTCTGCATCTTGCCAGTGTCTCTCTATGCTAGGGTCAGTAGTGTGTTCTTCCAGATGCTGTGGGGGAACAGACTGAACCCCATCAAGAGGAATGTCACCTACCTATCCAGGAGGGAGGGTGGCTTAGGTATGGTCAACCCAGTTCTTTTCTTTTCACTGCTATTTCTAAAGTTTAACATTGGTAATATGCTTGCAGTGGAACCTCCTGGATGGGTAGGCATATTTAGATCTTGGTTTAGGCCTTTTCTACGACTTTGGGAAGAAGGTGGCCAAGTGAAGAATCGCAGGGGTCATCGTGGTCAGCTACCAGCCTATGTCGCTCCGTGCCTGAAGTTACTGCGGCAGTGGCGATTGTCGGCTGAAGATCTCAGATCGGTTCCAAGGAAAGTCCTTATGAGTCGAGTCTTGAGCGAAGTCTTTCATGACCCACTGGCCTTAAGGGATTGCCCGGGCCCAGTTTTGAGGGCGGGGTTAAGACTGATAAATTTGGATAGAGTACCCCCTAAATTTAGGGATCTGGCCTGGTTGTGCTTCCATGGGAAGCTCTATGTTCGGGGCAATTTGAAATTCCGCAGTGGGATGGATCGTAGCTGTCCTCGGGAGGAGTGTGCAGATGAGGAGGAGACTATGGATCATTTTCTGCTTCATTGCCCTTTTAACATAGAGGTGTATAAACAGGTGGGGCGGGCCCTCGGTGTCCCTTTCCTCTCCAGGCTGGGTTATGCTGAGTGGGTGTACGGAGCATTCAATACCGGTGGAGTTTTTTGTTTGGATACACTTTTTTTAGTTAGCCTAGTAGTCCGTTATTTCACCTGGAATGCACGGTGTCAGGTCAGCATTCGGCAAAAACTCCTTCCTGTTGAGGTGGTGGTGTATGACATTTTGCATGAGGTGGGGAAGATTCGGGAGTTTGAGAGAGACAAGCGGGGTCAGGGGGCTTGGTTGAAGGCGTGGAGGGGTTTCAAGCCTCCCTGACTGCCAGGAGTCTCTTTCCCGGGTGTGGCTGTCTGTCTCTTATCACCCTAGATAATCAGTATTTTTGATGAATTTTTGATAAATGGCTGCGTACATAGGTGATGGGTTGTGCCTCTTAGGCCCTCTCTGCTGCCTTATGTAGATAGTTTTCTAGGGATGTTTTGGTAGTGGATTATGTGTATATTGTATATATTCTGAACATGGATGTGTATTCCTTTGTTTTCTGTTGAAGTTTTGTACTATGGTTTTGTTTTTTACTTTTGTATAAAATTGGTTGCTTGATTCTTTTCAATAAAAGATCAATAGTGTCCCATCATTGGTATCAGTGAGAGGAATAGTGTCCCATCATTGGTATCAGTGGGAGGAATAGTGTCCCATCATTGGTATCAGTGGGAGGAATAGTGTCCCATCATTGGTATCAGTGGGAGGCATAGTGTCCCATCATTGGTATCAGTGGGAGGAATAGTGTCCCATCATTGGTATCAGTGGGAGGAATAGTGTCCCATCATTGGTATCAGTGGGAGGAATAGTGTCCCATCATTGGTATCAGTGGAAGGAATAGTGTCCCATCATTGGTATCAGTGGGAGGAATAGTGTCCCATCATTGGTATCAGTGGGAGGAATAGTGTCCCATCATTGGTATCAGTGGGAGGAATAGTGTCCCATCATTGGTATCAGTGGGAGGAATAGTGTCCCATCATTGGTATCAGTAGGTGGAATAGTGTCCCATCATTGGTATCAGTGGGAGGAATAGTGTCCCATCATTGGTATCAGTGGGAGGAGTGGTGCCCCATCATTGGTGTCAGTGGGGGGAATAGTGCCCCATCATTGGTGTCAGTGGGAGGAATAGTGCCCCATCATTGGTGTCAGTGGGAGGAATAGTGTTCCATCATTGGTATCAGTGGGAGGAATAGTGCTCCATCATTGGTATCAGTGGGAAGAATAGTGCCCCATCATTGATATCAGTGGGAGGAATAGTGTCTCATCATTGGTATCAGTGGAAGGAATAGTGTCCCATCATTGGTGTCAGTGGGAAGAATAGTGTCCCATCGTTGGTATCAGTGGGTGGAATAGTGTCCCATCATTGGTATCAGTGGGGGGAATAGTGTCCCATCATTGGTATCAGTGGAAGGAATGGTGCCCCATCATTGGTATCAGTAGGTGGAATAGTGTCCCATCATTGGTATCAGTGGGAGGAATAGTGCCCCATCATTGGTGTCAGTGGGAGGGATAGTGCCCCATCATTGGTGTCAGTGGGAGGAATAGTTTCCCATCATTGGTATCAGTGGGAGGAATAGTGTCCCATCATTGGTATCAGTGGAAGGAATGGTGTCCCATCATTGGTATCAGTGGGAGGAGTGGTGCCCCATCATTGATATCAGTGGGAGGAATAGTGTCTCATCATTGGTATCAGTGGAAGGAATAGTGTCCCATCATTGGTGTCAGTGGGAAGAATAGTGTCCCATCGTTGGTATCAGTGGGTGGAATAGTGTCCCATCGTTGGTATCAGTGGGTGGAATAGTGTCCCATCATTGGTATCAGTGGGTGGAATAGTGTCCCATCATTGGTATCAGTGGGGGGAATAGTGTCCTATCATTGGTATCAGTGGGAGGAATAGTGTCCTATCATTGGTATCAGTGGGAGGAATAGTGTCCCATCATTGGTGTCAGTGGGAGGAATAGTGCCCCATCATTGGTATCAGTGGGAGGAATAGTGTCCCATCATTGGTGTCAGTGGGAGGAATAGCGCCCCATCATTGGTGTCAGTGGGAGGAATAGTGCCTCATCATTGGTGTCAGTGGGAGGAATAGTGTCCCGCCCATCATTGGAGCACAGGTGTGTCAGGAGGAAGGTGCCTCTGAAGCTGCTCTGTGAGAAGGGAGTGGTGGTGAAATCTCTTCCAGCTCCCTGGCCCCCTTTCTGGGGAGGCCATGGAGGGCAGCGGGGCCTCTCCTGCTGGAGGCTCCCAGCCATCTCCTGGGCCGTCAGGTGAACTGCCTGCCTCTGCACAAGCTGATCTCTCTACCCCTGGTGAGGATGAAGGCTCGGAGGCCATTCGGAAGCAAGTGGTGGCCGGGATTAAGGTCCTGAACAGGGAGAGGGACAAGCTGTACAAGCTGAGAGCGGAGTTGAAGCGCCTGCGAAGGCAACGTGAGGGCTTACATAGCCAGAAACGGGGATCCATGGATCCGGAAATCCAGCTGGCCAAGGTCCGTGTGGATCATCAGGAAACCATCGTGGCCATGATGGAAGGCAGAGATGGGCCCTTTAAAGAGAAGTTTTGCAACGACAAGAGGTTTGGAAGGGTGACAAAGATGGAGGTGGAGGAGGAGGAGACCCCCAGTTCTGACCCCCTGCCCCCCCAGGGAGAGGTAAGAAGCCCCAGGCCTTCCCAGGACTCAGGAGGCATGCTAAGGGCCATCCAGGTAATGGAGTCTCCTATGCGGGGGGATCAGATGGTGTTTAACGAGGAAGACATTACTGATGATGTGCCTGATAAAGTAAAGCCTGCTAAGTCCCATGTTGTGGATAAGACTGTTTTTGTGCCATCTAGCACCATGACTGATAATGTGCCTAATGACAATGTTGTGCCTGCTGAGGCTGCAATGCAGCAAGACTTGCATTCAAAAAATGTCATTTCTGTAAATGAACTGCAAGTGTCAGAAGAGCCCATTAACCTTTCTTTGGCTGAGTCCAAAGCTGTTTGCCCCACTGCTGCTGAGGGCTCTACAGTGCAGCATCAGGAGACAACTGGTATTGCAGCAACTGTGACTATTGCTGATGGGAATGTGTGTGTGGCTGAAAAAAATCCTCCCAGTTCAGGTGTGATGAACAATGGTCCCAGTACACGTGTGATGAACAATGGTCCCAGTACAAGTGTGATGGACAATCCTACAAACTCTGTTCATGCAGATAATGTGCAGACTAATGTGACTTCATTGTGGGCCCCTGGCCCTGAGAAACCTACATTTGCAGAGGTGGCACACTCTGCTCCTGGTAGTCCCGCTCCCAAGCGGGGTTTTCCCCTACAAGCTGCCACTTTGAGCGCCCCAGGATCTGGTCTTGGGTCTCTGGCTTCTGCTGGGGGTCCCAGACGGAATGTAGTTATTCTGAAATGGGAAGGTGGTGCCATCCCTCCAGCACGGCGTGCGGTGGTAGATATGATATTGGAGATGGGTTTTGGTGCAAATGACCTGTATGCCTTTATACACGTAGCTGGGACATTGGACTATACGGTTAGTTTCACCAGGCCAGAGGGTCTTGACCTGTTCTGGGAGCGATATGAGGCTCGGTGCAGGTCAAGACCTGAATGGGAAGGTCTGGTCCCAGTTGCGGTTTCTCAGAGGTCAACAGTAAAAAAAATTACCATTATCCTGACCAATGAGAGTGTTCCTGCTCGGGATCTAGAGGTCTGGTTAAGGAACTATGGGGAGGTTTTGACCAAACCTAATAAAATCCATGATGAGCGTAACATCTGGACTGGGGGATGGTCGGTAACAGTCAGGTTGGCCAGGGATGGGAATGTTGTCCGTCACCTGCCCTCCTCAGCTTTCATAGGGAGGGATAGGATGACTGTTTTCTACCCTGGTCAGCCGAAGCTGTGTCACCGCTGTGGAGAAAAGGGGCACTTGAGCTCCTCCTGTTCAGCCTTGATGTGTTCAGTGTGTCGGGGGCAGGGTCATATGGCTAAGGACTGTACCAGGAAGATCAGGTGCAACCTGTGCCTGCGCCTTGGCCACCCCTACAGCAGGTGTCCTGAAGCCTGGCACAATATGGAGAAGGAGGTAGTAGATGACATGTCAAGGCTGGACAGGATGGAGGGTGAGACCCCTGGTGTACCATCCTCCTCTGCGGTGACCCCCTCCCCCGGTCCTGCTCAGGATCCCTCTCCAGTTCCTGTGGCCACCCCTCCTGTGTCTGTAAGTACTCCTTCTGTTTCTGTCTCTGTGTCCCCCCAGCCTACTGTACCCTCTCCTCTTGTGTCAGAACCTTCCAAGTCTGTGCCCCCCGAGTCAGTTACCCCCCAGGAGTCTACCCCTCCTGAGTCTGACTTAAAGGGATCACCCCCCCACCAGCGTGTACTAAAAAGGTTGCTTCTTCCTCTGTAAAGAAGTCTTCTAGAAAGACTTTAAAGAAAAAAGTAAGAGATGAGGGCATCTCTGAGGCTGACTTGCAGTACCTGGAAGAGAGAAGGAAGGTTGGGAGGCGGAAGAGGCAGGCGGTGAGGACGGAACGGGGACGGGAAGCTCCGGTTCCTGTCTCCAGCCGTCATAGGTCCTCCAAGTGGGATATTTCTTCATCCGGAGCTTCTTCTGAGAGAAGTTCCGATTCTGAAATGGACTTTGAGGCGGCCTCTAGAAAGAGAGAGGCTTCTGGTGATGAGCAGCAGAGGGGAGCTAAGAAGCAATCCACCCAATAACCCAAATGGCGGTTCCCCCTCCGTTAAAAGTGGTGACAATTAATGTCGCCAGCATTAAGTCAGTAAGAGCTTGTTCTATGGCCTTCTTTTTGTTCAGCCAATTAGATGCTGAAATTTTATTTTTGCAAGAGACTAGGCTCACCTCCTTGGCAGATATACATATGGCCAAGAGAGAGTGGAGGTATGGTCCATCTTACTGGTCTCTTGCGGCCGAGCCTTACGGCGGTGTGGCGGTGTTGTTTAAAACCGGCATGGTAACTGTCCGGCGGGTTATTGAGGTGGAGATTGGGAGATGTATGGTCTTAGACGTCCTTGTGGGAGGGCAGGACCTGCGCCTAATCAATGTTTATGGGCCGCACACAAAGTGGGACAGGAAATGCCTTTTTACAAGGATCAAGCCATTTCTTTTTACATCCCGGCAAGTGGTCTTTGGAGGTGACTTTAATACAATAACTAGGCCCAAGGACAGGAAGGACTTCAAGGACAGGCTGGGATATGATAGCGTTTTTTTAAATAGTATGGTTAGGGATGCTGGTCTTGTGGATGTGCACATTAAGCACCTCCCAGATGACACCGGGTTCACTTTTCATCGTGGTAATAGTCAGAGTAGGAGAGATAGGTTTTTTTTGAAGGAGGCCTCTGCTTTCTCGCCCCCAGTGGTGCAGGCAGTAGAGTTCTCTGATCACTGTATGCTATCTGTGGTACTGAATGCTTCAGACGCCCCTCAGAGGGGCAAGGGCATCTGGAGATTAAATTCGACACTACTCAAGGAAGAACATGTTAGACAATCCTTTGAGGAATTCTTTCAGGCACAGGTGACCATCCTGGACTTTTGTAGCAGCAAGGCTGAGTGGTGGGAGCTGACCAAAAAGAGGATCGCTGGATTCTTCAGGGGCCTAGCCAATAGAAATCAGTTTAATAAATACATGACCTACCAACGTTTACGGAGGAAGCTGGATATTCTTGTCTCGAGAGGAGGAGATCCTGGGGCAATCTCCGAAGTGAAACTCCTTCTCAGGAAGTGTCAATATGACCGGCATGCCTCTTTGGTTCTGGAGAGGGACTATGGGAAGTACCACTCGTCTGACCCTTACCAGAACTGCAAACAAGGTGTAGCTGTTAAAACGGTCGTTGGCCTTAAGGACAGTACAGGTTCCTTGACAAAGTCCAGGTCAGGGATTCTGGAGGTCGTGAGGTCCTTTTATGCCGACCTTCTTGGGAGGAAAGAGCTTGATCGTGACAAGATGGAAAGCTTTTTGGACTCTACTCCAGGTCTAAATGGTGGAGATGTTCCATTGATGAATTTGACAGAGGAGATCACAGTCGAAGAGGTGATGAGGGCAATTGAACAGCTTGCCATCAAAAAGTCGCCTGGACCGGATGGCTTGACGGCTGAGTTTTACAAAGCCTTTAAGTCTATTCTGGCCCCGCATTTGGTAGAGGTTTTTAACAGTTGCCTTGCTGAGGGGGTGCTTTCCCCTTCCATGAGGCACTCGGCTGTGATTCTTCTTTCAAAGGGTAAAGATCCTTCGATGATTGAGAATTGGCGCCCCATCAGCCTTCTTAATGTCGATAGAAAGATACTGGCAAAGATATTTTTCTGGCGCCTATCGTCAGTGGCAGAGTCTTTGCTTTCTCGCCATCAGCACTGTTCGGTCCAGGGTAGGAGCACCTTCACAGCGGTTTTAGCTGTCCGGGAGGCCTTGGAGCGGTGCAGGGCTGCAGGCTGGGGAAAGTATTTGCTGACATTGGATCAGGCAAAGGCTTTTGATCGTGTTAACCATGAGTACCTGTGGTTGCTCCTTAGTAAGTACGGTCTGCCGGGTGGTTTTGTCGATTGGCTGAAAGTCTTGTATAAGGGGGCAGAAAGCTTCCCTCTTGTTAATGGTTGGGTTGGACAGTCCTTTGGGGTTGGCTCCGGGGTGCGCCAGGGTTGTCCCCTGAGTCCCCTGCTCTATGTGTTTGCAATCGACCCCTTCGTCAGGAGGCTAGAGAGCGGCATGTTGTGTGGGGTACCAGTGGGGCTCCCGGGTGAGCCGCCATTGAGGGTTGTTGCCTATGCGGATGATGTGTCGGTGATTGTCACTGGGACGGATGAAGCGGAGGAGGTGGTCTCTCTGACATCACGGTATTCTGAAGCATCAGGCTCCAAGATCAATCAGGAAAAGACTGAAGTTTTCTGGATGGGAAAGGAAGGTGAGGGGTTTGATCTCCCGGGCACCTTTCCAGTGCCCCAGGAAAGAATTAAGATACTAGGCATTGAATTTGGACCCGGCAATTATGGCCTCAAAAACTGGGAAGGCAGACTGGAAATTGCCAATACTAAGGTGGTCAGCTGGAAGAGATGGAAGTTATCTATGAGGGAAAGGGTTGATCTGATTAAGACTTACCTGATTCCGATCTTCTTGTATATCAGCTTTGTCTGCATCTTGCCAGTGTCTCTCTATGCTAGGGTCAGTAGTGTGTTCTTCCAGATGCTGTGGGGGAACAGACTGAACCCCATCAAGAGGAATGTCACCTACCTATCCAGGAGGGAGGGTGGCTTAGGTATGGTCAACCCAGTTCTTTTCTTTTCACTGCTATTTCTAAAGTTTAACATTGGTAATATGCTTGCAGTGGAACCTCCTGGATGGGTAGGCATATTTAGATCTTGGTTTAGGCCTTTTCTACGACTTTGGGAAGAAGGTGGCCAAGTGAAGAATCGCAGGGGTCATCGTGGTCAGCTACCAGCCTATGTCGCTCCGTGCCTGAAGTTACTGCGGCAGTGGCGATTGTCGGCTGAAGATCTCAGATCGGTTCCAAGGAAAGTCCTTATGAGTCGAGTCTTGAGCGAAGTCTTTCATGACCCACTGGCCTTAAGGGATTGCCCGGGCCCAGTTTTGAGGGCGGGGTTAAGACTGATTAATTTGGATAGAGTACCCCCTAAATTTAGGGATCTGGCCTGGTTGTGCTTCCATGGGAAGCTCTATGTTCGGGGCAATTTGAAATTCCGCAGTGGGATGGATCGTAGCTGTCCTCGGGAGGAGTGTGCAGATGAGGAGGAGACTATGGATCATTTTCTGCTTCATTGCCCTTTTAACATAGAGGTGTACAAACAGGTGGGGCGGGCCCTCGGTGTCCCTTTCCTCTCCAGGCTGGGTTATGCTGAGTGGGTGTACGGAGCATTCAATACCGGTGGAGTTTTTTGTTTGGATACACTTTTTTTAGTTAGCCTAGTAGTCCGTTATTTCACCTGGAATGCACGGTGTCAGGTCAGCATTCGGCAAAAACTCCTTCCTGTTGAGGTGGTGGTGTATGACATTTTGCATGAGGTGGGGAAGATTCGGGAGTTTGAGAGAGACAAGCGGGGTCAGGGGGCTTGGTTGAAGGCGTGGAGGGGTTTCAAGCCTCCCTGACTGCCAGGAGTCTCTTTCCCGGGTGTGGCTGTCTGTCTCTTATCACCCTAGATTATCAGTATTTTTGATGAATTTTTGATAAATGGCTGCGTACATAGGTGATGGGTTGTGCCTCTTAGGCCCTCTCTGCTGCCTTATGTAGATAGTTTTCTAGGGATGTTTTGGTAGTGGATTATGTGTATATTGTATATATTCTGAACATGGATGTGTATTCCTTTGTTTTCTGTTGAAGTTTTGTACTATGGTTTTGTTTTTTACTTTTGTATAAAATTGGTTGCTTGATTCTTTTCAATAAAAGATCAATAGTGTCCCATCATTGGTATCAGTGAGAGGAATAGTGTCCCATCATTGGTATCAGTGGGAGGAATAGTGTCCCATCATTGGTATCAGTGGGAGGAATAGTGTCCCATCATTGGTATCAGTGGGAGGCATAGTGTCCCATCATTGGTATCAGTGGGAGGAATAGTGTCCCATCATTGGTATCAGTGGGAGGAATAGTGTCCCATCATTGGTATCAGTGGAAGGAATAGTGTCCCATCATTGGTATCAGTGGGAGGAATAGTGTCCCATCATTGGTATCAGTGGGAGGAATAGTGTCCCATCATTGGTATCAGTGGGAGGAATAGTGTCCCATCATTGGTATCAGTGGGAGGAATAGTGTCCCATCATTGGTATCAGTGGAAGGAATGGTGTCCCATCATTGGTATCAGTGGGAGGAGTGGTGCCCCATCATTGATATCAGTGGGAGGAATAGTGTCTCATCATTGGTATCAGTGGAAGGAATAGTGTCCCATCATTGGTGTCAGTGGGAAGAATAGTGTCCCATCGTTGGTATCAGTGGGTGGAATAGTGTCCCATCGTTGGTATCAGTGGGTGGAATAGTGTCCCATCATTGGTATCAGTGGGTGGAATAGTGTCCCATCATTGGTATCAGTGGGGGGAATAGTGTCCTATCATTGGTATCAGTGGGAGGAATAGTGTCCTATCATTGGTATCAGTGGGAGGAATAGTGTCCCATCATTGGTGTCAGTGGGAGGAATAGTGCCCCATCATTGGTATCAGTGGGAGGAATAGTGTCCCATCATTGGTGTCAGTGGGAGGAATAGCGCCCCATCATTGGTGTCAGTGGGAGGAATAGTGCCTCATCATTGGTGTCAGTGGGAGGAATAGTGTCCCGCCCATCATTGGAGCACAGGTGTGTCAGGAGGAAGGTGCCTCTGAAGCTGCTCTGTGAGAAGGGAGTGGTGGTGAAATCTCTTCCAGCTCCCTGGCCCCCTTTCTGGGGAGGCCATGGAGGGCAGCGGGGCCTCTCCTGCTGGAGGCTCCCAGCCATCTCCTGGGCCGTCAGGTGAACTGCCTGCCTCTGCACAAGCTGATCTCTCTACCCCTGGTGAGGATGAAGGCTCGGAGGCCATTCGGGAGCGAGTGGTGGCCGGGATTAAGGTCCTGAACAGGGAGAGGGACAAGCTGTACAAGCTGAGAGCGGAGTTGAAGCGCCTGCGAAGGCAACGTGAGGGCTTACATAGCCAGAAACGGGGATCCATGGATCCGGAAATCCAGCTGGCCAAGGTCCGTGTGGATCATCAGGAAACCATCGTGGCCATGATGGAAGGCAGAGATGGGCCCTTTAAAGAGAAGTTTTGCAACGACAAGAGGTTTGGAAGGGTGACAAAGATGGAGGTGGAGGAGGAGGAGACCCCCAGTTCTGTCCCCCTGCCCCCCCAGGGAGAGGTAAGAAGCCCCAGGCCTTCCCAGGACTCAGGAGGCATGCTAAGGGCCATCCAGGTAATGGAGTCTCCTATGCGGGGGGATCAGATGGTGTTTAACGAGGAAGACATTACTGATGATGTGCCTGATAAAGTAAAGCCTGCTAAGTCCCATGTTGTGGATAAGACTGTTTTTGTACCATCTAGCACCATGACTGATAATGTGCCTAATGACAATGTTGTGCCTGCTGAGGCTGCAATGCAGCAAGACTTGCATTCAAAAAATGTCATTTCTGTAAATGAACTGCAAGTGTCAGAAGAGCCCATTAACCTTTCTTTGGCTGAGTCCAAAGCTGTTTGCCCAACTGGTATTGCAGCAACTGTGACTATTGCTGATGGGAATGTGTGTGTGGCTGAAAAAAATCCTCCCAGTTCAGGTGTGATGAACAATGGTCCCAGTACAAGTGTGATGGACAATCCTACCAACTCTGTTCATGCAGATAATGTGCAGACTAATGTGACTTCAGTGTGGGCCCCTGGCCCTGAGAAACCTACATTTGCAGAGGTGGCACACTCTGCTCCTGGTAGTCCCGCTCCCAAGCGGGGTTTTCCCCTACAAGCTGCCACTTTGAGCGCCCCAGGATCTGGTCTTGGGTCTCTGGCTTCTGCTGGGGGTCCCAGACGGAATGTAGTTATTCTGAAATGGGAAGGTGGTGCCATCCCTCCAGCACGGCGTGCGGTGGTAGAAATGATATTGGAGATGGGTTTTGGTGCAAATGACCTGTATGCCTTTATACATGTAGCTGGGACAAGGGACTATACGGTTAGTTTCACCAGGCCAGAGGGTCTTGACCTGTTCTGGGAGCGATATGAGGCTCGGTGCAGGTCAAGACCTGAATGGGAAGGTCTGGTCCCAGTTGCGGTTTCTCAGAGGTCAACAGTAAAAAAAATTACCATTATCCTGACCAATGAGAGTGTTCCTGCTCGGGATCTAGAGGTCTGGTTAAGGAACTATGGGGAGGTTTTGACCAAACCTAATAAAATCCATGATGAGCGTAACATCTGGACTGGGGGATGGTCGGTAACAGTCAGGTTGGCCAGGGATGGGAATGTTGTCCGTCACCTGCCCTCCTCAGCTTTCATAGGGAGGGATAGGATGACTGTTTTCTACCCTGGTCAGCCGAAGCTGTGTCACCGCTGTGGAGAAAAGGGGCACTTGAGCTCCTCCTGTTCAGCCTTGATGTGTTCAGTGTGTCGGGGGCAGGGTCATATGGCTAAGGACTGTACCAGGAAGATCAGGTGCAACCTGTGCCTGCGCCTTGGCCACCCCTACAGCAGGTGTCCTGAAGCCTGGCACAATATGGAGAAGGAGGTAGTAGATGACATGTCAAGGCTGGACGGGATGGAGGGTGAGACCCCTGGTGTACCATCCTCCTCTGCGGTGACCCCCTCCCCCGGTCCTGCTCAGGATCCCTCTCCAGTTCCTGTGGCCACCCCTCCTGTGTCTGTAAGTACTCCTTCTGTTTCTGTCTCTGTGTCCCCCCAGCCTACTGTACCCTCTCCTCTTGTGTCAGAACCTTCCAAGTCTGTGCCCCCAGAGTCAGTTACCCCCCAGGAGTCTACCCCTCCTGAGTCTGACTTAAAGGGATCACCCCCCCCACCAGCGTGTACTAAAAAGGTTGCTTCTTCCTCTGTACAGAAGTCTTCTAGAAAGACTTTAAAGAAAAAAGTAAGAGATGAGGGCATCTCTGAGGCTGACCTGCAGTACCTGGAAGAGAGAAGGAAGGTTGGGAGGCGGAAGAGGCAGGCGGTGAGGACGGAACGGGGACGGGAAGCTCCGGTTCCTGTCTCCAGCCGTCATAGGTCCTCCAAGTGGGATATTTCTTCATCCGGAGCTTCTTCTGAGAGAAGTTCCGATTCCGAAATGGACTTTGAGGCGGCCTCTAGAAAGAGAGAGGCTTCTGGTGATGAGCAGCAGAGGGGAGCTAAGAAGCAATCCACCCAATAACCCAAATGGCGGTTCCCCCTCCGTTAAAAGTGGTGACAATTAATGTCGCCAGCATTAAGTCAGTAAGAGCTCGTTCTATGGCCTTCTTTTTGTTCAGCCAATTAGATGCTGAAATTTTATTTTTGCAAGAGACTAGGCTCACCTCCTTGGCAGATATTCATATGGCCAAGAGAGAGTGGAGGTATGGTCCATCTTACTGGTCTCTTGCGGCCGAGCCTTATGGCGGTGTGGCGGTGTTGTTTAAAACCGGCATGGTAACTGTCCGGCGGGTTATTGAGGTGGAGATTGGGAGATGTATGGTCTTAGACGTCCTTGTGGGAGGGCAGGACCTGCGCCTAATCAATGTTTATGGGCCGCACACAAAGTGGGACAGGAAATGCCTTTTTACAAGGATCAAGCCATTTCTTTTTACATCCCGGCAAGTGGTCTTTGGAGGTGACTTTAATACAATAACTAGGCCCAAGGACAGGAAGGACTTCAAGGACAGGCTGGGATATGATAGCGTTTTTTTAAATAGTATGGTTAGGGATGCTGGTCTTGTGGATGTGCACATTAAGCACCTCCCAGATGACACCAGGTTCACTTTTCATCGTGGTAATAGTCAGAGTAGGATAGATAGGTTTTTTTTGAAGGAGGCCTCTGCTTTCTCGCCCCCAGTGGTGCAGGCAGTAGAGTTTTCTGATCACTGTATGCTATCTGTGGTACTGAATGCTTCAGACGCCCCTCAGAGGGGCAAGGGCATCTGGAGATTAAATTTGACACTACTCAAGGAAGAACATGTTAGACAATCCTTTGAGGAATTCTTTCAGGCACAGGTGACCATCCTGGACTTTTGTAGCAGCAAGGCTGAGTGGTGGGAGCTGACCAAAAAGAGGATCGCTGGATTCTTCAGGGGCCTAGCCAATAGAAATCAGTTTAATAAATACATGACCTACCAACGTTTACGGAGGAAGCTGGATATTCTTGTCTCCAGAGGAGGAGATCCTGGGGCAATCTCCGAAGTGAAACTCCTTCTCAGGAAGTGTCAATATGACCGGCATGCCTCTTTGGTTCTGGAGAGGGACTATGGGAAGTACCACTCGCCTGACCCTTACCAGAACTGCAAACAAGGTGTAGCTGTTAAAACGGTCGTTGGCCTTAAGGACAGTACAGGTTCCTTGACAAAGTCCAGGTCAGGGATTCTGGAGGTCGTGAGGTCCTTTTATGCCGACCTTCTTGGGAGGAAAGAGCTTGATCGTGACAAGATGGAAAGCTTTTTGGACTCTACTCCAGGTCTAAATGGTGGAGATGTTCCATTGATGAATTTGACAGAGGAGATCACAGTCGAAGAGGTGATGAGGGCAATTGAACAGCTTGCCATCAAAAAGTCGCCTGGACCGGATGGCTTGACGGCTGAGTTTTACAAAGCCTTTAAGTCTATTCTGGCCCCGCATTTGGTAGAGGTTTTTAACAGTTGCCTTGCTGAGGGGGTGCTTTCCCCTTCCATGAGGCACTCGGCTGTGATTCTTCTTTCAAAGGGTAAAGATCCTTCGATGATTGAGAATTGGCGCCCCATCAGCCTTCTTAATGTCGATAGAAAGATACTGGCAAAGATATTTTTCTGGCGCCTATCGTCAGTGGCAGAGTCTTTGCTTTCTCGCCATCAGCACTGTTCGGTCCAGGGTAGGAGCACCTTCACAGCGGTTTTAGCTGTCCGGGAGGCCTTGGAGCGGTGCAGGGCTGCAGGCTGGGGAAAGTATTTGCTGACATTGGATCAGGCAAAGGCTTTTGATCGTGTTAACCATGAGTACCTGTGGTTGCTCCTTAGTAAGTACGGTCTGCCGGGTGGTTTTGTCGATTGGCTGAAAGTCTTGTATAAGGGGGCAGAAAGCTTCCCTCTTGTTAATGGTTGGGTTGGACAGTCCTTTGGGGTTGGCTCCGGGGTGTGCCAGGGTTGTCCCCTGAGTCCCCTGCTCTATGTGTTTGCAATCGACCCCTTCATCAGGAGGCTAGAGAGCGGCATGTTGTGTGGGGTACCAGTGGGGCTCCCGGGTGAGCCGCCATTGAGGGTTGTTGCCTATGCGGATGATGTGTCGGTGATTGTCACTGGGACGGATGAAGCGGAGGAGGTGGTCTCTCTGACATCACGGTATTCTGAAGCATCAGGCTCCAAGATCAATCAGGAAAAGACTGAAGTTTTCTGGATGGGAAAGGATGGTGAGGGTTTTGATCTCCCGGACACCTTTCCAGTTCCCCAGGAAAGAATTAAGATACTAGGCATTGAATTTGGACCCGGCGATTATGGCCTCAAAAACTGGGAAGGCAGACTGGAAATTGCCAATACTAAGGTGGTCAGCTGGAAGAGATGGAAGTTATCTATGAGGGAAAGGGTTGATCTGATTAAGACTTACCTGATTCCGATCTTCTTGTATGTCAGCTTTGTCTGCATCTTGCCAGTGTCTCTCTATGCTAGGGTCAGTAGTGTGTTCTTCCAGATGCTGTGGGGGAACAGACTGAACCCCATCAAGAGGAATGTCACCTACCTATCCAGGAGGGAGGGTGGCTTAGGTATGGTCAACCCAGTTCTTTTCTTTTCACTGCTATTTCTAAAGTTTAACATTGGTAATATGCTTGCAGTGGAACCTCCTGGATGGGTAGGCATATTTAGATCTTGGTTTAGGCCTTTTCTACGACTTTGGGAAGAAGGTGGCCAAGTGAAGAATCGCAGGGGTCATCGTGGTCAGCTACCAGCCTATGTCGCTCCGTGCCTGAAGTTACTGCGGCAGTGGCGATTGTCGGCTGAAGATCTCAGATCGGTTCCAAGGAAAGTCCTTATGAGTCGAGTCTTGAGCGAAGTCTTTCATGACCCACTGGCCTTAAGGGATTGCCCGGGCCCAGTTTTGAGGGCGGGGTTAAGACTGATAAATTTGGATAGAGTACCCCCTAAATTTAGGGATCTGGCCTGGTTGTGCTTCCATGGGAAGCTCTATGTTCGGGGCAATTTGAAATTCCGCAGTGGGATGGATCGTAGCTGTCCTCGGGAGGAGTGTGCAGATGAGGAGGAGACTATGGATCATTTTCTGCTTCATTGCCCTTTTAACATAGAGGTGTATAAACAGGTGGGGCGGGCCCTCGGTGTCCCTTTCCTCTCCAGGCTGGGTTATGCTGAGTGGGTGTACGGAGCATTCAATACCGGTGGAGTTTTTTGTTTGGATACACTTTTTTTAGTTAGCCTAGTAGTCCGTTATTTCACCTGGAACGCACCGTGTCAGGTCAGCATTCGGCAAAAAATCCTTCCTGTTGAGGTGGTGGTGTATGACATTTTGCATGAGGTGGGGAAGATTCGGGAGCTTGAGAGAGACAAGCGGGGTCAGGGGGCTTGGTTGAAGGCGTGGAGGGGTTTCAAGCCTCCCTGACTGCCAGGAGTCTCTTTCCCGGGTGTGGCTGTCTGTCTCTTATCACCCTAGATTATCAGTATTTTTGATGAATTTTTGATAAATGGCTGCGTACATAGGTGATGGGTTGTGCCTCTTAGGCCCTCTCTGCTGCTTTATGTAGATAGTTTTCTAGGGATGTTTTGGTAGTGGATTATGTATATATTCTGAACATGGATGTGTATTCCTTTGTTTTCTGTTGAAGTTTTGTACCATGGTTTTGTTTTTTACTTTTGTATAAAATTGGTTGCTTGATTCTTTTCAATAAAAGATCAATAGTTTCCCATCATTGGTATCAGTGGGAGGAATAGTGTCCCATCATTGGTATCAGTGGAAGGAATGGTGTCCCATCATTGGTATCAGTGGGAGGAGTGGTGCCCCATCATTGATATCAGTGGGAGGAATAGTGTCTCATCATTGGTATCAGTGGAAGGAATAGTGTCCCATCATTGGTGTCAGTGGGAAGAATAGTGTCCCATCGTTGGTATCAGTGGGTGGAATAGTGTCCCATCATTGGTATCAGTGGGGGGAATAGTGTCCCATCATTGGTATCAGTGGGTGGAATAGTGTCCCATCATTGGTATCAGTGGGGGGAATAGTGTCCTATCATTGGTATCAGTGGGAGGAATAGTGTCCTATCATTGGTATCAGTGGGAGGAATAGTGTCCCATCATTGGTGTCAGTGGGAGGAATAGTGCCCCATCATTGGTATCAGTGGGAGGAATAGTGTCCCATCATTGGTG
The DNA here is from genome assembly GCA_029206835.1 of Rana muscosa. Classification (NCBI taxonomy): domain Eukaryota; kingdom Metazoa; phylum Chordata; class Amphibia; order Anura; family Ranidae; genus Rana; species Rana muscosa. The sequence continues at coordinate 323,325,340 of CM055125.1, forward strand.
TCAGTGGGAGGAATAGCGCCCCATCATTGGTGTCAGTGGGAGGAATAGTGCCTCATCATTGGTGTCAGTGGGAGGAATAGTGTCCCGCCCATCATTGGAGCACAGGTGTGTCAGGAGGAAGGTGCCTCTGAAGCTGCTCTGTGAGAAGGGAGTGGTGGTGAAATCTCTTCCAGCTCCCTGGCCCCCTTTCTGGGGAGGCCATGGAGGGCAGCGGGGCCTCTCCTGCTGGAGGCTCCCAGCCATCTCCTGGGCCGTCAGGTGAACTGCCTGCCTCTGCACAAGCTGATCTCTCTACCCCTGGTGAGGATGAAGGCTCGGAGGCCATTCGGGAGCGAGTGGTGGCCGGGATTAAGGTCCTGAACAGGGAGAGGGACAAGCTGTACAAGCTGAGAGCGGAGTTGAAGCGCCTGCGAAGGCAACGTGAGGGCTTACATAGCCAGAAACGGGGATCCATGGATCCGGAAATCCAGCTGGCCAAGGTCCGTGTGGATCATCAGGAAACCATCGTGGCCATGATGGAAGGCAGAGATGGGCCCTTTAAAGAGAAGTTTTGCAACGACAAGAGGTTTGGAAGGGTGACAAAGATGGAGGTGGAGGAGGAGGAGACCCCCAGTTCTGACCCCCTGCCCCCCCAGGGAGAGGTAAGAAGCCCCAGGCCTTCCCAGGACTCAGGAGGCATGCTAAGGGCCATCCAGGTAATGGAGTCTCCTATGCGGGGGGATCAGATGGTGTTTAACGAGGAAGACATTACTGATGATGTGCCTGATAAAGTAAAGCCTGCTAAGTCCCATGTTGTGGATAAGACTGTTTTTGTGCCATCTAGCACCATGACTGATAATGTGCCTAATGACAATGTTGTGCCTGCTGAGGCTGCAATGCAGCAAGACTTGCATTCAAAAAATGTAATTTCTGTAAATGAACTGCAAGTGTCAGAAGAGCCCATTAACCTTTCTTTGTGTTTCAATCTTTTTATTCAAGTTTTGTCATACAAAATGTATAAAAGTCGCCACATAACATTGTACAGTCACAATCAACATTTGGGGTAACACAATGAAGATCACCAAGTGTAGGGGTCCTTGGAGTAGTCCGAAGCTCCGTAGAGCCGTTAACCCCTATTAGCATCGCAGATCATATCTGAACCGTCCACCCAGATGAGCCGCCCCCCCATCCATCTATCGGGGGGGGCGCAACTCAGCCGGCCGTGTGGGCAGCCCAGAGGTCTGATCAGACTGACAATGGTCCCGTAGGAGCTGAGAAAACAGGGAGCAGCACAAACCTCTAAGGTCTGGATCTGACTCCAAAAATAAACAATAAACAAATTTCAAAAGAGAGGAAAGAGGACAGTGACAAAGAATAGAAGGAAGGAGACAGAGTAAGGAAAGGACAGTTGATGAGGGGGGAATGGGGGGAGGGAGGGGGGGGAGGAGCCCCGATTCAGCATCCAGACATCTCAACCTAATCCCCTAGGCTATGCTGTAAACATCTCCGGGTCATTAGTTAGGTAACGAAGCCATGGGTCCCAAACTCCATGAAACAGTTTCATTTTATCTTGGGCCAGAGCGGTCAAGCGTTCGTTTAGCATCAACCAAGACAATTTGCCTTTAAGCTGATCGAATGGTAGAGCTGCCGATTTCCAGTTCCTAGCAATAGTGATTTTGGCTGAAATAAAAATAAATGTCAAGAGCCTCTTGCAGGACTTGGAGGCTTCCACATCTCCTCCCCCCAGTAGTGCTTGCTTAGCTGATTTAGTTAGGTTTAGTTGGGTAAGGGAGTAAACTAAATTATACACCCTGATCCAAAACCTCCGGACCTTTGGGCATGTCCACCAAATATGATAGGTGGTGCCCATCTGGCCACATCCTCTAAAGCACAACGGGGTAGCTCCTGAGACAAAAGTTGCCAGTCTGACCGGCACCATATACCACCTCAGTAGAACCTTATAATTGGCCTCAATTATTGAAGTATTGACGAGCGAACGAGATGCTGTCTCGGCTATCCTATGCCATTCGTCCAGATCCAGGGTTTCCTGCAAGTCGGTCTCCCATTGGACCATATAAGTCAGCTTTGTCGATACACTCAGCAATATCGAATATATAGCAGATAAATGTCCTTTAATTTTATCATAATTTTTGCATAGATGTTCCATGGGAGTTTGGGTTGCTAGGTTGCTCTTGCGAGCCAGGGTTTGTACATAATGTGAGATTTGGGCGAACCTATAACCCTCCGCTGGAGGCATTTGATGCCTGTCAGCCATAGTCCGTTCGGTCAGCATACCTCTATGATCGCACAAGTCAGCAATACACTTAAAACCCTTATTAGTCCACCATTCGAACGCTAGTGGAGTGAGACCCGGGGTGAATGCTTTATTTTGAAGCAGAGGTGTCAGTGGAGAATGAGGAGATTTGAATTTGTGAGATCTGGAGAGTCTGTCCCATAGTTCCAGTGACATGGATAAAGTAGGGCAAAGTATAGGAGGTCGCTCCTTGATAGGGAGCCATAAAATATAAGAAATAGGTTTGGGACGGCAGGAATAAGATTCCATAGCCATCCAAATGGCCTGTGCCTGTTGGGAGTGAAACCTTGTAAGTTGTGCTATCTGGGCAGCATAAAAATATTTTAATAAGTCTGGAAGACCAAGTCCTCCTCTCCGCTTCAACGTGTATAGAGTGCTCCTATTCACCCTGGGTCTCTTATCTCCCCAAATAAACTGTAGTACTTTATTCTGGAATCGTTTAAGGTCATCACGGGCCAATGAAACTGGCAAGGTACGGAAGAAATACAATAATCGAGGTAGAACATTCATTTTAATTGAGTGAAGTCTGCCAAACCACGATGGCGGGTGAACCTGCCACTTAGCCATGTCAGCTGTTAGCCGTTTGAAAAGGGCTGGATAATTCTCTTTGTACAACTCACCAATAGATGAGGTCAGCTGTATGCCTAAATAAGGGAGAGCTGTGGATTCCCATCGGAATTGAAATGATTTTTCAAGCGTAGCCTGAGTGGAGCTTAGCAAAGATAAGTTCAGTGCTCTTGACTTACTATGATTAATTGCCAACCCGGAAATGTTGGAGAAAGGCTGCAAAATAGCATACAAGTTAGGTAGGGATGTGATCGGTGAGGTCAAGGTCAGCAACAAGTCGTCCGCAAAGAGTAAACATTTGTGTTCATAGTCTCCGCAATAAATGCCCTGTATATCTCTGCAGGCGCGAATTTTGAGCGCTAGTGGTTCAATCGCCAGGGCGAATAATAGTGGCGACAACGGGCAGCCCTGTCTAGTTCCTCTCCTGATAGGAAATGTTTGGGATGTATATCCTCTGAGCATTAGCGAGGCACTGGGGGAATCATATAATATGTGAAGGAGATCCAGAAAGCGTCTCCCAAATCCAAAGCGTGTGAGAACATCAAAAAGATAGTCCCAGGAGATAGAATCGAACGCCTTTTGGATATCCAATGAAAGCAACATTCCCCTCCTAGTCCCCTTTCCATCCCAATCAGACCGAACTGCCGAGATAAGGTTAATTATCCGGCGGGTTTGGTCCGATGCCTGTCTTGTCGGGACAAAACCTGCTTGGTCAGGATGGATATAACACTGAAGAAAAGTATTAAGTCTCTGGGCCAGTATTTTGGTTAGAATCTTAAGATCCGTATTGATCAGAGAAATTGGGCGATAATTGGAACAGTCTGTATGGTCCTTTCCTGGTTTCGGGATAACACTTATATAGGCTACATTTTCATGGCTGGGGAGCTTGCTGCCGCTTCTCAGGTCATTAAAGTAAGTACAGAGATGTGGGGCCAGAAGATCGTGATATTTCCTATAGTAGTGACCCGGGAATCCATCTGGCCCAGGGGCCTTGGTAGGGTGTAGGGTTTTGATTGCAGCCCTGACTTCAGGCTCTGTAAGAGCACCGTCCATCAGTTCCGCATGGGCTTGTGTCAATTTAGGCAGCTGTAAGTCGCGAAAGAATGTGCTCGCTTCAGATGAATCGAACTTGTCCTGCACTCCATACAGCTTAGCATAAAATTTGTGAAATTCTCCAATTATCCGTTCGGGGTTCTGGGAGGTTAGGCCCGTGGATAGTCGTAGTTTAGGCAAAGTCGGTGTGTACGGTCGAGGAACCAGTTTTCTAGCTAACATTGTGGTAGGTTTATCACCCATCGTATAGAACCTGTGCTTAGACCAACTAATATGTTTCTCCGCTTGAGTAGTCAAGCTAAGATTTAGTGCTAGTCGAGCCTCGTCAATTTTATGCCTTATATCTACCAGGGGATTTCTGTGCTGTTCACTAAGTAAGTTATCTAAGTTAGTTTCCAGAATCTTATTTGCCTGTTCCCTATTGCGTTTAATCCTGGCTGCCACTTGTAACAATATGCCCCTAATCGCTGCTTTATGAGCTACCCAGTTAATTGCGGGGGATGTGTCCGATGCCTTATTAAGTCTAAAGTATTCCTGTATTTCCTTTTGAATCTCTAAAAAGATTGTAGGGTCATTCAGCAAGCTCACATTAAGTCTCCACGGGGAGGGTCTAGATTTAGTCCATAGCCCTGAAGTAGAGAGTTTTATCGGGGAATGATCAGACCAAGGGGTAGATAAAATCTTAACCGACTTAATAAATGGTAGCAAAGGCGTACGTACTAGAACGTGGTCTATCCTCGAGTAAGTATGATGGGCTTGTGAAAAGTGTGTAAAGTCTCTGACCGTAGGGTTATTTTCTCGCCAGGCGTCGATGAGGTCATAGAAATGAAACAGACGTGCAACCTTGCTGCTTCCAGTCGGTGGGCGTTTCAATGTTGGTCTAGAGGAGTCCGATTTATCCATAATTCTGTCCAAGGGAATATTACTATCGCCTCCCATAATGACCTGACCCTGGACTTTGGGCATAAGAATCTTCAGCATTTTGCTAAAGAATTCCGGCTGTCCAGTATTCGGGGCATAGTATGATATAAAGGACACCTCCTGGTCATGGAGCCGCCCCACTGCCAAAATATATCTACTTCTCTTGTCCTTAACGATAGCGATGGGGGTAAAGGGGGTCCGTTTCGAAAAGCAGATGGCTACATCGCCCTTCTTTTCCCGACCCCCTGCCAAGTAAAACTGTGGATACTTCCCATTGAGGTAACGGGGCGCTGAGACATTGGAGAAATGAGTTTCCTGCAATAGCAGGACTTCAGCCTTCTGTTTATGATAAAACTGGAAAGCCTTAGTTCTTTTAGTAGGGGAGTTAAATCCATGTACATTGTGGCTAACTATCGAATAGTCTGTGTTATATGTGGTGGCCATCGTGGTAGGGCAGAGCACTCTTACCTTGCATAATGAATGAAGCGAGAAGGGTCCCGATGATGATGACTGTTTGGCTATGTGACCTCTCAGACCATGACATAAGGGAAGGGCGCTGAACCGAGGCTCCGAAGAAAGAGGGGGAAGGGAGAGAAGGAAAAGGCATTAGAGAAGAAGAGAAACAAAAATAAAAGCAAAAAAACATATACATAGGCCTTAGGCCCAAACAATCAATATAACTCAATCCTAGCTGATGAATGAAGGAATGGGGAATAACCCCTGCCGGAGACAACATCCGGCAAATTAGGTGCAAGGGTACCATCCTTGTCGTAGGATAGGTAGTCTTGCAGTTGGGTGGCAAGCATGACCACCCCGACCCAAATATGATTACACTCTGTACGAGCAGGCTATTCGAGGTCATATCGGAAATGACAAAATCAATCAATACAGTTTTAACATAACAGGCTGTCTATAGGAACATGCATTCCCAAGGCCAGTGGCGCCGGGGCCGGAAGGGTCCCCATCGGTCGTTCCGGCCCCCGAGCCACAGCCCAACAGGGGAACACATTGCGGTCCGACTAAGGCCCTCAGACTGCTAAAAAGCAAAAAGCAAAATTTCTTCGACCAGGTTGGGCCCGTCGGGGTTGTAAAATATTCGGCTGGCAGCCAGTCCGAAGAACCAGGAACTCCAGTAACTTTGTAACCCGTGACTTTGTAACCTGTGAACTGTGAACGGTAACGATGGCCCCATCAGGCCCATAGTCCACCATGGGCCCAGGCCATATCCGTGCAATCAAGCACTAACAGTTCCCAAAAGGGGCAAAAAAGCAAAAAGAGAGAAGAGCAATAATACTCAGGTATTCCGGCGAGCATTTCTGGCCTGTGAGCGTGTGCGATCCTGCCATATCGGGGAGAGGGGACGATGATCCAGACAAGGGGGAGATGAAATCGGAGTCGGAGAGTCCCGTGCAATGATGCCGAGACTAAGCAGTAGGTCTTCGCCTGCTTGGAACGTGGAAAAGGAGTGGGACTTTCCGTTGTAAGTGAATGATAACTTAAAAGGGAACGACCATCGATACTTAATCTGTTTGGCCATAAGTTGCTGGAGTAATGGCCGTAGGTTTCTGCGTTTCTGGACCGTTGATGGCGCCAAATCTGTAAAGAGCTGTATTGGTGTTCCAAATAGCGACAGGTCCGGCCTGTTGCGAGCCGCAAGCATCATCTTATCCTTAATGCGGTAGTAATGTGGCTTAACAATAATGTCTCGTGGTAGGCCGTCGGCCCTTGGGGCTGTCAGTGCTCGGTGAACGCGATCAACTTCCATGTGGTGGTTGGCTATATCAGGGATAAGGGTTTTCATCAGGTCTTTTACAGCCCCCTCTAGATCTGTGTGAGTTTCAGGGAGGCCACGCACGCGGACATTGTACCTACGAGAACGATTCTCCAAATCTTCAATTTTTGTGAATGCCTCTTCTAATCTATCCTGGAGGTCTGTCACCATGGCTGAGTTCTGGTTGACCCTTTTGATGGCTCCATCCACTTTGGTTTCAATTAGCTCAAAACGCTCTCCCAAGCTATGGATGTCTTTTTTCAGGTCAGTGGTGATTAATGTGCAGGCCTTAGAGAGCTCCTGCTGCAGCATGGTGGAGAATCTGCCCAACAGTACAGCATCAGGGGAATAGTGTGAGAGCTGGGGAATTGGCATATCCTGGCTGGATTGGCTGGATTGGCTAATGAGGACTTCTGCTAAGTCTGCCATGTTCCTATCCATGGAGGAGGCAGGGGAGGCAGGGGAGTTTGGAGAGTCATGTCTATCAGCGTATATGGCTGGGGATGGGGGATGTGATAGTGACTCACCCCGCTGTCCGGTCTCCACCTCTCCCGAGGATTGTGAGGAGAATGGATCCCTAGTTGGCTCCAGATTTAGCTGCCTGTCTCCTCTCTGTGTAGCGCCATCGGATCTGGCTGCTGCCGTGCTGCCTCGTGTGTCTGGCTTACCCGGCGCCATCTTGGATCGCGGCTGTGCTGTAGGGGAAGGCCCTGCTCTCTTCTGGGCTGTAGTTTGCGTATCGTGTCCTTTCCGCGGCTGCCCCTGTGCCCTACGGTTCATCGCCACTTCGGGGCTGGTGTGGGATCGGTCCTGGCTCACGGACCTCAGTGCCTGCGCTATCGTTAGCTCTGGTGGGTCGGGGTGCCGGGAGCTCGGTCAGCACACGTCCTTCTCCGAGTCCCCGCGCATGCGCACTCTCCATTAACCTTTCTTTGGCTGAGTCCAAAGCTGTTTGCCCCACTGCTGCTGAGGGCTCTACAGTGCAGCATCAGGAGACAACTGGTATTGCAGCAACTGTGACTATTGCTGATGGGAATGTGTGTGTGGCTGAAAAAAATCCTCCCAGTTCAGGTGTGATGAACAATGGTCCCAGTACACGTGTGATGAACAATGGTCCCAGTACAAGTGTGATGGACAATCCTACCAACTCTGTTCATGCAGATAATGTGCAGACTAATGTGACTTCATTGTGGGCCCCTGGCCCTGAGAAACCTACATTTGCAGAGGTGGCACACTCTGCTCCTGGTAGTCCCGCTCCCAAGCGGGGTTTTCCCCTACAAGCTGCCACTTTGAGCGCCCCAGGATCTGGTCTTGGGTCTCTGGCTTCTGCTGGGGGTCCCAGACGGAATGTAGTTATTCTGAAATGGGAAGGTGGTGCCATCCCTCCAGCACGGCGTGCGGTGGTAGATATGATATTGGAGATGGGTTTTGGTGCAAATGACCTGTATGCCTTTATACACGTAGCTGGGACAAGGGACTATACGGTTAGTTTCACCAGGCCAGAGGGTCTTGACCTGTTCTGGGAGCGATATGAGGCTCGGTGCAGGTCAAGACCTGAATGGGAAGGTCTGGTCCCAGTTGCGGTTTCTCAGAGGTCAACAGTAAAAAAAATTACCATTATCCTGACCAATGAGAGTGTTCCTGCTCGGGATCTAGAGGTCTGGTTAAGGAACTATGGGGAGGTTTTGACCAAACCTAATAAAATCCATGATGAGCGTAACATCTGGACTGGGGGATGGTCGGTAACAGTCAGGTTGGCCAGGGATGGGAATGTTGTCCGTCACCTGCCCTCCTCAGCTTTCATAGGGAGGGATAGGATGACTGTTTTCTACCCTGGTCAGCCGAAGCTGTGTCACCGCTGTGGAGAAAAGGGGCACTTGAGCGCCTCCTGTTCAGCCTTGATGTGTTCAGTGTGTCGGGGGCAGGGTCATATGGCTAAGGACTGTACCAGGAAGATCAGGTGCAACCTGTGCCTGCGCCTTGGCCACCCCTACAGCAGGTGTCCTGAAGCCTGGCACAATATGGAGAAGGAGGTAGTAGATGACATGTCAAGGCTGGACAGGATGGAGGGTGAGACCCCTGGTGTACCATCCTCCTCTGCGGTGACCCCCTCCCCCGGTCCTGCTCAGGATCCCTCTCCAGTTCCTGTGGCCACCCCTCCTGTGTCTGTAAGTACTCCTTCTGTTTCTGTCTCTGTGTCCCCCCAGCCTACTGTACCCTCTCCTCTTGTGTCAGAACCTTCCAAGTCTGTGCCCCCCGAGTCAGTTACCCCCCAGGAGTCTACCCCTCCTGAGTCTGACTTAAAGGGATCACCCCCCCCCACCAGCGTGTACTAAAAAGGTTGCTTCTTCCTCTGTAAAGAAGTCTTCTAGAAAGACTTTAAAGAAAAAAGTAAGAGATGAGGGCATCTCTGAGGCTGACTTGCAGTACCTGGAAGAGAGAAGGAAGGTTGGGAGGCGGAAGAGGCAGGCGGTGAGGACGGAACAGGGACGGGAAGCTCAGGTTCCTGTCTCCAGCCGTCATAGGTCCTCCAAGTGGGATATTTCTTCATCCGGAGCTTCTTCTGAGAGAAGTTCCGATTCTGAAATGGACTTTGAGGCGGCCTCTAGAAAGAGAGAGGCTTCTGGTGATGAGCAGCAGAGGGGAGCTAAGAAGCAATCCACCCAATAACCCAAATGGCGGTTCCCCCTCCGTTAAAAGTGGTGACAATTAATGTCGCCAGCATTAAGTCAGTAAGAGCTCGTTCTATGGCCTTCTTTTTGTTCAGCCAATTAGATGCTGAAATTTTATTTTTGCAAGAGACTAGGCTCACCTCCTTGGCAGATATACATATGGCCAAGAGAGAGTGGAGGTATGGTCCATCTTACTGGTCTCTTGCGGCCGAGCCTTACGGCGGTGTGGCGGTGTTGTTTAAAACCGGCATGGTAACTGTCCGGCGGGTTATTGAGGTGGAGATTGGGAGATGTATGGTCTTAGACGTCCTTGTGGGAGGGCAGGACCTGCGCCTAATCAATGTTTATGGGCCGCACACAAAGTGGGACAGGAAATGCCTTTTTACAAGGATCAAGCCATTTCTTTTTACATCCCGGCAAGTGGTCTTTGGAGGTGACTTTAATACAATAACTAGGCCCAAGGACAGGAAGGACTTCAAGGACAGGCTGGGATATGATAGCGTTTTTTTAAATAGTATGGTTAGGGATGCTGGTCTTGTGGATGTGCACATTAAGCACCTCCCAGATGACACCGGGTTCACTTTTCATCGTGGTAATAGTCAGAGTAGGATAGATAGGTTTTTTTTGAAGGAGGCCTCTGCTTTCTCGCCCCCAGTGGTGCAGGCAGTAGAGTTCTCTGATCACTGTATGCTATCTGTGGTACTGAATGCTTCAGACGCCCCTCAGAGGGGCAAGGGCATCTGGAGATTAAATTCGACACTACTCAAGGAAGAACATGTTAGACAATCCTTTGAGGAATTCTTTCAGGCACAGGTGACCATCCTGGACTTTTGTAGCAGCAAGGCTGAGTGGTGGGAGCTGACCAAAAAGAGGATCGCTGGATTCTTCAGGGGCCTAGCCAATAGAAATCAGTTTAATAAATACATGACCTACCAACGTTTACGGAGGAAGCTGGATATTCTTGTCTCGAGAGGAGGAGATCCTGGGGCAATCTCCGAAGTGAAACTCCTTCTCAGGAAGTGTCAATATGACCGGCATGCCTCTTTGGTTCTGGAGAGGGACTATGGGAAGTACCACTCGCCTGACCCTTACCAGAACTGCAAACAAGGTGTAGCTGTTAAAACGGTCGTTGGCCTTAAGGACAGTACAGGTTCCTTGACAAAGTCCAGGTCAGGGATTCTGGAGGTCGTGAGGTCCTTTTATGCCGACCTTCTTGGGAGGAAAGAGCTTGATCGTGACAAGATGGAAAGCTTTTTGGACTCTACTCCAGGTCTAAATGGTGGAGATGTTCCATTGATGAATTTGACAGAGGAGATCACAGTCGAAGAGGTGATGAGGGCAATTGAACAGCTTGCCATCAAAAAGTCGCCTGGACCGGATGGCTTGACGGCTGAGTTTTACAAAGCCTTTAAGTCTATTCTGGCCCCGCATTTGGTAGAGGTTTTTAACAGTTGCCTTGCTGAGGGGGTGCTTTCCCCTTCCATGAGGCACTCGGCTGTGATTCTTCTTTCAAAGGGTAAAGATCCTTCGATGATTGAGAATTGGCGCCCCATCAGCCTTCTTAATGTCGATAGAAAGATACTGGCAAAGATATTTTTCTGGCGCCTATCGTCAGTGGCAGAGTCTTTGCTTTCTCGCCATCAGCACTGTTCGGTCCAGGGTAGGAGCACCTTCACAACGGTTTTAGCTGTCCGGGAGGCCTTGGAGCGGTGCAGGGCTGCAGGCTGGGGAAAGTATTTGCTGACATTGGATCAGGCAAAGGCTTTTGATCGTGTTAACCATGAGTACCTGTGGTTGCTCCTTAGTAAGTACGGTCTGCCGGGTGGTTTTGTCGATTGGCTGAAAGTCTTGTATAAGGGGGCAGAAAGCTTCCCTCTTGTTAATGGTTGGGTTGGACAGTCCTTTGGGGTTGGCTCCGGGGTGCGCCAGGGTTGTCCCCTGAGTCCCCTGCTCTATGTGTTTGCAATCGACCCCTTCGTCAGGAGGCTAGAGAGCGGCATGTTGTGTGGGGTACCAGTGGGGCTCCCGGGTGAGCCGCCATTGAGGGTTGTTGCCTATGCGGATGATGTGTCGGTGATTGTCACTGGGACGGATGAAGCGGAGGAGGTGGTCTCTCTGACATCACGGTATTCTGAAGCATCAGGCTCCAAGATCAATCAGGAAAAGACTGAAGTTTTCTGGATGGGAAAGGAAGGTGAGGGGTTTGATCTCCCGGGCACCTTTCCAGTGCCCCAGGAAAGAATTAAGATACTAGGCATTGAATTTGGACCCGGCGATTATGGCCTCAAAAACTGGGAAGGCAGACTGGAAATTGCCAATACTAAGGTGGTCAGCTGGAAGAGATGGAAGTTATCTATGAGGGAAAGGGTTGATCTGATTAAGACTTACCTGATTCCGATCTTCTTGTATGTCAGCTTTGTCTGCATCTTGCCAGTGTCTCTCTATGCTAGGGTCAGTAGTGTGTTCTTCCAGATGCTGTGGGGGAACAGACTGAACCCCATCAAGAGGAATGTCACCTACCTATCCAGGAGGGAGGGTGGCTTAGGTATGGTCAACCCAGTTCTTTTCTTTTCACTGCTATTTCTAAAGTTTAACATTGGTAATATGCTTGCAGTGGAACCTCCTGGATGGGTAGGCATATTTAGATCTTGGTTTAGGCCTTTTCTACGACTTTGGGAAGAAGGTGGCCAAGTGAAGAATCGCAGGGGTCATCGTGGTCAGCTACCAGCCTATGTCGCTCCGTGCCTGAAGTTACTGCGGCAGTGGCGATTGTCGGCTGAAGATCTCAGATCGGTTCCAAGGAAAGTCCTTATGAGTCGAGTCTTGAGCGAAGTCTTTCATGACCCACTGGCCTTAAGGGATTGCCCGGGCCCAGTTTTGAGGGTGGGGTTAAGACTGATTAATTTGGATAGAGTACCCCCTAAATTTAGGGATCTGGCCTGGTTGTGCTTCCATGGGAAGCTCTATGTTCGGGGCAATTTGAAATTCCGCAGTGGGATGGATCGTAGCTGTCCTCGGGAGGAGTGTGCAGATGAGGAGGAGACTATGGATCATTTTCTGCTTCATTGCCCTTTTAACATAGAGGTGTACAAACAGGTGGGGCGGGCCCTCGGTGTCCCTTTCCTCTCCAGGCTGGGTTATGCTGAGTTTGTGTATGGAGCATTCAATACCGGTGGAGTTTTTTGTTTGGATACACTTTTTTTAGTTAGCCTAGTAGTCCGTTATTTCACCTGGAATGCACGGTGTCAGGTCAGCATTCGGCAAAAACTCCTTCCTGTTGAGGTGGTGGTGTATGACATTTTGCATGAGGTGGGGAAGATTCGGGAGTTTGAGAGAGACAAGCGGGGTCAGGGGGCTTGGTTGAAGGCGTGGAGGGGTTTCAAGCCTCCCTGACTGCCAGGAGTCTCTTTCCCGGGTGTGGCTGTCTGTCTCTTATCACCCTAGATTATCAGTATTTTTGATGAATTTTTGATAAATGGCTGCGTACATAGGTGATGGGTTGTGCCTCTTAGGCCCTCTCTGCTGCCTTATGTAGATAGTTTTCTAGGGATGTTTTGGTAGTGGATTATGTATATATTGTATATATTCTGAACATGGATGTGTATTCCTTTGTTTTCTGTTGAAGTTTTGTACTATGGTTTTGTTTTTTACTTTTGTATAAAATTGGTTGCTTGATTCTTTTCAATAAAAGATCAATAGTGTCCATCATTGGTGTCAGTGGGAGGAATAGTGCCCCATCATTGGTATCAGTGGGAAGATCAGTGCCCCATCATTGGTATCAGTGAAAGGAATAGTGCCCCATCATTGGTATCAGTGGGAAGAATAGTGCCCCATCATTGGTATCAGTGGGAGGAATAGTGCCCCATCATTGGTGTCAGTGGGAGGAATAGTGCCCCATCATTGGTGTCAGTGGGAGGAATAGTGCCCCATCATTGGTATCAGTGAGAGGAATAGTGCCCCATCATTGGTATCAGTGGGAAGAATAGTGCCCCATCATTGGTATCAGTGGGAGGAATAGTGCCCCATCATTGGTGTCAGTGGGAGGATTAGTGTCCCATCATTGGTATCAGTGGGAAGAATAGTGCCCCATCATTGGTATCAGTGGGAGGAATAGTGCCCCATCATTGGTGTCAGTGGGAGGAATGGTGCCCCATCCGTGGAAGGAATAGTGCCCCATCATTGATGATAAAGGCAAGCACGGGGCTACATCCGGCCCTGGGGCCGCAGTTTGGAGAACATTGATCAAGCAGAACACACAGGTCTTTCTCCACCATTGACTCATTCAGACGTTCTTCTTCCTAGTATATAAGATTTCGTGTTTTTCCCTCTCAAATGCAGAACTTTCCATTTATCAACATTAAACCTGAATTATCACACAGTTGCCCAAGCAAACATTGAGGTCTGCTGGTAAGTTGGAGACGTCCAGTAAGAACGTTATTCTGTGAAATCGCTTATTATTGTCTGTCCTTCTACCAGAAAATTACTTCCTCCTGGAATGTGTTGCAAAACATTCCTCCCCCTGAAGTCACACGCTCTGTTTACTGGCACGTCTCTGATTTCTGAATCCGTTCCATAGAAGTACATTATGGCGGCCATTTTGGGATAGTCTGAGATCCATTGCTGGCACACTGTTAGGACTAAAGTCAGAAAACATGCTACTGATTTTTTCTTTTTAATTCAGCCTTTCTGTTTTCATTACTAGAGATGTCAATGACGGAAAAAATTTGTTTTGTTCGATCTCGGATTCGTTCGTTAAGTTAATGATTTAGTTTCATCATATTCGTTATGTTAGAATGATTAATTTTCGGCATTTGTTTTGTATATTCAAATTAATTTTGTATATTTGGATTCGGTTAGTATATTTGTTGTTTTCGAATCTATTTGAATTTGGGAAGACCGCTATATTTGTTCTATTCTATTCTAATTTTTACCTATTCTATTCTTTTCTTTTTTTATCATCTTATTTCACTTTTATACCATACTGTATTTATTGCAATATGTTTCTATTTCAAATCCAAATTCAGTTTCAAATTCAGTTTCAAATTTTTCAAAAAAATTTTCGAATATTTTGAAATTCAAATACATTTTCACTTTTTTTATATAATTTAAAAAAAAATCTAATTTTTCTATATAATTTTCATTTTTTTTTTTTTTTTTCAAATTGTTTTTCAATTTTTTTATAAACTCTTTATTTTGTTTCATTATAAATTTTTTTGGATTGATTGGAATTTCGTTACTGGATACATCTGAATCATCACCTTTCACTTCTATACCATACTGTATTTATTTCATTATGTTTCTATTTAGAATCCAAATTCATTTTTAAATTCAGTTTCAAATTTTTCTAATTAATTTAAAAAAAATTCAATATAATTTCCAATTTTTTCTTTATGTTTCTATTTCAAATTTCAGTTTCACATTTTCCAAATTCATTTTCACATTTTTCAAATTAATTTTTACATTTTTCAAATTCAAATATAATTATATATTATATTATAATATATTAAATTATAATTATATAATAGTATAATTTTCCAATTTTTTTATATAATTTTCAAATTTTTTAATATAATTTTCAAATTCTTCAAATTTTTCAAATTCATTTAAAAAAAAAAATCCATATAATTGTATTTTTTTTTTTTTAATTTTTCAAATTCTTTTAAAATTTTCTTTTATATAAACTTTTTATTTTGTTTCATTCTAAAAAAAAAAATTGGGTTCATTGAAATTCGTTACTATTGCGAATTGGATACATCCGAATCTTCGCATAATGAAAATTCCGTTCCAATTCTAGATGTAAGCGTTCAGTTAAAGCGAAGTGCGGCTGCGTAAACTTTGCTCACAGTCTACAATCGGGATGATGGGGGGTGACGTGACTGCAGGCATTGGATGGGAAAGTTTTATGGAGCTGTTAACTTCTCTAATTACACCTTTCTGATGATAAAAGAAAAAAAGAATCAGCAATAAAAGGCGACCAATGACAGAAGAGCATTGTCACTTGATGCTGCTGGACACATAAAAAAAAAAAAGAAACATAAGGATGTTTGTTTTTGTTTTTATAGCTCACAGGAAGTGACAAGGACGCAGCATTTCTGGCAGGGTCAACATGTATTGTTCTGTACTTGCTGAAAAAGTGTCTAAAAAAAAAAAATATGGCAACCATGTCTAAGGACTGGTAAGCTGTGATATATAAATATATATTTTTTAGGTTTCTATATGCTTTAAAAGAGATCTTGTACCTTGACCCCTAGGTGCGACCTTCTGTCCCGCAACTCCTGGCTGGGGCTCCTCTGAACACTGGGTGAGACCTCCTGTCCCCCAACTCCTGGCTTGGCCTCTTTTTAACCCCTGGTTGCGACCTTCTGTCCTCTGACTCCTGGCTGGGGCTCCTCTGACGCCGGAGTGAGACCTTCTGTCCCCCAACTCTTGTCTGGGGCTCCTCTGACCCCTGGTTGAGATCTTCTGTTCCCTGACTCCTGGCTGGGATTCCTCTGACCCCTGATTGAGACCTTCTGTCCCCCAACTCTTGGCTGGGGCTCCTCAGATCCCCGGTTGAGACCTTCTGTTCCCCCAACTATTGGCTGTGGCTCCTCTGACCCCTGATTGAGAACTTCTGTCCCCCAACTCTTGGCTGTGGCTCCTCTGACCTCTGATTGAGACCTCCTGTCCCCCAACTCTTGTCTGGGGCTCCTCTGACCCCTGATTGAGATCTCCTGTCCCCCAACTCTTGGCTGTGGCTCCTCTGACCCCTGATTGAGACCTCCTGTCCCCCAACTCTTGTCTGGGGCTCCCCTGACCCCTGATTGAGACCTTCTGTCACCCAACTCTTGGCTGTGGCTCCTCTGAATCCTGGTTGAGACCTTCTGTTCTCCAACTCTTGGCTGGGGTTCCTTTCACCCCTGATTGAGACCTTCTGCCCCCTGACTCCTGGCTGGGATTCCTCTGACCCCTGGTTGAGACCTTCTGTCCCCCAACTCTTGTCTGAGGCTCCTCTGACCCCTGATTGAGATCTCCTGTCCCCCAACCCTTGTCTGGGGCTCCTCTGACCCCTGATTGAGACCTTCTGTCCCCTAACTCTTGGCTGTGGCTCCTCTGACCCCTGATTGAGACCTTCTGTCCCCCAACTCTTGGCTGTGGCTCCTCTGACACCTGATTGAGACCTTCTGTCCCCCAACTCTTGGCCGAGGCTCCTCTGACCCCTGATTGAGACCTTCTGTCCCCCAACTCTTGGCTGTGGCTCCTCTGTCCCCTGATTGAGACCTCCTGTCCCCCAACTCTTGTCTGGGGCTCCTCTGACCCCTGATTGAGATCTCCTTTCACTCTTGGCTGTGGCTCCTCTGACTCCTGGTTGAGACCTTCTGTTCTCCAACTCTTGGCTGGGGTTCCTTTCACCACTGATTGAGACCTTCTGCCCCCTGATTCCTGGCTGGGATTCCTCTGACCCCTGGTTGAGAGTTTCTTTCCCCCGACTCCTGGCTGGGGCTCCTCTGACATCTGGTTGAGACTTTCTTTCCCCCAACTCCTGGCTGGGGCTCCTCTGACCCCTGATCTGGGTAACTGATGCAGGAGACAAAACGATTGACCGCACTCCAAGGATAAGGAAAATTGCTTTATTGGTCCTTGACTAAGCGAAGAAATTTGTGAAACGCGTCAACCATGCTCCCCCCTGTGCTGTCATAATGCTGAAACCTTGATGGTTTTTCATGTTGGATGTTTTTATACCAATAAAGCAATTTTCCCTATCCTTGGAGTGCGGTCAATCGTTTTGTCCCCTGCATCAGTTCCCTATGACTTAAGTTTAAATCTCTGAGCACTTATATGCCAAAAAATAATAATAATAGGGGAACTATTGAGTAATAACTGAGGCTTTTGTGGGAAAGTGAAGGTTGAAAGTTTATTGTAAGCAGGCTGCCCATATGCCATTAGACTTGTGCGCCGTCAATAAACTAGTTTTGTTTCATTCCGTTTTCGTATTAGCCGTTAATTTGTATTTGGATTCGTACGAAATACGAATTTTCGTTAGGTTCGTTAACTTTTCGTAACAATTACCAACGTTCATTATGATGAATTTAAAAAGCAAAAAATACCTTTCTCAATATGGCAGTCATTGACTCATTATGAGGGGCTCCCACCATCCCTGTGCTGTGCTCATTATGAGGGTCTCCCACCATCCCTGTGCTGTGCTGACTTCCTCCTGGGGCTGTACCCCTGCTGTGCTCATTATGAGGGGCTCCCACCATCCCTGTGCTGTGCTCATTATGAGGGGCTCCCACCATCCCTGTGCTGTGCTCATTATGAGGGGCTCCCACCATCCCTGTGCTGTGCTGACTTCCTCCTGGGGATGTACCCCTGCTGTGCTCATTATGAGGGGCTCCCACCATCCCTGTGCTGTGCTCATTATGAGGGGCTCCCACCATCCCTGTGCAGTGCTCATTATGAGGGGCTCCCACCATCCCTGTGCTGTGCTGACTTCCTGGGTTTTTAACTTCATCATAACGAATAATCGTAATTATTATGACAATAATAAAACGATATTAACGAACATTCTTATTTTGTCCGATTCTGAATCTCCCATCGACTACCAGTACCAGTCTCCCACATTAAAAAAGGTCATTTTCCCAACCCTCACTTGGCAGCAGAAGAAAACTTCTGATTGGTCAACAAAATCCCAGTCACGTTTCCGTTGTAACCGA
This sequence comes from Rana muscosa, assembly GCA_029206835.1. NCBI lineage: Eukaryota > Metazoa > Chordata > Amphibia > Anura > Ranidae > Rana > Rana muscosa. The sequence continues at coordinate 323,343,310 of CM055125.1, forward strand.
AATTGGATCTGAAATTCGCCAACGAAATTTCGTATTTCGTATAAAATTCGGAAGCATAGAAATTCGTATTTCGGATGCTTCCGAATGCACAAATTTTCGGAAATTCGTGCAAATTTTGGGTTCGTACGAAGCGAACAGCCGATGGGCCCCACCTACACATAGGGGTCTTGGGAAGGCTTTCAGCATTCTTCGCCCACACCCCGAACATGTTCACATGCATGGATGCAGGTCCTGGACCTCTTTCCACATCCTCCCAGTCCTCACTTCAGTAACTCCTTATCTCCCAGAGCTCATCTTACACAAGGCCCTGAGATTTCTTGTGGTCCAGGTTAGGGCTCGGGAGTTCCACAGAGCACCTGGGGCCTGTGATGTACTGGGAGCCCAGGTCACCAGGCATCTGTTCCTCCTCCACTGTAGTTGGCTCTGCCAGGCCAGCCTTGACCCCTGACTAGGGTGACCACGTGTCCCGGATTGCCCGGGACAGTCCCGCATTCTGCAAGTCTGTCCCAGGCACCTTTATTCCAGGACAATACAGTGTCCTGGAATGAAACTGACACAGGTCCCAGCATGAACCCCTCAGATCTTAAGATGTGACACCCCCCCCCCCCAAATAGTGACGAACTACAGGTCCCAGCATGAACCCGTGAAATATATGGGGTCACACCCTTAGATCCCAGGGGTTCATGCATGACCCCCCCCCAGAGCTGAAGATGTGAGACCCCCCTGCCCCCCAAATAGTGAAGAACTACAGGTCCCAGCATAAACTTGTGAAATCTATGGGATCACACACTTAGATCTCAGGGGTTCATGCTGGGTGTTGTAGTCCTTCAATTTTGGGGGGGTCACATCTTTAGATATTAGGCGTTCATGCTGGGACTTGTAGTCCTTCACTTTTGGGGGGATGTGACCCCCAAAAGTGAAGGACTACAGGTCCCACCATGAACCCCTCAGAGCTGAAGATGTGACCCCCCCCCAACCAGTGAAGAACTACAGGTCCCAGGATGAACCAGTGAAATCTGTGGGGGGTCACAAAAAAAGGTATAAAAAAAATATCTTTTTTTTAGGAAGGGGGGTGTCCCTGAATGGCAGTTTGGAAATGTGGTCACTGGGGGAAGAAGCCCGGTACTCTCCCTCCACACTCTCCACTACAATCACCTGGGGAAAGGGCTAGAGGAGCAATCTTAACCTTCAGCCTCCGGGAACCACCATCTCAATCGTTTGTACCGCCAGGAGCTCTTCTCCTGCTGACCACTCTAGACATCCCCTATGTTTTTTTCCTTCTAAGCAGCGGCTCAAACAATAATGTCCCGCATGTTGCGCCCGGAGCCCACTGCTTGACCTCATTAAGAGGTGTACTACAGATTCCGCACATCAGTCCCAGACTTGTAATGCAACACTAATTTGGACACAGGCTGGAAACACAGCTCGGTATCCAAGGTGGAGAACTTCACTTTCTGGTCCTCCATAGTAACAGTGGAATCCACCTTCCAAGGTGGCTGCTCCATGTGCTAGCATCCTCCCCTTTTTACAGTTCAATAGGTCCACCTCTAGGGTTGACACCTGTCCGGGAATCACCCAGACAGTCCGGGTTTCAAATCATGTGTCCGGGTTTCAGGCGGACTGAAACCTGGACACAATTTTCAGACCAGGCTGTGGCTCCCCAAGTAACTAAGATAGTCACACACAAATCTGTTGCCATCCGGGATCTGTCTGGGGGCAGGTTCTGCATCACTGGGGGGCAGGGTGATGATGCCAGCAAGAGCAATTTGGCCACACCCACATTTTGCTGTGGCACACTATGCACACTGAATTACTACTCTCCTTGGGACACCCAAAGGTCTCCCCAGGCCACTAAAGTGTTCGGGTTTGGTTTGAAGAAAAGGTAACAACCCTATTCACCCCGCCTCTCTTGGCATGCCTTCCTCTTTGTAATTTATGCAACCACAGAGTGATTTCAGCCTTAGTCCCACCTTCTTCACAACAGCCAATCCTGCCCACTACGCCAAATGTAAGCAGGCTGCCCATGTTCCATACATGTGGCTCATCAACGCATGCTCCCTCCAAAATGACTGCTCCATCTGCTACAATCCTTCCCTTTTTACAGTTCAATAGGTCCAGCTCACCTTTTTGGGTATGCCTTGCTCCTTGTACTTTACTCAACCACAGAGTGATTTCGGCCTCAGGCCCTTCTCCTTTTTCGCAACGGCCAATCCTGCTGACTATGCTAAATGTAAGCAGGAAGCCCTTGTTTCATACTCATGGCTGACCAATGGAGAAGGGCCCCACCCACATCACGGCATCTTAGGGCTGCATTCAGCATTCTCTGCCCACACCCCAACTGAGCTCAGGTGCACAGATGCAGGACCTAAACCTCTTTCCAAATCCTCCTGGTCTTCTCTTCATTAACCGCTTCTCTCCCAGAGCACTTTTCAGACTGGGACCTGAGCAGTGGCGGTGTGTCCATAGTGGGCGCAGGAGCACCGCCCCCTTTCTCTCCTGCGCCCGTCACTCACGTCAACAATACATAGGTTCATGCATTGCACTATGATGAGCGCCGGCCATCAGAATAACAGCAGCTGGTTGGTTTTTGGAAGTGCCTATCAGAGCCAGCGGCTCTGATGGGCTTCCCGATTACAGCCTGTGGGCTCTAATCGGCTTCCGAATAGTTAACCAGGGGAAGCACATGGTGTGCGTTCCTTGGTTAACACTGACACGCGTCTTAGCCAATCAGGTTCACCGGGTCTGGTTAATGGTAACCTGATTGGCTGAAGCGACTGCGAGGGCGGGAGAAGACATCGAGGGAGCGTGGAGAGGAGGGTGCTAACCCGAAGAAGGTAAGTGCCGGGCTGGGGACAAACTGGCTGTATTTGGGGGGAAACTGGCGGAATTTGGGGACAAACTGGCTGTATTTGGGGGGAAACTGGCTGTATTTGGTGACAAACTGGCTGTATTTGGTGACAAACTGGCTGCATTTGGGGGAAAACTGGCTGCATTTGAGGGGGCAAACTGGCTGCATTTGAGGGGGCAAACTGGTGGCGTTTGAGGTGAAACTGGTTGCATTTGAGGGGGCAAACTGGTGGCATTTGAGGGGGCAAACTGGTGGCGTTTGATGAGCACAGTGGCTGCGTTTAATGGGTACAGAGGTGGCAATTGATTTTTTTTTTCTCAGTTTGTTTGCGCCCCCCCAAAAATTCTGAGCACCAGCCGCCACTGGACCTGAGATTTCTCTTGGTCCAGGTTAGGGCTCGGGGAGTTCCACCGAGCACCCGAGGACCGTGATACACTGGGAGCCCTGGTCACCAGATGCTTGTTACATGAAGGGGTTCACTCTCACCACCAGAAGGGTGACTCCCCTTTCCCAAACTCCACTAGCTCCTGGGCCTACCAGATTTGCACCAGTAAATAGGACTAACTGTAAATTTCACTGTAACCATCCTTCTCGGGTATTTGCTGTGCACTTGGCATCACTCTTCTCTTTCTTCTAGAAGAACAAAACACAGAGGCTTCTTGAAGCAAGTTTGCATGAAATCTTAGGTAAACTGGGACTATTCTCTGACCCCTGTTCTGACTCGAACCATGCCTTAAAAAAGCAGGCATGGCTCATAGCTCCTCCTGCCAGGAGGAGTTACAATTAATTGAACCAACCCCTGCCTATACACTGCTGCTCTTCCCTAACAATTTCTATCTTCAGCTCTGGTGTCTAGTAGTGTACTGATTATGCTAACAGCTCTCCTGCTGCTTCTTCTTGATTTAAGTCAGGGGTCTCCAAACTTTCCAAACAAAGGGCCAATTTACTGTCCTTCAGATTTTAGGGGGGGCTGGACTGTGGACATTGGGAGTAGAAAAGGTCCCGACGTCAGTTGGGAAAAAAACGTATGCCCCATCGTTTGTTTCAGTGGGAGTAATTGTGCCCCATCATTGGTATCACTGGGAGGAATTGTGCCCCATCATTGGTGCCATTGGGCCCCATTGTGGGTGTCATTGGGAGAAGAATTGCCCCATTCTTGGTGTAATTGTGAGGAATGTTGTCCCTTCATTGGTGTTAGTAGGGGAATTATGCCCCATTGTTGGTATCGGTGGATGAAACAGTGCCAGATTCAAGCAAGCAAAGGGCCGCATCTGGCCCCTGGGCCGCAGTTTGGAGACCACTGATTTAAGTGAACTTTGTGTTCAGGGAAAGCATTTTTGTTCCCCCAAAGCCCACAGCATGGTATACAAAAAGAATACACCAGAGTGTACCAAAAAAGTTCACTAAGGTGTGCCTTGTGGTCTCCGCCCGAAGAGGAAGGACACTTCCTTGACCACCTCCCCCCCCTGGGGTGTAAGACTCCTGAGCGGGACCAAGGCACACTCGGGTCCACCGAACAGACCTCGCTCCTCATGATCAGCTGACCAACGAGAACTAGGCGAGGGGCTTTCCCGAAGAGATACCCCAAGGGAGGGGAATAAGGAAACCTAAGGGTCATACATCCTCCCCCTTGACATCAGGGTAGGCCCGTAGACCTACACCCTACAATCCTGAGTGAAAAACACACATATAAGTGCATTGTCACAGTTGACACTACTAGGTGCCCCAGACAGAGGTCGCTGGGTGGGCCCCATCGAAATTTGCTATAGGGCAGTGGCAGCTGGTGCTCACAATTTTTTTTGGGGGGGGCGCAAACAAATTGAAAAATTCTAAAAAAAACAAACATCAATTGCAGCCTCACTGTGCCATCAAACGCAGAAACTGTGCCATCAAACGCAGCCACTGTGCCCATCAAACACTGCCACTGTGCCCATCAAATGCTGCCACTGTGCCATCAAATGCTGCCACTGTGCTATTCAATGCTGCCACTGTGCTATTCAATGCTGCCACTGTGCTATCCAATGCTGCCACTGTGCTATCCAATGCTGCCACTGTGCTATCCAATGCTGCCACTGTGCCATCCAATGCTCCCAATGCTCCCACTGTGCCAACCAATGCTCCCACTGTGCCAACCAATGCTGCCACTGTGATCCCCCCTGCCCCCGCCCGCTCGCCATCTGCCCGGCACTTACCCTGCCTAGGTGGGGCAGCGGGTGACGGCGAGCGGTGTCTTCTCCCCTCCATGTGTCTTCTCCCGCCCTCCTCTCCGATAGGCGTCCAATCACAGCGCCTGACGTTTCAGCCAATCAGGCGACCAGTAACAGACCCAGCAAACTGATTGGCTGAGAGGCGGGTCAATGTTAGCAATGCGAATTCCTTCGGCTTTGCTAACATTGAGCTGAGTGAGAAGGAACGCACAGCGTTGCGCCCGCTTCTCACTTTTTTGGACGCCTATTAGAGCAAAAGGCTCTAATCAGGTGCTTCCAAAAAAACACCCCCACGGCTGTAATTCAGGTGCACGGTGACCGAAAAGGGGCCGGACACGTGAATAGGGGGAGTCAGCACCAACCATAGATAGATTCATGCAATGCATGAATCTATCTATGGTAATTAGATAGTGACAGGAGAGGGGGGGCGGCGCTCCTGCACCCTTAAGGACGCACCGCCACTGCTATAGGGCCCCATGATCTATAGTTACATCCCTGATGTTGACTGATAAATATCATAAAATCCTTCATTAGAAACAGCAAACACCATTCACGTGGATTGAGTGCACCTATAGTAACTGTGATGACTTGCGTAAGTCACGCCCAACGTGTTTTGTCTTCTAGACTTCATCAGGAGCACAGGATACATCATGACAACCACTCATGTAGTATGCTTAATAACCACAAATTTGCCTATTCTGTGTATTAAAATAAATTTCAAATTCTGCTCACATTTGGATCCAGCTTTCATTTACTTTTTATAATTATATTTGTGTTAGGTGGTTTTATTTTTTTATCTGTGGCTACAGATTACAGTAATTGGCATTGGCAGAATAATATAGTCATAATAATGTGGTTTGGTACACAGAAGTCTATCTTAGTCACAAGGCCATACGTGTTTACACCGTATTGTAAAAACCATGTCAGGACTTGTTGTAGACTAAAGAACATGATTTTATGAGCTTACATAATACCATGAGAATGTGCAAAGTAAAATAAACTAATCAGTAACATATAGTAACCAATCAGGAATCATGTTATCGCCTAATGCTACTGGACGATGACCTTTGCACTAAATCATTTTCAAAGTTGTTATTTTGCAACCAGGGCTAGAAATATCAGCTTGTTTTTCTTTGAAACTCTAGTAATCAAATTCTTTCATTCGGTTCATGGTCACGTCAAATGTTCATGAATTTTATGGCCATAAAATAGTTGGAGACGTCTACAAGTGTCTGAAAGACGAACTGCCTGTGTTAGCTTCCCCAGTCAATCAAATGGCTTCTGAGGGTTTAGAGAAGCTGAGGGGCTGTTTTCCCGAAGGGAGACACCACAAGGCAATGGAAGAAGGAACCTAAGGGCCACACATCCTATCAACATGTAAGCAGGGTCCCCATTTTCCTGCCAGCCCCCCAGGATGCAAGACTCCTGAATCGGAGTCAAGGCACATTTGGGTCCAACAGACCCCCTCTTCATAATAATGTCAAAGCCGATCAACGAGAAATAGGTGAGGGGCTCTCCCGAAGGGAGACACCCCAAGGCAATGGAAGAAGGAACCTAAGGGCCACACATCCTATCAACATGTAAGCAGGGTCCCCATTTTCCTGCCAGCCCCCCAGGATGCAAGACTTCTGAATCAGAGTCAAGGCATATTCAGGTCCAACAGACCCATCTCCTCATAATCAGCCGAAGCCGATCAACGAGAAATAGGTGGGGGGTGTTCCCGAAGGGAGACACCCAAAGGCAATGGAAGAAGGAACCTAAGGGCCACACATCCTATCAACATGTAAGCAGGGCCCCCCGATTCGCTGCCAGCCCCCCAGGATGCAAGACTTCTAACTGGAGTCAAGGCACTTTTAGGTCCAACAGACCCCATTCCTCATAATCAACCAATCAACGAGAATTAGATGAGGGGCTCTCCCAAAGGGATACACACCCAAAGGCACTGGAAGAAGGAACCTAAGGGCCACACATCCTATCATGTAAGCAGGGCCCTTTTTTCGCTGCTAACCCCCAAGGATGCAAGACTCCTAACCAAGGACAAGGCACATTTAGGTCCAACAGACCCCACACCTCATAATCAGCCAAAGCCGACCAATGAGAATTAGGTGAGGGGCTCTCTCAAAGAGAGACACCCTAAGACAGTGGAAGAAGGAACCTAAGGGCCACACACCCTTCCCCCTAGACCTCGAAGTAGGCCAGAAGACCTACATCCTTCCACCCTGAGTGGAAAAAAAGAACTGCCTGTGTTGCCTATAACAACCCTTAGCTTCCCTTAACTTGTCCATTTTAAAGAAAGGCATTAGAGTCAATCAAATGGCTTCTGAGGTTCAGAGAAGCTTGGTGATGAGCATGATGGGATCATCTCTCTGTCACTCTGCTCTCTCCTCCCATCAGTATGTAAGCAGGGCCACAGTTTGCTGCCATCAATGACCACGCTGGCCAAGGGCCCTTACAAGTCCTCCTGCACAAGAACGAGGTAGGGTACACAGACCTGTAATGTGGAGGACCTCCACCATCTTTGGTCACTCACATAAGGAATGTCCAAACATGTTCAACCTTTTCAACACAATTGATGTAGAAGAAACATATCACACTTAGGGGTCCAGCAGACCCCACTCCCCATAATCTGCTGAAAAAGAAGGAAAAAACAAAAGGGGGGTTGCCATCTGGGGCCCTGGGGACCTCTGGGCCCCTTACAAAAAAAAGAAAAAAAGGGGGGTTGCCATCCGGGGCCCTGGGGACCTCCGGGCCCCTTACAAAAATAAATAAATAAATAAAACATGTAAAAAAAAAAAAAAATTATAAAAAAAAAAAAAAAAGGGGGGTTGCCATCCGGGCCTCTGGGGACTTCCGGCCTATAGCAAAAAAAATTAAAAATAAAATAATAAAAAAGGGGGGGGGGTTGCCATCCGGGGGCCCTGGGCACCTCCGGGCCTCTGGGGACCTCTGGGCCCCTTAAAAAAATAAAAAAAAATAAAAAGGAGAGTTGCCATCCGGGCCCCTGGGAACTTCCAGGCCCCTTACAAGTGTACTGCCTGTACCCCCCTGATGGCGACGCTGCCCTAAGGCAGTGGAAGAAGGAACCTAAGGGCCACACATCCTTACCCCTAGACCTCAGGGTAGGCCAGAAGACCTACACCCTACCAATTCTGAGATTTAGAGAAGCTTGATGAGCTCCTCCTGCACAGGATTGGGGTAGGGTACACACACCTGTAACGTGGAGGAGGACCTCCACCATCTTAGGTCACTCACATTCTCCAGGCCCACCTCCGGAAATAAGGAATGTCCACATGTTCAACTTCAGCCTTTTCGACACTTTTAATGTAGAAGAAATAGAATGTCCAGTTCTTGGCCAAAGTACCCTTTTCCTGCACCTCTTTAGTCCGATCCCCTAAGCCAATCATATATTCTCAGGTGTTTTTAAGGATTACAGAACTGCATTCGTATTTTTGTCCACTTATATCTGCCTAGAGTTCAGCTTTAGGAATTGACAGATTGCAATTGTTTGTTCTATGCATTAATATTATTATATAAAATACTTTTCTTATTATGTTTTTTTTTTTTTTTCCAGACTGAAAGGTCCTCTCAGATGAGCGGTATGTTACATTTAAGCTTTCTTTAAAGTGATATTAAACCCTCAATTTTTTAAGCACTGATTTAATGCATTACTGAGTATGCCGCTTCCATATCTTTCAATCCTTGCTCCAGTGTAAGCCGGTGCCATGACCTCTGCCCCAGGTTTCCTGTGTCAGGGTGGCTCCTTTCTCCTGCAGCGTCCTATGGAGCCAGCCTTGTATGCAGGGACTAGACTTGTGTCTCCCTACGCTGTGCACATCAATAGAAACACACAGCCCCATAGCCTAGAGTGGCAAGGTGTTCCCCTGCTCCACCCTCCTTCTTCTTCCCCTTCCAATGTCCAAGCTTAACAGCTGGCTGGAAACTAAACTTTCTGGAAATTTAGGCAAGGATCTCTGAGGGGGACCAGAAGTTCAGTGGAAGGAATAGTGTCCCATCATTGGTATCAGTGGAAGGAATAGTGTCCCATCATTGGTATCAATGGGAGGAATAGTGTCCCGTCATTGGTGTCAGTGGGAGGAATAGTGTCCCATCATTGGTGTCAGTGGGAGGAATAGTGTCCCATCATTGGTGTCAGTGGGAGGAATAGTGTCCCATCATTGGTATCAGTGGGAGGAATAGTGTCCCATCATTGGTATCAGTGGAAGGAATAGTGTCTCATCGTTGGTATCAGTGGAAGGAATAGTGTCTCATCATTGGTATCAGTGGGAGGAATAGTGCCCTCATCATTGGTGTCAGTGGGAGGAATAGTGTCCCATCATTGGTATCAGTGGGATGAATAGTGTCCCATCATTGGTATCAGTGGGAGGAATAGTGTCCCATCATTGGTATCAATGGGAGAAATAGTGCCCTCATCATTGGTGTCAGTGGGAGGAATAGTGTCCCATCATTGGTATCAATGGGAGAAATAGTGCCCTCATCATTGGTGTCAGTGGGGGGAATAGTGTCCCATCATTGGTATCAGTGGGAGGGAATAGTGTCCCATCATTGGTATCAGTGGGAGGAATAGTGTCCCATCATTGGTATCAGTGGGAGGAATAGTGTCCCATCATTGGTATCAGTGGGAGGAATAGTGTCCCATCATTGGTATCAGTGGGAGGAATAGTGTCCCATCATTGGTATCAGTGGGAGGAATAGTGTCCCATCATTGGTATCAGTGGGAGGAATAGTGTCCCATCATTGGTATCAATGGGAGAAATAGTGCACTCATCATTGGTGTCAGTGGGAGGAATAGTGTCCCATCATTGGTATCAATGGGAGAAATAGTGCCCTCATCATTGGTGTCAGTGGGAGGAATAGTGTCCCATCATTGGTATCAGTGGGAGGGAATAGTGTCCCATCATTGGTATCAGTGGGAGGAATAGTGTCCCATCATTGGTATCAGTGGGAGGAATAGTGTCCCATCATTGGTATCAGTGGGAGGAATAGTGTCCCATCATTGGTATCAGTGGGAGGAATAGTGTCCCATCATTGGTATCAGTGGGAGGAATAGTGTCCCATCATTGGTATCAGTGGGAGGAATAGTGTCCCATCATTGGTATCAGTGGAAGGAATAGTGTCTCATCGTTGGTATCAGTGGAAGGAATAGTGTCTCATCATTGGTATCAGTGGGAGGAATAGTGCCCTCATCATTGGTGTCAGTGGGAGGAATAGTGTCCCATCATTGGTATCAGTGGGATGAATAGTGTCCCATCATTGGTATCAGTGGGAGGAATAGTGTCCCATCATTGGTATCAATGGGAGAAATAGTGCCCTCATCATTGGTGTCAGTGGGAGGAATAGTGTCCCATCATTGGTATCAATGGGAGAAATAGTGCCCTCATCATTGGTGTCAGTGGGGGGAATAGTGTCCCATCATTGGTATCAGTGGGAGGGAATAGTGTCCCATCATTGGTATCAGTGGGAGGAATAGTGTCCCATCATTGGTATCAGTGGGAGGAATAGTGTCCCATCATTGGTATCAGTGGGAGGAATAGTGTCCCATCATTGGTATCAGTGGGAGGAATAGTGTCCCATCATTGGTATCAGTGGGAGGAATAGTGTCCCATCATTGGTATCAGTGGGAGGAATAGTGTCCCATCATTGGTATCAATGGGAGAAATAGTGCACTCATCATTGGTGTCAGTGGGAGGAATAGTGTCCCATCATTGGTATCAATGGGAGAAATAGTGCCCTCATCATTGGTGTCAGTGGGAGGAATAGTGTCCCATCATTGGTATCAGTGGGAGGGAATAGTGTCCCATCATTGGTATCAGTGGGAGGAATAGTGTCCCATCATTGGTATCAGTGGGAGGAATAGTGTCCCATCATTGGTATCAGTGGGAGGAATAGTGTCCCATCATTGGTATCAGTGGGAGGAATAGTGTCCCATCATTGGTATCAGTGGGAGGAATAGTGTCCCATCATTGGTATCAGTGGGAGGAATAGTGTCCCATCATTGGTATCAATGGGAGAAATAGTGCCCTCATCATTGGTGTCAGTGGGAGGAATAGTGTCCCATCATTGGTATCAATGGGAGAAATAGTGCCCTCATCATTGGTGTCAGTGGGAGGAATAGTGTCCCATCATTGGTATCATTGGGATGAATAGTGTCCCATCATTGGTGTCAGTGGGAGGAATAGTGTCCCATCATTGGTGTCAGTGGGAGGAATAGTGCCCCGTTGTTGGTGTCAGTGGCAGGAACTATGCCCCACTGTTGCTGACAGTGGAGGGAAGAATGCCCCAAGGACCAGATAAAAGCAAGCAACGGGCTGCAACCAGCCCCCGGGCCGCAGTTTGGAGACCATTGATATAGACAATGATAGCTCTGGAAACTCATTCAGCTTTGTGTGTGATTGGGTGATGTGCTGGGTGGGTTTTTTTCCGTGTTGGCCTGGCTTGTCAAAAGTTTGGTGTCTTTATTTCTAGGTGACATCTTTTTTTGTGAATGAGTAGGGGTACTATGTACCCCTACTCTTTCATGTGGGGAAGGGGGGTAGCCTTAATATCAAAGAGGGCTTCTGTATTCCGATAAATTACCTGACCACAGACCCCCACAACCACCAGGCCAGGGTTGTAGGGAAGAGGCCCTTGTCCTCATCAACATAGTTACAAGGTGCTTTGCTAGGGAAAGCCCCCCTGGCAAGGCACCCCTTTCCCTTTATGTTAGGTTATACAACCTCGGCACACCCGCTGTAGTGAAACTACAAATCCCATTATGGCTTTGCTTGTGGGAGTCATGCCTGTGGCTGTCTGAATCTTGCAATGTCTTAGGGCACGTAAAGTTCAAAAACAGCTGCAGAGCCAAGGTTGCCTACCCCTGATTGTAATGTAAAGTAGAACTATGTACAAAATAGGAACATTCCTAGCAACCATCACAGATTCAGGTAAACCCCCCACCAGCAGACCCCCACAGCCACCAGGCCAGGGTTGTGGGGAAGAGGCCCTTGTCCTCATCAATATGGGAAAGTCCCCCCTAGCAAGGCACCCCTTCCCCCTCATTTTGAGGGCATGTGGCCTGGTATGCTTCAGGAGGGATGGGGGGCACACATTGGCACCCCCCCTTTCCTGGACAACTAGGCTGCATGCTCAGAGTAAGGGTCTGGTATGAATTTATAGGTGGACCTAAAACCAGTCCCAATCACTGAATAGGCCCTTCAGATGAGAGAAACAGCAAGAAGGTCACATGACCAAGACTTATGCCGCGTACACACGGTCAGAATTTCCGATGCAAAAAGTCCGATGGGAGCTTTCATCGGATATTCCGACCGTGTGTATGCCCCATCAGACTTTTCCCGTCGGAATTTCCGATGGACTTAGATAGAGAGCAGGTTCTCTATTTTTCCGTCGGAAAAAATTCCGATCAGAATTTCCTATCATGTGTACAAATTCTGACGCGCTAAATTCCGACGCATGCTCGGAAACAAATCGACGCATGCTCGAAAGCATAGAACTTAATTTTCTCGGCTCATCGTAGTCTTTTACGTCACCGCGTTCTTGGCAGTCAAAAGTTCACCGAACTTTTGTTTGACCGTGTGTATGCAAGGCAGGCTTGAGCGGAATTCCGTCGGAAAAACCATCCAATTTTTTTCCGACGGGAATTCCGCTTGTGTGTACAGGGCATAAAAGGGGAGCATAAACAGTATTTGCAAAGCATTTTTTATAGTCTGCTTAATTACTTGACTTGGATTCCCAACCTAAATTTGAAAAAAATTGCTTCCCATCTTAAAAAGAAGCCTGGTATGAACGTTTGTTGGTATTGTCCTGTTCTCACGGTCAGGGGTCAGGCTCAGAGACCAGTAGCTATAGCAGTAGAGAGGCTCACCCCGACTAGCAGGATAAGTATACAAGCGGGTCACTCTGGCGGATGATGTGGGCTTCCCCGAGGTGGGGGGTCTAAGCACTAATCGGTTTACATCAGAGCTCCTGATCGTGGAGATAGGTTTATGCTGTGTGTTAGTACCAGGTCACGGTCCTCGGGATCGCCCAGTCAGGAGGTAAGCATGCGGGGGTCCAGTAGCAGATATAGCAGGTTGGGATCAAGCAGAAACTGAGTCAGTAAACAAGCCAAAGTTTGGTAACGAGTGGTTGAAGATTGGGATCAAGCAAAAGTGTAGTCAAGAAACAAGCCAAAGGTCAGCAACAAGTGGTAGCAAAGATACAAATGGCAGCAGGAGTGACAGTAGCAAGATATTAACTGGAGAGAACACAATAATCTGGCAAACAGGAAGTGCAAAGGAATGGCTTAAATAGGAAGTTCATGGGAGGAGCATAGCGTGTCGAGATCCTATGGGGTAAAATGACCGCACCAGCCAAGCAGACACTGGCTGCAAAAAGCGCCTAGAGGCGATTCAGTTCGCATGTGTAGCGCTATACAAGTCACTCATTCATTCATTTATTCAGCAAAGGGTTCAAGGTTCAAGAGAAGCACGAGTCAAGGCAAGGTTGTCTAAGGACTCAGATAGGGAGCTGTCCAGCATCTCTCAAGTATATCTAAATCTGCTAGTACATCTAACGCTCCCCAACTCCCAGAATAAAAGAAACACAATGGGGCGCCAACTAAGTCTATACACTTATTAAACACTTTAGTTTAAGGTAAAAGACAGCTCAAAGACAATACAAACTCACATATAATTAAAATAATTGCGCTTATTTGTACACGAGTGGAAGGGTTACCAATGCCAATCAACCCAGGTAGAGCTCATCAGCTGCAGCCAGTGTTGTGGAAGCCGGCTTCCCACTTCCTGGATCGACTGAATGTGGCTTCCTGGCTCCTCCCACACTGCCGACTGCAGCTGACAAGCTCTTCCCGCGTTGATTGGCCATGGTACCCCTTCCACTCGTGTACAGATAAGCACAATTATTTTATTATACGTAAGTTTGTGTTTGGCTTATTTTTTCCTTGATTTAAAGTGTCTAACTACACTTAGTTGGCACCCCCTTGTATTCCTTTATGTTGCTGTGCTGTAAAGATTTGTTCCGGTCTCTGGAGGAGAGTGTATACCCTGGTGGCACCCATGGATTTTGGTGGACTCATTGTGGACTAATTGCTGACAATTTTTAATAATGCACTTGTACTGTAGAAAATGGTGCAGCGCTTATATGGGAACTGAATCACTCATAACATTAAATGTAATTGAACAATAATAGTCCATATAAAAATTCTTGTGGAGATCACTGGTTCGGACACCGCCACCAACACCCAAACACACTGCTTTTTACCAAAAGGAAGATAAAAACTCGCAAGACAATATATCAATAGCGGCTCTTCAACAGCAAAGGGTATATAGAAAAGGCAGCAGCTCCTTTAGTATAAGTCAGCAATCCTGGATGCCTCCTAAGATAGGATCCTCAGCAGCATGAGCATAATCAGGCCCTTACTCGACCTCGTTAGCGGAGAACCCAGCAAAGAAAAGAAAACACTTCATAGTGCAGACATCCCAAGAAGTAGTTTAATAAAGAATAAAGAAGTTGATAAACTCACATTTATGAAGTAAATATCAAGCAGATAAAAAAAGGAAGCAACGTTTAGCGCTTCTAACCATAAGGATGGCCGCTGTGTCCCAGTACAAGCGTCGCATTGCACGTTACAGGCTCCTCCCTACTAGTTTCGTCATCACTGACGTCTTCAAGGGTTCCGCCAGAGGTTGCTAGCGGTTCTGTGGAACCCTACGGTTCCTCCAAAGGTTGCTAGTGGTTCCGTGGAACCCTAGGGTTCCTCCAGAGGTTGCCAAGGGTTCCATTAGACCCAATGGTTCCTCCAGAAGTTTCTAGGAGTTCCATGGAACACTAGGGTTCCTCCCAGATGTTGCCTGGGTTTCCTCCAGAGGTTGCTATGGGTTCCATGAAACCATAGGGTTCCTCCAGAGGTTGCTAGGGGTTCCATGGAACACTAGGGTTCCTCCAGATGTTAATAGGGGTTCCTCCGGAGGTTGCTATGGGTACCATAGAACCCTAGGGTTCCTCCAAATGTTACCATGGGTTTCATGTACTCCCCACCGATCTAACTCTGATGATGTAACATTCCTAGGAGGCCCCTAGCTTTATATCATTTTATGTCTTTTTCTACGTCATTTCTTTTTTTCTCATTTTATTTATTTTTTTAACCCAGGGGAAGGAGTTAGTTACAGTAAATACACAATAGACCCAGTGTTTGTGCCATACAATTTGTTTATATAGCCCTTCCCTTAGATTGACAAGGCTGGTGTCCAAGAGCATCTCCATTGTTCCTCCATCCAGAGTGTAGGCACTCTAATACAGGAACTGTGCTACTGGCTGGATCGCCTGGATGAAATTTAAAAAAAAAAGCCTAAAAAAGAAAACGAATGCAGTCATCACATTTAAGGATGACTGCATTATTCTCTATTATTTTTTTTATTGTTTTTGGATTTAATACCATTTTACCTCCAAGACCACTTGGCTGAAATGCCCCTCCTAGATTATTCCTCAATGTAGAAATTGAAGGAATTGGCAGAGATAAAGGATAAGAAAAAAATGAAGCCAACGACCTGAGCTCATTGAAGATTTGTATCTAGGTTGGACTTTGTTTTTATGCCAAAGGATTTCCCAAAATGAACCAACGATTTCAGAATATACGTCGTAATTAGGGACTTTTTTTTAAAATATAATTGGTAGAGTGACTAATGAATGTTTTTTATATGGTTAAAAATACCCCTGGATATTATTAAATCATTTCACTTGGATATAAATTAATACAACTGCGATTATTGCGGCAATTAAAGCGACCCGGCAATTAAAGCGGCACAATTCCTCCCAAGGATACCAATGATGGGGCAGAAATCTTTCTACTGTCATCAATGGCAAGGCACTAGTCCTTCCAACTGACACCAAAGATAAGGCAATTATTTACTCCCACTGGATGCCAGGACATTTACTATTCTCTCTGGTCACAGTCCTGCCTCCTTTAAGCCTGAAGGACAGTAAACTGGCCCTTTGTTTAGAAAGTTTGGAGACCCCTGGTATAATGTAACTGCCATGTTAGGCAAAAAAAGTGGCAGGGACATGGCACCTATCAGTCGTTTTTGCACAAGAAGTCCCTTCCATGTTTGGATATATTGCTCCATTGAGTCTATTCGTTCTTTTTAAAGCTTCCTACTCTGAATTCATATCACATGTTCATCCAGGAAGGTTGTCACCCAATATATCACGTACACAAGCTTCTAAGTCATGTTTTGTCCTGGTCTATTCTTTTATGCCCCGTACACACGATCGGAAATTCCCGACAAGAAAAGTCCAATGTGAGCTTTTGGTCGAAAATTCCGACCGTGTGTAGGCTCCATCGGACTTTTGCTGTCGGAATTTCCGGCAACAAAAGATTGAGAGCTGGTTCTCAAATTTTCAGACGGAAAAAAATCCTATCGGAAATTCCGTTCGTCTGTAGCAAAATTCTGACGCACGCTCGGAAACAACTCGACGCATGCTCGAAAGCATTGAACTTAATTTTCTCGGCTTGTCGTAGTGTTGTACGTCACCGCGTTCTTGGCGGTCGAAAGTTCAGAGAACTTTTGTGTGACCGTGTGTATGCAAGCCAAGCTTGAGCAGAATTCCGTTGGAAAAACCATCCAAGGTTTTTCCGATGGAAAATCCTATCGTGTGTACGCGACATTAGTGATCCTTCATTTTTAAGATGTTTACATGAAGGGTTGTATCATTTACTACAGAGTTTCTTAACTAGGATTCCTCCAAAGGTTGCTATGGGTTTCATGGAACCCAAGGGCTCCTCCAGAGGTTGCTAGAAGTTCTGCGGAACCCTAGGGTTCCTCCAGAGGTTGCTAGGGGTTCCATGGAACCCTAGAGTTCCTTATGAGTTTACTAGGGGTTCCATGGAATTCTAAGGTTCCTCCAGATGTTGCTAGGGGTTCCTCCAGAGGTTGCTATGGGTTCCATGGAACCCTAGGGTTTCTCCAGCGGTTGCTAGCAGTTCCGTGGAACCCTAGGGTTCCTCCAGAGGTTACTAGGGGTTCCATGGAACCTTAGGGTTCCTCCAGAGGTTGCTACCAGTTCTGTGGAACCCTAGGTTTTCTCCAGATGTTGCTAGTAGTTCCATTGAACCCTAGGGTTCCTCAAGATGTTGCTAGGGGTTCCTCCAGAGGTTGTTATGGGTTCCATGGAACCCTAGGGTACCTCTAAAGGTTACTATGGGTTCCATGGAACCCTAGGTTTCTCCAGCAGTTGCTAGCAGTTCCGTGGAAGCCTAGGGTTCCTCCAGAGGTTACTAGGGGTTCCATGGAAACTTAGGGTTCCTCCAGAGGTTGCTACTAGTTCTCTGGAATGCTAGGGTTCCTCCAGAGGTTGCTAGTAGTTCCATTGAACCCTAGGGTTCCTCCAGAGGTTGCTAGGGGTTCCATGGAACCCTCGGGTTCTTACAGAGGTTTTCTAGGGGTTCCATGGAATCCTAGGGTTCCTCCAGATGTTGCTAGGGGTTCCTCCAGAGGTTGTTATGGGTTCCATGGAACCCTAGGGTACCTCCAAAGGTTACTATGGGTTCCATGGAACTCTAGGGTTCCTCCAAAGGTTGCGAAGGGTTCCATGGAACCCATGGGTTCCTCCAGAGTCTGCTAGGGGCAATGGGCAATTTCTGCCTTTCAGATAATTTCCCACTGACACCATTGATTTTTTTAGCCATCTGTAAGGAGAGTAACTCTTTCCAAAGACCACAATTGTGAGGAAGGAGCATTCTTCCCACTGACCATCATAAGTTGTAGATATAGTATTAATTAGCAGTGTTTCCTTGAGGATGGAAAGTTTTTTTTAAGGGTTCCTCTGTATTGAAAAGGTTGGGAAAGGTTGATTTAGTGTTTTACTGGTATATTTTTGGTATTTTTTTTTTTAAAGGAAACCAGACTTCGAAGGACATGAAGCCAATGGCTCATTTACCAGGTACTTTATGATGTGACCATTTTGAATCTTCTTCAATTGGGTACTGCAACATGACGATCTCTTGAAGTGTTTTACTAGAAACGTTTTATTGAACAGTCTACACCTGTTTTTTAGTGTTAGAGATTACAGCATTAGTATGCAACAGCTAGTAAAGTCCTAAAATTAGCTCCTGAACAACATGGAATATCAGTGTCTAACTACGTTTATAAGGTGTAGACATAACACGGTCACATATTGGTTGATATGTTTGTAGAGTAATTTAATTAAGGTTGGTATAGTAGTATACAGAATTGAGGCAATCCATATTTTTATATGCTTATTTATTTTATTAGTAGTACTTTTCATTATAGATATAGAAACTTAATATATAGAGTTTTCAGTTAATAGACCCAACAAGTGCCCAAACTTATGATGCCAGGATCGAGCTAGAAAGTTAGATTCTTCAATCGTTTTTATAGCTCTTTTCCTGCTCCCATCCTAAGATAATGTCTATCATTGTCTCACATTACTCTCTATAAGCAGGGCCGCTGTTGGAAATCAGAGGTTGCTATGGGTTTCATGGAACCCAAGGGTTCCTCCAGAGGTTGCTAGTGGTTCCATGGAACCCTAGGGTTCCTTCAGAGGTTGCTAGGGGTTCCATGGTACCCTAGGGTTCCTCCAGATGTTGCTAGTGGTTCCATGGAACCCTAGGGTTCCCCCAGAGGTTGCTAGGGGTTCCATGGAAACCTAGGGTTCCTCCAGATGTTGCTAGGGGTTCCTCCAGAAGTTGCTATGGGTTCCATGGAACCCTAGGGTTCCTCCAGATGTTGCTAGTGGTAGGGCTGGGAAAAAAATCGATTTTAATCTTGAATCGAGTTTTGAGTTCAAATCGATTCAGATTTGAAGAAAATCGTTTTTTTTTTCGATTTTTTTTTTTTTTTCGATTTTTTTTTTCCTTCAAAGTTTCCGTAGCAGGGCTGCAGGGGGCGTATCCGGAATGGCACTGGGTGGCGTTACCCTAATTACATCTACTCGCCGCAGCCGCCATGAGTAGAAGTAATGTAACACTAACTAACCGCAAGCCGCCGTCTGCCTACCTGATCAGCGTGTCATGCAGACAGACGGCGGCCATTGCAGTGTTCAAAAGCCGCGCCTCCCGAGTCCTCGTCATCTGTGATAGGCGGAACACTCAATTTCACAGCAGGCAGTGTTCAGCCTATTCAGCCTATCACGGACATCCTCTCATCCTCGTCTGTGTTATAAGGATGAGCGGATGTCCGTGATAGGCGGAACACTGAATGCTGGGAAATTGAGTGTTCCGCCTATCACAGACGAGGAGGAGGTGCGGCTTTGAATACTGTAATGGCCGCCGGTGTAGCAGTAAAATCCGTATCCCATGAAAATCTGCATCAGGTATGGGCACAGTGATTGAAGCACGGGCACAGTGAGGCATTGGGCACAGTGAAGAATGGGCACAGTGAAGAATGGGCACAGTGAGGCACGGGCACAGTGAGGCACGGGCACAGTGAGGCACGGGCACAGTGAGGCACAGGCACAGTGAGGCACAGGCACAGTTTAATTCAACTAAGAGTAACCTCAAGATTTTTTGTTTTATTAGCTAAATCCAATTAATAATTTGGATGTTTAACAATCTTTGTTGCACACTGACTTTGCAGTTAGAGAAAGGGTTTGCCTTTGCAATTTCCTTTGTTGATGCACTTTAATTAATATAATTTCAAAAAATCGAATCGAATCGTAAATCGAGTTTTTTTATAAAAAAAATCGCAGATTTTTTTGGGGGGGAAAATCGCCCAGCCCTAGCTAGTGGTTCCATGGAACCCTAGGGTTCCTCCAGAGGTTGCTAGGGGTTCCATGGTAACCTAGGGTTCCTCCAGATGTTGCTATGGGTTCCTCCAGAGGTTGCTATGGGATCCATCGAACCCTAGGGTTCCTCCAGAGGTTGCTAGTGGTTCCATGTTTGGATATATTGCTCCATTCATTCTTTTTAAAGCTTCCTACTCTGAATTCATATCACATGTTCATCCAGGAAGGTTGTCACCCAATATATCACGTACACAAGCTTCTAAGCCATGTTTTTTCCTGGTCTGTTCTTTTAGTGGTCCTTAATTTTTAGAACGTTTACATGAAGGGTTGTATCAATTACTACAGATTTTCTTAACTAGGGTTCCTCTAGAGGTTTCTATGGGTTTAATGGAACCCTAGGGTTCCTTCAGAGGTTGCTAGTGGTTCCATGTTTGGAAATATTGCTCCATTCATTATTTTTAAAGCTTTCTACTCTGAATTCATATCACATGTTCATCCAAGAAGGTTGTCACCCAATATATCACGTAAACAAGCTTCTAAGTCATGTTTTTTCCTGGTATGTTCTTTTAGTGGTTCTTAATTTTTAAGACGTTTACGTAAAGGGTTGTATCATTTACTACAGAGTTTCTTAACTAGTGGTTAATAGGGGTTCCATGGAACCCATGGTTTCCTCCAGATGTTGCCAGTGGTTCTGTGGAACCCTAGGGTTCCTCCAGAGGTTTCTAGTGGTTTCATGGGACCCTAGAGTTCCTTTGGAGGTTATAGGGATTCCATGGAACCCTGGGGTTCCTCCAGATGTTGCTAGGGATTCCTCCAGAGGTTACTAGGGGTTTCCAGTGGAACCTTAGGGTTCCTCTAGAGGTTGCTAGCAGTTCTGTGGAACCCTACGGTTCCTCCAGAGGTTGCTAGTGGTTCCATGGAACCCTACGGTTCCTCCAGAGGTTGCTAGTGGTTCCATGGAACCCTAGGATTCCTCCAGAGGTTGCTAGGGGTTCCATGGAACCCTAGGGTTCCTCCAGATGTTGCTAGGGGTTCCTCCAGAGGTTGCTATGGGTTCAGTCGAACCCTAGAGTACCTCTAAAGGTTACTATGGGTTCCATGGAACTTTAGTGTTCCTCCAAAGGTTGCTAAGGGTTCCTCCAGATTCTGATAGGGGCAATGGGCAACTTTTGCCTTTTAGATAAGTTCCCACTGACACCATTGATCTTTTTAGCCATCTGTAAGGGGGTAACTCTTCCCAAAGACCACAAGTGTAAAGAAGGAGCATTCTTCCCACTGACCATCATAAGTTGTAGATATAGTATTAATTAGCAGTGTTTCCTTGAGGATGGCAAGTTTTTTTTTAAGGGTTCCTCTGTATTGAAAAGGTTGAGAAAGGTTGATTTAGTGTTTTACTGGTATATTTTTGGTAATTTTTTATTTTTATTTTTTTTAAAGGAAACCAAACTTCGAAGGACATGAAGCCAATGGCTCATTTAACAGGTACTTTATGATGTGACCATTTTGAATCTTCTTCAATTGGTTACTGCAACATGACGATCTCTTGAAGTGTTTAACTAGTAACGTTTTATTGAACATTCTAAATACCTGTTTTTATTTTTTAGTGTTAGAGATTACATCATTAGTATGCAACAGCTAGTAAAGTCCTAAAATTAGCTCCTGGACAACATCAGTGTCAGTATCAGTGTTTAACCACGTTTATAAGGTGTAGACATAACACGGTCACATATTGGTTGATATGTTTGTAGAGTAATTTACTTATGGTTGGTATAGTAGTATACAGAATTGAGGCAATCCATATTTTTATATGCTTATTTATTATAGTACTTAGGTTTTCATTAGAGATATAGAAACTTAATACATAGAGTTTTTGGTTAATAGACCCAACAAGTGCCCAAGCCAATGATGCCAGGATCTAGCTAGAAAGTTAGATCCTTCAAGCGTTTTATAGCTCTCTTCCTGCTCCCACCCTAAGATAATGGCTATCATTGTCTCACATTACTCTCTATAAGCAAGGCCGCTGTTGGAAATCATTGGGCCCGTACAGCCTACCTGACGGGGCTCCCCTTGACCTCCCCCTCGGCCACGCCCATGACCCTGTCAGTTATTGAGGTGTCTTTTAGGCAGCTACAAATTTCACCCTGGTTATTGACAGGAAAGTTCTGAAATAAGGCATCTCTACTCTGGGCCGGTGCAAGGAAATGTCTCTATATAGATGAAAGTGCATTTTGGAGCCATTCTCCAGCTACACCCCACCCTGTTATGCCTCGTACACACGTGTGGGATTTCCGACGGGAAAAAGTCAGTCGGGAATCTCGACGGAGAAAAAAGAGAGCCAGTTCTCTTTGTTTTGCCGGTGGTTTTTGCCAGTTTTCCTGTCGGAAAAACTGCGAGGGAGCATACACACGGCCGGGATTCCCGGCCAAAAGCTCTCATCGCAGTTTTCCCATCGTAAATCCCGGTCATGTGTACGAGGCATTACTGTTATCCCACCCCCCATCCTCCAGCTACCCCATGCTGGTACTACTGTACCCCCCCCCCCATCCTCCAGCCACCCCACCCTGGTACTGCAAGCCAACTCTCCCCAGCTGATGGCCAATATAACACTCATTTTTGAGATGATGTAATTCTGAGTAAAGCTTACCTTGCTTTGTCATCCTGAACACCGGATCTGGTATTCTTGACCGGTCCCATGAAGCTGCTCTTCTTGCTGGTCTCCGACCAGTCGTGTCAATAGTCTTCTTGCCGGCAAGTAAAAGGCAAGGCCACTGGTCCTGCATTGTAATTGATGACATTGGAGTGCCTGCCCACATTCTAGAACAGGAACAATGAGGACCAGAGAGCCGGCTAGCTCAGGACCATGGAAGGTAGATTTTACTTTCTGTATCATC
This sequence comes from Rana muscosa, assembly GCA_029206835.1. Lineage (NCBI taxonomy): Eukaryota > Metazoa > Chordata > Amphibia > Anura > Ranidae > Rana > Rana muscosa. The sequence continues at coordinate 323,366,013 of CM055125.1, forward strand.
CCCTTGACAAAACAAGAGTTATGCCACGTACACACAATCTGATTTTCCGTCGGAAAAACCTTGGATGGTTTTTCCGACGGAATTCCGCTCAAGCTTGGCTTGCATACACACGGTCACACAAAACTTCTCTGAACTTTCGACCGTCAAGAACGCGGTGACGTACAACACTACGACGAGCCGAGAAAATTAAGTTCAATGCTTCCGAGCATGCGTCGAATTGTTTCCGAGAATGCGTCGGCATTTTGCGCGTTGGAATTTTGCGCCTGAAAATTTGAGAATCAGCTCTCAATCTTTTGTTGGTCGGCAATATCCGACAGCAAAAGTCTGATGGAGCATACACACGCTCGGAATTTCCGTCCAAAAGCTCACATCGGACTTTTCTTGTCAGATTACGGGGCATTATACTCTTAAAGCGGAGGTCCACACAAAAATGGAACCTCCGCTTTTCGAAACCCTCCCCCCTCCGGTGTCACATTTGCCACCTTTCAGGGGGGAGGGGGGGTGCAGATACCTGTATAATACAGGTATTTGCACCCACTTCCGGGCATAGACTCCCGCGGGAGTCACGCCCCTTCCCCCCCCATCTGTCTTCTGGGAAATGCACAGGTCACAGGAGACAGCGGGGACCAGTTAGGATGCGCAGCGCGACTCGCGCTTGCGCAGCAGGGAACAGAGAAGTGAAGCCCCAATGCTTCATTTCCTGATTCCCTCACCGAGGATGGCGGCGGGGGCAGCCGAGTGCCGAGCCATTGCTTAACTTCGGCTGCGGACATCGCGGGCACCCTGGACAGGTAAGTGTCCATTTATTAAAAGTCAGCAGCTGCAGTATTTGTAGCTGCTGGTCTTTAATATTTTTTTTTTTTTTTTTTTTTTTAGGCGGACCTCCATTTTAATAAGCTTTTAGTGCCAGGAGTTAATCTCTTGAAACAACACTGAATTTGGCTCACTTTGGACTTTTTCTGTACATTGTAAATGAAATATCATGCTGGATCCCTTAGAACATGTGTTTTCTTCCTCAGCCACGAGCCAATTAAATGCAGAGCCAAAGGATACTTTTCTACAATGGGAATCTAGTTCCGGCTTGGCCTTCGTAAAGAATGACATGAAGTATGAAAACAAGTCAATCCACATTAAAAAAAATGGATATTATTTTGTCTATGCTCAAGTGTCCTTGAAGATTCCTCACAGCTTTGAACACCATTTCATATCGGAGATCATAAAGCTGCAAGACAACTACCCTGATCCGGAGGTTCTTTTCAGTGGAAAAGTACTCAAAAACGGACAGCAAACCATCTACTTGGCTGGCCTTGCTGATCTCGCGAAGGGTGATCGGCTGAAGGTTAATGTGTCTTCAGTTGATCAAGTAGACATCTCTTTTGACCACAAAACTTTTTTTGGTGCCTTCTGGGTTATGGAAAACTATCCTGCAGATGTGAAAAGTTGATCTTCAAGCCTTTTATATAGACTCCGATGTTAATTTATAAGTCACCTTGCCTAAAATGCAAATTCATTATTTATTGTTGTTTGTTCTGTCCTTGACAATGAATGCTAATTCTTTATAGGTGAGAAAAAAAAAAAATGTTATACTTTCAAATGCTTTATTCCTTCAAAGCACAGATACCATATATTTGTCAAGCATACACATTTATGTTCTTTGCTGTTCCCCATATCAGTACCGTATATACTCGAGTATAAGCCGAGTTTTTCAGCAATTTTTTTTGTGTTGAAAATGCCCCCCTCGGCTTATACTCGAGTCACCTTTTTGCGCCTAATCTCCCAGACTTTGGGGGACACGGTACCGGCCGTTCCTTGGACCCCAATCTTGGCACACATGTAGCCCCGCTCTTCTTTTACAAGTGTGCAAAGTTTTTTGTCCGGGGGACCTACGGCCGAGGAGTACCGATTTTTCAAAGCCGGGCACCCCTTCCATAGACTCCCATGTTAAACGGTCATTTCTCCGGTGAATTTGAGGACCCGGTACCAGCTGGTCGTAGGTCCCTTGGATCCGGAACTTGGCACACATGTAGCCCCAGTCTTCCTTTACATGCTTGGAAAGGTTGTTGTCCGGGGGACCTACGGCCGGGGAGTACTGATACTGATAAACGGTCATTTCTCCAGTGACTTTGGGGACCCAGTACCGGCCGGTCGTAGGTTCTCCGGACCCCAAACTTGGCACACACGTAGCCCTATTTCTCCTCTACAAGTGTGCATAGTTTGTTATCTGGGGGACCTATGGCCGGGAATCATCGATTTTTCAAAACCGGGCACCCCTTCCATAGACTCCCATGTTAAATAGTCTAGGCATGGGCACAGTGAGGCATGGGCACAGTGAGGCATGGGCACAGTGAGGCATGCACATGGACACAGTGAGGCAAAGTGAGGCACAGTGAGGCACAGTGAGGCATGCAGATGGACACCCTAGGCTTATACTCGAGTCAATAAGTTTTCCCAGTTTTTTGTGGTAAAATTAGGTGCCTCGGCTTATATTCGGGTCGGCTTATACTCGAGTATATACGGTAATTCGCAACCTCAGTCCTTAATGTAATGTAAAAAAAAAATCAAGCCGTCGACATTGATTTAGTCCTTTGACCCCCCAGGCCGTTTCTGACATTCCGATCCTACATGTAAAAAATTTGCTAGAAAATTACTTAGAACCCCCAAACATTATATAAATTTCTTTAAAGAGAGGCCCTAGAGAATAAAATGGTGGGTGTTGCAATTTTTTATGTCACGCGGTATTTGTGCAGCCGTTTTTCAAACAGACTTTTTGGTGGAAAAAATATACTTTAACCTGTTGGAGCCCGGGCCATTGTCAAATGACGGCCGCAAGGTGGCTCTTCAGGGCTGGGAGGCCGTCTATTGACAGCCTCTGCTCCTCCGGCGACTGGGGGGGGCACGCGAGCGCCGCCGGCGGCTGTGTGCACGCGTGCCCGCCGCGTCACTGAGGTGCCGATGCGCGTGCCTGGCAGCCGCGATGTCCGCCAGATACCTGCGATCGGCCATACACAGCCAAGGACGTGGATCTGTAGATCCACTTCCTGTCAGGGAGAGGAGACCGATGGTGTGTCCCTTGTACATAGGGACACAGATCGGTCACCACCCCCCAGTCAATCCCCTCCCCCCACAGTAAGAATCACTCTTAGGGAACACATTTAACCCCTTCCTCACCCCCTAGTGTTAACCCCTTCCCTGCCAGTCACATTTATACAGTAATCAGTGCATTTTAATAGCACTGTTCGCTGTATAAATGTGAATAGTCCCAAAAATGTGTCAAAAGTGTCCGATCTGTCCGCCGTAATATTGCAGTCCTGACAAAAATCGCAGATAACCGCCATTACTAGTAAAAAAAATTATAATAATAAAAATGTCATAATTCTATCCCCTATTTTGTAGAAGCTATAACTTTTGCGCAAACCAATCACTATACGCTTATTGCGATTTTTTATTTTTATTTTTTTTTACCAAAAATATGTAGAAGAATATGTATCTGGCCAAGACTGAGAAAAAAAAACGTTGTTTTTTTTAAAAAAATTGGGATATTTATTATAGCAAAAAGTAAAAAATATTGTGTTTTTTTTCAAAATTGTCGCTCTTTTTTTGTTTATTGCGCAAAAAATAAAAACCGCAGAGGTGATCAAGTACCACCAAAAGAAAGCTCTATTTGTGGGGAAAAAAGGACGTCAATTTCGTTTGGGAGCCACGTCGCACGACCACGCAATTTTCCTTCAAAGCGTGACAGTGCCAAAAGCTGAAATTTCGCCTGGGCAGGAAGGGGATATATGTGCCCAGTAAGCAAGGGGTTAAAGGGGTTGTAGAGGTTCGTTTTTTATTTTCAGAATAGGTTCCTTTAAGCTAGTGCATTGTTGGTTCACTTACCTTTTCCTTCGATTTCCCTTCTAAATGTTTTTTTTCTTTGTCTGAAATACTCACTTCCTGTTCCTCCGCAGAAAGCTTTCCCCCATCATCCGAGCCGTTCTGGCTGGGGGTTAGTCAGCGTGCTCTCCCCCGCCCTTGGGACTACATCCCTGTGGGGAGACACTGTGAACGTTCAGTGATGTAGTCCCAAGGGAGGGGGCGAGCACGCTAGCTAACCCCCAGCCAGAACGGCTCGGATGATTCACAGCATCTCCCCGCAGGGATGTGGTCCCAAGGGTGGGGGCGAGCACGCTGGCTAACCCCCAGCCAGAACATCTCGTATGATGGGGGGCAAGCTTACAGGAAGTGAGAAATTCAGACAAAGAAAAAAAAACATTTAGAAGGGAAATCGAAGGAAAAGGTAAGTGAACCAACAATGCACTAGCTTAAAGGAACCTATTTAGAAAATAAAAAACAAACCTTTACAACCCCTTTAGTGAATTTTAGTGCACACAAACACAATATAATACCCAATTGTTTGTTAAAATATAAAAGCAGATATTACGCCGAGTAATTAGATACCTGGCATGTCATGCTTTAGAATTGCGCACGCTTGTGGAGTGGCGGTGCCTAAAAATCTCCATAGGCAACATTTTAAAAGCCTTTACAGGTTACCAGTTTAGCGTTACACAGGAGTGCGGGTGCTAGAATTATTGCTCTCACCGTAACGTTTGCGGCGACACCTCACATGTGTGGTGCGACCACAGTTTACATAGGCATGTGTGGGACCTACATATGCGTTCGCCTTTGTCCATGAGCATGGGGGAGATGGGGCATTTAAAAAAAGTTTTTTTTAATATTATTATTCGTTTTTTATTTTTTTAACACTGTCTTTATTTTTATTTTTTTATGGCTTGTAAGGCTATCATATAGGAACAACATCTCTTTGGAGCAGTGACAGACTAATTTATGGAGTGATCTGGGGTCTATTAGACCCACCAGCTCTCTCCTCTAACCTTAAAAGCATCTGATCAAACTGAGATCTGTTTGGTCAGATGCTTTCACAGTAATGGCCCGTTTACATCCGAACGAAATATGAGCAAAAAAATACTTATTGCTTCTGGTTTTCTTAGACCATAGAGATGATCGGGGATGTTCCAGGCCTCTGTCAGCCGGTAAAACCTCCAGTTTAGGTCCCTGGCTCCCGGGTGGACCGGAAAGGTGGCGGAAGGTGGTCCTCTTCCACTGCACGTAAAAACAAGTCAGCGGCTAATAAGCTGCTTGGATCGCTTTTTTTTTTTTTTTTTTTTACAAGAAGATTTTTTTTTTATTATTTAGATCTTTACAGTACAAGCGATGCAAACACACAATCCTTTACGTAAAGGATAATACACAGAGTGACTTAGTAAACAGCAACAATGTTGACCACAGGATGGGTGAGAACAAAGTCCAAAGAACGTTCCAACGTTGGCTCAGGAGGTAGACATTTCAGCATAATAACTCAGAATGACCCAGATGGTGGGGGGGGGGGAGAAGGAGAGGGGGGAGGGGAGGGGGAAAGGGAGGGGGTCGGAAGGTGGAGGGGGGGTCGGAGAAAGGAACCTCGAGCAAGTGGATGAATTACAAAACAGGTCATCTACTCATAGGAAAACCAACCTATGGATTCAGGGCTGTGGTGCATCTCCAGCTACCACATCCTGTGCGTTCTCCAGGGGCTCCTCCCCCCCAGGCATCTATCAATTGCTTGGATCGCTTTTACTTTATTCAGCATCGACGGCTGAATTTTTTTTATATATACCAGGATCATGACTGCATCTGCAACCATGGCCACAGTATAACATTTCAAACCCAATGACGTATGGGTATGACATTGGGCGGCAAGCTACAGTCATGGGCCCAGTATAACCACTCGTACGTCATTGGGTGCCAAGTGTTTTTTTAAAGCATCTTTTTATGGTGAAGGAAATCCAGAAAACATAACCTGTTGGTGGTACTTAAGGACTGAGGTTGGGAATCACGGATCTACATCATTGACCTTATCTATAGGAAACAATTGCCCATTCCAGCTGATCCATTCTTCCCTCATAGTTTGGTTGGCAATTTCTGGTCAGGTCAGGAATAGGCCGTGCCTGCCAAACTAGGAGGCAATTATTTGTGTCTGCTGTAAAGTAATCTAGGGGTTTCTTGTAGAGGACTAATAAATGAAAAAAGATCACCGCTCTGAAGCCTCTGAATCCATGTAATGCTTCCGCCCCACTCCAAGTACACACAGGTGCTGGCTCTGCACAAAATTAGGTGAGGAAGGAAAAATATTCTGGATGGCCGCACTCTGCAAAGGATGCTGGTTTATTGATAAAATCCACAAATACAGCAAAGGCACTCAAAAATAAACACAGAAGTAGGCTAACGCGTTTCACATCGTGAGATGCTTGCTCATAGCTTTATCTCTAGCAGAGAAGACCTGTGGGTATCTGTAGTGCTGACTCAGATCATATGATGGAGTGGACCTTTCCTAACAAACATACGAAGATAACTGTGCTGGAAGAAATGTTTTTGAAAGGGATACTTCTTTATAGATAGGCTGTAACTGGATATGTAAACCCAACTGAAGAGACGCTACTAAATACATGCAGTTATTGGGGTACCACCTTGGCGCTTTAGTGAAATTTAGTCTTATTTAATCCCACCAGTTTTTTATTGTTCCATACTTCAGGGGTGTAGATAAGGAGGGGGAAAGGGGGGTCCAACCCCCTCACCCAGAGCATCCATGACACTCCAGATCTTTCTGACAGTCGTAGCATGCTGCCTAATTAATTCCCTTTAGTTGGTGAGGTCGAGCCCCCCAGGAAAAGCCTTCTATTCTATTTTTTATTGTTCCAAACTTCAGGGGTGTAGGTAAGGAGGGAGAAAGGGGGGTCTAACCTCCCCCTCAACCAGAGAATCCATGACACTCCAGCTCCCTCTGACAGTTGCAGCATGCTGCCTAATTCATTTTCTGTAGTTGTTGTGGCTTAGCCCCCCATAGGAAAAGCCTTATATTCAATTTTTTACTGTGCCATACTTCAGAGGTGTAAATAAGGAGGGAGAGAGGGGGGTCCATGGTATCTCAACTCCCTCCGACAGTTGCAGCATGCTGCCTAATGTATTTTATGTAGTTGCTGTGGCTGAGCCCCCTAGAAAACGCCTTCTATTCAATTTTTTATTGTTCCATACTTCAGGGGTGTAGATAAGGAGGGGGAACAGGGGGGTCCAAACTCCCCCCCCCCCCACCCAGAGCATCCATGGCACTCCAGCTCTCTCTGATGCCCTGTACACACGACCCGTTTTCTCGTCTGAATAAATTCGGGTGGTTTTTCCAACGGAATTCCGCTCAAGCTGTCTTGCATACACACGGTCACACCAAATTCCGACCGTCAAGAACGTGGTGACATACAAGGCGTACGACGAGCTGAGATCAATGAAGTTCCATAGGCAGTGCGGCTCTTCTGCTTGATTCTGAGCATGCATGGTTTTTAGTGCGTTGGAATTGCATACAGATGAACGGATTTTCCGTCGGAAAAATTGAGGACATGTTCTCTATCTAAGTCTGTCTGAATTTCCGACCGAAAAAATGCGATGGGGCATACACACGGTCGGAATATCCGATGAAAAGCTTCCATCTGACTTTTTCCGTCGGAAATTCCGACCGTGTGTACAGGGCTTGACAGTCATAGCACGCTGCCTAATTCATTTCCTGTAGTTGCTGAGGCTAAGCCCCCCAAGAAAAGCCTTTTTATTCTATTTTTCATTGTTACACACTTCAATGGTGTAGATAAGAAGAAGGATAAGGAGGTCCAAACACCCCCACCCAGAGCATCCATTGCACTCCAGCTCTCTCTAACAGTCACAGCACGTTGTCTAATTCATTTCCTGTAGTTGCCGAGGCTGAGCCCCCCAGGAAAAGCCTTCCATTCTATTTTTTATTGTTCCAAACTTCAGGGGTGTAGATACGGTGGGGGGATAGGGGGGATCCAAGAGGAAGTTAGAAGCTGATTGGTTTTTATGCAGAGCTGCACCAGATTTTGCACTCTCCGGTTTTAGTAAATCCCCCCCTATATGTCTGTGTTTTTTAATGAAGCTCACCACCGGCACCAAGGTGTTCACAATAGACTTTTTTTCTATGCCAAAAGAACGGTTGTTTCCCAAAATCGTGGCGGGATTAAAATATGTTACCAGTTTAGATGTATTATAGCACTTAGCAAGGTGTATTTTTCTCTTCTATGAAGAGTAAGTCAATGTAGAAAACATTATTTTCAATCTCTAATGCCAAAGAAAATGCATATATATATATATATATATATATATATATATATATATATATATATACATATATATGATTGCAATATATCATTTTAATGTGAACATTGTTTTAATTGAAAACCGGAATGAACCGAGTAAGTTTTATAAATGTTACAGCTTTCAATACAATTTTTAAAATTTTTATGAAAGTACAAAAATTACCAAATGATACCATTTGTATCTAACTACAATGTATTGTATTGTTTTAATTTTGCACTTTAATATGCAATGTACGGCACATTTATTTTTAAATATAATATATACTTTTCACTGCATCAAGAACATGCAAACCTCATTTGTTTTTATACTGAGTGTTGGAACTTTGCAAAAGTACGAGAGCACTGATCCAAATTGTTGAGTTTAGGTGCCTCCCGTAAAGCAAGGGTGCTCAACCTGTGGCCCTCCAGCTGTTGCAGAACTACAAGTCCCATCATGCCTCTGCCTTTGGGAGTCGTGCTTGTAACTCTCAGCCTTGGGACTTGGAGTTCCGCAACAGCTGGAGAGCCACAGGTTGAGCACCCATGCCACAAAGCGTACTGGTAATACTAAAGAATAAAAGAGATGTTTAGACAATTGTGGTCTTCTAACCTTGTGGTCACAGTTTGGGGAAGGCCCTTGTATTTTTCAATATGAACAGGGCTTTTTTTTTTTCTTAGAGAATAGGTGCAGGTACTCCCCCTGCTTGGTCACCCCTTATGTCCACCCCTACCCACCTCCGAGCACTGTCCCTTGGTTCCACCCCTGCCCACCTCCGAGCACTGTCCCTTGGTTCCACCCCTACCCACCTCCGAGCACTGTCCCTTGGTTCCACCCCCTACCCACCTCCGAGCACTGTCCCTTGGTTCCACCCCCTGCCCACCTCTGAGCACTGTCCCTTGGTTCCACCCCCTACCCATCTCCGAGCAATGTCCCTTGGTTCCACCCCCTGCCCACCTCCGAGCACTGTCCCTTGGTTCCACCCCCTGCCCACCTCCGAGCACTGTCCCTTGGTTCCACCCCCTGCCCACCTCCGAGCACTGTCCCTTGGGTCCATGCCCTACCCATATCGGAGCACTGTCCCTTGGTTCCACCCCCTGCCCACCTCCGAGCACTGTCCCTTGGGTCCATCCCCTACCCATCTCGGAGCACTGTCCCTTGGTTCCACCCCCTGCCCACCTCTGAGCACTGTCCCTTGGTTCCACCTCTTACCCACCTCCGAGCACTGTCCCTTAATTCCACCCCCTACCCACCTCCGAGCACGGTCCCTTGGTTCCACCCCCTACCCACCTCCGAGCACTGTCCCTTGGTTCCACCCCCTGCCCACCTCCGAGCACTGTCTCTTGGTTCCACCCCCTACCCCCCTCCGAGCACTGTCCCTTGGTTCCACCCCCTACCTACCTCCGAGCACTGTCCCTTGGTTCCACCCCCTACCCACCTCCGAGCACTGTCCTTTGGTTCCACCCCCTACCCACCTCCGAGCACTGTCCCTTGGTTCCACCCCCTACCTACCTCTGAGCACTGTCCCTTGGTTCCACCCCCTACCCACCTCCGAGCACTGTCCCTTGGTTCCATCCCCTACCCCCCTCCGAGCACTGTCCCTTGGTTCCACCCCCTACCTACCTCTGAGCACTGTCCCTTGGTTCCACCCCCTACCCACCTCCGAGCACTGTCCCTTGGTTCCACCCCCTACCCACCTCCGAGCACCGTCCCTTGGTTCCACCTCTTACCCACCTCCAAGCACTGTCCCTTGGTTCCACCCCCTACCCACCTCCGAGCACTGTCCCTTGGTTCCACCTCTTACCCACCTCCAAGCACTGTCCCTTGGTTCCACCCCCTACCCACCTCCGAGCACTGTCCCTTGATTCCACCACTTACCCACCTTCTATTACCATCTCTTTTAGAACCTTTTATAGAACCAAGTACCATTTTGTGGTGCTAAGTAATTTGTATGGAATTTGTTAATGATAACAAGGAAAGCAGTCAAATAGATCTCCTGCACTCAAGCAACAACAGACCCCCCTCAGCCACAATAGATCCCCCAGCAACACTAGTTCTCCACTGCAACAGCAGATCCCCAGCAACAACAGATCTACCTAGCAACAATAGATCTTCCCAGTAACAATAGACCCCCAGCAACATCAGATCCCCAACAACAATAGATCCCTCCTGCAACAAAAAACCCCCCTAAAACAAAAGGCCCCTCGCCAAGCAACAATATATCTCTCAAAACAAAATACCCCCCCCCCCCAATAGACCCATCCCAACAACAATAGGCCTCCCAATAGCCAGCATTAATAGACCCACCAGCAACCCCTCCTTTAACAGTAAATCCTTCCCAGCAGCAAAAGACTCACCAACAACAATAAATTCTCACTGCAACAATAGATACACACAGCAACAAAGACCCATAGCAACATCAGATCCCCCAACAACAAGAGATCCCCTTGAAACAGTAGATCTCTCCTGCAACAACCAATCCCCCTAAAACAAAAGGCCCCTCCCCCAGCAACCATAGACACCCCAAAACAACATACCCCCCGGCAACAATAGATAGGTCTCCCCACAGCCAGCATCGATAGACCCTTCAGCAACCAGCAACCCCTACTTTAACAGTAGTTCCCTCCCAGCAGCAATAGATTCCCCCCCAACGACAACAGTAGAGCCACACTACAACAATAGATCCCTCCTGCAACAACAAATCCCCCTAAAACAAAAGCAACAATAGACACCCCAAAACAACATACTCTGTCTCCCTCCGGCAACAATAGATAGGTCACCCAACAGCCAGCATCAATAGACCCTCCAGCAACCTCTCCTTTAACAGTAAATCCTTCCCAGCGGCAATAGACCCCCCAACAACAATAGGTCCCCCACAGCAACAGTAGATTGTCACTGCAACAATAGATCCACACAGCGGCAATAGACCCCCCCAACAACAATAGGTCCCCCACAGCAACAGTAGATTGTCACTGCAACAATAGATCCACACAGTGGCAATAGACCCCCCAACAACAATAGGTCCCCCACAGCAACAGTAGATTGTCACTGCAACAATAGATCCACACAGCAACAATAGATCCCCCCAGTAACAATAGTCCCCCCAGCAACATCAGTTCCCCCCAACAACAAGAGATTCTCCTGCAACAATAGGTTCCTCCTGCAACAAGAAATCTTCCAGCAAGAATAGATCCCCCTGAAACAATACCACCCTCCCCAGTAACAATAGACCACCACAAAAAAATACACCCCCGGCAACAATAGATCCACCCCAGTAACAATAGGTCTCCCGACAGCCAGCATCAATAGACCCTCCAGCAACCAACAATAATAAGCCCCACCCCAGCAACAGTTGACCCCCCCTGCAATAATAGATCCCCGAATGGCTAACATCAACAGACCCTCCAGCACACCCCAGCACTCCTTGCCATACATTCAGTTCTAGAGGTGCCGGAAAAGCGCTCCCCCCCGCTTTTTGACTGAAAAGAAGCATTGAGTATGACTGTGCCCCCTCTGCATAAAGCCACGCTTTGATGAGTATGGTGTAATGGAACTCAAGTGGCCTACACACAGCCCTGACTTTAATCCTACTGAACGCTTTTGGGATGAATTGGAACACTGATTGTAAGCCAGGTCCTCTCATCCAACATCAGTACCTGACCTTTAAAAATGTTTTTTTTTGGCTGAATGGGCGCACTTTCCCAAAGTCTTGTGGAACGCCTTGCCAGAAGAGACTCTTTTATCCGCAAAGAGAGAAGCAATTCCTTATTAAGGCTAATGGCTTTGGAATAAGATGTTCAACAAGCTCCTATATGTGAGGAAGCCAGGAGTCCATCAGTTCCTGACCTAAAAATGTTCTTTTGGTTGAGTGGACAAGAGGAGGCTGTTATATCCCCAAAGACGGGGCAAATCCATATTAAGGATAAAGGTTTTGGAATGAGATGTCCAACAAGCTCATATAGGTGTTCTGTCCAGGCATCTCTCAGTACTTGACTTCACAAAATGTTCTTTTGGTTGAATTGGCACAAATTTCCACAGAAACACTCCAAAATCTTTTCGAAAGCCTTCCCAAAAGAGAATGTTATATCCACAGAAAGGAGGCAAATCCATATTAAGGCCAATGGTTTAGAATGATATGTCCAATCAGCTCATATAGGCGGGGTGGCCAAGTGTCCATCAGTACCTGACCTCACAAATGTTCTATTGGTTGGACCCTATGACTAAGCCCCGTTGGGCAGGGCAAAACTTGTCAGGGGACATTGCTTAGAGAAGACTCATAGGCTTCGTGGTAGAGTCTTCTATCAAGAAAACAGAAACCTCTTAATCGGACAGTATCCCCTGAAGAAGCCCGACATATTGGCAAAACATGTTGGGAAAACCATCTTGTAGTGCTGTTTCGATAAAACTGTATTAAGCTGTACCTGCCAACTGTTATGTTTTAATATATATTTTTTTTATTTTGTTTTTCAAAATAAAAAATATTTTACACATTATATATGATATTATCGTAATTTACTCTGCACCTAAAAAATCCTAATCCCAAGCGGCGATCCTCACACATACACACACCTTCCCAGAAGAGACTCTCATATCTGAAAAAAGGGGGCCAACTCAATGGTTTTAAAATGAGAAGTCCAACAAGCTCATATAGGTGTGAAGGTCAAGTGTCCATCAGTACCTGACCTCACAAAATGTTCTTTTGGTTAGACCCTATGACTAAGCCCCTGGTGGGCAGGGCAAAACTTGTCAGAGGGCATGGGATTTTTTAGGTGCAGAGTAAATTACGATAATATCAAATATAATGTATAAAAGATTTTTTATTTTGAAAAGCAAAATAAAAAATATATATATTAAAACATAACAGTTTGCAGGTACAGCTTAATACAGTTTTATCGAAACAGCACTACAAGATGGATTTCCCAACATGTTTCGCCCATATGTCGGGCTTCTTCAGGGGATGCTGTCCGATTAAGAGGTACAAGTCTTCTATCAACAAAACAGAAACCTCTTAATCAGACAGCATCCCCTGAAGAAGCCTGACATATGGGCGAAACATGTTGGGAAATCCATCTTGTAGTGCTGTTTCGATAAAACTGTATTAAGCTGTACTCGCCAACTGTTATGTTTTAATATATATATTTTTTTATTTTGTTTTTCAAAAGAAAAAATCTTTTATACATTATATTTGATATTATCGTAATTTACTCTGCACCTAAAAAATCCCAATCCTTCTTCTTTTTATCTACTAAAATCAGGGATGTGGTGCTATAATTAAATTGGTCTGTCCGTCATCATAAAAATCATCTTGTCATGGGGCATGGCTTAGAGTAGACTCATAAGCTGAGGCTGCTCCTTACCCCTTTTGATTACATAGGCTGGTATGGGTAGAGCGGCGATCCTCACACATACACACACCTTCCCAGAAGAGACTCTCATATCTGCTAAAAGGGGGCCAACTCAATGGTTTTGAAAGTCCAACAAGCTCATATAGGTGTGATGTCCATCAGTATCTGACCTCATAAATGTTCTTTTGTTTAGACCCTATGACTAAGCCCCTGGTGGGCAGGGCAAAACTTGTCAGAGGGCATGGGATTTTTTAGGTGCAGAGTAAATTACGATAATATCAAATATAATGTATAAAAGATTTTTTATTTTGAAAAACAAAATAAAATATATATATATTAAAACATAACAGTTGGCAGGTACAGCTTAATACAGTATTATCGAAACAGCACTACAAGATGGATTTCCCAACATGTTTCGCCCATATGTCGGGCTTCTTCAGGGGATGCTGTTCAATTAAGAGCTTCGTCTGGACTCGGTGGTAGGGCGGCTCCTGGTGGACCTATTTATAGACATCGTCATTCCAGCAGGTCACCCACTTGTGTAAAAATAGAAGTAGGCATGCAGTTCTCCCGATCTGAATGGATGACCATCGCGGGTGTTTGTTATACACGAGAAGTGGGAAAAGTTTTGAAGAGAGAGACTATCATTAGCTTATATTAACTAATAACTAATAAAATGTAAAGTATTTGGAATGAGCCCCGAAGCTTGAATGTGCCTAAGATGTAATTGCCTTCAGTAAAAAGTAGCCACTTGAATATAAGCTAATGATAGTCTCTCTCTTCAAAACTTTTCCCACTTCTCGTGTATAACAAACACCCGCGATGGTCATCCATTCAGATCGGGAGAACTGCATGCCTACTTCTATATTTACACAAGTGGGCGACCTGCTGGAATGACGATGTCTATAAATAGGTCCACCAGGAGCCGCCCTACCACCGAGTCCAGACGAAGCTACGCTATCCAGATAGCGAAACGCGTTGACGTCACAGCGGTCACGTGACGCCGGCTATGCAACCCCCGTTCAATACAGCCGTGGAGTAGAGAGCGGCGCTCTTCAGCGTGGATGTACAGCTGACGCTGACGCCGACATCTAGATCAGACAAACCATCCCGGAGGAGCTGAAGAGGTGATCCGCAGTAAGGATCATACAGCCGTCGAGGGTAATGTTACTATCATCATAAATCTCCCGTTGTGGAGTACAGCGCTCATAGCTTACAGTTGATTGAGCAAGCTGAGCAGATTTAAAACTGTCCTGTCGGAAAGACTGGATCCAGCACAGCAATTAGCATAGTTGCCCTCTGCAATATAAAAACCGGATCCCGGGATGGTAACGTATTGAACGGTTTCTACTGACTACTACTATTGTGTAATCTTAGGCTACACTAGCCTAATCCTTTTCATACCATATGGACAGCGGCCTCCTTTTTTCCTTGTGGAATACTGTTCACCCCTCCGGAATGAATATTGATCACATATGATCCTTAGACAATGTGGCTGATGTTGAAATTTATATAAACTTAAACAATAATTTCAGACATTGCTGTTCAATGGATAACCAAGTGTAACAACTATTCATACCACATCAAGATCTTGAAGGCCTATGCTACCTTTGTCATTATTTGATAATCATATGGTAGAGATTATTATTTAGGATTGGCAATTGGCAATAGTTTCCAGTTAGTCCCAGGGTGATTCACAGTGAAGCTGATTACCTGTTACTTTTCATATGACTTAACAGTATTTGTTTATATTTCTTATTTTATATTCCTACCTAAGGTAACACCTTGACAGCTTCACTCTGAATTTTTGTGCCGACGTCCGGACCTTTTGTG
The DNA here is from genome assembly GCA_029206835.1 of Rana muscosa. NCBI lineage: Eukaryota > Metazoa > Chordata > Amphibia > Anura > Ranidae > Rana > Rana muscosa. Next base: position 323,381,360 of record CM055125.1, read on the forward strand.
TTGTGTGTCCCCCCTTTATTTGTAAATTGTTGTGTATGTTAGTCTTGTCCTGTCTGGTTGATCATGTCACCATACTGAGATCACCAATCCTGGTGGTTGTCAGTATTAAATGTATGCAGTACCTTATGTGAATAAGTGCATTAGTGAAATGTTCCTTGCATCTTTTTGATTCTATTAAATTATACTTTTTTAACATACCCCAGTCTCAGTCTATACCTACTGTTGTATAAAGTAGCAACTTTTTACAACCCATTAACCAACCTTGGGGGTGTTTTCTTTTTTCTTTTGCCCATTAGACTTATGAGACTGTTTTTTTTTTGATTAATGAGCAGGTCTTAAAAAAGCGCAACTGAACATTGAGTTTCCCATGTATGTAAAGCTGTAATACATTTATTATAGTCACGAATACTGATCAAATAGGGGGTATATACTGCTTGGTGATATCCCAGCCTGGACGGGTAGGGGGCTTAGCATTGGAAAATTAATAGACAATTAATAAACAAAGCCCCAGGAACCAAATGGCCACCATACCGGCCCCTCATAAAAATGGCCGGTATGATAGAATCTCATTGATTCCTGGCGGCCTTGTTGCTTCAAGGCGCTCGATCCAGAGGGTCTCCCTCTGGTGAATAACGTTTATCCCAGTTTCCGCCAAGCGGGTCTTGGGGTATTACCTCTAAAATAATAAATGTAACCATAGAGGTATCAAACCTATGGTATAGACCCAAGTGGCGGCTAGGCTAACTGGTGTAATAATTTTAACATATTGGGAATAGTATATATGGTCATTAGACTTGTGCACAACGGAAAAATTTGTTTAGTTTTGGTTCGTTTCTTTTCGGTCCTGTTGATTCGTAATCATTCGTAATTTTGCTAGACGGGATTTTTCGTGTTCGGACTAATTCGTATTTTCGCAAGCGACATTTTTAGTTGAATTGGAATGATTCGTATTAATGTAAGCCTTATTTTTAGTTGATTTATAATTCGTACTTTCGGTAGAGTACATTGTTTTTCGTTGATTCTGGACACAAATCCTACTTTCGTAACTTTTTTTGGGTTCGTTGATTCGTAATTTTCCGTGTCTCTCTCACAACGACGCTGCCTATTATGCCTAATGTGCTTCGAATGGATTTGTACTTTTCTAAATACATAGCGGTTATTTGTAACGATTTGAAATCTCGTACTTTACTTTCGTTATTTACATGCGGCTATAGCCTCCGCCCCTGTACACCATTTTGAGAGGGAGTTCAGTGCGGTGAGGGAGAAGCAGAGAGCAGAGCAGAGTGTTATTGTGCTTCAAATGGATTCGTACATTCGTAACTTTTTTCATAACGAATTATGCCGAAGACATTCGGGCATTCGCTATTTGCGATATAATTTATTTCGGATTCGGTTTTATTCGTATTTGCTTTGTTCGGAAATTCTAATGCTTTCGAATGTCCGATAGTTGCTAAATTCGGACGAATTTTGATTCGTTACGAAACAAATTGCACAAGCCTAATGGTCATATATGTGTTGTTTAAGTTGACGAATTGTTTTGCCAACATAAAATGCCCCACACCTACAAGTCATAAGATATACTACCCCCTCTGTATTGCAAGTAGCATGAAACTGAGGACGGAAAGTTTCACCATTTGGCAACTGAAAACACAAGCCTTTTTGATCCCATGGGCAGTATGTGCACGGCCCACATGCAAATAGGCCTCGCACTTGAGTCTGTCTATCATGATTGGGTCTGTATTCACTTGCAGTTCATTTGTTTCCTATGGAAGAGCTTTTCCGGAAAACAATTTCGGGCGTTTCTCTGACATATTTGCTAAGCGTTGGATCCTCGCTAAGCAAGTACCAGTGCCTTTCCAAGCAGGTTCGTAGTGATTTATGTTGAGCTGAATATTTTGTAATAAACTTTGCGGTCTGTTGATTTGGGTTAATTTTTGGACTGGAGTAAAGTAGAGATACTCTTTCTCTTCTAATCGCTTTGTTGAAGGCCTTTCTCAGAAGGCTTTTGCTATAACCGCGTTTTTGCAACCGTATGCGCAGCTCATTGGCCTGCTGCCTGAACTCGGCCTCTTGTCAACAATTCCTTCGCAGGTGAATGTACTGCGTATACGGGATGCTATGTACAATAAGATGACCAGATTTTTTCAATGAAATCCAGGGACATATTTATTTTTTTACTGGTAATGGCGGAAATCAGCGACTCTCTGCCCATCGCCGCCGCCGCCCTCCTCACCGCCTGTCAAGTCTTAATCTCCGGGCCCCGGCTACTACTGGGTGGGGAGCGGAGGAAGATCACTCCACCAGGGAAGGCAAGGAGATAGACAGGCGGCTGGCCAGGACTTGAGACAAGGCAGAAGAATATGCGAGCGGAGCGGAACGGGCATGCACCCAAAACTGAAGAAATATTCCCTCCGCTCCGACCAGCACATGATCATCAGAAAGGGGCACAGATAATGAAAAAAATACACCACCCCCCCCCCCAAGCTAGTAGGAGCCGCAGAGCGGGGGTGAGTAATTACTTTTTTTATTTTTTTTATTCTGCACTGACTGTCTTTAAAATTGTCCCAGCCCCTGTTCAAATCTAATCCGGGGACAAAACCGGGGACAGACTTGGTCCTGGGACAGTGTCCTCAATCCGGGGACTGTCCCCTGAAACCGGGGATGTCTGGTCACCCTAATGTACAAGGGACATAGGATGTCCACTTTTGGCATGCATCAGGGTGTTTCCTGCCGTGCTTTTGCGGTATAATTTGGTAGCTACAGTCATGGCCGAAATTGTTGGCACCCCAGAAATTTTTCCAGAAAATCAAGTATTTCTCACAGAAAAGTATTGCAGTAACACATGTTTTGCTATACACATGTTTATTCCCTTTGTGTGTATTGGAACAAACCAAAAAAAGGGAGGGAAAAAAAGCAAATTGGACATAATGTCACACAAAACTCCAAAAATGGACTGGTCAAAATTCTTGGCACCCTTTCAAAATTGTGGATAAATAACATTGTTTCAAGCATGTGATGCTCCTTTAAACCCACCTGGGGCAAGTAACAGGTGTGGGCAATATAAAAATCACACCTGAAAGCAGATAAAGCCCTGGTTCACACTGGTGCGTTTTGACATGCGATTTGGCATGTCAAATCGCATGTCAAAACAGCGATATTTGCCGCAAATTTCCGGCAATGGCACCATCCTAATCGGTGCGACGCCGCATCTGCACCGATTTCAAAAAGTAGTTTCTGTACTACTTTTTGCGATTTCGCCCGTGATTTACATTGACATCTGTGTCAGATGTCTTTGTAATCGCGGCTGAAATCGGGACTGCCAGCGAGAGTGAAATTCTCAATTTGCGGTGGCTGCACCCCCCCCCCCCGGTTCTCCTCTGCTCCAGGGGGCCCATGCCTGAAGCTGTGTAAGGGGCCCCAAAATTCCTGATGGCTGCCCCCCCCACCTCTCAATTTGCGGTGGCTGCACCCCCCCCCCCCGGTTCTCCTCTGCTCCAGGGGGCCCATGCCTGAAGCTGTGTAAGGGGCCCCAAAATTCCTGATGGCGGCCCTGCTCACTGCTGACATAAAAAAGCAAGACTACAGTTTGCCAAAATGTACTTGAGTAAGCCAAAATCCTTCTGGGAAAACGTCTTGTGGACAGATGAAACCAAGTTAGAGCTTTTTGGTAAAGCACATCATTCTACTGTTTACCAAAAATGGAATGAGGCCTACAAAGAAAAGAACACAGTACCTACAGTGAAATATGGTGGAGGTTCAATGATGTTTTGGGTTGTTTTGCTGCCTCTGGCACTGGGTGCCTTGAATGTGTGCAAGGCATCATTAAATCTGAGGATTACCAAAGGATTTTGGGTCGCACTCTATATATATATATATATATATATATATATATATGTAGTGGGGTCCTCAATTTAGTGGGATACACTTGGGGGTAGTGTGACCCAAGTGTGTAATTGTGTTAGGGTTCAGACCCCTTTTTGTTATTCGTGGAGGATTGGGTGGTGTAATATTCTCCTTGACCAGTAGGTGTCAGTGTACCTACTGGCTCAGGGTAGAATCACTACCAGAGTGCTACCCTTCTTTGTCCCTTCCTGGAGATGGTGCGGCCGGGGCGGGGAACCCGCCGTGGTATCGTCGGGGGGAGATAAAAGGGGGAGACGCCCTCACCACGTGGTCGTCGTCGTCTTCGGGGATCATCTCATCACGCACCCAGGCACCTTCAGCCTGGGTGCGGGCGGTTCGAGGTTCTGGCCTAGGCGCCCTAGGCCTGGCCGGAATGAAGCTGGGATTCCATCCCAGGCACCTTCAGCCTGGGATGAGGTACTATTGAGGAGGCCTGGGACCCGGTGACTCCGACTGGGTCCCGCGAGGGTGAAGTTGCTCCAGGGCGCCCCTTGCGAGGGGACCCGCATCTGAGGTGAGGAGGCTGGGGAGGTCACCCGTTCGAAGACCCGGTGTAGTGTCAACCCGGTGATGGATGGGCCTTCGGTAACTCTCTTGGAGGACATCTTCCCCTGATAGAGGCCACAACGCAACGGAGGTATTCATGTCAAGACTCCTACAACCCTTGGTCATAGCATAGGGGGTGTAGGGACCCAGATCAGTATAGTGCCTCGACCTGCTCATCTCACCGTATCATGCCATCGCATTGCCTGTATGTGGAGACACGAAATAAACCAACAGTTGGATTGTGATCGGTGTATGGACTCTGTTAATGGGAGCAAAGGGTGGTTCGGTGGTTTCTGCACGACAGACTCGGTACATGCTCCGGACACACCGGCCCGAGGAAACATCAGGTATTGGCCTTCACCTCACCCGCCGTTGTGGGGAGGACATGGGCCGTAGCGCACCTCACTCTGTCGCGTGACATACCCCTAGCTAAAGAGGATGGGGTGAGGGGGTGGCTACACGTGGGGGCTCGTCCGGGATTGTGTGTGTCTTGGCGATGGAACTGAGAACGTCTGTGTTTGAACTTTGCTGCCCGGAGGAGTTCCGAACAGGTCGGCAATGTGATTGGCCAAAGTGCATCCCTGCTCGGAGTTGTGGACATGACCCTAAGTCGGGAAAGGCCCACGCAGAGGAGCGTAAGAAGGGAGAGGTCCAGCCGTGTGAAGTACTACATGTGGGGACTGTTAATGCACTGCGCCACGAGGCACCCCATGACTGTACAATTTGTGGGCGGAGGCTGGCGGAAGCCCGCGAAAACGTACAAGTTGTGGGAGGAGTCTGGCCACGTGTGGAGATACACGTGGAGACTCCGGCGCGTGGTCAGCGCGTGATGGAACAGCAAGTGGTCGGGATGGCCTCAAGCTCCCCGTGGATGCCGGTATCTTACCCCACGAAAATGACTGCATTTGCTGCTCCCCTGACAGACACGGGGATAAGGCTCAGGCCCCGAGGACAGTTGGCTCTGTATTCATGCAGAGACACGGAGGCTCTCGGTGTGATCTGTCCCGGATGCTCGGGACTGGTGGTCCAATTAAAGCCATTCGGGCGATGTGAGGCATGCAAGGAGTTCCTTTTTGAGGTTGAACCATACACGGAAAGGCCCCGGGCCCTACGCCTCAACTGCATCACAGGAACCGCCACTCCGGAGGGAGAGATACAGGCCTCTGCGGAGGTCCCCGTACGCGCTGACCAGGGCGAAGTGACTGCCCAACCAGAGATTGAGAGAGAAAAATCCGAAGACACTGCTTCGGTCACCACCGACTCCCTGCTGCCACCCCCGAAGAGGAAGATAGGCCTGGTGCAGGCATCCTATGGTCGTGGTCGAGCTTCACCCCGCCGCTTGCCTGGCCTGGATGACGCCGGTAGAGAAGAGGGTCCCGGACATCCCAGTTCTTCAGTAGGTCCAGGTGAGCTAGGGGCTGGAACTGTGGTGTTGGTTGGAGGTGTCGGGAGTTCACAGCCGGTGGAGCCCGAAAGGGAGGGTAGCCTTCCGTCTACTAGAGACTACCTTCCCGCCGAGATGTATGACACCTCCGACCTAGAGTCGTTGTCAGACTGTGGTGATGACGGAGAAATAGACGAGCTGTTTCACCGGAAGGGCTGGGACAGACGCCCGCTACCTGTGCTGAGTAAACCACAGGATTTCCCCATGTCCATAGAAGACAGTACGCTCCGGGCGCAGGCCCCGGAGTTCCCGAGGAAATCTAACCCTCCGACCAACTTTCCTCATTCAACTACATCACCCGCTCTGATGGAGGGGACGCAGCGTGCTTCGTTGCGGGCACCAAAGACAAAGCAACCCGAGATGGTGAAGGTACCTCGGCACCCGGAGGCCATAGTACAGCCGGGAGAAGGTGAGCGAGATGTGATGCCGCCTCTAGCCAGATTGCAGAGACTTTTCTCCCAGAGAGTCGCCCGTGAATATGGGTGGGAGTACCCCTACTTGCCTCGGGACTTATTGTATGAAGTTGAGGTCCTGCGACCAAGGTGGTATGACGAGTTTGTATGGGAAAAGCTTAAAGTACCCCATGCCAGGCGATACCTGTCATGTTCGCCGCCTGTGTCTAAAAAGTTCAAGGACTGCAGAGCTGATTGGAGACTTGGGCGCCATATTCATGCCGATAAGGTGCTCATCTGTAGGAAAGAAGGAGAGGATGTCGAGTATTCGGTGGAAGTGTTTTACGGGCACCTGAAGCCTCTGTTTCTGCCGGATCCAAGGTTCTACTTATAGGAGAAGTGAGCTCCTATCTTGTTTCTGTTGAAACTTTCTGGAAGAGACATTCCCAGACGCCTAGAACTGTGCCCTACTTTTGTTTTGATTTGGGCTTTTCTTTTACTCACTGGAGACTTGGGAGCTGTTGTTTTTTTTTTTCCCTCCCTTTTCTTCATGTGCCAAAGGCAGAGACTTTTGGGGTAGAGTCAGAGTAGGAAAGCAGGAAGAATGAAGACTTTGGCAAGTGTCATTACCGCAGCTCTGTCACCAGGTGGCAGTGTTGTGCAACGGTTGTTCGAGATGCTACACATGCATTACTTACTTATTGGAGTGAGCGGGTCTCTCGGCTGACCCACCCACTCATGCCAAGTTAACACAGAGTGTTAGGATGTGTTTTCTTTGTGTTGTTTCCCTTCTGCAGGAGATTCATCGGTCAAGACTACTGAGAGTGGGGTGGTTCTTAGACAGCGATGGGAGGGATTGTACATGTGTACAGAATAGATGTCTTATACAAATGTTTATCGTTTTATATTTCCCCTTTCCCTTTTTGAGCAGGTCTTGGCACACTTAGTATCCAAAAATTTGAGGGATAGCCTCTGGGGCCCACTTCATGTCGCCACTCCTTGGGAGACATGGGTGTGCACCTGACGCTGGGGACCAGCGTCAAATCACAGGGGGGAGTGTGTAGCGGGGTCCTCAATTTAGTGGGATACACTTGGGGGTAGTGTGACCCAAGTGTGTATGTCAGGGTCACCTGTGGCCAGGTGACAGATGCACACCGTAGGGGGACAGGAGTGCACCGCGAGGTAGTGAACCCTATGGCTGGCTTCTGTGGATAGGAAACTGGGTGGTTGTGGAAAGCGGGACCAGAAGAGCACAACCGGGATCCCAACGGAAGCGAGAGCCAAGATTCCCCAGGGCGCGGAGTCTAAGACCCAGCTGGTCTTCTCCAGGGCCTCTAGTGGTGAGGATGTTACGCTGCAGGCTGGGACCAGGTCGCGGCCCCTGGAGTTTCCTAGCTCACGCCCCGTAGGATAAGGGGAAGCAGCAGCACACGATAGAGAGAACCGAATAACAAGCCGAAGGTCAGGGCCACAAGCAGACAAGGATAACGAAGAACGAGCCGAAGGTCAAGGGTCACGAGCAGACAGGGATGGTCGGGGACAAGCCAATAACGTAACAGAGAGACAGACGTAGCACACGGCAGGCAGGAACCCAAACACACAATGCCTAACAAACACGTTGATCAGCAAAGCAGGCTTGCAGTGCACAGGTTAATATAGTGTTCAGTGATAGGGCCTGGGGTGGAGTCAGGCTGGGAGGAGATTATAAAGGAAGCCAGGTGAAGGAGGTCTGGTCTCTAGATGAACACATGAGGAGGAAGGTAAGATGGCAGACAGACATTAATGCATATCCATGACAGTACCCTCCCTCTTACGAGGCCTCCCCCTTCCCCGCCTGGGCCCAGGTTTAGAGGGAAACTTCAGATGAAACTCCTTTAACAGACGAGGTGCAAAGACCTCAGATGCAGTGATCCAAGACCTCTCCTCAGGACCAAACCCTTTCCAATGAACGAGGTACTGAAGAACGCCTTTACAGAGTCGGGAGTCCAGAATTTGACTGATCTCGTACTCCTGATTATCCTCCGAGACAGGCGCCACGGTAGGAAGAGGACGAGAGAATTTATTGAGGACTAAAGGCTTTAGAAGAGCAACATGAAAGGAGTTAGTGATTTTAAGGCTCTTAGGAATCTGGAGTTTGAAACAAACCGGATTCAGTTTAGCAGTTACCGTGTATGGACCGATGAATCGTGGAGCAAACTTCAGAGAAGGAACTCGGAGCTTGATGTTCCTGGTAGAGAGCCAGACTTTGTCCCCTGGCTGAAGAGAAGGCGGTTTACGCCTGCGGCGGTCGGCAAAGCCTTTGAATTTTTCAGCAGCTGCCCGGAGGGAATCATGAACGTGACCCCAAACGGAATTGAGAGACTCCTGAACCGAAGCCAAAGCTGGAATGTCTGGAGAACAGATCATAGGAAGAGGAAGTTGAGGGTGTTTTCCATAAACTGTGAAAAAGGGTGTCTTCTGCGAACTGGTATTCACATGATTGTTATGGGAGAATTCTGCCCACGGGAGTAGAGAGGACCAATCGTCATGGTGAGAAGACACAAAGGTGCGAAGAAAGACCTCTAACTCCTGATTAACCCTCTCAGTCTGTCCATTGGATTGGGGATGGTAAGAAGAAGAAAAATCCAAGACAATATTGAGGGATTTGCAAAAGGCTCTCCAAAAACGAGACGTGAATTGGACTCCCCTGTCGGAAACAATATGAGAAGGGACCCCATGTAGGCGGAGAATTTCTCGAATGAAAATGGGAACCAAGGCAGGGGCAGAAGGAAGACCAGGAAGAGGAACAAAATGAGCCATCTTGGAGAATCGATCGATTACCACCCAAATGACTGTATTATTCTCAGACAGTGGGAGATCGGTGATAAAATCCATGGCAATATGGCCCCAGGGTTCCTTAGGAATAGGCAAGGGCATGAGGAGACCAGCAGGAGCTTGTGTGGAGGATTTGGACTGAGCACAGACATGACAAGCTTTAACGTAGTCTTTGACGTCTGAGCGGAGATTAGGCCACCAGTAGTGACGACTGATGAGTAGGAAGGATCGGAGGAATCCAGAATGCCCTGCCACCTTGGAATCATGTCCCCAACGAAGGATCTTAGCTCTTAGCTCAGTGGGGACAAAGGTCTTACCAGGCGGAATTTTAGACTTCAGGGTGGTAGAGTGGGCAACAATGCATGAGGTGGGAATGATCGGCTCAGGTTCAGGGGCGGACTCCTCGTCCAAAGTGTCAAATGACCTAGAGAGCGCATCAGCCCGACCGTTGCAGGAACCAGGTTTGTAGGTAATCGTGAAATTAAAACGGGCAAAGAAGAGACTCCACCTGGCCTGTCTAGGATTCAGACGTTTAGCATTCTGTAGATACTGTAAATTCTTGTGATCGGTAAAGATCGTTATGGAGTGAGGGGAACCCTCCAAGAGATGACGCCACTCCTCTAACGCCAATTTAATTGCGAGAAGTTCCCGATCACCGATGGCATAATTCCTCTCTGCCTGAGAAATTTTTTTGGAGAAGAACGCACATGGTTGGCGTCTCTTCTCAAAGATTTGAAGAAGCACAGCTCCCACCCCCATTGAGGAAGCGTCCACTTCAATAAAAAATGCATTCCCAGGATTTGGTCTCCTCAAGAGGGGGCCAGAAACAAAGGCCTGTTTCAGGTTGTGAAATGCAGAGACAGCTTCGGGAGGCCAGTCTCTGGCATTCACACCCTTCTTGGTCAAAGCGATAATAGGCGCGGCAATGGAAGAGTAATTCCTTATGAACTGCCTATAATAATTAGTGAAGCCAAGAAAGCGCTGTGTGGCCTTGAGGCTAGCAGGAAGAGGCCAGTTGGTGATAGCCAAGACCTTCCCAGGGTCCATACGAAGCCCCGAACATGAGACAAAGCACCCCAAAAACAGGACCTCAGAACATTCAAAGGAACATTTCTCCAGCTTGGCATAGAGATTGTTCTCTCTAAGACGTTGAAGTACAGTGCGGACATGGTTTCTGTGGACGAGCAGATTTTCAGAAAAGATCAGAATGTCATCCAGATAGATGACAACAAACTGGTACAGCAGATCTCTGAAGATTTCATTGACAAAGTTTTGAAACACGGCTGGAGCATTACACAGACCAAAAGGCATCACCAGATATTCGTAATGCCCGTCTCTAGTGTTAAATGCAGTCTTCCATTCGTCACCCTCCCGTATTCGAATGAGATTGTACGCGCCTCTGAGATCCAACTTGGTGAAAATGGAGGCACCCTTCAACCTATCGAATAGCTCAGATATTAAGGGTAAGGGGTATCGATTTTTAATAGTAACCGCATTTAAACCCCGATAATCGATGCAGGGTCTTAAGGTACCATCCTTTTTGGCAACAAAAAAGAACCCTGCCCCTGCAGGCGATGAGGATTTCCGGATGAACCCTCTCTCCAGATTCTCTGCTACATACTCCGACATGGCCTGGGTCTCTGGGATGGACAGAGGGTAGGTACGACCCCTGGGTAGAGTTGCTCCGGGGACAAGATCAATAGCACAGTCAAAAGACCTGTGGGGAGGAAGCACCTCAGCTGATTTTTTACAGAACACATCCCGGTAATCGCTGTATGCGGCGGGAAGATCAGAAGAAACAGAAGTGGCAGCAACCGGAAGACTCTCCTTGGGGGTCACCTTGAGAAGACACGACGAGAAACATGAGGAACCCCAGGCCAGGATCTGCCCAGAGACCCAGTCCACATGTGGAGAGTGGAGCTGTAGCCAAGGGAGGCCCAATACAACTGGGGTAGAGGCCTTGGGTAGAATAAGAAAGGATATCCACTCCTGGTGGAGAATCCCTACCGACATCCTAATGGGTAGCGTCTGGAAGCGAATAGGGCCCCCTGGGAGAACAGTGCCATCAATTGCCGAGACTACCAATGGGGTAGTGAGAGGTGAAAGGGTAAGCTTCATAGAAGAAGCAGTTCTCCAATCCATGAAATTGCCGGCAGCCCCGGAATCCAGGTATGCAAGGGTTGACTGAGGAGAAGTGCCTACATGAAGGGACACCGGCAAGAGCAGGCGAGAAGGTGATGTTTCTGGGTCCAATACTCCACCTTCCAAATGTATTAGACCCGAGCGTTTCCCGGACGAAGCGAGCAGGAGTCACGAAAATGACCCTTGCCCCCACAATAGAGGCACAAGCCCAGAGTTCTGCGCCTAGCACGTTCTTCGGGGGTTAGTCTGGTCCGGCCCAGCTGCATAGGTTCTTCAGCAGGTAGAGGATGCTCCACGGAATGAAGGGAGGGGAGCTCAGACTGGCTAGGACCCAGAGAGTGCTGGCGTCTTTTTTCTAAGGACCTCTCTTGAAAACGAATGTCGATCTGGTTGCATAATGAAATTACATCGTCCAGACCGACGGGAATGGCTCTTCCCGCTAATTCGTCTTTCACTCGGTCAGAGAGGCCATGTAAAAAGGTAGCGACCAGGGCCTCATTATTCCAGCTCAATTCAGCTGTGTGGATACGGAACTGAAGAGCATATTGCCCCACTGAACTAGATTCTTGGCGAAGACGTAAGACAGCACTAGCCGCTGAAGAAGCCCGAGCCGGCTCTTCGAAGATATTACGAAAGAGCTTCAAGAATTCGGACAGACTGGAAACCACCGGATCGTTCCTCTCCCACAGGGGGGCAGCCCAGGCCAAAGCTTCACCGGAGAGGAGGGAAATGATATAGGCTACCTTAGCCCGGTCAGATAGGAAGCTTTGAGGCTGAAGCTCAAAATGAATAGTGCATTGGCTGAGAAACCCCCTGCAGGCCTTGGAGTCCCCAGAGAAACGGAACGGAGCTGGCAATCTTAGTGAGTGTGAGGCTGCGACTGGTGCGATAGGTACAGCCGCTGGTTGTACTTGGGGTTGCGGATTCGGGGTTCCCAAGGAGACCTGAAGCTGCTCGAATCGAGAAGCCAGATCCTGGAGGAATCGCATCACCTGGGTCTGATTTGATTCCTGGGTCTCAAGTCTGCGAACTATGCCCTGCAATGGATCATCCGCGGGAAGCGGGATGTCAGCCGGGTTCATGGCTGATCAAACTGTCAGGGTCACCTGTGGCCAGGTGACAGATGCACACCGTAGGGGGACAGGAGTGCACCGCGAGGTAGTGAACCCTATGGCTGGCTTCTGTGGATAGGAAACTGGGTGGTTGTGGAAAGCGGGACCAGAAGAGCACAACCGGGATCCCAACGGAAGCGAGAGCCAAGATTCCCCAGGGCGCGGAGTCTAAGACCCAGCTGGTCTTCTCCAGGGCCTCTAGTGGTGAGGATGTTACGCTGCAGGCTGGGACCAGGTCGCGGCCCCTGGAGTTTCCTAGCTCACGCCCCGTAGGATAAGGGGAAGCAGCAGCACACGATAGAGAGAACCGAATAACAAGCCGAAGGTCAGGGCCACAAGCAGACAAGGATAACGAAGAACGAGCCGAAGGTCAAGGGTCACGAGCAGACAGGGATGGTCGGGGACAAGCCAATAACGTAACAGAGAGACAGACGTAGCACACGGCAGGCAGGAACCCAAACACACAATGCCTAACAAACACGTTGATCAGCAAAGCAGGCTTGCAGTGCACAGGTTAATATAGTGTTCAGTGATAGGGCCTGGGGTGGAGTCAGGCTGGGAGGAGATTATAAAGGAAGCCAGGTGAAGGAGGTCTGGTCTCTAGATGAACACATGAGGAGGAAGGTAAGATGGCAGACAGACATTAATGCATATCCATGACAGTGTAATTGTGTTAGGGTTCAGACCCCTTTTTGTTATTCGTGGAGGATTGGGTGGTGTAATATTCTCCTTGACCAGTAGGTGTCAGTGTACCTACTGGCTCAGGGTAGAATCACTACCAGAGTGCTACCCTTCTTTGTCCCTTCCTGGAGATGGTGCGGCCGGGGCGGGGAACCCGCCGTGGTATCGTCGGGGGGAGATAAAAGGGGGAGACGCCCTCACCACGTGGTCGTCGTCGTCTTTGGGGATCATCTCGTCACGCACCCAGGCACCTTCAGCCTGGGTGCGGGCGGTTCGAGGTTCCGGCCTAGGCGCCCTAGGCCTGGCCGGAATGAAGCTGGGATTCCATCCCAGGCACCCTTAGCCTGGGATGAGGTACTATTGAGGAGGCCTGGGACCCGGTGACTCCGACTGGGTCCCGCGAGGGTGAAGTTGCTCCAGGGCGCCCCTTGCGAGGGGACCCGCATCTGAGGTGAGGAGGCTGGGGAGGTCACCTGTTCGAAGACCCGGTGTAGTGTCAACCCGGTGACGGATGGGCCTTCGGTAACTCTCTTGGAGGACATCTTCCCCTGATAGAGGCCGCAACGCAATGGAGGTATTCATGTCAAGACTCCTACAACCCTTGGTCATAGCATAGGGGGTGTAGGGACCCAGATCAGTATAGTGCCTCGACCTGCTCATCTCACCGTATCATGCCATCGCATTGCCTGTATGTGGAGACACGAAATAAACCAACAGTTGGATTGTGATCGGTGTATGGACTCTGTTAATGGGAGCAAAGGGTGGTTCGGTGGTTTCTGCACGACAGACTCGGTACATGCTCCGGACACACCGGCCCGAGGAAACATCAGGTATTGGCCTTCACCTCACCCGCCGTTGTGGGGAGGACATGGGCCGTAGCGCACCTCACTCTGTCGCGTGACATACCCCTATCTAAAGAGGACGGGGTGAGGGGGTGGCTACATATATATAGAGAGAGAGAGAGAAAAACACATTTTCTCCTTCTCATAAAGATGTTTAGATCTGGGGACCTTTCTACATATGGACAGAGGTCAGAGGTCAGAGGTCAGAGGTAGGTCATACGTGCGGATCTCAGCATAGCTGCATGTTTACCCTTCCACACAATATAAGGCTTCCTATATAAAACATTGCGGTAGGGACATGTGCTGGTATCAGAAGGCGTTTTCTGCCTTAAAACAGATGCGGGGGTCGAGTTGGGGCAAACCGCTGACGCAGCAGATTATAAAACGTTTGTCTTGTTTATCGCTTGTTACTGCAGAAAGAGGATTAGAGACAACGTCATTCTTTCTGGGGAATTCTTCTATTAATTCAGGAAATAACTAATTATTAAAAACGGGATGGTAGTTGGGTGAGCCTAAAAAAAACAAACATAAAACGCGATGCGTTGGGATGGAATGGCGTTGAGTAAATGGCAATCGTAGGATTACTGAAAAGACGGAGTGACGCTGCAGCCGAACTGTAAGATTTATATCTGTGATGTGTGTCATGGCCATGTGTGAAATGATGGACTTCAGATGTTTCCAATGAAGGGAACGCGACCAAGATTTCTAGACAGTCGTTCGCTTCCGACCGCGTTGGAACAGTTTGGGAACCTTTCAGTTTTTTTGTGTTTTTTTTTTTAGCATGACTGGATTGGAATGGCAAATCAGAGTCAGACATTTGGATAGACGCACTAGGAAAGCATTCCGGAGGAGGGGAGGGGGAGGCCGAAAAGGGGGAAACTCCCTACTAATGATAATGGTTTTGGATTGGGATGGCCAACAAGGTTCAAACAGGTGCCATGGGTGGGTGTCCAAAAACCTTTTGCCATATAGGGAATGTCTGGGGGCCCTTCCTCTTGCACATGCACTCGGTGGACGTAATTCATGGCAAAAATATAAAAATATAAATAAAACATTAATAAATCTAATAAAATATAAAAAATAAATATATTGAAGTATTTTTTTATATAAAAATAAATAAATATATATATATATATATATATATATATATATATATATATATATATATATATATATATATACAGTACTTTACATATATATTAGGTGCCATGGGCAGGTGTCCTGATAACCTTTTGCCATATGGGGAATGTCTGGGGCCCTTCCTCTTGCACATGCACTCGGTGGACGTAATTCATGGCAAAAATATAAAAAATATAGAATAAAACATAAAATATTAATAAATCTAGTAAAATTTTAAAAATTAATATATTGAAGTATATATATATATATATATATATATGTGTGTAGCGGGGTCTCCTTTAAGGCCCCTGGACTACGTTACCCAGAAACCCGTTCGGCACCCAGAGTGCAATTGGCCACCGCAGAGACTCATGGGAGGGGCTATTTAAGAAGGAGGCGAGGCAGAGCTCGGCCTCTTTGGACACCGCACTGCAAGCAACAGTTTCTTCCTGTGCGGATTTGCTGCAGTGCAAGGCCTGAAGCCTGGGGCCTTGCGCAATTTCTGAAGAGCCTTCCACCCCACTGCGGAGCCTGGGTGGCATCTGACTTGTCGAGTGAGGACATCAGTTGGATCGGGGACCCGATCGTGGCGGATGCTGTGTGCGAAGACACAGCAGGTGGAAGTCATTATTGTGTGCTATACCAAATGCTGCAGGGCTCTGTAAGCAAGTTGTATGTGTTATGTTCTGCTTATGCCTTCTAATACAGAAGTAAAACCGTTATACTTGATCTGTCGCATCAGTGTGTTGTCTCAGAGCAAAGAGGTTACCCTTGCAATACTGTCTGCTTGTGATACAAGTAGAATCCCTAGACTAACTGTGCCATAAGAGACTAGACAAGATTGCCGGGGGTTGGTGGAGCTGTACTCAGGGCCCGAAATCAAACCAGCGGCTCTCTTAACTGGGGGTAGTGCTACACGTGGGGGCTCCGAGCCTGGGATCCTGATACAGCAGGTGAACACGCCAAAAGTACCGGCATGGACCCGTTAGAGGTTAAAACGTGGTGCGAAGCAGCTAAGACAGAACCAGACCAGTCTGTGGTTATCAGCCTCCCAGGAGAGGAATGGTCAACAGAGACGGTAGAGAAACTTGTGGTGTCACTGTCCCCAGATCATACACTGTGGGTGATGGACATGAAGTCAGACCCAAACATCTCATATCAGTATGCGCTGATAGAGTGGTGGGACGGAATGCCGGAAACCTTTAAGCGCAAATGTGTGCGCGCGCCAGACAATAGAACTTATAGGTTGGCGCACGCAATAACCGTTAAGACAGAGCCATCCCCAACGGGATCACCACAAGGGACACCCCGTGTCTCACCTGAAAGAAGAGTAAGGGCGACACCCCCAACGGCACCGGTTACTACCATAGCACCAGAATTAATAAACGCCCTTTCTGATCTGCTGACGAAGTGCCAGAGGACAAGCACGGTACATGTAGAGGCTAGCTACCGCAGACTAAAGACATTCTCAGGGAAGCTTCCTGTCCCAGTAGGGGAAGAAGATTTCGATACCTGGGTTGAGCAGGCACTACTAGCAGTAGAGGCATGGGAGGTGCCTGAAGCGCAGAAAAGACAGCGTGTGATAGAAAGTTTGAAAGGCGCGGCAGCAGAAGCGGTGAAAAGCTTCCGGTTTGGCAATGCTGATTGCACAGCTCAGGACTGTTTAGCCATGTTACAAGAGGAGTTCGGTCAGCTAGAAAAGGTGACAGAACTAGTGTACCAATTCGAAACATACTCTGAAAGCTTCTCATTCGGCTGTTGGAAAGTATGTGAGAAGACTAAACAAGATGCTTTGCAAGATCGTGTTAAAGAAAGGGATGTTGCCCCAAGACACAGATGCGGCAAGAATGAAGCAAGTGTTAAAGGGAGCGTTACGCTCGGATCCAGTCTGGCTTCACCTGAAAACCTCTGGAGGGGGAATGTCACTAACTTACTCTGATCTGATAAAAATGATTAGGGATGAGGAGTCACTACATGTGGATCAACAAGTGATCAAGACCCATACCTCTACTACACCAGTGATAGTCAATTCAGTGATGACGAAAGAAAGAGACCCAGAAGTAGACACTTTAAAATCACAGATGTCTCAGGTGTTAGAGATGCTGACCTCCCTGATTGCAAAAGATTCAAAGGTTCCTGAGAGAGAAGGACCCAGGAAGGAGTTGTTCTCAGACGCTTCAGTGCCCATTCCCCTACAAGATTGGGGGGATGTGATCTGTTTTAACTGTGGAGGGATTGGCCATATTGCAGCTGTATGTTCCAGTCCCAAGAAAAAGAAAGCAGATAACCTCAAGCCGGCGGGAAACTCCAGAGGGCCCCGGTGAAGGAGTCAACCGGGTGCCCATCATCTTCAGTGAGCTCCAAACTGACTGAGAAGCCCAAGAAAAGAGATGACAGAACTCCTCAGAAGAAGCACAGTATTCCACAGCGGGAATACACCCCAGAAAAAAAACATAGTGTCCCTCAACGGGTCTGTACACCCATTAAAAGGAGGGAAATCAATGCATACCAGGCCCAAGAGAGACTTAAGTCCAAAGAGAAATGGATGGAAGAAAGCCCAAAAGGGAAACGCAAAGATCCAAGGAAGGAGACCCCTTTGAAGCGATATCCAGAGAAGCTGGTGGATCCCTCCCCGATAGTACCTGTCCAAGTGGAGGGAGTCTACACAAGAGCCATATTGGATACTGGGGCGCAGGTGACCCTGTTGTACCGGGACTTTTATGACAAACACTTAGGCCACCTGCCCATCAAGAAGATAGAGGAACTAGAAATATGGGGTATCGGGACCCAGAGCTTCCCCTATGATGGCTATCTGCCCATAAAACTGACCTTCGACCCATCTGTGGCCGGGAAGGCTGAAGTGTTTGACACTCTGGCAGTGGTGTACCCTCGGCCACCTGGAGCCAACAAGAGTTCCTTAATAATAGGGACGAACACGGACCTGGTCCGGAGGCTCCTGACCCCTCTTGCATGCAGGAAAACCCCCACGGCCACCAAGATCCACCCCATGTTGAAGACAGCCTACCAACGGTTGGTCTTGGAGCAACAGGCCCCGGAAGAGGGAGTGGGGAAGGTCTGGAGACTTGGAAAGAAGGGAGTGGTGTTGCAGCCCGGCAAAGTAACCTGTCTCAGAGCCACTGTGAAGCTTACTTGGGAGCAACCGGGACCTTTTGTCATGTTGGAACCTGATCCAAGGGGAGAGCACTTGGGTTTAGAAGTAATCCCAGAAGTGGTCCCACTGAGGGCCCTGAAGAAGGCCCACTGTAAGGTACCTGTGAGTGTCAGGAATACCACGGATGGCCCCATGGAGATCCCAGCCAGGATGTTGCTGGGCCAGGTGAGCCCTGCTACCCCAGTTGCTCTGTCGGATGTGGAGAAGACGGGTGAAGGAGGGAATGTTTGGGAGAAACTCTCCATGGAGATCCCAAACCTGCCCAGGGCTTGGAAAGAGAGAGCCAAGGCCCAGTTGACCTTGTGGAAGAAGATCTTCTCTCAAGATGAGTTCGATGTGGGGTGTGCTAGGAGTGCCACCCATCGAATCCGCCTCCAGGAAGACAAGCCCTTCAGGGAGAGAGTCAGGCGAGTCCCACTAGCAGACCTGGAAGATCTGAGGGAACAACTCGGAGAACTCAAGAGGACCGGTGTGATCCGGGAGTCTAGAAGTCCCTATGCCTCTCCGATAGTAGTAGTCAGAAAGAAGAATGGATCGTTGAGGTTGTGTATAGACTACAGGACCCTCAACAGGAGAACTATCCCTGACCAGTACACCACTCCGAGGATAGAGGATGCCCTACAGAGCTTGTCTGGAGCCAAGTGGTTCAGCGTGATGGACCTCAAGAGTGGATACTATCAGATCACTATGCATCCCTAAGACAAGGAGAAGACAGCCTTCATAACCCCAGTGGGGTTCTTTAAATTCGACCGAATGCCCCAGGGACTGTCAGGAGCCCCAGCCACCTTCCAACGTCTCATGGAAAAGACTGTAGGAGACATGAACCTTATCGAGGTCCTTGTGTACTTAGACGATGTCATTGTCTTCGGGAGGACCTTGGAAGAACACGAAGAGAGACTGGAGAAGGTTTTGAGGAGACTCAGTGAGGAGGGACTCAAGCTTTCGCCAGAGAAGTGTAGGTTCTACCAATCTTCCGTTAACTATCTGGGGCACATAGTGTCTGAAGAAGGAGTGGCCACAGACCCCGAGAAGTTGGAGGCAGTTACTTCCTGGCCACGGCCTACCACGGTAACAGAACTCAGATCCTTCCTGGGGTTCTGTTCCTATTATAGAAGGTTCGTGGAGGGGTTTGCTCGAATTGCCAGACCCCTGAATGAGCTACTCAAGACGGAAGGGGAAGAGGATGACTCGGGTCCCAGGAAGCCGGGAGAGTCAGTCCAAGACCAGTGGAACCTAAAGTGTGAAGAGGCCTTTCAGATGTTAAAAAAAGCCTAACCACCGCCCCTGTCTTGGCCTATGCAGACCCAAAGAGACCTTATGAAATCCACGTAGACGCCAGTCATGACGGTCTGGGAGGAGTGCTCTATCAGGAGCATGAAGGACAACTGCGACCCATTGCCTATGTAAGCAGAAGTCTGACCCCCTCTGAAAAGAACTACCCCACTCATAAGTTGGAGTTCCTGGCCCTCAAGTGGGCCGTAGTTGACAAACTTAAAGACTACCTGTATGGGGCAGAATTCACTGTGAAAACCGACAACAACCCCCTTACTTATCTCTTTACCACAGCAAAGATGGATGCCACAGGACATAGGTGGTTGGCTGCACTGTTTGGGTTCAATTTCAGCCTAAAGTACAGGCCGGGGGCTGGGAATCGAGACGCAGACGCCCTGTCTAGAAGATCTCATGCCCCTACCAGTGATATAGAAGACTGGACCCAAGTGGCCCCGGACGGGGTGTGGGCCCTTTGTCAAGGGGCTGAACTTCAAGCCAGAGGAGGCTCAAGGGCAGAAGAGATAGGGGTTACCATGGTAGGAGTTCCCAAAAAATACTGTGGGGTAACCCAGTTGGAAGAAGATAATCTGCCAAAACTGTCAAAGAAGGAGTTGAGATGTGACCAATTGGAAGACCCCATGGGGAGATTGGTCCTGGATGCCCTGGAGAATCAGGATCCAAATAGACTCCTGCGCCATCCTTCAAAGGAAGCTCGCCTGTTGAGGAAAGAGTGGGACAGGTTGCAGGTGCATCAGGGAGTGGTGTACCGAAGGGGCCCCTCTGATGACCTGGAAGACAAATGGCAACTGTTTCTTCCCGAGAAACACAGAGAGACCGTCTTGGTTGCCCTGCATGACAATCATGGACATCTAGGGGCTGAAAGAACCTTCCAACTTGTTAGGAGTCGTTTCTATTGGCCCTACATGAGGGCTGAAGTAGAGGAGTACTGCCATTCATGTGCACGCTGCATCCAGCGGAAGACTTTACCCCATCAAGCTGCCCCAATGGGCAATCTGCAAAGTCAAGGCCCGCTGGATTTGGTATGCATTGATTTTCTCTGCCTCAAACACGACCTGAGTGGACTTGGAAATGTTCTGGTGATAACCGATCATTTCACCCGGTATGCCCAGGCTTTCCCCACCAAAGATCAGAAGGCCTCCACGGTGGCCAAGGTACTTATGGAGAAGTATTTCGTCCATTACGGGCTACCACAGCGACTTCACTCAGACCAAGGGAGGAACTTTGAGAGTCGGCTGATCCGGAAGCTCCTGGATTCCTTAGGGATCAAGAAGACCCGAACCTCTCCTTACCACCCACAAGGGGATGCTCAACTGGAGAGGTTCAACCGAACTCTGCTCAATATGTTGGGGACCCTGAATAGCGAGAAGAAACAGCATTGGAGCAAGAACATAGCGGCTATAGTACATGCTTACAATAGTACCACCAGTGACGCTACAGGCTACTCCACCTACCGTCTCATGTTCGGAAGAGAAGCAAGGTTACCTGTGGACCTGGCCTTCGGCACCTCCATAGATCATTCCTCAGCCACCTCTCACAAGGGATATGTGGACAGACTCAGACACAGCTTGAAGTTAGCTTATGAACAGGCCCAAGCGGCTTCAGACCAAAGGGGGGCCCGCAACAAGAGGAACTTTGACCTGAAGGTTCGTATCCAGGACCTGCAACCTGAAGACCGAGTTTTGCTACAAAACCTGTGAGTCCCTGGAAAACACAAGCTTGCAGACAGATGGAGACCTGAACCCTATGTCATTTGTAAGAAGCTGCCAGGCCTACCTGTCTATAAGTTGAAGCCAGAAGGGAAGGTGGGCCCACTGAAGACCTGGCACCGGAACCACTTACTCCCACTTGCTGAAGCAGTTCGGATACCTCCTGCGAGGGACTCTTTAAGCCCAGACTCCATTCTGGATACCTTTAGGCCAAACACTCGGTCTCAGTCCTCTCAAAATAAAGATGTAGAGACCTCTGAACAAAGTGAAGATGAGAGGCAGGAACTTGATTGGTTATGGCCTTCCCCAACTCCAGGAACTTCTGCTATAGATCTTCCCCCTACCAGAGACACTATAGACAGAACACTGAATGCAGAAGCTACTGAGTTCGTTCCATCCAGTCCTTTGTCAGATTACTGGGAAGATGCCTGTGACACATACTCAGAGGAGGACCCAAGGGACTCTATGTATCTCCAGGATCCTGAACCAAGTGTTTCAGAGCCAGCAGAATCCCTCAAGTCTGCTCCAGAAGAGGAGCCTGCAGTGTCCCAGCCAGAAGTCCCAAGAGAGCAAAGAGCTAGAAGAGTTATAAGGCCTCCTAAGAAGCTGACTTACTCACAAATGGGGAAGAGTTCAGAAGAAACAGTGGTCACTGCAAGGAGGAGTACAGAGCATCCAGTTCCCTCCACTGTTCATTTGGTGGAGGGCAACCCCAACTCGTCCTCTGGCACAGTTAGGCAGGCTACTCATGATAGTGTGACCTGTGGGCAAGGGAATTCAATCCCTCAGTTTTGGTGGGAGTTCTCTTTGCCGACATCGTACACAACATTGTCTAGAATTGTACGTAGTGTATGTTAAAAGTTATCTTTGGGGACCAAAGAGTTTAAGTGGGGGGAGTGTGTAGCGGGGTCTCCTTTAAGGCGTTACCCAGAACCCCATTTGGCACCCAGAGTGCAATTGGCCACAGCAGAGACTCATGGGAGGGGCTATTTAAGAAGGAGGCGAGGCAGAGCTCGGCCTCTTTGGACACCGCGCTGCAAGCAACAGTTTCTTCCTGTGTGGATCTGCTGCAGTGCAAGGCCTGAAGCCTGGGGCCTTGCGCAATTTCTGAAGAGCCTTCCACCCCACTGCGGAGCCTGGGTGGCATCTGACTTGTCGAGTGAGGGCATCAGTTGGATCGGGGACCCGATCGTGGCGGACGCTGTGTGCGGAGACACAGCAGGTGGAAGTCCCGGACTGGGATCGCGTCCGGAGTGGTGAGCGAGCACTTGCTCAATCCAATAGACTGTACCGTGTTTAGGCCTATAGACTGCCTTGGCCCACCGATCGTTTTTTTGCTGTTCCACTGGAGACCAGTAGCAAGACAGGGTTAAAAGGGTCTCCAGTATAGTGTTCCTTGTGACTGCCTACTTTGTGGATTACAAAAATACTGTTCATCAAGTGCACCACCAAAAGTTTGCATGCGAAGAAGCCCTTTATGAAAAGACTGGGATTTATTCTGTGTCAGGCCTGACCAGGGAGGGGAGATAGACTATTGTTTAGTGCGCCACAGGGCGCGTACACCATAATAGCTGCGCGTGGTGGATTACCGCGCTGCGCCATTATTGTGTGCTATACCAAATGCTGCAGGGCTCTGTAAGCAAGTTGTATGTGTTATGTTCTGCTTATGCCCTCTAATACAGAAGTAAAACCGTTATACTTGATCTCTCGCATCAGTGTGTTGTCTCAGAGCAAAGAGGTTACCCTTGCAATACTGTCTGCATGTGATACAAGTAGAATCCCTAGACTAACTGTGCCATAAGAGACAAGATTGCCGGGGGTTGGTGGAGCTGTACTCAGGGCCCAAAATCAAACCAGCGGCTCTCTTAACTGGGGGTAGCGCTACATATATATATATATATATATATATATACTGTGTGTAGCGGGGCTTTAAAATCTAAGGGAATGTTTGAGTGGTAGTTGTACTCAAACACACTATTTGATAGGGTTCTGTAAACCATTCTTTTACTGCAGGTGGGATGCTGGTGTATAGTTCCCTGTGGCCTGTTGGTGGCGCTGCCATTGGAGGCCAGGGTTGAACCGCTGGTACAGTGCTGCGCCTTGGATGTCCCCTCTCGGCAGTGGTATGGTGGGCGTGTCGGCCTGCTGTGCATGCCGGGAGGGGATATAAAAGGGGAGACCCTGTCTGCAGGGCTGAGTTCCCGGGGGTCCAAACCCCGGGGGTGTGTTGTCCTGTTCGTGGCCACCCCAGGCACCTTTAGCCCTGGGGTGGAGTTCCAAGCTCGGTACACTGGTGGATCAGTCCCAGGCACCTTTAGCCCTGGGGCTCCAACTGAAGGCCTTGGGTCCAGCACCTTCGGCTGGAGCCCACGGAGGGAGGAGGAATCCCAGGGTGCTGCCTTGAGAGGAGACCCGTATCTGGAAGAGGAGGCCGGGGGAGGAACGTTCCGAGGGACTGGTGAGAGATCACAGTGAAGGAAGGGGCCTGGTAACTCTCTGGAGGGATGTCATATTCCCGTTAGAGGCCTAAAACCAGAACCAAAGTTCACCAGGTCTGTGGCAGAGTTTGTGCAGAGACTGTGTGTAATCTAATTCGAGCATCACTCCGGCTGCTAGGATCCACTCTAATGGGAGACTATCCGGATGAGCTGAGTCTACCTGAAGATATGGGTAGTGAATAAGTATTCGTTTGTGCCTGGACCTACTCCCACACCTCTTGCTGTCCTGATCTTCCTCCAACCTTTCCCATTTCAATGACTATGCATAAGAGAAAACTCTGCGTTGGAGTTGCAATTGGTGTGGACCTTGGAGTTATTGGGGGATAGAGACTTGTCTTTATCACAGTGAAGACGGGAGCCATCCTTTGGAGAACCCGGCCATAGAGACCCAGGTACATTACACCGCTCAACCTCTTCACACAGGAGGGTACGGGCATGTGGCATGGTGTGCCCCTTTTCCTACAAGTGAGCCAAAGGTGAGGAACAAGGGGTCTGTGTGCTACAGTATATTGAAGTATTTTTTATATAAATATATATATATATACATATGGAGTGCCATGGGTGGGTGTCCTGAAAACCTTTGGCCATATGGGGAATGTCTGGGGGCCTTTCTTCTGCACATGCACTCGGTGGTCGTAATCCCTGGAAAAAATATAAAAAAATAAATCTAATAAAATATAGAAAATACATATATTAAAGTAATTTTATATATATATATATATATATATATATATATATATATATATATATATATATATATATTTATTAGGTGCCATGGGCAGGTGTCCTGAAAACCTTTGGCCATATGGGGAATGTTGCACATACACCCGGTTGACGTAATTCCTTTAAAAAAAAAATAAATATGAAATAAAACATAAAATACCAATAAATATAGGCAGGCACCAGGTTGAATGTTCTTAAACCTCATACACACGATCGGATTTTCCACGGACCAAGCCTCAGACTTTTGCCCGAAGGGCGTTGGCCGTGCACTTGTCTTGCATACAAACTACAAACAATTGTTGGCCAACAAATACCAAACTACGTGGGTTTTTCAGCTCTTTAGCGCCACCCTTTGGGCAACTTCTGCTATTGTTGTCTTATGGTTAGCATTGCTTCTGAGCCTGCATGTTTGTACTTGTACTTGTACTTGGATTTTTATTCTGACGGACTTCTGTACACCCGATCGGATAATGCGACGGCACACATTTTAAAGCATGCGGACAATTGTTGTCGGAGTAGCATGCTTTAAAATTTTCCGACAACAAATGTGTGATGAGAGGAGCAACGGGGGCGGGACTTTGAATGAAGCATGTGTAAGCCAAGGCATAATAAGGTAGAACAAATGTGTGATGTGTGATATGAATACTTTTTCAAGGCCCTGTATAAAATATATATATAAAATAAAATAAATAAAAAAACTTCCCCATAGGTCATGTAATCAGTCCAGGGATTTACTTGATACAATTTGTATTTTTTTTAATTTCCTAATTCTATTAATGATTTTATTTGTACCAAAAATATATATATATATATATATATATATATATATATATATATATATATATATATGTGTGTGTGTGTATATATATATATATATATATATACTTGATACATATATATTTACTTGACACATATATAATTTTTTTTTTTTTAGCACCTAGAGACAAACAAATTGCCCGGGTCGGTTGGATTGAATTTTTTTT
Source organism: Rana muscosa (assembly GCA_029206835.1). Classification (NCBI taxonomy): domain Eukaryota; kingdom Metazoa; phylum Chordata; class Amphibia; order Anura; family Ranidae; genus Rana; species Rana muscosa. The sequence continues at coordinate 323,406,730 of CM055125.1, forward strand.
TTTTCAGATGTGCTCAGCAAGAGACACGTTGCTTTGAAAAAGGGGAAATTTTCTTCTCGAAGAATGTGAGCACCAGAAAAGTCCCTTCTCTTGCAAAGGGAAGATCAGCAAGGTTAAACATTGTTTCTTTACGTCGATTCTCGCCCTCTGACGTCTTTCACTTTACTGGCCCAATGACAAGTCATGTGAAGGATCGGGCATTTTTGCTGTGGTCGGCTTTTTTTAGTGGAAAATGATTATCCTTTCGGCAGAGCATGCTTTCCTTATTGGTACCTCGATAAAGTTAACTATTTTTCAAAATATTCACACACGTTAAAATCAGATTTTTTTTTTTTGCCAGAAAATTACTATAAACAAAGCAATTATAACACAAAAACCATGAAGAATAAAAAATAAAAAAATGGCGTTTGCAATATTTTTTACCTTGCACAATATTTTCATGCTTATTTTCAGGGAAAAAAAAATACACTTAAATAAATTGCAGTGAAAAACACAAAAAAAATAACCTTTTTTTTTTGGGTAAAATATAAAAGATGATGTTGTGTCGTGCAAATCGATTTTTGCTAGCAAATGAAATTAAGCTAGAAAATTACTTTAACCCTCCAAAATAATTTTAATATGAAGACCCTGGAGAATTAAAAAAAAAAATAGCAGTTTCAATTTGTTTTTATGTTGCACAATATTTTCACACATATTTTCTTGAAAAAAAATATACAAAAATTAATTTTAATGCAAACAAACACAATATTATACACAATTTTTTGGTCAAATATAAAAGAGGATGTTGTGTCGTGCAAATCGATTTTTGCTAGCAAATGAAATTAAGCTAGAAAATTACTTTAACCCTCCAAAATAATTTTAATATGAAGACCCTGGAGAATTAAAAAAAAAATAGCAGTTTCAATTTGTTTTTATGTTGCACAATATTTTCACACATATTTTCTTGAAAAAAAAATATACAAAAATAAATTTTAATGCAAACAAACACAATATTATACACAATTTTTTGGTCAAATATAAAAGATGATGTTGCATCAAGCAAATAGATTTTTGCTAGAAAATTACTTGAACCCTCCAAAACAATTATAATACAAAGACCCTGGAGATTAACCACTTCAGCCCCCGACCATTTTGTAGCTAAAGGACCAGTCCACTTTTTGCGAATCTGCACTGCGTCGCTTTAACTGACAATTGCGCGGTCGTGCGACGTGTCTCCCAAACAAAATTGGCGTCCTTTTTTTCCCACAAATAGAGCTTTCTTTTGGTGGTATTTGATCACCTCTGCGTTTTAATTTTTTTGCGCTATAAATAAAAATAGAGCGACAATTTTGAAAAAAGTTACATATTTTTTACTTTTTGCTATAATAAATATCCCCAAAAAATATATAAAAAAACATTTTTTTTCCTCAGTTTAGGCCGATACGTATTCTTCTACATATTTTTGGTAAAAAAAATCTCAACAAGCGTTTATTGATTGGTTTGCGCAAAGTTATAGCGTCTACAAAATAGGGGGTCGTTTTATGGCATTTTTATTAATAATTTTTTTTTTTTTACTAGTAATGGCGGCGATCAGCGATTTTTATCGTGACTGCGACATTATGGCGGACACATCGGGCACTTTTGACACCATTTTGGGACCATTGTCATTTTTACAGCGATCAGTGCTATGAAAATGCACTGATTACTGTAAAAATGACACTGGTAGTGAAGGGGTTAACCTCTAGTTGGCTCTGTAGGGGTTAAGTGTGACCTAATGTGTAATTCTAACTGTAGGGGGCGTGGCTTGGCATGTGACATAACTGATCGTCGTTCCCTATGACAGGGAACAGACGATCACTGACACTGCCACTAGGAAGAACGGGGAAAGGTTTGTTTACACTTACCTCTCCCTGTTCTTCAGCTCTGTGACCCGATCGCGGGACACCGGCGGCAATCGGGTCCGCGGGTCCCACGGGCGCGGTCACGGAGCTCAGGACCGGGTCACAAGCGCGCCACCGTGGGCGCGCGCGACCCATGGCTGGGATCTTAAAGGGGACGTACCTGTACGTCCTTGTGCCCAGCCGTGCCATTCTGTCGACGTACATCGTCGTGCGGCGGTCCTTAAGTGGTTAATAAAATAAAATGTCAGTTGCCATTTTTTTTTTAAGTTACACAATATTTCGCACATATTTTCTTGAAAAGATAAAATAAAACTAATGTTTGTGCAAACAAACATAATATTATACCCAATTTTTTTGGGCAAAATATAAAAGATGATATTGTGTCAAGTCAATAGTTTTTTTGCTAGAAAATTACTTTAAGCTACAAAATGACTTTAAAACTCCAAAAACAATTATAATACAAAGACCCTGGAGAATTAAAAAAATGGCAGTTGGCCATTTATTTTTATTTATTTTTGATGTTGCACAATATTTGCACGCATATTTTCTCAAAAAAATATACTAAAATAAATTTTAGTGCAAACAATTAGAATATTATACCAATTTTTGTGGGGAAATATAAAAGATGATGTTGTGTCAAGTAAATAGATTTTTGATAGAAAATTACTTTAAACCTCCAAAAGCAATTAAAATGCATAAATCCTGGAGAATAAAAAAATGGCAGTTGCCATTTTTTTTATGCTGCACAATATTTTCACACATATTTTTTATTTTTTTTTAAATACACTAACATTTATTTTAGTGCAAACACAATATAACCACTTGCCGACCCAGCACAATACATATACTGTGCTGGAATGTGTGGGTACATTCACGTACATGTAAATCACGTGCCTGCTCTGGGGACACAGCAGATTGGGGATGCCGGTATTTGGGGCCCGGTGATTATGTGATGCTATGCAAAAAGCTGCATCCTTGGCTACAGTAGCCAGGGAATGTCATCGATGAACCCGGATGTAATGTAATATGTCGCTTCCGGGTTCATTAGTCACAGGGGGGGGGGGACTGAGAAATGGCTGTTCCCCAATCACCTACTGCTTTCAATGTGGTCCCAGGTTCCCTGGAGGATCGGTAGAGCCCAGGAATCTCCGCAGACGTGGGGGAAGGGGGAGGTGTATCTTCAGAGCCCCATAAATGTGGGGATTGGGCTTTCATATACTTTGGAATGTATGCAAAGCCAAAACCCGTTTTGATCGTTTGGGATTAGGGAGGATCGTGAGTTGGGTCTAAACCGGGTAGTGCCGGGCCAATCAGCTTTGGTTGGGGGATTCCTTACCCTGAAGTGAGTGACATTCATTGGCCATGTGGCTATATTAGGTCAATGATGTCATCCCCACGACTTTGTGTACCTGGTGATTGGTATGGCACTGACAACTTCCTTGCAAGTTTGACCAAATCGTCAGTTCGGACCACACCCAAGCGGAGCACAAGCTCATCCCTATTTGAGGTTAAGGTAGGGGATGGTGACCCCTGTTGGTCATGTCCGGGCTTGCAAAGGAATTTGGAGGACACAAAGTGGATTAATCTCCTTCGTGGCCATTTAAGAAACTTTGAACGTGACATGGTTGTTGGCGCCAGACTGGCTGGTCTGAGTATTTCTGGGATTTTCACACACAACCATCTCTCGGGTTTATAGAGAATGATGTGAAAAAGAGAAAATATCCAGTGAGCAGCAGTTGTGTGGAGGAAAATGCCTTGTTGATGTCAGAGGCCAGAGGAGAATGGGCAGACTGGTTCCAGGTGATAGAAAGGCAACAGTAACCCAAATAACCACTCGTTACAACCAAGGTATGCAGAATACCATCTCTGAACACACAACACATAAAACCTTGAAGCAGATGGGCTACAGCAGCAGAAGACCACACCGGGTGCCACTCCTGTCAGCTAAGAACAGGAAACTGAGGCTACAATTCGCACAGGCTCACCAAAATTGATAATAGAAGACTGGGAAAATGTTTTCCTGGTCTGATGAGCCTCGATTTCAACTGCGACATTCAGATGGTCGTGTCGGAATTTGGCATAAACAACATGAAAGCATGGATCCATCCTGCCTTGTATCACCAGTTCAGGCTGGTGGTGGTGATGTAATGGTGGGGGGGATAATTTCTTGGCACACTTTTGGCCTCTTAGTGACCATCCAGGAAGTATTTACATGGCGGCTGCAACCTGCCTGGCCAGATAAGACATTTACTATTTACTGCTTTTAAAACCTGTGCCTCCACTCACCTGTCTGCTGACCTGCCCTGTGTGGACTGCCTACTTGCTCTCCTCAGCGCCTTCCATCTGTGACGCCTGTTGATCAACTCCGCCCGACACTGTGAGAGCGCGCAGAGCGGGAGAGGAGCCTAGCGATCACCTGACCATCCAGGAAGTATTTACAGGGCGGCGGCACCCGGCCCGTCTGGGCCCGTCCTGGCACGGGCGGGGTCGGGGCATGTGACTCTGCTGGTCTGCAAACAGTACATTTACAGACCCTTACTTCTGAGGATTTGTACCCGAACACTAATCAGACTGAACAGATTTTTTTGAGTCGTTTTGTTATTCGAAAGATATGCTTATGCAACTACTTAACAAGAAAGGCCATGTACCACAAGCTACCCGTACATTATGTGATTTACTAAGAGATAGCTAATCACCTGTCAGACACTACTACACCCTCTCTATTGGTGAATGCTACTCTCCCCAGCAGAAAGGTGTTTCTTAAAACGGTGGAAGTCTTGAAATGTGGCTACATCAATGCCCGATCAGCAATAAAACATGCTTTGGAAATCGCTGATACTATCACCCGTAAGGACCTCCATTTTTTTGGGGTTATCTGAGACATGGTTTCAACCTGGCTGCGAGGCATGCTCTAAACTACATATACAGGAGACTACAAACTTTGAATCTATGCTGGCAAAATGCTGTATCAATCCTACATCTACACTTTTTGTTTTATTGATCTATCGTCCGCCAGGTTATAATGCATCATTCAATGAGGAATTTTTTAATTTTATTTTAAAAACCTCTCTGGACTACTCTAACATTCTTGTCCTGGGAGATGTAAATCTTTGGCTTGACGATCCTAAGGATCAGAATGCCATAGTATTTTTAAATGATATATCCAATGCAAATTTTGTCCAACACCTTAAGGTACCCACACATCAAAAAGGACATACACTTGATATTTTACTCACTAATACATTGTTTACTGTTAATATCCGAGCAACAGAAGTTATTTGGACGGATCACTTTTTAATTACCTTTACCCTCCTAGATTTTGCACCTCCAAAAGCAGCAATTGGACACCCTATGACTATGTCTAATCCATATAGAAAACTAAAGGATGTCACCTTGGAAAATTTCAATACAGTATATCAACTACCGTATATACTCGAGTTTAAGCCGAGTTTTTCAGCACATTATTTTTGTGCTGAAAATGCCCCCCTCAGCTTATACTCGAGTCACCTTTTTGCACCTGATCTCCCGGACTTTGGGGACCCGGTCTTCCTCTACAAGTGTGCAAAGTTTGTTGTTCGGGGGACCTGCGGCCGGGGAGCACCGATTTTTCAAACCCGGGCACCCCTTTCACAGACTCCCATGTTAAACGGTCATTTCTTCAGTGAATTTGGGGACCCGGTACCGGCCGTTCGTAGGTCCCCTGGACCCGAAACTTGGCACACATGTAACCCCATGTCTTCTCTACAAGTGTGAAAAGTTTGTTGTCTAGGGGACCTACGGCTGGGGAGCACCGATTTTTCAAACCCGGGCCCCCCTTACATAGACTCCCATGTTAAACGTCAGTCTAGTCATGGACACAGTGAGGCATGGGCATAGTGAGGCATGGACACAGTGAGGCACAGTGAGGCATGCAGATCGACACCCTAGGCTTATACTCGAGTCAATACATTTTCCCAGTTTTTTTGTGGTAAAATTAGGTGCCTTCGCGTATATTCGTGTCGGCTTATACTCGAGTATATACGGTAACACCTTTACAAATAGCTGCATTTTCTAGTATTCATCAACAACTAGACAATCCAGAAACTGAGTTTTTACAAGTGGAGGAAGCCCTGAATCAATTTGATTTAAAAATAAAACTAAGCCTTATAGTGTTGCCCCAGTACAAACATCAAATAATCGACCACGACTGACTAAATCTTGTCCTTGGCATACAGGAAAACTTTAGTCTCTAAAAACAAAAAGAAGACAATTAGAACACAGGTGGCTAAAGACGAAACTTGATTCTGACAAGAAACTACAATATGGGGCGCATGCGGGGCGCTGAGCGTGATGGACGTCTGAGATGCTGTAGCTCCGCTCCGCTCGGGACTCTAACGGCTTCTAGAGGGCTATATACACCTGCATCTTTAGCGATTTTAACACCCCTCAAGCCACATTGACGCAGTGCATGCCGTCGAAAAAAAAAGAAATCCCGGGGCTCCGCTCAAAACACTCTAACCCACTATCTGATTCGCACGCGGCAACTGTGCAACATGTCCCAAAATGGCGCCGCGGACGGGACTGGATCCCCTTTTCCACCTTCTTTACCTCAGCTGGCCCCTGTCTCGACACCAGAAGCTAACCGTGAGTACGCGGCCACCTTATCTAAAGCAGATCTGGATGCTAGTCTGGAGTCTATGTACACAAAGTTGGCTACTAAGTTCCAGACGGAGCTTCACAAGACTGCCCATACTCTCTCACAAGAGATTGGGGCCTTAGGTACTAGGACCGATAGACTGGAGACAAAGCATAATGAGCTTGTCCTGGCGTACAGTGATCTTAGCAGGGAGCATGATTCTTTTGCATCAGCATTCTCCCTAGTTCAAACACAAGTCGAAGACCTCGATAACAGGAACAGGCGCAATAAGCTGTGCTTACGTGGAATCCCGGAATCAGAGACTGATCTCATCCCCACGGTGATCCATCTATTTAAATACCTTCTCCCGGAATGCGATTTGGCGGCTTTTACATGCGATCGCATTCACAGGGCACTCAGACCGAAGCCTCCAGCAGATAAACCCCCCAGGGATATTGTCCTTTGTATGAAGGACTTCCTGATCAAAGAAGACATCCTGAGGACTGCCCGGAACAAACAACGTATCACACTGGATGAACATGTTATCCAGATATATCCGGACATTTCCCCTGCTACTCTGGATAGGCGTAGGGGCCTTAAGGAGATCACTACAGCGCTCCAGTCTGCACGTATTCGCTACCGATGGGGGTTCCCATTCAAATTGGTTGTTCTGCATAACGGTACCACCTATTCAGCTACGTGCTTGCTAGAGGGCCAGGAGATTCTGGTGAAGCTGGGCTTACTCGATGCTGAGGCTATCCGCCGTCTTCCGTCAACCCCCAGACCCTCTCCAATCTGGCGTACACCACCAACTCGGAGGGAAAGAGAAGGATTCGTTACGATATTGGGGACAGAAACTTTGATTGAATTCAGTGGATCTTTTCTCCAGTTCCCTGCTTGAGACAATTCAAAATTTGATGTTGCTGGCACTACATTTCTTCCAGCAGGCTCTAGAGTCTGTCCCTTGGAGCCGCTACATGTCCTCCCCACCCAGCTAAAGTACACTTCACCTGCTTTTCATATTTTTTTTTTCATTTTTTAATATTAGCAGCAAGACTTGCTAAATCAGCTCCTTGCTCCCATTGGTAGCAGAGATGCCTGTAATGCTGGGTTCGAGACCTGGTTGTCTCGCATGTTTGGTGTTTCTTTTGTCAGGTTATGTTCTATTACCTGATCCAGTTCTAGACTTTGTTCTGTTGTCTTTTCCATTATTTCCAAACTTTTTTTCTTTTGTGGTATTTTTTTTCTTTTTTCTTACAGGTCAGTCCTATCACGGTTGGAATGTTATTTTTTTCCTGATACAACCCTATGGTACAAGTATGTCATGTGTCTATAGTAATGTATGTGGTTTAGGGACTCAGATTTTTCACTGGGGGCAACAATGATCTGCGGCAGTGCCCCTGGCTAACAGCAGGAGTATTGGGTATGCAGTTATATGGGGCCCTCTCCCAGTTCACATATATGATTACAGTTCTGATGATATTATTGCATTTTCCCTCCCATGGCGATTACTTGCATCTCGCATAATGTGAAGGGATTTAACTCTCCGATTAAAAGGCGGAAAGCATTTGATTTCTATAAACAGAAAGGGGCCAAGATTCTCTTGATCCAGGAGACACACTTTGCCCATTCCTCCCATCCCAAATTCTTTCATAGACAATACCCCCAATCCTTTTACTCTCTTCACGCCTCAAAAAGTAGGGGTGCGGCCATATTTCTGCACTCCTCCTTTCCTATGGATGTGAAACAGATATTTAGAGATACTGAGAGTAAATATGTCATAATTAAAGGTATTATTCATAATAGAGAACTTACTATTGCTAGCGTCTACGCCCCAAATGATTCTCCTGCTTCCTTCTTTAAATCCTTCTTTGATCATCTAGCTAAATATCAATCATCTCACATGATCATAGGTGGAGATTTCAATATGGTAGCCAACTCCACGTTAGACAGATGCACGATGGCAACAATAGCTAAAGCTTTCCCTAAATCCCTTACCCGTGGCCTATTAGACCACCAATTAGTGGACACTTGGAGAGCACATAACATGGGAGCCAGGGAATATACTTTTTACTCCCATCCACATAACAGTTCAGCTAGACTGGATTATATTTACTCCTCCCCCATTATTCTCGCTAACTCTACAAAAGCATCAATTCACCCTTGTGTTTGGTCCGATCACCACGCTACTTCCTTCTCGACCGAATTTATTAGATTAGCCCCCACTCCTTATACATGGAGATTGAATGAGGCACTCCTCTCTGACTTGGCGGTAGAATCGGAGGTTGCACAAGCCATAGATGAGTACTTCACACTTAATGCCTTACCCAATACCCCAATTTCTACTGTTTGGACGGCCCATAAGGCGGTACTGAGAGGCAAACTTATTGGAATTGCCTCAGCCCGTAACAAGCTTAACAGACAGAAAATACTATCTCTCACGAAGGAGTTGGACAGTCTATATAAGAATTCCGGTTCTTTACATCTGGAGTTCACCAGACTGGCAATTGATCAGAGGCGTCTGGAACTGGATATGCTACTCTCTACTCTCTACTAAAGTGGAGAAAGCTCTTAGATGGTCCAAAGCCAAATTCATGCTTTACAGTAACACCTCTTCAGTCATGTTTGCTAGAAAGCTGAATCAGTCTTCCCGTCCCCCCCCCATGTCTATAAATTGGCCACTAGCTCTGAGCAGACTACCACTCACCCATGAGAGGTTCTCAGACTGTTTGAGCAATTCTATTCAGCTCTACTATCTCCTAGTCAGTCAGAACCCACGCCAGAAGATGAAGCCTGGTTTCAGGACATCCCTATTCCTTCCCTCTCCTCCTCACAGTTAGAGAAACTTAACTCACCTATTACACAATCAGAGGTCTTGAATGTGATTAAAGCTTTAAAGACGGGCTCTGCTCCAGGCCCAGATGGCTTTTCATCTGTATATTATAAAAAAAATTCTATCCACTAGACTGGTTCAGCTTTTCAACTCCGTGTTGCGGGGGGTAGCTTTCCAGAGGAGATGTTATTGGCGAACATGTCTCTGATCCCTAGGCCTAACAAGAATCATATGCTCCCTCAGAATTATAGGCCCATTTCGGTCATTAATAATGATTTAAAAATTTTCAGTAGGATTTTGGCAGACAGATTGGCAGGCATAATCTCCTCACTTATATCACCCTATCAATCGGGTTTCATTCCCCACAGGCTCATTACAGACAACATACGTCTGGCCGCGGATATAATTCAGGATGCTAACCTATTCTCTCGGAAACTTTTTATGCTTAGCCTTGATATCCACAAGGCATTCGACAGTGTGTCATGGAGCTATGTGTCCGCCCTGCTACAACGCATGGGCTTTCAGGGGGAATTTTTACATGCCTTTCAGGCCCTTTATCAAAACCCTAAACCACGAATTAAGATACCGGGTTGTAGTTCGGAATTTTTCAGTCTAGGCCAGGGTACTAGGCAGGGGTGCCCTCTCTCCCCTCTAATATTTGCTCTAGCCTTTGAGCCCCTAGCCATTGCTATATTGGGTAACCCAGACATCACTGGATATTGTAAAGGCTCTGTCACATACCTGGTTGGAGGCCGAGAGGGCTCCCCTTGCGGCTGAGTGCAGTACACCTCTGAGGTTGGGTACAGAGGGTGTAGTGCCCAGAGAAGCACAGGTTGCCAGATGGGTCCAGGAGAGCAGAGCTGGTGGGATCCTGAAGAACACCGGTGGATGCAGGACACCGCTCAAGGAGTAGTAGTGGCAGCCAGGCTGGGGGTCAAACCCAGTATATCCAGCAGGAGGAAGAAGCAGGTTGCAGGAACGGAGACAAGCCAATGGACTGGTAACAGGAAACAGGCAGGAACAGAAGACTGTGGCAAAGTCCGTGGAACAAGCCGGGATCAGGTGAAGGAGAAGGCAACAGGTCAGTAAGGCAAGCCAGGGGGTCAAACCAGAAGAGCAGATCAGACAGGTCAGGAACAAGCCGGGTCACAACAGGGAATCCAAACAGCAGTTTAACAGAGTCTCAGGAACACAGGAAGGCTGACGACCATCAAGCAATGAGATGGGCTCAGTGGCAGTCTTATATAGGCCAGCAAATGGCTGCATCTGTTGTGTGCGCCGCGCATGCGCGCATGTCCGTTGGTTCTATTGCGCATGTGCGTGCGCCCGTTGGTTCCATTGTGCATGTGCGTGCACCTATTCACGCCGCTTGCGGCAATGCGCACAGGGATGTGCTGGAAGCGGCCATTACCAGTACTGGCACTATTGCCAGTTCTCCTACGGCCATTTCCCTGACAGGCTCTTTCTCTTACAAATTTTGCATGTATGCTGATGACGTGCTGATGTTCCTCACCAATCCCGTGATTACCTTGCCCAACCTACTTCGGACCTTATCGAGTTTTGCAGGGATCTCCGGTCTTTCGGTGAATGTCTCAAAATCTGTGTGTCAGGGTCACCTGTGGCCAGGTGACAGATGCACACCGTAGGGGGACAGGAGTGCACCGCGAGGTAGTGAACCCTATGGCTGGCTTCTGTGGATAGGAAACTGGGTGGTTGTGGAAAGCGGGACCAGAGGAGCACAACCGGGATCCCAACGGAAGCGAGAGCCAAGATTCCCCAGGGCGCGGAGTCTAAGACCCAGCTGGTCTTCTCCAGGGCCTCTAGTGGTGAGGATGTTACGCTGCAGGCTGGGACCAGGTCGCGGCCCCTGGAGTTTCCTAGCTCACGCCCCGTAGGATAAGGGGAAGCAGCAGCACACGATAGAGAGAACCGAATAACAAGCCGAAGGTCAGGGGCCACAAGCAGACAAGGATAACGAAGAACGAGCCGAAGGTCAAGGGTCACGAGCAGACAGGGATGGTCGGGGACAAGCCAATAACGTAACAGAGAGACAGACGTAGCACACGGCAGGCAGGAACCCAAACACACAATGCCTAACAAACACGTTGATCAGCAAAGCAGGCTTGCAGTGCACAGGTTAATATAGTGTTCAGTGATAGGGCCTGGGGTGGAGTCAGGCTGGGAGGAGATTATAAAGGAAGCCAGGTGAAGGAGGTCTGGTCTCTAGATGAACACATGAGGAGGAAGGTAAGATGGCAGACAGACATTAATGCATATCCATGACAGTACCCTCCCTCTTATGGGCCCTCCCCCGCCTGGACCCAGGCTTAAAGGGAAATCTCTGATGAAACCTTCTCAACAGATGAGGTGCAGCGACATCAGATGCAGCGATCCAAGACGCCTCCTCAGGACCAAAACCTCTCCAATGCACAAGGTACTGAAGAATGCCTCTGCAGAGCCGAGAATCCAGAACTTGTCTAACCTCGTACTTAAAATTATCCTCAGAGACCGAAAACGAGGTAGGGAGATGACAAGAAGATCTATTGAGGACCAAAGGCTCTCTAGGAATAAGCAAGGGCATGAGAGGATCAACAGGAATCTGAGGAGGGTCCCCTATACCCTTAAAGGGGAACTGGTCATCTTGCACAGGACCATCAGACTGGGCAGATGTCGGTGGAACCCTGAAGTCAGGTTGGTTAGAAGGTGACATGTCGCCGGAGTCAAGCTGAATAGCTGAAGGACAAGCAGAATGTCCCGAACAAGAAAAAGTGAGAGGCTCACTGGGCATGGGCTGGACTGGCATAACTAGTACAGAGGCAGAGTGAATAGCTGAGTCAGGTGTAGCGACTACCTGAATCGCATCGCAAGACGTAGCGACTGCAGGACTTGTAGACAAGCTAGCCTGGCTGTGCGTCCAAGGGTGGTTAGGGACAGAGAAATGTAAATGGTTATGCAACCTGGAATGAATGACCGGCTCAGATTCACAGGGGGCAACCTTGGGTAGGCAGGACGAAGAACAGGAGGGACCCCAAGCCAGGATCTGTCCAGTAGTCCAGTCCACATGAGGAGAATGGAGCTGTAACCATGGGAGACCCAAAATTATAGGCGTTGAGGCCTTGGGTAAGATAAGGAAGGATATCCACTCCTGGTGGAGTGTCCCTACCGACATCTTAACAGGGAGGGTCTGGAAGCGGATAGGTCCCCCTGGGAGAACAGTACCATCAATCGCCAAGACCACCAAAGGCGTGGTGAGGGGCAAAAGAGTAAGTCTCATGGACGATGCGATTTCCCAGTCCATGAAATTACCAGCGGCTCCGGAATCCAGATATGCTGAGACCGAATGAGAAGAAGCACCAACATGAAGGAACACAGAAAGCAGAAGACGAGAAGGGGAAGGTGATATTTCTGGGTCCAATACTCCACTTTCCAGATGAAGTGGACCCGAACGTTTTTCTGGACAAAGAGAGCAAGTGTCACGAAAATGACCTTTGCCCCCACAGTAAAGACACAGACCAAGAGTTCTGCGCCTAGCACGTTCCTCGGGGGATAGCCTGGTCCGACCCAGCTGCATGGGTTCCTCAGCTGGTAGGAGATGCTCTACGGGTCGAAGAGAGGGGAGCTCAGGCTGACTAAGAACCAAGGAGTGCTGGCGTTGCTTTTCTAAGGTCCTCTCCTGAAAGCGAATATCGATCTGGTTACACAAGGAGATAACGCCGGCCAGATCAGTGGGGATGGTTCTTCCTGCTAATTCATCCTTCACTCTATCAGACAGGCCATGCAAAAAGGTTGCGACTAAGGCCTCATTGTTCCAGCTCAACTCAGCCGACAGTATGCGGAAATGAAGCGCATACTGTCCCACAGAAGCAGACTCTTGGCGGAGACGTAAAAGGGCGCTGGCCGCTGAAGAGACACGAGCCGGTTCTTCGAAGATATTCCGAAAAAGTTTCAAGAAGCCAGACAGGCTAGAAACCACTGGATCATTCAGTTCCCACAGAGGGGCTGCCCAGGCTAAAGCTTCACCAGAGAGGAGGGAAATGATATAGGCTACCTTAGCCCGATCAGACAGGAAGTTTTGGGGCTGGAGCTCAAAATGAATCGTGCATTGGCTAAGGAACCCCCTGCAAGCCTTGGAGTCCCCAGAGAAACGGGACGGAGCTGGCAGTTGTAGCGAGTGTGTGGCTGCGACTGGTGCAATAGGTGCAGCCGCTGATTGTATTTGAGGTTGCGGATTCAGGGTTCCCAAGGAGGCCTGAAGCTGCTCGAAGCGAGAAGCCAGATCCTGGAGGAATCGCATCACCTGAGTCTGATTCGATTCCTGGGTTTCAAGTCTGCAAACTATGCCCTGCAATGGATCATCCGCGGGTAGCGGGATGTCAGCCGGGTTCATGGCTGATCAAACTGTCAGGGTCACCTGTGGCCAGGTGACAGATGCACACCGTAGGGGGACAGGAGTGCACCGCGAGGTAGTGAACCCTATGGCTGGCTTCTGTGGATAGGAAACTGGGTGGTTGTGGAAAGCGGGACCAGAGGAGCACAACCGGGATCCCAACGGAAGCGAGAGCCAAGATTCCCCAGGGCGCGGAGTCTAAGACCCAGCTGGTCTTCTCCAGGGCCTCTAGTGGTGAGGATGTTACGCTGCAGGCTGGGACCAGGTCGCGGCCCCTGGAGTTTCCTAGCTCACGCCCCGTAGGATAAGGGGAAGCAGCAGCACACGATAGAGAGAACCGAATAACAAGCCGAAGGTCAGGGGCCACAAGCAGACAAGGATAACGAAGAACGAGCCGAAGGTCAAGGGTCACGAGCAGACAGGGATGGTCGGGGACAAGCCAATAACGTAACAGAGAGACAGACGTAGCACACGGCAGGCAGGAACCCAAACACACAATGCCTAACAAACACGTTGATCAGCAAAGCAGGCTTGCAGTGCACAGGTTAATATAGTGTTCAGTGATAGGGCCTGGGGTGGAGTCAGGCTGGGAGGAGATTATAAAGGAAGCCAGGTGAAGGAGGTCTGGTCTCTAGATGAACACATGAGGAGGAAGGTAAGATGGCAGACAGACATTAATGCATATCCATGACACTGTGGCCCTTCCGGTGAGTTTTTCGCCCTCGGAGCTCCAACAGCTTAAACATTCATTCCCTTTTACTTGGGCGGGAGCCCATCTCCCATATTTGGGTATTAACTTGACCGGGGATTTTTGCAAACTCTTTGAGGTCAATTATCCTCAGATGATATCTAAATTGAAACAATTGCTAAAACTTTGGTCCACGATCCACATTTCATTCCTGGGTAGGGTTACAGCCCTCAAAATGACGATTCTACCTAAGTTACTTTACCTATTTCGCTCCCTACCGATTAGACTCTCCAAAACGTACTTGAATAATGTCCAGTCCCACTTTAACAGATTTATTTGGCAGAATAAACCCCCGAGGTTCGCCAGGGACATTCTGTACCGCTCCTCCATAAGAGGTGGCCTGGGGGTCCCCCAGATATGGCTTTACTATCTTGCAAGCAGATATACTCAACAAGCCCAATGGAATATTATTGATTCCAAGGTTCCCTGGGTTAGGTTTGAACAAGACTCGATCTTACCCCTATACCTTCCGGGACTTTTATGGTCCTCTAACCCCTCTAAGTCTGGTTTGAGCTCTAAAAACTCAATAGTGACGATGGGATTGAGGTTGTGTGGATGACTATAAGGTGAAGTATAATCTTATATCGCAGACCCCCCGGGGAGCCTCATTCCTGGGAGACTCTCGATTCCTCCTGGCATATGAACACCCGGCATCTTTTCAGATCTGGGTGGACTGTGACCTGACCAAGCTAGATGAATTTCTAGTAGATTCTAAATTCATAACTTTCTCAGATTTACAAAACCGGCATCAAATCCCTGTTGGGGAATTTTACAATTTTCTCCAAATCCGAATTTTTTTTCATCAGCACTATTCTTTTACAGCCTCTGAGTCAAACACATTTTTGGAGGATATATGCGATTCTGCACCTAGACAAAAGGGTCTCATTTCAGGTGTTTATAAGTCGTTGGAATCAGTTAATGAGACACCTATTTTAAAATATAGATCCCAGTGGGAGTGGGACCTTGAGTTAGAGGAGGAGGAATTGTATTGGGCGAAGAGTTGGAGAAATATGCGTGACTGCACCAAGTCTTTGACAATCAGGGAAACGGCCATTAAATTAGTGACTAGGTGGTATTACACTCCCCTACGCCTAAGCAGAATTTCCCCACAGGCTTCCCCCTCTTGCTTTAGGGGTTGCGACATTGAAGGCTCCTTCCTGCACCTATTCACCTACATGGGGGGAGACCCGGGATCTGATAGACAAGTTGGCGGGTGGTCCCATAGCTCTGACACACAAGCACTGTCTTTTATTTCAAAGTTTGCCTGATACCCCTAAACCACTTATGAAATTTATACATTCAATAATCATTGCCATGCAGTCGGCTATTGCATTGCATTGGAAAACGACATCAGTTCCATTCGCTCAGGTTATTACTCGGATTGACCAAATGATGTTGTCGGAAAAAATATTTCATACCTTGCACGACTCTATTACCTTATTTGATGCTAAGTGGAACCCTTGGTCCTTGTTTAGACTTCAAGACTGACTGAATTTATGTTTGTTGCGTTTTTGCTTTTTGTTCTTTCTCTCTTATTTTTCTTTTTACTTTTATCATTTCCATTTTATATGGCTTGGTTAATGGTTTACCTGCATGTTCTGCTTATAATGTCACCTAATGTTTATCAAAGGATGAGATCTTATATACCTTTGAATGCTCTGCTTTGATCCTTGCAAACTTTTTGTCTCCCATTTGTCATCTTTAATTGATAATTATTAAATTGATCCGTGTTATAAGTCCATGTATGTGATAAATCTTTGTTTTTATTTTTGCTTAATAAAAACCTTTTGAAAAAAAAAGAAAAAAGAAAAGAAACTACCGTATATACTCGAGTATAAGCCGACCCGAATATAAGCCGAGGCACCTAATTTTACCACAAAAAAATAGGAAAACGTATTGACCCGAGTATAAGTCTAGGGTGTCCATCTGCATGCCTCACTGTGCCTCACCATGCCTCACTGTGTCCATGTGCATGCCTCCTCACTGTGCCCATGCCTCACTGTGTCCATGCCTCACTATGCCCATGCCTCACTGTGTCCATGACTAGACTGACGTTTAACATGGGAGTCTATGGAAGGGGTGCCCGGCTTTGAAAAATCGGTGCTTCCCGGCCATAGGTCCCCCAGACAACAAACTTTGCACACTTGTAGAGGAGAAATGGGGCTACATGTGTGCCATGTTTCGGGTCCAGGGGACCTACGGCCGGCCAGTAACGGGTCCCCAAATTCACTGAAGAAATTACCGTTTAACATGGGAGTCTATGGAAGGGGTGCCCACATTTGAAAAATCAGTGCTCCCCGGCCGTAGGTCCCCTGGACAACAAACTTTGCACACTTGTAGAGGAAGAGTGGGGCTACATGTGTGCCAAGTTTGGTACCATGTCCCCAAAGTCCAAGAGATCAGGCGCAAAAAGTTGACTCGAGTATAAGCCGAGGGGGGCATTTTCAGCACAAAAAAATGTGCTGAAAAACTTGGCTTATACTCGAGTATATACGGTATATAGAATTTTTTGTCATGCATACTCAAAGCAGATAAAATTATGTAAACGGACATATTATAACCATCTAATTAACAATGCACTTAATAAAGACAGTGCACTGTTTAAAATTGTACGTTCCATTACAACGCCTAGTCAGTGTGTACCGTCCATATCGGTCTCGTTAAAACTTTGTACAGATTTACATGAAGCATTTATTGGAAAAATTGAAAAAATTTGTGATATATCAGCCTCATCTAGTTATCAACCATTACATGAACCTACCAATATTAATATGCCATTATTGGACAAATTTCAACTTGTATCCATATTAGATATTTTAAAGATCATGAACAGCCTAAAAGCCTCCACATAGACGATACATGCCCAGCATGGTTTTATAAAAAACATGCCATGACCTTGGCGGCTGATATCACAATGCTAGTTAATAAATGCCTTGCAACTGGCCTTATGCCTACTCAATGGAAACGTGCCATAATTTCACCGCTGCTGAAGAAGGCAGGCTTAGATCCTGCCAACCTAAATAACTTTAGACCGATAACCTCCATACCATTCCTGGCCAAGATCCTCGATGCTTGTGGTCTTTGATCAGCTACAACATCATATGGAAATAAACAATCTTTTTCACGACACCCAATCGGGATTTAGGCCGGGCCGAGGCACAGAAGTATGTGCATTAGCCATGCGTGAAAGACTCCTTATGATTAAGGACGCCGGAGGATCAGCCGCATTAGTGTTATTAGACCTCTCGGCGGCGTTCGATACGATTGATCACGACATCCTGACGAATCGCATGGAATTCTTGTTCGGAATAAAAGGCAAAGTACTGAACTGGCTAAAGTCCTTTCTTTTAAATCGCACACACGTAGTTCGCTTAGGAGGTTATAGTTCCCTCCCTCGCCATCTACATTGTGGAGTTCCTCAAGGCAGTGCCATTTCACCACTGGCCTTTAACTGTTACATGCAGCCACTGCCAGACATTATAACGAAATATGACTTGGAGGCTCGAATATATGCGGATGACACACAAATACTGGTAGATATGGCTCGCGGTACTGATATGCAACTAAAACTTCAACTTTGTTTAGCTGAAATACATCAATGGATGCTTACCAGTAGACTTGGTATTAACACTGCTAAGACTGAAGTTTTTTTAATTGGTAAAATTACATCTATATCACCCATTTGTAATTGGCCCGTATCATTTGGCCCTACTCCAGCGCCTGCCAAAAAGATTAAGAACTTAGGGGTCTGGTTCGACTCTGAACATTTATATCACGTCTTAAATATCGCGAAAAATGCAAGCTACTATCTATATTTTCTTCGGAAGCTGAAAAATCTGTTTACCGAACTGAATCGGAAAAAACTAGTACAAGTGTAGCGGGGGTTTTAAATCTAGGGGGATGTTTGAGTGGTAGTTGTACTCAAACACACTATTTGATAGGGTTCTGTTAAACCCTTTTATACTACAGGTGGGATACTGGTGCATAGTTCCTTGTGGCCTGTTGATGGCGCTGTCATCAGAGGCTAGGGTTGAACAACTGGTACAGTGCTGTGCCTTGGATGTCCCCTCTCGGCGGTGGTGTGGTGGGTGTGTCGGCCTGCTGTGCATGCCGGGAGAGGATATAAAAGGGGCGGACACTGCCTGTAGGGTTCGTGAGTTCCCGGCGGTCTGACCCCGGGAGTGTGTGGTCATGTTCGTGGCCACCCCAGGCACCTTTAACCCTGGGGTGGAGTTCCTGACCCACTGGCGGATCAGTCCCAGGCACCTTTAGCCCTAGGGCTGCAACTAAAGGCCTTGAGTCCAGCACCTTTGGCTGGAACCCACAGAGGGAAGAGGAATGTCAGGGTGTGGCCTTGCGAGGAGATCCGTATCTACAAGAGGAGGCCGGGGGAGGACTGTTCCGAGGGACTGGTGAGAGATCACAGTGAAGGAAGGGGCCCGGTAACTCTCTGGAGGGATGTCATCTTACTGATAGAGGCCTAGTACTGGAACCAAAGTTCACCAGGTCTGTGGCAGAGACCCAAAGTTCCTTAGGTCTGTGGCAGAGGCCTAAAGCTCACCAGATCTGTGGCAGAGTTTGTGCAGAGACTGTGTGTGTTATCTAATGCAAGCATCATTCCGGCTGCTAGGATCCACTCTAACTGGAGACTATCCAGATGAGCTGAGACTACCTGAAGATATAGGTAGTGAATATCTTCATTTGTGCCTGGACCTATTCCAACACCTCTTGCTGTCCTGATCTTCCTCCAACCTTTCCCATTTCAATGACTATGCATAAGAGAAAACTCTACGTTGGAGTTGCAATTGGTGTGGACTTTGGAGTTATTGGGGAATAGAGACTTGTCTTTATTGTAGTGAAGACGGGAACCATTCTTGGGAAAGCCTGACCATAGAGACCCAGGAAAATTACACCGCTCAACCTCTTCACACAGGAGGGTACGGGCTTGTGGCATGGTGTGCCCCTTTTCCTACAAGTGAGCCAAAGGTAAGGAATAGGGGTCTGTGTGCTACACAAGCATTTATACTTTCCAGGCTGGATTACTCGAATGTTTTCTTATTAAATCTCCCAAAGAAATGGATTGCTAAGCTGCAGCTAGTTCAAAATCAGGCCGCTCGCCTGATTAAAGGACTAAATTACAGAGAACACGTTACAAGCTCTCTTCGAGAGCTTCACTGGCTACTAGGGATGAGCTTCGAGTTCGAGTCGAACTCATGTTCGACTCGAACATTGCCTGTTCGCCCGTTCGCCGAACAGCAAACAAATTGGGGTGTTCGCGGCAAATTCGAAAAATCTATGGGAGAAATCTAAAGTGCTAATTATAAAGGCTAATATGCAAGTTATTGTCCTAAAAAGTGTTTGGGGACCCGGGTCCTGCCCCAGGGGACATGTATCAATGCAAAAAGAAGTTTTAAAAACGGCCGTTTTTTCGGGAGCAGTGATTTTAATGATGCTTAAAATGAAAAAATAAAAGTGAAATATTCCTTTAAATTTCGTACCTGGGGGGTGTGTATGATATGCATGTAAAGTGGCGCATGTTTCCCGTGCTTAGAACTGTCCCTGCAAAAAGTGTCATTTTTGAAAGAAAAAAATGCATTTAAAACTGACTCGCGGCTATTAATGAATTGTCGGCTCCCGGCAATACATACAAAAGTCATTGATAAAAAAAAAAAAAAAAGCGTGGGGGTTCCCCAGAATTCAATTACCAGGCCCTTCAGGTCTGGAATGGATATTAAGGGGAACCCCGCCGCAAATAAAAAAAAAATTGACGTGGGGTTCCCCCAAATATCCATTCCAGGCCCTTCAGATCTGGCATGGATTTTAAGGGGAACTCCACCCCAAATTAAAAAAAAAATGGCGTGGAGTCCCCCTAAAAATCCATACCAGACCCCTTATCCGAGCATGCAACCTGGCCGGCCGCAGGGGAAAAGGGGGGGACGAGAGAGCGGCCCCCCCTCCCTCCTGAACCGTACCAAGCCACATGCCCTCAACATGGGGAGGATGTCCCCATGTTGATGGGGACAAGGGCCTCATCCCCACAACCCTTGCCCGGTGGTTGTGGGGGTCTGCGGGCGGGGGGCTTATCGGAATCTGGAAGACCCCTTTAACAAAGAGGACCCCCAGATCCCGGCCCCCCCCTATGTGAATTGGTAAGGGGTACATTGTACCCCTACCATTTCACGAAGAAAGCGTAAAAAAATGTTTAAAAAAACACACAAACACCTTGAAAAAGTCCTTTATTTAAAAAAAAAAAAAAAAACATTCCAGCGGTGAAATCCAGTGTCCCGCGGCGATCCCGATGTCCAGCGCTGTCCGTCATTGGTTGTGCCTGAGCGGACCTGATGGGGAACTCCCTCTCAGTATTTTAAATGTATAGACCCGCCCCTTCTAAAGTTCCCCATCAGGTCCGCTCAGCGGACCAGATGCGGAACATGAGAAGGGGCGGGTCTATACATGTATTGCCAAAGTGAGAGCAGTTCCCCATCAGGTCCGCCCCCTCAGGATGTCGGACCCGCCTACGTCATTGGCTTGAGCGGGGAACTTCCTTCACTGTGTAATTTAAATTTACATAGTGAAGGAAGTTCCCCGCTCAAGCCAATGACGTAGGCGGGTCTGACATACCGAGGGGGCGGACCTGATGGGGAACTGCTCTCACTTTGGTAATACATGTATAGACCCGCCCCTTCTCATGTTCCGCATCTCGTCCGCTGAGCGGACCTGATGGGGAACTTTAGAAGGGGCGGGTCTATACATTTAAAATACTGAGAGGGAGTTCCCCATCAGGTCCGCTCAGGCACAACCAATGAAGGACAGCGCTGGACATCGGGATCGCCGCGGGACACTGGATTTCACCGCTGGAATGTTTATTTATTTATTTTTTTAAATAAAGGACTTTTTCAAGGTGTTTGTGTGTTTTTTTAAACATTTTTTTTACGCTTTCTTCGTGAAATGGTAGGGGTACAATGTACCCCTTACCAATTCACATAGGGGGGGCCGGGATCTGGGGGTCCCCTTTGTTAAAGGGGTCTTCCAGATTCCGATAAGCCCCCCGCCCGCAGACCCCCACAACCACCGGGCAAGGGTTGTGGGGATGAGGCCCTTGTCCCCATCAACATGGGGACATCCTCCCCATGTTGAGGGCATGTAGCTTGGTACGGTTCAGGAGGGAGGGGGGGCCGCTCTCTCGTCCCCCCCTTTTCCCCTGCGGCCGGCCAGGTTGCGTGCTCGGATAAGGGGTCTGGTGTGGATTTTTAGGGGGACTCCACGCCATTTTTTTTTTAAACTTGGGGTGGAGTTCCCCTTAAAATCCATGCCAGATCTGAAGGGCCTGGTAATTGAATTCTGGGGAACCCCCACGCTTTTTTTTTTTTTTTTCTCAATGACTTTTGTATGTATTGCCGGGAGCCGACAATTCATTAATAGCCGCGAGTCAGTTTTAAATGCATTTTTTTTCTTTCAAAAATGACATTTTTTGCAGGGACAGTTCTAAGCACGGGAAACATGCGCCACTTCACATGCATATCATACACACCCCCCAGGTACGAAATTTAAAGGAATATTTCACTTTTATTTTTTCATTTTAAGCATTATTAAAATCACTGCTCCCGAAAAAACGGCCGTTTTTAAAACTTCTTTTTGCATTGATACATGTCCCCTGGGGCAGGACCCGGGTCCCCAAACACTTTTTAGGACAATAACTTGCATATTAGCCTTTATAATTAACACTTTAGATTTCGAACGTTCGAGTCCATTGTATTTAATAGGGTTCTAAAGTTTACACGAACATTTTGTCTGTTCGCAGGTTCTGGTGCGAACCGAACAGGGGGGTGTTCGGCTCATCCCTGCTGGCTACCCATTGCTAAAAGGGCTGAATTCAAGGCCTTCTGCCTTGTTTTTAAGGCATACCGGAGTCAAGGTCCTATTTACTTATCTAGTATAGTTTCCCACTATACTCCTACAAGATCTTTACACTCAGCGAATCAAAACCGCCTTTTGACTAAACCATATAATTTTGCAGCAGCTGGTGGAAAAACTCTCCAAGTCTTTGGTGTATTTTTATGGGACCCCATGTAAGTATCTGGGTTGGGCCGTACTGCCTTTTCCTGTCACTATTAGTTACAATCATATCAATTACATTATTATATTCTGTAGATATCTCTGAACATCCGCCCCTGATGAGTGTTCCTCTTACAGGAAACGCGTTGGGCAATGTGGGATGCAGACATATGTTTATACCATACCATCAACTCTGAAATTCTTTCACCTACTATTTATGATGTCATTGCTTTTATACAATTTTTTATTTCTCCTCGCAAGTGCTGCTTTGATGTTTCATGTACATAGATGTATCATTGTATGTATCTACCAATCAATTTAGACCACTACGTGGCACCAGCTGTTATATACACATGTACTCTTGATGCCCATAGTGCACACACACATACACATGGGTGTGTGAACAATTATGGAAGGATGTTCATTATAATGTCTTTTTCTATGTGGTTTTTGTTATTGATATGTTTTTTACATTTCTGTGATCAATAAATATGCACTTTTGATTCATGTCCCAACTCCCCGCCAGAATTATTTTTATGGAATAATCTTCCTGAGAATATACGAAAAATCAATTTGCTAACTTACTTTCGTAAGGTACTGAAGACTCATTTACTTTTGTGAGGGGGTTAACTCGGTAGCGGGTGTGTGTGACCCCCTGGTTGGGCTCCCCACACAAAAACAGGGCCAGCAGACGGAGGTTGTGGTTTTCAAAATCAAAAGGTGCGGTTTATTTCTCTATGTACAGTGACAAAAACACAGCAAAGCCAAAAAGAAACAAACAAAATAAATCCTGGTCAGTTTGACCTCTGACTAAACATGCAGGTTTCCTAAACTAACAACTGGGATCAGCCTAGTGCTGTCCTAGTCCCTAAGTCCCTGGTTTAGTAAAAGTCCAAACAAATAGCCACACAGGCTTTGCCTCACCGCACAGGGGTTCACTCTCCCTAGACAGTCCACACAGGTCTGGTTCCAGGCATGAGCTAACATCTAATGAAGCTGGGAGTTTTTATAGAGGCCTTAAACGAACTGACAGGCTTCAGCTGGTCTCATCAACTCCCTGCCTCACGACGCCCAGCACTCTCCCTAGAGGTATGAGTCATTCATGAGCCCACTAGCCTCAGCTGGGCTTCATCAACTCCCTAGTTGTATAAGTCGGCATAAAGCCTGAATCTGGGAGAAATATATCTACCCCCCTGGATGCAACCAGGTGACTTTACCTTCCTGCTGTCACATACCCCCCCCTCTTGTTTTAACCTTGGGGTTGGAACACCAGCAATCAGGCATTCATGTACTCGAGACAAAGCATCCACATTCCCCATTTGAACGCCAGGGCGATGCTTTACTGTGAAGTTGAATTCCTGTAGGGCCAGGAACCACCTATTCACTCTTCTATTTGTCTCCTTGTTTTGAGCCATCCACTTTAACGGAGCGTGATCCGTAACCATGTCAAAGTGCCTACCTAGCAGATAGTACCGAAGGGAATCTAGAGCCCACTTCACCGCTAAACACTCCTTTTCAACCGTGGCGTAATTTACCTCATGGGACTTCAACTTCCTGCTGAGGTAAATGACTGGGTGCTCTTCCCCGTTCCAGACCTGGGACAATACTGCTCCTAACCCCACATCTGACGCATCACTTTGTACGACAAAGTCTTTAGAGAAGTCGGGTGAGTACAACACTGGCTGGCTACATAAGGCTTGTTTCAAGAATTGGAATGCTGCCTCAGCCTCGGGGGTCCATTTAATCATGACCGACCCTTTCCCTTTCGTCAGGTTGGTTAGGGGCACAGCCTTAGAAGCAAAGTGGGGAATGAAGCGCCGATAATAACCCGCGATTCCCAGAAAGGCTCGTACCTGCTTCTTGCTGTTGGGACGTGGCCAACTCTGGATGGCCTCGACTTTGTTGAGTTGGGGTTTTATTACTCCCCTGCCAATGGTGTACCCAAGATATTTGGCCTCCTCCTGCCCAATGGTACACTTCTTGGGGTTAGCCGTAAACCCCGCTTCCCGAACAGAGTCCAGGACTGCTTGCACTTTTGGCAGATGTGAGGCCCAATCTGTGCTATGGACAATTACGTCATCCAGGTAAGCCGCAGCATACTTCCAATGGGGCCTCAGCATCTGGTCCATTTTCCGCTGGAATGTGGCCGGCGCATTCTGTAACCCGAACGGCATTCTCTTATATTGGAACGCCCCGTCTGGGGTTACAAATGCGGTTTTCTCTTTGGCCGACTTGGCCAGGGGAATTTGCCAATACCCTTTTGTGAGGTCAAGAGTCGTCATGTATCGGGCTGTTCCCAGCCGGTCGATCAACTCATCTATACGTGGCATGGGGTAGGTGTCAAATTTTGTAACTTTGTTCAACTGACGAAAATCGTTACAAAATCGCCAGCTCCCATCCGGTTTAGGCACCAACACAATGGGACTAGACCAATCACTTTGGGACTCCTCTATCACCCCTAAGTTCAGCATTTTCTGTACTTCCTCCCGTATTGCCTCCCGTCGGGCCTCTGGGATCCGATAGGGTTTTAACTTCACCCTTTCACCGGGCGGGGTAATAATATCATGCTCTACCCCAGATGTTTGTCCCGGCAGCTCAGAGAACACCTCCTTGTTGCGAAGCACAAACTCCTTAACCTCCTGTTGTTGGGGTTGTGACAAGGTGGCTGCTATTCCAACCTCCGGAATCACGCAACCAGTTTGAGCTGGTGACCAAGTTTCTGCGACTAGGGACTCTCTATCCCTCCAGGCTTTCAACAGATTAACGTGATATATCTGTTCGGGCTTTCGCCTTCCTGGTTGTCTGACCTTGTAATTCACTTCGCTCACTTTTTCCATTATCTCGTAGGGGCCTTGCCATTTGGCAAGGAATTTACTTTCAACCGTAGGGACAAGTACCAATATCCTATCCCCCGGGGAAAAGGTACGGGTCTTTGCTCCACGGTTGTACACTCTCTGCTGTGCCAACTGCGCTTGGGCCAAATGTTCCTTCACGATGGGCATTACCTGTGCAATTCGATCTTGCATCAGGGCGACATGCTCAATCACACTCCTGTGGGGAGAACTCTCACTTTCCCAAGTTTCCTTGGCAATATCCAACAGCCCTCTTGGGTGTCTCCCATACAGTAACTCAAAGGGGGAGAATCCCGTAGAGGATTGGGGCACCTCCCTAATAGCAAACATCAAATAAGGAAGTAGACAGTCCCAATCCTTTCCATCTCTATCCACCACTTTCTTCAACATTTGTTTTAGGGTTTTGTTGAATCTTTCAACCAGCCCATCGGTTTGGGGGTGATACACAGATGTACGCAATTGCGTCACTTTGAACAATTTACACAGCTCTTTCATAACCCGGGACATAAAGGGTGTACCTTGGTCCGTAAGCAGTTCTTTACAAATACCCACCCGGCTAAAAACAAGAGATAGCTCTTTGGCTATGGTTTTGGCCGAGGTATTTCGGAGAGGGATCGCTTCTGGATAACGGGTGGCATAGTCCATTATAACTAATATGTACTGGTGCCCCCTAGCGGACTTGATTATAGGACCTACCAAATCCATGGCGATCCTCTCAAACGGGACCTCAATGATGGGTAGAGGGACCAGCGGGCTACGGAAATGTGGCATCGGGGCCAACCTCTGACACACAGGGCAGGAGGAACAATAATTTTCTACGTCCTTCATCACCCCCGGCCAATAGAATCTCTGTAATACCCTCTCTCGGGTTTTCTCTGTCCCCAGATGACCTCCAAGAATGTGCCCATGGGCCAACTCCAACACCAACTTCCTGTAAGGTTTGGGCACCACAAGCTGCTCAACGGTTTCTTCTGCCCTTTTTGCCACCCGATACAGTAGGTCCTTCTCTACGCTGAAGTATGGGTAAGTGCAGGTATTATCTGGGTTCACTAACTCGCCATCTATTTCCACTACGTTTTCCCGTGCCTTTATTAGGGCGGGGTCTTTTAACTGTTCTGTGGCAAAATTTTCCCTGTGAACCTCCAGATCAGAAAACTCCACAGACGGTAGGTTTTCGTCTGAGGAGGTGGGCTCCTCTTCAGTTTCTTGAGTCTCCCCTGCCAATACTGACAAGGGAAATTCTGGAGAGTCCTCACCACTCTCAGAGGAGTTCTGGCTATCACATTCCTGGTACATAGGGGCACCAGTGGGGGGCTCAGGATCATCCCACAGTTCCCAGAACTTCGGAAAATCCCTTCCCACAATGGCGTCATGCGGTAACTGAGATACTAAGCCCACTGGATGAGAGAGGGTACCTTTGGGGGTCTCGAAACACACTGTAGTCACTGGATACTCTCGGGTGTCCCCATGCACACAAATAACAGCTACCTTGCTATTCCCAGAGACCTCTGTTTTAACTAACTCAGCCTTTATCAGGGTCACAAGGCTACCTGAATCCAACAATACCACAACATTTCTACCATTAACACACATTTTGCATAAATGTTTCTCAGTTCCTCGAATGGCAGTGCATGCGACTGTCGCACACAGCGACTGACGTCTGCCCGTCAGAAAGTCACACTGCATGGGTTCCTCCACAACCGGGCAATTGGCTGCAATATGTCCCGCTTGCCGGCAGCGGTAGCAAACGATCCTTCTTGCGGCCTCTTGAGCCGCTGATTTCCCAGGCTGTTCTCGCCAAACTTGGGGTAGAGCTCCCACCCTCTCACTCTCTCCACCCTCACCCCTTGGAATCCTCTTATCCGCCCCTGGGGATGGTCTGGTCTTAGGGTGGAAAGTCCGAGAGTCTCTGGAAGAGGCCGTCAGGTTCTCTGTAGCCAAGTATCTCTCTACACGATCCACAAGTTTACCGGCCGTTTCTGGGTCTCCGTGGCTTACCCACTTTTGAATGGCGGTAGGAAGAGCTCTCAAGAAACGATCCATCACAACACGTTCCACAATCTCCGGTGCGGACAAAGTCTCTGGCTGTAGCCACTTCCTGCTCAGGTGAATGAGATCATACATTTGAGACCTGGGGGGTTTTCCAAGCTGGAAAGTCCAGTTATGCACACGCTGAGCCCGGACAGCCAGGGTGACACCCAGCCTTGCCAATATTTCAGCTTTTAGCATCACATAGTCTTTTGCTTGGTCAGGCTCTAGGTCATAGTAAGCCTTCTGCGATTCACCAGTTAACAGAGGAGCCACCAGTCCAGCCCACTGCTCCTCAGGCCACTTTTCTCTTTCAGCAGTCCTTTCAAATGTGGTCAAAAATACCTCTGGATCATCCTCTCCAGTCATTTTTGTCAATAAACGACTCACCCCAAAGGACGCGGTATTAGTGGGACGGCTTTCCTCACTGGTCTGCGGACGTTGCTGCATTACTGCTTCCATTTGTTGTAGTCTCTGCTCTTGCTTCTGTAACAGGTCTATGAAGCGGGCCTCAGATTGCTGCTGGGCTTGTTGATGAGCTTGCTGCTGGGCTGCAAGGCTCCTTTGCAAACCTGCATTTGTCTGCTGTTGATTGGCATTTGCTAGAGCCAGCTGTTTCAGTATCTCCTCCATGCTGGCTTAAAAAAAACTGCCACTGGTTCTCCACCAACTGTGAGGGGGTTAACTCGGTAGCGGGTGTGTGTGACCCCCTGGTTGGGCTCCCCACACAAAAACAGGGCCAGCAGACGGAGGTTGTGGTTTTCAAAATCAAAAGGTGCGGTTTATTTCTCTATGTACAGTGACAAAAACACAGCAAAGCCAAAAAGAAACAAACAAAATAAATCCTGGTCAGTTTGACCTCTGACTAAACATGCAGGTTTCCTAAACTAACAACTGGGATCAGCCTAGTGCTGTCCTAGTCCCTAAGTCCCTGGTTTAGTAAAAGTCCAAACAAATAGCCACACAGGCTTTGCCTCACCGCACAGGGGTTCACTCTCCCTAGACAGTCCACACAGGTCTGGTTCCAGGCATGAGCTAACATCTAATGAAGCTGGGAGTTTTTATAGAGGCCTTAAACGAACTGACAGGCTTCAGCTGGTCTCATCAACTCCCTGCCTCACGACGCCCAGCACTCTCCCTAGAGGTATGAGTCATTCATGAGCCCACTAGCCTCAGCTGGGCTTCATCAACTCCCTAGTTGTATAAGTCGGCATAAAGCCTGAATCTGGGAGAAATATATCTACCCCCCTGGATGCAACCAGGTGACTTTACCTTCCTGCTGTCACACTTTCCAACGTATATGGATAAGGGATGTTTGCTACCTATTAGGCCCCTTTCACACTGAGGGGCTTTGCAGGTGCTATTGCGCTAAAAATAGCGCCTGCAATGCGCCCCAAAAAAGCCGCTCCTTTGTATCCAGTGTGAAAGCCCGAGGGCTTTCACACTGGAGCGTTGCGCTTGCAGGAGGGTCAAAAAACTCCTGCAAGCCGCATCTTTGAGGCGCGATAGGAGCGGTAAAAATACCGCTCCTATAGCGTCCCTGCCCATTGAAATCAATGGGGTAGCGCCTCCAAAACGCCCGCAAAACGCCACAAAGAGGCGTTGTTGCGGGCGTTTTTAACCCATTTTCGGCCACTAGCGGGGGTTAAAATCCCCCCGCTAGCGCCCGCAAATCGCCTACACATCACATCACAATCACCCCTTCATTCTTCTATTGTATTTTTTTCCTGAGACTTTTTATGAATAAACATGATCATCTAGGCATGACTAGAACCTTCAGGGCCCCGGTGCAGATCCACAGAGTTTCCACTTTACATTTAAATCCACAAAGTTTCTCTTTACATCTGAATCCACAGAGTTTCCCCTTACATCTGAATCCACAGAGTTTCTCTTTACACCTGAATCCACAGAGTTTCCCCTTACATCTGAATCCACAGAGTTTCTCTTTACACCTGAATCCACAGAGTTTCCCCTTACATCTGAATCCACACAGTTTCTCTTTACATGTGAATCCACAGTTTCCCTTTACATGTGACTGCATAGAGTTTCCCTTACATTTTAATCTGCAGAGTTCCCCCTTACATCTGAATCCACAGGGTTTCCCTTTACATGTGACTCCACAGAGTTTCCCCTTACATCTGAATCCACAGAGTTTCCCCTTACATCTGAATCCACAGAGTTTCCCCTTACATCTGAATCCACAGAGTTTCCCCTTACATCTGAATCCACACGGTTTCTCTTTACATGTGAATGCACAGAGTTTCCCTTTACATGTGACTGCATAGAGTTTCCCTTTACATTTTAATCTGCAGAGTTCCCCCTTACATCTGAATCCACAGAGTTTCCCCTTACATCTGAATCCACAGAGTTTCCCCTTACATCTGAATCCACAGAGTTTCTCTTTACACCTGAATCCACAGAGTTTCCCCTTACATCTGAATCCACACGGTTTCTCTTTACATGTGAATCCACAGAGTTTCCCTTTACATGTGACTGCATAGAGTTTCCCTTTACATTTTAATCTGCAGAGTTCCCCCTTACATCTGAATCCACAGAGTTTCCCTTTACATGTGACTCCACAGAGTTTCCCCTTACATCTGAATCTACAGAGTTTCCCCTTACATCTGAATCTTCAGAGTTTCCCCTTACATCTGAATCCACAGAGTTTCCCCTTACATCTGAATCCACACTGTTTCTCTTTACATGTGAATCCACAGAGTTTCCCATTTACATCTAAGCCCAAAGAGTTTCTCTTTATATCTGAATTTGCAGAGATTCCCCTTACACTGTAAGGGAAGACTCTGCCGACTCTGATGTAAGGGAGAACTCTGGGGACTCTGATTTAAGGGGGAACATTGAGAACTCTGATGTATTGTGGGAACTCTGATGTAAGGTGGAACACTTCAGACTCTGGTGTAAAGGTGAACTCTGGTAGTTCCCCCACTGGTGTGGCATAAACTCAGGAGTCCCCCCTTACATCAAAGTCCAAAGAGTTTCCCTTTACATCTGAATCCACAAAGTTCCCCTTTACACCTGAATCCACAGAGTTTCCCTTTACATCTGATATCGCAGAGTAACCTCACACTGTAAGGGGGAACTCTGCAAAACCTGATATAAGGGAGGACTCTGGGGACTGAAGTACACAGGAAACTTTGATGTAAGGGGGAACGCTGCAGACTCTAGTATAAAGATGAACTCTGCTAGTTACCCCATATAGTTCCCCTTTACATCTGAATCCACAGATTTTCCTTCACATCTGAATTTGCAGAGTTCCTCTTACATCTGAACTCACAGAGTTCCCAGACACTGTAAGGGGGGGACTCTGCAGACTCTGATGTAAGGGAGAACTCTGGGGACTCTGATTTAAGGGGGAACACTGAGAACTCTGATGTAAGGGGGAATGCTGCAGACTCTGATGAAAAGGGGAAATCTGGTTGTTCCCCCCTAGTGTGGCATGAACTCAAGAGTCCTCCCTTACATCTGAATCCACTCTGGGGACTCTGGTTCAAGGGGTACACTGAGAACTCTGATGTAAGGGGGAATGCTGCAGACTCTGATGAAAGGGGAGATCTGGTTGTTCCCCCACTAGTGTGGCATGAACTCAAGAGTCCTCACTTACATCTGAATCCACTCTGGGGACTCTGGTTCAAGGGGTACACTGAGAACTCTGATGCAAGGGGGAATGCTGCAGACTCTGATGAAAATGGGAAATCTGGTTGTTCCCCTACTAGTGTGGCATGAACTCAAGAGTCCTCCCTTACATCTGAATCCACTCTGGGGACTCTGGTTCAAGGGGTACACTGAGAACTCTGATGTACGGAGGGAACTCTGATGTGAGGGGGAACACTGCAGACTCTGCTGTAAAGGGAAACTCTGGTAGTTCCCCCACTGGTGTGGCATAAACTCATGAGTTCCCCCTTACATCAGAGTCCACAGAGTTCCCCTTTACACCTAAATCTGCAGAGCTCCTCTTACATCTGAGTTCCCTTACACTGTAAGAGCAGACTCTGCAGATTCTAGTGTAAGGGAGAACTCTGGATTTAAGGGGGAACACTGAGAACCCTGATGTAAAGGGGAACTCTGGTAGTTCCCCCACCATTGTGGCATAAACTCAAGAATCCCCCCTTACATCTGAGTCTACAGAGTTTCCCTTACATCTGAACTCACACAGTTCTAAGACACTGTAAGGGAGACTCTGAAGACTCTGATGTAAGGGAGAACTCCGGGGACTAATTTAAGGGGGAACACTGAGAACCCTGATGTACGGGGGAACTCTGATGTGAGGGGAACGCTGCAGACTCTGGTGTAAAGGGGAACTCTGGTAGTTCCCCCACTGGTGTGGCATAAACTTAAGAATCCCCCCTTACATCTGAATCCACAGAGTTCCCCTTGACATCTGAATCTGCAGAGTTCCCCTTGACATCTGAATCTGCAGAGTCCCCTTGACATCTGGATCTGCAGAGTTCCCCTTTACATCTGAATCTGCAGAGCTCCTCTTACATTTGAATTCAAAGGAAAGAGAAAAGTGAGCGCTGTGTTGTCCATCTGGCGATTGACACGAGGGAGTGAGTATTTGGCGCCACTCGCCGGCCGTTCGCTGCCTGGGAGATGACGCCCCCTCTTCCCTTATATCCGCCAGCGTGACGTTGGCGGCTACAGGCGTCCACGGCGAGGCAATCATTTTCTTTGTGGCACAGGCACCAACACACATAGTCAGGGGTTGAGGAACCAGGAACATCTTGCATTAGGTGAAATGTACCTTCAACTCCACTTATCCAGGTAATTCACTTGTCACCATTCATACACTCCTTTCTTTCCTTCCCCTTTCCTCACATTCCTCCTCTCCATGCACACTCTTGTAGGCATACAGTCCCCCTCACCCACTATGACATGTTGGAGCATTTTTATTGTTTGCAACACAGCTTCACTATCACACATTACAGGCCGGTCCCTATCAGCTCCTGATGAGTGGCATGACAGCCGCGAAACACGTCAAGCTTCAGATGCCAAAACTATATTCAATCATGTAGTTCCACCTCATGTTTTTACTGTTTTACTCAATTATTTTATGAACTAATGTCAATATATGAACTAACTAACTATGTTGGGTGATGGAATATGCACTACGGTGTCTTATGTATTTTACTGTACAACATTTAATGAATTTACTATATCTGACATTCTAGCTCATTTTTGCCTTCAATCCGCATGCTTCATACAAAGTCCCGACCCTTTTCTGTTTTCGTACATTTGAATTCAAAAAGAAAAACCTTTTGGCTGGGTTTAACCTTAAATATCTGTTGTCTCGTCATCTCGTTTCTCATTTCTCCAGAACGTGTTGTTAGGAAGTTAGGAACGCGGGCCGATAACATCATATGTGGGGACTCATCGCGCGGGGGGGGCGTGTTAAGCAAGATAACAAATTAGAGCGGGAATGCTGATTGTGAGCCGCGTCTTCTCATCCAACACCGGGGGGCCTGACCTCACACATGCTCTTCTGAATCCGAACTCCTGAACCTTTCCCGGATGAGTGATGAATGCAGGATGTTATCGTTGCACAATGGCGACTCTATATTAATATAACCTCCATTATAAGACTTTGCACTCTTCTATATTTCTATGCAATGGCCGTGGTTTTGGAATGGGATGTCCAACAAGCTCATCTTGGTGTCATGGACAAGTGACCTTCAAAATTTTGCCCATAGAGATGCACAGAGATCCAGCAATCACATCACTGGGTCTAAAAACTGCCTAGGAATGTTGCCTAATACATATATTTCCAATGATCTTCAGCTCCATCTAGTGGCCATAGTGAAGTATTTTTCTGATGCTGCACATGTGATTCGTCATGACACCAGCCATTGGATGGTTTGACAGTTTGGTTGAGAGCACAACCAATGGGAGTGTTACCTTTCCGGCACGTGCCGGAAATGAAACGGTTTTATGGATGGGTTTACTTCCGCTTTAAGGAAAATACTGCATTATGGCAACTAGATGGAGCGGACTATTATAGGGAACAAACATATTAGACAAAATACAGGATTTTTCTTGACAGCTACGCGAATGTCTGAGACATTAGCGCTGGAATTTTGTTATAAATAGACCCCGTGGCATTTTTCTGCCATCACCCTTCTATTCAATGGCCATGGTTTTGGAATGGGATGTCCAACAAGCTTATATAGGTGTCATGGTCAGGTGACCAAAAAATTTTGCCCATATGGTGTACATGAATTTTGCTACAATATATCATTATCACATACATTTTGGTGTTAATTCAGTTTTTTTTTGTTTTGTTTTTTTTTTCACAAAAATATTTGGTACCAGGTAAATGATGAGTTTCAGACTAACCAGGTCATAATAATGGACAGTGACAGCAGAAAAAAGACCAGGTGTTCTATCAAGTCTGTCCCATTTTTTTTTTAATGATTTTTCATATTTTATTTTGTATTGTTTTATTGGTATTGTTTTCTTGCTCCTTTTTTAATTGTTTCCCCATTTTTTTATTGTATTATTTTATTATTTTTATTTATTTTTTATTGCCCATTTTTTTAAATTGTTTTCCCATTTTTTATAGTATTGTTTTATTATTTTTATTGGCCCATTTTTGTATTATTATTATTATTTCTCCATTTTTTTATTGTATTGTTTTATTATTTTTATTGTTTTTATTGACCCTTTTTTTATTGTTTGCCCATTTTTTCATTGTATTGTTTTATTATTTTTATGGCCCATTTTTTTTTTATGTTTCAGAATTTTTTATTGTATTGTTTTTATATTTTTATAAAAAAAAATGATTGCCCCATTTTTTATTGTTTCTCCGTTCTCTTATTGTATTGTTGTATTATTTGTTATTGCCCCTGTAGCACCCTCCTCACTCCCCTCTTCGTCTTCAGCTCGTCTTTTCTCTTGTCTAGGGGT
Source organism: Rana muscosa (assembly GCA_029206835.1). Classification (NCBI taxonomy): domain Eukaryota; kingdom Metazoa; phylum Chordata; class Amphibia; order Anura; family Ranidae; genus Rana; species Rana muscosa. Next base: position 323,441,046 of record CM055125.1, read on the forward strand.
ACCTTAGAGGGGAAGGGAGCGGGGACACCACGCCTGGCCTTCACCACAGGTGTCAGTGTGATACAAGCAAAGTTCCTTTACCTTCGGGTCAGTGCTGTGCACCTGGAGCCTCCACCGAGAGTTACCTTGAACAATGTCTGTTAGGAAATGAGCCCCACACCATTAAAGTTCAATACTCCTTTATTCTTCTTGAATGAACACAATCAGTTGAACTCCCTTGGTAGAAACAGAACAGAAAAGGAGGTGTGGATGTGAATAGGCCCAGACACAATGTGTTCTCCACTTTCCTCCCTGAAAGTGGGTTGCGGTCTCAGAGCGAGGGGGGAATTTCCTTCCAGGCCGTCTCCGATGGGAGGCTCACCTGTCACTGGCAATCTGCTGCACCGGGTCTTCAAGTGAGGAGCTCCCCCCGGTCCATTACGCCTTCCGGATTTGGGTTCCCAACCCCTGAGTTCCCTAGGATCTCCTTCCCTCGCGAAACTCAGTGTTGGGCACTGAGCTCAAGACCTCCATCCGAGTACCTCACCCCAGGCTAAAGGTGCCTGGAGGACCGACACCGACAGACCTCCAGCTGTCCTCTAGGCCTAGGCCACCTAGAGGACCGACACGAACCACCGCCCACAGGCTGAAGGTGCCTGGGACTCGACCCCGTGACAAAGATGGCCGGCCCCTTTATACCCTCTCCCGGCAAGCACGGCGGGTTCCCCGCCCCACCATACCGCTGCCGAGGGAGGACAAAAAGGAGGCACGGCACACAATGATTCAACCCCAGCCCAGGGCGACAGCGCCACCTGCTGAGCTGCAGGGAATTACACATCACTATTATTGTTCTATTATTTTTATTGTTTTTAGTGCTTCTTTTTATTGTTTCTCCATTATTTGTTGTATTGTTTTATAATTGCTATTGTTTTTAATGACTATGTTTTTAATTGTTCCCCTATTGTATTGTTTTATTATTTTTATTGTTTTGTATTGCCCCTATTTTATTGTTTTCTTATTTTTTATTTTAGTGTTTTAATATTTTTATTGCCATTTTATATTGTTTTCCCATTTTTATATAGTATTGTTCTTTTGTTTTGTTTTTATTTATTTTTTTGTTTTTTATTTTTTTTCATTGCCTTTTTTATTGTCTCTACATTTTTTATTGTATGGCTTTATTATTTTTATTGTTTTTATTGATCCATTTTTTTATTGTTTCTTCATTTTGTATTGTATAATTTTATTATTTATTTTATTGCCCCATTTATTATTATTTTTTATTTTATTTTATTTATATTGTATGATTGCTTTTTTATTTTTTTGTATATTTTTTTATTGCCCCATTCTTTATTGTATTGTTGTATTGTTTTTTTATTGTCCTGTTTTTGGTTGTTATTATCTTTTTTTTTGTCTGTAGGTCTATTTTTATCCCAAACAGACATAGATCCATACAGTCACATGTAGACAGGGAGCTCGCAATGACCTTTGCGCACTTTGTATATTGCGTAATCTCTTCCGAAACACCTGGAAATAAAGCCGTATGATTATTTTGGGAGGGAGCCAGAATTTCACTGAGCGATAAAAAAGTACAATGATCAGCCTCTGACAACATAAATATATACCTGGGCATAAAAAAAAAAAAAAAAACGAGATGCAAAGTCACTACCGACACCAGGAAAAAGTGGCTGTAAAAACACGGATCCCCCCGCCCCCCCAAGATCCATACCAGGCCCTTATCCGAGCATGTAGTCTGGCAGGTCAGGAAAGGGGGGGACGAGCGAGTGCCCCCCTCCTGAACCATACCAGGCCACTTGCCCTCAACATAGGGGGGTGCTTTGGGGCAAGGTAGCTCTGCACCCTCCACCCCAGAGCACCTTGTCCCCATGTTGATGGGGACAAGGGCCTCTTCCCGATAACCCTGGGTGGTGGTTGTGGGGGTCTGTGGGCACGGGGCTTATCAGATTCTGTAAGCCCCCTTTAACAAGGTGGCACCCAGATCCTGCCCCCTCATGTGAATGAGTATTGGGTACTATGTACCCCTACCCAATTACCCCCAAAAAAGGTAGTGTAGTGTAAATAAAAACTAGAGAGGGTTAGGGTTAGGGTTAGGGTTAGGGTTAGGGGGTTAGGGTTAGAGTTAGGGTTAGGGTTAGAGGGTTAGGGTTAGGGTTTAGGGGTTAGGGGTTAGGGTTAGGGTTCTCCCTTTAAGAACAAGGCTAGGACCCAGGCTCTTGAACAGGGATCTCCCCCAGAGGTCAAAGGTCAGAGGGCGGGTCCCCAGAGGTCAAAGGTCACTGGGCGTGGCCGACCCCCACCAAAGTGTACCGCCTACCCCAACTAAGTCGGGGAATGAACAAGTCGGGGAAATTAGTGTTTTAATATTTTTATTGCCATTTTATATTGTTTTCCCATTTTTATATAGTATTGTTCTTTTGTTTTGTTTTTATTTATTTTTTTGTTTTTTATTTTTTTTCATTGCCTTTTTTATTGTCTCTACATTTTTTATTGTATAGCTTTATTATTTTTATTGTTTTTATTGATCCATTTTTTTATTGTTTCTTCATTTTGTATTGTATAATTTTATTATTTATTTTATTGCCCCATTTATTATTATTTTTTATTTTATTTTATTTATATTGTATGATTGCTTTTTTATTTTTTTGTATATTTTTTTATTGCCCCATTCTTTATTGTATTGTTGTATTGTTTTTTTATTGTCCTGTTTTTGGTTGTTATTATCTTTTTTTTTGTCTGTAGGTCTATTTTTATCCCAAACAGACATAGATCCATACAGTCACATGTAGACAGGGAGCTCGCAATGACCTTTGCGCACTTTGTATATTGCGTAATCTCTTCCGAAACACCTGGAAATAAAGCCGTATGATTATTTTGGGAGGGAGCCAGAATTTCACTGAGCGATAAAAAAGTACAATGATCAGCCTCTGACAACATAAATATATACCTGGGCATGAAAAAAAAAAAAAAAAACGAGATGCAAAGTCACTACCGACACCAGGAAAAAGTGGCTGTAAAAACACAGATCCCCCCGCCCCCCCAAGATCCATACCAGGCCCTTATCCGAGCATGTAGTCTGGCAGGTCAGGAAAGGGGGGGACGAGCGAGTGCCCCCCTCCTGAACCATACCAGGCCACTTGCCCTCAACATAGGGGGGTGCTTTGGGGCAAGGTAGCTCTGCACCCTCCACCCCAGAGCACCTTGTCCCCATGTTGATGGGGACAAGGGCCTCTTCCCGATAACCCTGGGTGGTGGTTGTGGGGGTCTGTGGGCACGGGGCTTATCAGATTCTGTAAGCCCCCTTTAACAAGGTGGCACCCAGATCCTGCCCCCTCATGTGAATGAGTATTGGGTACTATGTACCCCTACCCAATTACCCCAAAAAAAGGTAGTGTAGTGTAAATAAAAACTAGAGACGGTTTTGACAAGTCCTTTATTAAAAATCTTCAACGTATCTTCTTCCTCCAGCCTTCTCCCTCCGGTCTTCTTCTCCCATCAGTCTTCTTCTCCCTCCGTTCTTCTTCTCCCATGTCTTCTTCTCCCTCTGGTCTTCTTCTCCCTCAGGTCTTCTTCTCCCTCCGGTCTTCTTCTCCCATGTCTTCTTTTCCCTTTCTCCCTCTGGTCTTCTTCTTCCTCCGGTCGTCGTCTCCCACCAGTCTTGTTCTTCCTCCGTTCTTCTTCTCTCTCCGGTCTTCTTCTCCCACCGGTTTTGTTCTTCCTCCGGTCGTCTTCTCCCTCCAGTCTTCTTCTCCCCCCGGTCTTGTTCTTCCTCTGGTCCTCTCCGCTGCTGCTGTCTTTGCCACCGCCACAGCTGTCTTCTCCACCGCTTACCCCGGTCCTCCCTTGGTGCTGGCTTTCCTCGTTGTGCCAGCTCCGCTTTCTGCCGGTTCTTATATGGGGCTTGGCCATCCAGTGACATCACTATGAGACTCCGCCCCTTGTGACATCACGTGATAATATTTTATTAATATTTTATTACGAGGGCCACATTGAGTATATGACGCATTTTTAGGGGCAGTTTTATATCCATTTGTGCCCAGCAGAGTCCCCCCTTACATGCATGTGTCAGTTTGAAGTTCTGGGGCCGCCGAGAGCGCCCCTCCTGACACATGCCCTCAACAAGGCCCATACACACGATCAGACTTTTTGATAACAAATGTCCGACAGACCTGTTTTAACGGACAATCCGACCGTGTGTATGCTTCATCGGACAAACTTTTTCGCTTTTTCATCGGACAAATGTTCGCTGTGAGAACAGATAAACGTTCCGGCAACAAATGTCCGATGGAGCAAAATCCTATTGTGTGTACACAAGTCCATCGGACTAAAGTCCAAAGTACAAACACGCATGCTCAGAACCAATGCTAAAGATCAGACAACAATAGCAGAAGTTGCCCACAGGGTGGCACTTAAGAGCAGAAAAACCACGTGATTTGGTGAAAGTTGGCTGAAAAAGTCCTGCCGTGTGTATGCATACCAAGTTCACGGCCAACGCCCTTTGGACAAAAATCCACATCATGTGTATGAGGCTTAAGGGAGACTCTGAAGACTCTGGTGTAAGGGAGAACTCCGGGGACTCTAATTTAAGGGGGAACACTGAGAACCCTGATGTACGGGGGGAACTCTGATGTGAGGGGAACGCTGCAGACTCTGGTGTAAAGGGGATTTATGGTAGTTCCCCCACTGGTGTGGCATAAACTCAAGAATCCCCCCTTACATCTGAATCCACAGGGTTCCCCTTTACATCTGAATCTGCAGAGCTCCTCTTACATTTGAACTCAAAAAGAAAAAAGTTTTGGCTGTGTTTAACCTCAAATATTTATTGTCTCGTCATCGGTTTCTCATTTCTCCAGAACGTGCTGTTAGGAAGTTAGGAGCGCGGGCCGAGAACATCATATGTGGGGATTCAGCGGGGGGTGTTTGTTGTATTTTCGACTTTAGAAACATAAGCAAGATGATGAATTAGAGCAGGAATGCCGATCGTGAGCCGCGTCTTCTCATCCAACACCGGGAACTGACCTCACACATGTTCTTCTGCCTGAATCCTTCCCAGATGAGTGCAGGATGTTATAGTTGCACAATGGCGCCTCTATATTAATAGGGATAAGCTTCATGTTCGAGTCGAACCCATGTCCAACTCGAACATCGGCTGTTCGGCTGTTTGCCGAATTGCGAACATTATGGGCCGTTCGCGACAAATTCGAGTGGTCACGGCCCATAATTCACTGCCGCATCGCAGTGCATTGCTGGCTGATTATTGGCCAAGCATGCACTATGACCTGCATGCTTGGACAATCACATCGCCGTCTGAACAGAGAGCCATAATTGGCCAAAGCCAGGGTGGCTTTGGCCAATTATGGCTCAGGGGGTTTAGTACACGCCCCACACTATATAAGGCCGCCGGCTTGGCGGCCTTGTGTAGTGTGTTGGAGTTGTTTAAAGAGAGATTACAGAGAGAGACGGTGTCATTTATATTGAGTTAGATAGAGCAGGCAGGCGAGTCAGTTAGCTGCAGTTACAGTGTGTAGAGGATATACATGCATCCTAGGTGTTGTATATATATTTATACACTGTATTCAGTTTAGCTAGATCCATTCCTGTTAGTCTCTATACTGTGACAGGCAGGCAGGTGATTGTGCTAGCTGCAGTCAGTGTTTCACTTAGTGTACTGTGTGCTTTGCATAGCGTTCACCTAAAGCTTACCTGAATACAGTTAGTGACTAATAGTGGTGTTCTCATAATAAAACCACAGGCAGAGAACTGCAAGTATTTTCAGTTAGTGTAATGTGTCCTCTGCACAGTTTTCACCTAAAACTAACTGAAGACAATTGCTGCTTTTCCCATACTAATACCACAGCAGGCAGTTGATTCTGATAGCTGCATTATCAGTACAGAGATATATATATATATATATATATATATATATATATATATCCCACCTTTGTGCAGCTACATCTCACTGCAGGCCATTAGTATGTCTGGAAGCAGGGGAGGGCTGGGCCAGGGGGCAGGGTGGCAATTGCCTCCCAGGCCACCCTAACTTATGGTCAAAATGGCCGGCAGCCGCTGCCCGCTACTATTTTCTTTTTTATTCTGGTCTAGGAAGTCGGGCCGGGGGCATGGCCATTGCGGCCGACCACTAGCTGTTGCATTCCGGGAGTTGTAGTCCGCACTCAAGCTTCTGGTGGGTGGAAAACACAGCAGCGCAGAGGAAACTACAACTCCCTGGGACCAGATTCTTGGAAGCAGACAGAGGCAGGGCATGCAAGGGAGTCGGGACGCAGGGCTGCAGGGCTGGGCACTGGCTGCAACTTGACCCCAGGATCAGGAGCGTTACCCCCCCAGGAAACCGTGGCATGCAAGGACCTGCTGAGCTGAGATCACTGAGGTGAGAGACCCTGACACCCCTAGCTGACCCCCCATCTCCCCCCATACACCCCATGTAACCTGCCCCAGTGATCAGGCTGCAATGATGGGCACTGGTGAGGCTGCATTGAAAAACCAGGTGGGCCATGGATGGTGAGCTGATTCGGTGGTTCAGTGGGCCACTTGACTGGACTTGCCCCCCAGGAATAAGGCCGACAGCCCTCACCTGTCTGGAAGGCAAACAAGGAGAGGCAGACAGTCACGAGGCAATAAAAGAGGGCAAGCAGGCTCTGTGTCTAGAGGCAACAGTGCTGGTCGTGGACACGGTGCATCCTCATCAGCAAGTGGCCATGGGACACGCTTGTCCTTCTTTTCGTCAGCTGGCCATGTTGAGCCGCAACATGCCCAAGACTTGGTAGAGTGGATGTCCAAGCCGTCCTCCTCCTCCTCGTCCTCTTTTACCCAGGCTCAGAGTATTTTGTCTGGCAAAGCAGCTGCCAAAGCAGCCTCTTCCCTTGGCTCAATGGCATCAGTAACTCCTTCCCTAGCCCCACCATGTCCTCCTGAGGAGTCCCCCGAACTGTTTGACCACAGTGTTGGGTACATGCTCCAGGAGGATGCCCAGCGTTTTGAAGGCTCCGATGATGGAACCCAGCTGGAGGAAGGCAGTAACGTGAGCCCAGAGAGAGGGGGTAGTAACGTGAGCCCAGAGAGAGGGGGTGCCCAACAAGGACAGCTATCTGGCAGTCATGTTCGCCCAGCTGCAGCATACTGCCAGATTTGCTCCAGTAGAGAGGAGGGAGGGGATGATGAGGTCACTGACTCCATGTGGGTGCCTGATAGGAGAGAGGAGGAGGAGGCACATCTCCAACGAGGCGGGATGCCCTCCAGGGGCCAGCTTAAGGGCAGCACACCGACTGCATTACACCGCAGAGCTCCGCATGTGCAGGGCGCTGCTGTCTCTGCGCGTTATTCCAAAAGTTATTTGGTGTGGCCATTTTTTCAGATGTGTGCAGCAGATCGCACCATTGCCATTTGCAACATATGTTTAAAGCGTATCTCGCGTGGCCAAAACATCAGCCGCTTGGACACCACGTGCTTGACCAGACATATGTCGACCTGCCATGCAGTTCGTTGGCAAGCGTATCTAAAAGACCCACACCAAAGAACAAAGCGGACCTCTCCTTGCTCCTCATCAGCTGGAATCTCCAACCCCACTATACCTTCAGTCCTCTCTGAAACCTGCACTGAGAGGAATGAAGGTGTAGAATTAGGTGTGTCACAGCCAAGTACTTGCGGGCAATCTGCTATCGGTACACCAACGTCAGATTGTACCAGGCAAATTTCCCTGCCCCAGCTGCTGCTCCGCCGAAAGAAGTTCGCTCCCAGCCATTCACAAGCCCAGCGGTTGAATGCTAGCTTGGCTAAATTGCTAGCACTTCAACTGCTGCCTTTTCAGTTGGTAAACTCTGCCCCCTTCAGTGAGTTTGTGGAATGTGCGGTTCCTCAGTGGCAGGTTCCCAAACGCCACTTTTTCTCATGGAAGGCGATTCCGGCTCTCTACCAGCATGTGGAAGGCAATGTCTTGGCCTCGCTGGACAGGGCGGTCAGCGTTAAGATGCATATTACTGCTGACTCATGGTCCAGCAGGCATGGACAGGGACGTTACCTATCTTTCACGGCGCATTGCGTGGCTCTGCTGGCAGCTGGGAAGGATGCAGGACAAGGTGCAGTAGTGTTGGAGGTTGTTCCACCACCACGCCTCCAAAATGTTACTACTGGTGATTTTGACACACCTCTCTCCTCCACCCCTCCTCTTTTTCTTCCTCCATGGCCTCTATCTGTGCTTTGTCCTCGGAACCAGCGGTGCTCCGTAGGCGTTCAAGGGGCTACGCAAGTACGCAGGCAAAAAGATGCCATGCAGTGTTTGAGCTGGTGTGCTTGGGGGACAGGAGCCACACTGGGGCAGAGATTCTGTCAGCTCTGCAGGGGCAGGCTCAGAGGTGGTTGACGCCACGCCAGCTTAAGCCAGGAAAGTTGGTTTGCGACAATGGCACCAACCTCCTCTCCGCCCCCTGATAGGGACAACTGACCTATGTGCCCTGTTTGGCTCACGTCCTTAACTTGGTGGTGCAGCGGTTCTTGGGCAGGTACCCGGGCTTACAGGAGATCCTAAAGCAGACCATGAAAATCTGTGGGCATTTCCGCCGGTCCGGTCATATAATGCCAGTGCTCGGCTGGCTGACCTGCAAAAGGAATCCAACCTGTCCAAGAACCGCCTAATCTGTGACATGCCCACCAGGTGGAACTCTACGTTGGCCATGCTGCAGCGGCTGCACACGCAGCAGAGGGCCATCAATGAGTATCGGTTGCAATATGGCACCAGGACAGGGTCAGGGGAGCTTGGATTTTTTTCCCCACGCCAGTGGGCCATGATCAGGGATGCATGCACTGTCCTGGCACCATTTGAGGAGGCCACGAGGATGGTGAGCAGTGACAGTGCATGCATCAGTGACACTGTCCCTCTTGTCCACCTGTTGGAGCACACGCTGCGTGGAATAATGGACAGGACACTTGAGGCAGAACAGAGGCAGGAAGAGGAGGACTTCCTTACCTCTCAAGGCCCCCTTTATCCAGACAGTGTTCCTGCTGGCCTGGCTATCACACAGGAAGAGGACGAGGAGGAGGAGGAGGATTATTGTGTCAGCATGGAGGTGGAGCCTAGCACTCAGCATCAGCAGCAGTCTTCAAGGGATCAATTATAGTCCCAAGACACCCATGGACTTGTACGTGGCTTGGAGGAGGGGGCTGCGAATCATGTTGTCCTCAGTGACTCAGAGGACTCCGCACCGAATGCCTCAGCAAACCTACACTGCATGGCCTCCCTGATCCTGCAAAGCCTGCGGAAGGATCCTCGTATTCGTGCGATCAAGGAGAGGGATCATTACTGGCTGGCAAACCTCCTTGATCCACGTTACAAGGGTAAGGTTGCGGACCTTATCTTGCTGTCGCAGAGGGAGCAGAGGATGAAGCATCTTCGGGAGGCCTTGCAGAAATGTCTGTGCAACGCGTTCCCAGAGACTGGGAGGTTACAAATTCCTGGTCCTGGACAACGTGTTGCTGAGGCTTCGGGCAGTCAAAGAAGGAGCGGTGGAGAAGGTGGCCATCTGACTGATGCGTTCAGACAATTTTTTAGTACGCAGCCCCAAGGTATGATCGGTTCCAGCAACCATCGCCAGTGTCTGGTTTACATGGTGCAGGAATACCTCGGGGCAAGATCAGACTTGGACACCTTTCCCACTGAAAATCCTCTGGGTTACTGGGTCTTGAGGATGGATCACTGGCCAGAGCTTGCACAGTATGCAATTGAGCTACTGGCCTGTCCTGCATCCAGCGTTCTTTCGGAACGCACATTTAGTGCTGCTGGAGGCTTCACAGGGTGCGCCTGTCCACCGAATCGGTCGATCGACTGACCTTCATAAAAATGAATCAGTATTGGATCACCACCAGCTACCAAGCACCTGATGCTGATGTAACCGAATATTTTTTTTGGAAATGTCAGAATCCCTTCAAGATTGCCTATGCTGATGCTGAGTGACTATCCTGTTATGTTGAGTGACTATCCTTTTCCTCCTCAATGATCATGCTGATAGCTTGTAAGAACATTTTTGATTCTGGGCATCGCCACCAGTGGCTAAGGCCCAATTTGTATGCCCCTGTTCAACAGGGGCATGTAATTACAATTCTTGTTCTAATATTTCACAGCTGGACCCATTCCTGCGCCCACCAAGAGTAACTGTGGGGACTTACAGTGTTGTGGCACCAGCACCACCACCAAAGGCCCAATTTTTCCTACCACTGTTCAACAATGGCATGAAATTACAATTCCTGATATAATAGTTCACAGCAGGGCGTTCCAGCGCCCACCAAGAGTAACTGTGAGGGCTTACAGTGTTGTGGCAACACCAACACCTAAGGGGCAAATTTCTGCAGAGTATATACGGCAGGCCCCTACTTTCAAACATCCAACTTACAAACGACTCCTACTTGCAAACGGAAGGAGACAACAGGAAGTGAGAGGAAATCTACCCCTAGGAAGGGAAATTCTCTCCTGTAAAGCCTCGTTCACACGGACGAGATTCTCGTCAGGAAAAAAACTTTGTTTTTCCTGACGAGAATCTTGACAAGAAACTTGTCCCGGCCGAGTGTACACACGTACGATTCAAAAGAACCGCCGTTCTTTTGAATGGCACGCACGCGGTGATGTCATTGACTACGACGAGCGTGCGCTCGTCACATTCGATGCCGTCGCCGCCATCTTGCTACACCCTATGCCTATGCCTAGGAAGCTACCGCGCATGCGTCAAAGTCATTTCGAGCATGCGCAGGTTTGCACGGCGACAGGTAAGTGTACAAACGCTCGGGTTTCTCGTCGAGAAACAGGCCGACGAGATTCTCGACGAGAAAAAAGACCGCAGGTCACCTTTTTTGTCGTTTGGGAATCTGGGCAGCTTTCTTGATGAGAAAACTGAAACCCGCGTACACAAAGCCGGTTTTCTCGGCAAGAAAGCTCTCCCGGCAGTTTTCTTGTCGTTTTTTGCCGAGAAAACCGGTTGTGTGTACGCGGCCTAAGAGTTAATATGGGGAAAAGGTGTCTCCTCTCCACTGATGCTTTATCACCAATCCTTGTTTCAATAAAAAAAACAAATTTTCAAAAAATTGGGACATAAAGTGAGGTGAAATGTTCTGAAAAGGGGCACAGACAGCAAAACAAATGTTACAGGGGTGATAACCCTTCCCTATGTTTTCCAAAAAGCTTAAAAATAGATTTTTTGGCTGGAGCTACACTTAAACAATGTACCTGTTCCAAATTATAAACATATTCTACTTAAAGCGGAGGAGCAGGGAAAAAAAAAAAAAAAGTCAGCAGCTACTAACAGAGTAGCTGCTGACTTTGAATAAGGACACTTACCTGTCCTACTCGCTCGCGATGGGGGTCCTGCCACGGCGATCGATCGCTGCTGGCAGGCTCCCGGCTCCTCCATCCTGAGTAGGGGAAACAGGCAGTGAAGCCGTCAGGCTTCACTGCCCGTTTCCTACTGAGCATGCGCCACTCGCACGGCGCTTTGTGAATAGGCGGCTTGCCTCCTGGGATACACACAGTTCCCAGAAGGCAGCGCGGCCCATTCACAAGAAGAGGAAGTGGAAGGAGACCCACCGCGGACGGAGAAGAGGAACATTAGAGGCAGATTAGGGGACTTCCGCATAGCAACAGGCATTTAGGGTGAGTATAATTTTTTTTTTTTCTATAAATTTTTTTATTTTTTTTTTAGGATTTTTACTGTAACGATTTTTTTAGAGTGGACCTCCACTTTAAGAACAAACCTACAGTCCCTGTCTTGTTTGCACCGCCTGTATTCTGCTGTTCAGAGTATATAGGGCCTTTTTTTAATTTGGGTGCGGGGTTCCCCTTAATATCCATACAAGACCAAAAGGGGCTGGTAGTGGGCTGGGGGGGGGGGACCCATGTCATTTTCTCAAAGATTTTCATCCATATTGCCAGGACCAAACATTACATTAAAGCCACAAGCAGTTTTAAATGACTTTTTTTCCTTTAGAAGTTTCATTTTGTGCAGGGACAGTTCTAAACACGGGAAACACGTGGCACTTCACAGGCATACTTTAGACACCCCCCAGGTACGATATTTAAAGGAATATTTCATTTTTTTTTTCACTTTAAGCATCATTAAAATCACTGCTCCCGAAAAAACGGCCGTTTTTAAAACTTTTTTTTGCATTGATACATGTCCCCTGGGGCAGGACCCGGGTCCCCAAACACTTTTTAGTACACTAACTTGCATATTAGCCGTTATAATTAACACTTTAGATTTCGAACGTTCGCGTCCATTGTATTTAATAGGGTTCTAAAGTTCGCGCAAACTTTCGGTCCGTTCGCAGGTTCTGGTGCGAACCGAACCCGGGGGTGTTCGGCTCATCCCTATATATTAATATAACCTCCATAATAAGACTTTGTACTCCTCTATATTACTATGCAATGGTTGTGGTTTTGGAATGGGATGTCCAACAAGCTCATCTTGGTGTCATGGACAAGTCACCTTCAAAATTTTGCCCATAGAGATGCACAGAGATCCAGCAATCACATCACTGGGTCTAAAAACTGCCTAGGAATGTTGCCTAATACATATATTTCCAATGATCTTCAGCTCCATCTAGTGGCCATAATGCAGTATTTTTCTGAAAAAAGGAATTGAAGGAAAATGCTGCATTATGGCAACTAGATGGAGCTGACTATCATAGGGAATAAATATATTAGACAAAATACGGTATTATTCTTGACAGCTAAGCAAATGTCTGAGAGACATTAACGCCAAAATTTTGTTATAAATAGACCCCGTGGCATTTTTCTGCCATCACCCTTCTATTCAATGGCCATGGTTTTGGAATGGGATGTCCAACAAGCTTATATAGGTGTCATGACCACAAAATTTTGCCCATATGGTGTACATGAATTTTTCTACAATATATCATTATCACATACATTTTGGTGTTAATTCCAATTTTTTTTTTGTTTTGTTTTTGTTTTTCACAACAATATAAATTTGGAACCAGGTAAATGATGAGTTTCAGACTAACCAGGTCATAATAATGAACAGTGACAGCAGAAAAAAGACCAGGGGTTCTGTCAAGTCTGTCCCATTTTTTTTAATGATTTTTCCTATTTTATTTTGTATTGTTTTATTTGTATTGTTTTATTGCCCCTTTTTTAATTGTTTTTTTTCCCCCATTTCTTATAGTATTGTTTTATTATTTTTATTGGTCCATTTTTTTTATTATTATTATTAACCCATTGACCAATTTTTTATTGTTTCCCCATTTTTGTCATTGTATTGTATTATTATTTTTATGGGCCCATTTTTTTTATTTAATGTTTCATAATTTTTTTATTGTATTTTTTTTTTATATTTTTATTATTGCCCCATTTTTTATTGTTTCTCCATTCTCTTATTGTATTGTTGTATTATTTTTTATTGCCCCTTTTTATTGTTTCCCCGCTTTTTATTGTATTGTTATATTATTTTTATTGTTTTTATAATTGACCCTTTTTATTGTTTCCCTATTATTTGTTGTATTGTTTTATTATTTTTATTGTTTTTAATGACCCTGTTTTTAATTGTTTTTCCTGTTGTATTGTTTTATTATTTTTATTGTTTTGTATTGCCCCTTTATATTGTTTTCTTATTTTTTTATTGTAGTGTTATATTATTTTTATTGCCTTTATTTATTGTTTCCCCATTTTTTATTGTATTGTTCTTTTGTTTTGTTTTTATTGTTTTATTTTTTTTTCATTGCCTTTTTTATTGTTTCTCCATTTTTTATTGTACGATTTTATTATTTTTATTGACCATCATTTTATTATTTATTTTATTGCCCCATTTTTTTATTTGTATTGTATTATTGCTTTATTATTATTATTATTTTATTTATTTTTTTATTGCCCCATTCTTTATTGTATTGTTGTATTGTTTTTTTTATTGTCCCGTTTTTGGTTGTTTTGTTTTGTTTTTTTGTGTTTTTTTTTTTTTTGTCTATTGATCTTTTTTTGTCCCAAACAGACATAGATCCATACAGTCACATGTAGACAGGGAGCTCACAATGACCTCTGCGCACTTTGTATATTGCGTAATCTCTTCCGAAACACCTGGAAATAAAGCCGTATGATTATTTTGGGAGGGAGCCATAATTTCACTGAGTGATAAAAAAGTACAATGATCAGCCTCTGACAACATAAATATATACCTGGGCGTAAAAAAAAAACAAAAAAAAAAAAACGAGGTGCAAAGTCACTACCGACGCCAGGGAAAAGTGTCTGTAAAAACACGCTTTTAGTAGCTCTTTGCATTGCCATTAATTCGCGTTTAGCCACGTTAGCTTTTAGCAGCGTTTCTATGCCTCTATTCAAAATCAATGGTTCCCTATGAGAGCTGTCTTACCAGATTCGACTTTCAGCCCATTGATTTGAATAGAAGTTGTATCCAAGTTGGATCATCACGGTGTGGGATCCCCCCCAAACTCCATACCAGGCCCTTATTCGAATATGTAGTCCGGCAGGTCAGGAAAGGGGGGCACGGGCGAGTGCCTTCCCCTCCTGAACCATACCAGGACACATGCCCTCAACATAGGGTGGTGCTTTGGGGCAAGGGGGGCTCGGCGCCCTCCACCCCAGAGCACCTTGTCCCCATGTTGATGGGGACAAGGACCTCTTCCTGACAACCCTGGGTGGTGGTTGTGGGGGTCTGTGGGCAGGGGGCTTATATGAATCTTGAAGCCCCCTTTAACAAGGGGGCACCCAGATCCTGCCCCCCCATGTGAATGAGTATTGGGTACTATGTACCCCTACCCATTCACACCCAAATAAGGTAGTGTAGTGTAAACAAAAACTAGAGAAAAGTCCTTTATTAAAAATCTTCAACGTGTCTTCTTCCTACAGTCTTCTCCATGCGGTCTTCTTCTCCCATCAGTCTTCTTCTCCCTCCAGGTCTTCTTCTCCCATGTCTTCTTCTCCCTCTGGTCTTCTTCTCCCTACGGTCTTCTTCTCCCTCAGGTCTTTTTCTCCCTCAGGTCTTCTTCTCCCTCAGGTCTTCTTCTTCCTCAGGTCTTCTTCTTCCTCAGGTCTTCTTCTTCCTCAGGTCTTCTTCTCCCTCCCTTCTTCTTCTTCCTCCGGTCTTCTTCTCCCACCGGTTTTGTTCTTCCGCCGGTCATCTTCTCCCTTTAGTCTTCTTCTCCCACCGGTCTTGTTCTTCCTCTTGTCCTCTCTGCTGCTGCTGTCTTTGCCGCCGCCACAGCTGTCTTCTCCACCGCTTACCCCAGTCCTCCCCTGACGCTGGCTTTCCTCATTGTACCAGCTCCGCTCTCTGCCGGTTCTTATATGGGGCTTGGCCATCCAGTGACATCACCATGAGACTCCGCCCCTTGTGACATCACGTGATAATATTTTATTAATATTTTATATTAGAGGGCCACATTGAGTATATGATGCATATTTAGGGGCAGTTTTATATCCATGTGTGCCCAGCAGAGTCCCCCCCTTACATCCATGTGTGTGTCCAGCAGAGTCCCCCCTTACATCCATGTGTCAGTTTCAAGTTTTGGGGCCGGTGTGGGGTCCCCCCCAAAATCTATACCAGGCCCTTATTCGAGCATTCAGCCTGGCAAGTCAGAAAAGGGGGGACAAGCGAGTGCCCCCCTCCTGAACCATACCAGGACACATACCCCCAACATGGGGGTGAGTGGGTGCTTTGGGGCAGAGGGGCTCTGTACCCCCCACCCCAAAGCACCTTGTCCCCATGTTGATGGGTGGTGGTTGTGGGGGTCTGCGGGCAGGGGGCTTCTCAGAATCTGGAAGCCCCCTTTAACAAGGGGGCACCCAGATCCTGCCCCCCCATGTGAATGAGTATGGGGTACTATGTTCTTCCTCCGTTTTTTTTCTCCCACCAGTCTTGTTCTGCCTCCGGTCTTCGTCTCCCTCCAGTCTTCTTCTCCCATCAGTCTTGTTCTCCCTCCGGTCTTCTTCTCCCTCCGGTCTTCTTCTCCCTCCGGTCTTGTTCTTCCTCCGGTCTTGTTCTTCCTCCGGTCTTGTTCTTCCTCCGGTCTTGTTCTTCCTCTGGTCTTGTTCTTCCTTTGGTCTTGTTCTTCCTCCGGTCTTGTTCTTCCTCCGGTCTTGTTCTTCCTCCGGTCTTGTTCTTCCTCCGGTCTTGTTCTTCCTCCGGTCTTGTTCTTCCTCCGGTCTTTTTCTTCCTCCGGTCTTTTTCTTCCTCAGGTCTTTTTCTTCCTCCAGTCTTTTTCTTCCTCCAGTCTTTTTCTTCCTCCGGTCTTTTTCTTCCTCAGGTCTTTTTCTTCCTCCAGTCTTGTTCTTCCTCCAGTCTTGTTCTTCCTCCAGTCTTCTTCTCCCTCCAGTCTTATTCTCCCTCCGGTCTTATTCTCTCTCTGGTCTTCTTCTTCCTCTTGTTTCCTTGTCTCTCCGGTTCTTGTTCTTCCTCCGGCCTTTTCCGCCTCTACTGTCTTAGCCGCCGCCACTGCTGTCTTCTCCGCCTCTGACCCGGTCCTCCTCTGACGCTGGCTTTCGTCATTGTACCAGCTCCACTCTCTGATGGTTCTTATATGGGGCTAGGTCATCCAGTGACATCACCATGAGACTCCGCCACTTGTGACATCACGTGATAATATTTTATTAATATTTTATTTCGAGGGCCACATTGTGTATTTGACGCATTTTTAGGGGGCAGAAAAATTTGTTTTATATCCATGTGTGCCCAGCAGAGTCCCCCCTTACATCCATGTGTGTCCAACATGGTCCCCCTCTGCCACACAGAACAGCCAGGTGGATTATCCCTCCCCCCCAAATCTCCCCAAATCCCCCCTCCGAGCAGACTAGCACTTATTGTTTCCCCCGTCCCCCTCCCAGCACAAATCACTGCTCTTGCACAAACCCTCTCCCTCAAATCCACTCTCCTAGCACAATCCCCTTCCCCAATCACACTTCTAGCACAAATCCCCCATTAGAACAAATCCCTCAATCACCCAACCCCCCCAGCACAAATCCCCCCTACCAGAACAAATCCTTTTCCTCTCACCCCCCTCTGCCAGCACAAATCACTGCTCCTAGCACCAATCCTCCCCTCAAATCCCCTCTCCTAGGGCTAACTTTCCCAATCCCCCCTCCCAGCACAAATCCCCCCCCCAAAACCATGCTTCTAGCATAAAATCACCCCCCCAGCACATATCCTCTCCTCCTAAATCCCCCCTCCTAGAATATCTTCCCAAATGCCCCTTCCTAGCACAAATCCCCCCACTCCCAGCACAAATCACTGTTCCTAGCACTAATCCTCTACTTCCAAATACCCCCTCCCCCCAAATGTCCCCATTTAGAACAAATCCCCCCTTCTAGCATTAACCCCCCCCCCCCCCAATCCCCCCTCCCAAGCCTGTGAATGGACAGTGAAAGAAGAAGCAGCCGATGAGCTTAACTCTCCGTCACTCTGCTCTCTCCCCCTATCAGCACGCTCTTTGCACACCGAATTGCATTGCAGACCCACGTAAACATGATCAGAAGAAAGAAAAGAAAAGAGAAACAGGTTTCAGATTGGCCGGCAGCCAGTCCAACTAAATGTCGTGTGAAGAATGCTGAAAATCCTGCTGTCATAATATGATGTAATGAGTGGGAATTCCCAGCGTCTGGCAGTGAGCCCATTATTATGTATATCACTGTGCTCAGCCGTGTCATTGTAGAATACATACAGGGCCTGGAAAAAGTATTCACACCCCTTGAAATTTTCCCACATTTTGTCATGTTACAACTAAAAACGTAAATGTATTTTATTGGGATTTTATGGGATAGACCAACACAAAGTGGCACATAATTGTGAAGTGGAAGGAAAATGATACAAATAAATATGTGAAAAGTGTGGGGGGTACATTTGTATGGCGCCCCCCGGAGTCAATACTTTGTAGAACCGCCTTTCTCTGCAATTACAGCTGCAAGTCTTTTTGGGGGTGTCTCTACCAGCTTTGCACATCTAGAGAGGGACATTTTTGCCCATTCTTCTTTGCAAAATATCTCAAGCTCTGTCAGATTGGATGGAGAGCGTCTGTGAACAGCAATTTTCAAGTCTTGCCACAGATTCTCAATATGATTTAGGTCTGGACTGTGACTGGGCCATTATAACACATGAATATGTTTTGATCTAAACCATTCCATTGTAGGTCTGGCTGTATGTTTAGGGTCGTTCTCCTGCTGGAAGGTGAACCTCCGCCCCGGTCTCAAGTCTTTTGCAGACTCTAACAGGTTTCCTTCAAAGATTGTCCTGTATTTGTCTCCATCCATCTTCTCATCATCTCTGACCACCTTCCCTGTCCCTGCTGAAGAAAAGCATCCCCACCACATGATGCTGCCACCACCATGTTTCACGGTGGGGATGGTGTGTTCAGGGTGATGTGCAGTGTTAATTTTCCACCACACATAGCGTTTTGCTTTTGGCCAAAAAGTTCAATTTTGGTCTCATCTGACCAGAGCACCTTCTTCCACATGATTGCTGTGTCCCCCACATGATTGCTGTGTCCCCCACATGTTTGCTGTGTCCCCCACATGGCTTCTCACAAACTGGAAACAGGACTTCTTATGACTTTCCTCCAACAATGATTTTCTTCTTGTCACTCTTCCATAAAGGGCAGATTTGTGGAGAAGCACGACTAATAGTTGTCCTGTGGACAGATTCTCCCGCCTGCAGCTCCTCCAGAGTTACCATGGGCCTCTTGGCTGCTTCTCTGATGAATGCTCTCCTTGCCCGGCCCGGTCAGTTTAGGTGGACGGCCATGTCTTGGTAGGTTTGCAGTTGTGCCATACTCTTTCCATTTTTGGATGATGGATTGAACAGAGCTCCATGAGATGTTCAAAGCTTGGGAGATTTTTTTATAACCTAATCCTGCTTTAAACTTCTCCACAACTTTATCCCTGACCTGTCTGGTGTGTTCCTTGGCCTTCATGATGCTGTTTGTTCACTAAGGTTCTCTAATCTGTATAATGGTTTTGCACAGAGCAGCCCCGATCCTCCTCTTCTCCGGTCCCCCACTGGCGTTCCTGGCCCCACCCTCCTGACCCCCCCATAGCAAGCGGTTGTCTCAGCCAATGAGGAGGAAGAGACCCAGGAGAGCTGCTGCTCTTCTGCACATCGCTGGATCGAGATGGGGTTCAGGTAGGTATTAGGGGGGGCTGGGGGGGGGTGGCGGACATGGAGAAAGCAGAGTGACAGTAAGATGAGCTGCTCCTCTTTTGCACTGTCCAGTCACAGGCAGGAGTGGTAAGTGAAGATTAAACTGCAGATTTAAAAAAAATCAGGTTCTCGCCCCTGGGCTGTGTGGCAGAGCTGTGCAAAAGGCAGGACTGGATGGACAGAAAAGCAAATTCTTTCAGGCAGGTAAAGCAGCTTCCTTATTTGTACTGCAGCTGTGAATTTAGGGGGGGGTTAACGACGCCGCTATACAGGACCGGGGACAAGGGGTGGGCAGGAGGGACAGTTGCCCTGGGCACACCCGAGAATGGAGACAGGACAGTAAACCCATTTTAAGGAATGCATTAACAGCGAGGGGAGTCTGTGCAGTTCCACATGCTTGCCCTGGGCGCTAGATGAACTTTGCTCGGTACTGCCGCTATAGCGCCATCATCACATGTAGCGCAGTACAACAAATTGCAAGCAAGGATAAGTGTTACAGAGTGCATAGTGCTACATAGCAAAGCCTACAGAGCACAACAAGGTGCAATAAAAGGATAAGTACGTTGAAGATCAAGAATTCCCAGTAATTCATTAACCTTAAAGTACGTAAAAGTTCCCGCATGTGACCTCTATAGTACAGGGGGGAGGGGCCTTGAGCAGGAAGTCAGTTTAACCGATTCAACACAGGACAATTTCACCCCCTTCCTGCCCAGGCCGATTTTCAGCTTTCACACTTTGAATGATAATTGTGCGGTCATGCAACCCTGTATGTAGCTGTATGTAGCTTTCTTATGATGGTATTTAATCACCACTGGGTTTTTTTTTTTTTTGTTAAACAAACAAAAAAAAAAAAAAAAAAAGACTGAAAATTAAAAAAAATATATAAAAATGTGCAGCAATACCCCCTAGAGGGCCGCTGGTTAATTTTGGGTTTTGCACGTTACCTCTTCAGCTGCGTTGTCCGGGTAGGAAAGTCTGTAGTAATGCAATGTCCACACAGATGTAAAACCTCAAACAGTTAGGCTTTATTTTTCTTATGCAATAAACTTTGAGAAGTAGAAGGTATAGAAGAGTAGGGGAAGGTTCAGGCACTCGCCACAAAACTTGACAAAGGTAAAAGTTCAAAGTCACTCACCACTCTCAATGTTAGAGTGGGTATTGGTCACTCGGATAGTCCCCTCTCACATGGTCTAGCAGTAGGGTGACCACGTGTCCCGGGGTCTGTCCCGGGCACCTTCATTCCAGGACAATTCAGTGTCCCGGAATGAAACTGACACAGCCACCACCCCCCCCCCCCCCCCCGGGCCAATCTGATGCCCCCAATAAAGGCCGCCACATCACCGCTTTACTAACTGACAGTACTTGTCCTGGTCGGGAATGCCTGGAGGAGCACAATCCCGCCCCCTGCTTGTGATTGGAGAAATCATAAATCCCGCCTCTTGTGTCCAATCACTGTGCTGTGATTTGTTACAGCACAAGCTGATTTTTGGGAAGGGTCCCTGTATGGTAGTTTGGAAATGTGGTCACCCTACCTAGCAACCGGGATGGCACACGAACCAGCAATGGGCCAATCTCTGCCACAGACTGCCCTAGATGAAGTAGGTCTCTGCCACAGACCTTTTGACGTGTACAAAGTCTCTGCCACAGACCTTTTTGAAGTTGAGCAATGGATAGTCCAGGAATCCTCTGCCACAGGATTTCAAAGTCCCAAACTTCCACTATAGTTAAAGGGCCTTTAAGCCAATTCGCCGAACGTGGCCCCGAGACCAGGACCACACACACATACCTCGCGCCCGGAGGACTGCAGGGCGAGAACGAACCCCAATCAATGGCGTCTGCCCCTTAAGTATCCCCTCCCAGTAGGCACAGCGGGTCGACCACTCCCAATGTACCGTTACCGAGAAGGGCCACTCAATGCACCATGGCTTGCCCGCGTTCCAACAGGTGCCTGTGGTGGTAACGCCACCTACAGGCAATAAGGGAAAAATACTGTTGGGCAAGCCACAGCTGAAGCAGAGGTAAAATAAAATGCAATTCAACCGTCTGAGCCCAACTTCTGGCTCAGACATCCCTCTAAATTTAAATAGCATCCCAACCTTTTGAGGTGGGCGCTACAAATGTCATAGTTTGTCAAAAATAAATTTTTGCAAACAGGACATTTTTCTCCTTTACTGATGGGCACTGAGGGGTGACACAGATGGGCACTGATGAGGAGGCACTGAAAGGTGACATTGAAGGGCGCTGATAGGTGGCACTGATGGGCACTGATGAGGCTGCAGTGATGGGCACTGATGAAACGGCACTGATGGGCGCTGATGAAACAGCACTGATAGGTGGCACTGGTGTGCACTATTGAGGCTGCACTGATGGGCACTGATGAGGCTGCAGTGATGGGTACTGATAGGTGGCACTGATGAGGCTGCATTGATGGACACTGATGAAACGGCACTGATAGGCACTGATGAAACGGCACTGATGGGCACTGATGAAACGGCACTGATGGGCACTGATGAAACGGCACTGATGGGCGCTGATATTTGGCACTGGTGGGCACTATTGAGGCTGCACTGATGGGCACTGATAGGTGGCACTGATGAGGAGGCACTGATGAGGCTGCACTGTTGGGTGGCACTGATAGGTGCCACTAATGGGCACTAATAGGTGGCAATAATGAGGCTGCAATGATAGGTGGCACTGATAGGTGGCACTGATACGCAGCACTGGTAGGCTGCACTGATTGGCAGCACTGTTGGGACTGCACTGATAATCAGTGTCGATGTCCCTTTAACACAAGCCGGTTATCGGCTCTCCTCTCCTCGCGCTGACAGCATGGGGAAAGAAAAGCCTGTGATCAGCTGTCATTGGACACAGCTGATCACGTGGTAAACGGCCGCTGTGATTGGCCCTTTACCCCGATCTCCAAAGGACTCAGCAATCACAAAGCGTGTCGCCGCAGGGAGCGTGCGGGCAGCAAGATCATGGGGGGACGTCCATGTATGCCCTCCCGGCAAAGTAAGCCCACACTGTAGCCATCTTTCGGACATAGAACATAAATTCACCTTATGTGCACCAAATGCCTTGGCAAACACAGTTTTTACCTTGTAGTAGCAGTAACATCATCATCGTGCTGTACGGAGCCTGTGCACAGTGTGGGAGGGGCCCAGCCAGTGGGTCAGCAAGTGGTTAACTTCCCCTCAGAGGACCGGAGCGACCTCTGACGTCACTTCCGGTTCTCGGGCATAAACTAATGATTTTTTATTTATTTTTTTAAGTCAAAATGTCCAAAAAAAAAATAGTTTTTTTGTTTTTTTAAATGTAAAGGAGAGATTTGGAATCTTTTTGACCCCCCAGATCTCTCAATAAAGAGGACCTGTCATCCTTATTTCTATTACAAGGGATGTTTAACATTCCTTGTAATAGGAATATAAGTGATCAAAAAAAAAAAAGTAAAATAAATAAGAAATAAAAATTGAAAGCGCCCACATCCCTCCGTGCTCACTCACAGAAGCGGACGCATACGTAAATCGCGCACGCATATGTAAGCGGTGTTCAAACCACACGTGAGGTTGCGCCGCGGTCATTAGAGCGAGAGCAATAATTCTAGCACTAGACCTCCTCTGAAACTTTAAACTGGTAACCTGTAAAAAACATTAAAGCGTCGCCTATGGAAATTTTTAAGTACCTTTATTTTTAATCGCCATTCCACGAGCGTGCGCAATTTTAAAGCGTGACATGTAAGCTATCTATTTACTTGGCATAACATCACATTATATAAAAAATTGAGGTAACTATTGTGTTTTTATTTTTTTATTAAGGTGTATTTTATTTATTTATTTATTTATTTTATTGCGTTTCAGTGACCGCTGTGCAAATACAATGTGACATAAAATATTGCAACGATCGCCATTTTATTCTTTAGGGTCTCTGCTAAAAAAAATATATATATACATAAATATATATATATATATATATATATATATATATATATATATATGAAGCGCCCTCCTCACTCCCCTCTTTGCATCAGCTCGTTTCTCTTCTTGTCTAGGGGTACCTCAGGGGGGAGGGAGCCAGGACACCACGCC
This sequence comes from Rana muscosa, assembly GCA_029206835.1. Classification (NCBI taxonomy): domain Eukaryota; kingdom Metazoa; phylum Chordata; class Amphibia; order Anura; family Ranidae; genus Rana; species Rana muscosa. The sequence continues at coordinate 323,464,279 of CM055125.1, forward strand.
TGGCCTGCACCACATGTGTCAGTGCGGTGTAAGCAAAGTTCTTTCTCTACCTTCGGGTCAGCGTTGTGCACCTGGAGTCACCTTGAACAATGTCCACCAGAAAAGAGCCCCACACCATTAAAGTCCAACACTCCTTTATTCTTCTCGAGTGAACAGCACAATCAGTTAGACTCCCTTAGAAAACAGAACAGAAAAGGAGGTGTGGATGCGAGTAGGCCCAGACACAATGAACTCTCCACTTTCCTTCCTGAAAGTGGGCTGAGGTCTTCAAGTGAGGAGCTCCCCCCGGTCCATTACGCCTTCCGGATTCGGGTACCCAATCCCTGGGTTCCCTAGGACCTCCTTCCCTCGCGGAACTCAGTGTTGGGCACTGAGCTCCAGACCTCCATCCGAGTACCTCACCCCAGGCCAAAGGTGCCTGGGATGGAACACAACCTCCGGCTGTCCTCTAGGCCTAGGCCGCCTAGAGGACCGACA